>OY720269.1:10000000-11250000 GCA_963082995.1 Noctua comes
GCTGGACATAGGCCTCCCCCAAGTGTCGCCACATTGACCGGTCCCGTGCGACTCGCATCCAGCGGATCCCTGCAACCTTCACCAGGTCATCGGTCCACCTAGTGGGAGGCCTTCCAACGCAACGTCTTCCGGTTCACGGTCGCCACTCCAGAACTTTTCGGCCTCATCGGCCATCCGTTCTGCGAGCAATGTGTCCTGCCCACTGCCACTTAAGTTTGGCTATTCTTCGGGCTACGTCGGTAACCTTGGTTCTCTTGCGGATGTCCACATTTCTGATTTGATCACGCAAGGAAAGTCCGAGCATAGCCCTCTCCATTGCCCTTTGGGTGACTTTAAGCCTTCTGATGAGGCCCATTGTGTGCGACCACGTTTCGGTCCCGTATGTAATCACTGACAGATATTAAACGTTAAAGTAGGTACGACCTCCGCAGCAAGATCTTTAGCGACTAACGTGTGACGTCACGCTGCGAGCTGCGAGTCGAAATAATACGTGCAAACCACTTTGCAAATCGAAATTTATGAACGTAAATACTCCGCATCACCCGCAATCGGACATGATCACATGACACTCGCAGCGTGACGTCATCGCAGTAGCGCGCGAAGTAATGCAAAATAAAAAAGCGGTGAAACTTCAACGCTGTAACTTTGGAAATCCTGGCCCAATTTCGATGAAACAAAAACTATTATTATTTGCACGAGTACGCGCATTAAATGCAGTAACTTTTTTATTAGTATTTTTTTATGTGTTGGTGTGACTGATTCATTTAATGTCGAGATCCCTTCTGTAAGCAATTACAACATAAATAAAATATTTCAATATGAATATAAGTAAGTACAGGTATTTCAAAATATTATAAGTGCGCAATTTGACTAGTATCAGTAATTGAGCTCAATAAAACATAAAAAATTCATTAAATATTATTTAATGATGAAATACATTAAAATAATATGATTTGATATGAGTCAGGTGGAATCATATGGTTAGTATGGTTAGTAAGGTGAGGCACCAGTAGTTGGTGAGATTCGATATGATTTAAGTGGAATCTACCAAGTGAAAATTGTGTATTTGTATTGTGGTATCGTTATATGATTGAAGGGGAATCAGAAAAGTGAAAATTATGAATCTGTATTGTGGTAAGTATTGTGAATTTTTATTGTCAAAAAGGATTCTTTCATAATTAATTATTAATGTACTCGGTAGACTGTTATTGAAATACTGTTGATTATGTTATGTTTATTTTTATGAACCAAAAATCTATGGAAAAATGTATAAAATTTTGTGTTTTATTACTACTCGTATAACGCAGGCACGCTCGTTTTTTTGATATTCTCGTGTTGTCGTCGTTTCTTGTTTTTTCTCAGACATGTCAATACTGTCAAAATAATATAAATTCTCTTGAGGGTAGGCTCCTGTTTATCCGCCAATATATGGATGGGTACACCGTCAAAAATGTGGGTACTCCGATAAAATTGTTGCGGGTAGAAGAAGATTTCTATGTTGGGCGCCAATATAATGGTGGCGGTGGAATAAAAGCAACGTTCGATGACAAATAGGAGTTTATTCTCTTTACTTCAAACACTTTACAGACTTTAGCAAACAAAGTTAGACTAAGGTTAAACCTATTAGTGGTCCTAGGGATGGACTGCGGGGCTATCCTATCCCTTCACCTCCTAGCTAGGCTATTCCTGAGGGCGACGGGGCCTCCGCTCAGGTCAAGCTTATGACAACAGTGGTGACTGTGTGCGGGGCTATCGACCACTGTGCCTTCTAAGTAGCGAGTTCTCTCTTCTACTAGTTCCTTTTTTATTTTTTTGGGAATGTCTTCAACCTAGGAGGTTGTCATCTGCTTAACCGGACTATTCTGTGGGTGCCTTGAGTGTAAGGCCTCCAGCCAGGGCAGTGACTAGTTCCTCGGTGGTGCGAGTTTATATAGGAGGTTTTCACAGATTATTGTGTCTCTTGACCATCACATGCTTGTATGTGGTTGTCTTCGTTGACGTCACGGACACTTAACACGTCGAATGTTAGATGTCGCTAGTAGTCTGTAGGTACTGATGATGTTATCGTCTTATCGATTGATTTTGTTTGCGTTGCGATCTACTCGAGTGGCGTAGTGTTGTGCACACAATCCGGTAGATGGCGTAAGGCGTCGTGTAATACTTGCTTATTAAGAAAATTGTATGATATTATAAACTCATCCACGTTGTTATATTTTATCTTATTGTTTTTCATGTACAGCTCTATTTGGGCTTTTTGTTTTTTTATTTTTTTTATTTATGTATAAATTTCGCGAGGGCGCGACTTGTTGATCAGGATGGACGAATGTAGGTAATAACAATATAAATATAATATTTAAAAAAGAATTAAAGTAAGTACAGGCATTTGAAAATATGTCATAAGTGCGCAATTTAACTAGTATCAGTAAGAAATTGAGTTCAATAAAACTTAATAATTGATTAAATATTAATTACTATTAAGTACTTACAAATTAAATTAAATTAAATTTAAAACATACGTTTAGCAAATAGTTCTGAGCAAGAATGAACTTCATTCTCCTATTGGCTAAAATGGCGCGCTTTCCCTCTCTTTGGTAAATCAAGTAAAACGAATACTGTTTCGGAGTTAGTCTTTTTGTAACCGTCGAGCTGTACAGTGCAAATAAAGTGTTTATTCAAGTCTCAGTGTCTTTTCTTTCACGCCGTTCCTCTGAAAGCACGGTAAGCCCAGAGATTTGTAGATCTTTGACTGTCATTACGGGCGGTCTATTCGGTATATGCCGACTTTCACTCTTTGCCGATCTCGTAGCGTGGGTTTATGCCGTCCAGGGCCGACCGGATATTCGCAGCCCCTCAATTTTCATCATAAGTCTAAAAAGGTAGCAAAAAGTCAAATATAAAGTATTTTAAGATACATAATTAAAAAAAAAAGGAAAGCTAAATCTTTTAGTTGTCCCCTTTTAAATGGGACTTAAACATAACTGGCGAAATGGGGGAATACTTTTGTTTAATTACTTTTAATGTCTGGGTATGACGGGGTAGGATTTATGTATACAATTTCCAGTGTCAGTATGCATGAATGTCATCTTCTGTTGCCAAGCCGTTCTGGAAATGAAACAAAAGAGCGACAGTAGCGAGCCCAAAAGATTTTAGCACCGGATCGATTACAAGTCACGCCTTGTAATCCCCGAAGGGTTAGGCAAAGGTGTACCTAACAAGTATACCCACATTTCGCCAGTTATGTTTAAGTCCCATGTAATAGGGGGTGAGCCTATTACTATCAACCGGGTACAAATCCAAATTCCGTGGCTACTGAGAAATTCCTGGTGAAAAACCCAATAACACTTTGCCCGACCCGGGAATTGAACCTAGGACCTCATCTTAGCAGTCGTGCTTGCCACCGCTAGACCAAAGGGGCAACGAGGAGGATCTTCAACTATTCATACAAAATTTTTCGAAGTCTGTTATACCTATGCATAAAAGCTTCAGATTTCAGAGTTATACGAAGCAAGAGTGAGTGAAGTGAGCTTGAAAATCTTAGCGCTCCGCCTCGGTTAGGTATGTCAGATTTTCTTTTCAGCGTTCGTACATTTTTCGACTTATGTATCAAAGTTTTGGAATAAGTAAGAGAGGTTAGCAGTAAGAGCGAGCGAAGCGAGCTAGAAAATTTTGGTATTCCGTGTAGGTTAGATTTTCTCTTTACCAATAATACCATGAGGCCATGGCCCGCCCTGCCCCCCCACGCTGAGCCACTGGTTGCGGGTAGTCAGGAGCTCGAGACAACCAGTACCCGAAGGGTATCCTGTTATCCAGTAAATGCCTCCATAGTTGGATTGTGGAGGTTAAATATGTGCATACTTCCAAGTGAAATACTGGTTTTCAGCTGCATTCGATTAGATAGGTAATGATGATCTACCTGTTCATAAAGGTCGTGGGATTCTTACCCACATCAACTAAGATATAGATAATTACATAGGTAGGTACCTGTTATATCTACAGATAGTGCGAACTCAGACTCACACCACCCCAAACATCATAGATTGAGGAAAAATATATATTTATGGTAGTTTTTCATTTGAAATGCCACGCAAACGAGCCGAGGTTAACCGACGAGTCTGCACAAAATGAATTATGGATGTAGAGATAGACAACTGAACACATACATAACTACCTACCTACCCGGAATGGGAAACTCAGCCGCTCGATTCTCTGTCTACAACCCAAGAGGCTGGGTTGGCTCGTAAGCAGGGAACTGTTGGACTAAATATATTGGCCTGTAAGATTATATTATCTATCAAGAACACCCACGGTTCTAACATGCATAGCTAACTTACTAGGTAATGAAGGTATTTGTATTATAAACAACGTTAGACATAGAGTATTTCTAATCGATTTTTGTGTAATTTTTCATGAATATTTTTATTACAGCATGAGCAAATCTCCAAACGTTAGTGAGAGTTCAGAGTCTGAACTCCTACTTAATACAAGGCTGATACAAAAGTGTTGCCGAACGAGTATACAGAAAGATGAGTGCACATTATGTGCCTATAGAGGGTCGCATTGCGGTTGCGGCAAAGGAATCTGCACGAATCAGTTTCTCACGTTTTACGATTTTATATAAACGAATGCGCATACCATACTAGTCGGATACATTACATCAAAGCGTGGGATACTGCTCGCCCCGTCTGTCAACGGCACAATGGTTGGGAGGGAGGTAAAATTCGACACGCAAAAATACAGACAGGCGCAATGATGACATTCCGTAACTGAATTATACTCTGATACGCCACACGTAATGCGCGCATTCCTTAACAGTGTAGTACCTAAGTACTTAGGTATTGACGGATTGCCAGCTCATCGCAACAACCCATTTCCCATAGCTGCTTGTTTCAACTTCCGCGGGATGGGATTCTGCTCACACACTCTATGTTTTCATTTCATTGCTATTGATCAGCCTGGGAACTATTTTCTAACTTTGTAAATACCTTGTTATGCGTAAATCCTAATCGGATTTCTAGATCACGTGTTGTTATCAACGCTCCAGATTTTGGATTTGCTAAACGAATGGCTATTTTTAATAAGCCAATCTACGTCAATATGAAGTTATTATTATGGCGTTAAGATCTTTTTATCGTAAGTTAATTGGTGCGTATAAATGGTCTTTGATAAAAATATGAAGGGCTATAAACTACTTAGGCACCCCTAAACTAAGCATAATATGTCCATTAAAGTGGGGCATGAACTCGATAATAAACTTAGTAACTACCCTGCCTCAGGTTTCAGCGCGCAAATCCTAAATCATAAAATATAAATGATCGGTGAAATCTATAATATTCACACTCGTTCGACACAAACAGTCGGCACATTGGTCGTATTGTAACACTAAGTTATGTACGAAGTGTAGGTAGACTGTGGGTAGGTGTAAGGGCGTTCGAGGAAGCCCCTTAATGCGGAGACAGCTCCACTGGGACGCTATTGATCGTCATCCGCCGTCAGTGGCCGAGGCGCCCCTATTGATTCGCCGCAATCTGCATGATAACCCGCGCCTGGCTTCTCTACAGTTACTACACAACATACATTAGAACACAATTACCGAGACACATTTACAGACGACATTAATGATACGTTATCGATGCGAAGCACTTGTACTGTTATGACAAACTTTTGTTTCCTCATATTGTTGCTAGTTGAGGACAGTCTGGCTGAAGTCAAGGTTTCATTGAGACCAGTTAGGCACATGATAAGTATGAATGAGAACACTAATGAAATCACTTTTGGAAGAAAGATGGTCTTTACTGTAATCTGTGTGAATTTATCAACTATTTTGAATTACTATTATCGTAGAGATTTTCGCGAATTATGTGGTATGGTTCACATCGAGAAGAAAATAGCAGAGAAACTTGAGGTGTTACCTACATATTAGTACCTACAATCAACATTTCCAAAAGAATTAAGATATTAAGGAAAACTGACTATTTCTAAATGTTAGGCGTAGCAAGTTTACGTTGTGTACGTAGATTTTTGCTACGAGAATGCTACGCTGCACATATTATTCAGTACATAAAGTATTATAGATCAAATATTTTACTTACCGAAGGGAAATCATTAGGCTTGCTTAGTAAATATATAATTAAGTATTAATTTACTCTTTTATTCATATTTAAACAAGTTAAAAACTGTAAAGAGGCGCCTTAAAGATCTTGAAGAGAATTTTGAATGTTCGCGCCGGCGTAGTTGCTACACGGAGTGAACTCACTCCTGTAAGTAACATGATACATAGTACTATGTATACATAGCTGTAGAAGGATCTATCACACAGGCGACGGCCTACGTACTATCACGCTTTTTTCAATGTGGAGTTGCGCAGAACTCAAATATGTCGATTCAAACGATTTTTGGTAGTTTTGTCCGAATAATAGTTTATTAGGGATCATTTATTAGTTTTTTTGAAGCTAACATGATACGATTTGCACACACGAAATATCTGTATACAACTATTCTATTGATTTTCGCTCAGTTTAGTACTACTTGATAAAATGTATTTGTTCTAGGTGTTTTATAACACTGAGCATATTATATACAAAACATCACGTATCTATGTTTGTATCATTTATTCATGATTTATTCATACATAATTTAGTTCTTTATCTTTACGGCAGCTTACTGACAGGGTTAGCGCAGAAAACCCCCCGCCAACGTAAAGGTTAACGCGTCTACATACTTTCGTAACTTCCTCTCTGTCTATAGATTCACAAGTTTAGTCATCTTCAGCAGACGATTGCTGAGCGAACTTTAAAGTTAATGTTCCTAAAGTTTAGTTTATATTTTAAATTGTTGTAATCTTATGGTTAAACAAAATTAAAATGATTGATTAGTTGTATAATAAAACGTGACCCGCTTGGCGCATGTAGAGCTATTAAATTGATTGAAAATAATTACATAGTTCAGTTTTTGCAGGAATTTTCTTAATTGTCGTGCTATTATACTATTAAAATATTTAGTAATACTACAAATATACTTTAACACGCTTAAACCTCATCGTTCTTAGTTTATAACTGAATCAATAAATAACGTTTTTGGGAATTACTTGCATACTGCGCAGTTAGGGATCTTGCAATAAATGCCTATGGTTTGATTGAAAAGATTGCAACGTTAACTAAAGTAAATACATCAATAACGTCTGATTTGTATTGAAAGTTGTAGGTGGTGCCGACAGAGGCAGTGGCAGGCGAAGGACGAAGGGCGCGGGTGATGCGCCACATGATTGTCGCGATGTGGGTCACTGCCGCCTACGCGCAATTCGATAAAACTTTGCAAGTATCCTCCACCTGACTACAAACAGAGCGCAACTCTCGCACTACTCATATTTCAAACTGAACCAAACTTTTTTGCTCGCAAATTCAAAATGTACCGCAGGAATCTGCGGAAACACCACTTTCAGACATCAATAACTATAGCGAAACCCGTGCAGGAACAACACTGAAACTTGTATAAAGTGGTTAGAAAGTAGCCACAAAGTGAATAGATATTTTCCCTCTGGAATATCTAGTGAAAGTGTGTAGGTGCTAATTAATAGTGCAAAGTATCGATCAATCGTTTCACCATGGTTCTAAATATAAAATTCCGTCGGGGAAGACAAAGTTCGCGCGCAATACGGGCGCAGGCAGGTAGTGCGGGCGGCAGGGCGCGAGGCGGGCGCGCGGCGGGCGGCCGCGGGCGGCGGCGGCGTATCGATTCCGCGGCGCCTTCAGTCGGCGTCCGTCGAGCGCCGCGCTGCGCCGAGCCGCCGGCGAGCGGGCGTCGCCCCTCCTCGCGGCCCGCGCCCCGCAACCGCCCTCGTCCATCGAATCTCTCGTCGTCGCCGGCAAACTCGAACGACCTCTTTTCGCTAACTAACGTCGCACCCGCGTCCGATTCCCGCCGCGAAACTGCGCTCGATCTCTACGCGTACTCATCGCACTCGGAAATATTTTTCAGAGTTCATTGA
Source organism: Noctua comes (assembly GCA_963082995.1). Classification (NCBI taxonomy): domain Eukaryota; kingdom Metazoa; phylum Arthropoda; class Insecta; order Lepidoptera; family Noctuidae; genus Noctua; species Noctua comes. The sequence goes on from OY720269.1 coordinate 10,007,985, forward strand.
AACTATTGTAGAGAAATTTTGATTAAAAGTTTTTATTTAAACGGTCGTAGATTTAATGTAATATTTTGTTTGTTTATAAATAAACCCTGGTTTATAGTCATGAACTTGTCGAGTTTAATTGAATAGTGGTAGGGTTGTTGAGCGTAAGAGTGCGGTGATGTGGCGGTGCGCGGCCAGGCGAGGATGTCGGTCGTGGCCTGCGCGTGCGCCGGCGGGCGCGAGCTGCACGTAGGGCCGGCGCCATGGACTGCTGTAACTACGGCGAGTACCGCGGGGGCGCGGCGTACGGCGCGGGCGCATGGGACGGCTACTACGCGCCGCTGCCCTACGCGCCCTACGCGCACGCGTATTACGCGCCGCACGCGCACGACCCCTACGCGCGCTACTACCGCTATGATTACCCCAGCCATCACATGCAACATGAACATGTCATGCCTATGGGTTGGTATATCTATGTTTCAGCTATTTACAGGTAGAAAACACTAGTTTACTCCAGTGCACTTTTTTGTAGGTAATTCCAAAGTACTTACAGAATACGTAAACTCATATACAATCCGGCGTTAAATACGTAATAAACTTATTTTTGGTGTCCGACATAATTTAGTCCAAACTCAACTGCAACTTTTGCAGAAAATTTACTGACTGGAAATTCAAAATAAATAACATAAGAGAAAAAGTAACTGGAAAATTGAATCAACAACTATGTTCTTCTTTTTTATATTTTCGTACTCTTGGGAAAAGTATCTCACATTTGGAAATTTTGGAGTAAAATTAAAATCATTTAACGATTTTTACAAGCCATATTATACAAGTATATTAAAAATTATGGGATAAATTGCTCCTAAATGTAACGTCCTTGAATGTCTGCTTCATTACTGAGACCTAATGTTTAATCCCTATATACCTATTGATTAAACTTGGGAATGTTACTGAGTAACATTTTCCGACGATAATTTAAAATTACGTTATGGAGGTCAGATAGGCAGTCGCTCCATGTAAAATATTGGTATTCAGCTGCAACCGGTTAGATTGGAAGCCAACCCTAACATAGTTGGGAATAAGCTAGGCAGATTATGATGATGAATTTGAAATTATAGATCGTTTTCCGTAGGTAAAAATACTAAATATTTGGTCGTGATCACCAATCCTGTCTGATAGTTTAAAGGCTTAGATTTACTAGTTGTTGTTTAGGGTGTAAACGTGAATAAGGAAAAGCAAAAAGGAAATATTTCGTAAGTGCAATAAATTGGACAAGGTCTATGTGTTGATGTGTTCTACTCGATTATATATACTCGACGATAGGTTGAAGAGAAAATCACATAAATATTTGCAAGAACTATTGAAATTGAAAGAATGGGATAAATAGCCAGGTACTGAAAAAAATATTGTTAAACTTTTTGAAGAGGCGACAGAGTTATATATTTAAACAAGAATTTTTAATTATTGATCGTTTTCCGTAGATACTCATTTAGGTTTTAATGATCCCCAACCCATTCACCAAGTGTGGTAATGGTGGAGTACCACTAAGGATACTGATCCCTTGTCATCGCTTATGTTATTAGTTCTTGGAAGGCTTACGAGTGGTCGTGTTGGGGCTGTAAGATTTTTTTGCTATCGTGAAGACTGCATATGTCGATGGGGTCCTGTTATTCGTTAAACTACTGTACATAGAAAATGCTATTTTATTTTGTTCCAATAAATAAGCTGGCAGTTATTCAGAAAATTAAATTTCCACCATAGGCATGAATCTTCTGATTAACTGATCGTAACTAATTCATAAGCAAATGGTTTATTTAAAGGTAAAAAAGGCTTTGACACATGTGTGTGCCATTAGGAACCGCTGAAACCACCGTTTATATTAGTCTAAATAAAAACCGCTTGTTAGTTCAAAAGTTTACAAAGTTATAACGACATTTCGTCATTTGAATGCTTTGAAAATACATCCTTATAATATTGAGGCAGACATGTTATGTGCTGCAGCAAAATATGTGTAACTAATTCCTTGAACGTAATTGAATTACAAGTATTGAACTATTTCACGTATATTGTACGTAGCAGTGGAGCTAGTAAGTACAATAACATGCCTGGCGACTACACGTAGTGTGTGTCGACCAGAATTTGTTTACCAATACGAGAGAGATCGGAATCCGTGCGCGTGGCGCGAAGCGACATTCTGAACAATGAAGAATGAACTAAGAATTAATGTTTACGTTTGGGCGGATTTCTCGGTGTCTACGTCACGTGTCGATGTCAGAGGCCGCGGGGGAGCGCGGGGCGCAGGGGGAGCGCTACAGGTGGTCGCTCGCCCCCGCCCCCCTCGCCTCGCCCTCGGCCGCCCGCCCCCACGCCGCAACGCGATTGATCGCCTGCACAGCACAGCCACTCTACATATTGACCGGGGTACTAACACCCGTGCCGCTATCCGCGCTCAACTCCTTGTAAATGCTACGTAAAACATGAAACGACTTTCTGCACTGGCGCGACAATAGGGGGCGATCATCTATTTTAATATTAGTTGCATATAGCCTACTTACAAATGTACAATGCAAGCGGTATTGTCTTGTTTACTTATTCTATTTTTATTTATACATTAAAAAAGTCGTCATCTCCAGGTCAGCGATTAATGAATATGCAGATGGAGTTCTTTGCGCAATTTAACCCGACAACAAACAATTTGTATTTTAATTTCGTCAAATTAATTTGCCGATTTGACAGCTACGCGTAACAGTTATAATTTACATTAATGTTACGCGTATCAATTTTTTTATTCAAACATATAAAAAGTTATGATACGCCGTACATTTTCGGGATTTTAAATAATTTCTAATTGCACTTTATCGAGTTATTTGCGGAATCTGCTCTATTTCTGAGTTTATAGCGAGTTTCAGTAATGTTAACGATACCGTAAATATAAAATGTCTTTTAGTTATTACTAGTGCGGAGCAAGCTCAGCTAGTGTCATCGGCATGAAATTATTAATGTCAAGATATAACTTACGTGAACCAGTAATCTGATGTTTACAGATCTGACAATTGCTTACAACCATTAAAGATTTGCTGTCGATGATCATGTCACTTTTGTAGATTTCATAGTGTATTGATGCATCAATGCATTTTTTCTTTATTCAGACGAGTACATGAAGTAATTGACAGTTAATTTGTATTCTAAGAGAAACTATTACTAACCTTAATTAACAATTGTGATTTTTGCTTTGATTTGCAACGTAAATCTCGCGCAGATCGATCTTTTTGGGAGGTTAAGCTACCGACACTTTTCCGACATTTCTGTATGGGCCATACTGAAGTGTCGGAAAATGTAGTGTACTCTTACTGTAAGACGCTGTACTCTTACAATTTATTGTTTGTCAATCTTCAGCCCTATACGTTTACTATTGAATATGACGCGCTCCACCTTAGGCCGCATTATCACTTCACATCATGCGGGTTGCGGCCAAACGCAATCCAACATCGTGGAAAAAAAAAAATCTTCTACTGACCTCCACGTGTATAATGGTTACAGAAAACGAAATAATGTAAACTCTTGGTACACTCTCTTAGCAACAGGATTTGGTGGAGGATACTAAAAAGTGGCAATTACAAATCGTTAAATAGACCTTTCATGATTTTCATGATTCAATTTTTGTAAATTATTTCATAGGTTTTGTTTATGTTAGCGGTATTCATTTTTCCTGTTACCGATTTTCTGTAATAGTCGCTTATTTCAAGAATGTTCGACCTTAATTTACAAAGTCATAGTAATTATGTAGGACACTGAGTCAGCAAAATGAGCAAATGTCGAAGCAGCAAAATATCTGTCTTGTACGTTCAGGGTCACGGTTTCGATTGCTATAGCTGCATCGCGTCGCTACATACATAAAACACCTATGATCGATTTTTAAATGGAATGGCACCTTCTATGACGTAGGTGCCGTGAGTTCTACTTCAATTAAGTCAGTACGAACATAAACTAAGAGTAGTTCTATACGTTACAAGTCCAGTATTTTTCTCGACCTTTTTGTGATATTCCTGTACAGTGTTTATTTATGTATTTGTGGGACGAAAATATGTGGTGGAGAAAATGTAATTATACCAACGGCTATAATAATCGATAAATGGCGTATATTGCTGAAAATATCAGCACGACCTGTTGGCTTTTGTATCGCGTAGAGATGAAAGGAATTTGTCAGTCGATATGAGTAACGATGTTGATCAATATTGACGCATGCTATTATAATGAGTTGGAGAGATAATGATAAACAATGCGTGTTTAGATTACGGCGGGTATGCGTCGAAGGAGGCGCGCGTGCGACGGTCGGTGGCGCGCCGCGAGCAGCGTGCGCACACCCCCGCGCAACACCTGCCCCTGCCGCCTACGGTAAGTAACGCCTTCATGACACTATTATACATATAAATTATATGAAACCAATCATGAACAACATATATTATCTGCCTGAAAGTGTTTCCAATCTCGCAATAAAGGATTCATATTTAACATTTTTTGTTATTTATTGGGACATTTGGGTGTGGTAAACTAATTGTGATTTAGTAAACAATTTCATGTATTTTTTTTTTAATTTTCATAACTTAACATTAAGATCGTATGCTTCGAAGAGTTGGTAGAGGTATTTTTAGTAGACAGACTTTCATTTCGTCACTCTAATATAATTTGGTTGACCATGTAGTAATGCATTACATAATAAAAATACCCACAAGTTTGATTGCAAAGCTAGTAAAATAAAATAAATTTAATAAGCATCAGCAGATAACAAAATCATAAAAATGCCGTAGACAAATTGTGGGTGTAACCTGATTCTCAGTAAACCACTTCAGAACTCTGGGGACGCGGCGTGACTTAAACGTCACTTAAATCGCAACGATAATGTACTTTGCGGCAATCTTGCGGAAACCAAATAGTTTGCAAAGCAAAACTCAGAAATCTGCTTATAAGTACTTTATGAACTCGTTATCAATACAAAACTTTCCGCGTGTCAATTCAAGTATAAATATAATATTGGTTACGTTAACTTCTTCGAGAGTAAGCAACACCAATAAGAAGTGCTTTGTTGTATTGTGTCGAGGCCGTTTGAAGTAACGCATAGAAATGGAGAATGGAATTTGAATAGAATAGAACATAAGTCGCTGAGGTAGTTGACTTACAAACAACGAATACAATTAAATGCCCTATTCCCCTCCGCTGATCTTTACAATATGCTCAAGAACGCCAAGCAACTGATACATATCTATTATCCAGTCAGTCTAGAGCAGTATGTAAATATTTTGTTACAATGAACCATGGAAATTATGAATGTGAATATTACATGAAATAAATGAGTACTTATCTCGTAGCTTACGCGATACCGTTCGAAGGTTTTATGATGCAAAACAAACATTATCTATGCTGAGATATAAATAGAAGCAGTCAATGACAATTTAAATACGTAAAACATCCCAAGACTTTATTAATCACTTAACAACATTAACATTTTAAACAAATGAGTTGTCTTGAACATGGCAAGTCCCCGTTTATTGAATTACGGCGGAATAGGTCATCGGCATACAAAAAGACTAGTTAAAATTATGTAGGTCAGTGTCAGAGGACAGTTGACATCCTCATTCGCGACTAACGTTTACTCCTCTGTGCTGCTATACATACATTATCAATCGTAAGCAATGCGGATAGAGTTTAAATTCAACCGACACACTATAACATTCAGTCAGGGAAAGTTTGTTGTGCGAATTCTGAAATGACTGCTCATTGAAAACAAAAGTTTGTTGTCATTCCTACTCAGACGTTACAAATTAGGTAAATGAGGTGTATTGTTAGTAAATATTTTACGTGGTAATATAGATATTATTGCAGCTATATTGCGACTCTTTTAGAGTAAGTTCCAATAATTTTGTTCCTTAAGCGTACGAAGTATATTTAAATTATGAAAATTAACCAAAATTAAAGGTTAAAAAATGAAAGGGTCATTTCTGATTTTGGCAGTCAACTAGTAGGAATGTTAACGAATAATCGAGTCGTAAGTGGTATCATTACAGCGTCATATTACGAGACAAGTGAGCGTCACAAAGGCGCTAATGAGGGCGGGGAGGGGCCGCGCGGCGTGTTCGAGGGGAGGGACCGGGGGGGGGTGGTGGAGGGTGGTTGTGAGTCGAGAGGTGGAGGTGGCCTATGAAAGCTGTCAGCGGTTGATTTTTCCGAGTGTCGTGGGCGCCGCGCTGATCGATAAGTCACGTGGTTCGCGCTCGCCGCCTGCCGCTCGATAGTTAGTTAGCCTCTGCAAATCTCCCGTCACTATTCTACTCGTACTTCCCCCACACATGAACAGCTTTCAGGCCATTACGAGTTTATATAACGTCTGAAAGATTGAAATACCTAGCGTGAGGATTGGTTTATGTATGTAAGTACTTTAGAACGGAGAAAACACATTTTAAGGGCTTATTTTGTACTTTTATATAACAATGAATTACATGACCTTCCCGAAACAATTTATTGGAAACAAATATTTTCCGGACAACAAAACAAAATGAAAAAAATTTTTAGCAATAGCTTTATTTTGACATTATTTGGTTAAGCACGTAATCAAAGACTTTTTAAATAAAACACTTTTAAAAGAAAGTAAACTTTAACATATTTAACAAAAAGTAGTTCTCAAAAAAAAATCCTTGAAAACTATGCAGAAGCTAAAATAACTGTAAAGTTAAAACCGCGTAGCAGCTCGTAGCACCGGCGTAGCGACGTAGCCATATTAATTTGGAGTATATATATAAAAATCACAGATATAAAAACATTATATACCTATAATTTCTATTTGTTAGGGTTATTTTATTAAATCTAGAATTAAAGTTTTAATAATATTACATTTTTAGAGTAAAGTCGTAGCAGAGCGTAGCGTCGGCGTAGCACCGTAGCACTTTTTATTTCAAGTTTTAAAAAATTATTTAAATATACTGTGATTATAATTGTAAGGAACGTTATTATACTAGGATAAGAGTTTAAATAATAGTTTTTGCTGAGGTTAAGTGGTAATGTTTATGATTCGTCAAGGTAGGGTGGATTGGTGATGTGTGATGATGAATGCAGTTGGTGCAACGCAACGTTGCACAGGGAGTAACGGACATCGATCGGTGGCGCGACCCCCCTCCCCCCACGCCGCCCCCTCACACCCTTGCGCCACTAAGCATTATCTCGTGTACAGGTTGTGCACATATTTCACCACTAAATGTAAATATTTACTAACAAAAACGCCGTAGCGGTAAATCGTCAACAGTTTTGTTACGACTTTGTATTATTTTATGGTAAATAAAGTTCTTTTATTTTTACTTTTTAAAATTAATTTGAATAGATATCGTCGGGTATTATGTCCTTTTTTTTGTTAACAAAACTTATAATATATTGTGATTGCTTCACGCCTGAGTTGCCTGATTAAAACTTTCAGCGAGACAAGTTTCCGAGATACAGATGCCACGGTACTAACCGCTTGAAATTGTATCAGAAGTTATTGTTACGAATCTGTTTTAGATGTTGTAGACTTGCTTTACTTTGGCAGTCGCGTTTTGTGGTCAGTTTCGTAGAAACTTAGGAAACATCTCAGACTTTTATTAGATGATAAGGTGGAAACTTTTAGTGATATTCTGACAGCTAACGACCCATTAAATTATTGAAAGACAACATATATACTCAGTGAATACAGCTTTTAAAACGTGTTAAATATAATTAAAAGTTGAATCCGAGAACCCCTTGACGTATCAATATCAAGTGCCACGCAATACTGGCTGCTACGAGTACACAGGGTGGGTTTTATAAATTCAATTGATTTTTCGAAAAAATATAGAATGTTTACGTACATTAATTATCAGAAGAATAAAGCTGATAAATTCCTAAATCCATTTACCAATAAAAGAAATAGTAGTATTCCAAGATTAAGTACAAAAAAAAACTTAAAAAGTCAAATTAAAGATGAAATGCTGAAAAAAACGGAGACTGACTTCGCAGACCGTAAAGTCAGGGTGTATCGGAAGCAATCTTAGCGTCAAATTCGCTGTAAGCTGTCTGTTACGAACCTGTCTGAATCGATAAGTACGCGTGGGACAGAAGGTCCCCCTGCTCGGTAATCAATGACGCTCAACTCTTTTTTGTTCTTTGTAAATAATTATAAGGTAACCTTTGCAACAGTTCGTGAAAGCGATGATGTTATGATAGTTTTGAAAGTTACGGACTGTAAAGAAAAACATCACGAAACAGAAAAATAACTTTTCCGTTATCAACTAAAAACCAGAGGAATAGCTATAATTTACCTACACAATACGCATCAATATTATATACCTTGGATTTTAATAATGTGTGTCATCTAAATATATTTTAAAGCTTACTCATTTTTCTTTATCCCTAAACAATTTCAAGGCCGTAATTTATCGAGTTGTCGATTTAAAATGTTTTTATTAAGTGAAAGAGGGTTAATAAAGTTGTTGTTTTCATTTCAGCCACCGCTAGAATGTGGAATGAACGGTCGAGGTCCCGCGTACTGCGAACCGCAGATGTGGCCACATTATCAGGTATAATAACGTCATTTAGTGATTAGCAATGTTCGTAGTTCATTTAAACTGCAGAGGTTACAAGTTAACCTCTACACAATATTTGTTTGAAAGAGGTAATCTCTGGAAGTATTGCTCCGATTCCAAACATTCTTTCACTTACAGAATGCTACTCTACGGACAAGTGGTATAGGTTCTATGCCATTTGTCCGTACAGTAGCTTTCTAACACAAACAACAACAAAACACAAAAAACAACACAAAATAAACAAAAACACACAAAGAAAACACCGACACATATCCACATAATTATATTATATAATACTATCTTCTTCTTCTTTTCTTTTCTATATTTTATTTATGTATTTTATATATTTCTATGACATAGAATATAATGTTTTGGGTAACTACTACTAGCTAACTTCACGTGGGCCAAGTTGTGAGCAGAAGCTAGTAACTACATACTTAACTTACAAGTTAGCTATGAAGAAATTTTAGTAACCAAACCCGATAGTATTACAAGTTTTTCCTTAGAGTAATCCAAGTTCAACTCTGGACTCATTTGGTTAACTCTTCTAACAGTACATTATAATTTTTATATGTGAATTTGTTTTTTTTAGCAGATGGGCGCCATGGGCGGCGGTGGATGGAGTGGTGCTAACGCAGGCAACGGCGGGTGGGCCCCGCGCAATGCGTGCTCGCGTGACCATATGCGGTATCCTCCCGAATGCCGACAAATGAAGGTTATTAATGGTCATACTCTTTAATATTGTTATGTAAATATTTATACACTGTGAGTGACAAAGACGACGTTCTATAAAGCCTTAAAACAATGTGCGGACAATTGGCGGCCGCTTACTGTGATGGGTATGGTCGTCTTACTGCTGCGAGTCTCGACAATCTTTAACTTCAATATATAAATAATATTCGGCCTCAAGCAGAGGGCGTGCAAGAAATTCGTAACGTATCCTAGCGAATTTTAAGTTTATTTTTCCGAATAAGTAAAATATTAAAATAAAGTTGAAAAATACATTTTCCTCCTTTTCAAAGAAAAATTTTATTTCACATACGACTAGTAGTCGTATGTGAAATAAAATTATTAAAAACATCAACAAATTGTATTTTTAATACATTTTCAGGGTGCTCATTTGCATAATCAGAACCAGGCTTGTCAACAAGATGGGAGATCGACGCCTTATCCTGTTTATGAAGAATCGCCTTTCAACGGGGAAGTTGGTTCGAGACAGAGAAATACGCCTGAATTCCCGCCGAGCGTGACGCAGAACGATACAAACCGCGCAGTTCGCGATCGTTTCCCCGTCGCTGTCGCCGAACCGCGTCGCTCCCCGCCCGAGGAGAAGCGTCCGCCGCGCCCGCCTGTCGTCCCGCTGCCCGCTTTCCAACAAGCGTTCGGCTCCACAGAGATCGGGAAGTTCGCCGAGGCGTTCAGTCGGACCGAGATCGCGGTTGACGACACTCCCGCCGATAATTTTATGTACGAAACGTTTCCCGACTGGGACGGACCGGCCGAGCCGCAGTGGTCTTCCCAGCCTGGCTCGCAGCCCACCTCACGGGAGATCAAATGCGAAGATAACTTTTAAGTGGTCTTTGCCCTAGTTCTAATTCGTAGGCAAATATGCCTTTTAGTTTAATTAGACAAATTGTAGTTCCACCACCATGTTGCCAAAATGAGTAGAATTGAGATGAGGAGTTGAATGTCATAGGACTATTATGATGTGATGTCAAAATTCCTAAAGTGTACGAAAATTTAATCGACCGGATAAAATAGTGGTGTGACTTTTAATTCATATATAAAGTAGATTATTAATTAGTTAATCCCTTTAACTAGTTCTAGGCCGACCTTCAAAAAATGAGAAATATTATGACGAGGAAGTGGGATGGTTAGGTACTGCATGTAGGATAACAAATGAATCATGACTCAATGTGCCTTTATTCGGAGAGCCCGGCCGCTACTCGCGCGGTGTCGTCCGCCCCGTTCTGCGTTGCTATGTACGACATAAAATTACAATAGCAATTATAGGGACCAACGTTTAGACAAATATACACGACCCGGTCGCGTGCACGCTCGATGCGCAATAAGCTCAACGAAATACTTTATGAATGTTCTGGGATTTTAATGAATAACAACAATAACTTATAAATTATTAAAAAAACAACAAAGACAAATTAGTAGCTTGTAATTAGCATAATCTAAATAAAATAATTAAATCTTGATCTTTCAATACTACAAACTGACAGTTCCCTTAAATCGATCTCTCTTATGCTCTCCGTTATCATTTTGAAATGAAACATACTTTTTTGGTTTGGGATACAAACTATTTGATAATGTTTTATTTTTAAATTCTGTTAAAGGTACATAATACGAGTATTAATAACATATTAAAAATATTCATATTATAAATATTTGAAGGGGCTTTAAGACGCCGCGCGGACTTATTATAAAAACATTCGAAAATTTTCAGGAAGTAATGAAACAAGTCATGTGTGTAGGTTAAATAGGTAGTTAAATTTGATAAAAATTTTAAAGAGATTACTTATGAATAAAATGGCTTTTTAATTGAATATTTAGGGGTCCAACAACGTTGATGTAAAGTGTTTGTCGTGATTTTTATTTCCCATTTAGAATCATAACTACGGCAGTAATACATACACTGTGTAGATATACATGGTGGTCATGGTCATCGATTATTGAGTACCGACTTGAATTAACCTTTCAACATAATATCTGTTATTTTTAATTAAATAAATGGTTGATTGGTGCCACGAAACAAACCAATGATGTTTCTTGTTCAGAAACAGAGTATATATATATAGTTATTATATTGAGTTTTGTAAATGATTAGTGTCTGTGATAGAGTTGTTTGCGTATGTATATGTTTTAAAATAGGTTGCTATGTAAATTTTGTCCTACATAATTAAAATTTGGTATTTTGTTAAAATTTTGTCATTTATTAGATTTCAAATTATCCACCTACAGATTAATTTTATGTTTATCGGTGAAGAGCTTTCGTGGACGTCTACGAGGAAACTAAATTGATGTTAATGTAGATAATTCCGAATTATTTCAGACCCATTTTTAATCCACAACGAATCCAGCCGTTACACTAACAGTACATGGGACTACGTTTGTATAGCGCCTGTCCAATTTGTTGTTAGATCTGTTCGTTTGAAAGCCGAAGCTAAAATTGATGTTAGTTACTTTGTTTCGAGCTTAATATTTAAATAAATTTAACTTATAATGTGCGGTGCATGGATAACAGTAACTTCCAGTGGTCTTCATTTTTATAGAGGAAACTTGTGTGACAGTATTTTCGGTCTTTTTCGATGAAAAAAAAAACAGCAAAATTAAATGGAGTGCCTTACGTATTTAATATGATATGAAATTAGGATGGATGAATTTTATTCTAGCATAATTTGATGAAACACCATAATAAAAAATAATAGCGTAATGAAACTTCTTTTAAATCGAGTATTTCATTAATTGATAGATATTGTAATGAACTTAATAAGAGTTATTTAAAGATTATCTTTACATATAAACATCTATAAAATATTTAAAATAATCGTGGTGTGCACTAAATTATTTTATTGCAAAGTATATTTATTTAAAATATTTTGTTATTAATCGTAGAAAGAAACGAAGTATGATTTTAGCGTCTAGTGATTATTACTAAGATTGAATTAAAATTTTATTCTGATTGTATTTATTTATAGTGCAATCAATTTAGGTATGACTTTGTGTAATTAGGGTGTACACCATTTCTTCCGATTTCGAGCGTTATTTAGAGGGTGCGTTATACTTTCATACATAATATTATATTCCTGCAAGGCTTACATTTAAAGAAAATAAATATGAATAGGTAAATGTTAAATAGTTCAGTCTTGAAAGCCAACAACAGCATCCAGATGATCGATTGATCATCATAACTATGATGATACATTACCTACATATGTAGCCAGTGCCACATAAATTATGTATTTTATGATATATACATCTCCTTAGATAGTCCTATTGTTATTATTTAAATATTAGAAAGGAATATAATTTCTAATGTAGAGAGATGTAAAGATCGTAATATAAAGTTAAAACGATATACATTATATAGGTGTTCACAAATAGAGCTTCCCGAGTGAGTAAATCACAATTTTGTCTACCATGAAAGTTTTGCGTGTTACGTAATCGTGAATCTTACTTTTGAACCTACTGCTTCTCCATTTAATATTCTTTTATATATCTGTGTGCATTTACGTTTTGCAATTTCTAATTCAGCTGTCATTGGCCCCTTTGTCCGTAAGTGTGTAACAATTTTTGTTTATTGCACTAATTTTTGGAATTTAAATAGGATTCAGAACTAAATCATTGCTAAAAGTAATATTTTTTAATCTTACCTACTTGCCACAAATAGAATCTAGAGCATTTATCACGTAGAAGTTTTTCAAAAAAAATATTTCCTTTACTTTTACAATCTAATAGCTAAAATCTTAAAACATATATAATAAACATGACTGTGTAATGAACTTAAATCGTTTTAATATATTGTAGTTATTAGACCTCCATAGTTTTTTACCTAATGTTGAGGTCAGGTATGAGTGAATTGTTCTTTAAGTTTTCTTCAAGATTCGTTAAAAATATTAGGCCAACAAAATTTAGATGCGTAAGTTTTATGTAAAGTTGAGGCAGTTAAAATTACTGAACAAAAATATATTATGAAAAAATATTGTGTACCTATCTAGTTATAATTATTATTAATCTTGTAAATACATAATTAATTATATTTTGAATGTTTCACTCATATCAATTTAGAAAATCTGTTTTATTAGCAAATTGTAAGGTTTTGAATCCGGAAACACTGAAATGTTTGATTTATGAACGTCGATGTACGATTTAATAAACACATTGTACCGATTATATGCACGCGTTTTATTCATAATCATAGAAACCTATAGGTAACATTCAGTAGATAAACAGTTGAGCTCTGAATGATGAGAAAATCGGTATTTTCTCGGCAAGTTAACAAAGAAGCGCCGTATGCTGCATAAGATATTGATGGATCTATATATAGAAATATATAAACCAACTTACTGAGCAAATCCTACGGGGTAATTAAATGAATAAAAAGATTATATCATATTTTATGTTTATTCATAAGCAATAAAAAGTAATTTCCATACGTGTCACAAAATTTAACATATCAAATACTTATGAAAACAATAAATAAATACATCATTAAAATTGTAAATTAGACTAGTTGTTTTGGAAGCCACTAAAGGATACTAGAATTTATACCTTTTCTCATTTAGGAGGCATTGACAAACTACTTCAAAGATTCTAGTATTTTCATCTATGAAACATAAAACACACGTGCACGTTTTTTTTAAATGTGAAGGCACTTTAAATTTAGATAATCGAACAAAATGGTTACCTACAAATGTGACACGATTAAGCAAATAGATTCAGTCTAAAAATCGCTTATATCTCATAAGCGATTTTATGGTGACTACAAAAAAAAATGTTTCATTTATTTGAAACTGAACTAAGAATGAAAGAAGATATGATTAGTTATGAATACATTGCGGTAATACTTAAAAGGAAATGATAATTAACAGTGCACGAACGTGACTCATTGAGATGCGAAGGTTCGTACTCAAAATCTGTAAAGTAGTTTGGCAACGGCAATACATACCTAACATTGTATACAGGTGAGATTTTTCTCGATAATACACTGACAGAAAGTAATAACAAAACAACGGAATTAGCAAATGATATCAACAACAAATTATAAAAGTTCAATACTTATTATAACATTAGTTACTTTCGTATTTTACTTCAATAAGTCTTTCTAAATATTCATTCATTTTCCTACTTTACTTTCAAATGTCATTGAAGTATGAAATACAATCGCAATTAATGAGTTCATCCTTCATTTAATTTTCACTCATATTTGTTTATTCATTTTATTAATTATAATTTTCTTAGTATAATAATAATCTATAAATTGATTGTATAAGTTCGTAATTATTAAATTCGAATATTTTAACATATGTATATTAATAAACGGTTTTATTTCAATAAGTCACAAAACAAACACTTAAACAATATTTAAAGTTCAAAATATAATGTGGTCACAATAATATACATATATATTACACAGGTATTATCTAAACATCATAGTGCATACTGTGTATACATACTCCTGGTAACTGCAAAATACTTAAAACAATAAACAGTTACTAGATCACAAGAAAACTTATAAGCTGAACGAGCTACCTCCGCCACCGTCGATATGTTCCGACATGAAGCTGCCGAAGTGCTACGAGATACTCGACTTCGCCTATCTACATACATCGAGATGTCTTCGTAATATATTATTACAAATCGGAATTCTTTATGCAACGCTTTCTCTTACCAGTTTAGATCAGTAGTTAGTTATTCATACATAATTACAAGGAGTTTCAAACTGCTGTCCATATGAGTCAAGCTCCGGTAATAATATATTACTGGACGCTACGTCGTCGCCGCGTCGTAGCGGTCTGAATATCACGGTTTCAAAGTATTTCATCGATCCAGTTTACAGTTTTCCGCGACTGCAGTCAACAAATTTACAATATATTACAGCAAACAAACAATCATACATATAATTATTATAATACATTCAATTATATTAAAACTCAATTTGTGGATACATGTTATATCATTCACCTAGCCTATGATAGAACTTTCGAATTTGATCACGAAGAGAAATTATTATCAAAACTACCTAGTGTATATTTCCATTTGGGTTAGTGCATTTTGAACTATAGGGTAGTGAGTTGCCAATGTGACGAAAATCAAACGCAAATACATTACAGCTAACTACTCTCACGATATATTTATTTATTCAGGAATATCTTCACGATAAGTATTCAAGCATAAGGAGGTGTAGAGAGTACCTAATTTGGCACAGAGCAGTCCGTATGAAACGAGTCTATAGAATATTCGCATGCTTAAACAAGTATTAAAGGAAATCCTTAAATAAAGCTTAAGTAGAAAGTCTTCACGAGGATAGATATATCTGTTTAGTGGTGGCATGCTTAGACTACCTTCAGTGTCAAGAAATTTACGGTTTCATGATGTTGGAGCTATTACGGGTACACTTTCTACGCGAAGGTAACAATAAGGTTTCATTAAAAAAGTAACATGTCCATTAACAATTCATCACTGAAACTAATTACGTAATGTGACTCAATAATTTTCATGATTTTCTATTGATATTGTCATTTATTTGTAGTTATAAAATAGACCTACCTAAATAAATGTGTCATGTAGGTCGATTTTAAATAAAACTTATTTTCTATTAATGTGTGGTTTATTTTTACACCCAGTGGATGTTTATATACTGAAACAACAAATTATATGCAACGTGGAAGTCATAACGGGATGCGTCATTGTATTGTAGCGCGTTTTGAGTCAACATGTTGATTTAAACTTCAAACCCCATAACAAATGCATTGCGATATATTTACGTCCTATCAATTACAAATGAATCGTCAGGGCACATCATGTTAACACCTGGTAGAACCCTCAGGCAATCTTCGATTTTCAGACGAAGTGTCTGGTTTTATTTAATAGAATGCAGTTATTTTACATAGAGGGATCTCAAAAAATAATGAGTTGATTAACGAGGGTATTGTCAAAATATTTTAAATATAATTAGATAGGTACACTATACCTCACAAAAGAGCCGCACGCAGTCTTATTCGTTACGGGCACAGGATTGTGCACCTAACACAAACATACTTTGAGCTCAATTAATGAAATAAACAATTACCGGACGATAGATTTAAACACAGGTTAGGTAATATTTGAGCTTGAAAACGTAAGTTTAGAGGGAGTTTTAGGCAAACTAATACAAAACTGAGGGAAACTCGAAGAAAAGACGTTACGAGATACACTTCACATCTCACGGTCAAGTGATTTAAGTATTGCGGGGTCTGTAGGTGGCGGGTAACAAAACTCGTGGTCGCCGTCCGGACAGCCGGAGCGGTACTGTGGGCCTGTGGGCCTGTGGGCACTGCGGCGCGCGGCTAGTGGCGGTGGTCGGGCGCCAGCGACTTGCGGCTGGCCGACAGGTGGTGCGGGCGCGGCGCCGCGCGCGTGGAGCGCGGCAGCGTCGTGGGCGCCGCGCCGCCCGCACCCGCCGCCCCCGCACCCGCGCCCCCGCCCCCGCCCGCCGAGCTCGACATGTCGCGCGGTTTCCACACGGGCGATCCTACAACACACCAAACACCGAACTCTTTATAAAGCCTACGTCACACCTCACTTGTTCCAAAGATAATTGTATGCGGAGATGCCACAGTACAGTAACGACCTACGTCGTTGTACCGTTAATGAATATAGATAATTGAAAAATGATCGTAATTCTCTGCTTGTCACTGTGTCCCGATACGTATCTTAAGTAGCAGAACTTTCAGACGTTAATAAATAAATGTATTAAATGAAATTATTAAAGTTTGTAAAGAATCATCTCTGTAAAAATTATTATTTTTCGTATATTTTAGTGTACTGTGGCATCCGCGTATGCAAAATCAAGGAAACAAGTGCCGTGTGATCTAGGCTTCCATCACCTCACGGCAGAGGGCGCGCGGGGCGCCAACGGAATTTGGACGGATGGGACCGATCGCCGGGAAGACGCGCGCGCGAGCAAAGAGTTGAATGTTTGATGAGTGTGGGGGGGGGGGGGGCGGGGGGCGCGCCGCCGCGGTCGCGTGTCATCGAACATTCAAGCGGTTCAAGGGGGCTTGCAGAGCTTTGGCGGCGTCCACTATTTTAGATAGAACATCTACTTACTTTACTTAAGCGGTAGCCTAGATACACACAGTGACGATAGAATCTACGGTGCACCGATCCATTATTTATGCATTGAATACTTTACTCACTATTGATTAGGTACTTATACACGATGACATTTATTTCTGCTCGTGGGTGCAATCATCTAATTCGACAGAGAATCTGTGCACAGCTACAGAGGTTAGGTAAAGCACTACGTGAACAAAGAGAGTGTATTTGCCTACATAGTTTTTTTTGTTAGATTATAATTTTGGATACACAGCTAGCCTATTTATTAGTAAATTGTATAGCATTATATTTTACCACATATGTCAATATCGTTTATTAATGCATATAATATTATGTAGTCCGACGAATAATTTAAATGTAACGGTTTATAATGATTCACTATCCGCATAAAAACTGAAACACTTTTTGGCTACTTGCACAATTTCTGAATATTTCCATTACTTGTTGTGTGTATCCATAAAAGTAGTTCAGTATTTTTCAATTAGAGTAAGATGAACAATAATAATTGCTGCTAAGTATATTTTGTTTCGATAATACAATGCTCAACCAGCCTATAATGCTACAAAGCTTTGGATGTTGGCCACAAGTTTTTTTTTTAAATGTATTAGTGCAAATATTTGGAAATAACCTATCTATATATGTATAATTATATAAATATATTCACCAACGAAATAATCACGCCACAAATAATATTAATAATTATTACGTATAGCGTAAAATGGCATGTATGTAAATATTGTTTGGATTGTAAAATATTTACGGAATATAGGTACTTAATAAATTGATAAGTTTAATACTAAATTGAGCAGGTACTGAAGAGATGCGAGAGATAAAATAAATTAATATCATTACTTATACATACTTAGAATTGGAAGACTTAATTAACGATACAAATCCATGGCCATCTACACAATAATACATTAAATCTATCGGGATGTATAAAAACAGTATAAATCAACAGGAAGAATACTATGACGAAGGTGATAAAAGGATTAATATCAGTACGATACCACAGCCATTATTATGTAACACTTAGCACTTGGATTTATCTAGAATTAGGATTTGATTAACTTTAATATGCTATTATATACGGTTGTTATTATTATTGTGCCTACTTATATTACGGAGGTACATTTATTACTACATTGAGAGTCGTGGAATTACTTTATGTGTCTAATACAGTTTTCTACAACTGTGACATTGAATTTACGATGAGTTTAAAATTTTCACGTATACATTTATTTGAACGTCTAATTGATGAAACCTTGTCTTGCGGCTCGAGTGTATGAATCTTGCCTTATACGTTTACAACTTGATTCAACGTTTTGGTAGTCTGATAGTCACAAATCGGTAAAACAGTCTTGTAAAGTGGTGTATATTTTGTCATTATAATAAGTCTGATTACTGAAAGCATTCAATGAAAATCTCAGTACGCGAAAAACCTTTTGCATTAGATAAGTACCACTTACCGAAAACCCTGCTATAGCAGGATTGTATGTTATTGACTGATATTTTTATTGAAAACTTTCAAAATCAATGTATCATCCGAGGTTGTCATATTCAAGGTGTTATTTTGTCGTTTTTCGAATTTGTTTATACATGTATTTGATCAAAGTCGTTCCTGTCGTGATGGCGGGTGGGCGTGCATCGCGCCCGTTCTTGGGGCAGGGGCATGTCGTCCAGGGTCTCGACGCTGCTCCGGTCGGATGACGTCAGAATCGACTGAGCAGTCATTGACTTCCGTCGAGATTTGGGCGACTTGCCCTTTGCCTTATGCTAGGAGGTCTTACTCTGTTTTTTCCCAGAAAGGTAACATTGAACACAAGTCGGGTGTTCAATAGCCTTTGCAATCGATTCTGTTGACTTCGAGACAACAATACCCATTTTAATTGCTTTATCTTCTGCCTTAGCTAGTTGAGAATAGTGAGTCATTCTATCTAGAGAATTTGTCCCGAGACGCGCTAATTTCTCTCCGCTGGTTTTAGAAGATCTTCGGCTTAGATTTGGTGACTTGCAGGGCGATTTATCGAAGCTGGCCTGCGGGGTTCGCATTATTCCTTTTTTGGGTGCGGGTTTTGGTGATCGGGAACGATCGACGCTATTCTCGCGTGATTTCATGATGCTACCGCGCGGCGATCGAGATCCATCAAAGCTCTGCTGCGGAGATCGCGACTTGTCTATGGATCCTCGGGGAGATTTCGTTTGGTCGAAGCTTCCTCTAGGAGAGCGGTGCAACGTTTTGGTTTGCTTCAGGCTCGATTTGTTAGGAGACTTGCAAACAATTACTTTTGTAACACGATCGCGATCCGGTGATGTGCGGTCTACGGAGCGATTGGGAGATCTATCTCTATTGATGCTACTGCCGCTGCATGATCGTATAACCTTGATCCTCTTCTCGGGTACGGTGGTAGAAGTACCTTTTCTTTCTGGTGAAGATTTGAGAGACTGCGATTCTTGCTTACCTAGTTCCTTGACCATTGTGGGTTGGTACTGGGTTGGCTGGTGTGACGACTGGATGAGCCGAGCTTGGCTGCCTGTGCTGCCCGCGCTCAGCGTCGACGTCGTGCTGTGGAAAGCCGAAACATTTTATGTAGAACTCTCTGAGGACACACTTAAGAATATCTGTTTTATTTAAAACCCGTACCAGGCAGCATTTAGCTAGTTAGTCTTCGTATGTAGGTACCTGAGCGTGAGATGGTTGGGCGTCCGGCCGAGGCCGCGCTTGGCGGGCGGCGGCGGCTGCTCGTCCTCGCCCTCGGACTTGCAGCCGGGGTCGCACCTGTCCAGGTCGCGCTCGGGCGGCGGCGGCGGAGGCGCGCGCTTCGCCACGCTCTCTGTTAGTCAAGCGGTGGTTAGTGCGGACATGCTTTTGTTAGAATAAACTACGTTTATGTTTGGAGGCTGGTGAAGTTTGGTGGATATAAGTAGGAAGAGGTAATTCAGCTGGGTCATCGCGTAAGACACTCGCATTCGCAATACTTTTTCATTTTCACTATTCAGCAGCATTCATTGCGTATTTAGCGTTGTCGTTGTCGAATTTTTCAACCGTATGAAACAATGTATTACGAATTTCTTTAAAATCTTTCGGAATGCGATAGAAAAGTGTTACGCAATTGGGGTGCAGGTTAATTTAAACAAGTTTAATAGTTGAAGCCTAAAAAATCATGGCTAAAAGAGTTCGTTAACGAAGTTCAAAAGGTTAGAAGAAGGTGATTAGAAATTAACCGGTAGCATCGCCAAGTGTCTTGCTGCGGAGTCTGAAAGCGGGTTCTTCGGGTAGAGGTTCTGGTGGCGGCTCCTCAGCATCCTGCGAGTTCTCGCGTGATAGGTCGCCCACCTGCAAAGGTTGTGGTATATGTGTGAGTTTTGTAATTTTTATTGTTAGTGGTGGTTCAGCTGAAATATAGGCTTAAATCTGTAAATACATTTCTTAGAAGCCTTTGTGTTTGAGTTATGAAACTTAAGACCAATCTAGCTTAATATTGATGACTTAACAAATGCAACGTACCTCAATATTTCCGGCCGACAGTCGTTGTCCAGTGATTTTAGGCTTCTTAGTTTTTCCGAGGGTTTGCGATCCTTGCATCACTTGCACCTGTGCAAACATTACGTCTTTTTATGACCGAAACATTAGCATCCAAAAGATAGATGAACCGTCAGGTAGGGCATCTGCTGAACGATTTGATGAGATTGTGAAGGTGGCCGTGAAACAATACTCATGACCGTCTTCGTAAGTACATGGTGCAGTGTGCGGCAATTAATATAGCAAATATTTTTAGGGACAGTTGGACTCTGTAGAACTTACTCTCTCTCCGTCAAGTCTATATAGTAGTATATTGTTTCAAAAAGTCAATGTGCAACGCTATAATTCAGATATTGTTGTTAAATTTTACGTTTGAGCCGAAGATTTATTTGTTTAATTTTGGGTGAAGTTCTCTTTGAACCCAATGAACCAACAAAGCCTGGCGTAATGTAAAAAAACGGAGTATTTCAAAAATACCTGGTGCTTGGGCCTCTCGCGCTCAAGTGTGTGTGGGGCCCGCGGGGGTGCGGGCGCGGGGCGCCCGGTCGGCAGCGACATGTTGCGCACTGACTCGCGTATTATCTGACGGATCGTCTTCAGGAACGCGTTGCGGAAATCAGCCGTGCTATGGTGAGAAAACCAGAGGTAAATGTAGAACCTCATCTTGATTTTTTGATAACTTTCGGTCGTTCAAAAGCCAAAGTATAATTTTACGCGGTAGTAAAGATAAGCTAAGTTGAAGTTGGCGAGATTTTATTACTTGTGTTAATTAGTGAGGTTAACTAAGCTTAAGGTGACCAACTTTTATGACTTTCGTTCCTTAAGTGTCATTTTGGTTAACTATTGAGTAGTTCAATCTCAAAACAACGTAATAAAAGCTCTAACTTCAAAAACACGTATCAAAACAACTTGAATTCAAATTGATTATACAACACGACGCCTCAATCCATCATTAACATTTAAATAGTTTCAAAACTAAAGTCTGACTGGAATGGTAATCGAATCAATCATAGTTTCAAACTCGCACCTGTTAGACAGTACGTAAACTTTCTCGGAGCGGCGCTGCAGTTGGCTGCGCAAATGTATGAGCTCCCACAGGAAGTGACTGTCCATGTCTTTAGCTGAGGAGGCCCGAACTTGCACCTCGGTCACTGGTATTAGTACCTGGTACCTAATGATTTCTACCTCGTTGGAACTATTCTTAGATGAAACACCCTAAAACAGATTATAGTAATTAGTATTTTGGAGTAAAATAATAAGTACTGTAGGCTTCTGAATTATATGCAAAGACTGCTTACCATAAGTTTCTTCTTCTGCCTCAGTCTTTCTTTACAGAGGAAGACAACAGCCGATTTAAATACAAAGCACATTGCGTGTAATTCCAATCCCTTTTTTATTTTTCCTAAAAAGTCTGAAATATTTAACCATTCTACTCCACCGTAGTATAACAAATCACCTGAAAAATAAGATGAGTTTAGTACACTACCCAGAAATACGTATTAAAAAATGTTTAAATCTTTAAATTTTCTGGGATACAAACCAGGACTTAGATCTATAGGTTGCTTGCAAGACTTTTGATGTTGTCTAAACAAGTGATCAAATATAGCACCATATTCCTCATGTATTCGTTGCATTTCATTGATGTGCTCTGCAACTTTTTCCATGCCTTTCAGAGCCTCTGAAATTATTGAAAATCATCGAGATATAATTCGTATCTTAAGAAACCAATTACAATACATACTCGTAATAAATCTAAATGTCAAGGTTCTTACCCACTAAATGGAGATGCTCCTCCGAATTTACATCAGTCAAATTTCTCAATTGTTGAAGTAACAACGGATATTTTAATATCCGCTGAATGGGTTTTATTAAGTACGACTCCAACGTTGATGAATGTTGCTGTTTTGGATTTCGAGCCGCAAGAAACTCTTGTAAAGCTTGATTACCTTCATCTATAATACGACGGCAAAACAAATGATTAATTTCGTACACAAACAACATTCGAAATCATATGAAATATCGAAGATACGAGTACTTACTTGGATGTAATACTTTCTGGGCCTTACTGTGACTAGCACAGAAAGAACTGTATAATTTGAAATGATTCACGTAGTACAGGAAAGCATTCCCAACTGAGAAAAGTACATTCTGCAAGAAACATAGGCGCTATAGAGTACTGCAAAATATATAAACATTACACTACAAAGAAATGGCTATTGTGTACCTTAAACTGGTTTGAAAATTCAAAGTGATGGAAGTTAGGTTCAGCCTCAAGCGCTTCCTCTAAGTTTTGCAGGAATTGTCTTTGGAAAGTCACTATCTCCTGTATATTGCCGAACAAAGCGTTGATCTCGGCGTTTGATAAAAAAGTTTCCTTCTTGAGAGGCTCCAGGTAGTTTTCCAGTAAGTTGTTCAGGTGCTGGAAGTAATAACGCTCCGTGTTATATTCTACGCGTGTCTGAATTAACATTTAAACTTTTTGTTTCAAACTCCATTCAACCGAGTATTACAAAGTTATCATGTTGTTTAAGTTTAGACTTGGATTAGTTTACTATCCAGTGTTTCCATGTATATCTAGTTTTATTGAGACTTAATACTGCACAAAGGGTTTTCTATAATAATTAGTGCTTTGATATTGGAGAGCCTTGTTACGAAAAACAATTAGTAAGAAGCCTATATGCCCGCAGTGGACTATGTAGTTGCGGCGATATAGATGTCTAGAGTAATGATAGCTTGTTTGACACCTGAACCTTCGCAAAGATTTCCCCGTGATAGTTTAGTACTCTGATACTGAAGAACCCTGTGTTGTACAACAATCAGAATGGTGTCTTTGTTTCTTCTAAGAAAACACTTCGTCTTTTCTCGAAAAAAAACTATCAATCAAAAGAAATATTTAGTGTTGCGCGTAAAAAAAAACGACACGCTTCCTTTTCTTAAGCTGAATTTAGTAGGACTCGACCGAGTTATCGTAAAATAATGACGCGATTTTTATTAATAAAGAAATAAAAAGTAGAGGTTGAATAGCTTTACTTGTTAATTTCCGTCATCCATTATTTTTATAAGCACCTTGGTTGCGGTTAAAAGTTTTTATGAATACCGCAATGTAGCTCTAAATTTTAGATTAACCCCATTTAGGATTTATTTTAAAAGTAACTTTTTAATCGTGAAGAGGTAGTTATATAGCAGCAGGTGCGAGCAGGTTTACCAAGTTTTAAATACGTTTTATAAATCCATCAAAACTTTTGGCCAGTTATGAATATTTATGTGGAAGAATTTGACTTTTACTATTGCTTTATCTTTCATTCTATTTGAATCCGAAGATTGAATCGAGCCGCAGAAATGTGATTCAGGAATCGTAACAGCCGTTTATTAAGTTAGGAAGCAGCCTACCCGCAGCTGAAGTTATTTCAGTTCCTGAGTTCCGAATGAACTACGAGTAACTTACTCGCGAATGTGTGTCGAAGTTGTTAGTTCGTAGATATTATAAGGATAACTAGTTATGGAGTTAGAGTTAGTCCAGTTAGCCTGAATTGGAACCTGGGGATAAACATCTAAACGTTGCAGCGTTGAAATGTTAACGTGATTTACAGGTCAATTATCAAAATAGCGGAGTCTAAAATGCTGAAAATAACACAGGCATTAAATACAAAAGTGCTTAAATAACAACTTTATAGAACTTAATTGAATAATGTGGCAGGTTGGTACTCTATACAACTTTAGATTGACGATTATAATTGAAGACGACTTTCCTTGGTATTATTCAATTTGTTCCGTAAATATTCTTAGGGTCCGATTGTGGGTTGTTCCGAGTACCTACTTAACTATTTCCTTATCGATGGTAGTGTTACCTTGACATAGGCTCGTTCGGTGTCGACGAGCTCGAGCAGCACCTTGCGCAGCTTGTCGGCGTCGGAGAGGTGGCGCGAGGGCGTGCCGGCCGCGGCGCTGGCCACGCTGCCGGTGGGGCTGCCGCGACGGGTCTCCGCCGGCGACCGGCACCACCCCGTCACCTGCTCCGCACTCTGTACGTGCACACAATCAAACCGTAATACACAATGCCAGTAACTTGCACAAACGTATGCAAGTTGCTTGCAAACTATCGAGCCATAACCACTTATGCTTGGCGAATGATATCGAAGTAACTGACTTGTGTATTACGGCCTTTACTGAACCACGCTACTGACGTAATTTATGACTTTGTGCCGAAAGCACGAACAAGTATGTATGTTGATACATTTACTGTAACCTGTTACCTGTAATGATTAGACCCACCCACAAAAACAAAACACTAATTCCAAGGTACGGTAAATGAATCAAATAATCGTTGTCTAAGTAAATGAACTTGAAAGATTATGATACTAAACAAAGAGACACTTTCGGCAATGATAAAATCAATAGATATCTATAATTCGAGAGATATAAAGGTAGAGGAAGGGATATAATAGGGGACGCTGGCTGAATCTCTAGAGACGATTATTATTTTCGAGAGAGACATTACCATGCGGGTACGCTAACGAAATAAAACGGGAATATTCTCGGAGAGCTAGATAATTGAATCGGGGATTAAGTCGCAGAGCCGTGCATGTGACGAGCGTAGTAATGTAATTTTTTGTTATTTTGTAAAATACCTTTAGTAGATTTTCGATCTCGAAGGAGTTAGTTCGGGAGCTGACTTTGGGCGGGCCGGTGTTGACGGAGTCGCCGCCGTGGGCGTCCGTGTCCGGGCTGTACAACTCCTTACCTGTACCGCATTACATGTAATATGAGTTAAGCTAATCAACCATACGTAAAGTATATATTGACTGATTGTTTTATTTCGTGTATATTGACTTGGGATAGGTTGGTTTGTAAAGTGTAAAGTAAAATTATAGTTATTTTCAGTTTGGTAACTTATTTATAACGTTCTAATACCTACACATTGAATTTATATAATACATATCATAGGTAGGTTATGACGAGTTCAAATCCTAGTGTTAACTTATCCACGTAAGATTAATCATGATTAGAATTATTTATTACTTCTTAAAAAATATAATAAGTATCCGGTAAACGTAGATTAACAAAAAAATACAATCTCTTTTCGTGAAACTCATTGTTCAAGGTATGTTAATCACGGTTTGCAGGCGTATCTATAACAAACGAAGAAATTGCAAAAGTTTTATGAATATCCATCATTCAAGTAGATGGATAACATCAGGTATACAATGTAGGTAGCATTACTTCGGCATGATAAATACGGAAGACTTTATTATAGAGACGCTCCGACGGGGTTTTATTATATTCTAAACCGAAATTTTAACGTTTGTAAGAGCTTCCGCGAAATCAAAAGTGAATGGCTCATTTTGTATAAAGGCCTGCCCTTACTTTACTTTACCTTTTACATATAAACGTTGCTATATTAAATCATATCCCTTATCTGTTTGATATTTGCACTCACCCGATATAGATCTAAGCTGTAAAAATATGTCCTTTGGCACACATACTCACACAGCATTATATGTCTGTCAATATAATACTAACGATCTCTCCACAAATCCTCTTTTAATACGAAAAGATTAAGAAATGTGAAATCAAAATATTCAATAAAACTGGTTTGAAAAGAGATGCTCAGATTTCAATAACATGAGAGGAAATTACACTGTTCGTGATGAAACTTTCATGTAAAGGCCGCTTTATGACAAGAAGTCACACAATGAGTTTTTGGCCGCGTTAAGTCAACATCGGGCACAAGCAAATAGCCCTAGGCGAGGTCGTGGCCTCTATTTAGAGAACCGGTATTTTTGTTGCAGAATTAGCACAACACTGTAAGCTGCTATTTTTATCTGTCACTGTAGATTTAATGAAGGCCTCAGCACGTTTCAAAACTAAGACTAATGTTGCGAACAATAATAAAATTGACATTATCTTACGAATATAAATATTAGTTACATTGCAACTCTTACTTGTGGTGTATACTAGGAGATGGCGTAACAATTCGGAAATAGACATAGGTAATATGTCATGAGCAAGTTTTGTAACCTGCGTATCAATAGTAAACTATTTATATGTTCAGCGTTCCATTAAGTGAGAAGAGTAGTTTCATTAGTCGGGAATGTCGTAATAAATAATGTGTTTGCGATAGTGAAAGCCTCCCATTGTTACGACCACCCGCGATTCGAAGTCAGGCCGCGTCAAGCCGCACTCCGATACTCCTATAGCCGTCATAAAACAAACAACAACTACACGTCGAGTCAATATGTCGTCATAATTGCCTCTTGTACGGCTAGAGCACGAACCATGAAATAAATGACTGCAAAACTTTAGAGAGGGCAGCTATTTCGGATCGGTAAGTTTAAATAATGACCGGGCACGACGTAAACGCCTCCAGCAAGGATGAAAAAGGGGTGGAAAAAATTCGTAAGGAAATAATAATTCTCAATTTACTTCTTTCATAAGGAAAACCAGGCTGACTTTCTCGGAATGAATTAAATTTAAATATGACCCAAACAAATTTTAACTGCCTTTTTGGAGATTAAAAATGGTGGTCCTGTCTTAAATAGCTCAAGCTTTAGTACTATTTTATATTCTTACTAGGGAAAATACGTGTAACCAGACACCATTAATTATTTGTAGTTACTATGAAAGTGAGCGGAAGACGTTCTATCTATATAAACGTTCTATTGTTACAAAGTTAATAACACACAATCATGACGAGCGAGCGAAACGTTCAATAAGCGTACTGGCATATCTTCCGTTTACTAAGGCTTGTAGAGGTTTATTTGCTCCATCTACATCGCTATCGTATCGCATTCTGATTGTGGCTTTCAGAGCATCTGATGACTGTGTATACGGTAAACAATGCCTTCGCATAACTAGCCTAGGTATAAATAACGAGAATACGCAGAAACTGGGACTTATAGCGATGATCGATAAATAATCCGCAACGTGCGATAGTAGGTAGTTGTTATGCACAAAGCATTACTGGCTGACAGCCACAATTCGAAAATGAAGATTCAGGGTTGTTCCGAAACGATGCCAAGTATTACGTAAAAGGAAATATTGAAGAGTTGCTTGTTAGGCGCTATGGCACAAAAAATAAATAATAAGTACTCATGTCAATTTATTCCATAATTTCATTATATTATTCGACATACGTATCTACTTGTTATGTTAATTGGGTAGCCCAAGCTTTCACAAACATAAACGATTGATCGAATAATCATATATTTAATTTAAAAAAATATGTTGTAAATATAATTAGCATGAATGTTTCAAGAACTGGTTAAATTACTGTTTTTAAGGTATAAAGCTTTCAAAAGGTTAAATACTGCATTACTCAAATTATCATCATGACGTTGCGGTTACTTTCAATAGCGAGCCACACAGGACGTAAGCTAAAAACGTTTCGCTAAACAATCTGCATCGTCATCGAAAGTGAAAAATAGGCAGCGGGTCGCATGAAAACATAAGGAGTGTTCATAAATACATATATGTTATATATACAACATATACAATTTATTAGAATGTTTTACTGAATCATCTTCTATTAACCATATTTCGTATAAGCGTGATTGATTTAAAAAAAGTACCGTCCTGAAAGTGTAAATGCTGAAGATTGACGACCTGCGGGGACATAACGTACAAAGGCACAAGTAGGCACCGATTTACTGACAGTCTGAAAATAGAGGCAAAGGTATGTGGTAGAGTACTCACTCCAGGCGGGTGCGGGCACGATGAGGCCGGATATCATGTCGTCGGAGATGACTGGCGGCTCGCTGGGTGGCGGCGGGCACACGAGGGAATCGATTATGTCGTCGGTGGCCGCGCGCATCACGCCCGTCAGCTCTGGAGGCTCCGTGCGAGACGACCTGGGTACAAATCGCTGCTCAAACCACTATCTAAATAACAATCTTCTTCCGAACAATAAAACGGATTACTCGATTTACAGAAACAACGCGTGATGTGTTTACTCCAGATTTTATATAAGCGTCTCGATACTTGGGAAGGATGGGATATAAAGCTGGCACAAAAGATAATATCAAAATACGAATCACTCGTTTTCAGCGTCGGGATCATCAAAATGAAACGAAACCGATTTATTTTTTCTGGCAGAAACATGAAAAGCTCAACAATTATCAAGGCAACGGCCGGCACCGCAACACACAAATGAAAACGGCATCGGGAACAGCCTTTGATAGTGATATCCCATTTCTGTGAAATACGTTAGGTAAAATTCATATTTTTGATATTCTTTGCACTTTTTGCCTTGCAGTATTACGAGATGGAAATATTTCAGGATAGGGTCGTTAGGAACACGCTTACGTGTGTGTAATGTAAGTTACGTAATGCTTTAATTATTCGCATAAACTTCACCAGGTTTAACAAGACAATAAAAGCGAGCGCCTTAAAGCCGGAAAGGCTTTATATGAACGGGGAGATGAAACAACTCACAACAATAATAATATCGTGTCGCGAGTGCTTGTTTCGAGATGACATTTGTTGGGGAGAATTATTTCACGCGGCGCGGATGCGGTAACGTCGAGAGGCTCCATTGCGGTCGTTCACAATGGCTGCGGCACGGTGGCGCGGTGACGCGGTGACGAGGCGACGGGAGAGCTGTGAGCCAGGTGGTGGCCGGCGCAGGGCTGCAGGCGGCCGACTATGTAGGTCGCACCGAGCGCTTCAGTAAACTTGTCGCGGCCGCGAAAGGTCAGGTGTATGAGGGCGGGAAATGCCGATGAACAGGCCTTCCACCCTGCCCCGGCTGCGCGCTCTTAAACTTCCGTTTTATTAGGTGCTAGGCGCCCGCTTTCCTGTTTGTCGGTGGTACTTTGAATCTCGCTAAATGGGAACGCTGTTCGACCTTTTTTATATTAAGAAATATTCTCGCTGTCATCTGCTATGAATTATTCTATTTTAACGAGCCCTCGTAGCCGTGCTCGTCAATTAATGAACACAAACTGGTTCTATTGATGTTGGATAGATTTTCATAAAGTTAAAACAAAATACAGGATCACAGTATTGTGTTTACGTTGTTACATATAGGGAGAAAATAAATGGGTTTATCAACACACACCGAAGGCCACAGAAGTAAAAATAAACAGCGTCGACGTGTATAAATACCTCATCATCATGACGAGGGACAGTTCCTCTTGCAAAACGCTCTCCAGGTACATCATATCTAGGTCAGATACGATCGCTCCGTTGATTACCATTATTTCGTCGCCTTTGATTATACCTGACAGAAAAATGAAAAAGACTGTACTCGGAATGATTGTTCTTATTTTTTTCACATCAGGGTTTCTAGTACACAACGTAGCTTGAAATTGTATAACCCGCTCCATATGATTATTATCTTTCACATTGCTACGAGTTGAGAGCGGACGTCATTTAAAATGCATATGCGTTTTCTATATTTAGTTTTATTTGGTAAAAATAAGAACTTGAGAATGTGTACGTAGCGAGATGCGGCTAGCGGCTGCGTTGTCTGAAAATATATTATGCAAGCTAGAAATTTTGTAGAACTTTTACCACAAGAAATATTATGACGTATTTTACTTATAAACTTCAGCGAAATGCAAGCGGTAAAGATGGAAATATAACGTTGAACGATGATAAATTACCATTTTGCATGGCGACGCTCTTGTCTTCAACCCGGCTCACGTAGCAGCAGAGCTCGTCTTGCCGCTCTGCGTTCTCAATGAGTTCGGCTTCCACACTGAAGCCCCACATTTGCTCCAGCGTTGTGCGTTGTAATTCTACTTGATACAGGATCTTGGCGCACACTTCCACTACTTCGTGGGTATGCAACTATATAACAATTAGATTGTACTAATTAGGTTTGTGCTTAACGAACATGCCTAACGTTTTCTGAAATTAGTTTTGATGCTCAGAGTCAAAAGTGGTAGCTGTCTGTGTTACGTCATTTTATTCAAAGGGTTAGCTTTTATGATTGTGGTTGAAAACATGTGTGTCAAACGCGTGCTTATAAATTGTCCCTCTACTTCGTAGTAGCAGTAGTTCAAAGTGGACTAAACAAATAACGAGAGTAGTAGTTATATTGAGGTTACAGATGTGTTTATTTTGAAGACAAAGTGACAACCCGTCCACATAGAGCACGGTCCGAAAATTGATGATGGGCTTACACGGCCTTGTGTGACACAAGAGACGACACACGAGATAATTAGCCTTAGGTATTCCTTTGCAGAATGTGTGACTATATGCAACAAATATAACTTTGAATACCGTTGTTTTCGCTCAGCAAAAGGAAGAATACATTAATTCATTTGTGAAAATTTACATTTTCCTGCTCTTTAATAACTTTTGCAAAATTTGGTGACATTTGCATTGTTTGTTTGTAGAGCACGTACCTACTTATTGTAATTTATTCGCGTGAAAGTATTTAATTGTGGGGTTCTGTTTTCATTACGAGCTGGTAATTAAGTCATTATCTTTTTAAAATATCACCAACCTGTATTGCTTGCAACGAAGGAAAAACCTTTTTTTATTCTGAGCCTCTTGTAACAGACTTTTTAATGGCTTTTTGTTTTAGAAGTTGATGAGGGAGAGTTACATACATGGTAAGTATAATAAATATAATCCTCATACTGTCGTACCTCAATCAGGGCAAAGCCTTTCCCGCACAACTAAAACGCTTTGGTTTAAAACATAATTAGGTGGATTAAGTACCAACTTCGTAGATTAAGTATTTCATTAGACTTGAATTCATAAATTATTTAGCTGTAGTCACGAAATCATTACTTAATTTCATAAACAGTTTTAGTTAGTCTAAAAATGTTGATGTGAAATAATAATTCCTGTCCGTACGACTTTTGTTGTGCTCTGTTCCACCTTCCACTCAAAGGATTACGAGATCTTTCCACAAATGGAATTCGTCGAACAACAAGCATAATGGGATTTAACTTCGTCATATGCATTCCGCATTTGTTGATCCTAACGTAACAGTAATATAACTTTTTGATAACCTTTCCACGCTGTGTCGCGCAAAGCCTGTGACGGAATGGGCGCTGTCAGACCCTACTCACGTCAACCTCGGTCACAAAACATTTATACTTTTATTTTCACTTCCATGAATGTGTGGCATATTTGTATAATTTTAAAGTAACCACACGTTTATGTTCAACACTATCGTGATTTTAAATAATAACATTGGCTATCTTAAATTGTATCTTGTATATTTTGTGAATACAAATAAGGTTGGCTACGAAATTGCTACGAAATGGCTACGAACATTTAAAGCGCGGGAGGAATTTGTTTCGTAGCGCTTGAATGTTCGTGTAGTTTACAAAGTATTTGTTATAACTATTTCATGGATTTAACGAGAACATTACTTGGTGTTGAGTTTAAAAGTTTAACGTAAACTAAGATAAACAACAATAACACTAGACAAAAAAAATGCGACTACAAACTGTGCTCTTTTGAATTTATTTAGCGAATACTTAAGACGCCAAAACGCGTTTAAGTTTTATCTGCAACATAGGTAAGTGTAACTAGGTGTGCATAATTTGAAAATGATTCTTGATTTTTTTTTTAATTTTGTTCCTTTCTGTTCGGAAATGCAACAAGTTAAATCAGTAGACCAAAGTGCGAGTCCTAATTCAAATAATTGTTTATTCACTACAGATATCAATAAATAGTCTTAATCATTGTAGTGTCAAATTCTTTAAAGATTAAACGTCGCTGAAACCCGTGGCAAAAGAAGTATTCATAACGGATTGATACTTACATAAGTTTCAATCAGATCACTGCGATGGGGAACGAAGTAGTTATGGTCTTCCATATCACGCCGCTTCTTGACCCTGACGAAGTGTTCCAGAGCGTTGAGCGAGCGGCGTGCGCATGCGGCGGCGAGGAACTCTTCGACGGACATGCCCTCGCGCACGCCCACCGTCGCCGTGGTTCCCTCTGGAAGAGACACGCGCACCGCGGCCTCGCCGTCCTCGCGGGACATCTAGTACCATATTGTTGTTTTGAAGTATGGATTGCAATGGGCTGATTGCTGATAACCAGTAATTTGTCATATCAAAAATGTTTTTTTTTTTTTAAATAAAAGAGTTGTATTGTACCTATTTGTTTAGAAGTAAACTTCATTGGAATATTTGACTGATGAAACAATCTATTTTTTAATATATTTATATTTAAAATGTTCTGCATTCGTGCCTACCTATTTGTAGAATTGAAAATAGTTCCTCAAAGGAAAATTCGAAGATAACTCAGAACAAACGACATAACTAAACTGAATCAACACTTGGAAGCAAATCCCTATTTCAAATTAAATTATAGCGAGTCAGGGAGAGCAAATCTCGTGCTCTGTTCACTAGTGCCGACACTGCTATTCAAATAGCCCCCGAGCTGGGGTTGGATTGGACCTATAAGAGTTTTGTGTTGATAGGTACGTATATAAATTACTATAAGCAAATTATATTATTTTGAGATAAACTTCACTCGACTTATAAAGCAGAATAATTAATTTTATGCAATAAAAAAACGGTGTATGTTGATTTCAGAACATGAATTCCACGATAATATCGAATTTTCGTTTTTCATTTCTGATTTCCGGAATGCAATAACAGATATATTCAATAGTTTTTCACATTCACGGTTGAATAAATTCAGAATGTTGCGAGATCATCCATTAAAGGTAAATTGGTAATTTACCCATTTCCCGGTAACGGATATTAATTATTGATACTGATACTGATACTGTTAGCCTGTGTCATCCCACTGCTGGGCAAAGGCCTCTCGACATAACGGGACTCGACATAAAGGGAATAAATCCTCTCCATGACTTACAAGTTCTTCGATCCAGGGCCAATGTGGACATTAAGTTAATTAATTAATTACATTTAGTTGAATTTATTCAGCTGCAATTAATATGAAATAAATATTAAAACATTCCAAAAATAGACTAGACCAGACCGGACCGGACCTAGATAGACTTAGGATTTCGATAACTCTAGCTTCGGAGAATTAATAAGTTTATACAATCTGCTCGCAAATAATTAAATTATTACGTTGGGATTGCTGAAACAACAACATTAAGTAATGACAGACTGTAAGCGGCGACCAGTTTGTCTCGAGTAATAGTCTTTTTTCGTGACGTCCTGTATTACGGCCTCGCCAAGGATTAGGGGACACGCCACATCGGCATTTCCAATTCAGAAGCTTTGTTGTGGTTTTTATGTTCTTTCTTTATGAGGCAACATAGATAGGAAAACGGTTGGGAACTATAAATAACTATCCTCGTAAAATTAGGAAGAGAGCTATGTAAGTATTATTTTAAGTAGTTCCTATAAGTAGTTAAACAAAACGATTATGATTTTATGTTTTTCACATCAAATATATCCTTGGCATACGTTTAAGTACCTATAAATTGAATCCCGTGATAAAATCTACTATAACATGGAAATATTTCGGACTTAACTTTTTAAATCACCCTAGTTTTGAGTATCAAAAACTTGCATTTGATGACAACTTTCTGCTTTATAAATCATACTAAAACATTGGGGCGACACTCACAGTCGTTTTTATACGCTCCGTGCTCTCCTATAGCTATTAAACGGAGTAAATGATTACGAAAGCACATTCGAGCTATACATGTGGCTTTGTACAAGGCACGTTTGTACACTTCCAAATGACTCAGCTACCTGAGGGGAAAGCGCTCACGTATATTACTTACGGCTATATTCAGTAATACAACTGCTTTTATAGCTCTTTACCGTAGCCAGCACTAAGTTTCTTTCTTGCCACTCACAAAGGTTTTATTACCGAATTAAGAATCTTTAGGAAAGACTGTACGGAGTATTTAAGGTTATAAATAGTTTAACAACTTTCTTTTTCAACCAATGAATATAAAATTTCTAAGAATCAAACTATACTAGCATGGGGTCAAAATTTCTAAAATAGATATCCAAATACAATGAAAGTAACAAAAAATATATGTCTTTTCAGAATCCAACACATTTGTTTACAGTTCGTTGTATGAGTGAGTTTACGTAGCCGTAGCAACTGGCGTAGCGTTTGGCGTAGCACGGTCTACGAAATAATTCACTAATTGTTCTGAAACGTTATTATTTCCAGGAAATTTCACATAATTTGATTGTCAACGATGTTTTCTTTGAACGTTGGCTTCTGCAAGTGGAGTATTTCAGCGAAACACCAACATATTACATGATAGCGCTTAAAATACAAGATTCTTTAAGTTTTCAAGACGCTTGTACATTAAACGCTATGAATATACTTTGTTGAATGGGTACATAGACACTAATAAAAAATTATCAAATAGTATTCCAATTCAATTTCTTCCATTGTATTTAAATAAATAAATGTTGAACAATTTATTTTTAACAGGCTGAGGAACTTGTTGCAGGAGTCTAAATATTAAAAAAAAACTGACCTGCATAGATCGCCGGCTGGATCCCGAGTTGGATCGCGACAGCTGTGGCGCTCGGCGCTTGGTGGCGCCGCGCCCGGCCAGCAAGTTGTTCAGCAGCGACGGCGACCGCGCGCATATGAACGCGTGGAAAGACGACACCGTGAAAACGCCGAGCTTGTTCAACGTGCTCTTTGTACCTCGGGACACGTGTGTCAGCAGAGACTGGGACAAACATCTCTATAAGTGTCTCACTTCAAACATTTCACTATACACGGTGTGTATCCAATGATTAGGTAATACAAAACCACAAACCATAAAAAAATAAAAGCAATGATACATATACAGATATTAATAGCCTAATAACTATAGCTTATGTTGCAAGTTCCATTATTATTATATTTAGTTCTTATCTTTTGCTCATAACATATTGACATAGATATTTTTATCCTCAAAAGGATATTGATATATCCGTTAATCAAACCCATTTCTGTGCAAAATTGTAAGCAACTTTTATTATTCGCATGTTGGGGACCATTATGACGTCCCGTGACATGGGTCGTGGCGTAACAGATTCCAACCCCGTTCCCCCGGTCAACGGAACTGTCAATTTGATAGCGAAGCCAACAAATTTCCTTTCTCTGTCACCTCGATGAAATCACTTGAC
Organism: Noctua comes; assembly: GCA_963082995.1. NCBI lineage: Eukaryota > Metazoa > Arthropoda > Insecta > Lepidoptera > Noctuidae > Noctua > Noctua comes. The sequence goes on from OY720269.1 coordinate 10,043,939, forward strand.
AATTTCAACACCCCTCTCTTGTCTTATTATCGGGTGATAAATTACGACCAGCGCGTTGTTTTCGTTTTCATATTTGGAAAACTGGATTATAAACGACTGGTGAGTTAGCATAAATAAAATTCAATAGACGTGATTTATCGAGGTGAGGTTTACATGAGTAACGTCGAAAGTAATAAATAAAGTCAATTTTGTCAAACTTATCATATTCAATAAAAGGGAAACGCAAGGATGAATCCAAACTACTGCTGCAAACAAAGTTGTTGTGGGCCAACACCAAATAAAAAGTTATGGAGATTTTACTACTTCATTAGGTAAGGTCACTTTTGTAGGAGAAACGGAAAACTCAATTTCGTTGAACATTTACCTTGGGGTTAGGGAGTTCGCCACTCTGAAGGCTCGCCATGTAACAACGCAATCGGAATTGTTCACAATGTAGACGTTCGAGATTTTCTTCCCACTGGAGCATTTGGACAGCTAGTTGTGCCCGAGTCTCGGGATCAGAGACTACTGATTGTTGCAGGTCTGCCATATGCTTTAGCTTGTGATCCTGTTATTGTTAAGAGCGTTACTTATGCAAAAAATGTGTTACTTACAGACAACTGGGCTTAAAGTTAAAGTATGTATGTGACATATTTTGAATAGTCCGGACGTGGTCCTCGAACTCGCGCCCGAGGATGACGTGTGCTATGAATATTAATGAGCGCGTGCTCCCACCTGCCCGTGATAACTATCACTGTGATAAAATAGATTGTTTCAACTACAAGCATGTGTTCCCGACCTTAATTACGGTATCTATTTTGAATATTTTGCAACACAAGAAGTCATTTGAAATTCATAAAGTCATAGAACTTTGTGGCTTCTAATTAAAATGGCAAATTGCAGCTAGGTGGTATTATTTTTCCGACCAAAAAGTATCTCTTTTTTTTAGTTTCATAATGTTGAGTTACGCTGTGCAATTAGTTACCCGCATTGCCCTTTAATTGCATCTTAGCCAATGCAATCTGCAACACTGCAAGCAGACAATCGTATTTGCTTCATTTCCGTTACAGTTAATCGAAAACATGTCTGACAGAGCATTTTCGCATGTGGTAAATATGTAGTAGTGGCCACAAAGGCTTTGATGCGTGCTGCGGTCAACCGGTGCGGGTCAGAAATTGGCGCGATGTACACGAGGAACGTTTCGAACCGCACGCCGCCGAGTCTGCCCGGAACCCACACACATGTATTCAGCTAATACATAGGTAATACGCTCGTACCTAACTGAGGAGACCTTTGCAAGTGACATACTGTCTGCCGTCTAATAAGTTTCTTTGAGCTAGTATTCTGTAAACCCCTGCTTTGATATAAATATTGAAATAAAATCATTCAAGTATTAGAAACTCAGATAACTTCAGTGACTCTCTCTAAGGTTTTGATTCTTATAAAGAAAAGGGTAGTTGGTCTACTGGACATTGGTCACATTCGATACATTTAACATTTTTTTTCATATATTGTGTATAATAATATCTATGCGGTTACTGCTTTGTTTTTCAACGTAAGCAATAAAATCTCAGTCCATTTGGGTTGATCAGAGTGGTTGCATACGCAGAATTTATGATTAATCCAGGATTTACAACACAAAAGCACAGTGAAATACGTGAAATTGGACTTTATGACTACGTGTGTTATGGGCCTCGCGTAAAATCGCTCAACGAAAGTAGATTCATGGTAGTCAAACAATGGCCTGTTGGTTTAGGCTATGCGATGCGCAGTTTGGGTCGAGCTGTGCATAATTTCACAGCGAGTTCACTCTGTGCTTCAGCACATTTTCATTTGTTCAGCTGCGAACAATATTAACTTAGCGTTCAACTTAATATTAAGCCCTACCTACTTAACTTAGATCGAAAACTAAAGCTATAAATTAATATCTACTTTTTGTTGTATATTTGCGATAAAACTTGATCCAAATATATTTTGTTTTTATTACATCTCTGGATCAATAAATACTTATGTATTCGAACAATTTTTGGCATCATAATTTATGTTATGACACCAATAAGTATTCGAAGTTGAATTGTTATATAATGTTATTAAAATATAATTAAATGAATATGCATTGCATTTACTTACAGATTCGATAGCCTTTTCAAGGCGGTATATTTCCTCCTGGAGTAAATGAAGTGTCCCGGTCTTGCCACGGTGACGAGCAAATGCAGCAGCACAAGCGCTATGTATGCTGTTCACCCAGTTTTCGAGCTCGATCTAAAAGATAATTTATCACAAGCAACTTAAATATCTGCAATGAATCTTTTTGTTTTTTGTTTCAGAAACAAAAGTTAAAAACTTACCTGGCACGGTGCTTGGAACAAGTAAGCGTCACCGAATGCGGTGCTCAGACAAAATATGTGGTCACGCTTAGGGTGCTCCGGAATCGGCTGCATGATGGCTCCATCGACTATGATCAGATGCTTGGGAGCCGCTTCTACGGAGCGTCCTTCACGAGAATCGCAAGGATAGAAGAGCAGTGTAGTGCCCTTCAAGCACACCCAGTAACCCTTCCAGCCGCGTTTGCGTGCCAGTTCAATCTGATGCTTCTTACGCAGTAGCCATTTCTTCACACTCAAGAACCTAAACAAAACATCAACCTTATTCCACTTGCCAAAATTCTGAACATTCGAAAGTTACGTTGCATTGCGGTTTGCATAACTGAATTTCAGTTTTTTCCGAGGTTACATGGAAACTGAACTTTTGAAATAGGAACAGAATCATAAAAAGAATAAATCGTTCAAAACTTAAACTGAACTTCTAGGACTATTTTAAGCTTTCACGGTTTACAACTAAACTTATACTGTCACCTACAGGACAATCAAAAAACAAAAAAAATAAAACAAACAATCAATAATGAACAATCACGAAAGATATCCCGTAAGTGACACTATAAGTTTGAACTTCTAGGGTTCATAAAAAGCCCCTAGTTAACCAGGAATCGGTTTAACCCTCTTTCAAAAAAATACTACCCTGTTTGCAAATATGAGATACCAAAATCATGTGTACGTTAAACGCGTGGAACAAAATTAATCCGATATCAGTGCACGGATAATTGGGCTTCGTTACAGTAACTAAGTCATGGCTTACGGCTCAAAAGTTTGTTAATAAGTTTACCAGTAACGGGCGACAACGTAATAACAGGTAACGTGGTAGAGGAAATTGTTTTACTAGTTAAAGTTTATCGCTTTTTGATACAAAATACTCGATTTTCTAACATTTAAGTTTCGTAACATTACAGTAGGTAGTTTTCATTACACTCTGTCATTTAAAATATTGTAACATCAATTAAAAGTGATGTGGAATTCTTGCAGGTGGGTTAGTCGACTCTATTTGAAACGAAAACAACGAGCAACACAAATTCTGTCTGATAAATGTAATAAGTAATTAAGATAAAATCATAAAATTAAGTTACAGCTTAATGGTACGCAAACCAATTAGTTATTTCAAAAAGAGGACATTATTTATTATTTCAACCACAGGTTCCTCATTAATATTGTGTCTCCGTAGTATCAAATATTAAAAAGCGGACACCGTGGCTCTAGTGTGTATATGAGAAAATTCAAATAAAATTTAAACATTTTTTATGAGTTAGGTTTATTTTATCATTTAGATGCACACCAAATTTAACATTTACGTTTCTACTCATATGTTACGCTACTAAGACTTGAAGCACTTAAACATCGATTAAACTTCGGGCACTTCAGAAAAAACAAATTATTGCTTTTTTCAAGAATACCAAAATCGACTGCTAACATAAGAGTCATTTTTATCTTTTTATCGATATCTTTCTTTCTGCATGGCAGATTAAAGTGTTTTTTAATTAATGTCCGTATTCTATCTATCGGTACACCTTGTGTACCATTTCCAAGCACTTTCATAGCCCATACAATAACGTTTACTGGTCGCTGTCGCTTTTTCCATTTTCGTTCCCGAGCCTCAGCTTTAAATGTAGGCTTGCACTTGCAAACCTGATCCTTGGATCTACAGTCAGAACGTAGACGTAAAACTGTTGAAGTGGGAAAATCACCAGTCTTCATCTTTACATTATTTAACTCTGACGTAGGTGATGTTAATTCAGTTGAGAGACTACGTCCAATATCGTGAGTTTTCATTTTTTTTCGCTTCAATTTATAATATATACTATTTTTATAAAATTTTTGGTTTTTTTAGAAATCATTGACAGCTGTACGTTTTAATTCGTCAACAGCTTGTCAAACAGCATTTGTACCACAGCTTAAAACAATATGTCCAACATCGCAAGGAGGAGCAAATAGAATAATATCTATTATTTTTATTTAATCGTTTTATTTTGTGGACCATTCTCGTTTTTACCCGAAGTAGACAATAAAATATTTCCATCAATTCTGATAAATACCCACTAATTCGAAAATAATAAAGTCTATGTATTACATAGGTATCGAATCTTGGAATGTTATCCTGGTTCATTTCCGAATAACAAATAAAAAAACCAATCAAGGAAAGCTTCGGAAATTAATCATCATATTTTGATAGGTAGTAGCCGTAGTAGGTACCCAGGAATTATTGCCTCTAATAAATATTTATATAGACAGAGTTCGTATTCAGTGCAAATAGATATAAAACGCTGCGAAATAAGCTTAGTTAGTTCATTAAAAGCCAAATGCTGAGCTTGCGTTGAAGTTATTGCTGTGCAATACTAAATAAATGAATGCTTTCGAAAATTAATTACAACTGGATCTAATTTACTGCGAATGAATTTTGAACATAAATCATAAGTCGAATGAAAGGGAATAGGAACTGAGAACAAAAAGCTGTCTCAATGTCCTGGTCGGATTTGTAAGGATGCTTAGTCGGCGGTACACCATCATCTTGTCTGCTCACTCTATATGCGTTTACGACGTTGAATAGGTCACGGCTAAGATTTCCCTCCGGTCATTTGGAATTCATGGAAGAGGAATTGTAGCCTTAAGGCACATAAAGGACGCCGTAGGCTTTTCCTAATAGAGACTATGACACTCGACAGAAGGCGCCCGACACACAACGTCATCTTCCTTTCGTCTCCTTCACATCTCGCTTACATTTATTAAGGCATCTCGAAAACGACACAAAGGACAGGTATTAATATGAAGTCTTTGTTTTGTTCTTACGGGCGCTACAGTGCACAATGAAGTGTCGATGTAAGCACACGATGCGAACGCTGAATACAATACGTGTTACATGTAAATTATATGCTATGGTGTAAGTAATTTTATCAAGTAGAATAAGGATATTGTAATATTATGTAGTTTTTTGATAAAAAACTTAGTTGTGAAGGTAGATAGGAAACAGTTACAAAAAAGAGAGAATATCTTTTCTCTGCAGCGGCAAGCAAATGCCTATAATGAGGATAATGGTCCATTTGAGTAGTAGTCCCGTAGGTATTATTGTTACGATAGAGCTTGGGGAAATCTTTGTCTTTTGTCTCTCCATGAATTAACTCTACGACTCAGAAGAGTTCCTTTTTAATCGAAGATATTTCATACGTACTAAATGTGTGAATTCTAGTTAATTCCGACTTACTAGGTTTTATAATAAAGACATAAACCCCGCACAACTTCAATTAGGTACTAACCAAAACTGTCAGTTATGAAATTGCGGTTCTCCTAAATGTAACTACGGTTGCCATGTAATAAATTAAGTCATACATAATATATATCTCGTGTAACATGTTTATTCGCATGTTCCCCGTTTATTGGATTATAAATATTCCTAGACTTAACCAAATAACTCAGACACCGTCTTGAAATATTACCGCTCACAGACTATATCTTCGTTCCCATAATATATTATGCAGATTTACATAAATTCTGTACACATATAAGTATTTTATTGGACATTATGTATATGGAATTTCCGTTGAGTAAAGAAGACCTTGGCAGTAGGCCGAAGGGACGTGAAGATGAAGGTCATATATCAGACGTATAGATTTAGCATGTACAATATTTTGGCTTTCGCTCTTCCGTTCACCGTAATATATCATTTTTATTTCGCCGAACCGTGGTTCGATAAAAGAGAGCTTGGTCATAATTATTATTACAGTCAGACGAATGCTAAGTTATGTTAATGTAAAGTAATAATCAATACATTTGTAAGTAAAGGTAACGATAAACTTTTAATTGAGGTTGATTGTAGCAACAGTATTAAAACTGTATAATGCGAAAACTTTGATTTCCGCAACTGAATTTTATACCTACCAAAACATTTCGTAAATTATGATTTTTAGGATTTCCGGATTATCATTATTAAATAAGTTGAGTCTCTGAGTATCACGGTGATCATTTACTTTATTAATTTAGGCACGCGAAATATAAATGGGATCACAACTCATAATTAATTAATTGCTTTATTCCAAAAGGGACACAGACATTATGAGAAGTCATAAGAATCTCATTAAGTATATCAAAATTAGTTAGGTCACTATTATTTTTGTGAGAGACGTAATCTTTTCCAAATTGATTGAGTAATTTTAATAAGAATATTTGGGATTGATAAGGAACGTAGGTAGATATTGAGATTATAATCTCTCATTTTTTATGAAACAGACTAGAACCAATTAAGTCCGAAGACGACATTGCTCCAAGCAGAATAACATTAAGTAGAAAATTTCATTTAGATCTCTGTAAGGCTATAGAAGTACTTACCCAGCTTTCCTGACAGCTCCGGTGCAGTTGAAGGATGCGGCTGCAGCGCCCGTCTGCTTTCCTTTGTACGGAGAATTCATTGCGCTCTCGCCGGGATCCTCTTCGTCAGACACCGCCGTTGTTAACGACATACGATCATCGTCCGATATCTATATACATATTAAAAATTTAATTGCGATGAATTATGATTTAGATGTAATTTGTCGATAAAGAAGTATTTTATCTTATTTTGGGTTATTATTATCTTAGTGGGGTGTAACTATCAGGTCGATGTTTTCATCGGCTCACTATTACGACCGTGCCATTGCTGTACCTATTTCTTGATTAAACAGGTGTCCTTTATTGAGAATTCAAGAAGTGTTGTAATTATGACTAAACCGCAACAAAAACGTTCGTCGTTCTGTTTAAAACGCGAGACAGTAACTAATAGTGAAATCTAAGCAAAATGTTAAAATAAGATGGTGAAAATGTCTGCTCTGACGTCATTTAAATCTCGCGCAAACAACATAACTTCAAGCTTGGACACTTTTAGCATTTTACAGTGTAACGCAATTTTCACCCCAGACCACCCTCGTTTCCACTTTTAAAATTGTTACCTCGCCTCTCAGGTACGAGTCTAGGTGAACAGTGGTGCAAAGCACAGGAACGAGTGTTAAACGAGACTATTTCATTGCTTTACCAGGAATACATTATTTTGCGATGAAATCTTAATACTATTAAATAAGTAATTAGAAAACTTCAAAGCGATGTTATCAAGTTTTGTGAATTTGTTTGCTTTTAGGTTGAATTTTATTAAATTACTTATATTTAAAAGCCTCCTGAACCACTTAATTTTTTGTACTTTATGTTTACCCTAACGGACGTGACTCGCTGTAAATAGATTCTACTAAAAATACAGTGTATCGTTATCACGAACCGTATAAAGACAGAAACAGTGACTTACTCTTCTGAAATGATGAAGGAATTTAAGCAGAATAACCCTTGTTTGCATTAGAAGTATGACATGGTCTGAATAAGTTGTGGAATGTTCAAATTATAGCATCGTAACTATGGGATGTGAATTATGATGTCATGCATTTTGGCAACTCCGTATCTTCTCTTTTGAGGACGTGTGTAGTGTGTTTGATGCTTGTGTTATATAAATCTAAAATGTATAAAATATATTTTTTGCGTACATTTAAGTTAGTTTAACAAACTTTACAATATGATTTGTCTTATTTAACCGAATCGATTCGTCCAAGATGACTTTATTATTTTATAAGAATATATTTTGTGATGTTGTGTCTTGCGCTTTTCATCACAACACAGTATACAAGAAAAGAGTTGCTTTGAGGCGCATGCGGCCTGCGGTAGCGCGCTCTCGGCTCGATGGCTCTTGACGCTGCACAGCGCCCTTGCCACCGCCTTTCACGAAAAAAAGAAGACTATAGCCACCACATATTATAAAATATACAATAATTGAGTCGTGTTCCTTTGAAGCAGACCTACCCTTTGATATGTCCCCTCATACATTCACAATTTCTGCTCGAGGAGTACTTTTAAATCTAGTTCTTCTACCATTTTAAAAGAAGGTGATCAAAATTAATTTGAAATCCACTTACAGTTTAAAAAATAAACTACTAAGGTTTGATGTTGTGAGTCGGACAACCGCTTTAAATGAAATTGAATTTAATATAAATTCCTTTTTGGCACCTAAAAGCTTACTACTGGGCAACTCCGCTCTACCTAGATATAGGTAATACTTAATTGCACCTCGCTTAGTTAGCTGGGAATCGCAACTCCGGAACAAACTTTAACTTTGGTATAGTTTAGCGTAATACCTATGTAGTTTGATAATACGTCCGTCAGTCGTTTTTCGTTAAAGGTAGAAAATCGTTACATAGATCAGTGACATTTTCTTACTTGAGCTTTTGCTACGTCAGAATATTGAGATGCCTAAGCCCATGCGTGTTTGAAACATAATTATGTCAGCAGTCTACAAATATCTTGAAAATCTCATCAAATTAGTATACAAAAGCGTTCGATTAATTTCAAGACTTTTCTAGACGTCCTAGATATTTTGAAAGCCGAAGGGCATGCAAACAAAAGATTAATTCACGCTAAGAGGAAGTAATGTGATTGCAGATTTTTTTACGTTGTCGTTACGAAAGCAAATCATTACTAAACGCATCAACTGTAGCTTTCATACCAAGCTACACAATCGTATAACCGTTATTATTTTCTTAGAGGTGATGTTTTATGGAGCTACGCTTTTTTTAAATAAACTATAATACAATGAAGATTTCTTGTCGTCGTCACAGTGACGAATCACATCCGCCATGTTTTTCTAAAACCAAGGAGTTTTTTAGAGATTTTAAATGTTAAAACGATATAGAAAATTATTCTTTCTGATATCCAAGTAATTGTTAATGTGTGTGTTTACATAATCGAAATACATGTGTGTGAACAAAGAACAAAAACACTAATTAATGTAAAAGAGAACAATACCCACAAAGCCTTATTAAAGCTTAAATAGAGTAAAGAAAATAAAAGCCCTCATTAGCAAAAAGGAAATTGCAGTTTCCACTAAGAGGAAACTAAAATAAGGTCAAAATGTTAGGTATCTTCACCGTATTTTCTTCTCAGCCCTATTGTTACGTCTTACTTCCAACGTTGTTATTTATTACAATAAGAACCATTATACGTTACGTAGGTATCTTTATGCTAAAAGTAATATTGATGTTAATTTTATAAGAACCCTAATATCTCACCTTCCTGAGAAATGCTTCATTACAGGTTTGTGCCGTTCCTTTCCAATGATAATGACGAAATCTTACATTGCCAAGTAGTCTTGTTCCGCGCAAAATTGATACATCATACGCTATGCGCCTTATGTTGAGCACATCAGTGCGTCTCTTGTACTTGTTCAGTTTACGCCTACGCACCATGCGTTCATCTGGCTCTGAATATTCACCTGTACTCGTGAGACCCTCTTCAGCTGCCCAGGCGCTCAATACGCTTTCTATAAAGCTAAATAACTGTTGTACGTTTGGCTCTAACTTACTAGGTATATAGAGATAAGGCGAAACGGTTTTTTTTGGAACAATGGCCTTTTCATCGGGCTCATCTTCGGGCGGTGGCGCGACGTCGTGGTAGGGACAGCTGTGAATTTTATGATGATGATGGTGGTGGTGGTGATGATGTTTAGATTTGCGTTTTGGCTCCTTCGACGCTGAACTGCTGCCGCCGCCGTCCCCTTTATCGCCAGTTTCTCCACCGCTCGATTGCGAATCAACACTGCGTTCTCTGCGCGGTTTCGGTCGGCCGCTCGACGTTAACGCTACTAGACCTCCTGCGGCTAGACAGCAGTGATGGGCAACACAGCAAAAGCGGGCATCTCCTTTGCCAAGTCCTGTATGTGCTTTGTGGCAAAATGAAACATCGGGAACCCGCGCCCCAAGCGCTGCTAGGTGGGCTCGGTCGGCGCAAACTTGCATCAGCAAATTTTCGCCGAAGTGAACAGTCTTGTGTCGGCGTCGACGCAGGTGCATGACGGTTCCGCTGCCGGCCAGGGAGGGCGGCGCCGAGGCTGAAGCGGGTTTGGTGCGAGGCTCGAGCGCGCGCGCACATCGAGGCGGCGGCGCGCGGTGCGTCTCCACCATCATTGGCAAGGAGCGGCGTCAGCGGCCGGCGCGCGAGCGTCACCTCATCACGCCTCCACCACACTATTCTGTGCTTCCACCTACTCCTCAACTTTTTTATTTTCCTATTATGTTATTGCGAACATTATTAATGCACTTTAATTCTTTTTAAAGTCATTTTGAAGATTGAACGTTATCGCTTCACGATTCAAACTTCTACTATTTTCACTAAGCACAATGTTCAAAGTTTTATAATAGAGAAACACGGCATACTATCTTAAATTGTCTTTTTTATGTTAATATTTTAGTTAAGTTTGTAATAGAAAAAGCGTTAATGAGAAGAAGTGTGATATGAACGGCAGTATTCTACAAAATTTGGATTGGTTAAAGAATCGTATGACAGTTAAATGTCTACATAACTTATATACTAATGCATACAAATACACAAGATGTAGAGAAGACTCGACTGTTCCTTCTTCCGAAAAAAATCACAATATTCCAAGATGAAAGAAGGTTCTGGCTAAACCCTCAACAAATTCAGCAACTTATTTCCACGAAAATGATGTAACCTTCACGGTTTGATTGAGTAACAAACAAACATTAAAACTTCCGCATTTACATTTTTTAAATAAAATTTAAATAAAAGTTGATGATCTAAAAGATTTAGTGTCCTCGTGATTGGTATCAGAGATTTATGAGAGAATATGGAAAGCACAGAATGATAAGTAAATAGGTAGGCGTTTATAATAAAAATCCGATAAAACGTTCTGCGTTTGAAGTGGCTTGTTCCCGGCAGAGACGTTAACAAGCTGTCAGAATAATTGTTAACCAGATATTTTTATACCATTTTGTGGGATCTTGTCGTAGTTAGATTTACGCCAACATTAGTCAAGCGATACCCCAGAAATGAAAACAATAGGCACGTTGTGTCACAAAAACTTTCTTTTTAATTATAACTTTAGTTTTTTACTTGCCAAGCAACCAAGACAAAATTTTTCGAGGCAGCCACTCTTGTAAGTTTTTCTCGTAACAAAATATAAGTTGGACGTATTCACGACATGGTAGTGATGAATCTTTTTGTAGTTTGGCAGCGTTTTAATTACGCTAATAGCTGGCGCGAACTTTTCCAAGTGAAGTAGGGCGTGACACACCACAGCAAAGCGACATCCCGCTCGGGCGATGGGCTACTGGGCTATTTTATATATTGAATAATAAAAATATGACATTTAATATCCAAAATTTCAATACGACTGTTGTATTATGTTTATGTAGAGTCAACAAATTAAATATTCATTCAAAATCTAAATTGATAAAAGTTTATTTAATTTAATTTATTAAATCACTGCCCAATTGGTCGAGTAGCTGCTTAACGTTATAGGATTTTTCATCAGTTTCTTAGCGACAACCCGCAGAATTTAGATTTGTAGTGGCTGGCCATTAGATGTGACTTACACATATATAGCAAAATGTACCTACCAAACACTTCTATCTAACCCTGGTACTACAGGGTTTGGGTTTGTCAATTTGAGTTTATCGACACCTAAAGAAGAAGAAAAAGAATACAGGGTTTTAGTTATTACCGGCTGTTATATAAGAATTACCGAGGTGGCGTGACGTCAACTGAGATATCCATCCTTATACTTTTCTCAAAGAGCGGAACTGAGTAGAAAGTTATAATGACGTAGAAAATTTCTCAAAAATATCTATTTGTGCTAGAAAATAGACTAAAACTGTTATTGTTAACTAGAATAAGATCTGAAAGGTAATTTATAACTTCTAATACAAGACAGTACTTTTATTTTCGGATGGGAAATTATGAAATGGCCCCTCCCGCTCTGGGGGGAGTGGAAGTGAGTGTAAGACATGTACTGACTAAAACCCATCCATGTTCCTTCTTTGCCCTTTGTGTTCCAAAGCCGCGGTATCTCTTTCGAACAGTCCCGCAGCCCATACAAGACAGTACTTAAGTAAGTTTGCTGTCTTTAGCCTTAACTAAGAATACTTAAACAGCCCTAAGTTTCTTAAGATACAACTGGATAATAAACAAAACCTATCAGGTACCTATTTGACTAAAACTTATAGTTGATACTGGAAATATCCAATTTTAAAAACCTAACGGAGGTAGTCCCGTCTAATGATTTAAATAATGTTAACGCGTCACATGGTCAACATATCAGTAGGAATTCATTTATAGAACAAACGGTAAAAGCCATCGCAACAAATCACTTGAAAATTACGCAAAGCGATAAAGTAATGGAATTTAATCTCCAATAGAATCTGATAAATTGCCCTCGTTAAGCCGTTACCTTCTGTTTGCTGTTTTTGTTATTACAGAATCCATTAAAGGAAAAGTTTTTGAATAATTGATAGACAAGGCTCCTGCTGTACAACCATCTTGTAACAGACAGAGATTAATATTGAACATTTGTCACTGAATAAACTAAACAGTGATAAGTTCTCTCAAAGATATAGTATGTATTCTTTCAAACTAATTCAAAATATAGAAAGAATTTTCAAACGATATCGTCGAAAACCAATTGAATATCCAACTATCGTTAAGTAAGAAAACACATAAATATAAAATGTCCTCAACAATAGTAGAAGTCCCAATACCGACTTGGCATTGACAATACCGCAAATCGTATCTAGCGCTTGCATTACCTTTCAACCCGACCGCGATATGAAATGTCGGAAATGGAAAATGTCATGTTTTATTGAATCTTCTATTGCTTCTATATTGAGCTCATATAAAACATTATATGCGGCTTTGTTTGTATCGTATTCAAATACACAAAGTCTTCTTGCAGTTCTTTCCTCGTTCCGACGGGAGTTTCGGTAAACACAAAATTTTAGATAAAAGCTTTTCTATATAACGTTACAACGTTTGTAAGGAATTAGATGTTTTGGCGAAATAGTCATTGGTATTGACGCCGACGTGTGTACAATATACGCGTGTGATTGAGATTGCATTGAATGTTGGATCCACTAAGCAATTATGGATTCGGAATGAGTCACCGCAACTCGTGGACGTTTCCATCCAAGCGCCCTGCATTGCGCCAAATTCAGTTTGGTTTGATTCTATTTGTTCTTTTAATTGGAACAACAACGAAAAGCGTGACCTGCCATCTACATTTCTACAGCCTTGTTCAGTTTAGTATCAATAAGTTACACTCTTCCAATATTCACCTGACGTTCGTCACGTTTCATATTTATAATCTTGCAACAACAATATTATTCTCTGACAAAATTTAGAACAACTGCCTTAAATATCACACTTCAAATATGTCACCGATGGTTTAAACAATTTCTAATATGTTTTGTTTAAAACATGTATGTGCACTGAATGCAATCGAATATTTTTAAGTAAACGATAAACCTGTACAGTCTTTCAATCGCTTCGAGGATAGGCGTACACATCACTTTTGCACACAATACGTAAATTTAGAGCACGAACATTAATATTTATTTATTTAACCATTGTTTATCGGCACGCCTACAGTGAAGTCACGAGTCGATTTGTTTAAGTTAATAAATAAATAAGTTTTTTGAGTTACATAACCAAGCACTAGGCACACACAGAGCCGCTCCAACGCCCTGGCGGCCCTCGCTGCGACTGGATCCAGCACGCGTCAACGGAGGGTGGTCGCGATCGTCGAACTTCGTTACGATTCGGAATGAAACGATCGTAAGTCCTCGGGCGCTTTCGGAGCAAGCGCGCCTGCGGGCGGGCGGCGCCCGTGTGCCCCGCTCTCCCGCCTACCACACGATATAACAACCCACTGTTTAAATTTATTTCTACTAGAATTAACGGATATTTCCAGATAAGTGTTGACATTGATAAAGAGATTAATTAAATTATTGTAAAGAACAGCAATATGGCAGGCCATTAATCCATTTTGGAGGATTTCGCGTCTCTTTTGTTATGGCTTGAGTTAAGAAGATAATATGCAGAATAAGAAAGAGATAAGAAAGATTTAGTAAACTGACTGTAGACATTATTATTCTTTATTTATTAAGTATGTTTGTATTGTGAAAGTTGTATCTGATGTAAGGCATACAAAATAATAAAAGTAGACTTTTTTAAATAAAAACGCAGCGCTAAATAGGTTATTTTAACTAAAAATATCACGACTAGGTTACGTTGTAAATGCAGATTTCCTTGTTTGAATAGAGTAAGATATAGGCTAAGTAAATAGTATAATGCAGACGAAGTTTTGCTCAGTGCCGGCTTAATCTAATTAGAGTACAACATAGCAGAACGTTATCGCGAGCCTGTCACGCTTCGCTACCGAGTTCTCCCACGCGGAAAATATTCTTGCCATCTTCGTGTTACGCTGAAGAAGTAAAAAGATATAAAACGTGCACTGTACATCTACATGTACTACACGAGGTGAATGCACTTCCAGAAAATGTTTACTCTGTGTGAGATTAGTAGGGCACGCCATGGGATATTATTGATTGATATCATTTTTTCCACTTTGATGTCGCCCGTATATATTCTGTTAATATCAACAGCGAAGTACGGTCCGTTAGTGATAGATAGTCGTCCATCATTTTTAATATTCGTTAGCGGAGCGTAAAACTACGAAAATAAGTTACCTCGAGGCAATTTTTACGTTTTGATAGCGGATTGTGTATTGAAGCAAATAATAATGTGTCTGGGGATGGGAACCGCGGGGGCTGTCGGCGCCTTCTTCCTAATTCACAACTTTAAGTATTTATTCATGTTCTTTTGAAACTGTTTACATCTTATATGACTTACGTATGAGGAAGTTTACTGTAACATTTATTTAACGTGCCCTTGTTATGTTGGGAGAACAATGGAATGGTTTGAATACGTTTCTACTTGTAACACCTCGGTAATTAGTAACATTTGAAATGTTGTATAATAGAATTGCACGTGTGTAAAATACTGCCATTTATTAACGCGATAATTATTGTTATGATAAATGCCATTCAAATCAATGATTTAAGAAACTAAATCAAATATTACTTTTCATTGTACTTACAACCGGCAATGCTTTCAAGACCAGGCAATACCGAAATATACGAGTACATTACCTTTAATTGGCATTTTGTCTCCAGTCAAGATCTTATTACGCCCATTCATGAAAAGCTTTCGAGCTGTAATTACAATCATACAAACAAAATACCAGTCATGTTATAAAACATCAACTAAATTATCATCAATAATACCTGCTCGGTAAGCGGGCACTCATTGACTCTACAAACTTCGCCTGGGCTCGTAGACTTGCAAAACAAACGACTCAGGGGACGACGGAATGGTTAATGTCATAATCTTGGAGGTAAGGTTTAGTGCTATCACCAAACCGCCTTACCTGCTCAGATTATGACTGGGCAAGTAGGTATTAGTAAGATGATATTTAAACCACAGGTATGCGGCACAAGGTAGGGTTTGGATTTATCTTTTGTACCTAGGTAGGTTCTCGATACAATGTTAAATTATTTATTTAGTTTTACAATATATCTTGTAGAATCACAATTACAAGATATCTGCTATCTTTTGTCAGAATAAAACAATGAAAATGAAACAAATTATGAACAATAATAAACTTAAAATATTTTTAATTACGAGAGTTACTATTGACTGTTAAATTGGCAAACAAATTTAATAAAATACCGACACCAAAGTATTGTCGATAGTTTTCTCACAAATACTGGACTCTTCCGTTGATTACGAATTCTTCCCGTCAATCTTTCATCAGCTCAACACTTTCATTTAGATTCAAACGGTGGGTCTTCATAAGCAGTAAATGGAATTCGTGCCTACATGAAATCCTATTGAATATATTTTTTGTTTTATTTAGCGGAGGCATGGAAACGGTCGACCTTTTAATACATATATTCAGAGTCATTGTACCTGTATTGGGTTGAAAAGGGTACTATAATCCTACTGATTAGGTATTCTCCCCGTAATATATTACATTGGTATTGGAGAGCAAGAAAATATCGCGCCTATTTCGAACGTAGCTAGTTAATTAATTTGTGAGACATTGGTAAATGTGCGGTAATATAGACGTGCTCGTTTCATTGTAGAACACGCGGTGTGAAACTAATAACATTAGCGGTAAGTGAACGTTGTACCTACTGGCACACTACCATCTAGGCGTTACCGAGTCATGAGGTTATCATATTATATAAGTCTTCTTAGCTTAGCTTCCAGCTTTTTTTTTTGTTCTTTATTGTGGTAGATTTACTTTAGAATTATTTATCGATACGAACTTGTTTACGATATAAATATCCTCCATCATACGCGCAATTGTCCAGCGATCAATCGTTAGCAAACAAAATGTCATCAGAGCACTCCCCCCGAAGCCTGCTGGACGCCTGGACCGCACATCCTATTATTTTTTATGTGTTTCAAACGTGCTCATGGGGCACGTTTGAAACATGAATATATTTCTCACAGATGTAGTGCGTAACCATTCCAACTAACTAGATTTATCCATTTCCATAATTAAAAGCTCTCGGGAAGTCGAGTAAAAACTTAGTTAAGCTAAAATAATTAATTTCTTTTCCCATTACGCAACGTCTTCAAAACACATTTAAACTTAATCAGTTAGAATAATTGGTAGCTAGCATTTCCATCGTCTATCTGTATTTTCGAGGAAGTTGGGAAATCACGCAGTGAACAAGCAAAGTTAATTAATCATAAATTATGATCGCTTCTCTGGCTGAGCATCGCAATCGATTTAATGAACCTCCTACCTTTTCAAAATTTATCGGACGTTATTATGAATGACTAAGCTTTTATGAACAAATGTGATTAACTACGTAAGTACATACATTTATAGAAGGTAATCGAAGCTAACCTTTCATAAAAGTGTAGCTGAATCAAGATTTATTAAAAGCAACCTGTAACTGTAATAAGTTTCATCCTAGCTTCAATACGTTAAAGATAATTGACCTAGCAAACGAACCAAGAGTATGTTACAAGAGGATAAATGGCGCTGGCAGCAGGGCGCATGCGTAAGGCTTCACAGTCCCCCGCGCGTCACGCGTCCGCCCCTCGCGCGTCCCGCTGCTACTTCGCTTGCTACGTGCATTGGCCGATGCACGTAGAAGGTGAAGCGAAGCAGATCTTGATGCGACATCGATGCGAGCGACCGGGCCGGCCGAGGGCCGTCGGCCTGCAACTAGACCTGACAGGGCCAGTGCATGACGTGTTCTCAATTTGATTTTCAACGAAATGTCCGTTTCGCAAGAATTTTGAGAGACTGCCCAGGCTATTCAATTACAGAATAATGACGGCCAGTGCGATCGATGTAACAATCTCGTGTTTCATTTCTGAATGTGAACTAGTAATACCGAGCTACATACTTGAAACACATATTGAAAAGCTACAGGAATGATACATTGACAAACTAATCGTAAATATAAAATCATAAGTCCATAACACATCCTAATTTTTACTACTGATAAGTAATCGTCGTGCATAATAATTGCGTAAGTAAAATTTTTAATTATCTCTATCAGATCTCTATCGAAATAGAGGCGCTTTTCATTCAAACTTATTTTTATTATAGGTAGGTAAAAGTACTTCGTGACTAAAGATTTAATTTTAATGGCTCCACTTTATAAAAACTGGCTTTAACCGTACTTGAAACTCAAGGGCAAGGAAAAGGGGAGAACGTATTTTACAGTAGTTGCCGTGGGGTGGGTATAAAATAAATAGCAACAATATCAGACGGACCACTTTCACGGAATGGCTCTGAAACGTATTTTATACGGCCCGTATTTGGGAAAGGAAAGAGCTATGTTTTTTTTCTTATATCACTGCAATTACAGTGAGAAAATAACCCTGAATAATGTACGTAGTTACTCGACACGGCAAGGGTAGAGGAAAATGTCCTATAACTATAATAGGCTCCTATCTGGGACAAAGAATGTGTTGATAAACTTTCAAACAGAAAGTTGGTTTCAAGGTTTTGTAGATTTTAAGAAAGATAGGTAGCTTTGTGGGAGGGTAAGACCTATAATGCCTTTAACACCCTGCCCTGGAGTTGCATCAGGGAGGCTCACCGGGTGCCGACCTGCCTCCGTCGCACAGTCGAGGACTACCTGACGGACAGAGCCGTCATCTACCCCGGTCACCAGGGAGAATGGAACCGGCGAGAGATGTCGTGCGGTGTTCCGCAGGGATTGGTCTTGGGGCCGCTCCTGTGGAACATCGGTTACGACTGGGTGCTGCGCGGTGACCTCCCTGACGGCGTCGGCGTAATATGTTACGCCGACGACACGCTCGTCCTGGCGGAGGGAGAGTCGCACCAGGCGGCAGCCGACCTGGCGACGCAAGCGATTGCGACAGTCGTTGGAAGGATCCGAATCAGTTGGGACTCGAAGTTTTCATGGCCGTCTGAACGCGCCACGGTCTGAGTCCCACATAACGGTGGGAGGGGTTCGCATCGGCGTCGGGAGAACGATGAAGTACCTGGGACTCGTCCTCGACAGCCGGTGGAACTTCAAGGAGCATTTCCTGCGTTTGGCCCCAAAGCTGAACCGGGCAGCAGCCGCCCTCAGGCGACTCCTGCCCAATCTCAGCGGGCCAAACGCCTCCTGCCGGAGGCTGTACGCCGGTGTCGTGCGGTCCATGGCCCTCTATGGGGCCCCCGTGTGGGCCCTGAGCATTCGGACGCGACCACTGAAGCTGGTCGCATGCCAGAGGGTCATGGCTATCCGGATGATCCGAGGATACCGTACGATCGCCGGCGAATCGGCCAACCTCCTTGCCGGATTGCTGCCCTGGGATCTGGAGGCGCCTGCCCTCCAGCGCGTCTATGAGTGGCGCGTGGAGGCGCAGCGCCGGGGCGAATCCCTGCTACCTCGACAAGTCGAGGCGCGGCGGGAAGAGCTCCGGCGCGATCTCAGGGCAGTATGGAGGGAACGACTGTCGCAACCCAGGTCCGGGCACGCCGCAATCGCGGCGGTAAGACCCCTCTTTGAGGAGTGGCTGGATAGGCGTCACGGCGTCCTAACCTACCGCGTGACGCAGGTCCTCACCGGACACGGAAGTTTCGGGAGGTACCTGTGTCATATGGGGAAGGAGGAAACGCCTGGATGTCACCACTGCGACGACCGCCCGGAGGACACGGTGGAGCATACGGTGCAGGACTGCCCCGCTTGGGCAGAGCACCGCCGTGTCCTCACGGCAGCGATAGGCGGAGACCTCTCGCGCCCGGCATTGGTCGAGGCCATGCTGCGGGGCGAGACGGAGTGGGAAGCGGTCGCCTCCTTCTGCGAAGCAGTCGCGAAGGAGGAGGCGGGCCGCGTGAGGGAGAGGACAGCGTCCTCCCTCCACACCAGCCGCAGTGGCAGACGATCTCCGGCCACCGTAGGCGCGGGCATGCGGGCGGCGAGTAATGGGCGACTCGCTGTCCGACCATGGACCATGCCCGGGTCGACGGCGCGTTGTGTTCCACGCGCGCCTCAAAGAGTGTCAGCATAATGACGGGGCCCCCCTCTAGAGGGCCAAAGCCTGCCGGGGTCGCGGGACTCATAGAATTACCGTGACCCTGGAACATAAAGGGCTACTGAAGGACACCGTGGATTTTAGTCAGTACAAGTCTGACAGTCCCTCCCGCTCTGCCCTGGGTGGGAGGACTCATTTGATGATTTTACCAAGTTAAAAAAAAAAAAAAAAAAAAACGGGTAAGACCTATAATTATCTAAGTCTTAGGTGATCGTAAGACATGGATTTAAGTGTATCGCGCTCACAAAGAAATTGTAACTAAAGTTATTAAGTGTTTTGCATGTTATGACGCCGCCACTTACATACTTTAGTCATTTATGACAAAGTTTTGATTTGATTTTGTTTCGGAATCAGTAATTAAATATTTATGGGTGTCCAAAGTATTTGTTGATAAATTGTGTTTGATGTGTTTGTTTATTAAAATGAATCTATAAGAGAGAATCGATAAGAGGTTGTTTATCCAAAATTTTACGAAGGTATAGCCTGCTTTTTTTTTACAAATTTAATAAAAGGTAAACGATTGAATTCCAGTCAATTTCTCAAACATGTCGTATGTAACAAAATATTTGAAACCAAGTATTTATTTTCTTATTACACCCCGATTAAGCAGTTGTGTAAATATTTAATACATACTTGTAGTGTTTCTTCTTTTTCTTCAACATTCCAAACTATGGAACTCAAAATTATCAAACAAAATCATGAAACTACAAATTTAAAAATAATTTGATTTATACTTTCCAATCTCCTATTTAGTCTGTAATTGTGTGTGTGTGTGTTTATTCAAACATCAAACTTTTCCTCTATCTTCATCATTAAATAAACTTTCATTTTCATGAATAATTAAGTTTTAGGTGTAACTTATACAAGTAAGTACTTACCGCAATGTTGAGTACTGGAGCATTAATTTAAAGTGACTTACCTGTAACAAAAAAGTTATGATGAATAAATTGTTCTACATTTACAACCGTCTTTGGTGGTTAATTTTCAATGGAAATGTCAAACTTGGTCAACTTTTTGTAAAAAGAAAAGCGCTGTTAGTTTATGGTTGCCTCTGAAAGCTTTCCCAACAAATGGGGTTTGCTTTACCAACGATATATAACCTGTCTTCAACGTATTACATGTTTCCTGCGGATATACATCATGTTGAGCTGTTTTCTCAGCCATTTATTTAGTCACTAGCGAAAAATGTTTCATATTTGCCATAAAGGCACTTATAAATGTTTTTGTTATCATTCATGTGATATTTTTATGTCTCATGAATAATGAAATCTACTGTTTTATGATTTGACTTCAGGAAAAAGCAAAAACTACGCTGTTTTATGAGCAACGGATTAGAATCTTGGAAGATTTATTACTGAGTAAATAAGAGGTTTTTTTCGGAAAATGAACAAACAAAAATGAGCAATAAAAGAGGTAGCATTGTGATTAATTTTGAAAGATTACGTACTGATACTTATATAAGCATTGATGAATTACGGCTGAACCGCATAATTACCGAGTGTGTTCCGTATAAAATTGGGCAACACAAGTATACATGGCACGGTTTAACTTTTAAAAATGTTCAAAGGGACTTTTTAAACGAACGCCCTTCATTAAGTACTCCAAAAGTGTGGTCGTTACCTGAGCAGTGACTATTTATTATATTTTGTAAAAAGTCCAACCAAAAAGAAGCATAAAACTGTCAACAATGCTTAATTAATAAAAATAGTAACAGCCACAAAATAACACACCAAGGTAACTAATACCCACTAGTAACTAGTAACTCAAGAACTTATATTGTGCTTCATGAAGATATTTCATTGTAAACATTTCGGCTGTTCAAAATCAAAACCAAGTAAGGGACATTTTTGGCAAAATAAGTTTTTAAACCAATCTACACAAAAAAATGTGCTGCATCTAATGCAAAAGCAACCATATTTCTATTGTAATAAGAAGTAGAGTTATAAAAATGCTAAACCTAGCAAGTGCACGTCTTAGTCCGATATAACAAAGTTTGGTTTCCCAAATCAAACTTAAGTAAAGCACATAAAACTTGTACAATAGACTTGAGTGAAACTAGCTTATAATGTAAACCAAGTTGTATTTATCAATATCAAAATGAAAGCAGTACAAAAAAGACGTTGTGCTCTTAATGGTCAAAGAAATTTTTCTTTTCCTGCTCCTGTAAAATTTGCTCAGATGCTCTGTCTGCTAGGTTTTGGTTTTGGACAACCGATTTGTACATGTAGGTATTTGAGGTTAACTTTTTACTGAATAAAGGGTGTAAATAGACCCTTAACATAACCGAAAGGTACTTGTTTTCCCCGTCTTTGTGATAATTTTTTTGTTCTAGACCATACCTGGGACCCTTCTAGTTACGGAGATATTGGGGGTCAAAGTTCCAACTTTTTCATAAATTATTTTTTAAATACATGTTTTTAATGTAAGATTTTTACTTTACACCTCCACGACCCCCTTACTATTCAGTCCATCCATCAGCACAATGCTTTGAGTGCTTTCCATCGAGTCCAACCGTAAAATTTGATTTTTTACCCCAAAAAAAAAGTCGTCTCCCAGCAATATTTTTTGCGTAAAGTTACTTAGTTTGATGTACAAAATGCTTGATTGACGGCTATGTGAAGGTTGGGTCTGTTTACACCCTGTATAATTTGAAAGTTTTATGATTGTTTACAGCAACAATTCCCTAAAAGACGCTAAGAGCCTTTAAGAATCTTTTCTAAAAGGCTCTATTTATAGGTCTGTAAAACAAAAAAAGACGTCAACTTTTCAAATAAAAGGAAAATAAAAAGTACTCCAATAAATAACATATAATGAACATTAAGAAGACAAAAAAGGCCGTATACAATAAAAAATCACTTCCAAGTATCCAACCCTTTTTATTCAATTTGTCCGCTGGGTCTTGAAATAATTATACACATCAGAATGTATAAACCGGAAAACACATGGGACGGGCCGGCTCTCGCTACGAAAGAAGGGGATCAATAGAAACTCGACCTTGACACATTTTACAGTGGCCGTACCTTCGCGGCCGCGTTCAAGAATAAACATTAGGCCTTCAGTATCCCATTACAGTGAAATAGAGAGGGTGGCTCAATAAACAAGCTAAAATAAACTTGCCTTTCGCCAAGGAAAATGTAAAAGTGCCTAGCAAGTATTTTCGTTTATAGACACGGTCATAGGCTCATAGCTACTTACTTACTTTATAAAATTATAGAACTGATAGTCAAATAGTATTCGATTTTTTGATATACGTAAGTAAGTAAACAAAAAAAACAATCCTGGCCATTTAGACAATGTTGAATGTTGCTGGTTCACAGTCAATTTTGTGAATGGCAATTTTCTTGTTCTCAAGCCAAATTTAACTAAATAGGAGCCTAATGATAGTTTCCATAACATGTGAAACGGTTAGGCAAAATTACGTCTTATTGTTTGTGCAAAGAGTTTAAAAAAGATTTTTCTAAAATATTATTTATGATAAAACTATACCTTTGAGAATACAGCATTCTTAGATTTGACGGCCCCCATGCAAGTTATAGTGCAAACATTATTTATTATTAAATGTAGAGGTTGTCTTGAAGTATGTCTGCTTTTTATTTGTTTATATTTATATTACATCTAACAACAGTAAATATTTACGAGTCTGAGTTATTTTATATTTAAGTATTAAGTCAATGACTGAATTATATTTTATACAATATTAACAAAATAACATTGAACACTCTATGAGTTACGATAGAATATTTACTTAGAATTGGCAGCTTTAGAAAACACCTACACTCAGAGGTTAACATTCATTACGAAGACGAAATATCACAGGTGGATCAAGCGATATACAGGCAGGAACTCTACTTAATTAGTAACATGTAATATATTTAATAATATTAAATATCTTCTTATTGTTTATGGAAATGGAACTTTTATATATGTCAACAATTCACTCGTACGTAGGCCTTTGAATTGACTTCACTTCAACACGTAGGATATGTTTATATATAATTTACGTATTTTCACAATAGTTTCATTCGATTATTGGTTTAACTATAACAACCGTGAGAATTACAACTGAGTTTCGCAGCTGAACGGAGCGAGTACGACGCAACTCTTCTTTGTCCGTGCACTTGACAGTAAAAGCTTTGTATTTACACACACAAAACGTCTCAATTTTCGATTCAATGTTCTCTTTCGCGACATTCGACACGCCTATTTTGCGACAAATTTACGTGTTTGAAACCCACGATTAGCCTCAATTCATTGTATTACAAGAGAGAAGTTAACCTCAAAATAATATTTTTAATACTACGTTCAGGATACGATTGGAGGAGTTGAGTGCGCAGCGCGCCTGGCGCGCAGGCTCCGCCGAGTGCCTCCGAACGCGGTCGAACATCCCAGATGTCGCTCCTCCGGACCGTTCGTCGGCCATCACTATTTTAGATTTTGTTTGGCTTGTGTACTATGTTATTGATATCTAGCGACTCCTAGGACTAAATTATGTTACTTTTGAAGAAAAGCTAGCAATACTGGACAGTAGTTAATTTCATTTGTTTTTATAATAATTAGTAATTTTCGCACATTTTGTCACAATATCGTATCATCCACTTTTCTGGTTGTATTCAAACTTGTATTTTAGCTTTAGGCATATTAATTTGGCTCTTGGTTTTCTAAAATAGTTCAGTCTTTTGTTTTGTTGTTAAGGTTATATAAAAAAACAGCTTTATTAAGATCGTCAATCAGGGCAGAGCAGCATAGGCAAATGAGATAGTACTGTTTCATTTTACACATAATGGCACAAAAAACATAAAATTAATTCAAAAACCTGTAGGCCAGGTAACTACTTTGCATATAGATTGCCCACTGATGTGAGATTATTAAAGCTCGAAAGTGTGTTCAGCTACAATTTATAGTATTTGAAGGCATAATGTCACCATAATCTAAAATGATTGCAGCGTTTAAGGTACACGACTTTATTTTTCTAGGCTACTGAAAAAATCACAGGAAGATACCTTCAGAAGCTGAAGAAAGAAAATATTCAGAAATAATGGATTATATTACGATTAATCTTTTTTTAGCTATTGCATCAAAATGAAAGAAAACGCGGGGAAATCTGTGGGGAAAACTATAAATGAGGAAAACCTTTGGGCGATAATGAAGACGTCGCAAAAGGTAGAGAGAAAAACTCGACGCCTTTAATACGGCAAGTAGTGGAAGACTCAGTGAAAGGCCTTTTCGTAACAGAGGGGCGATAAGGACTAATTAATAAATGTAATGATAATTAAGGCTCTTACTTGATAATGCTAGCCATACATTTTAATTATTTCTTTGATGGTTTTCTCTACCACTCCAAGACGAAATTGGTAACTGTGCACGCTGTTTCATTAAATCGATTTACTTTTGGATTCTAAATACGTGAATAGATTTGGTAAGACGTATATTAGAGTACCTAAGAGAATTCACAATTAGATTTGGAACAATTTTGGAACGATTCAGCAATAATACTATGAAATTCACAACGTTAATGTATTCATTCGTTTAGTTTGACTTAATTAACTAAAGCGTTTATCATTTTAAATGTTTTAATGTATTTATGTGCGATGTAGGAAAACTTAAAAACCAATATTCAGTAATTCAATAATTCAATTAAATAATATGGGTAGTTCTAGTACATTCAGAGATAAAGCACCCAGTATCTGACTTTCTGCAAAGCCTTCCATTGAGTCTTCCACGTTGGCTCTCTAATTGCTGGTAGTTCGGACGATCAAGTCCGTAAGAAACAAATTTTCCTGAAATTGGGCAAGGAAAATTTGTTGTATTTAGTTCGCATGAACTCATAAAAAGTGCTCACCAGGTATAGTAGTTGGTATTTGGGCCACATACTGCAAAAAGAGACGACAGTGTCGAGAACTAAATAATTTGCTCATAGCACAGCTCACATAAATAGTTAATACTTTAGCTAATTTTTATTAAACTCTTTAGAAGCATAAAACTCAGTTATTTGCTAAGTAAATTACCTATGGAACATGAATGTAGAGAAAACAATCAAGTCTGGCTTCCATATCAAAATGCTCCTAATATAAATGTATGAGATTTAATAAAACGTAAGGTATGTCCGCAATAAACCAGATACTTACTTGATACATAAATTCCTCTCTTAAGATAAGCTTGTCCTGGTTAGAGACAGTAAAAACAATACGATGAGGAGGAGGGAGAAATCAATAGAAGTAACTTACCTCACTCGATGTCAAGTAGCAGATCCTGGAGTCGGTGCTATCAATGGAGGCTTGCTGAACAATCCCATAGCGTGTAGATTCGCGATCGCTTGTGTATTCCGAACGAACGCTGTCTTGGCGGTCGAAAACTCCCCTGTAACAGAAGCTAAATATTTACCCGTTCTTAACTTTACTTGATTAACGGATTTGTGTTTAACTTTCGCGCGGGGTTTTAAATTAAAATGGAACATAAAAGAACAGTTTTTTAACGATGTTGGTACTATAATCAAATATTTATCTTTCTTTGAGTGACAAAAAGACCTTTTTTTAGTTAGTCAGGAGCACTTTGGTTGACAAGACAACTTTGATAGAATGTGGAAAAAGTACGTAGTCATGTATCATCAGCGGAAATGAACACACATGGGACCGTCGTTATTTGAAAAAAAAAAACATGAAATACCTTTTGGCTTACGTATTGGGCAAACTTTCCAATTTTCATCCTCCCGCGAGGGTTTAGGAAATGTCTTTTGAATAGTTATGTTGGTCGTCAGAAATGTTTCCCTGCCTATTTAAAGTAAACAAACATTTTGGTACTGTTATCGTGATTTTACGTAAAATTACAAAACTTTTGTATCGTGAAGAGAATGAACCTATCAACAAAATGTACTTCCTATGGGAGTAAAGTTAATTTTGTTTTTAGGTCAACGTCAGATCCTGAAAAATAATGAAATATTTTGTTGGAATCGCGAGTTGAGATACTTATACTGAGTAATTCTCTGAATTCGTATAATAATGGCTTTTGTAAGGTATAATATCTACCTAAAAGGACTTTTCATTTACTAATTCTCAAAAGCTACAGGAAAGTTATTCAATATTTGAGTAGGCACTTCTTAGTTGTTCTCCAGTCAAATCCCACGTTACCAATTATATCATTTGACAAGAGATTAGCCAACAGAGAAGATTGAACAATTAGCCCTTCAAATAACCGAAATAACCGATGAAATTAATCAAAATCAGTGACTTTATTGAGCGAAGGTAACTTTAGAAAAATGTCATCGGCACATGGGTTATTTATCGACCTTATTAATTTTGCTTTCAGAACAAATTAAAGTTAGTCGTATTGAAAACTTTTCGTTTTCCATTTCAACTAATAAATTAAGTATTAAAAATGAACCTGTCAGAGGGAATCAAAATCCGTTCATTCCATTTCGGGCCGGGTTCCGATAGACAGGCAGTAATGAGAACTTCATTTGGACTCGGATTTCACTGCCAATCTTCTTCAGTGACATAAATTGTTAAAATGAACATTGAGTTTCGGATGAGGTCGTATTTATTACATTTAATTTGAAATAAATAAATAATACGTGAGGGACGACTGAAGTTACGGTTTTCAATAAGTTTTCTTTTAATTCTTGAAATCACTTGAAATACTTTCATACTAAGCCTACTTTATAAAGAAAATGTATAACTATTAACGTATAAGTAATTTGCTCAGCAAAGCTTAATGATTGCCGCCGGCGTCGTCAAGTGAAATCTGTGCTGTAAAAAAACATTCGAAATAAGATGTGCACCGTCGAACTATATCATACCTTTGCTCGAAGCTGTCAGCTCTGTTGCTCCTGTAGCCGGAGTCGTTAAGGCTGCCTTCGTGGCGGAGGCTGGGGAGGGAGTCCCAGGGGGAGCGGCGCGGGCCGGGGGGCGGAGCGCCACGCCACCCGTCTGAGTGCCGGTACCACGCCGCGCGGGCTGACTCACCGATGCATGAAGCACACCGGGATGCGCTCACGAAACTGTGCATAACGTACATTATAATGGTCGTACTGCTTTTAATACTCGAAGCTAAGATTAACGCAGGCGCCATTTTATGTTGAATACAAATTTAAATGATCCAGTAATGGATTCGTGTTTCGGATCGTTACGGAACGCAGAAACATGTTATACGTAAACAAGGCTGCGTTTCAAACAACATTTCAGCGTTTGATACTAAAGTTAAGGGCAGCTATTACGGGTTCTCAAGTCAGCTTAACCTCTATAAAAACCTTAACTAAATTCACTACTTTTTTTCTTAAATTTACTTACTATACGAACGAAGGGACCCAAAAGTGAACAACATAGTTGGCCTGTATTATAAATTTAAAACTAAAACAAAAAGTTCTATAGTAACTTTTGCTCTGGCTAACAAATATTTGCACAAAAATTGCATCTATCCGTTAATTTACACAATACCTCTACAAAGTAACAGTTCCGTTTACCGAGCCTCAGATAAATGAAAAGTAAACAAACCGTCCAAAGTTAAAACTAATTTGAAATGGACGTTTCCCGACTGCGATGGCCAGACCAATGGGATTGAACACCATTGTTCCGTGTCAGATTAACGGCTCGTAGTTTTTGATGTTGTTTTAAATACGCAGTACAAAAAATAGTAGCTCGACTTTTGGCTCTGATTTTTAAAGGTAAATAGCAGCTTTGTTTCATGGAAAAGGAAGATAAAGGCAAGGAAAAGCCAAATAGTGCGCTATGGGCCTTCATAGCGCACTGTTTGGCTAGGTCTTTTCCTTCCTTTTACTACCTCTTCCTCCTACTTTTTACTTGGTTCCTTTATATTATTACGGACCCTTATATAAGGTGCAGTACTATTATCGTATATAGGCGTTTACGATAACAATACTGTTTATTAAAGGAACCGAGTAAATTGAATAATATTGAGAACAATATTTTGGTATGAAGATTATTTTCTACGGTGCCGCGGTGGCCTTTTTCAATAAACATTCATATTGTATAAAAAACAGGCTTTAACAATTTCAAGAGTGGCTATTATTCTCGCAGGAAGATATAAGGGTACTCTTTTAAATCAGATTTGGTCATGAGAGGCACATACCATTATACATAATATTTCGAGTTTTTAAAAATCTGTTCGAGTACGTGATTAAAGAGAGAGTTTTCTAAAAATATTCTGTATTCCTGATGAATCTTCACCTATGTGGTTGTATTTGTTCATAGTTCGAGCACAACACAGCAACAGCTTTAATGTAGGCAGACAAAACAATTTTGTAATAACAGGATCATGAATACCTTTCTTTGAAGTAAACTCCGTAGTTTTCAAAGCTGTAAGCACAGGTCTTTTATTTTCCAAATACGTAGCCAAGGAAAGATAATAATATGACATACCTTTTTCACTTACGTCCTTTATACGGGCACGGAGGATTCTTTTACCTAATCAATCATTGTGCTCGAGACCAAAGAAAATTTCGTAACGAATTTTTGTCAAGCACTTCATTAAACATCGCTCTTACAACAAAGCAAAATACCTTCATATAATTTTCAAAAGCATCTTCAACGTTTCCATCATTCAATCATCTAATAAGATCCGACTTGCCAGCCTTAATATCCTTATAGACCTCGAGGAACAGGATTATAGATCACAAAATTGTGTAATATTATCATAAGCATCATAAATTATTGTCGGCCCTTTAGTATTACAAAAATTGCTTGGTTCGCGAATGGCTAATTCTGTCCCAAGAGTATACCCTGGAGCATACGTGACTCAGGAAAAACGATAACTACGACAATAACTGAGTCGCACGATCGATACCTAACCCTACTTACACGACAATGGGTCTTGTGGGATGAAATATCAACATTCCTTTACCAAAATAACATGTGTACCAACCACCAATAATGTAATTGATAAAAGTGTACGCGGTGACTTTTTGGTCGACCTCAAGGGACTAGCGGCTGCTTACTGCATGAAGTATTATAAATATGTTAATCGATAAATCCAAAGAATTAAAATTAAATTACATTAAAATTACGAGATTGTTATATAAATGAAAGTACGAGCTTGACAAGTCGACAAAGAGAGGAAGCATTCAAGTATTCAAGTTACGAACACTTTACTGACTTATTAAAAGTAAAATAGATATAGTACCTACAGAATATTCCCAAAATGTCATTGTCACAAGTACAAGTCTATTGTCTATTGAAGTATTCCCGTTTTATCAAAAGTCGATGAGACACTGTTGCGAATAAGTCACAACAAATTCAAAACCAATATTTTAAGGAAGTAATTCTTGAACATTATGAAGATTAAATATACGTATCTATGAGCAATGACTGAGCATGAAGTGCGTTCAACTATATTCCCTCGCCAGACAAAATGAAGGCGTGTCGGTAAATAAATCAATGGCCTACGAATACGTCTCCGGCAGATGAATTATTAGAAAGGTCAACTTTCAATCCTGCAAATAGTATATTTTTAAAAAACGAAACTCTTTTACTTTTATTACTGCAGATACTATTTGTAATAAATCAAGAACTCAACTGTTTAATCCTCTCTATTTTTATACATCAACGTAGATATCTCAGTTCCATTAAGGGTATCTAGAAGCGTTATTTTGGCCATCTATTTTTATGTGAAAGAGTGAAAGGAAAGCCCAACACGCCGAATTCAGTAAGCTGACCACTTTGTAAGAGATATTTTTCCTCGCGCTAACTATTGTTATTTTTCAAGTAAAGCCCTTCACTAAGTGGTTGAGCGAGGGATGAATCGAAATCGTTATCTCTATAAATGTATCGTAAACACGTAGGTACAATTTCGTATACCGATTACGGGGATTCCTTGTATTCTATTGAGCATTATTGTTTTCGAAATGAATCTCCTTAATCCGTTTAGATACCTCAATGCTTATGAGGACATATTACTAAATCTCTGTGAATAAGCTATATTGTTACTCTGCGTTTTCCACATTTCTAGGCGACCATACCCTCTGGGGAAATATCAGCTACAATACTATGGTTTTGCGGTACCAGTTAGTTTTTTCTACGATTGCGTTGAAATAATGAATGATATATCTTAAAATAATATTAAGATGAAAAAAATATAGTATATATAATATATTTTGTGATAAGTCTCTTTTTCTATACGCCTCTTGCTAGTTACAGCGAGGAAATGAAACCATTCAATTTCGATAGACCCACAAAGTTAACATACAGATTTCATGGGTAATTTATTATGTATGCGTAACTTATTGTTTGGTAGCTACATTTAGTTAGTTGAGCTTATATTTCGGGTGAGAATATTAACAGGTACCGACTTTTCATACATGCGAAAGCATGCAGGAAATTATTTTGATAAGAAATAGATTTTTTATATTCTTCGCATTGTAAATAATGTAATAGTAAATTAAAAAAATCTTTAGAGATGTATGAGTGACATACGTACATACATAACATCACGCCTGTAATTCCCGAAGGGTTAAGCTGAGGTGTACACCCACATTTCGCCAGCGTGTAATAGAGGGCGAGCCAAGCACGGGTTTTTTTTTCAAAAAACGTTGCCCCACACTTGGAATGTCTTCTGTATCGTGGGTGCGTTTACAAACATTTAAATTCACATACACAAACAGCCAGACCCGGAACAACTACCTGTAGGCCATACAAATATTTGTTCCGTGCGGGAATCGAACCCGCGACACGAAGCGCACCAGTACAATTGCTCAGCCACTGCGCCAACCGTGCCGTCAAATGTCGTCGAGTGAATAATAATTAAAAGTATTATTAAAGGAGGCTTTGTTAAGTAGTTCATGTGTTTTGGGGTTAAAATTAGGTATCGTTATTATGAAAAGAACGTAAGCTTGTGTTTCCATGATATCATTGAGCTTTTCTTGAATTCTCTGTACATCCGCCAAGTTGAGAACTAATTATTACAAAGTAGTTATACTTCTAAGCTCCCTTGTAAAGCTAAGTTAATTGCTAATTAGACAAGTTTATTTCGCAGAACGAAGTTAATCCAAGTTTTTTACTTACAAAAAGTCTCTCCCCTCGTTAACACATTTATGCGAAAAACGAACAAATTGATTGAACACCGACATGCTCTTTCCGTATTCACGTATTTTTCAGCAAAGCTGTATGCGATGGAATTCAGCAAAGCTTTTTCACACTAATGCATACCTGCAACCGAGGGCCGGCTGGCAGTCTCATTCAGTCTTTGTGCATTTGTACACGTAGTTCAAACGTGACAGACCTTTTTCTGTTGGAAATCGAAATGTATCTTTGTCCGTTTCCAATGAATTCGAGATTCATCCATTCGTAAAAACATTAATTGACCTAATTAACAATTAACGAGTCAGCACGCGGATGGTTCAACTGAATTGTACTTTAATTATTTGAAATACTTTTGAACGTTTTCATAATAAATTGGCCAATTAATAAATCCGCCGAATACATTATCAGATATTGCTTTACACAAAATTAATAGTATCATAACATAACATCACGCCTGTAAACCGAAGCAATGGCTACTGAGAAATTCCTGATGGAAAAACCTAATAACACTTTGCCCGGTCCGGGAATCGAACGCATAATAATAGTATATTCTTATTAATTAAACTATGCTTACATCCATTCAACTTTATCGTTTTAAACTGGTATAAAGTAAAAATAGGTCCATGCGTTCATTTTTGTTTTAATGTTCATCGCCTTCAGTAGGTGATATCCCCGTGAGGCCCCAACTCGGTTTCACTAAGTAGCTGGGACTATTTTTTGTTTAATAGTTTATAATTATGATTTATTACGGTTGTAGGATGATTTTTAATCTCTTTACCATCTCAACTTAGGAAATTTTATAAATGACAGTTGGATAAGATAACACATAATACAAGTAGGTATATTTTATAGAATTTTCGAGAAATTACGTCATCGAAACATGTAAATTTCTTTTTTTCCACTCTTCATTATTTCTGTGATCAGAGTGAGCTCTAATAAGTTGTGACTTGTAGTTAAGATGAATTGTGTCTTAGTATGCTAAGTTTAAACCTAACCTAAGTTTTAACCTCATTTAACGCAGAAAATACCTATATTCAAGTGTTTTCTCAATGCAATAAACTCTCTCCACAAAAATCAATCCGTTAAGCACGCAAGGGCAATTTATGAATTAAATGGTAGTTACGGGGCGGTAATTGAGAGCCAGTAATTATGTATTAATTATTGAATAGTGGATGTTCTTACCTTACTCACTGGTAAGGTAAATTGAACAAACGACATTACCACTACACTTCAGACGCTTTTTAGTTTTTCAGGATGTATGAACGTGGACGACAAGGATGTAAGGATCGGAGCAGGTGGCAGTCTGTGGTTTCTGGCTACCCCCATGCGAAATCAGTATGGCCAACCAACGATGGTGGCTTTGATATTCAACATTTCTTTCGAAAAAGATGTTAGAAGTGTAATGTACCGCGGGCTATATTAAAGGAATCTTTCTAAGTGCTACTAAAGCGCAGGACCTAAGAGAAGGCACCGAAAGTGCAGGACCTACCGTTTGACAAATTCTTAACTTAAAAATTCTTTAATCAGAAACCGAGTGTTTTGGGAAACACAAATAGGCCTCGACCATTGTTAAAATAAAATCTACGTTTGCCGACGAAATGTTTTTAGCGCATTGAAAGGGATGAAAGTGTTATTTACATGTTCTAAAAAAAAACATGTATTGAAATTCAGAGTTCAGTGATTCCAATTGAATACATTGCAATTTAATCTTTACAAATGCACCTGAAATGAGGCATATCTATTAATTTATACATTTAATTAATTGTGGATTTGGCCCACATTTTGTGTCGTTATTTTTGTAACACAGGCGATTTGTTAGTGGTAAACTGTTTTTCATAACGTGTAATTTAATGCAATTGAATTAATGAATGTAGTCTGCTATTGAAAATAGGGACACCGATACCCCTATTTATATTGGTTGCGGTTTTACCCACAGCTTGTATAAACAAAACATGTCATATCAGTTATACTGTATACAAATATTAATATCAGTAAACAAATTAAGGTTCCATTTGACTTTAATATAAGTACTTAATGTAAATTATTAATGACCACATAATTATGAATTTACAATATTATTGCTAATAGGTTCCGATTCTGGCATAAAATACATCTGGCATACGTTCTATGTCTAGTTCTAATTAACATTGAGTTTTCGTATATTCAGCAATGGTGAATGAGGATCATATAAAGTACCTACGTCTTAAGGGTACAGTAACTTTGTTATTTACATACCTTAGAAGATAATTTGCATACATTCATCTAGTTGCATGTTGTATAACCGTCTTAGTCGTGCTGGGCATTTTGATAAGAGTATTTGCTTAAGTTAGCAATTAGCAAGTTCTAAGAACGCTCCAGAGTTTAAAATTAAAACACAAGTGCAATGATGTCACAGCCACTTTATTCCGAAACTATTAGAACTATACACTTAGTACCTACTTAGTAGGTAGATGTATTCTGTGAACCGCTTCAATATTTTTATACAAAAATAAAAAAAATAAAAGACCCCATACTTCAAATTGAAACTAAAAAAAATATCGAACCGATAACTGCGGGTGTTTATAGATGCGTATTTAAAAATGACAATTAGGTTTCTGAAACCATTTTTTCTCAAAGTCAATCGTTTGAAAGATAGACACTTCCGAAGTGTAAAATGTGTCCCCCCCCCCTTATTTCTAAATTAAGAGGAGGAAAACTTCGAAAAAATTTAGGATTTTAGAACGTAAAAAAAACTTTCAACGAAAATTGATTTGAATAAGATTTGATTTGATTTTTTTTTAGTTTTTGAGATATGGGATCATCAAACTGCAGCAGTAACTTTGTTTTTCATTAACATACTAGGAAAAATTATATTGTTTAGTGCTACGGGACCCAGTGTGCGTGTGAGTACGACTCGCACTTGGCCGCTTTTTACTGGTCTTCTATGCAATTTCGGGACTCGATTTTGTTGTTTTACTATAGCTATTAACAATTAAATATTTACTTCGCTGGAACTGACTCAAAATAACTTTCATTGCATTTGATAACAGTAGGTAAACGGACTCCGCGTTTAGTATCTATCTATAGATTACAGTAAACGCATTTCTAGAGACTGTATTTGGAATAAGTAGGTAAACGCGTTAGATTGAAAATGGGAAAGTTTGATAAAGTTCAAGATTTTCGAGTTTTGTGAGCCACGCCTTGAAACTAAACTAAGGTGTCTGCTAATTTTAATATATATATACATATAATTTATTGCCATACCATACAGACACAGATAGTAAAGACTGAATTTTACGAAGAGTACCGATAGATAGGTACATGATACATAAAAGTTCCTTATTTAAGTGGACAACAAAGGTAAACCACCACTTGTAAATAAAGCAACATTCAAACGCGTGACACAATTACGTTCTATCACAATCCGAAGAAAATTTGTAATCCATTGCTTCATACGTTTGCAAAATTCATCTGCTCAACAACGCGGCAACGTAAAGAACACAAAGGAATATTGTTGAATTGTACAAATACATGCATTGGGATTGTGAGTATGTTACACAATTACTGTGCTGATTTCATTATCGTAATCCTGACCCAAACGTGACTAACTTTTGGGTCAGGGTTACGATATTTTTTTAAATTTTAACATAATCTCTTTGAAGTGACTGTATTATTCGAAAAAAGTTTCAATTGTAACAGATTGAAAGTGTAACTTTAACACGAGCTGCATTATTAACAAGTGGAGTAATACTTTAGACTGTGCAGACACTTACCTTGATTGGTGATCACTAAGATATCCTTGATCACGATCTCGAACTCTATCCCTAAAACAAAAGAAACGAATTTTCACTAATACATTAACGATTGGAAAAGTTGGTTGAAGTCGCCAAAAAGGGTGTTTTTCCTTTATCTTTGAAGCATACAGTTATCGAAATGTTTACTAAGCCTTGCTACAGTATATTTTGATCCTGTGTATACGAGTACTAGCTCAAGGTTTTCTAAAAATGGTTCGTCGAAGCGGGCCCTTAGCATTTTTCACAGAGTACCTACTCTAGACACACCGCTATACGATCTACGAGAAGCAGTATGACAATGGGATATCAGCCTCAACTGAAATTAGCTGGTTTATTTTTGTAAGCATAAGCAACATATACCTACACGATATGGGGCGTGACGTGTTGGATACTGTTGCTCATTAAAGGTTACAAATCAGTTTTATCATGTACCATACCTAATACAAGAACAGGTACAGCCAATGCACCGTAACCTGCAGGTAAAAATGTTACAGAACTGAAAATACTTACAGAAAGATCAAAACATACCGATTTGTTTTTTTGGCCTAAGTAGTATAGTGCTTGATTAAAGCCATAAAAAAATTGTTTTTGTATTATGGATAACATCGTCATGTTTCAATATAGCAAGTTAGTACTTCGTCATGCTGAGTCAAGGGTGTTTACTCCAAAAAACCGAAAACAGAAGGTTTGTTATTGCCATTAATAATAATTCTTGATTGATGGATCAAAAATTGAAATATCCGTATTTTATGGTTCATACCGATCTTACTCTAGTCAGTTAACGAGACGATATTGTCGTAAATAGTCTTAATGGCCGCAAAGATAGAAAAGCAATTAAAATACTGCAGCACAATTATTCTTCAGTCAGTATGAGTAAAGCATTGTTTACACAAAGGTTTTTCGAAGCTTCTATTTTGTCTGTATATGCACTTTCTTCAAGAATAAATGCAGTAAGCAGCTTTTGCAATTTGCATAACGTCTACATATAATCGAATGTTGTACCCGTGAAAATCGTGCTCGTTTCTTAGAAAATATTCCCGTATTCCTTTTAATATAATTTCAGTTCAACAAACCTGGAGTTGTGGTCACTCAAGTAACCCCGCTCTCGGTCCCGCTCACGTTCGCGCATCAGCTCGTTGCGATCACTAAAAATATAACAACTATTAAAATAATCTTTGCATTTTACGATTACTAATTTAATAAAAGTAAATAAGAAAAAGTATTGTGACAGATATTGAAGCGGGAAAAGTATTTTTATTTTTATTTTGTGGCAATCGTTCTGTATGGCCAGCCATTTACAATCAGAAAATAGACAGAAGTTTAGAACTTTATACTCCTTCGTCAATATCACGAGTTTCGAAATTAATAGAAAAAAAAAAATATGAAAAAAAACAAAAAAAAAAAATGATGTGCTAAAAGAACTTTTTGGCAAAACAATGTACATTTGTTCTGTGAAATTATTGAAAGAATAGGATGGCGGCGTGAGTTCAAATTTTTGGCACGCGCCAAATGATTCTTGTACAGCTATAATAATATGTGTAAGTAGTACTTATTAATTCCAAGATAGAATTAATTCAGATTTCTAGGTAAGTAAAATATCCTTTAATGCTCGCCAAGGGAATTTAAGATAACTGATTCATGTTAGCTACCTATATTTGAAAAAATAAAAGCCATGATGTAGATGTTACTGGATATGAAGAATCTAGCTAATTTTACGTCGACGATACAATAAGAATAATAAATAAAAACCTGTAGTATCCGTCGCGATCAGACCTCGCGCTATGCTGTCTCTCGACGCCGAGGCGATGTGGCAGCGGTAATGTTGAAGATCGGCTGCCTCCTCCCGAGCACTGTGACGCTGCTTCTTTCCGGAACACCAACATTTATTCATTAGTATTAATAATATTTACAATATTAAAAGCTGGTCATAATAACACTAGTTATGTATAACCTCTTTTATACTCCGATTGACCATTTTGTCGATTGCACGTGTAAGCTTTACGTCATTATTAAAAAAAAAGTTTTTTTTTCTTTTGTGTCTTTTACACGATTGCAAGTTGATTTTGTAACCAGTAATATTTTTTATTTATTTGTCTTGTAACCAGTTATATAAAAACTTTTTTGTTGAAGTGTTAAGATTGATATTTAGTATTTTTTGCAGACTTTTGTCTTTTACCACTTATTGTAGGTATTTTTAATTTTCCTAACTTTGCTTAGCTTATTCTAAATGCCTATAAACATTAAAATAAATATCAAATTGACAACATTTTGTTGTAAATATAAATATTCTGACTGTAATAAGTTGGGCTTTATCTAATAACCGCGCACATATAAAAATTTGTTAACTTGTCTAAAATCATTCTTAATCCTAATATTCCTTAAAATAAAATTATAAATTCGATAGTAAGTTTGTTTGTTTGTTTATTACCTTTTCACGCCTAAACCACTGAACCAATCATCCTGAAATTTTGCATATACGTTGTCAGGTGTACAGAAACGGACATAGGGTACCTTTCATCCCGAAAAAAGTACTGATCCCGACACTCCCGAGGAAAACAACAATAACGTTCTTATGATAATAGATGGCGCCACGTGTCTCTCGAATCATGATTGAATTATATTATTACAAACAGAGTACAATCCGAATTAATTGTCAAATTCTAAATTAACACGAGCGAAGCCGAGTGCAAAATCTAGTAATTAATAACGTCAAATATTAAATTACCTACATAGGGTTGTATTTTTTCTCAACATTCTACTTAACTTATGAAGTGACTGCATTTACTAACGGGAACATAATTATTACCTCGATTTGTAACCAGTAGATACTGTGAGAGGTGTTACTTATATCCTTACGTACAGTCAACAAAACAGTTAGATATACAGGCTAAAAAATATATTCACTACGCTAACAATATTCACTAAAATTGCGTCTGTATTCTTTTAAAATATAGGACCTTAGGGTATACATTGCTTATGGACTGCAAGCCTAGTAGGAGTTTGTCAAAGACTGAATTACCAAACTGTTTACTGGTTTAAGATTTTAAACTATCGTGGTCACTAACATTACTATTAATACTAATAACGGGATAAAAACAGACGGGACAGTAAACATGGTAAATATCCCGTTATTAGTATAATGTTTACTGGTTTGTGTACACTACAATATTTAATAAAAAAATATACTTAGGAAGTTAACTGCCTGTATACGAAACCCCATATTTGACTGATGATACGTGGTTACTTGAACATCTACGTGGATTAAAAATGTAACTATGGGCTTAAAATACAGTGTGTGTTGTACAGACTATTATCCCTATGGAGCGAATCAATCAATTTAATTATTTATTACTTGTTGAAATTTTAACAGATGCTTTGAATTTGCCTAGAATCCCTTTTTACATCGAACTAGAAGAGAACTTCACTAATGAAACTGAACGCGATTTGCGTAATTATTTTAAGCGCGATTAAGACGTTATTATAGTCAACATACCACACGATGACTGACAGCTTATAATCTGGCAAAATGTGGGTGCACTTTTGGTACATCTCTGCCTAACTCTTCGAAGATTGTAGCCGTGATGTTATATGTGTAGGTAAGAAAAATGTTTAATTGGTTCACTCCACAGCTGGCAAATAATATTTATAGTTTGTGAAATATAGTTTTGTGAGTAACATGCTTTTCCTTTTACAAGAACAAAATGAAATGTTCATGGTAAAAAGAAAACAAACAAAACAATGAACGGGTTAGGTTAATAGAATACATAGTTATCAACATTCCAACATAGGTACATATTGCATAGATACACACGATAATGCAATGATACCACTCATACAATAAATAATCAATGTTTATCACCTCTGTCCCTTAACGCTGCCTCCTTAAGGTGTCTCAAAGATTGTAGAATTGATTCTTGGGTCGGTCCTCAACAAAACAAAAACAGGGTTCAAATTAAAACCAAACGAGGTTAAATCGTGTGCAGTTTATGTTGTAAAAAAATGTATTTTAATATTAAAGTTAGAATTATCAAAGTTGGCTGCATGCTGTTTATTTTTTATAATTTTAAAAGTGTCAAAAGCCAAAGTTTTTAAAGTTCATGATTATACTTGTCAAATACTTACGTCGCCTTGGAGGGTAAGGACTTCGTTGGTTGGAAGATGACACGTTGTCGTTGTATTCTGGGTCAAAATTGATGTATTAGTTAGTAGTGTATGTCATTAAAATGAAAAGTTAACTTTTACGACTGTTAGGGTCAATGATGTCTGTAAAGAAATCTTGCGATTCAAAGATGTACCAATGCACTTCTTTGAATTGCAAGATTTCTAGAAAAAGAACATTTTCTCTTGTCATTGTAAAAGTTTATGTTGATCTGCATAAAATAAAGACTTGTTTTAGAACGAAATATGGTTTTTACCTCAATACACATTTGTGAATTGAGGTAACACTTATGGCGAGCAATGTTATGCCAGTCATAAGTCGTGTTACATAGCAAACTACAGAACTATGTGGAAGCAGATACTGAGGCAATATGTACTCATTAAGTCTAGAAAAAATTAGTCACACGGCTGCCTATAACTTATAGAAAATCAGGTTGATATAGCATTTCAGGAATATTAATTTCATATCGCGTTTCCGTCATTGGTGATAAAGGTAACGGAAGTGAGGAATTCAATCAAGAAAGGTGAGCCTTCCTGGGTGAGCACTGTTACGTGATCATGTCAACGCATTTTCAAAACTATCAACTATAAACTATTTATCAGAACTCGGTATGTCAAAGGTTTCGAAACTCAATTCATATGTAAATCAGCCCTTATATTTAAACAAGAACAACTTACCCAAATCCTCCATGCTCTGACTCAACAGGGCCTCGAAAGTGTGCAGACTGTAGCTTTCGGCGTCCATGCCCTTGGCGAGGGTGTTCCTCAGATGCATCTCATATTCCAGCAGCAGCCGGGAAGTGGGTGAGCCAGGCGCGGGTGTGGCACTTGACTGGGACGCTTGACGAGACAAGCACGGCTTCTGATGCAAAAACAGCCGAATTAATAAAGTCAAATTAAGACCCACTTAAACCATAAATCACTGAATTCATTTAGAGATGTTTTTTATATGTAACTGTCAACTTTAAACGATTGACAGAAATAGAAAGATCTTTTGAATTGGTTTAGAGCTTAATGTGTTGATTTGTGGTGCAAGCGGGCTCAAAGTTTTAAAACGACGCTAATGGGATGGCTAATGACACAAATGATCTATGTAGATGTTAATCTGTTTGACCTACATATTGATTTACATGCAAACGAACAGCTTTAACATTAAAAGCTTAGTGCTGGAGCTTCTGTTAGGAACACAACAATTCAATTTGAATAATTTAACGTGAGTTTCATTGACTTTCGATCTAGACTAAAGCTAAGGTTAGTTTGAAGAAGCCGTTTTCAGTACAATGTAAATGTAAACTTGAGCTTTCAATACTCACCGAATGATGGTGCGGCTGTCTGGAATCGCGGCGTTGACACGGCTCCTGGTCCGAGTTGCCGTTTGACGAAGATGGCGTGGTGGCATAGCACTGGTTGTCAAACATCACGTTGTCAGAAGGTGGAGACATGTCGCGTTCTCCTCCACCCAGTTCAAGATATAGACCACGACCAGGATAGCCGCTGGGTGCTGCGCCGACTCCGACTCCACGGCTGTGACATAGAAAGAAAGATGACTTACAGCAATCTCTCAAGCACCGTTCTTATTATGTGACCATATTTATAGGCACACGGCAGCAGTGGCAACCAGAAAAGAACTGAGTGAATGTGAGTCTGACTCATTAAACCCACTCATCCAACCTAGTGGCTACAGTACGTTGAACTCTGGTGACTGTTTTTGTTGAGGATGTCAATGTGGGCGATTAGAGTTCGTGTGTTGCGGGTAACGGCGCCCGCTGGCCTTCGGCGACGACACCAGACTCTCAACCTATTGGCTACAGTACGTACCGCTGCGAGCTTTGGCGACTGTTGTTGTTGACGATGTGCGAGTAGTGTCCGTGATGCATGTGCTGCTGCTGTGGCTGGCGGTGGCCGTGCGACCCGCATGACGGCGGACACGGGGGCGCGCCGCCGTACCGTCGCCGGCCCATCTCCGGCGAAGTTACTGGACTCTCTGTTGATGGCATCGGCTTCAGCATGCGTTTGAGAGTGCTGGAGTCTGAAAGAAAGATAATCATTGTGTAAAAGTTTATATTTTGTACCGTTTATAGTTAATCTTTCCTCTGCATAGTTTTATGGAGAATATGTATTTTATTGAGGACTTTTTATTGTAATTACGTCATTTTACGTTTTTTTTTTGCCCAGCGGAACTCGTACTTCCTAAGTTTTCAGGAACAATCTTTAACTTCTGATGACCATTGCCTTAAAACGATTATTCTTTTACAAAACACTGAGGAACATAATTTTTATCTAGTTCACAACAGGAAATGCAAAATTATGGTTATACACACTTTTTAACGAATGCACCTACAATGTTGTTTTGAATATTTATGATCTTTCCACAAACGTAGCCAAAACGATCAGAACTAAGTTAACATTTTGAAACAAGCGTTTCAGTATTATATGCTTTTGTTTAACTTGCCCTGTTACTTACTTAATATGTAGGTATTGCTTATCGTTTTTATAGCTAATCTCATGTGTGAGGAAATAAACTATAAAAAGCAGTAAACCTCCCGAAGGCAATATTTTTTCCTCGTTTCCACACCTGGCTGGATGACGATTTTATAATTGGAATAGGTATATGTTACGGTTAATGATGGGTGTGAAAATATACTTAAGATCAACCGGCTAACCATAAACGAGTGTAGCCACAACCCCTTGGGTTAAAATGAGGAATCTTCAAGGCGATTTGAAAATACGATTGTTACGGGCGATTTCATGCAACCAACTCGTGTGTAGCGCACATCAGCTACTGCCGCGGCACCGCTCGTTTTGCTCGCTCAACTCGTGCGCTTTTGGTCGCTGTTTTAACCGTTTTTTTTCTAGTTTAGTTCTAACCTAACCTAACTCTTTTGGTCGGAGTGCCCTACCTTAGTTACTGCAACGATCTCGGCTCGCACATGGTACCAACCATGTACCACCTACCCTAATTAAAAGCTACTTTAGTTTCAATTATAATCTATACATATAAAATTCAAAGTCCTGACTGACTGACTGACTGACTGACTGACTGACTTATATATCAACGCACAGCCCAAACCACTGGTCCTAGAGACATGAAATTTGGACAGTGTACTCTTTGTGAAGAGTAGGTATCCACTAAGAAAGGGTTTTTCGAAATTCCATCCCTAAGAGGGTGAAATGGGGTGTTGAATTTTCTATGAAACTTTTTACTCTCTGAGTCGATTGACTTGAAAATGGGTCTACATATACTTCAGTTAAAATAATGAGATACGTGTATCACAGTTTTTCCAAAATTATCCCCCAATTTAAAATTCAATGTCCTGACTGGCTGACTGATACATCAACGCACAGCCCAAACCGCTGGTCCTAGAGACATGAAATTTGGAGAATGTACTCTTTGTGGAGAGTAGGTATGCTCTAAGAAAGGGTTTTTTGAAATTCCACCCCTAAAAGGGGGAAATGCGGTGGTGAATTTTCTGTGAAACTCTCTCGTGGTCGATCGACTTGAAAATGTGTCTACATATACTTCAGTTAAAATGATGAGATACGTGTATCACAAATTTTCCAAAATCATCCCCCAATTTAAAATTCCATGTCCTGACTGGCAGACTGATATACCAACGCACAGCCCAAACCGCTGGTCCTAGAGACATGAAATTTGGAGGATGTATTCTTTGTGGAGAGTAATTATCCACTAAGAAAGGGTTTTTTTGAAATTCCACCCCTAATAGGGTGAAATGGGGTGTTGAATTTTCTATGAAACTTTTTATTCTCCGAGTCGATTGACTTGAAAATTTGTCTACATATACTTCAGTTAAATTGATGAGACACGTGTATCACAGTTTTTCCAAAAACAATCCCCCAATTTAAAATTCCATGTCCTGACTGGCTGACTGAAATACCAACGCACAGCCCAAACCGCGGGTCCCAAAGATATAAAAATTGGAGGGTGTATTCTTTGTGAAGAGTAAGTTTCAGTTTTTCGAAATTCCTACTCCTTAGAGGGTGAAATGGGGTGTTGAATTTTCTGTGAAACTTTTTACTCTCGGGGTCGATTGACTTGAAAATTTGTGTACATACTCTTCAGATAAAATCCAGTAAATCCGATGTCCAATCTCAAACCAAGGTATCAATATTTCACGTACCTATCTAATTTAATTGATATAACTTTAAACTAATAATTGCAAGTTATAAGCAAGTACATGTAAATCTATGTATGTATTATAGATAGATACATAGATTACTTATTATCCCAGAAGTAAGATCCCGTGGGCAATTCCCTAACTCCACGCGGGCGAAGCCGCGGGCATAAGCTAGTATTCCATATAATCAGATCGAATAGGTACGTATTAGCCGTTTTATTATTTACATCTAAATAGCCTCCTCCCAACTATGTTGGGATCGGCTTCCAGTCTAACCGTATGCAGCTGAATACTAATTTCTTACATGGAGCGACTGCCTATCTGACCTCCACAACCCGAACGTTTACGAAATATTGAAGACATTTTAAAAGAGTAGGTATCTGTGGTGCTTCTTGCCCATTCTATCCCATGCGAAACTACCTTTGCGAATGGGCAACTAGAAACAATTCTA
The DNA here is from genome assembly GCA_963082995.1 of Noctua comes. Taxonomy (NCBI): domain Eukaryota; kingdom Metazoa; phylum Arthropoda; class Insecta; order Lepidoptera; family Noctuidae; genus Noctua; species Noctua comes. The sequence continues at coordinate 10,088,279 of OY720269.1, forward strand.
TTTTATTGTAAAGTTTGACATTCAAAATGACTTTTAATGGGCTAATTGTAATAAATGGTTTGACTTTGACTCACCCATATTCATATCTTCTGTGCTCTTGGACTTAGTGCGCCGCGATCCCGATGTATTGTTATTGATCACGTTGTGGTGATGAGCTGCGTGCCTGTCCGATTCACGGGACTGAAAATTCATACAGTCCTGTTGAGTTTCCAAGGTATTAGCATTTTGCTTGTTAGAAGACAAATTAAAGTCATTGTAACGAGAATCAGATTCAGAAGTAGTCGTTTCACACAGATCGTAGTAGTAATACGTACTGATTCATTGCCATCTCCGTAGTCGATGCTCTTGGGCATGTGTTGCAGATGCTCCTTGCGTGTGGATGTGGCCGAGGATTTGGAAGACGTGAGGGTCCCGCCAGCCTGCACGCCCTCCGACTTCAGGTCTTGAGAATGCTGTGTTTGGGCCGCTGCACCCGCGCCACCGGCCTGAGTTTCTTCGTTAGTCTGATGATGATAACATCATGATTATACAATATTTTGCCGTTTTCACGACATTGAGAGAAAAAAAACAGTTCCATTGTCTTATACATATTCCATCTACAAGAACCAACTACGAATACTGTGAGGCCATTATGATATTTGTACTAGAACTTTTGTTTTAAAACAAAGATCTTAAAGAAAACAGAACACATATCAACTCGGAAAGTGATCGTCATCGTATTAACTCGAGACATTCAGTATTTTTTATACGAAACTCCCTATTGCAACGCACACTAATCGAAATCGTAACGTAATCGCCTCACCTCGGGACAAGCTCACGAAACACACGAGACGAAAGGCGATACATTGACGATCCCTTTTTTTTACAGACACTGTTTTTTTCAATGTCTTATTTCCGAGAGCACAGTTTCTAGAAGAAATTACGCTGCTTACGTTATTTTATACTAAAAGTTTTAATCTTCCCTATAGGTAACTAAAGTTGAAGTCTCGAAAATTCAATTTCGGAAACCCTGCACTACTATCAATAAAGTTAGTCTTACGTTAGTGCCGTGTGTTCCCACTGAAGCCGTCACAGTCTTGGGTGCAGTGGAAGTGTTAGTAGTCATGGTAGACGTCTCCTGTGACTTCGGAGGTCGAGTCGGAGGCTGTGAGGCTGCATCAGCCTGTCGTGATGCCGCTGAAATTCAGAGGAAATACAGTTATTTTTTTGACGCAGGTCCAACTATATTTAACGAATAAAAAAAATCTTCAGCGTTTAGCTTCTTATGTTCTATTCATTATAATATTTTTACCTGGATCTGGAGGTATTTTTTTTTTATTGCAAAATATCCTGCGATCTGCCTAATGGAAAGCGATGGATGAGACAGTTTTATTTTTCACGCATTGACTGACTTATTAGAATGCTTTAACAGCTAAGTACGTATTTTTCACCAAACCGCATGGGCTCGAGTGGTTGATTAAGGCCCACTGCCTCTAGCAGAGAAAAGATCCAGAAATGGGAACGTTATTGGCTGATAATGTATGATTTTCAAATGTACTAACGTTTCGGTGGCGCCTGGTGTGCGGGCTGCGAGCTAGACACGTTGTCATACAGCGAGGTGGATGACGTGGCGGCAGCAACCTTGTCGGAGCGTCCGGTAGTCCCTCCTGCCGCGCCTCCCTCTGTTTCAATAGCGCGAGCCGTGGTTCGGGGCAGGGTCGATGAACCTACACCAGTTAGTATCATTAAATGGCAAAAATGGGAAGTATGGAATCGCCGCGAGAGCTAACATACTTCATGGATTGTTCCGGGAGGAGGTGAGGGATTCATCTTTGGAGTGGGGTTTTAACTATGTGGGTAAAGATCAACGCACCTTATGTTTGGAAATCTTATTGCATTCACTATAGTCCTCAGTCCCTATAATTCGTAAAATGACAGTACTCATGTTACCCTTACACGAGAGTTCACCCCAACTGAAATACGAATCTCTTGTGATACATCTCTCGCTGTACACAATTCATCAAGTTCTCCTTTCTCTGAAAAACCTTTATCGTCCTAGATAGAAAATACTTCATTAATATTACTCTCTCTGTGCGTGTTATTTAAGAAACTTTATGCTGGGTGTACTTTTCTATGCTTTTATTGCATTATAAATAATACCTAGTAATTATTGAAAATATACTCACGATAACGAGGATCCTGTGCCCTCAGTCGTGCATATTGCTCTTGCGACATGCATGTGCACTGTGGTTCTCGGCCGTAGGTCAAACTACAATCACAAAGGTGCATTACACACATAACTTATAGTTAGAGCTAGGTTTGTGCAATAGTGCCGTGCAGCGTTCCATCGTATAGTACAATGCAACGCTGGGTTAAATCAACCTACTCACACTTGTGCTAAACAAGTTTCGCCTATAATATTTCGTAATATTGTTGGGATCATGGACAACCATGAAGTTTCTTGCCCGTTCTTCTCCATAGAGATCTACGCTTGAAATTTTGGCTGCAACTACAGTACTTTCGCAGTTTTTATGCCTTGTGACTGGGACTGTAGCTAAATTTCATTGTTGTCTTCGTTTCGACGGTTCAAAAATGCCTGTAACTGGCCTACTTTAAATAAATGCTGATTTTGTTTTGTTTATTTTGATCAACAAGTTATCAAAAAAACTTTTTTTGCAAAAAAAATAACCTACTTTCAAAAAACACTAAAAAATAACTTTATTTCAGCTTTTTTATTTGTGGTATGATGGTATCTAACACATATTCTTGTCGATTATTAGTATTAGCAGATCATCCACATAGAAGAAAACATATGTATTATAGAAGATAACTCTTAAACTACTATGGATGGTCTGTGTGAAGGATGATATGGCTAGAAAGAAGGTGACTGCTGAGATGACGAGTAACAGAGAAATATGGAAGAAGAAGACATGCTGCGCCGACCCCAAATAAGCTGGGATAAGGGCAGGTGAATGATGATGATGAACTCTTAAACTACCCCAGCAATGTGAATAAAATGGAAAATTAAAATTGATAAAATAAGGAATGAATACATTAGAGGAAGTTTGAAAGTGGAGCCGGTGACTGAAAAGTTGTGTGCTTGCGGTTATCTTGGTAAAGACATGTGATGCGCAGGAATGATGAATGAGGAATGTAGTGAGGAATGTAATGTAGTGAGGAATATTTTGAGTATGAACGTATGCTATAAGAGTAGAGGAAGACCAAAGAAACGATGGATGGACTGTGTGAGGGATGATATAGCTAGAAAAGAGGCGATTGTTGCGCCGACCCCAAATGAATTGGGATAAGGGCAGAAGAATGACGATGATGAGACCACCGCGTGAGCTTTCTCTACCAAATTATGATACATACGGCGTTATGAGGTACCTAACATATAAAAATTCAGCCGAATTGAGCACCACTCCAGAAGTCAGTTAATAAAACAGTAAGCCCAGTCTATCCAGATGATTATGAGAACCGACAATTCAGTGATCTTTATGACTCCAATACAGAACATTGGGTGCAGATATTCCGAATGTTAAGTTATCTGGTGTCGGAATAGAAGGTACTCGAAACAATTGTGGAATATACTTTCGCTGCTAGTTGTGATATTTTAGCTTGCTCGTGGATGGATGTAGATGATGTGTTGGAAACCGCACTCATCGTTGCATAGTTTGTGAAGAAAGGCCTGTCTACATTTGCGAATTGTGCGTAAAGCCGCGCTGCATTTGCATCTTGTTCCCTAATTTTTGTCGGGTTTTGCTCCACGAAAAAAGGTCACAAGACACGAACTTTGAGAGAGTGGAACAGTGGAAAGATCTTGCCGCCATCCCAGTAGTGAATTCGCATGAAAATGTGGAGAAGCCTTTAGATCTATCAGTCAAATTAATTTATTATTTAGTTTACCTAGATCTTCCTCCCGTCGTTATTATAGTTGTCGCAGGCGTTACTGCTGACCTTGTGGTCCCGGGTTCATATCCCAGGTCGGGCAAATTGTTATTGAGTTTTTCCTGCATGGATTTCCCCTTAAGAGCCACGCTGGTTTACCCTCTATTACTTGGGACTTAAACATAACTGGTGAAATGTGGATGAACTAATCAGGTACCTTCACCTCTGCTTAACCCTTCGGCTATTGCAGGCGTAATGTTATGTTATGAGGTGACGTTTACCTAGATCGATTGGGGCTGGCAGGTGTAGAGAGCGGCTTCCTCTTGGCCTTGAACTTTTGCTTGTTGCCCGGCGGGTCCAGCTTCAGACTGTAGCTCGACGAAGCCTTGCGGGAGAATTTGAATGATGGTGACTATAAGCACAAAAATTGTTAATTGATTACAAGTAAACATGAATCTATTCTTGAGTGCTTGTTTTACAAGTATTTTATCTTTCTTATGGAAGATTAAAGAAGAATGAATGGATGGTGTGACGATTTCTACAAAAAGAGTAAATAATATCGTGATGGCTGACAGGGAAGAATGGAAGAAAAAAAAGTGTTGGCCGCGCCCAAGTATTATGGGACAGCAATAGGAAGATGATGATATTTTTGAGCTTTATAGTTATCGATTTCTACTTTTAAGAGGATGCATTCTAAAAATTGGCAACGTCGCATAAAACTGTCGAATATTGCTCCGCTTTCAGCAATTTACTAATGTTACTGAATGAACTTATGAAATGTCGATCTGTGTTGTAATAAAATATGAATTATGAATTGCAATCATCAATACCGTGACACTGAATATTTAGTTTAAGGGTGTAAAAAGCAACTAGAAACTTTACAAATGTCTTGTTTATCCCTAAAAGTTAACACAAGTCATTCATTAGTACACCTAATTTAGTGATTTTATTGCAATTCATAACCAAAACTTTAGTGCAAGATTTAACATAATTTAAAACAGTAATATTGATTTATTAATCAAAATAGCAAAATATTTAACAGCTATTTGCGACGTTCTGAACTTTCAAAATGCACAGCCTTAATAACTCATTAAATAAGATGAATTGTGTCACTATATTTTCAGTTATTTTACCATGACTATAAGTATACTTAAATTCCTGACCATACCATACTTTTTTCAACTTACACGTTTGATACTTACACAGCATTCTCTAAATTGTTTGGCATCAATGGGAGATGTGAAGTTCAGTCCCCAAGTATCGTTAGTCATGGGATCCTTCCAGTACACGAAGCATTCGGACGCTTGCCCGATGCGAGTGCCTGAAACGAAAATTAATTGATGTATTCGGAGATAGAAAGCATTTAATAATAAGTACCGATGGTGCTAATTTTGAACTTCGTAGTCGATAAGGTACGGAGGCAGCGTCATTTAATACCAGTAGGTAATTTTATCCTAACTAATATTAAGCAACAAACTAATAAGTAAGAGTAAATCTATTCTATTTTAGTGATTTTTTGTCTTCCAGCCACAAATATCTGGAAGACGTAAAATCACTTGAGAATAGATAATATATGGAATAATCTATACGACGAAGAAAAAGCAGACCGTCAGCTACAAATTCTGTATTCAGTTGTTGTATTCAAATTACTCCATATCGAACTGGTGTTGCATTATGCAAATAAGATTTAGCCTGAACGTAAATAAAATAGATACTAGTTGCGACACCAGAAGTAGAGTAAGCAACAAAGTCAATATATACGTAGTCGCGAGTTGTTTTCATATGTTACTGTTTACGCGTTCAGCAACAGTTTTAATGCTGTGAGCTTGTGAAGAAAGTAATGTATCGGACGCCCGCGTCGGTACGTGCTTTTGAATTCGGTCGATTACTCGTCTAACTATCCAGTGTAAATTTAAAACTAGGTTAGAGCCGCTGGCGTCGTGTCTGCCGAATTGCCCCAGTAAAATGTAGGTGTTGCACTGTCAGTGATCTCCACGTTTGTTACAAAAGTGTTTATTTCGGGAACTGTTTTTTAACGCCCATAATACATGAAGTAAGTCGGTCAGAAATATGACGTTAAAAAGGTACAGTGCTGCGAGGTTGATTTTGAAGCAAAATATGTAGTTTCCTCGTTGTGTTTTCATTTAGAATGAGCATTTGTCTCTGAGCATTAAATTACTGCTATCCATTCAAACAATTTTATTTAACATTGTGTCCCAACATCAAAAACCTGATGTTTTTTTTACTACTTATTGTAATATTATTAGAAAAAATTCAGAGCTTTAGAACATCAAATGCTTGTCGTGCTAACCCTACTAGTGTTATGAATTAATAACTTAGAGCTTATGACACGGACAGCTGTAACGTCCCACTGCTCACTTTGAAACCGTTCAGTAGGCGGTCTGCCCACACCAGGTATTATTAGCAACCCACAATTTGTATCAATATATCAGTCAGAAGATTTATATTGATATTACATTAGCATGACCACAAGTCTGACTATTTTTAGCTGACTGTTATGGTGGAAATTATTATTGATGAAATAGTATTAGTAGCTTTGTTATTGAAAAAAATATTAATGCGCACGTGATACAAAAAAATATGTAGCCTTTATACTCACAGCACAGAAAATAAAACACAAAATGACGTGTGAAATGAAGGACTTATCCTTTGCCACTTGTGTTACGGAAAATAACCTTATAAGATGGGCCCCGGTCTACACAGTTTGACAGCACTATCAACTCAGCCTGTCGAGTCAACTGTTGAAGATAGGCTCAAACTGAACTACAACACCCTATCCTCCGCCTCCCGCATTTGGTGTGACCCAGCCACTTTTTAAAGGCCGTTGGAGAAGCTGGATCTCACGTTACCCTTACCGATACGCGGTCTGCACTCCAGATACGTATGTAGCTACATTTATTTATCAGCATAGGGATGTGCAACTAATGTACAAGAAGTTTTAATAAATAAGTAATGTATAATCATACCGGGTTGTAATAGTCTGACGTCGAGGATCTTGTCGACCTGCGAGTTGTAGGCGGTGATGTGGAACACGCACTCGGGCGAGTCCTGAATGCAGGTGATGTTGACAGGTACCAGGTCCTCGGACACCTGCTGCCACTTCACCGTGCCTGCGCCGCTGGCAGACACGTGGAACACCTCCGCCCATAGTCTGGAACGATTCGTACGTTACAAATACAATATAGATACACAATCGTTATGAAAACAAATATTTATTAATTAAGTTTTAACTGATATAGAATGCATTTGTTCGTTCGTAACGTTTAAAAAAATATACAATTACTGCTGGGGGAGAATGTTGCAGGAACATGGAAAATGGAATTGATTGACCATTGATGTATGTTTCAGATATATTTGATTAAAAAACACTTTTTGATGTTATGTTTTTACACTGTGAATGATTATTATTTATTGAATAGTAATTGTATTGTTTTATGAAATAAAATTTCAAAATACTGAACAGTCTTACTGATGGCAGTAATCCACGCAGAAAACATGTCCGCTTGTTATATTATTATTAGTAACATTATTTTATTTAAAAAGTAAGCATGTTCTAAAATAGCCAGCAATCACTTTACAGGGACAACACCTATCTCTAGAACTCAATAACTTGAGGGCCCTGTTAGATAAAACAACTAAGAAAGCAGGATATTAAAAGAAAACATTTACTTCAAAATAAACATGTAAGTACTGTCGCAACATTCACATAAAAGGTCGTTAAAACTTGTGCCGCTACGTTTGGTTGCATAAAGTTAACTTAGAAACAAGTTAATAAATAAAATTAGAACGAGTTGCTTTGATGCAACCAATAAAATATCCGTGATATATTGTGTTTACTCTGTGAGTGTGTACATCATGGAGACCGGCGACAGAGTTGCTTTGTAGAAATTACTGAAATTCCAACACATTTAATAGTCGCCATAGTTCGATAAATATAAATAATGAACCTACTTATTTATGTTCTCTTCGTTTGTGACGTTAAACAAGGTCATTAGCGTTTCATTTATTTCAATAATCAGTACATTTTTTTTTGAAGGTAGTGTGTTTATTGTTATTTCATCAATTGAATGAACCACTGAAGTAAATTTATTGATTGATTGAACGCTTAACATGGAACGAAAATAACGACAAGATAGATTCGTTGCCATTTTTTCCATTTATGTTATCAATAAGTTTCTCACGTATCAGCACGAGCTATATTTAAGAAAATACGTATAACCAACACACCTCCACCTGCACCTCTTTATTTACCACCTAGTCAGTTTGTCAGTCCGGAGATCATGGTAGCTAGACTGACAGCTTCACTGTTACACTTAGTACCGTCTATGGTGGAGGCTCTTACTTGTTATTTATGACTTATAGAAAGTTAGCGACTAAAAACTGGTGTAATGTGGGTGTAGTATAGGATGAATCCCTCTCAGTATAACTATTGGTCAAAAGTGAATGAAGTCCTTCAGGTGTTACCTTAGCAAATGTCCGTCTCTTCGTCTGGAGTTCTGCCACGGGCTGTCTTCATAGCGGTACGCCTTGCGCAGGATGGGCGCGCACGAGCACGACGAGAGCTTGTTGCCCATCGTGCGCGTGCCACACTCGGCGCACTGCACTATGCTGCCTGCAAACCAAAACTCGTTACAACTTATTATAATATACAGTACAAGGAGGACTTCTTCCTCTTTGCGTATCGATGGCAAAAATATCTAATATGTTTCGCCCAAAAGTCAGCTACGCGAACTTCGCTCTTACTGGATAAGTCAACTGCACACCGGTGCAGCTGATGTCCTTTTGACTGCATAGATGGTAGGTGGGCGATCAGAAGTGGTAGCTTTAGATAGTACAGTAAAAGCAGCTATCTTCAGTAGCCCTTTATGTTCCAGGGTCACGGTAATTCTATGAGTCCCGGCAGGCTTTGGCCCTCTAAAGGGGGGCCCCGTCATTATGCTGACACTCTTTGAGGCGCGCGTGGAACACAACGCGCCGTCGACCCGGGCATGGTCCATGGTCGGACAGCGAGTCGCCCATTACTCGCCGCCCGCATGCCCGCGCCTACGGTGGCCGGAGATCGTCTGCCGACGTCCGGCGCCGTGGGCGTCTACCACTGCGGCTGGTGTGGAGGGAGGACGCTGTCCTCTCCCTCACGCGGCCCGCCTCCTCCTTCGCGAGCATGACTACTTCGCAGAAGGAGGCGACCGCTTCCCACTCCGTCTCGCCCCGCAGCATGGCCTCGACCAATGCCGGGCGCGAGAGGGCTCCGCCTATCGCCGCCGTGAGGACACGGCGGTGCTCTGCCCAAGCGGGGCAGTCCTGCACCGTATGCTCCACCGTGTCCTCCGGGCGGTCCTCGCAGTGGTAACACCCAGGCGTTTCCTCCTTCCCCATATGACACAGGTACCTCCCGAAACTTCCGTGTCCGGTGAGGACCTGCGTCACGCGGTAGGTCAGGATGCCGTGACGCCTATCCAGCCACTCCTCAAAGAGGGGTCTTACCGCCGCGATTGCGGCGTGACCGATTGTTGAAATACCTTAGGCGTCATCGAAATCGAGTAAAAAACGTTAAAAACTATTTGAAAGATGATTATCTTATAATGTAAAATTATATATTTCCACTACGTTATACGTCTGAACTATGCACTTATTTGTCTCCTAGCATAGTTGTAACTATTCGAATAAATATTAAGCAAGCAGAAAAATTGAAGGAATCAAAGTCATTAATTGCTTCTCACAGCTGCTTGTTCTTAATTAAAAGTGTCGGAAGCGTCTAAACATAAAATGTTGCACAGACACTTCCACCTGACCTCTGCAACCTAATTTCCGGTTGGTATCGATGTTTTCTCTAATTCTAGACTAATTACTTTATCATTCTACTACTCCGGGCTTCTGGCCGTCTTGATGAGTGCACATTTTAGGAAAGTGATGTGTCTGATTTCTGGGGCATGAAGAAAAGTTGATTCTTTTCTACCTTAAAGTATACAATTAAGGTACAAAATTGCTAAACTATTCAATCTTCTTCTTAACGTGTCGATGGCAATCTAAATTGTGTCGGCCCAGAACTGACCTACTAGTTTGGCGCTTTCGATAAACAACAGGACATGCAGGACACAATATTAAGTGCCCCATCGTTTGTGGAACAGCACCACATTTACACTCCGGGGCAGAGTCATTAATGAATCATTAACTATTCATGAAAAAACACAAAACTAAAATATAGTCCTATTTCGCCACCTCTGTTCCTGTTAAATTATCTGGCAGATTCCTTATTGATTTCAGGATTTGATTCTAGTTAAGTCCCATTTTTTAAACGTATCTGGTGTATAATCCCTATCCGGAAACTGTTAAACGGAAATGTTGTTTTCAAGAAATCAATGGCTATTATATTTTTTTTACCAAACACCGCATGAATTTTAAATTTTTCATTGAAAATAGTTTAGTGGATGATGGACACATATATAATCTAGTAGACGTAATGGAATATTATCAGACCTTAGTTTATAAACTTCAGCAGAACATTTGATACATTTAGCAGAACATTCGATATTAATTTCCAAGCCTAGCAAGTTCTCAAAATCAGCAAATTGCTGGTTGCTTCAGTATCTCATCATCAATATTTAGAATATATCCTACTATTCAAATGTATTACTGCTAGATGTAAGATGCTTTCATTGCTCATCAAGCTGCCGAAAATATTTAGAATAACATGATTTAATACAATTTTTCCCTATGTACTTTGCATCCCAAAATAATCTACGAATAGCAATTTGAAGTACATTACTGTGTTTGTAACCGTTCTTGAGTGCAATGATTGCCTAATTGAGACAAAATGCCCAGTAAATACCAATTCCATTTGCAATCTGCAGGCACCTAATAGTCTTGGCAATCCATTTACGGTAACTATCAAAAAATTAAAAACTTATAAAGTTCTTGAAGGGTCTTTTATAGCATGACCAGTAAGGCATTGCATGGTGTGGTATGTCATCTAATAGATAAATAATAAAATGGAAACGTAGACGAAAGATTTTAGCTGCCAGATAGGACAACCAAAACTTTTCGTGAAGTAGTAAAACAGATCATTAGCTTTTAAAAAAAATCAAACGGACTCAATCAAACTATTTACATCCGAATGAGCACTTGCTGGAAGTCTGTTTTCATTTGTAACTGGTTCCGATACACATGTAGAAAAATACCATACCATATATATGAAGTTATTATGTACGAACCACGTTTGTACAGTTGTAATACAACTCATCCCTATGATTTAAATTGCGTAGGTAGTGCATTCAACGTCGTACGTGTAAATCGGTCAACTCACTCTACCAAGTAAACTAGTCTACAGAGGCGTCGAGTACGCTTCAATAAATACTCATAGACAGTGCTGCACATGAGTGCGCGTGCACTCACCCGCGGTCCCGTGATGTCACCAGGTGCCATCGGTGCGCGACAGCGAGTGTCCGCGGTTCAGGCTCTGCGACCGCTGCGTGCCGTGGCGGTACGGGTGCTTCACAGAGGCGTGCTGCAACCCACAACACAACCTTCTTGCATTCAAACACAACAGACTACACACACGACACACAGGGTAGCCTTACCAACTCCTGTTCAACCCAAACCTGATCCCTAAAAAAACATAATTTTCGATGCATACTTACTCCTTTGAGACGTGTGTAACAAAAGTGTTCGAGCCAGTATTATAATAAAATATATTTAAGAAGCATTTAATTAAAGGAAAGTCAGGAAATTATATTTATAGTTTGTTTATTTAGATGTGAGTTTAGATGATGCACGATAGAAAAGGGATGCGAAGCGATATATAGAAAAATGCATGCATGAAAACAAAAAAGTAAATAAATACAAACTACAAAAATATTATTATATATTAAAATTTTGCCACAAAATGTCACAACATAGCTAGCGTTAATAATAATAATTTTATATTTCGGTGATATGTTTGTAGGATCATTTAGCGTTGTCATTTTACATTTTTACACACTCGGAATTATAAAGTGTGATAATTGACTTACTCGAAGGCTTCACCTGCCTATAGTTAACTTCACTTCGGTTGTCACTATTTCTACTAACGATAAAAATACGTTAGATGCTCAGTTTTTCGCAAGACGTCGTGATCGAAGTGCCATTGAATCAACACAGAGCGTTGAGACTTATCCAACTTGTACATGGACAAATGAGTCATAATATTAAGTCACCTATAGCTAACACGCCTTGAACACTTAGCTAAATATCATTTACATGGATGGCATCATCTTATATTATGCCATTTTAACTTAGAACGCATTATTTTGATGTATTAGAACCTTCATCATGAATTTAAAAAATAAAAATGTAAGACACTGTATAATAATATTATCAGCTCATCTTTACCAACTGTAATGTATAATTGATCAAAACTTTAAAGTCTGGCCATCTACGTAGCTATAGATAGTCACTCTCTTTTTACTAAGATGCAAGTTTCATGAACCAAGTTTCATTAGATACGGATCAGGTGATATTGCGGGGTCTCCAAAATTCTAGCTAGGGGGATTTCTGAATCTTTTTTGTCAATAAAAGTTGGGATAATATTGAAATAAATTTAGAAAAGGTATCTATTTCAATTCTCCATGTTGATGGTGAAAATATTTTGACAGCTGTTGTGGAAGCCATATGAGTCGAAGTTTACGAGCATCCAAATATACACATGTGTTAGTTACATTTACTATCAATGTATGCATAAAAACTATTGGGACTGACTTATTTGTAATAATTATTCACTTACAGGTATGCATGAGATGCATAGCAAGGCCATCAGTGAACTTCTTTCGGCTGAATGATGATATGAGACAGACAATACTCACAGTCAAGTCTAAAATTATTTGTTTAAATTTTTGAAATTTCAAATCATCAAACAAATGCTCTCTAAAATCCTCCTGTATTCTTGTAGGCTAAAAAAATGAGAGGTTGATTATTTAATTTGGTATGTAGGTTATCGATAAGTCCTAGTCCAACTCTATCCTATGAAATGGTAATTAAAATTCTAACGCCGCATTTCGATCTCCACGGCACTGCCTTCAATCATGTTAGATTAGACCGACTGTATGTGGGTCAGCTTAGTTTGGCTTCTTATTAAAAACTGGCTATATACCACCTACTCATTGATAACTTGTTCGTGTTCATTTAACATTTCGTCAACTGACTGCCAATTGATAGTCTAATGTCGAGTGTTTGTTGACTGATTAGTTATTCACCTTCATAAGTGATAATGTTAGAGTCAACATTCAATAATCAATGGATGTTTGTAAGAATCTAATATAAAATGTTAGGTTTTATTACTCAGTGGACATTAATGTTCTAGCTACAGCAGTGGTTCTAACTATATGGTATGCGACGATAGTATCACTAGAAGGCGTTTGTTAGCACTGTACTACTCTAACGGTGTCAATTAGATATCACTATGTTATATGATACAATCTATCTCTATCTGTTCACATATAATATGATCTGAGGTAGTAAACGTTAGGTTAATCGTACACACGACGTCCAGGTCTATCTGCGTGACCCCAGCTGGCATATACATAGGTGCGCTCCATTGCCGTCAGCGGATAGGTTACGTGTTACACGTTAATTGAGTATTTAGGATCCTCTAGCATACTTATAGTAAAATGGGCCATATACTACATATTATACAGCGAAAATGTAATTGAATACATAAACTTATACACACAATATAATATTTAGGAATACTTACTTGGTTTATATAGGCTTAGCTTGTTATTACATTTTTAATATTAGACATAATTTAAACATAATGTGTGAACATGCATATATACTGATTGCTCGATACAAAGTGTGCATGAAATTTTAATTATGATTTCACATAACGTTAATTTATCATCATTTTAATGGCAAAACGCCCCATAATACAGACATTCACGAGGGAGGTAGGGGAATACAAACACTCCATGTGCAAATCAATTTAAAGGTATTTACGAACCTCGAAATTGTTCCAATTTTGCGAAGAAAATTTACCAGCATCCACGCTTTCTTTAGCACCCATATTTACGAAGTTGTGAAATCACTCGTATGAACTATGACAATTCTGTTTCGATGCGAATGCTCTGAGCTCGTGACACTAATGGGCACTACGGCCGGTCTCTCTGCGAGAGTCAGCTTTGATAAGCATTTAAATACCTCTATCTTCGGTCGTTCGCAAAGTTAAAAATTCACAGCGTTGAATAGTAAATGAGGGGTGTCGTATGTTGCAGCGAGCAGCGCACGGATCGCAAGAGCGCACAGAACACACAACGCGCACGAGCCACCGAGGGCTCGGGGCGCCGGGCGCTGGGCGCTGAGGCTGGGCGCTGGGCGCTGGCGGCGGATGCAGGCGCCGCGTGTAAACACGGCCAGCTGCTGTGCGGCACGCTCCTGCGGCCGGCAGCACGCCCGCACCCTGGCCCCTGGCCGCACCGTCCGCGACCTTACTGCCCTACGCGCGACCTCACTAGCACCGGCAACACCTAACACTTTCGATTATCTCCGGGTATCTCAAAGTGCGCAGAATATAATGTGCGGTGATACGTTTTAGCGAACGGTGCGGCAGGGCGACACCGGCGGCTCGGCTACACGTCAGAGCAGACTGGGTCGCGATACAAGCGTGCGTGGCGGCGCCGAGTGCGCAGCCCGCGCCGCCGCCGCGCACCGCCGCCAGCCGAGACGCAGCGACGCCCAAACCTAGCAAACGATACGGTGGCCAGCGCCCTCCATCTCAGCGAGATGTATCGCCCCGTATTTTCCTAACTTTATCTCGGCTCACTTCCTCAATAAAATCAATCTTTAGTGAAAAAATGAGGAGATGTACGCCTTATACGAGTTTGCATACGAATAGTATTAATAACATGTATCGAGATTAAGAAGATCATCAATGGACGTTCGGAGCGGTGCGGCGTGGGGCGGGAGTTGCGCGCGCACTCTCCCCGAGACAACATTCGATTTTGGTCCATGACTGTTGGATGCTTACTGTGGCCCAACCAAGCCTTTAATAGTTCATTCTATGCTATGACCGAGTACACGACTATTTAATAATTATAGCTTATTACATTTAAATTCTTAATTACACCTATCATAAAACACGCAGTAAGCTTTTCCCCTGTTGCTTAAATATGCACTGAAGCACACGACTTGGCCCATCACCATCAAATTACGTAAAGTCAGTAATCACACCAACTGGTTCATCAGCTTTACTGTAAATTCGATATAGTCAGATAAAGATCATAATGTGAATGGTTTAGGGGTCAATGTAATATTGACGCTCATGATGCGCAGTTAGTCTGATTTTTTGTGGGAATTATTATCTTATTACAAGAGAATAAACACGTATTTTGGGACATATCGTCAATGCATTGTTAAGGTGTGAGGTAATAATGATTATTTTTGAATTAACTTAAGGCTTCTAATATGAAACATAAAAAGTCAAGTTAAATTATCGTTAATGGAAATATAAGGAACCTAATAACGCCAAGAATTGGTACAGTAAAGTAACGCAGCAAACTATCAGATGGCAGTTTTGGTAGTCAGCTGTTATGTTAGCTAGGTACAAGTACGGAAATCGGGGATGATTTCGTGAGAATAGCAAAAATTTGCAAAATTGGGTCAAGCTCGTGGTCCACAGCTGGTTATTTTGAAGATGCTCAATTAAACATGAAATTAAGGTCGGAATATCAAATATTCTCCATTAGCCTTTGCATCTCACGTCGCTATTAAATGATAATGTTTATACAAACATATTACTTATTTATTTATGCTAACAAGATGGGTATCGGTAAAAATAGCATAATAAAATGTTTTTATACAACAGTTTTTACTTGAATTCAAATAGAATAGGGAGCTAATTTTACTTCGAATTAGTCGAAAATCATTTAGGTACCTGTGCTAAAACTTAATTACAAATCAAGATCGGACGAAAAGAGGGTGCAAGAAATGTTAGAAAAATTAATTTCAACAATCGTACTGTGATCATAATATTCTACTAGAACAGTGACATGAAGAATTTGTGTAAACACACAGAAAATTTTTCATAGGTTTTTCGGTCTAAACAGGACATGCGAAGTTGTGTTAAATTGTCCATAATATAATGGTAGATATCTACTTATTATAATGATCTTGATCTTGTTTTATATTTTACTAGCTTTTGCCCGCGGCTTCACCCGCGTGGATGTCGAATAATATCCGATTACTAACCTTCATCCCCCTTTTTAAACCTTCGGGGGAAGAATTATCAAAAACGCTGAGACACGTATAAGTTAATTTTCAATGGTCAACTTAAACACAAAATTTGAAGATCTTAACTTCAAAAATGACGGACTTTCATGTAAACTTCCATCCCCTATTTCACCCCTTTAGGGGTGGAATTCTCAAAAATTCTTTCTTAGTGGATACTTACACTTCACAAAGAACACACCCACCACGTGTCATGCCTCTAGGACCAGCGGTTTGGGCTGTGTGTTGATATATCACCCAGTCAGTCAGTCAGTTTACCATTTTATATATTTAGATGTTGTTGTATGTATTTTGTGACTTATAGCATTGTATTGGACGAGTCTATAATGCTGCTATAATTGGTGGTTAATAAATAAATAAAGAAAAAAAGAAGAATTAATAATAATACATCTTTAAAACATCCTGTATGTTTGAATACTGAGTTTTTTCCTACACTGGTGACGATTCCACGAATGAAAGGAGAAATTACAGCCTATTACGTAACACACTGACAATCATACATAATAACTTTCATTGTGACAGCTTGACAATGTTGAATGTATTGTACGACTCTTTAAAATTCAGCTTCCCGATTACTGTTAATAATTATAATAAAAAAAACTATGAAATTTCAGATTATGGTCGAGTACAGGAAGTAAATACAACTTAAATTAATGACATAAAAAAAGCATACATTGAATAGGATTGTCCTAGAGATATTACGTATAGGTAACGGGTGTAAATAGACCCTTAACGAAGCCAAAAGGCACTTGTTCTCCCTATTTTTGCGATCATTTTTTTGTTCTAGATCATACCTGGGAATCTTCTAGTTACGGAGATATTGGGGGTCAAAGTTACAATTTTTTTTTAATACTTGTTTTTAATGTAAGTTTTTTTACTTTAAACACCTCCAGGACCCCCGTACTAGTCAATCCATTCATCAGCACAATGCTTTGAGTGCGTTCCATCGAGTCTTACCGTAAAACGTGATTTTTTAGCCCAAAAAAAATCGTCTCCCAGCAATAATTTTTGTATATTACTTAGTTTGATGTACAGAATGCTTGGTCGACGGCATCGTGAAGGGTTCGTTTACACCCAGTATATTTGTTGATTTGTAAACAGGTATTCAGACAGGCGAGTGATTGAAGGTTCAACCCCCTCTTTCAACTCGAATCTGATCTATTAAATACTGGTAACCAAACAATATACCTAGTAGAATAAGAAATAAGAAAACCCTGTAAAATCATCATCATCTGCCTAGCCTTTTCCCAACTATGTTGGGGTCGGCTTCCAGTCTAACCGGATGCAGCTGAATATCAGTATTTTACATGGAGCGACTGCCTATCTGACCTCCACAACCCAGTTAGTACTAGGTAATACGATACCCCTTGGTAAGACTGGTTGTCAGACTTTTTGGGCCACTGACTACCTAACGACTGTCAAAGATCTACAAATGACAGCCGGGACCAACGGCTTAACGTGCTTTCCGAGGCACGGAGGAAACTCGGTATGTAATGGGTGGTCACCCATCCACAGACCAACCTAGGCAAGCACGGCTGAACCTAAAGATCGACCCGAGTGGCTGTGTTGTATTTAGCCACGAGCTCCTCAGAAAAAAAACCCTGTAAAATGCAAGGAATAAAAGGCTTTTCTTATTTTATTTTTAAAGAAAATTAAACGTAATTAAAGCATCCTTATGGGATACTCATGGTGTTTTTATGGACCTCATCACCTCACATGATCCGACCAAGAAAATGTTTGGACTCCAAAAAGAGACAGTGACCTCTGAGTTTGTTTCCGTGTTTCTTCTCAGAGAGAGTAGTCAGATAGGTAATTCCGAACTCATCTGGTTTATAAGTAATGTAGAATGCCGCTCGATCTTTTGCAGGCAAAAGATAGGATGCAGTATGTGCGACAACTACATAATATCAAACTACTCTATGCATCTCTTTTTATCTTGACAGCCGTGTTAACTTTTTTTGTTAAAGTTTTACTTTAATAGCAAGATGTAAACAAAATTAAATTACGATTTTAAATGTTTAATTGTTATTGTTGTTGTTTCTGTTGTTGCTGTTTTAATTGTTTGTTTTTATTTTACTAACCCTCTATGGATGTTGCTTGTCCGAAATAAAAGTTATTTTAAATATATATATATATTTTTAAATTCCTTGTCCTATTTCATTAACATGGAAAATTAATAAGAAACGGTGAAAAAATCGAAGTTTGAAACCATTTTCCACGGATTCTAACAACATTTTTAATTAACTTCCAAATACTTTAATTCCTCCTGGAAATGCATCGATACAGCAGAGATGTAGTAGTATCAAGCACAAACAACGCCCCTTTGTTTCCATGGTATCGTGAGGCAGCACTCAAAGCACTCGCCCCATACACACAGACGCGCGACTAGGTCAAACATTAACTATGATAACTGAAAGCAGTAAGGCAACTTTGTATTATCTTTGCCAAGTAACTCGTGGGTAGCAAATGAGCAGTATATACGTCATTTGTCTCGCTAGACGGCAGCAGTGACGGTAAGGCTTGTCAAATATTAAGATAATTTCTGGCTCTATCTCATAGCTTGTAAAATGTTGAGTTGCTGCCCATTTGAATTTCTTTTAAGAATTGCAGATCATTTTGATGTATTTCTAGGGGAAGTATTTTTAAAAATAGCGTCAGGAATGTGAGCACATATTCGAGTCAGATGATCCACCAAAGTAAAGTTATGTAGTTCACTTGGAACTTAAAAAAAAACAATACTAAGACAAGTACTCACACAACATTGTGTTTCGATCCATTGGAAGTACAAAAACGTTTATTTTAAATTACTAGCTAACTTTTTTATTTTTTATAAAATGACAGTTTCTTTACCGCACAAAGCAGTTCACCTATAACCTAATTTAAAAACCAAGCACCCCTTAATGAATGTGGAGTGGCTCATACGTGGTATGAAACATTGTGTATATTTGAGCTTTCTCATACGTAAAGCACAACCTAGTATGTAGGTTCCGAGAGAGATAGAAAAAAAAAATCAAAAAACAAAAACAGGAACAAAAAACAAAAAAAAATATAGGAACAGAATCGATTGCATCGCAAAAGCCTTTCCCTGGATATTAGCTTCTTCTGTGAAAACAGTATGGTGATGCGGTCTAAATCGATTCCTACAAATTTTCAAAGAGACTGGCAGACTCTAAAAATGACTTACTGGTTCAGAAACCAACGATTTACGTCGAACAGAATCTAAATGAGACTGTTAAAAGATGATGGTGGTTATGATCACACAAAAAAATCTTTAAAAGAGTATCATACTCGGTTTCTCTTCTTCTTATCTAGTTATACAAGGTGGCCCAAGAATACGCGTCCAAAAGAAAATTTTAGAAACCTCTCTCAAATCACTTCCCAAAACTTCCGCTTTATTTATGGTTTAGGAGCTAGAGTAGTTATCACCCAAGGTTACTAAAACTTAACTAAAAAACGAAAAAAATTTTAGTTTTTCAATAATGAAAAAAAGGGTGACTCCGAGGTAATTTTAAAAACTTCCGCCTGAACCCTAAGCTTTCCAAACCAATCCAAGTAGCGTGTAGTTCTTGGGACATTATTTGCTGCAATAGGACTTTGAATACGGTAGGCGAAAAACACAATATTTTCCAACTTGGTAGTACTACAGTATCGTACGAGTATTCGATTGAAGTAATCTATTTTTCACGCACTTGTTAGCAGTCGTATAAGTTGAAATTTATATCATCTTAATTATCTTACTTTGGTTACAAATTACAATACAATGATGATGCTACCGGAAATTGGCCATGAGAATTCGTAAAATAAACATAAATAAGTTTAGTCGTGTTTAGTTTCGTAGAATTGGTATTGACGAGCACTGAAGTCGAAGTTCGGAGCATTCCAGGCCTGATGATGGAGCAGCTATAGGACATATATATATAGATAACTTCGTTGCTAAACAAGTCGGCGCCGTCGTTTTGAGGGTTAAGGGCTTGTCATCACAAACGCAACGATATTAAACACGACGCGATTTTCTTGTTTAGCAGAAGAGTATACGTGGTCACCTTCCGGCTGCATGATTATACCAGCTTACGTTACCATATTGCTTTAATTAGAAACACATACGATACTTTAGTTAAACCAAGTATGTAAATAAAGTAACTAATCAAAGATCCGATTAGGTACTCCTAATAATGTGAAAAGTACATGTTATTTGTATTGTGGAAATTTTGAAAAAGTCCTTAGAGTCACTGCCACCCATATTTTTTAGTGATTTATTTACGGGAACTAATTTTGTCGAACTTAGCCTCCAGATAAAACTCAGTAACTTTGGGTGATGATTAAACAAACAGTACTTTTGTCGATCAAAGACCTTATTTTAAAGAAGATCCATAAAAAAATCAAAAACAAAAAAGAAAATTAAAAAAAAAATGGAAATCAGGTTGGAATTTCAATAAATAATCAAAAGTGTCTAGCTCCTTAACTATAGATAATAGCGTGTATCGGGGACAGGGTTGTTTCGGGAAACCTTTGAAAAGAGATTTCTAAAATTGACTAGAAAAAAGTGACATCTTTCCAACCCGAGTTATAGTAAAGAAGCCTATAAATACCGACGTCAATTAATTATAATGATTTAAGGTGACCAGCACCTATAAGATCATCATGGCGTTGCTATTTATAAACATAATTTGAGTGAAACCGTGCCCAAAATCAAACACTGTTTTAAGCTTTTACGGTTTACAACTAAACTTATACTGTCACAAAATAAAAAAACAAAAACTGCGCTCAAAATAATGAACAATCACGGAAGATATCCCGTAAGTGACAGTAAGTAATAAGTTTCGTGCCCAAAATATTCTAAATCAGTATCGATAACTTTTTTCATATTTATCCAATTTAGAACCAAGAAATGTAAAATTGAAAGGATTTCTGCTGATGCTGATGTAGTCGAAAAGCACTACGTAAAAGAGCTGCTAAAATAAGTAAACAATCAAAGAATTATGTTCCATTCCCTGAAACTACCAAGGTGCTTATCTTAACAATTAATAGAAATATGCTTTGAGAAAAACCAATACATGAGAATATTTCGCTCAGTTTATGGGATGGCAACGATTCCAAAGAAAAAATGTGTCAATTTTCATGAGAAGATGGAAACAAAATAATAACTTAATTGAAAGGTCATTTACACTGTCTCTTTTTAGAGCACAGAAAAAGAAGCTTAGCGAGATTGTGTCATCCCTCTCACTCGGTGTCGCCACAACTTGCACAAAATACTAGAAGGTTCTTATATAAGTAGTTTTATTAAATTGAATCTGCACTACGCCAATGCAACTTGGTTTGAGAATGTTTAATATTATGAAAGTTTGCAGTGACTGCCTAGAGAATGCCATTCTAGGGCTCACTTCAAACCTGTAATAGAATGAAAGCCTAAGTGACGCTGACGGCTGTAACGGTCGTCAAAGGATAACTAGGTTTCCGCCTAAAGTCTACTCCACAGTTTTCAGGAATGATGATCAACTCAAATCTACAGCAAAACACATTCAGTACTTATAATGGTCAAGGTCAAGCAAATGTTCTCGTATACCAGCTTAGATTTTTTCATAGTATAAGAAAGAGATTGGCTTTGTTTCGAATTCTTAAAAAACATTTTTTTTTTGTATGTTTAGATAAACAGTTTGGTGAGACTTTCATGATGATAATGATAGTGAGATTAAGGTATAGCTCAAAGAAAACAATGCACAATTCGTTCGTTCAAAGTTTCAAGACGATTTTCAACAATATTTTATCGTTATTTTCCATTATTTATTCTTAATTTAATTCGAAGACATGTGATATTTACGAACTCGCTCTGGGTCCAGGGGTTGTATTACAGGCCACCCTCTCTCACAGAGAAGAGGTTTATGTCCCAGCTGTGGGACCGTTATAGGCTGATAATGCTATTCTTAATTTCGTAAAACTTGAGAAGAAAATAAAATGAATTTAAATTTTTACTAAACATTTTAAAACATACTTTTTTGCAAACTCGACATGGCGTTTTCACTTTGCAAATTTTATAAAAGTGAAATTAAACGATAACAACGGTCTACAGCGTGTATCAGGAAGGTGTGGTCATATTTAAGAGTTTGGTTCAAACCATTAAACTGAACAACTTTCTCTATGGGACCAACATCGTAATCAGCAAAACATAATTAGCTGTCCCATACATTTGGATCGAGTAAGTATAAAATTTTGTATGGGGCATCTGAAATTGTACAATACACATCTACTTTTGTTCCAAAAAACTGTGACTCATCTGATCGTAGCAATCGTAGACATTTGCTACGCCGCCTGCTACGCGTTCGTAGACATGACATAATCACTCCGTCACTTCCGTTGTAGTCACAGTGCGTGATAACACTATACTCGTCTATGTTTTTTTAAGGTTAAAAACATCACAGATTTTATAATTAACACTGAAAACGGGATATTAAACATGTTGACTATTGTTCAGGATTTTCAGGTACTAATGACGAATCGGGAACATCAATATTAAATAAAAATTCATTTGTTGTCTTATGATGACGAATCGGGACTTTTACGAAAAAAATTGTTGACCAACCGGAACAGCATAACTCGACTCATTAATACGATTAACAAATGGAAAAAGTTTAATTGTTGCTGTTACTCTTCCTTATATATTTTTTCTTTAGTAAATATGGAAGTAGTTACCAACTTACTTATTATGTGTAGGTAGGTGCATTCATAGGTACACCACTAGCATTTCAATTATTTTCGTAATAATAATATGTAGCTTTATTCGACATTCGTTCGTGCCCTCGACTTACATTTCCGTTCATTATTCTCACAAACATTTAATTTTGGCTTAAAATAATTAGAACACAAACTTGCAAAGTAATTATTATTCTAGTATTAGTTACGAGGGAGCAGGAAAGTGCATGAGTAGAGAAAATAACTAAGTTCGTTTTAATTATTTGCGTTTTCGTTCGTCGAATGAAAAGATCAAAAGTGATTCCTGCATAATTTCATTTCAGTTTACTATTAAATTATCTAAATATTGAAATTATCACGAAAAGTTTTATTATTATGTTGCTAACTTTAATAAGTTAGCAACATAAAATTCACGTTGTAAAGTGGTTTAGAAAAACTTTATTATTATTTAATTATTTTTCTTTATGTACCTATCTACTTGTGTTAATTCGCGGTAAGTAATTATTTCTACTGGAACGAACTCGATCTTATTAATTGTTAATTCATCTACTACGTCTACCTGCAGAATTTCGTTTACAACTTCTCCATTAATTAACTGTATGATATGTAGTTTAACGAAGTTATAAGTGGACGCCGAGGCCAACCGTCCAACAATTGTATATGACGTTTCACTTCAGCTAGCATTCTTGTTAAAACGGGTACAACAGAGTGAAGACTACTACTATACAGGGTGTAATCGGACCCGTCACGAAGCCGTGAACCAAGCATTCTGTACATCAAACTAAGTAACCCTACGCAAACATTATTGCTGGGAAACGACTTTTTTTTTTTGGGGTAAAAAAACATGTTTTACGGTAAAACTCAATGTAAAGCACTCAAAACATTGTGCTGATGGATGCTTTGAATAGTAAACAGGTCATTGAGGTAATTAAAGTCAATTTATAACCTTAAAAACTAGAACTTATTTAAAAAAAATCTCGTGAAAAAATTGAAACTTTGACCTCAAATATCTCCGTAACTAAAAGGTTTCCAGGTATGGTCCAGTACAAAAAAATTATCGCAATGGCGGGGAGAATAAGTGCCTTTCGGCTTCTTTAAGGGTCTTTTTACACCCTTTAGGTAGATACAAATGTGACATATGAAATTATTCGGAAAAACTGTTTGATGTAGTAACTTCAGTACATATAGTTATCATGCATATCAGCTAACACACATTTTCAAAACAAGCTCTTATCATAAATGGCCGTATTCAAATAACTAGCGAGCTACTAATTTAACCCTAGATCGCAAACCATACGTTTCATGGGCAAACAAAACTTTATCACGCCTTATCGCCCCGTAAGGGGTGGAATTTTGAAAAACCCTGCAACAAGTAACTATACCACATGTTATTCTAAGTGTTGTAATTCGTTCATATAAACTTATACGCCCCTTAATCCTTCCTTGAGGGGTAAGTTTTAAAACTAATACCAATCTTTCTCATTTGTTCAGATAAATATTCGTGCCAAGTTTCAAGTTTATAAACCCAATGAATGAGGTTTTGCATACTCGCGAAATCCTCCCATTTGACCCCCATAACCATAACCTGATAAACTGACGATGAAAGTAAGTATATAAAATAGCTGGCACACTAACTAAATTCCATTCATTTCATTCAATTGTTTCTTTTTTTAACCATCCGAAAAAAAAAAAGGGTATCCTTGTTTGCAATATTTCAGCCCCATAAATCGATTAACTGCTGCATTAAATAGATTACAAAACATTGTAAAAATTATTGACACTAATCCAAATAAAAACACGTAAAAGACTGACAGACATGAAAGAAAGTCTTTTTAATTGCATTACCTAATATTTCGTTAGGCGATGAGTTGGCAACATATGACTTCATATTCCAATACGTCAAATATTAACCCGCAGCATTTGTATCAACAAGGTTGGGAGCATTTTGGCAACAATCGGAACACTACATAATGTTCCATATAAAATTAGGTAAGGGTTGTATGTAATAATAGGTGAGTACTAAACACTACACTCGGCCCAGCTGTGGTATGACGCTGGCTAACTGTAATTCCAAGACCATCACTAACATCCAATAGGGTTCCAATATTCCTTCACTTTTACAAACGCCTGTTAACTAACCTCGCAAGGTTCTCTTGGTTCCCACGGAGTTTAAATAAATACCTAATCATAATCTGGACACTAGGCTACCGGATACCGAAGCCGTCACATGAATTGGATTAGCCCTTCTTAGGTGAAGCATCATAAGCAACAAACAAAATTTTCCTCGGTACTTGAGTAGTGTTTTATGGCACACGTAGCTTGAAGGTTTATAAGGGGGAATGGATGAAGAAAACCAACGCCAACCTCAACTGACTTGGGACAAGGGTAGGAGGATGATGATGCATCAGCATCTGCCTAGCCTTTTCCCAACTATATTGGGATCGGCTTTCAGTCTAACCGGATGCAGCTGAATACCAGTATTTTACATGGAGCGACTGCCTATCTGACCTCCACAACCCAGTTAGTACTGGGTAATATGATACCCCTTGGTAAGACTGGTTGACAGACTTTTTGGGCCACTGACTAGCTAACGACTGTCAAAGATCTACAAATAACAGTCGGGACCAACGGCTTAACGTGCTTTCCGAGGCACGGAGGAAACTCGGTATGTAACGGGCGGTCACCCATCCACAGACCAACCTAGGCAAGTACAACTTAACCTAAAGATCGACCCGAGCGGCTGTTTATTTAGCGTCGAGCTCCTCCAGATCACCGCATCACCTCTTTCTTTTTTAGAAGTTGGTTAAAAATTTAATATAAGTTTAAGAAAGGAAGATGATACTGTCCACAAGATGTTAATTTTTGTCTTATATACATATGTATAAAGTCCATCCCATTGGTTCCAGGAGTTAATCGTAACTAGGTAATGTCTTATTGGATAGTGGTATCTTATGTTACTAGATTAAATTATGTCAGTGGCATATTGCGCAAGTGAACTATTAATTGCATAGGAATGTTAAAGATTTACAGATAGTTTTTAACGTACCTTTCACGAGGTAAGTTTGTAACAATTCTTAATTATTGTAACATTTTTCTGTGGGTTTCTGTCATAAATCTCAGAAACAACTAAGCAAATTTAACCAACTAAGACGACTGATGTAGACGTCTCCTCTCTGTTCATAGGTACTTAAACTTTTAAAAACTGTTTTTTGGGCTAAATGTTAACGTGATTTTTTTTTAGTTTTTCATGTGATTCTATATACAGACTACAAATATAACTAAAGTAATGATAAAAAGAAGACTAAAAGTAAGTAACTATATACCTATATAAACAACGACGACAATAGGATACTTAGGCGCCAAAGTACTCCTCCGCATCGCTGTCATGTAATAATTTAAATAATTCGAATTCGACTGTCGATTTCATGAATTTCGAATATTAGGTAAACATTACAAATCAGTAGGCATATGGAATAATGTCGTATGAATTCTCATTGAAAATACGACTACTTTATTTTATTAGCAATACTGCAAAATATGACCGAATATTATGAACATGAACGTAGACAGAGGTGGATACATTTTACGAGGCAGCCTTTCAAATTCTTTCGCTTATACGAGTAGATATAAATATGTGTGAGTTGCAGGTCTGGCTACTAGTATCGATTTCCGCAAGGCTAAGCCCAAATGTCCCTATCATTTCACACTCATGTGCTCATCTAAAACTTCACTAGGTTCTTACTGCACCATTTTCTAGGACACTCTCTCTCTGCATTCGTTTTGTAATTAGGCACCTCCAATTACAAATCGAGTTACTGCATTGAAGACGTAGTTAGCTTAACAACTACTCCTATTTACCGCTAGAATACTGTTAGGTATTGTAAAGACGTAAACTTAATGGTAATTTAAGAAGATTATGGCACATTATTAATTAAAAGGATATACAAAATAACTTTGTAATTAGAATTACAAAAAGATAGAAAGAGCTAGACGTCTGTAATGTGAAAGTAAGATTCTTTATACTAATCTTTCTTGAATGTATCATCTTAAACGCCTTTTCTTTGATTCGCCCCCTCACTACCTACCAGTTAAAATCCGATTCGGAGTCAATTGGGTCAGCAAAACGAAATCATGAAATACAACATTAACAGATCTATGATTGATGTAAGTCAATCGCGTTTGCAATCTAAATTCACGATTCAGATTGACTGTATGCGCCTGTTCAAGTTACCTTTCGCACTGAATTTGAATTGCGATCCCTGATTTTGTGTACAAATCACGATCAAGATTGACTCAGTAAGTACTACCGAGTACACTGACGGTCGACCACTTTTCAACCTTATTACTTAGGGCATAAGGGTGAAAAGACAAACATACAACTACATAAAAAAACAACAAAACAAACAACAAAAGAACATACAACACAAGAAGTAAAAACAAATTCGAAATAATGACTACACGTGCACGGACTAATTACGGCTAAAAAACAGTATTAGTGGAGGGAGCACAACTGTTCAATGATTTACCAGAAGATCTAAAGAAGTTATAATATTAACATATTTAAGAATAAGCTCAAAAAACATGTATGTACCTACCCTATAACATCGCCATCGCCCCAGAGGCAAACTTTATATTATTATTAAGAATTAACTCTGTATCTCATTAAGCGAACAGTTATTTATAAGTTCTTATGAGAAATAAATATCTTTATACCTAAAAGTGGTAGACAGTCAGTGATTTTGGCAGTACCTACTCCACTGCTTAAAGCTTGAACTATTACGCTTTACTCATAAGGGGTCGTCCATTAATCACATGATGTTTTTAGCAACATTTTAACCCCCCTCCCTCCCCATGGTAATACGTGGTAGGTTTTAGACTACAAAAAATCACGTGTATTGTTTTGGTTCAAAATATCGTAAAAAATTCAGAATATTATCTTTAAATACAGCTTAACATATATAATTTAATTCAAGAAAATTAAGCACCGTGATATAAATGTCAAGATCACCTTTTCGATTTAGAAACCGCGAGTACCAAAGAAACTCACTAAACCCCCGCCCTCCCCCTAGTGATATTTCGTGATTATTTCCGCATTCCCCCCCCCCTTTCGAGCCTCACGTGATTAATGGATGACCCCTAAGCGGCTTCATTACAATTATCAGCCCTATAACAAAATTTTAGTATGACTGAAAATAAAAACTTTATGAAAGTACATTTTACTTCTACAACCAATTGGGAACATAAAAATATATTATGATACTTTCACCCTCCTGTCATTTGATAAATCTTTCATCATCATCTGCTTAGTCTTTTCTGAACTATGTTGGGGTTGGGTTCCAGTCTAACTGAATTCAGCTGAATACCAGTATTTTACATGGAGCGTCTGCTTATCTGACCTCCACAACCCAGGTTACTAAGGTTACCAGGTAACTGAGTAATACGATGCCGCTTGGTAAGACTGATTGTCAGACTTTCGCACCACTCACTACCTGTAACTACTGTCAAAGATCTATAAATGAATACCGGGACCAACTGCTTAACGTGCTTTCCGAGGCACGACGGAAATTCGATATGTAATGGATGGTCACCCATCCACGGACCGACCTAGGCAAGCGCAGGTTAACCTGAATATCGACCCGAGCAGCTGTTATTAGTTAGCCGCGAGCTCCTGTTATCTTTAAGTTATCATATTTAAATAAAAATTAAACATTCTGAATGTAATATCGGCTGACAATCAAAAAAACATTTTAAGTCAAGGGAAACAGACTTCGTTTTTAAAATTGGAATTCATCAATAACTTGCGATCTTCAATCTCGCTTTACTTCAACGAAGTGCAAGTCCGTATTTGATGAAGACTGATTAGTTCTGGTCATCCTCGCCAATTCTTCCATCTAAGTTTCAGATCACTTTAAGGTTAACCAGATAGTATTTTACTGTTTTTACGTATAGAACACGATTGCTATACTTATTATAGCACATGTATAGATGAATTTAATAATGTATGTATGTATGTCTCTGTATTTCTACTGAAAAATTAACGGTCGCTATCACCGAATGTTCAGGATATTGCCTTGTGAAGTGAAGTATTACTGTTAAACCTAATAGTGAACACATAACTGCGTTAATTTTTATTAGAACTGAAATAATTATCTTTTAGCTAAACTTAAACAAAATTTAAGTTTGTATTGTTTACTTTACTTAAGCATAAGTCGCTATTGCATTCGTTTTACATCCAAAGCTCAGTAGTAAAAGTTGAAATTATTTTCGAAAGTATGTGTTAGAGTGTTTATTAAATTTCGTGCCATAGCTCAGTGGTTGGTTCAGTTTATGTAAATGGAGGGACAAAAAAAACAAGAAATAAAGAACAAAATTAAAATTTATCACAAAAATCTATTTAATAACTAATAGAAACCAGGCTAAATTAGATTTTCAATTGAATATAAAATTACTCAGTTATGTTTTGTGTTGTATTTCATTAAAAATATTATGATATCAACAACACAAGACAACATAAGTAAACAGGTAATCTTACATTTTGTACTATATTTTTAAAGTACTTTCTGTAGGTATTACTTCATTGATATTGAAACCACCCCAGAGCTATAACATGCGATTTAATTATAACCATTAATAATAAACCATCATAAATAAAATGTTATCCGTCTAAAGTTGACAAATACAAGTAGATAATTTCAAATATATTTAGCAGTAAATATTCAGTAATCATTCGGACGGGTTAAAACGAAATGACTAAAATAAATAACAAAACGAAAACAACTCAACAGTCAAGAGCGAGTTAAGAATTGACAGAATCATTGTTAATAGCTGGTAGCGACCTCTACCTCCGAAAACATAAACAAAACGACATTAGTTGCGGTCGTTATCTGGCAGATGGCGCACTAAAACAATGTACTTACTTTCAGGAACGAATCTGAAAACCTAGGCACGAATGTTAATGATCCAGGAAAATACACTGAAACTTCAGGGAGACTAGTTTCCTCTTTCAGTGTAAGTTCCTTACATTTCAGTTCGCCACAGAGTGCATCTAACTCTAATTACCAAGAGTGAAATGCAGCCAAAGCTTCAAGAAGTTCTAGACCTTTGCCAACCAATTCCGTAAGTGGAATGGAAGTATTACGGGAATATATTTTCTATTGCACAATGTTTTAGTACCGTAATATGTAATTGGTATTGTACAATAAATATGTTTAGTAAACAACAGTTGCTGTTATGTTATGTTTAATTCTATCTAATCAATGTTAATCAGTTAAAAATTACACATAATTGACAAAAGCTTAGCTAAAACCAGAAAGCTTAGACAAAACAAATATGTTTATCGTTTTAAAGTATTCATAAATGTGATTAACTAAAAGTACATTAAAGATGATGAACCAGTAACCGAATCGCCCAATCAACGTAACATGACAGTCGTCAGTGCAACAAGTCGTGATGTTCTACAAATCCATTAGTAACTACCACGAACGATGTTCCTATTCCCCTTTGACCAGTAAATAGATAGTTGGTTTTAATTATATACAGATCAATATTATGTTTGCTATCTCGATGCTCTCAACGTATTCACCGCTGCATTTTAACTCCTAATGCCGTTGTAACTGTAGCTATATTACAACGTATTCCACTTGAAATAACAGATCGAGTGGCTGAGTTACTGCTGCATTACATTTGTAAAAATAACGAATACATTCATCTAAATTCAAGGCCATCGATGTTGCTGGAATAAATAAAACTACAATGAAGATGGATGATGGTATGCACGAGGCAGTCACCAGAGGACTCGTTCTGGGAAGCTCGAAGATATAAAATGCAGTAAATGATGCTTCTAATCACTAAAAAGCTTAATGTTTACACTACATACGCTTGTCAGGATCGATCACATCTAACTTACCGTATGATCATATCAAGGGGAACTATTATCCGACTATCAATACTGTGTACGAGCTGACTGCTGGTCTATGTGATACACATTGCTGCTGACAACACAGTCGATCAGATATTATAATCCGCTTAGTTGTTTAATGTTACACAACTTCGGATATTATAAGACCTAGAATAAAATGTCGTGTAGTTATCTCTTTTGCTCCTAAAAGTCCGAAATTAAACTGATCTTTTTACTATTTGGATATTTCGTTTTTAGTAAACATTTTAACGTTTCGGTATTTCTACAATAATTCAAGTGTTTAACGAAATGAATCTCATTACAAAAAATAACATCAATACTCCTATGCATTTCATTTGCCTACTACGGTTCTACTGAAACTGTTTGAACCTCCTAAACTATTTAAAACACCACGTAAGTTAATTAAAATTAAAATAAGGGCCCAAT
Organism: Noctua comes; assembly: GCA_963082995.1. Classification (NCBI taxonomy): domain Eukaryota; kingdom Metazoa; phylum Arthropoda; class Insecta; order Lepidoptera; family Noctuidae; genus Noctua; species Noctua comes. The sequence goes on from OY720269.1 coordinate 10,119,453, forward strand.
TTGCTGTAACCTAAGCTACCAACGCCTTAGAAAAATTAAAGAGCCGAGATTTTGCAACGCGATAACTCATTTGAGAATGACACCAATGCATCCGGCCTTTAAGGGCGGTGTCAAGTGTTTACGACAATTACAAATTAGGGTAAAAGCTAGGAGACGTACATAAGCAATATGCACAACCTCGTCATGCACCTCATTCACTTTTAAAGCTCAGAACCAGAGCGCAAAAACGGGAAACGTCAAGTGATTAGCACTGATGTCGTTTGGGCGCGGCGTGCGTGATGGCCCGGTCGGAGCGCGGCGCGGCACACACTAGGGCGGGCGGCGGACACGGCAGCGTTACGTCAGCGCGGGGCCGCGGCGGGGGGGAGTCGGAGCCGGGGTCGAGGGGTGGGGGGAGCCCCGCACTACTGCATCCTCCGGGCGCCCATCTTCGCCCGGCTTCGCTGAAAAACGTGACATCTCTGCTCCGCGCCGACCACTCCCCGCGCAACCCTGTGCCCCCCTCGAACCCGTGCCGCTCCATCTCTCTCCAAGGACCTTACCATCACTCACTCGTGGTCATTTTGTGTAGAAACTCATTACGTAGATGCAATTACGGATATGGTTCCCATTATATTAGTTTATTTACTTATAATGAGGCATGAATTTCTCAAATTATTCGAAAGTGAGTTTTAGAAAAAAGTTAACTTTATCCATAAAAAAGTTCTATAATTGGTAAATCGGTGCTGGAACATAAGTTATATTGTTGTAACGCATGTTAATCTTTGCAACTTTTACAATATCTTGAAATTCCTAAAAACATGGTAAGGTAGAGGTTATCAGGTACGCATTGTGTTTAAAAAATCGACGTATTTCACATAAGAAATACGGAAACAAACAAACGATTTTATGAAATAATAATATCGTTTGTCCTGTAATTATTTCTAGAACTGCAGGGTATTCAAAAAAACAACAATATATTTTTATGATTTATTTTTCTTTGAATAATAATAAAAAACAAAATTTAAACTCTAAGAAAGAAATTCGGCATTCAGCAAAGATATAATTATGGAAAAAAATAATTGCTAGAATTTATAAATGTTAATTAACTTATCAATAAACTCTATTTAACGTAATTAAATTATGAGGTAGATGTTTGCAAATAGTCTTTCATTAAAATCTTATAAATTAAAATTACATTATAACTACTGCTATATAAAATGAAATGCAAAAAGACCCGTAGTGTATAATATCTCTAAACCGATCTGCCTCTACCGTGATGTCACATGACTAAACTTACTACATAATATTATGTTATTCACTTGATTAGTGTAATTTTTCAAGTCAGAATAGAATTGAAAATATTTCAGTTGCCATTGGCAGCAGTAGGTCAAGTTTTAACACGCATGCGAGTGTTCAAACTCCCTGTAGAATTTGATAACCTTCATTTTTATTACGCTTCATACTGTACAGCTAACATCGAATATAAGTGACAAAAAATTGTTAAAAGTTCTTGTTGGGCAAAAGCTTGACAAAAATTATTATCTTGCTAACAAATGTTCAACTTGTTAATATTACTTCTGTTGAAAGAAAATTAGACCAATGATAGGTAATTGATTGATCTAATAGAACCACTGACTTCCAAATATACGTTTGGAAATTTCAAAATACAATAATTATTTTCGTTCCAAACATTTGAAATAGAATGTAACCATTAAACATTTCAAAATATTTAATTTTAAGATTGAGTGGGGGCACCACTGTGAACTGAGCCATTGTCTATTGTATTATGTTAACATGACTATTCATAATAATTAAAACAACTCTTAATAGTTGTTTAAACAACGATGTTTTATGAAACATTTAGATTCTTAGAACAAAATCTTAAATTCATTGGTATCTAACGCAGGCGGACGTTATAGGTACATTAATTATTTCTTAACTAGATCAATTGTATATTACCTTGTGTATGTGTCGTTTTTCTACTTATTTGGTGTCTTAACATTACAATCATAGAAGGGCGCATATTACAGTTCAAAATAAAAAAGAACTTTAAACAGTTTCAGTGGGCCTCTGAGTAATGATGCATAACTTATTGGTGTTTCGACAGTCAGTTTTATAACCTAAAACAAATACAGTAAAATACCTTAACTACAATAACTAAGTCATAATCATAAATATTGAGGTAGATTATTACTCCTTATTATTTGAATCTAAACTACCTTAATAGATTTTGTGTTTAAAAACAAAGTCTTAAACTAACATCGATGGGTTGGTGAACATTCTGCAATAGCAATAATAATATTTAAAAAAAAAATCAGAACATGTTCTCATTGTTTCAAGTGATGAATTAATGTGAGCTTAGTACCAGAATACCGTTGGAACATGGGTGCAGAACCCTAAAGCCTAGCCACCCCTTAATTCGATAGATTGTTTTCATTAAATTATTGATAGTAGGTATCCTTCACAAGTTGTAATTTTGGTAATAGTTTTATTTTGAATGTCTAAACATGTACATCAACCGATGGGTTGTGTTATGTCTAATCGATACAGCAAAACTTAAACAGTTGCGTGTTGCTTATTCATTTTGTAGCTTCCTACCTTTACGTGGGGTACCTATTAACTGTTTGTTATTTACTAATTACAGCAGTAGCTTGTTAATTACCTATAATATATGAAACTGCCCCATCTTTGAAATGACGCTCTCATGAGTGTGACAATATATCTCGATTCAAGTTTGCTTTCAATTTAAGTGCGAATACTATCAATTACACAACTGTGAAAAAATGGTAAACTCTGATGATTGCAGGATTGATTAAGTACCCCCCCCCCCCACTACACTCACAACTTGTTCTACAAAATTATGATTAGGCTCTTGAGCAAACATAAGTCGCAAATGTTATACATGGCAAAGTTAATTTAAAATACTCGTAGATACATTTTATTTGTACTGTCTGTTATTTGTACAAAGTAAGTATAGCACTCTAGTATGCTACGGCAAGTAATAGAAATATAATTCGTACTGAATCTACACTTAATTAAAAATATTTTACAATTATTGCAACAATGTTAATTTGACTTTGGCACATTAACTTCAACGTTTACATTGTATTAAGCATCTGAAAAAATTTACAAACAAAATTGATATTATTTTCTTTCCTACGTTAACCGTCTAATTTTATATTAGGGGCTTACATTTACTTCTATTTTAGCAACGTACATGCAGAATCTATTCTTACCTTAAAGGTTTTGTACTTTAAGTTACGTTATAGGTATTCCATATTATTAATTTGTTTTGATCTTTTAATTTTACTTTATTTTCCACTTTAATCGGTAAGCGTATATTGTAAAACCCTCTCAATTTTCATTTTGTCTCATAGCCAGTTATAATACTTCTAACTTGTCGTTGATTATGAGCTAAAATTAACATAAAGTTTGTCATATAATATAGCAACAAAATAATAATAATATAAACACACACTTAACTTTGGATAAACACCAATATACGTAAAATAATTAAGGTCACTCGAACACATAAAATTTGTACTTACGTTACATTTGCAAACTTAGGTTGTAATATTACTATCATTAAAATTATTATGTAAAAAGTATATATTGTATAGTTTGTACTAGAATTATGGATTTGTACCGATCAGTCTTGTACTTATTCGTATAGTTTATCTGTAACTATATTGAGGTAGATGCGTTCTTACAATGTTAAGGTATTGACGATAGCTGGTCGTTGATAAAATATGTATTTCTTGAAGTAAAACCTGTTAATTCAATTAAGTCATTTCAATTTGGAATGGAGTATCTAGACGGAAATAAGCTTTGTCTAAACTTATAAAACGTTATAACATAGTTAAAGTAATAGCGAAGAAATGCCGTTAGAAAGTCTACAAGTTTCGTCGGGATTTGGAATACAGTATGTGTGTTGATGGAATTACGAGTGCGGCGGACTGTCCTGCTGTCCTCCCTGAGAGCTGCTCGAACTACTCTTGCTTGTATCGTCCTTCTTCTTCTCCACCTATAATTTAAATATTTGGATAAACAATCTTATCAGGGCAAATTATTCGTCGTTTAAGAGGCTGACAGGCTGCCTCGACCAGCTTTTGATGAAGATCCCATCAGATGATCAGTCTGGTAGATGCTAAAAGCTATATCTGCTCTCTCTAGGCAATGAAAGTGGTATCCATGACAAGGACAGCTAGCATCAAACATCAGTGTAAGTATCGAACGTGATCGAAAGGTCTGTAGCTGGGTCTTAGCTAACCACATACTTCCAGTATACTTCGAAAAGGTTCTTCCTTTGGTAGCCACATCGGTCTTAAGAGCGTTAACGACTTACGGCATTTCATACAAACTTTGAAGTCCTTTTTTTTCGAAATGACTGATCCGATTTTAATAAAACTTCATACGCATAAGCAAGATACATAAGTCTAAAACGTTGACAGAGAACTTTTTGAAGTGTCTTTTAAAAAAAAGATCTGTTTCTATGGAAAATCTAAAATCGGTCTAATTTAGCTATAACACTATTTTTCGAAAATGTTCTCTGTCAACTGTTTAGACTTATGTATCCTGCTTATGCGTATGAAGTTTTATTAAAATCGGATCAGTCATTTCGAAAAAAAAGGATTTCAAAGTTTGTATGAAATGCTGTAAGTCGATCATCATCATTCTCTTGCCCTTATCCCAATTCATTTGGGGTCGGTGCAGCATGTCTTCTTCTTCCATACTTCTCTATTACTCGTCATCTCATCAGACACCTCACCTCACCATCATTCTTTACACAGTCCATCCATCGTTTCTTTGGTCTTCCTCTACTCATGTACCCATCCACTTTCATACTCAGAACTTTCCTCACGACATTTTCCACATTCCTCCGTATCACATGCCCATACCACGACAACCGATTACCACACAACTTTATAGTCACCGGCGCCACTTTCAGACTTCCTCTTATATACTCATTTCGTATTTTATCCATTCGCGTAACACCACACATCCCCCTTAGCATTCTCATCTCCGCCACATGCAAATGCCGTAAGTAGTTAACGCTCTTAAAACCAGGTACGGCGATTACCAATATGTTTGCCTGGTAGTAATCTCACCTGCATGCTCATTTTTCGTAAAGGCCCTTGATTATCAATTTAGCAGTCACACCACGAACGGTGATGGAAACTTTCCACTTATTTTGCAAGTAACAGATAACATATTCTATTTAGTTACATACGTGCGCTTATGGTGTCTTATTATAGTGAGTCAGACTGCTGGAATATATTGCCTGTGTCAAAGTCCATTCACCAAAAGACCTATTCTTTAGTCATATCGATAGAAGCTCAAGTGTAAGAAAAACTTATGACATGGTCTAAAAACAAAAAAAGTCGGCAGGCTTGTTAGCGAGTCTACTGGTCTACGATAAGTCCCTTCCTAAAAGAAAATATAAACGTAGAGAATGAGAACGAGGATACTTACTTTTATTGGGCAGTCGGCAATGAGGTGATCCTCACTCTTACAGTTGTGACACTTCTTTGGTTGAGGCCCTATACTGCACTTAGCCGCTATGTGGTTGGCGAACTCGCCGCAGTTATAGCAACTGGAACCAACCAAACATTATCTTTTACACAGTTACAAACATCCACAATTCTATAAGGAAAAACCCTTCCATTTCAAAAATCGTTATGAACGTTGATGATACTAAAACTTATCAGCGCTGTTCAATTTGATTATTGAAAAATGAAATGTAACATGCAATTAAAACTAGCTACAGAACTCAAAGCCAAACCAAAATGTACCTAAATTACCTACCTTTAGTAACACGGTACTGTTGTAAAACCTCACTAAGAAACCGCAACTATTGTACCTGATAGTCACTGAAACGTACACAGTGCATTTTTATTGAAGTTTTCGTATTATATTTTACAGCCTGTTTTGACACCTTTATATGAAATAGGTTCTTCCTCATTTGCTGCACTCGCACCTTTAAAGTTTTCCTACCTATATCATCTCTTATTGTCAAATATGACATTGTCCTGAATATTTTGAGGAGTCACCAATGTTTGAATAATGAAATTGAACGAAACTACCATATGAATTGAAACCACCAAAAAAGCTTTGGGATTTTCCTCATTCTAGACTGGCTCTCAGCTCCATAACAACCGTTAAAGATTATTTATTTATATTTGTAGATTATCTATATACAGGGTGTAAGCGGACCCTTCGCGAAGCCGTCAAGCAAACAGTTTGTACATCAAACTAAGTAAAATAAATACCTACTTCACACAAAAATTGTTGCTGAGAAACGACTTTTTTTTTTGGGGTGATAAATCACGTTTTACGGTAGGACTCATTGTAACGCACTCAAAACATTGAGCTGATGAATGCATTGAATAGTGTGGGGGTCACGGAGGTATAAAAGTAAAGTTATAACATTAAAAACTTGGAACAAGTTGAAACTTTGACCTCCAATATGTCCGTAACTATAAGGTTCCCAGGTATGGTCTAGAACAAAAAAATATCGCAATGACAGGGAGAACAAGGGCCTTTCGGCTTCGTTGAGGGTACTTTTATACCCTTTATTGTAATGGAAGAACCAATCCCAGACTAGCATATTCATCGAACGACTTACGTTTTTTTTAAATAAAACTATCAGAAAGGCTAGTAGATAATAGACACATTTCATGTTCTATTACATTTTTAAACCAATTAACACATTACAATTAATCCTTATCTATTAACCACTGCTTAAAATAGAATTTTATCTAGCATCTGCCAATGCCGTGAAGTAAAAAAGATTTGAACTGTATTTCCAAGAAAGTTAATATGGCAGCTTCGTAGGCTCGATAGTTTCCCATGGTTAGATAATGCGATAACCCTCCGATTAAGTGTTTGACGCGGCAACAAGTCAGCAGATAAAATAAATCTAATATGATATTCATATTTATATGAAATGTGACACCATGTGCACCTTTGAAGTTATTTCAGTTTCACTTTGTTATGAGTATACCTAGTAACTATCTATACTACTATTATGGCTGTTGTCAACCAGTGAATAGCGCAAATACAAACCTAAATATCATTGAAATAGTCAAACCGTGGCGTAATCGTTCGATATTAATTTCAATAGGTTATCGTTTGACTATTACTTCATGAAATTGTTTAATAGTTTGATAACTGAATGTTTGCCTTTTAATTATACAAATACGTTTCACATGTAAGTAGTTCATAGTAGAATACCAACTAGATATCGAATACCCTGTCATAGTTACTAGTAATATTTAAGTAGTCAACATACAAAACTTTTCGATCACTAAAATAACACGTGTTCTTTTTTGCTATAGCATGATGCAGTACGAAATATCAGAGGGCTTATTTGGTGCACTGGATTTGCTAGAGTACCTAAGCAGTTTAATACGGGAATAGAAAACTACCGTTATATATGTAACTAATTGAACAAAATCTTTTTTGTGTTGGTTTTGGACTTATGGGTAGCACTCTTATTTTGCTAGATACATTGAATTTCCTATCGACATCATAATGCACCAAAAATCGTGGTCGCGATGATATGTTGCTCCCCACGTTACTCCCAACCTATAGCAACTCTAGTAGAGTTAGAGTATAGGTTGGTAGGTAGTACTCTATCCTACTCTACTCGGTTCTACGTTCAGCTATGGTAAGCAGCATGCGAAGCGTGGAAGTATCGTCCATACAAACAGGCGTTGAGATACTTCCTCCTATGCTACTTAGCGAAGATTACCGTATCTTTCTGAACCGTTTCTTGGAGAGCGGGCGCCGGTGCGAGCCCTGGCAGTCCACGGACGAAGGTCCGGAGACACGAGTCGCCTCTAGGCCTTTGTCTGACTCCTTGCACTCGAACTCCACCTCCTCTTCGTCTCCTAGTGACCGGAATCCTGGCATCTGGATCACACTCTGGAAAGAAAGAATAAATGTGTTAGTTAACCTTCTTGTGCTATTTTGGCGGTGGTTCTGGCAACGAAAGCTGCAAACATGAAATTTTCAAAATTAACGCAACGAACAGTTGAGGAAACGGTTGGACTTAGAACGTTACATGGGAAACCTCCGGATTTTAATACCCATAATAAGCGTTTTCTGATTTTTCTGGTTCAGAATGTGGCTTGAAGTGTAAAACCACAAGTTCAAAAAAGTATTGAGAATTGTAAAAGTAAATAATATCGGTGGAGCAGTCACAAAGTTGTAATAATATTTGTGCGTACGCCAGTGGCGCTGCGAGGCGGCTCGCTAGTTCAGTATAAAAATAACAACTTCGTGCTAACTATTATTATTGACTGTGGGTCCCTTCAATGGGCTATAAATTTACTTATCGCTTATGAGAAAAAAATCAACGTTATCGGCATCCAGTAACATAGTCTTGACCTAATATAAGTTTTACCGCTAGCGTCGCTGCAGCCGAACGAAGTACAAGTTTGGTGGCGCAAATGTATAGAAAAAACATCCGGCCTTGATAAGCCGAGCAAACAAATAAGCGCACTATCGGGTCAACCGCTAGATACGCCACAATATTTTTTCTGAATGGATTTATTTTCCTATTTTAACTATTGTAGAGAACGGAGCGATTCAATTAACTACGTAGGTGTGCGTCTAAAATTTTGCGTCAGATCTAATTTAAAATTGTGTTCGTTGCGTGCATGCTTCGTGGAATAAAATGATAACAGTCACCTGGTGCACAAAAACATCTTGCCCGCCATCGTCAGGGGTAATGAACCCCCAGCCCTTCGCGACGTTGAACCACTTACATCGTCCGCGGCGCGTCACCCCTATGACGGCGCTGCCACTCGCGCCCGCTGCACCTGCAAATAATATACAGTTCGGTTAGAGTACCGGCACACCGTGCCACCAGGCGCCGCGACTGCCGCCCGCTCGCTTGCCCGCTCCCGCCTCTCCTGCGAGTCCCTACAGTCCCGTGCGCCCGCGCAACGCTCCCCTTCTTACCTGTTACGGAATCTACAATCTAATTGAGTTTTTACAACTTAGTTCCTTCACAAATAAAGCCTGTGTTTCCGGTACATACCTAGCTTTTACCTAGCTTTTTTTGCACCGTTGTTAACAGGCTTTGACGTACATGCTTTCATTAACCCATGCTATGCTATCTTATTAAATACAACCACAGATATAGATATCTATATCTGTGAATACAACATTTCTTTGCGTTTCGGAGGTAGGAGGAAGTAATCGTTAAAAACGCCAAAGTTACAATCGTAGCAAATAGTATTCCAAATGTACAACCTATGTATCCGGATGGTATTTCTACCATTTATTTGTCAGTTCCTTTATCGGAACATAAAATAGTAATACCGGCACCGCATTAACATGTTTTTATTGAATAGAAAGGTCATAAAGAATTCACTAATAGTCAAATTGCATTAAGTGGGTCGTAGTCCCTTTGCTTCTAAACGCATGCATAGACATTTTAACGTTCGGAAATCTATTAGCAATAAATAAGGGCCTACAATCGTATACTGGACGAAGAAAGGGTATACTGTTCCCCTTATCGGGCACCGAGACAACAAATAACGTGGGAACGGAATTAAATAAAAGACAACTCCTTTTACACCATAGCCATTAATTCCACGTGTATTTAAGCATATTAAGTTACATACAAATTAAAAGAGAGTATAACTTGGAATGGTGGTAGTAAATAAGCTATCGAAAACATCAATTGTAGCGATGACTAATGTAACGTTACTTCCTTGAAAAAAATTTAAGTAGTGACTAACAAGTTTATTAGAAATATCCGGAAATACTTCAGATGACAAACACCGATTCTCATACTCACACTGATTAGCACCTACTATTTTTTTATTTCCCCGTAGTGAATGACTTATCTCCAAATACCAAAGTTGTATTTTTGTTCATCATTTAAAACAAGGCTATAATTTCTCTTTATGTTAAGTCTTTGCATTTTATTTTAATTGAAATAATATCTTAAATTTATTATCTAGAATTATAATAAACAAAATAGCTAAAGCATTTTATAAGCGGCCGAGTATTATAAATATGTATAATGCGAGTCCAATCTAGACCATAACCAACCAACATTTAAATAAAACAAGCTGAAAGTTCTCACGGCGCTCTCTCATCAATCGAGCGTTAGTATCGCGGAGGCTTACTCAAATGTTAGTTATATGAGAATTTATTGGTGGGTTTGCTAATTCGATATACATTTCCATGTGTTGGTATGTAAGCTAAGCATATTATTTCGGGCGGCGGCAGCGGTAAAAGCGTGGTGGCAGCACACGTGGCGAGTGTGGCGACGGCGACGGGCGGCGGGGACTGGAAGAATGTTCGGTATTTAGGTTAAGTTTCTGGTACCTTTTTCATTCATTGCCGTAACACTGCACCTAGCGGCCTCGTCGCCGCCGCACTACCTCACCAAGCTCACCATACTCAATATTTATTATTCCCTATCCCATATTAATGAGAAAGCTTTTAGACTTGTTTCTAAATAACGTGGGATACATTTGAACATGTTTCATATAACTAAATTCTATCGTGCGCCGAGTTAATACGTATACCAAAATCAACTTGTATCTTAAATGTTTGCCGTTACAAAAAATATGTTTTTTCTTTGTTGAGACTTGTTTTCTTAGTATTTAAATATTTATTAAAGTGAACTCAGTGTTTACACAAGAAACGGGTAAATTCTTAAAGGCTTTGAGCGGTAACCATAGTATTATCATTACAGAATGAATGATTTTCATTAATAACTTGAAAACTTTTTGAAAAGCTAACAAGCAGTGCAGTCGATACCGCTTATACCGTGTTGTTATTCATTTATATAAATGCGCAACTACGTGCGTTAATCTGTTTGTTTTGAATTTACAGCTTAACTATCAATTCAGTTTTGTTTCCATTTCCGAAACGAAATCCTTTTCCGCGGATAAAGCGGTTGCAGGCTTAATTAGTTTTATCGGTTTCCAATATTTCATACTGTCCGTACACAGTTGGCTTTGGAGTCAAGTAATAACGAGTATGGACAGTTTTGCCATACATTTTTAAGTTTTTAAGTTTACTACGCGTTTGCTTAAAACTCGGTAAGTGCTTAAAGCTCTATAGTTGGCCACCAAACGAGCCTTTCCGTGGTTATACTCATTTACAATTAATCTTCACGATATTTTTTTTCATTCTACTTTGAAAACAGTCGCTGACATTGCCCTTGTGCAAAGCTATTTTAAAAACGGGGCCCAAATATAGCTAGATATCATGATGTGGTAAGATTGTAAAATGTCCATACCCAACAAATCTTGATTAGGCACCTAACTATTTATTTATAGTAGCTTTTCTGAAAGCTACTGAAATTGTGTCATTAATGTATTCAGATTGTATTAATGACAGAAGGAAAAGCTCTCCTTTAGTTAAATTGTGAGATAAACATGCTATGCAACTTTCTATATCTAAAGCATTGAAGTGAAATGTAGACGTTGTTATCGTATTAGCTTAAAGTGTAGCGGGGTGTTCGCTCGTTACAATACATGGTATTAGTGCGCTAGTGCGGTAGCAGCACGTTATTTATATACGAATATGTACCGAGTGAGGTAGCACTCCGGCGCATCCGACTGCTGCACTATGTGCCTGTTTTGTAGTTTTGTTTACTCAGCATGGTGCGCGCGAGCCCCCGCCCCCGCCCGCGTCCCTCCGCCCCGCACAACTACGCACATTCCACGCTACACCTCAACATGCGCCGGAATTTCTATGCAACAGATGCATTACACGGTATTCGTCTAATGCAACACTGACGCACCTCTTCAAATATTTAACCATTACTTTGCCTCTTTTACTTCGTATCAAATTACCACAACTGTTGTGCAACGAACTGTTGTGGTGCAGATTAAAATGTCCCAGTTCTACTAAATATAACAAAAATGTTTAGCTTCTCCACGTTTATAACAAAACACAAGACAGAAATCGTGACGTTTCTGGTTTATTGTCAGTTCCTAAAGCGATTAGGTGCACTATTTTTAAACTGGAATTTAAATTTAAGCTCGTGGTATTTTAAAAGCAGGAAGGGGAAATTCTACGCATATTTTAAGTGGAACATTTGCTGCTCGCACGCACCCCAATGTCTTGTTACATTAATTTACGAATAGACGGTGTAAGTTAGGCTTACCTGTGGCAGGTGCAAGTAGCAGTGTTTTTTAATACAAGCTAGACTATCCAGTTGAGCTTTCGCCCATGTTGTTTACATCTGCAGCCGTCAAAGTTAGAAAAAGACACATTTCAACAACCTTTTCATTAATATATCAATCTACGTCACGAGGTAAAGGATCACTTCTATGAATGAAACTAAAGTTTAGTCAATAAACGAACACGTGTTGACCCACGCATCTGTTGTCTCAGCCTATAATATTGCGTATTTGACATTATATTTCTCAATGGCGTTTCTATATGAGCGTAATCGTCTTATATTTTTTGGATATATTCTCAGAAATTTGGTAAAAGTGGACCCTTGCCCGGAAGCACGCCACAAAGCTTAGAGAGCTTTGGTAGAGGGCTTGAGGTTTAATATGGAATGGTTTAAAAGCCATTTAATATTTGTTTTTTTTTCCAGTACCTACTTAATGCTTGTATGCAGTGATGGTGTCTGCGCCGGGATGCGGGCGATGATTCGTATCACACGCGTAGAGCGACACATGAACACATCGGCGATCAAATGCAGCGTCTGCTGACGTGCGTGGGACGAAGCCTGACACTTACGTTTATTTATTATAGTTTAAATTAAACAAATTGTCTTTTTCCAAATAATTAAACGCCTATCGATAACAAGCCATGATATTTTAATTAAATGGTACCACACTACATCACGAACATCGACAGAACAATTATTTATCAATGTAAAGTCTATTATTATTTTAACTATTTAAAAATCTAATTATGTATAGTGTAGCATCGCCTCATTCACACAAAGTTGATGTAGGCTATACATATTGAGGATATAAAAACATACATATTTATTATAGTTCAAATGCTCATTCATTATTTGAATGGAACGAGTCACACGTGTAGTAAACAAAACGCATACCAATATGATTGTAGGACGCAAGTCCAGCAAGCAAATGAAATGACCTAAAACATTCTGCCATTCACCACTTTTTGCTGTTATCAATCGTAGGTATGGAATTTGAACGTGAATCATCGTCAAGTGGCGCTTGTGCTTTGGTATCTTGAACTAGGAGGGAAAGAGACAGCCGAATGTACCACCATTCGGATTTAATTGACTGGTTACGAAGTCGGACCCTGCCGTAGGGACGTCACCTCACTTTACATCGACTTTCTAAAAATTCCGGATGGTACTTCAATAACTCTCTATGATAATTCCTGTTTGGAAGAATGCTCTCGCCATGTTTGTGTATATGATTTGTACAAACGAATTAATTTTACAGATCAAGCGAAACTTGGTAACGTTTTCCAAGCAAAACTGATTTCCTGTTTGGAACTACTGCGACGCACTACGCCGTAGATACAAGCCCAAAGGTATACGCATATTGAGGATGTACTACAAAACCTCGGTCTGTATAATGTTGTTGCGTAAGAATGTAAACAATATTCTAATCAGCATAAAAATATCGATAGTGCGTTCGTCACTACAACTCTGGTATGTCGACGACAAAAACACGTAGTGCAGGAGTAGTGGGGAGCGAGATTAAGGTCCTTCTAAAATGCAGTCGGCTTACCTAAACACATTCAAGCTTTTATCACTCACACAGATAAATATAAATAGAAAGTATTTTGGTAGTATAAAACTTATCAGAGTGTTGTTAAAGTCGAAAACAGCGCAGCAGCGGCGCCAAGTCGCAGGCAACTAAAACGGTATCGTAGGAATAGTAAACAATTAACTGCTCGATGCGTAGACCTTGTTTGATAAAATGTTCACGTCACATGTTTCCAATTCAATACTTGATACTCGTATTATACAAGGACTGCTGGTACGTCCATTCATGAATATACGCACTTTGTTTTTAATTCATTTCAAATTGGACATAACTGTTACGTGTTTTTTTAATCCGTAGTCCTTAAAGTTAAATACATGTTTTTATCACACGAAAATACAAATTATTGCGTATAACGTGACGTCATACCATACAAGACATTCTCTAATTAGGAAGTACGAATTTATAATTAGTATATTTTGTTGTTGATCAACTTGATACCCAGTAAACATGGCACACATATGTGTGACATCAGTAAAACGAGACTCTATTAACCTCAATTTGAATAATTTCAATGATGAACTATTTGTGATTGCCTCCCTGGGCACTGCGTACTACACATCCGTTCGATAAGGGCCATGTCAAGTTCTAACATATGAAACAGCTTTTTGACATGACTTGATTGTTCCCACTGTATTTTACTTTTTATTTAAAAACTGTATAAACAGCAAAACAAAAAAGCAAAAAAAAAATGAAGTCGAAGAAAAAATATCTTAAGTATCTACTTACTTGAAGAGGGAACTGCATTTCCGCCTTCCCTCCCGCTCATGGTAACTAAAAATTATCAACTGGCACCACAAATATCACCTCTCCGTAACATACATCCTCTGATTGAAAAAAGGCACTTTGTTTATGATAAGTTCATTTACCTTTGCACATTTAAAAATTATTAACTATCAAAATGTGTTAAGTGCATAAAGGCGGACGCGCGTGCGCGCGAAGCGACCAACGACGCGTACGCAGGTCGACTGCATCGAAAATGAGTGACAGTGGTGTAGAGTCGACGCCGCGGTGATGCGGTCGGTCCCTTCCCGGATATCGTCAAGCAAGTAGTTTTTAAAATAGAGAAGCTAACGAAACGTGTACACCGCCCGAAAGCGCCGGCCGCTTTACCCCAACCCAAATTGTGTCACTTGTTGGCGCGGCGGCGGCGCAGCGCGCAGCGTGGTCGCGTGGAGCACTGTGGAACACGAACGTTCCCAACAGACGCGAGCTCGCTGCAGGGTGAACGGCTTCTACTACCTACCTCACATATTGCTTACAAACACCCAACAACATCTTCAAACCTCACAAAAAACATTCTCAATAGAAGCCGCGTACGACCGACCGCAAAAGGGATCTTTTAGGAATGACCAACTTCCCAAGTCTTTTTGTTTTTTATGTCCAGCAACGATAAATGGTTTTTGTTATGCTGTTTTCAGAATTCTACCTAAATAAACTGTGTTACGTAAAGTCTAACTTGCGATTTCCTGTGTAAGTACTAAAAAGTTCGCGCTGAAATACCATTCAATGAGCTTTTGCTGGCTTCTTTACTATTATTAAATTTTTGAGGAGATTAAAGTGTTTACCTTCATTAGAGAAACATAAACGAAATTTTATCAAGTTTTCACATTAAATTAAATGTATAAATCGTTTAGTATCTACTTTCTTGTACCTAGTGGATATCTGGTGCTGGATTTTTCACGTTATTTTCAGCTGTAGTATTGGTTTGCCAATGTTTTATGCATAAATTACAATAACATATTGACTAATCATTATCCTAAATTAAATGAACCTTAGAAATGAGGAGTTACGAAGTGAAAATGCATGAAAATATGTCACCGTTATTGCGTCAAAGGATATTAAAGGATTTTTGCTTCATACGTGATTCAGATTATTTGAATATTATATACAGCTTTACAGACAAATACTTTGTCATGAAAGATAAAGAATTTAATTAAATAAAGTATTTTGAACCGAATAATGACGCAAAATAACACCGATTTCGAACATAAAGGAGCGAGTACCCATCAGTTTCGTATAATACAACACAAGAAGCAGTTACATGCAAAGTATTCCCAATTATCAAACTATTTTATATTAAAAGAATTCAAACGTGTGTGTCACCGTAAGTTCTGAGAGACAACTTTGATCGGAATGCAGAGTTCGCGTCCAAGTTTATGGCACGCATTAAATCGAGATACCCGGCTCTGTCGGAACTGAGACTGAACGGAATTAGTTTTATTGAATGAGCCCTTTAACTGTCTCCTATATCAGTTTTAATATTTTTGCTCTGTAAAGCACCCTGCGCTTCAATCTACAGCAGGGCGCACTTTACAACAAAATTTTCCATTAAACATACATTGGTGCATTAACAAATGTGCCGATCGCCGTGAAAAAGTTAAATACTGGAAATTAATGCGAGTGATAGTACTTTTCTTTATTTGAATCATCATTTCTGCTCAGAGTTTATGAACGCGGTTTATCGTATTTGTTCGATTTAGCTGAATTGCATCCAAGTATTTGATGCCCTTGCCCGGACTACAAATAACGGACATTATTTTTGGAAAGTGATTCTTGAGGGAGAAAATATTAAAGAAAGATCCCAGGCTCGTAGTCGTCAGAAACTTGAATAAACAGATCAATGAATAATTATACATTTGCTTATTTAAATCCGCGATCCCCTCCGAATTTGTATTAAATTCATTATCAAGCTTGATGTTCATTGTTACAAGTGTGACAATTTCACGTTTGCTTTTTCTGAATTTCGGTTAAGAACCAGGTATGGCGAAATTTGAAGCGGTTCCTCCCCAACCGTTAGAGGGAGCCCCTTCGGTCACGTCACATGCTGACGACCTGGCCGACCGGACCCATTGTTACTGATCTAATCCACGTATGATTATGCATCAACAATATTTGACAATAGTCGCCTCACAAGAAAAACACGTTTTGGAAATAACGAAACTCGACCAATTGTCGTATTCACTTTCTCTGATCTTTTCACCCCAACCAAAAGCTAGTTAAAGTTTTTTTTTTAATTTCTATGACTCAATGCAAATTAAAACTGGCTGATTAATCGATTGTTAGTCTTCTCTTCTTCGAAATGTGATTCATATTGTATCGAAAATGTTACAAAAAAAAAACAAGATAAGTAATGCGTTCATAGATAAGGGTTTAAAGAATAGATTTGATGACCTCGAAATAGTAACTCAGCTACTTCTGATCGACGCCTACAATAAAGGTCAATCAAATACGATATATAAACTTGGAGGAAATATTAATAATTCAAATGGTACTAGCATTTGTTAGGGACACTTTGGCTATTGAATGATGATCAAAGTTAAGCGTAATCTATTTACTAAAGTTACTTTTAGAAGATATTTCTCATATTTTTTTCTTACAGTGCAAAGATGAGCATTTGAGAATCAAAACGTAAAAATCGTTGAAAATATGTGAAGAATTAATAAAACATCGTTCAAACATGCCTTAAAGTGTCCTCTAGTGTTAAACTCCTATACGAAAATATTTCGTGGTGGGCTTCCCAATTTGTTAGTTCGTCATGTTAACTGCAGATGGCATTGGTATCGTCAATATCGTACCGCCATCTGTACTGGTATCGAGGAACTTTAAAATGAGAGCCAAGCCGAAGGGGCCAGCCATCGACCCCAATGAGTTATGTTAATTTTGCTTTAAAGGCGTGCCTTGTGAGGGGTGGCGCTTACTGGCACCCTAAAATATAAAAATAGGTATGTTTGGGTTTCTTTCGTATGTTGTTTTGCGTTAAAATTAAATCCGAACGCATTTAAGACGACTTTCTTCAAACGAATTGACTTCATCTTGTTGAGAATTGTGTAACCTATTGTAGATTTGTTTTTAATGTAAGCACTAGAGATCAATCACAATCATTCTAAATGTTGCATTATTTCATCTACGTACTTACTCATTTTGTACTGATACTAAAGATCAAGACAGTGAAATGAAAAAAAGGACCACGACTCAGGTAGCCAGTTCAAAGAAAGGGTCAGTGTTAGAAACTTTACTACCTCTCCTCCTTTAGTTTGGATTTTAATGTTAAAAAATACTGTTATGAAGGCTGGGTTGATTTGGTCGAGTGCCACTTATACGCATTACTCAATTGTTTTAATTTTAGACTATCTCTACGAATCAAACACATCGACAGCCAAAATAATCAAAAACGATTAATGCCGACGCTATAATAGGTAACTTTGCTGTTTATAAGCTTTTGATTTAACTTGCCTTGTGGTTAGTTAGTTAGTATGTATTAGTCAAATCTTGCAACTGAATCTCAAACCAACTCCCGGAATTTTGCACACACCTTGGGTTCTGATGACAATAAATTTTTTATGACAGACATGACTTGATCCTGCAGCCAAGATCGCCTCCTCTATAACAATAATAGCACGGGCACGAAACTTTGTAAACGCGTTAAATGTTGAAAGATAAACCTAATTTACTTCTCTTCATTTTAATAAATTTTGGTTATTTTAAAAAAAAGTTTAGTTTATTATTTAATAAATCGTTCAAGAAAGCTATTTCGCAAGAAATTAAGTAGCCTGTAAACGAAACAAAAAAAAACATAAATATTTGGATTGCGCTCAGTGCTACGGCGGGCCTACGCCGCTGCTACGAATCACATAGTGATTGGGTAATTTTAAGAAATGCTTGCAAAATTGATCACTGTATCTCCTGCGTCACTGTATTGTCCTGTAACATTTTGTTAAAAATAAAACTGCAGAATTGTAGTGCTACACTAGGTCTACGCCGCTGCTACGGAGCTGCTGCGGTTCGCAAATATGTAGCGAATATTAAAAAAAAGCTTGCAAATTCGGATCGATTTATTCCCCTTTTCACATATTTTGAAAATGTATGAAACATTGTTTTGTTCCTACGAATTATAACAATCAAATACTTTTATTTATGTAATCAATTTATGCAACTGTAAATATCGTGATTTTCCACAAGAATCAGTCAATAAGACGCAGCTGTTGTAGGTTTTTGTTAAACCTGGCACTTATCTAGGAATTTACCACCTTATGCAGTTCACAAAGTCCTTTACTGTGAAATTTAGGTTTTGCTTTTATTAGTTTGCTTATAACTAGGGTGCTTTCAGTTATTACATTAATATAATACACATTAATACAAACCAACAATGGATCGTTTCATTTTCAAATAGTTTTACACTATTTAAATATAGAATACTAGATTCTCCCGCGTATTTTTTATTTTTTACACAATATATTTATAAATTAAAGCCTCTGTGTTATTTTAGCTTTTGTGTGATGTATAAGCTGTATTATTAGAAAGTTTTATCAAACTCCGTTCAGTAGTTTTTGCGCTCAATAGTAACAAACATCCATCTATCCATCCATCCTCACAAACTTTCTAGTTTATATTTTTAGTAAGAATAGTTACGATATACATTTAAATGATAATAATTGTTTCTGGTACCGTTATATACGGTATATTGGAAGAGGAGAAGAGTCTCTTCCAATATATGTTTATACCAACTAGAAAGCATTATGTTTAGCTTTTTATGAATTTTCCAATAAGCGCATATCTTTGTTTGTCTCCTATGTTTTTTTTTCAGTGTAGAATAATGGATCTGTCTATTATATAATAGCTTCTAACCGCGGCTTCGCCCGCGTCTACTAAAATAAATATATCTTTTTTTTTCAGACATATTAAAGCCGTCTCACTCCCTCTCAATTGAATATACAAACTGACAATATCCCAAACAAAGAATAAAAAGTTTTTCAGTAAATTCAACCCCCCATTTCACCCTCTTACGGGTGGAATTGTGAAAAACCCTTTCTTAGTGGGTACCTACTCTTCGCAAAGAATACAACCTCCAAATTTCATTTAAAATCTGCCCTTGTGAGTATAGAAGTACAAGAATAGATTGTCGTACCTGTAAATGTTTGTACCTGTTATCGGCCAAACTCGATTTCAGGCCAAACCGGTTTACTGGTTTATCGTGGCAGAATATGCTAACTCAAATAAAGCAATTACACTGCGACCAACTTGAATGTTGGTGACAGTTCCAAACTAACTTTACCCATCCCAGCCCATAGCATGGTAGCTTTGGTCTACGACAAGTTAGTTTGGTTCGAAATCAGGTTTGGCCGGTAACATATAGATATTGACGTGGTAATCTTACAGTTTCCATTATACTGTGCAGTTCCCTTGAGAGTGCCGTTGGCGATGATGATGGGTGGCGAATGCTTGCTGATCTCTGCCGCATGGTTGGCTGCCCACGACGCCGCCGCTGCCGCTGCTGCTGCGGCTGCGGCCGCTGCCGCTGCGCACACGCTGCACTCTGCAATACAACGATACATTGTTACAATTAATAGACTCATAAATAGAGTTTTATATCCAATGAAAAATCTTATAATTAAAAGATCCGCTTTAACTGGTAGGTTTTTACTGGTGCACAAAACTGCATTAGAAACCATCAGGATGTGTGTAATTCAAGAAACCCATTTTTTGACGCCATTTAATGCTTTTCTTCTTTATTACTTATAGAATGACGTCCTAATTAATAGGTGACACAAATAGTGAAAGTATTATTCCATCCGCATCACCTATACACAAGAACAAATAAATAATGTGACAAACAAATATTCTGTTCTATTCCACCTCTATTGTACTGTTTGGAGAAACACACATGTTATGTTTTTATTCAAATTCTAATAAGAAGATCTGCTGTTTAAAATTTTTTTTTTTTTGTTGTTTTAAATCATGTTTTGCGGTAGGACTCAATGTAACGCACTCAAAACATTGTGCTTTGATTGAATAGTACGGTGGTCGTGGAGGTGTTTAAAGTAAAAATCTTACATTAAAAACATGTATTTAAAAAAAACTCATAAAAAAGTTGGAACTTTGACCCCCAATATCTCCGTAACTAGAAGGTTCCTAAGTATGGTCTTCAACAAAAAAATGATCGCAATGACGGGAAGAACACCCTTTAAATGTATTAAATAGTAAACCAATGCAGATTGATATCTTAAGCTTAATGAGACAATTGTTCAATTAGATTTACTAAATTTGTCTGTTTTTACATTTTGTAGGATAACACCATCATCTGCTTAGCCTTTTTTTCCTAACCGGATGCTGCAGAATACCAGTATTTTACATGAAGTGACTGCCTATCTGATCTACATAACACAGTTAGTACTGGGTTAAGTAAAATGTGTTATTGTTATTTGTTGTTATGTTTTTATATGTTATTTTCCTCTTGGCGATACCTCTTAGTAAGACTGGTTATCAGACTTTCGGGCCACGGACTACCTGTAACGACTGTGAAAGATCTACAAATGACTTGAAGGCAGCCATTGCAATTCTAATAAGACGCCTCTTAAAAATACTGAATGTTGTAATCTGAGGATACCTGTATTAGTTCGTGGGGGATACACATACTTGGTTGTTTATCGAACAAAAATTTTAAACTTATGATTTAAAAACCCCGCAGCACGACGAGACGTGGCGTATTACTTAGTTTTAATTATGGACTCAATTACCAACTTAGAAAGACAATTTTACTAACTAATAAATGCAGTTACTCAGACCTATTGATGATACAGACTTTTGAGAAGTAATTTTAAGGCCGGTAGTTTAAACTTTCGAATATATTTTAAAGCAGGCTCATTTAGATATTAAACCCTACAAAAGCTGAGTAAAATGAAATATTCATAATTACCCCATTTATTATTTTCTTTACCACAAAGTAAACTCAGTTGTAACCCTAATATAAAAGAACCTTAAAAAACGATAATATATAAAGTTAAGTTTTTTAAGCATTGAATAACTATATTTTACAAAATATTTCAAATGTTAACAAAAGTATCAAATATAATTCAGGACCGAATGAATGTGAATATATTATAAATATTAACGATTCATGTGTTTTTTTCCTCATCAGTGTACTAATTAAGAATCACCCATTGTCTATTTTTTAAATTAATAAATTGGTATAAACACAGGAGAATAATGATCTCTAGACGTACCTTAGTCAAAGTATTCTTATGTTTAATCATAAGATTAAATACATTGAAGGTCATGTACATGATGGATGCCAAAATTGATAAAACCCTATCCTGTCTAATAGAGTTTCTCTACACATTTAGAGTTAATAAAGTGATTTGTTATTATTTTCAAAGCTGATAAAAATTTATTTAAAAAACTTAGACAGTCTACGTTATTCTTATTAGGTTTCGTATTCGTACAGAACAACAAGCTGTTTAAAATCACAAGTACCAAAGGTCTTCAAAACAAAATAATGTGATTGTTGAATTAAAACACACGTTACTTGAATCATTGACAATATTTCAATATCGAATGATTCATAGTAACAAAAAAGATAACAAGGCTAGGTATTATTTATAATCTACTTATGTATTTAATGTGGGGTCAACGTATGCAATGCATTTAGGTATTAGGTTATTGCGCCAAACCTACGTCTTGATAACATTTTTTTATGTTAATAGGTATCAGTATGCACTTTATACATGGGTTATCGTGTATGATGCACATTCGTTCCTATTCAAGGAACGAAAGGTTAGAAGGTTTTTAGGTTAAATTTATAAGCGCAATGATCTTTAGGAATTATAATAAGATATACTTTTTAACAGTATTGTTTATTCATTTTCTGGGGCATCGGTATTTGTGCATCTGTTTTGGTCTAAATAACTAATGACAAACAGAGGACAATACAGTTCAAACAAATGGAATTCTCGAATATGATTCACAGTTTTAGATTCGATCAAACGATCATCCTCAAGCAAGTAGGTATATAAAAGCATCTCACCCTTCATGTACGACGCGAGCCGCCCCTCGAAAGAGAAACCCCAACGAGCGTATCACATACGCACTGCTACTTAAAAATATTGATACATAAGGCTTTTTATATTGTCAAACATAATTCGATAAAAAACACAATAACACCACACTTATTACTTGACGACAGGAGCCGAAAGGGAAGAATATGGAGATTGCGCGCTGATGTTCTCTAGACCCTATTTATTGATTTTAAGAAATATTCATTAGGTTTTTTATGGTGCCGTAATTGTGAAACGAGAGTGGTATACATGCTCCAGCTCTGGCCCGCGTGGCGATTACCGAAAGACTGCGTGGTGCGTTTTGATTTGGGGTGACGCGCATGGACGGGGGATGCTGCCTACATTTACTACAAGTAAATACAATAGTAACAGTTGTTGATACGACTCAAATATATTGCTCCAGAATTAATAATTTGTGGAATAAGAGTGTAGCTTAAAACCTAAAGCTATCTTAGCTGTGATCACATCACGACCTTAATACCAAGAAGCTGTTTCGAGCGTATCAGATGAAACTTCTTACAAAACTGTTAAAAACCAATTTATTGGTAAGTAATTACAACCAAGTTCTTTTACAACCAAAATTTTCTTAAATGGTGGTAAAATAACAACTTCGGCTAATTAAAAAACTTTAGAACAACTTCTGTATGTGATGGATGAAGAAAAACGATGTAGAAATTGTGATGTATACGCGTCCGATTCATATTAAATCATTCTTAATCATAATGGGATAACACATTTTTTATCAAGAAAACAGTAGACATGAATTTCCGTGTTTCCATGGTTCACAGTCTACAAGTGTTACGTTCACGTTAGACTGAACCTAGAAAATACAATAACAAAGTAAACATTATTTAGTACAAACTACATAGGGAGGTACTAATATTAATAATAAGTCTATCTTTCTACCTTCCACCGAAAACATCATGAAGCTTATTACGCTTCATTGGTCCTTAAAAAATATTGAAACTAAACATTGTTTGTTTCGTTTAAGCTTTTATTGAACGTACGTGACTAACCTAATACATTGCTCTGTTGTGTTTACTTATGGTATGTTTATATCGGTCTCATACCTATTAAAATATATTTCAATCATAATTTTAGATTTTAGACATATTGACGTTTTACTCTACTGTGAATAAAAATTATATCTTACATTCTATTCTATTATTAGAATTGCTGCATATTCTAGCAAATAATTCATTTAATTAATTATTATTTTGAAAACTAAAATGAATGAAATAAGTGTGTTGGTCGGCGGCCATGTTTGCGAAAGTTCGTGGAGGGCACGCATGCGCACAGCGACGAGTGAATACAAACAGCCGGCCGCACATCTGCTGGTCAGCTCGTGGACACAATGCCGACTACGCTTACCACGTTAAAATAAATCAGAGGCAAATTTTAAATTATTATTTCCCATAGACCTGTCTAGATCAAGCGATCCGATAAATATTTTTGCATGCGTTTAAGTCTTTTGTACATGCAAAAATTCGAGCAAAAAATCAGACCATTCACTGTGACTATTTGATTTTTATATCTCATCATGGACTCTAATATAGATCCTGAACATTTCTTATTTAGACTGTCAAAAATACTAGTTTTTTTCTTTGTCGATGTTCTTAGAGAATTAATGCAAAGTTTAAGAAATAGATCTTAGTGCACTCACAGTGTGAGTTTCCCATTCTTACAACAACTACCAATGTGAGCCAATACAGGATTGTCTCTCATTGTGCAAAATCTGGGACACAGTACAATTACCTGACCCATGCGACGATAGGCGCGCGTACGTCAATGCTCCATTTTTTGTTTCTATTACCAGTTTGCTTAAACCAATGTTATGCGATTTGATATGTTACATTTCGATCATTCACACATTTCAACTTACTCTTAGCAGTCAAGGTGTTTTAAAAAAAATACTAAATCTATAAAATTATCCTACTTATAGAAGATTAGGGGTAAAAATATTTCGACCAGTATATAGACAATTCACAGCCCATCAAATTGTCTGTTGTAGGCAAACCTTGAATATTCAAGGCAACCTTATCTTTATCTTTTATTTACGATTTTTTTAATTCTCTCATATTTATTTTTTGTCAGGCCTCTCATGATAAGTATTTTCACTTCAATATGAAAAAATTCGAAAAGACTAATATTTTTAAAAAGTGTTACCATGGAGTTTCGTGCCGGTTCTTCGCTACAGGAAACCACGAATTTGAACTGAGCATCTACATAGGTTCTGATAGTTCCTAAGTGCCCAAACCCACTAGGTTTATGTGAAACAAAATAATTTGAATTTGCTGCTGAATATCATTACTACGGCTGCAGCTAATCTCGACGTGACGCCGTTAAGGCTTACTAAGATTTTTAGCAAGATCACTTATTTGATTGACAGCAGGATATGACCACCGACTGTTGAATGGATATTCAACAACTCGGTACAATCAATTTTTTTTCACCCAAAAACTTATAATTAAACCACAATACTAAAAACACCATAAAAATCCATCACGATAATATTTCATGAAATATTTACATTTAATAAGCGTTCGGATTAAAGGTCCCTGTTATTTGTAAATAGGGGAGGTTTTTTATCCATTAATGCAAAAATATTAGCTGTGAAAAAGTGCATTTGACAAAAAATAGAGATCGGGCGCGTGTCAACGTGGACAATGGCAACACTGTGCCCGATAATGAGGCCCTATACAATGAATTAGAAATATAAATAAGTAATAAAATTATCTCAATGTGAAATTGCTTTTGTCTGGAGTATGAATTCTGAGATAGATTGGACTTTATGTTAAATAAGCAACTTTTGAAGTGTGTTCACATTTACATGAGTATAGACTATCATTCAGACCATAGACACGCAACTGTGATTGTGGATTTTTCAGTAAGTGCTGTGAAAACGCTTGCGATGATTAGAGCTATCAATTTGACTTCATTCATTTCTGAAATACAATCCCTGCAATCCAAAAAAAAGCCCCTTTGCCGATATCACTGGGAATTATTTTTATTATTTTGACGTAAATGCAGATGGCAATTTGCGAGTGACCGTTGCCTGTCAATCAATCTCAACGAGGCAGGGGCCGATCTAAAAAACTGACCCCTCATTGACCATACAAAAAAAAACCCAGAAAAAATAGCACAATAGTCCCAAAAAACCAAATTGAGGATTGCGAATAAACCCTCACATTAAAGGAAGGACTATTCTCTAGGATTGAGTCGCGTGCCACCCCTCGTGCCAATAAAAAGTGATATATTTTAAAATTACCAAATCTTGGATTCGGCCACTGATTTATGTTCTTTTTATTTTGAGCAATTTTGCAAAAAGACTGTCTCTGCAACAGAGATTTAGATTATTTAAAATTATAGAAATGTGGCCCTGGACTACCGAGCGTGGATGTGGCTGCTGGTGGCCTCGGAGTCCGCAAAGTTTCTAGTGTAAGGTTACCGGCGGTGAGCGTTCCTATTTCTAATTGTCCTGGGTAGCTTTTACGTGCTGTAGACAGATCCACAGCACGTAAAAGCTACCCAGGATAATTTTAACTCCCTGTTTGACTCAGAAATGCCATGCTTGACCGAAGCGAAAGACGCCTAGAAAGAAGCTTACCCGAATACGAATCAGCTCGAGAACCCGTTTTCCCAGAGACAGTGGGATCAACCGCTCTGCAGGTTAGTACGGAATAAACTTATTAATACGGCCACCACTACTGCTGAGCGTGCCCACCTTCTGGATGTGGGTGACGGGCTTCTTTCTTGAGGCGCTTCCGAGTAGTGCCAATGCTAGGTGACACAACGTTTCGGCTTGCTAAAGGTCTGCGATTGGGCGCTCCTTGCAGGGCTGGCTTGCTAAAGGTCTGCGATTATGCGCTCCTTGTAGGGCTCCACATGTGGTGAAGCAGTCGACTGACTCAGACACCATGACCTTTCCTGCAGTAAGAGTGCAGGTCATATTACGCGGCACGCGAGCATTAATGATCTCATCCGTCGTGCTCTTGCCACCGCCGGGGTGCCTGCTGTCTTAGAACCCAATGACTTGGCACGTGACGATGAGTAGAGACCAGATGGCGTGATCATTATGCCACGCAAATTGGGAAGGCCTTTGGTGTGGCATGCAGCTTGCACCGTCCCATCTTCCTAACACGGCGAGCTGCACTGGAGCGGCTGCTGCAGGTGCTGGTGCAAAATTTAAACGGTGCAAATACAATAACTTAATTGGTAGTTATGTATTTGAGCCGTTTGCTTTGTCGTCTCCTTTTTTTTCTCCTTGTCTTTCGGTATATCGCCAAGCGGTTGGTTGACTCTTCGCTTGACCAGGGTGTTGTTTTTTTTTGCCCAAAGAGTCAGCATTGTCATCCGACTTAGCACTGCTGCCAGCCTTCTGGGCACTTTTCTTGTTGATAGCGAATGGACGAATTTTTTGACGCCCTTTTCCGATTTTGATAATTATACCATGAAAAATACGTATTTTTATTATTACTTTAGAACTTTAGCAACCAAATTAAATATTATACATAGTAGAAGTCATTATTTAAATGAATAGATCATCGAACTATATCACCTGGCTACCAAACTATGTAGGCAGTAATTAATTGATTAATGCAAAAGTATCCTGACTGCCTCGTTGGTCTAGTGACCGCACGCACGACTGCTGAGGTCCTGGGTTTGATTCACAGGTCTTTCAAAACTGTTATTGGGTTTTTCCATCAGTAATTTCATCAGTAGCAACCACGGATTCTGGATTTGTGCGAGACATGGGACTTAAACATAACTGGCGAAATGTGGTTGTATTATTAAGTACAACTCCGCCTAACCCTTCGGGATTACAGGCGTGATGTTATGTCATGTGTTATCCTAAAGAAAATGTGTGGTCACTTTCAGAACCAATCCATTTCTGGTAAAACTAAAATACAATTAAAGGTTTTATAAACTTAAAAAAGCTCTGTTAGAAACATCGCCTGAATATGTTGTTATTGCCTTCGTAATAAAATAATCTTCGTGAATAAGCTTATTTTGGTGTAGTTAAACTATTAAAGTTCTTAATAATTCACAAGCATGTAACTAGCACTAAGAAGAATTACATCGTCGTATACTCTACGATAAAATGTTTCCTAACGAATGACAACCAGTCTTACTATGGGGTACCGTATTACCCAGTAACTGAATAAAAGCTCTATGTTGGATATTCAACGCTCGCATAAGTGTTAAGTGTAAACATCTAACAGTGCAAAGATATTTAATCATTCATTTAGGTAATCGGGGCAATCGGGCTACTGATCTTGAGTGTTTCGCTGTTGATACCTTCATTTATGATACCTTCATCTTGAAAAATTATGCAAAAAAATGCATATAGAAAATGATATTTTCTTTCACTTACATTTGCATTGTTTTCGGACCGGGAACCATAATCAGGCATGTAATTTCCAATTTATATTTTTACATAGAAATATTGTCAAGTCATCGTTTCGTTGAGTCACACTCGAGCACTTCATCCCTAAGGGCTGCGGGGGTGTGCACACGATGCACCCTCGTCCTAACAACTTTGTGCCCACACACACAATGTCAGTCATTCGCTCCATCATCGTCACTTCCACAGTTTACATATTCGCGAAACAAACTCTGGCGAACAATGACGGCATCAAAATGTGACATGTTTAAGTCATGGTGAGTTTGTTTATTGGTAGGTTTAGCACTAATATTTGATAATACTTAGGGTGTTTTTGTGTTTTCAATTGAGCTGTTTGAGTGGCCAATGGGACGCAATAAAGATATAAAAAAAAAAAAAATGTCGTAATAAGGTAACTCATGTGTTTTATTGTAAATTTATGAAGAAACTTAGATCTAGTTTTACATGAAGAAAACCGTTTTTAATACTTGGTCGAACTTTATACGTCTTATACGAGAAAATCTACCCTAGATAGAAGCTTTGGTAACATTAATATGTTCCTGTGCACCAAAACGTACACTTAATAAGTACAATATTATCACATGCATTTACTAGAATAGTCTTAACTAATAAGTAGTGATATTCTAGAAGTAGACAGATGTTAAAAAGATGCTATAGTATCCATTAACACTCTAGTTCTTGCATTCTAGATTTATAATACTAGTTTTCACGAATGGATTTCCAACTACTTAGTAGTTCCTAAGCTAGGTAGTTGTTCGTTACTAAGAACTATAAATAGACTAAAAGGTTTATCGGTATCTCAAATAAATCACTCCTATTTCTCTTAGAAATGAGCTGACAATTTTTTGATCTCTTAGCCAGTCAAAGTTAATCTAACAGAGACAAACAAAATAGAATAAAATTGCAACGAAAATATTGATTAATCCTGTCAATTTGCTCCGTCCGCTAAAATTTGGCAAAGTAGAACAAAATTATTTTTTGTATAATGATAAAGGGCGAGCACCCTCGCGAGGTCCTTTGCTGCCATTGGTCGGTTGGTGGAGGGACGCTGCGCGCGGCGCGAGGTCGCTGCCAGACCCGCGCAGCCAATCAATTCGCTGGTTTTTTAAATAAAGCACAAAAATAATAAAAAACGTTCGTGTTTTACGAACCACTCGTTGTATGTACCCTTATGTAATATGTGATTGATGATTGTCGGCTACGTACTGATGTTTTTTGTTGCGTGTATGAGGTCAAATATTAATGTATTGTAGGTATCATGTGTTCGTGACTTTTTTACTATTGCTAAAATAGGGTGATAATGTGCTATATTAAAATGTCCACTTTAACAATTTTAGAATTTAACTAAACTGTCCATTAATTAAATTTCTGTTGAGGCTTTCATCTTTTACATTTTTTTTAAGAAATTAAAATAAAGGCACATGAAAACGGTGAAAGAGAACGATCATATGAAACATATTATAACGAATTAAATAGTACTGGTCTCTGGAAATAATCAACAGCTGTTATGATTACCAATATTTCCAAAAAAAAACTGTAGTTTTTTTCATTTGTTTCCAAACCAATACGTCATTTTTTAATATAACTTATATGAGTTTTCTAAAACAGAACTTGCTATTTTAACAGCACTATTAAGTTCTTCTTTCGTTCTTCTAGATTTTCTAGAAAACTCGAAGATAAATCTAGCATACACTACGTCTGATGTCTTTAGTTAGACTCTACCGTTGATTTTAGCAGCTCTGTATGTAGTGTTAAAGTCGTTTATGCCATGGCAACAAAGGTTTTGGGTGGCTTAACACCAGCTTCTTCAAGTTGGCTTCTTTTAAATTGGTCCCAAAGTGAATTTAAATGTTCTAAAGTTATTTTTTGATAGTTTCTATTTTGACTACACTTAAATTTAGTTAGGATTAAAATTATTCATTCATCGTTAAGTACTACTTTATATTGCCAGACACACTCAATCTACCGACACGGTCTTCGTGGTAGCTATCCGTAACACAGAACTGACAAAAAAAACCGGCCAAGTGCGAGTCAGACTCGCACACAAAGGGTTCCGCACCAAAGAATATAATAACTATATTTTAACTCTCATTCATATGCCAATTTACACTCAACAGCAAAGCTTAATTTGTTTTTCATAGTATTTTAATAAAAAACAAAGTTACAACCCCAATTTTTTTCAGAATGTTCTACTTCTTACTTTAGAAAATAGACACCATTTTTACGATTTTAGAAGCAAATATCTCATCAACCATTGACGTTAGAAAAAAAAGGGTTTAAGGAACCTCGATATCATTTTTTAGCTGTCGATAGACACAGTTGTATAGGTTGAATTTTTTTCAAGCCTCAGTTACATGTATGGACTTACATGTATGGAGAGCCAAAAATATTTTTTTTTATTCATAATTTGACATCACTTAGAAGACACCAATTCCCCAAATTCAACTGTGTGCAGTGTGGTGCTCAGAGTAAAATGGCTGTGACATATGGACTGACAGGACGAATCTATAAGGGTTCTGTTTTAGCCATTTGGCTACGGGACCCTAAAAAACCGGCCAAGTGCGAGTCAGGGTTCCGTAGCATCAAACAATATTTAATATTTACTTTTTTATATCGAACGCCAAAAAAAACACGTTTCTTGTATGGGGACCCTCTTAATTTTTTGCTTTATTTATTTTTTGATATAGCGGACATAGATGCACACACTGTAAAAATTTTATGGTCTACCCATTACGATTTAAAAGATGCAATCCTGAGACAGACGGGCAGGCAGCGGATTCTTAGTAATGTTGACCCGTTGCGTTGGCACCCTTTGGGTAAGGAACCCTAATAACGATTCACTAATAAATAATTGCTAATTTCCCAGTTTATACTTTTCTTAAAAATGTGCACTGTAGATATTACATGAACCTATGATATCCTATTCGTATTGAACCAACGCAGATGTAAGTAGTCATGATGTTTGATATCCTAAGAATACTTAAACATGATTTATAGTCTAGAGAGACTAAGAAAGCCATGTCTTATCGGTTTATTTTTTTCCAGAAACGAAAATACAACCAAATACCAACAAAAGTAGAAGAAAACAGATTAGTACGTTACTTCACACATCAACAGAGCTGTAAAAGTGGAAGAATATTTAGGACATGTTATCAACATAACAAAATAATATGATCGATCGCCATTCAAATGCCATGAATCATGGTGCAACCGTGCAACGGTATAATGTACAGTCACGAGCATAAACCTTGTGCTTACGCAAGATTTAAAAACGGTTCTCTCCTAAAGTATTCATGGGAATTCTATGATGTTAAAAACACAGTATTGTCGAAGTCATACTATTATGGAATCGATGTTTTCTCAAAGTTGTAGTCGTTATTTCACGAGGAAATAAATCACTTTTGAATGTTGCGTTAGTGTATTTATGCACGTGACTGTATCTGCTTAGTTGTATTTTCACAACCTAAGCTTCGAGAACTTGCATCTGTTGTTTATAAAGAAATTATGTAATGGATACAAACTTCATAGTGCATAATTTTACGGTACATATTAATATTAATGTTTTAATAATCACTAGATGATATTATGATAACATCAAGAATATTGGTTGTTTTGTATTAGTATAAAGACCTATTTTATAATATTCTATACAAAATAATTGTGCAATAAAATTTAATATTTTATTACGGTAAGTGATATTGACGTCATTACGGTCGAACATTTTGTAATTATAAGTTTTTAAACTGACATTGTCACTAACATAATTATTAAAACAAAAAACGGGATATTTACCATGTCTACTATTTAATTTGAGTTCCCGATATTTCGGCGCTGTTGCAAGCACCATGATCACGGATAAACTGAAGCTATTGCGGGTGGGTGTTCAACAGTGCCAAAATATCGGAAACTCAAAATAAATTGTAAACATGGTAAATATCCCGTTTTTGGTGTAAATGATAATTTTATAATTATTTTATTAGAAAATGTTGAAGTGCTGCCACCTGGAGGATATATCAAGAACTGCTAAGCCACCGTATAGTGTAGAGCAGCTCTACAACTAGCTGCAAATACGCAACTCTATCGAGAAGGAGAGTCGAGTAATAGTATCTACAAGCGCCGCTAGATGGCCCCACAGAGAGTTTCGTCCAGCAACTATGTAAAGTTCACGATTGAAAGTTATTTGAGTTTTTTATGTTTTCAGAATACTTTCTTGTAACATGCTTTAATTGAAGTTGAGTGTACCAATTATGTCAGGCGAATCTCATTAACTTTATTACTGTAAATGGATGCGTAGAGGAGTATTAGAAATGTTCTATTACATGACAATGCAGTTCAAGTTCTTTGCAAACTTTCAAAGTAACGGTAAATATAAAAATTTTGTGATCTTATTGGAACGGTTGTAACAATCCTCATCATTATCATCACGCACGTGTACCGTAACGTGCATCCAGTTTCATAAACAAAATTGAACAGATCTAAAACTGAGTTTAACTACTTGGCAAAATTACAGCCAACTGCGAAAACTATGCACTAAACCAGTACAGAGGAAATTACGAGCACTAATACGAGGTAACGGCGGATCGTCGGCTGTGAGGCTGTGATTTACCAAGATTATCCCGGCAGGCTCTTAGGGCGAGGGCCGTCTAACGGGACTGCGTGTTTCGATTTCGTAGAGCATTTCTCCGCGCGGTCCCGTTACTCGGCCGAAAGTACTTTTGTTGGTTGCTCGCGCCGCCGCCGCACCGCCGCGGCCGCACCGCTTACACGAGCGATCGCTCGAGTTCACTGTATTGAGAACAACGTCGTTGTTTAGTACGAGTTCGCTCAAAACAAAGAGCTTTTCAAAATAAAATGGCTCTGCAAGGGGAATGTTAAGTTCAGTTACACGAACAGTTATATCTTTCAACATCATTTGCATAATTTATCATCGGACGCTTTAAACACTCGTCAAGTCAACTATCTTACGCAATGCGCATAAAATTCGATTAGATCGGTTAAGTTAAATAAATTAAAGGGGTCCAAAAGAAGTAAGTCAATAAAAATTTAGTGGCGAGTTGTGTAAGCGAGTGGCCTTGCGAGCGGCTCGGGTCGATGACTGCCGCTGACTGGATGATGTTTACCTTATCGACTGAGTGAGCGTAACCATCGAAAGTTCCAGCGCCAAACTTTGTGCCCAAATTTTTGAGAACGCTAAAGCTTTATTGCGTGAGTTTGAACGACTACGGCGTAGCACATTCATTACTTTGCTACGATTACATTGTCTATGCGAGCTTAATTGCGGTCACCAATAAAATCTACCGAAAAAAACTTTTATTGATTCTTATTAATTTCTAAACGCAAAAAATACATCATAGTTTTAAATCTCTATGGCTCAAAAAAATCAACCTTGAATATGAGCTATCGATTTTGAACTTGGGTCCTTCGGCAAAAAGTTTAACGAACATTTTTTTGGGCAATAGAGAAGTGTAGGAATATTCCATGGCTCGTTCGTCAGTTGGCACTAGGCGTCGCGGCGCGGTGATCAAGCCGGCATGGGGGGGAGGCTTGCGCGGTGACGTAATCCATGCGGTTCGATACTCTCGAAAGGCTGCGGGGTCGACGGCCGCTAGACGCGGAACCGCAGCCTACACGACTGCTCAATTAAACATTCCGCATGTACATTATACCCATACCCACACCATGGAACATCATCACGTTCAAACAATCATATTGATATAATAATACATCACTGATCACACGTTCCTGTTGACACTGTAACAGTTTCATGTGACGAATGGAATTTAATACCATAAGTCAAAGACCGGCTAATAAATGCAAGAAATTATGTTATACATAACATATGCATATTGTTCTAAAGTCAATATTTACCTCCGCTGTTATGTAGATTTTATAAAAATTTAAACATCTGCAATTATTAATCAAACATAAGGTCAAGAACCGTACAATTGTGATGTCACTTCCTTATGAGTGGCAAAGACAATTTGTCTGTGTATTCTGTAACGTCGTTGTAACTGTACATAAATATAATGAATGTTGCAAAATATAAATAATAGCCCACAATAAGTGGAGGCCTATAATTAAACAAATGGTGACCAAACCTACGCGATTTATCAAACACCCACGTCGCGGGCGGCCTACAGATTGAATTGTTCTGTCACACGTCTCACTCGAGTTACTAATTATGTTATTTAACATCGAGATTGGTTCGATCTAACACGTCCAATGCCAGAGCGCCACGTTACAGTGAGACATAGAATGTGCATTTCGAGAAAAGTAAATAAGTGCAATAATGAGCCCAAGTGAGAGGTGCGCGAGACGGGCCGAGAGCGAGTTACACAAGAAGGGTTACAAAACTATGGCAATGAACCCAAGTGAACCTAAACCTTGCGAACCGCTAGCCGCCGATGGCGACAGGCGTCGTCAACCTGCAGGCTGGGGCACCACGCAATGCACTTTATTGTTATTCCGTCAACCACACGTGTCGTAAAATCGAACGCTATTTATAGGTCTACCGAGAACTAAAACGTTCCTGCGGTTCGCAAACGAGTTTTGAAAATTGACTTTTTTCAATAAATGTACCGCTATTTCATCGCCGTTTCAACTCATTACTGCATTATCATGTATTCCTGCTGCATGGAAATATGTTTTCAGCTTCAATAATTCAGTAACAGTTAGATGTCTGAAATAATGCGAATGTAAATTAAAATATTTTAACATCACTATTTATGATCCAGCTTGTCTGATTCGTCAACACAATACCTAACCGTTCAAAAACAAATTATATTTGATAGAAAAACGAAAAACTATTTGTCCATCGCATTGCTTCATAGGTACTTAAAATCACTCTTTACACAATTTAACTTTTACATACAACAACAACTTTGTTATCTCTTGCCCATAACTATGTTATCCCCCCAATAATATGATAAGTAAATTATTAATTTTCTGGATAAGCATGTATTTTTCCTGAAATTAACCCCCCAAGTAAACCCACATGATGATTGGTAACTCAAGCGAAATTGCTTGAGTGGGTTAGGGGCAGTACACAACTCGGTGTTGTTATACAAAATTTAATCAGGATCTCAGGATGTTTATAAACATTGTTTGCGACAGCCTCTTGAAATTGAATAATTTTTAGTTTCAGTAATACTTTAGAATATACTTTGTTTGTTGGTAACAAAAATGTTGATGTTTCCCTCCGCTCGTGTTGCAGGCGGCTCGACAACGGGCGCGGAAATGTTCACTGCAGGCTGCAGCGAGCGGCGCGGGCGGCGATCTGCGCGCGCAATGCGGAAACTCCGCTTTTTGCTGCTCCGACGGCGCACACCACCACAGCGACACAAGCTATCAATTAAAATAAAAACTATCTTATGTCGACTTGCATTTGCTAATCACTTTGTTATGGTGAAGAAAGTTGACAGCCCCTAACTGCAGAGCTTAAAGTTCAAAACAAATGAAAATGCAATTTTTCTAGCTATCTTATCAAAATCACCCACTTGACACAACCAACACTGTAACACGAGAAGTTTTCAGCAAATCTTCAAACTCCGAAATGCGTTTGTTATTCACGAAGAAAGTTTTCTCGGAAAACTAACAGTTAGAGGTTAATTCCCTCGTGACAAAGACTTCTAGTCAGAAGACGTTTGTTTAAGTCCTAAGTTAATATCGCGGGAAATTGAGATGGAACGTACAGCTACAGCTTTTAATATCCATCAGAAAACATGAAAATAAATAATAATATTATGCACGCAAATAAATTGATGGTCACAGTAATACGAAGGCTTCTTTCTTTATGGTGATTTTAGCTTGTCGTGAACTTTTTAGCATATAGAAAGCTGCCCATCCTTTGAAAAAAATCCCTTGCTTTTACAGTTTCACGCAAATCATGAAAGGACAGAAAATGTATGTAAGTAGGTACATCTATTATTTTATATAAATACGAGGGTCGTTGTTCTTATTAACACTATTTAAAATGTAGCTCATTCTGCAAAGTGAAGTGAATTAATATCCGTAATAGATGAACCTATAAATATTACATAGTCACCTGTGGATTCATTTTATTTATAGTTTCATCCCACACCATAACATGTTTCTAATGTCTCCAAGAGGCTGTATCCAACTAAACACAGTAATTATATACGGTATTATACCCACTAAGCTTACTGATAAGCTCTTACTGTAGTTAATACCTACCTAGACTGTTTCTGTACTATACATTAAGCATGCTCACTTCCGCATTGAAGATTCGATTATGATAAATCATTAACTACTTGTTCGGCAGTATTAATGAATGTTGATTAGAAATAGATTTACCATGATAATTAATATTTCATTGCTTTTGAGTCATCAGCCCCAAAACTGGTTTTGTAGTTCCATTTAGGTGTGAATCGGTTGTAACAAGCTAAGAAATACATGAAAAATGGTTTTAAACTAAGACGCGAATCGCACAATAGGCGTGAAGCAATCGTTAGAACAAACGACATCAACGTGCGCGCAGCACACCGCCCTGCGCCTGCGCCGCGCGCCTTATTGCCCCAACAGATAAAATAAATGTTAGTATCACTCATAATTAATAAGAGTATTAATCTACGCCACTTCCTTGCTCATTCTATGATTCTACAGTCATTGACTTCAACTCGTCATTAACTGCTATCTACCTACTTAGCTCTTTTCTCACACTGCGAATATTTTTATTGTAAGCTTTATGCTATCTTTACTTTTATAACGTTTTATTAACGCTAATCAAGATTTACATGTATAATGGTATAATGAATGCGTTGATAATCATTATTTGTTTGCATCTGCCGTTATAAACAAATTCCTATGTAAAGTGAATTTCTTACATTGGTAAACAATTTATACGTCGATTTTATGTATTCTCTAGTTATTGTTTGTTTTTACATTTAGGTATGTTAAACCGTCTTGGTTATTTTTCAGTGAAATGTAAAAGTTCCTGCGTCATTGTTTTTAACAATGAATCACACATGAAAAATAACGCGAAGTAAAAACCCAAGTGGTCCTGATTAAAGTCATCATCAGACTTCGTCACGTGGCTTGTCAGAAAAGTGCGCGCTCGCGAACTGTGGATTCCCGCCAAACGCGGACACGCGAGGTCGATGACCGCCACTCACATGCTCGATAAAAGTAAAAACTCATACTTTGCGCGTTATTACAAAATGATAAATGTTCATCCAGTGAGCGAGACGAGATTACAGGATGAATTATGAACAATTAACGTATTTAGAATCCAATCAGGATTCTAAACCAGCGCCTTCCTGTTTCCCTTTTCCTAAAGAAACTAGAAAGGATTAAGTGCCGTACTGTTCCAACACAGATTTTTGGATCATTTTATAAGTGAATAACTAGAAAACCTACTCTCTACTAGTGCAACCACATGAATATGATACATTTATCAACAGCTTGTCTCAGTTGTGCAGTCTGCTGCTGCACAGAGGAACTATACGTCTCTGCCAGAAGGTGGCGACTACTTGCTTCCTATTTTCTTAAAAAATGTAGGTATATTTACAGCTGCTAGAATAACCATCTATTGAAATATTCTTAATTCTTTTTTCGTGTTACGCTGTACATTGTTTACTATGGTGTATAAACAGGCTCTGAAACTAAACATTTTAAAATATATTTATTACTAGCTGACCCGCGCAACTTCGTCTGCGTCACATAACAGAGAAAGAGAACATAATAAAAATTATGTTATATAGCCTATAGCCTTCCTCAAAAAATGGGCTATTCAACACTAAAAGAATTTTTAAATTCTAACCAGTAGTTCCTGAAATTAGCGCGTTGAACCAAACAAACAAACTCTTCAGCTTTATAATATTATGTATATATATATATATTTATAGATATTCCTGAATCTACAATCATTTTATGCTTAAAGTCGTTTTACAAGGTGTTATTATTATCACAGGTAAACTCACAAAAGCTAGAAAAGTGCAGCAGTGCGTCAAAAAGAAAAAAAGGAAACAGCTAAAATGTAAAAAGTGAGTTTTCATTATAACCAAAATAAAGAAGTTTACAATATCCATAACAGAGTGAGCGTAGATGAAAAGTGAATCAACCTGACGTTTGGTTGCGCGGCCACTTGCGTTCGTTCACCTCACAAATTTTCGTTTCGTTGGCGTAGTGTGCGTGCCGCCTCCCCGCACCCCCCCGAGAGCGAAGCCCCCCATTCCGCCAACTTAGATCACGACTAGCTATACAAGTCATTGTTCAAACAGACATAAAAATTCAATAGTTCGACAACATGTCAGCTAAATTCATATTTCTTAGACAACGTCAATCAGGACCGTGTTAAAAAGAAATCCAAATATTTATGAAATTCAGGATACACTCGTAAATTACACCCTTCTCATATAAAGAACAATACAAAAATTATGACAATAGATGGTATACTTGTCAGTTTTGCAAAAGCCGGATGTAATGCAAAAACTTGCTATGAAGGATTTCATTAACACGTATTATGTTTCCATTACTCTTCATTAGAAAGAAAACTGATGTAGTGGGAACAGAGCGTTGAATAAGCATTGTTGATTCAAATGGTATAATGGTGGTGCGAGCTAGGCCTTGTCAATGACCTCTATTTCGCCACCGAACATTACAAATGGCGAGAGAGGTCGATGATTCGCGTCACGCCTGCCGCGGCAGCGCGTCCTAACCAACACTTACAACGAAACTATCACGGCCCACGGCCATCATCACTTTTATAACATTATGGCTACATTAAAATATCATACTTACTTATTTTATTATTTTCTAAATAGAAACGTAGTTTTGATATTAGTTTTTTTGTCTGAAGGTCGGTAAATAAGCAAGATTGTTTTAGAAAAGCCTAATTTTAATACTCAGCCTTAGCTTAAAAAAAATCACTAAGTATAACCTTGGTGGCAAACCTTTCTAGTTCAATTAAAGTAGCACAGTGCAAAAGATGACATACATGTTGATTACGACCATTTTATGAACCAATTCCTAAGATCCATTTAGATAAACATGCAGAATTGCAAATGTAACAGTTAACTATAATTCTACTGGAAATTGACTTTAAGCTTCATAATTATAATATTTGTATTCCAGTGTTATATCTTGACGATGCTGTAATAAGCGGCATAAGGCTAAGCTTTGCGAACTCAAAACCAAGACACGAAACAGTGCCAGTAAATTTGCCAAATCTCATTAGGACAAAGAAGAGTTACGGTGAATGTGACGGGTGATATCGTTCAACGGTAAGAGCACGACACGTCTTGGAGCTCTGCAAATGTACCCTTCAGATGGCGAAGATAAAGTCATGGTGACGGATTGATAGAATGACAATTTGGTGAGTAGGCCAGGCACCGCGGAAGACACCGGTCGCGGTTCACCATGGTTCAACGTGACACTTTCCGACGTCATAAACAACTTTCCTACTAGCAATGCGCTCGCGCAGCGACGCCAGCGCCGCGCGTCGCGCACGCCGCCCACGAGAATTATTGTGCGCCACTTTTCTAGAAAAATAATTAATTTATTCTACGTCTATGACTTTTCTTTACATTGCTTCGCACACTATTAATTGCTGATGGCTGAAAATATCTGGCAGGTGAAAGCATTGCGCTGATCCATTTCTCGTCTTGTTTGGTCAGGCCAGTAGCATCGAAACTTATTAGACCTATAAGAATTCAGACTATGAGCCGGTAACCTAGAAATTGTTACCTCACGCTGCGTAAAAACTAGACCTACTCTATTTGGAATAAATACATCAACTTCAAGCTCAATGCTAAGATGTTGTCACAGATTTTGTCGCTTTTTTTAAATCGATATAGTTTTTAACCATATAAATCTTTATTTCATCATTTTGTCTGTCTACATTGAATATGAATTCAGGGCGTTGTATATTGTCATATGTTTCCCGTAGAATCTTACAAGAATTTTCTCAGTCTGGGACTTTGGTACTAGTTAGCTAGTTGCCTTTGAATCTTTTATTTAGAATTTAGTCTCTGAGTACATGCGCTACAATAATTTTAATATCTTACACTGCCTTCTACAATCTTCGATGTAATTTATCCAATAGAGATAAGAAAAGCTGAGAAAATCCTCAAAATATTCCTTGTTAAAACTTATTTGATGATGGACAAATGGGTTTTGCGTGGACTGCAATTTTCTCAGTGTTGAGAGATTTATGTTCTAATTTAACACAAATATATTACGCATAAGTGAAATGCATGATTGATCTACGTTATTATTATAATTCTACTAAAATTATAAATGCAAAAGTTTGTGAGGATGGATGGATGGATGTTTGTTACTCTTTCACTCAAAAAGTACTGAACGGATCTGGATGAAATATTGCAAATAGATAATTTATAACCTGGATTAACACATAGGATACTTTAATCCCGATAGAACAATCCCGTGGGACAGTTATCGAACTTCACGCGGGCCAAGCCGCGGGATTAAGCTAGTAAAATATATATGAATGAATTAAGGACGAAATCAGATTATAAAAATCTTTAATCCGTTTATGGTCCGACGAGTTTTCTTAAGGTGGAAGCGCCAGGGTAGCCCGCGAAATTCAAATTTTATTCCTTTTTTGCAATTTGCAGGTCAGTGTCAGGTTGTATATGGGTATCATTAATGATGAAATCATAAATACAACCCTCTAAGTTCATATAAACCCATTCATAACTATTTCATGAAAAGGTCATGCAATGGGGTTAAATGAACTTAGAGGGTTTTATTGATGATTTTAATGATTACAATTCTGTGACTACATACGTGTTACATGCGCGACTCATTTTTCATCAACATACAACCTGACACAGCCCTGCAAATTGCAAAAAATTAAAGAAATTTTAAATTTCGCGGGCTACACTAGCGTTTCCACCTTAAATATAATCGAAGGTTGTCCAGGAAACGCGGCAGTGGTATCCCACATAAACAGGCCGTTGCCATCCAACCACTTAGTCCCTCTACTCAAATTGGAATTTAATGAACGCTGTATACTTCAGAATTCCATTTAGGCAGGTAATTTAAGTGCAGCTCAAATTGTAAGGCTTTTATATTTATTCGTAAAGATGGAACACTGATTATGATTTTTATGTTTACTCAAATCATTAAGCTGTAATTATGACTGAGCGAATGAATTGTGTGGGTGTGATTATATCTATTTATGTGTTGAGTACACTATTAATTCATGGTGTACCTACCTACCTACTTCCAAGAAACAGACGTATTACACCTGATTTAATACACTCACAGTAGAATTTAACAGTAATTTCAAAAAGCATATTTATTTGTCAAGGGGAAAAAGCACTGTTTTATGTCAAACACTATACTGAATCCCGAGTGTAGTGATATAACCTAGCTAGATCCCCTCGCTAACTCTCCAGTTAAGCGAGAGAGTTTAGAATCTTGAGTTCACGAAGGTTTTAAGCTCGACAAAACGAAACCATCTTTAATGTAGAATAAATACCTTTTCTTTCTTTCTATTATAGTAGAAGAAGAGAATACTCTTTTTTTCATACCTTCTGCGAGATAGCTAATTCTTTTTTTAAATTAGTTTATTCCTTGGTAAAAATTTTGGATACGATATTTAAGTTAAAGCTGCAATTCACATTATTAACCAGCGGTTTATGATAAAATTGAGTCCAACTGCCCGGCTAGTCTATTAGGGTTTGAGGTTAGGTATACCGTACACCTAAATTATACTGTATATACAATTTATATGTCATGTACTTATACGGTATAATTTGATATTATCTTGCGTGTGAGTTTTTGGATCGCATGAGAAAATGCCACACCCATTTAATTTTATCGTCATAAATGAAAAGTTATGTCACAATTAAAAACACTGAATTTTGAATTACGGTGCGATAAAATCTGATAATCAAGGGGCAGTTTGGATCAGGGTGGTGGATCTATATATTAATTTGATTCATTGCGCTTAGAATATCATTTTCTTGTGCCAATTTAATTACTTATATTACGGTATGCGATCTTCCTTCAAGATTTTTATCTGATCCCTAGCCAACGACATTTTGCTTGGGCCTACTGTGTTCTTGTCTGCAATTTGTCCCATTGTCATAATCTTGCGACGTGTGACAACGGTTGTATAGCTCGAAATATGACAGGCCATATCAAAGATGAATCGATTAGTGTACTAGCTGAGCCATTAGCGGTTCTGACTGAATCGTCTCAATTCTACAGCAGTTTTTGCGGATGTAGGTGTTAGTGGCTAAGACATTTGCGACCGTAAATACAGTAATAATTTGAAAAAAAGATCGTTATTTCTTTACGTAGGTTACGCGACGCGAAGAAATAAAGTTATTTTTAACAAAAAGAACAAACAAAGTGCAACATCTCACTACTTCATGTTCACATAATGTATCCTATCTACAAAATCTGAGCACGTGTCGACGATGTAACTGTAAATTCCATTACGTAATAGAAGGTAAGGCAACCCATCAGGTAATAACCCGAAGCGCAGCGAGCCTCCGATCTATCTATCGGTGCATCCACCGCCGCATGCCGCGGGATACCGGCCTGTAACGGGACTCATACCTTCTTTTTACTTTTTTTCAACCTCGGCCCATCGGCATGCGTTCACTTTTAATGACGCCTCACTGACATTTTTTCGGTTTATTTTAATTATGAGGTTTTGTTTTGATTCTTTGTAGCAGGAAAAGCGTCATATTTCATTTTACATAACATACTGGAATCGCATAAAGTAGGTACTATATACAAAAGTATTATGTGATAATCAGGAGACAGTGAAATCCTGCCTTGGACATGGGACTCACCAACTCAATCTAATCAAGGTTGAGTTAGTAATGCAATGAACTAACAAAACGTTACTAATTATTGTGACTTAACTTGTAAATAGTACACGTACTTCTTTGAATGCAATACAAACCAGTCTGTTACATATGGATGTTAACAAACAAACAAGATTTCCCGTTACCGATTGATTTATAGCTTTACGCTCAAAACAATGTGCAGTGAGCAGCTACTTTGTGGTCAAACTAGAGGTCCTTTGTTTACGAGCCCTTTGTGCGAGTAACGGGAGCCAGTCAGCCCTGCCGCCCCGCGCCCGCGTGTGACGTACTCTCTGTGACGTCACAGACAGGCCTGCATTTCCAACAAAAATGCACTTTTGCCGTCATGCAGTGCCCGCTACAAAGTAACAGTTCCTCTTGTGAACCGGGATCTATAGTAATAGCTGGTTCTCAGAATCAACGGACCCTTAAGTACAAAAGATTAGGAAGATATATGGCCGCTCATTTTTCCTCCGGTCTGTGACCAATTTGAGGTTTAAATGCCATATCTGTTTGGACTGTTTATATTCGACAGGTAGTATTTGTGGTTAAGAAGAAGAAGTGAGATACAAAATATTGTTTATAAATTTTAATAACAAACATTTAACCGTTGTGGTTTTTCCTGCCTATTATTTATACCTAAACAAATGTCAGCTAATGAAAAGCTAAAAGTTTTTACTTGTAACTAAGTTTTGTTTGTGAGTGACAGTTGAATTAAGAAAGTATCGGCATTTTTTGTGTATCTTTTTAGCATTAGGGGAAATATAACGGTGTTCAAATGCATCTGTCTACAATGTATGAAGACAACCAAACCCATTTATCAGGTAAAGATACCTATCAGTTATGTATTACTCAGTAACATCAATATGTTTATTTGTGTCTTGGACATCGTTCCGCTGCACCAATTTTAGCACTACATTGAAACCAAGTCCAGAGGATAAACTAAGTCTAGCGGTATAATTAGGGCAACGATTAGTCTTTTAATAAGCCTGTGTCTCTATACTCTTGTAGCTTCTTTCTCGGTTTTTCTCCTCCGAATTCTGGTTAACCTATTTTTATATAGTACTGGCTATACTAAATGTCAATGCTCTAGATCTCTTAAGAATTATAGGTTTTATTTTACCCAAAATATTTCGGTATTTACAAACTATGAAACTACCAACAGATGCAAATGTATCCGTTCGTTGGAAGAGTAAATATATAATTAACGAAAAAAGCATCTGTTGATCTGTTGTGATGAGCAAAAAATGACATTAGCACGGACCAAACTAGGATGGCATCGATTCGAACCGATTCAATTAACATACCGCCCATACGCGCAAACGCCGACTTTTTTTCTATAAACTGTACTGTTATGGCATTAACAAAAGAAAGGGGTTTAATAGAGAGGATGCAAAAAAAC
The DNA here is from genome assembly GCA_963082995.1 of Noctua comes. Lineage (NCBI taxonomy): Eukaryota > Metazoa > Arthropoda > Insecta > Lepidoptera > Noctuidae > Noctua > Noctua comes. Next base: position 10,163,621 of record OY720269.1, read on the forward strand.
GCCTGTGATTACTTAACCCACATCCGGCATCAGGCCATATGGTCGCGTAACCCTTTGGCCCCGTTATACCACGTTTGTTTAACTGTTGCATAATCATTATAATAGCTGACGTTTTTTTAAAGTTACCAAAGAAGAACAAAAATGTACGCCAGGTGATGTGTTTTTTACAGAAGGTCCACAATGTGTTCTACTTATTTGGCATAGACATAGATAACGATTACATACTTTGATAAGTCATGTATGCTTAGATAATCTAATATATGAGATAACAATATAAGTTCATGTGATTGCGAAAAGAGTACGTATAGTATGTGTTGCCGAGGTGTTGGTGTTTAGTATAATTATTTTCACTTTTCGCGTTATGGAGCGCGGGGCGAGAGCGCGAGACGAGCGCGCGACGATGTGTCGACGAGACGCCGATTCCTGGAAGCGCGCGCTTTCCACACACGCTGACTGAACTGCATCTTCCCGATGAAATGCACGCGAGTTCGTTGCACTTACAAACTCATAACCCCCTTTCTAAAGCGCCGATCCAATTATGTGCACTTTCGCAAGCCGCTACTGTCACTCGCCTAGATACGGATAGGAAACTCGGCGCACCGCGCTCGCACCCACCTGTCCGTGGAACCCTCAACACCATGATTTACAACACACTGTGAACAACAAAAGAAATACTTATGCCTTGTTAAAATTTAATGTAATTTTTATGCTACTCTGAAACTTTATCGAGCATTCAGCAAAAAGTGGGCTCTGTCCAATTACAACTAATGCGTATAAAAAAAATAAGTAGGTTAGTGAATTTGAAGACATATTAGATTATTTCAGACAGCGTACTCATCTTATAAAGCAATGTAGAGAGAGCGCTGCACCTGCAGAATTTGATAAAGCCATAAAATACTGCAAATAGTCGATGTCGTCCCAGGAATTTCTAAAATATTGATCTCATCCCAAGTATGTATTCGGTAGACGGCTGATAAAGGCGTGTGCGATGTAACATGAAAGTTTTTCAGTCGTAACCAGCGTCCGTGGCGCGGAGGCGCACGCTAATGAAAACGAGACAGGCTAACGAACCCGTTTATTGCAACTCCCAATGTCTGACGCCTATCACTTCACTACTTTATTCGCAATACTTTGTTCGTTAATTTTCTCTTATTGTTACAATTTTACGATCATAAATATTTAACACAGGAAACTTGTTTCAGATAAGTACTTAGTTTTCCAACTTTCTTCGAAACACTTTAGACCTTTCAAGCTTTTTCGCAAAACGGCCGATATAGCATTGTGCGTGTTATATCGGCCAAGCGATTTGGCAAGTACTGAATTTGTTTTGTTTTATCTTTTTCACAGTAGGTGCTGGCCTGGAAAATTGCAGTTGAATTTACAAGTATTTAGAAAATTTGTATTTGAATCTAAACAAACACGTTCTAGTTTGTTTATTTTGAATCTTTACCTATTCACTTATCTTATTCAGATGCATTTGAGAACTTATGTAGAAAGATTATGTCTATTATCTTTCATTAGTGCATTAATGCACTAATGCTGTGAGTACCAAGAGTTTTTGCGAGGTAAGTTTGTTCCACATAGGGCTCGGGGAGACTAGACGAGTTGAACTTGTCATGAGTGATTGCAGAGAGAAGGATGGGGGGGATTAGAGTGCATTGACACACTTACCTACTGCACACTGCAGCGGCGAAATGCATCGGCGGCGTGTCGTCGCCCGCTTCTGCGGATACGTCTAGACTAACCAGCATCATTAGACCCCCCGCGGCCCCTCACGCACCCTCGCTATCACATAACAAAAGGAAAACCCGCTTCAATGACGGAGCTCAAATAACACCGGTTGCCTTATAAATCACCGACGACGCCTCGGAAAAGTGGAATGACGTCCGCGCGGCCATGCGGTTTTCACTCACCAACACGAACTTAGAGAGAAATGGAAAAACGTGTTAATTTTATATAGTCTTGTGAGAAACAAGGCCAGCTTTAAACAGATTATAAAAAAATAGCTAACGCTTGTATCTCCAACACAATCATCGTTGTAAACGAAGTTATGTTGTAAAATATCTATTAGAATGATTAAAGTACGCAAATTTTGTGAGTAAATAAATTACCATACAGTTAAGAGTGAAAAAAGCTTGTTTTGTTGTCCCATTTCTAACTTTCACTTAAAAGCACCTAAAATGTTAATATTATACCATAAAATAAATTCCCATCACTCACTTTACTTCTTCTTTATCAAAAACCCCGACGACTGGCACAGTCATCGAGGATAATCCTAAACATTTCCACGGCCAAGAGATTTGTTCTGAATAAGAAGTATGACTGTACTCACTGTACCAACACTGGCTCTAACAACGTTTCCTTATCTCCGAGTAACAACAATAAGTAATAGTTAGGACTACCTACTTAACATTATCACTAACTGTCTGCCTTTAGTATCAACATTAAGACGCATTAGCACAGCTCTAAGCCTCACTTAACAACAAGGTGTTGCCTTACACTTGAATAATGAGTAGTATGCCTTTCAGAATATCATCAGCAGTGTAATGAACCCACTTCCTAAGAACACTTCGACAACCCATTTCCCACAACCGATACACTTCGTTTTTCTTTACCTCCCAGATCAATATAGAAACTGAAAAATATTGAGAAAGTGGCATACTTTCGGGGAAAATGCAACACTTGTGGCGCGCTTGCAGAGTGCAAATATTATATATTTTCTCCAACTACTAGGGACTACAACTATAAGACTTAGAAGTATAAACCCGTGCTTAATAAATGTGCTACCATGCATTGAGAGTGCACCCTTAAATATGATCACAAGACTGAATAAGAGCAAAGAAAAAGATGTAATGCAATTAAAAACGTAGACATGGTTTGATTTTTGAAACATCAAATTCAAAAGGTTTGTATTGTTAGTCCTCAGGTCCACGAAAAATGTTGTACTCTCTGTCTCGACAACTGAGTTCTGTCACCGCAGCGTTTGTCCTTACAGTCGTAGTCGACATCCTTACTTCCTTACTTAATATAATAAATGCGAAAGTAAGTTTGTTTGTTACCTTTTCACGTCTAAACCACTGAACCGATCATCCTGAAATTTTGCATAAACGTTGTCAGGTGTACAGAAACGGACATAGAGTACATTTCATCCCGAAAAAAAGTACTGTTTCCGAGGAAAACAACAATAACGTTCTTATGATAATAGATGGCACCACATGTCTATCGAATCATGATTGAATTATATTATTACACAAGCAGAGTGCTACCCGAATTGACTGTCAAATTCTAAATTAACGCGAGCGAAACCGCGGCAAAATCTAGTTTTTATTAATAAACTGACAGAGCAGGTTAGGACTTTAGTAGATTGAGTTGTTAAAATCAGTGGAACGTAAATATTTTTTATATAATCCGCAAAGCTGTCCAAATATAGAAAAATCAGCCATGTGCGAGTCAAAGTTGCGTGGAGAGGGTTCCGTACGAGCATTTAATCTACCAATGAACATTGAACACTGTAGTTGAGAAACTATGTTCTCCTATTTTTCAATCCAACTGTAAATATAACTTTTTTTATACAACATCGACATATTTGTAAGACCATAGACTTCTTATAGGTTAATTTCCTATAATCTGTAAGTAAAGAACTATTTTCTGTATTATTTTCAAAATATCAGGCTCTGACCAAATAGTTGTTGCATGAGAATGTTGAAAATAATTAACTTGAATTACATAAGATACACATTAAATATTTTGATTAAAATGCTAAATTGTTTGATTAAACTTCAGACTGCATCGTTGATCTAGTGTTGACAAACACTACTACTGAACATAAGAGTGGTTCCCTAGCCGGGCAGTATTATTGGGTTTTAAAATTAGAAGTTTCTGAACAGTAGCCCGGAGGCTGGATTCGTGGCTGGTTGAGACTGGCCAGGGAAGAATGGCACGAAATGAGGGGGCCTATACCAGTGTGTTGAACAAGGCTGCCGATGATGATAATGGCTATAGGTTCACTCCGTATTGTACATGGGAAAACGTTACTTTTTACAACCTTTTGGACCTGTTTGTCTACCTAAAACAATATAAATAATACAATAATACATGAAAAATAGTTTATCTACCTAATCCTCCGGGGAAAACGAGCGTGACTTCAATCTTCTCTTAATCTTCTTTCAATCTTCTTCCGATCTTCTTTTAATTTTTTTCAATTATCTTTCTGTAAATAATGCACATATCGTCTGATTTTGGGGTAGAATTGTCTTCTAATACCAAAGGATCAAAAGTACAGAGACAACAAAGCCCAGAAAGTGAGTGAACCTCCTCAATTTATTCTGCAACGGAAAACCCGGCAACACAAAGAGAACAACTGAAACCGATAATCGTCACCGAAATGTAAACATCAACACTGACATCGATACACACTAATGTGGAGCAGGTCATTATCAGCGTAAATCCAATACAGTAGCGACCGTAGCACTATTGCAGATATTTGTAACATTTTGCTCGTTTACACGGTATAATTTATCATATTATTGAGTTTGAATCATCATGGTGAAATATTTTGTGAGATAGACTGCGTTGATGAGGGATGGATAATCAGAATTTGCTGAACGTTTACATCTAGGGAGGCCCCTTTCATGCACCCCCAGATAGATATGGTACCATTGAGGTGGCCCTTCATAAAATATGCCTTATCACCTTTCCTGTCCACCTGAATCTTTCCGAAATTATAGAGCTGCCCAGGAATCGAGAAAGTGGTCTGACATTCGAAAATTTACAACTTGGCAATGGAAATAAAGATGGAATGATGCTCTCTGTAATTCTCTTAACATAATACTGCATTATAGCCACCTACTACTATTTTGCGCTTCATATGGAAAATACGAACATTTTCAGTAAAATTGTATTCAAGATCAAAGTTGTTATCTGAGCTCGATGCACTTGACACTGAGTGACGTAGCCGCGCGGCTGTTGCGCCATTGTTACCGCCGCCGCCGCCTCGCGCCCGAAACGTACAATCGTATACCGTAGCTGACCTCTCCAGACAGATCTCCTGCTTCGATAACATGACTGTATTCGCAAGTATCTACCATTTATACTGCCTATGACTCAAATCACACTAAAGGAATAACAGGTTGTTTACCAAAAAACATTAAGAAAGCTCTCTCTATGCAGCTGGATGAGAAAATGTTATTTACTAATTCATCGAAAAAGCGTGGCTACGTCTAGACTGCTAACAAAATCACGTAAAGTTCTACGTGACGTTAATTAAATCTTTAACAAGTTAATCTTTTTTTATCTGTGCAGCCTTGACTGATAGACGCTGGTTTAAATGTTGAGTGGCGGTGTGCGTACAGCGAGGTGACAATGAAAGTACACGTCGCGTTTCTCGCTTGCGATAGTTTGCCGGAATAAGGCCAGCGGCGTTCATCGGCCCCGATCGCGCCGTTACAGCGCGCAGCGCGGGCTGCCGGACCGTCCACGACACTCTCCACTGCAAGCCTCATACTAACTTCATATAAATATACAACTAGGTACCTAGGTACAGACATATTGTATTTATAGATAAGACTTTTCCTTCCTACATTTTCATTTAGAAGTAAAATTGCTTCAAAACTGTTATTTCCTGGAAAAGTCTTGCATCAATCAGTTTTGTATGCTGCCAGCCTTCTGGACACATTTCCCTGTTGACAGCGATGTGGACGAATTTTTTAACGCCCTGTAACCCTTTTGATACTTGTACATATTTTTTTTACTATTATAGATTTGTAGTTTGTAAATAAACATGTTTTCTTGTAAACATCATTATTTTGTGACTGAAAAAACTAAATAAGTTTGTATACGATTCTGTGAGATTATAAAACAAAAGTTTAATCAAATCTTCAATTAAGTACTTAAAGATGATTTAAACACGAGAACTGCTTGCAATAAATCTCGAGCATGATACAGGAAATTAGGAAAATTCATCAGCTTCGTAGAAAGTAATAACGGTGTATGTATAATACGTGTCGTGCGTGAGCGCATGATTCACGAAACTTGCCCGCTCGGTGACATAAGACGCCAAATTAACATATTTCTGCTGCGAATTTCTGCTAAAGCCTTTCCTTCACTCTTACTCATACTGTTTACTGCGCGAGTCATTGCTTTATCTAACTTAAGGAAACTTGTTCTAGCGCTGTTCTATTTGCCAAGTGCAAGCTCTTAGCAAAGGTCAACCTTGTACGCTTATTGTGTAGGCAATAGGCAGTCGCGCTATAATAATTTTGATACGTGTAGTAATAAACTTCACCGCTGAAAGAAAATTTTACGTTTTTCAGCTCATACAACACAAACAAGCAGCTTCGGCTCTGTAATTTTGCAGTGACCTGAAAAATAGGTACTACGTGTTCTATAAAAGTCATCATCATCTACCAACCCAACTATGTAAATAGCTGAAAGCCGACCTTGAGGTCGGCTTTCAAAGGAAGAATAAATAGCCCACCACGTTAATATTAAAGTCTTACATAAATATTATCGAATACAAATATTTTTAAACGCTGTATTATTTAATAACGTAATTATATTCATTATATGCAGACAAACCAGAATCCGCATAATCCAACTACGTCTAGCTAAAATTGGCCGCGATTTGGTTAGCCTCAAGACAGAGCCAAACCCTATTGTGCGGAGCGGCCGATGCTGCGGGCATGTAGGTGATTGCAACTGCTTTCCGGTAATGTAACCGTCGCGTATGCCTGTAAGAATTCTGCTGGAGGTTCGTTGAACTTTCGCGAGTGCAGAACTGAGCAGCAGGGTGGGGGAGCCGCACTAGGTCATACCCGGCCGTCGGCACACTTACCTTGACTCGACGCACACCGCCGCTGCCGCCGCCACCGCCGGCACCGCCGTGCGTTCAACTTCGACGCATAGAAAACTAGGCAATACCTCGCCCGACATTTTCTTGCAATTATTTTAATGCAACTGTCATTGCGTCTGTCTTAATGCGATTTTTGGTAGAAAGATGTACCTTTGCGCTAATAATGATATCAAGAATACTTAACAGATTCATTCGAAAAGGAAAAGATAATTTTACAGCACTTGTTTTTTTTTAAATTGCCAAAAGTATTGTATACTTTAAAGTATACAATACGATAGTATTTATACAATAGTATTGTATACTTTCTTGAAAATCAAAAATTACAATGACTACGAAGAAATTAAAATGATATCTCTTGAGTTGCTCCAATTATTTTGAAAAAGAAGCCATTCTCATTGAATTCATAATCATGATCTTCTCTTACTTATAAAAAAGAAGTCATACAATTACTTTCCTCATTTCACTATATATTAATCATCATTACTGCATATCTTATCCGCCAATAGACTCATGCACTCGATGATTCGACACACTCCACATTTTTTATTGAAAAATATACAAAGGGGGTCGGAGCCTAATTGTATGCGCGAATCGTACGTCCAGTGCGGTATTGTCTAGTTGGTTTGACCAAATTACCGAGAACGATCTATGACATCAGATCTACTTTGTATTGCGAATAGCCTTCGTTCTCGTCTGGTGGTCACTTCGAATATTTATTGAACATTTGGCACTAAAAAAACATTCAAATAAAAAAAAGAACTGTATGAACATGAACACTTACTTTATTTTATAAACATCTAGGATATTGCTTTAGTCAAAAAGTTTTATTTATGAAGCTAAGTATCATCTGATATACATAATAATGTACATATACATATGACGCTAAACAAAAAGTCGCAACCCCAAAAGCGACGTGTAATTGACGTGAGACGAAACGACGTGACAACATGTAATTCTCTGTGTTATGTCCTTATGTTTAAAGCAAAGAAAAACAAAAGCAACCTACCTCAAACATGCATCCTCGGACACACGGGTAGCTCACATTATTGCGCAGTTTGTCTTGAGATCAAATCTGTAACAAAATAAAGAGGTTTAACTTCTAACGCAAACATCCTCAACAATATCATTTTGCAAATGCAACATCGTAATAAGACAATTACGTGGCGCTGTTTGATCCACTTAGTTCTTATCAAAACATTAATCTTGAGTCGAAAAGCGTTGACCTCGAGCCTCGACGTGCGCTCGCAATACATACCCACTAGTCACATAATACTTTCTTCTTTATAGACTACATCATCAGAATCATTAAAGATGCAAAAATTTGTTTCAAAACCACCTATATTTGCAATAGGAATGACAACAGGAGCTTTTGACAAAACCCTGAATCAAGATTCGTGACAGGCCAGAGGATAAGGTAATATAATTTTTCAATTCGTTACAAGTTGACGAGTTTATTTTTTCAATCATGTCTGCTAAATAATCATAACAGCCGCTCGGGTCGATCTTCAGGTAAAGACGCGCTTGCCTAGGTTGGTCCGTAGATGGGTAACCACCCATTAAATACCGAGTTGTACCTCGGTAAGCACGTTAAGCCGTTGGTCTCGCCTGTCATTTATAGATCCTTGACAGTAGCTACAGATCAGGTCAGTCAGTGGCCCGAAAGTCTGACAACCAGTCTTACCAACGGATATCATATTACGCAGTTCTAACTGGGTTTTGAAGGTCAGGTAAAATTCAGACTCCAACATAGTCGGGAAAAGGCTAGGCAGATAATGATGTCTGAGTAAGCCTGTTTCTAACATTTATTTTACCAGCAGCCCTAGATATAAAAAAGAGGACTGTAGTTTTTCGTTCTTATTTCATTTACGAGTATGTGTGTATGTCGAAACTGCCTTGTGTTTTCAAGTCGAGTAAAGTAGATTGAGTCAAAGCTTTAACATAAGTTTTAATATGTTTTACGAATTGTTGGCAATTCCAAACAATTGAGTTTTATTTATTATTATATATTTAAGTTTATTGTAAACTTAGATCAGCATATCTTTCAATTTTTAATGTATGTTGTTCCAATAAATTAATAGTGCAGGAAATAATTTTTCACATTAAAAAACTGCGCCGTATTTTTCAAACTGTAGTCTTCAATCCGCTTAGTTCAGTCTTGTTAACTTTGCTATTAACATATCTATATGTAGGTCAAACAAGCATTGAAGAAGTGTTAAGTCACTTAGATACACGCAAAAAAATAGAGTTTTCGAAAATTCTAGATTTTTGAGACGGAAATGTTGTTACGCACTGAGTTTCAACTCATCTTGGGCTTTAAATTGGAAGATAAATAGTTTAATACATATATTGGAGTATAAATTAAAATGAAAAAACAAGCTTTTATTGAAATGAAAAAAAAAATAGGTTTATCTATTAACATTGAACAAAAAAATACATAGTTTCGTGTCCGTGCTATTAACCGTCGAGGTTTTCTCTCGTGAGAAGGCGATACTGCCTGCAGAATCAAGTCATGTTTGTCATAAAAATGTATTGTCACCAAAACCTAAGGTGTCTGCAAAATTTGAGCTCAACCGGTTGGGGGGAGGGGACTGGTTTTAAATTCAATTGGAAGATTTGACCAATACTAACTAACCAACCTACTAACTCACAAGGCAAATTAATAAAATCTAATAAAAAGGGACCAAAACAGAAGTTTCAGGTATCTTTATCTCATTTCTGCGTTAACACAACGTTGGTAACGTTTTGCTAACAGAATAGAATTACCCAATGGCTTGACACGCGACAGAGGCAAAAGACCGGATAGCATGTATTTGTTTTCTTGGAAGATGGGAAGATTTAGGCCTTTAAGTGTGGGACGCAATATGACGCCAACACATCTTCCAAGCTCATTGTGCTGTGCTGGCGCTGCCGCTGTGGCTGCGGAAACTATATTTTCGAACCGTTTGGGGTTGAAACTCTGGGGCCGTGGGGTTCGGTCCAGATTTCTTAACGCCTAATAGTTTACACTTCCCGTGACCAAAGGGCTGGCTTTTACCTTGCTATATATAAACGTGGCAACGCCACATTATTAGCTGACAGCGTTGAGGAGGATTTTTTTTGCCCTTTTATAGTTTGTTGTTAGTTTAGTTTATTTAATCATTCGATAATGTATATAGTTAGTTTAGAAAAAAACACAGAATTGAATATAATAGTATATACTTTATAAAAACTAAAATTAAAACACAACTGTTTTACAGTATTGCTGATATATTTAAAGTTAAACGTCTGTAAATTATTGAGAAGATAATTTTGGTATATGACGGGGTCATACATACGTGACAAAGTCTTGTAGATAAAAACATAATTTTCAATACACTTTCTCGAAAACTGGTTCTTATTGCACTACGATTAGGTTCAACATGCAATTTATTTCACAAGTGTGGATTTTCAAGTTTTTTCCGCACACGTGCGGAAATAATAATTTCCACAGATAACTAAACTTTTACTAAGACCAAATCGATTCAATGACTAGTCGGCGGTGATTTTTTTTTAATCTTGGGAAAGAGATGTGCGTCTTTACGGCGTAAATATTTTTTGAGAATTTAAATTGTGTTTATAAATACAATATCATAGATAAACATGTTTATTTTAAAACAGATATTTACTTTTATGAACAAATTAACATTTATTTGTATTCTAAATTCAAAAATATTTGATTTTTTTTTTTCATTTTTGGCTATCTAGCGGCGTCATCAAAGTTTCCCCACTAATATCAAAATGTACTATTATCACTCCAGCACAGTGTTTGGCGGCAAAAAAACACCCAACGCGGCTATCATTGTAATTTACAATTCCTACTACTGATTACATATTTCAGCATGCATACAATGGGTACTTCCGTTACATTCATAGGTATTTCAAACAATACATAAAATAAACTTAAGTGTGTCTAAGGTAGGATTTCATACTTGAACTTCAAAAACTTTTGAAAATTAAGAAAAACCACAATAAAACTATTATTGTGGTTTTTCTTAATTTTCAAAAGTTTTGTTCTTTGTAAGATTATAAAATGAAATTCAGAAAGTTTTTAGAAGCAATCGTTGAGATCAAAATCAAAATTCATTCATTCAATTTAGGCTGCTATTCAGCACTTTTTGAACGTCAAAGTTTTCAAGAGACAGTCCCTCAAAAAGCCCGCACTACACTGATGAGGCTAGTAATAGTTGGCTTGATTGCAGCTGAGGCTAGTAGTTGGTTTCATTTTAGCCAAAACCCTTAGGTTTTTCGACTGAAATGCTTAGCATAATCAGCCTATAATGTTCCCACTTTTCCTCTCTATGAGACGGAATGAGCTATAATCCACCACGCGAGCCCAGTACGGGTTGGTAGACGTCACATGTCTTCGAATTTTTGGTTCTAAGACATGCCGGTGTCCTCACGATGTTTTCCTTCACTGTTTTGAGAGCAGTGGTAATGAAATAAATTACACAAAGTAATGTGCCTGCCTGGGTTCGAACCCGCGACTTACTTAAGATTAACACTAGAAGCGGGATATTTACCATTACTGTTTGTTTTGAGTTTCCGATATTTCGGCGGTGTTGTTTATCCGTGATCATGGCGCTTGCAACTGCGCCGAAATATCGGGAACTCAAAACAAACAGTAAACATGGTGGTTAATGATAATTTTAGTGACCATGACAGTTTAAAAATTATACCGCGACTTACTATTTGTAAATCGGAGCCGCCACCACTGGGCCACCTCTGCTCTCAGAGTGTTAGTAATAATAATGACTACTATATACTTTAATGGTATGTTTTTTTTCAGTTCCTATTTTCAGGGCTTAATTACAATTTAAGTAGACACTTAAATTATTGTATACGTTTAGAGAAAATAGCAATAAATCATCTTAACATTTGCCAACAACATAGTGGCATTCAATGACAAGTCACTGAGGCAACTGTTGTTTCACGTGTCCATAAAGATATCCAAAGTTTAACTACTAGTCATTACAATACAATTTAGTACTCCTCGAAACAACGTGAAATTACAGATAGTCTTGCAACAACTTTACTCTAATTAAATTTTGAATAAAATAATTTACTTATACGTAGCAACCGGTTAAATATAAATATTGAAGTATGAATATGTTTGAATTTATCGAATGACGCATTATTTAGTTCGTAAATCAAATAATTTTGAATGAAACTGTTTCTGTGTTGCAGAACAAAGAATTCAAAATTGGTTGCTTTTCTGTAGACAATGACATAAGTTTATACAAGTGCATGTAACAACTGTGCTTACTGAAAAATCAATAGTAATTTCTGCAGTACATACCTACATAAATAAATGTAATTTGTGTTTAAACATGCCATTATTTTTCACGGTCTTTGTCGCAAGTGTCAAAAACCTCTACTTATGCGGGTTACATGCACGTTATCATGAAACAATACATAACAAATTGGCTACAAGTGTGGAAAATAACTCCAAGTCTTTGTGCTCCCTTTGAAGTAGTTTGTTTCATGTCAGCACGAGTGGGTTGTCAAAAATATTCGCTTACATTCGCTGTAGGTTGTTATGTGGAGTTTGTAAAAGCAATTCAAACGTCGTTAGTTCGTCATATAAATTGGCTAATAGCAGGCATTGACTCTGTTCGGCTCTCAAAAGAGTTCAACGCTCGTGGACTTGAGCTAGCTAGTCTCACGACTCTTTACACAATGGCTTTTTTGTGCATTCTTGCTTTTGGTTATGACATCACCCTGACTAGCAACTTGACGCTACTTTAGGTATAAGCTATGAGCATGTGTTATATGTAGTAATATGTTTGTTTATACAGCTTTAAACATTGGAAAAGTCGTTGAGCGCGGGTTAATGAATTTTCTTTTTCTATTGCGTAATGGATAATAAAAGTAACCAAATATTTGTAGACTATGTATTAAACTGAGTTGTACGTGATGTATTAAAACACGAAAACTATTCTACTGTACTGTACAAAATCTTAAACATAAGACATTGCTAAAACATATATTTAGCTTTACTTTGTTTTTAACATATGTCTTTGGCTTTACTTTGTTTGTCAAGTATGTATATTGACTTCTTTTTTCAATATTGGAAAACTATTTTCGCAATGTTTTTTTTGCCCAGAAATTATAAATATACATTTATTATTTCAAGAAGAAAGACAAGTTTAGCTTGAGACTTTGTTCAAATAAATGAGTCATACAAAATTCAGACTTAACTAACAATCCTGATAAAAATCTCCAACATAGAAAAGTAGAAGACTCGCTCAACTCAAACTAAGCACCGGAGAGCAGTCGAAGAATAACATCAACACAAAAATATTAACAGTAATCAGTGGTTCTTAAACATTTTATTATTTTATTACTCATTGCGCTTATTTATCCTTGGTTACACAATGACAAAGAGCGACTGTTAATTACTGCGGGCATAATGTTGGCACTCCCAACAAACATTTCAGTCGTATAAATAATAAATATGCGACTCAAAGTGTTGTAAACATCGCATTGAAGTAATTTAGCGTGTAATACGACTTAGAGCACCTTATTCTTATATAACTTTTAGTCGTATATTACAGTCATATAGAAATCGTATTAACTTCTATACGACTATTTTTATGACTATTATACAGTTTTATGTAGAAACGGCGTCATTTAGTGGTAAAACCAGTGTCGTGATCTTAGTGACGTCTATATGACTTTTATCCCACCATTACTCGTATTAGAATCGCGAGAACCACCTTTAAGTGACGACCATTTAAGAGTGATAAATTGCACCCTTATACGGTTTTAAGCCAATTTTATAACTTTTATACTACCGTTAAATTACTGAGTGTTCTATTATAGTGCTTACAAACTGCAAAAAAATAACCATCAAGTTTCGCTTCTTTTACTCAAAATGAATAAAAAGACCTGGGCAAATGTAAAAAAAGTGGTGCTTTTAAAAAGAAAGTGAAAAAGAACTATATTGCGCTTCTCTCGTCATGTTGTGTTATAACGAATATTTCTACACGTAACAAAAATAATGTACAAACTGGAGTTGGTTCCGTACAAGATTTTATGAATACAAAAGAATTGATTTCGATGAAGATTAGAAGTTACATTTAATATAACTGACATAAAGTGCAAGTTAGTCACTGCAGAATGTGGCTCAAATATTTATTTTGTACCACTTATTCATACTTTGAGTTTGAAGTAAAGGTGTAAATAAAATTTTAAAAAATCCAAGATTTTTGTCTTATTTATTATTAATAAACGTATCTTTACAATCACAGTTTTATCATTCAAAATAAACATAGTAGTAACAAAGAAATTATTTTACTTAGTTTACATTGTCTTTGGATTAAAGCTATTAAGAATATGTTAATACGAGTGTTTTTAAAATAAAATTAGTAGGTAATGCATAGTCAGCATAGTTAGTTAGGATTGATCTCAATTATATAGAAATTCACAAACACTCCTCTTTGAAATATGTATATAATAATATAAGTAGGTATAGATGATCAGTTGTTTTGAAAATAATCTGTTCTAATTACAATATTCACATTCATTCTCCGGATAATGATCGTATATGACAAAAAAGGTGCAGCGTGGGCACCAGAGAAAATCATAATTTATCATATGTTTAATATTTTCCTCTGACACTACAAAATGTGCAGGTTTGGTTTTGTTGTTTGTTATCATAAATTCGCAACCAAAAAAACGATCTGAACGTATAAAGTGAGTAGATATCCAGGGCCATCTCAGTGCAAGTGTGATGAAATCAGATTTGGTTAAAAACTTATCGATTTCCATTATTTAACAAATCATTTTTATTAGATCCGAGGCCACCTATAAATAAATCACCATTTTAATTAGGTACGTAAAGAAACTTCAATCACTTCAACTTAAAAAAAAGCAGCTTTTGACAGTAGTTTTTAATATGATTGAATCAATGAACGTACTTTACTGACATGACACAAATATAAAAAAATAAACAGTCTTCAAACCAAGAAAAGTAGGTGAAACTGTTTTTTAAACACTACAAAGGAACCCTATTTCAGTTAATATGGCTGACAATATTGAACAAAAAGTATGTGCACAGAATAATTAGTCGTTATGGTGTTGTAATATGGTTGTATCTTTAACTCTAAGTCGTATAGAGGTGACTGTTAGCACGTTTACTAAAAATATACTTAATTAAGTCACTTAATTTAAAGAATTTGCATGGCGCGTTAATTAAATTGTCATAATTAGCTCATATTACCCGATAGAATTAATTTCCCAATAGATTGAATGGGCCCAATGAGTTTCAACAAAATAGCACATCAGATAATATGGATGGATCTGACACAAATAAAATATTGAAGTCATGCAGGCATAATAATTTACGGCGTTTATCTCACCATTTTATCACAAAATCCTGTTTAAAAATAATACTACGCTACCTATTTGCAACAAAATGCCGCAAAGCAGCGGTAATAAACACCATTACTCGACGAAAACGTGGGTTTTGCGACTACTACACAACCACTAACTAACCAAAAAGTGGTTTATACGACGGTTACGTTACTCTTTTAAGACACTGATTCGTATAAAATGGGCCTATTCTCGGTGAAGCCAACGTGATGGCGACGTATTTACGACCAGCTTATGGAACCAAATGTAGAAATCGGCACGTTGTGGCGACTTGTCAAATGTTTGTTGGGTAATTTTAATGTTGGAGAGGAGAACTCAAAATTATTACTTTGAAAATGGTTTTGTTATAGATCTGTTACTTTTCATGGTAGTCGTTTCAGAACATAGATGTGAGGCGATACCCTCGTGTATTTAAAAAAGAAAGACATAGATCTAATTTTAATTTTAGTAACGTGATTGATAACATAAACATAAATTATACTACTTTACGGCTCAGTCAATCAGTTTTTGCTGGTTCTTGCTTTGATTATTCAATTAACATAAAGTTTGATTAATTAGCGAATAGGCTACAAAAAAGTTGCATGTTAATGATGGCGAAATATTTTTTTTTAAATTGAACGACTCGATTCTGTTTTATTTCATAAACTAGCTGTTGGCTGCGACCTTCGTCCGCGTGATATTTTATAGCCTATAACCTTCATCGATAAATGGGCTATCCAACACTAAAATAATGTTTGAAATCGAACCAGTAGTTCCTGAGATTAGTGCGTTCAACCAAACAAACAGTACAGTATTAGTATCTATATATCTTTATAATTAACACTTCTATATAACAAACAAAAAATTATACAAATATTCTTGTTTTATGACTACACAGACCACAGGCAAGTTATTTAAAATCTATGCTAAGTTATTTAGTGATTATAACCTGAACCATTTATGTTTAATGGAGGAACGATTACGCCATGCGCCATAGCAACCAAATGAAAATATACGAGTAGAAAGGCTTTATGCAAAACTTGTATTTACTTTTCGTAAAACTTTTTGAACCTTCCTGATTTAGTGCCAAATATAACCCAATAAATAATAATACCATTGAATTATAGCACCATACAACATATCCACTGCTGGGACAAAAATGGAAATCATAGATTTAATCAAGATATACCGATGTAAATCTTGATTGAATCTATGATTTTCATTATTTCATTTTGTTGTTTCAAAATAGAGATCGGTCCACATCATTAATCATAATAAAATAGAATAAAAAAGCCTTTATTTCCCATTTCCCTTAAAATGACGTTATAAATGTACATAATATTTTGTTACTTTGTTAGTAGTTTTAGTTTTCTTATAATGTAGTTTTCTTTGCTTGGATATGGGCCCCTCCACGGGTTATTCCATTTGTCCCTGTCACTTGCAATATTCTGCCAATCGTTTCCTGCTGTATCTATTATGTCGTCAGCCCACCTTCTCTTCGATATGCCTAGTCTTCTTTTTCCATCTGGCCCTTTCCACTCCGTAGTTTTAGCTGTCCACCTACCGTCTTTGCATCGTAATACGTGGCCCACGTGTCACGTGGTATGAAAATACAGAATCTGTTTAAAATAATAATACGGAGCAAGCGTCCACTGATTTACAGCAGCTTCCGATTAGCCCAGTGGCTCACGCGGCAAAACCACGTGGCTCTTAGCTCTAACATTATCATTGAACATGAATTCGCTTAAATTTACATCTGGTTAATAAAAACAGACCTAAAACGACTATTTCATATGAAAATGACGAAGCGTATTATCCAATAAAATACACAAACAAAAACTCAATAGGGAACGTTTCAGAAAACCCAAAGGCATCGTCCTGAATTAATCGTCAAAGGCAAGATATACCAACAACGAATGTAGCGTGCCATAAGTCTGGAAGTAAAGGCATCATAATGACTAGGATTGTAAAGTTTTTATGCATAGGTTGTTATAATCCGGCGGGACGTGCAAAAACTCAAGGAATATTTGGTGGAGGAGGCTCCGTGCCCTCGAGCCGCGGCGGTTACATAAGTTCATCTATTTTCAAGGTCGAGGACATTGCTCCCAAATCGCTGATCGCGTCCTGCCGGCCGGTGGAGGGGAGCCTCCAACTGGCCAGTTTGGGCGTTCACTTCTTTTTTTCCTAATACCGTCTATTATACACTATGTTAGGTACTTTAGTCAGGTTTTTACATAACACACAAGGAATCGTATAGTTCGGTGTTCGTTCAAGTTAAATGTGATTCGGAATTTTAATTACGTTCCTAGATGTTTATCAAGTTCTTTTCCAGAACAAAGAATAGAAATGCTAATTTCATTCGAGTTTTATACAAAATTCTATTGTGTTAATGACTTCTCTTTACAGATTTCAACACAAAAACTGTAACAATTAGTCGCATTAGAAGAGGAAGAACTTTTATGTGAAACGGCTACTGTCGTAGCATAATAAATCAATGAGAAAGTTATCTAACAATTTATAACTACATTCTCCGCCCTCAGGGTGGTCAGTAACTAAACAATGACAGGAATCGAGGGCGCTCCCCTTTCTTTTACAATCGGCTGCTGCCTAATAAAACTCTTTCTTAACTTTTTTTCATAAATAACAAGTGACGATGCGGGTTACAACGTTGCTACTCTTAATTCCACGTTAAAGGAGGAGCCGCCTTTTTCCTAAAGAGAGCTTAATTTAATCTAACTCGGAAAAACGCCGCCAAGACTAAACCGAACAGAGGCCCCAAGGTTTATTGTCAACTTTAAGCTATTTAAATGAAACTGATAAGGTTTTTTTACAAAGCCGCAAGTATGGCAATTATTACTAACCTTCACAGATTTTTTGCGAATGGAAAACAAAGGACACTAATCAATCACTTTCAAAAAGTCTTCAAACAAATAAGCCGTTCCATACTTTTTTAAGTAAAAACAAGATGAATACGAAACATATTTTTTACATTTCTCAAATTGCAAGTATTTTTGTCGCAGGAAACATAAAAGTTTCTATGTCATTGTGTTTTTATCATTGCAATGTGTGTTTGGGTGGAAAGGGACCGTTAGATTTTTTTGACTCCGCCATTATAACGGGCACCCTTTAAAAAAACTTAAGGGTTCGGCAGGTAGAGCAAATCTTTTGATCGAAGCCTGCGATTAACACTGCGATTGAGCATACATAATGTAGATTTTTTATTGTTCAGACGTTCCGAATTTTTGTAAT
This sequence comes from Noctua comes, assembly GCA_963082995.1. Lineage (NCBI taxonomy): Eukaryota > Metazoa > Arthropoda > Insecta > Lepidoptera > Noctuidae > Noctua > Noctua comes. The sequence continues at coordinate 10,182,090 of OY720269.1, forward strand.
GGGCCTTACGTAACTGTAAAATCCCATTTCAAAAATTCAAACATTTACCTCTTTGTCGTTTCTTTGATTGCACCTGATAACTGCGCGGCGGAAGACATATGCAACATTTTATTGTTGATGCATATGTGCGATACTATATTTTATTTTGATTTCGGAAATTGAAAAGAAATAACAGATATCACGCTACAATATCTACTTTTCGACAAACTGGTGACTTGATAATGTTCCTGTTTCAGACTAGAACTAACACGGGTTTATAGAAACCCTTGTTCAGTTCAGTAAGTATGAGCCTAAAAAGTACTGTTCAGTTTAACAAAACAAATGCGAAATATGCCTACATACGGATAAGCCTCTGCCTAATTCAGTTATCAACGAAAGGCGGATTAATCACTAATGTATTGAAACCATCCTACCATCCACCATTACGAATGACCACATTTCTGAGTAAAATTGTTTAGATGATGGATGTACAAATGGGCGGTGTATCAGTAACTAGGCTGCGTATACTATTCTAATCTTTATCCTAGCAGTAACTGCTACACGTGGCTTGGAGCTGAGGTTTGCTCAGTAAAGGGAAATAAACGACCTGGCTTTTACCAAGTCGCCACTTGTAAGTGTTTTATCCTATAAATAGCTTTAGCAGTAAGTAACCAGTAACCTGGACATTAGACATCAGTAATGTGGGCACTGTTAGCTACACTGATAACACTGATAATTTTATGTCTAATGACTGGCGGTCATGTGTTTGCCAAGAAATGGATCGCAAATAATATAATAGTGTGACTAATCTCTTATCTGTCTGATAGTAGAAGGTAACAATTTTATGGATCAATGGAAAAAATATACGGTTTCATTGAGTCCTCCTTTTCCTGCATCAGATAAACTTTTCAGTAGCATTTCACGGAAAGGTGAATTAAAAATTCAATAGTTAAAATAGCCACAGTGAGCTTTGTCCTGTTGTAGCAAACAATTATTCATAGCATGATACACTACAGTGCTAATAGACCTAAGAGTATGAACTCAACTAAACGTTAATTGATTTCGGGCTTTGAACCGCGATTGCTGGGAGGCTTATTTCAAGCGATGGCGTGTAATAATAATAAGATCATTGAAGTTTTTGTCTACTGATGGTTTTAGTTCAGTCTTACAATGATTCAAAACCAAAGCCACCATACCGAAGCTACTTTAAATATAGTGCAATTCTGTAAAGATTACACTGATACTGTTCGAATTTCGAAGTGATGCTTAATACATTACCTAATAAGGTCACAGAACCTGAAGATATAATTCTCCGAAAGACGAGCTCTTACAAAAAGAGGTATGAAATTGTTGAGAACTAGAGAATCCGTGTAGAGATCGTTGCTCTTTACCGCTCGACTACCTCCATCAGCCTCGAACGGTTTGCCGTGAACATCCTTACAATTTTACTCGTATTAGGTAACATTGTTGCTCACCATCATGATTTGGAAATAAGAAAAGGACGAAGGAAAATTCCTGAAGAACCTTATTCAAAAATGTCTCACATTATGAAACCAAATCGTAATGAGTGTAAACAAAGTGTTGAAAAATATCAGCAGCTATGGGCATGCTGAGAGCAGCATGCTACATGAACAGCTGCTGATATTTTTCAACACACCACATACCGCGTTCAGTATTCCTAAGTTTTGATAGATAGACATTAATCAAAACTTAGAAAAACTGTCTGAACACGGTGAAAAACTTGATGCAAAACAATGAAAAAACCTTCAGATAACTGTCTCGATGGTTTTTTTTTAAATTACGAATTAGTTTAATAACTATTTACCGATTTCTATTAACTTAATGTTACAAGTTTTTTGTAATACATAGTACCTTTCATAGGCACATTTATAAAGCTATAATATGGGGCCGTGCTTATTATACCTATCTTATTAATTTTAATTCAGGGTCAACAAGTGCATCATTAGCTGAAATAAGCAAAATCCTCAGTTGTAATTTTGCTTTACATTTAATTCTATCAACGGCTCTTTTTGCTTCCAGCATCAATAAAATAAACGGAATGGGACCATATTTGGCACTAAGCTGAATTTTGGCATTATGATGTCATCAGCCAACAGGTGGTAGCGGCCGGGTATTTTTCTAATATAACCACTAACGTGCCAATTGTAAATAAGGTAGAAGATAAAGAAAAAAATTATACTCACAATTATATTATATTTAGAAGTACATTTGACAGGCGGTAAACCGCCATATTCTGGGCATATTAAAGAGCGGTGGTCTGATAAATATGGTAAGAGGCAATTTAGACCCAAAAAACAACGCTCTTCGATTGAAATTTTAGTTTCAGGTTAGAATTAAATAAAGATCTATCAAGTCTATTACGCATTACAGAGACAGATGCGACAGATTTTCCCATAAATTGTATGAATGATATCAATGTGACGTGACACGTCACGTCTTTTGTCACGGCAGTACTCATGGGCGTGAGATGACTGTCACACGTCACACCACACACCCTCGGAGGTACCGTGTGTGTCCTGTCGTTGACACTAGATCAGCTTGTGTAACAAACCTGTATCGGATGTTAGTGTTTTACTTCTTAAATCCAGATTGTATACCTGTTTTCTTTCGCCTGAATGTTTTCATATGCTTTAGTATTATGACACTTAATGGGTGTGACATTTCAAAGTTAGACACTATACATATGAATAGTGATTATTGTAAGGAATAGCCATGAAGGATTTTTGATTGTTTCATCGTGTACTCCATCTTTTCGGTTCGTCTTTTGTGGGTCTTTGATGCAAGAATCTGTGTAATGCTACTATATGGTGGGCATATAGGAACCCCCTTTTACATCATGAATCTTACTCTACCTCCACGTCCTTTCGTGTTCTCCTATGAGTAAAATTGCATTTTTCTAATCATCAGTTACAAATCAGAAAATATAGATTGCAATTTGTTTTGTTGTAACTGTATTCGATTTTCCAGGTTTGCTATGGAGTTAACGTTAAACGAGAACAGTTGATGATGAAACTACAGAAACAGCTTAATGAATTGTTGCAGTCATGTGAAAACTGAATTCAATTAGCACCTTGCGATGGCCAATTGGCTATGTTTGTGAGCGCTTTGAGCTGAATTCAGTTTCAGCGAAATCGAAGTGTGAATTTGGCAAAAAATCTATTTTGACACTTGTACTAGATTATCTTGTCGATACAGGAGTAAGATTCACTGTCAGCTTCGACCATGGCATTGGAGTGTGCGGGGGTGGTGGGGTGTGCGGGAGGAGGTGCGGCATGGTGTTCCGTCTCGCTCTTGCGCGCAGCAGTTCATTCACCCGCTCGCGCGGCGAGTGCGGAAGAGCAGCGTTGCGCGGGCGCAGGTACCGAGGCGGGCGGACGCTGGCGCTGTACGCGGGTAGTCGCGCAGGAAGGACGTCTCCGACCATGAACCGAGCTATATTTTATCAGTTATCCGGAGGTGTCGGTGCGCCACGCCGCGTCCACGAACGCTCCAATATGACCCTCTAATATTACGATACTCAGTGACGTTTTGCATTTATAACTAGACTGAAAGCAACATAGATCTCAAGATAAGACTTATTTTTATAAATTTCATTATTTTTAAGTGACGGTTTTATGTGAGGTGTGGATTTATTTTTAAGTGTTAGTGAAAACATAAACAAACATTTCCCATTAGGATTTTACAATTTGGATTTTCTTCTAATTCTTCATCACATCAGGACTGTAAGCCTATGGTTAGTATACACACATTTCATTATAAGTTAAGAATTAACATAGACTTAGTTTTGTAATCTTTACTAATCACATTACTTACGAATTTCTTCGCGCTATCAAAAGACATCAACGCGCGTCTTAGTTAATACTTACAATAATAAATTAACTTTTTGACGGCTTTGATAACGTAATTAGTGGTTGATTATGTTGACCTTGTAATCTAATATACTCACTGATACACTGAAATAGACCTTATTTAAATTATGTAACAAAATCAAGGTAATAAAAATATTTAAAATTGCAATTACTACCAAATTGATCCAATCAAGGAAATATTACTTTAATTCTATAATTTTATGTATTGCACATTTAAATAAAAAACTATACTAACATGGCAAAATAAATCTAGGTATATAGATTAACGAGCAGAATGTAAATTATCTCAATCAATGTTATGCTAATTAATTGGTTATGGCGCGAAATAAACAAACTAACACCAACCTAATTAACACAATTTGTTCCTCAAGTCATTGTTGCAAACATTACGTAACGATGAATAAATTCACGATGGCCGCAGCAATTTGGAAGAGGACTCCATGTTTTTTGGGCGGCAATTACAGAAATCATAAGATGCGCGGGATCACACACACATGCGCAGGCATTGTTGTTGAGTCGTTGTTGGATGCGCAAAAACAAAGCCTTGAACTTGCCAGGTTCAAACTCAAGGCGAATTCGCACACGTGACGTGATCTACCTCCTACGCCGAAATTACGTAATCCTTGCAGCGATTTATGTAATGCAGCCTATTGATTTATTTGTTTATTGGCTGCAATTCTGTTGTCATTTCTATAGGTTGTGATTTATTATCCGATTTTATCTATGTAGCTAACAATCAATGTCCAGTTCAATGGTAAATTAATTTACGTTAAGAAATCCTATCTAGAAACCACGATCATCTTTAAAACAATTTTTTTCTGAAATGAAAATCTTCGAAATTAATTATGTTAAAATTACTTTAAAAGTATGAGTAGGTACCAAACATGCACTACGCATAAGTAATTAATGTTAAAACCTAAATATTGTTCTTATGAATGCCTTGAATCGCATTCTATAAATTATGTCATGATTATTACATCATGATTATCTCACTTGACCTTCGAAACAAGAATGCATCGAACTTATTTTATTTTAAGCATATGTATTGAATGAAAGAATAAATTATAGCAGCCATGTACATAAATAAGTATTAAAGTATTACATGAAGCACGCACACTGATGTAGATGGAAGCGAAAAAAATAATAATTTAAGCAAGCATGACGACAAGCAAAAGTGGTCCCAATCGCAAGCGCAAAAGTTATATATTAGCATGCGCGCCACCCGCCGCGGTTTCGGCAATGACAATGACAACGACCGATGATATAACAGAAGGCTGTCAAACCCGTGAAAACTCGGTCATTGAACCGCGCGCTTGCGACTCAGCCCCACTTCTTGACGCTTTCGCTCATGCGATTTTTATGTTTACGCTGCTGAACATAAAGTTAATTTTGATTTGACAAATAACCTAAAGATATGTACAGTTAAGATTTAGACTGAAAACTCGTGACGGAAGTATATGTTAATATGCTGTTCATATGATTTAAAGGAGTTGAACCTAATTACATAAACGATGAGGATTTGGACAAATCTTCACGCTACGATGACGTATTTTACAAAACCGATGAGGCTGCTCTACTCCTGAAAAATAGAACGGCTTTTCTGGATTTTGAGGATTGTATGAATATTATGTTATGATCTTCATTTCTTTATGCAATCTTACTATTTTTATTTGGAAAAATAACTGATAATGAAAGTAGGTGACACTGATTTCAGGCCAACTCTATTATGACGCAGGCAGTTGCTACATAGTTTCATTGAGAAAAGTTTCAATTTGTATTCGGCGAATGCATTACAACTTAGAAGGTAGCTAAACAGGATGAACAGAGCAAGCAGCAAACAGAAAACTCGTCACATTATTTAGATTTACTAAGTGTTGACATGGAGGAGCCAGGAAGGTCCTTGATGGGTAGAAAGTAAATGTTGAGTGCAGGCACACGCGCGTGGCCGGCGGGGAGTGCGCGGGCGCTGGGAGGTCGGGGGAGGGAGAGGGCGCTGTAATGCGTGGAACCTGTTCGAACAACGGTACCTCCGTATCGTGCCCCGGGCGCACACGCACCCATTATGTAATAAGTAATAACCTTTTTCTCGCTCGACTGACTCGTCCCTTCAACATGTGACCTTAACTTTCAATCGCGATTTGTTTGTTTTTATTAAGCATAGGGGAACCCGATTACGTGAACACACAATGCAATTTTTTTGTAAGTTCTTTGTTATGAGGACTACAGCATTTAATTCCTAATTCTTACTAAATCACTTTCGGCGATCGAGACTCAGATTAACATTGTTGCTGAATAAACCTTCTGTCTTTAAAACAATGTAATCAAACAGTATCACTTTAGTACTTAGCAAATTCTCATTTGGATAAAATGCGCTGTTAAACGCCTGAATACTAGATGAATCACTTGCTCCTAACTTCAAAGTAAGCCAATAGAAACGAAGAACTTTGACTACCGAGAAAAAGAGATATCAACGTACAAATGTACATGCAAAACAGGCGAGGCTTGCATTTATTTAAACTTCACTGCAATGCAAAGCAATGCAAGTGTTCCCAGGCGCTTAACGTAATAAACTATTTATTATTCTGTATAAGTTATGAAAGTAAAGTTACAGGAAGTGCAGCAGCACGTGTTAATAAAAATATCGATGACAGTGTGTCCCACATGCATATGAGTAACTACAATATGTATGCCAGCAGCCTTCCGGTGGCAGCCGAGCAACGGTTACCGCACCATAATTCGCAGCCAATTCGTAGCAAATAGACTTACATAGCGCACAATCATTTGTTCATCTATTCGTCCTTCCTCCGGGGGCACTTGATGTTGTAGTGTCAAGAGGTATTTCAAGAGATTTTCAGAACATCATTTACTAGGAAGTATTCTAAAAGTAATAAAGTTAGTAACGATTACAATAATTGCGATTATTCACAAAATCACGTCAGGTCAGACCCTACTGTAACTGCGTCCCACACTGAAAGGCTTTTCTGAAACGTACAAGCATCGATTTACACTTCGATAGATTTCCCTGGAGATATGTTCCAAAGGCAAGACTTTTTCGTACCAACCTGCATTCTCATTCGTTACAACATACCTTAGTGAAAAATCGTTTAAAAAACTATCATCGAAATGAAAAAAAAACTACAAAAAGCAATTAGTCAACATCGAATCTGAAATTGAAACTGAACAACTCAGTTAATATTTTCATCAAAAGATTGCTTTTCTTTACACCTCGTCGGAACTAAGTGTGCAGGCGACAACGGTGCGTCCCGCTGGGCTCTGATTTCACCCTCCTATTTTTATTTTTTATCGACACAACCTAACGGCAGTGGGATGCAATAGGTGCCGCATGAATAAAAGCATGCGTTAAGCCTTGTTCTGTGACGGATTGCCACTGCATATGTAGGTACATGTTTATCGAAGTATGTGTATGCATATGTATGGAGGCAGCCTGCAACGTTGTAATAGAGAGTTTAAACTGTTATCAACAAGCTATCGTAAAGAATGCAAGAGTAACAGATTGCATTTCCATCTCCTATCTCCATGACAATAAATTATTCATTCACTTAGCTTTTTCCATTTACGTGAAACGATAAACATCTACATAGCAGGGTTTAATTTTCTTTCACATATCAGTTACCTACTTATTTATGAGCAACTCAAGCTATCCTTACACTTTACCGATCATTTCATACATTTTACCTCTACATTCTAAGAAACTAGGATAACACAACTGCATACATATGCAGTTCTGTAATCCGAGTCCTGTTGATCAGCACATTGTTTCTGCTTAGCGGTATATTCCTATGCGTGTTGATTCATAATCTATGAATCACTGTTGCCGTAAACTTTGCAAGGTGAGGTATAACAGGACATGTCTAATATTTTAGCAAACAATTCTGCAGGTGAACTGAACACGGAGCAACAATAAATGGATGGTCATATTTCATATTCTGTTGATAGTCGTCTCAAACAGATCTAACGGTACTTCCCTATACAAAGGCGCTGCGGTCCCGTCTTATTTTTTTCCGGATGCGGGGCCTACCTGCGATTTAACCATACACTTGACGTCCCTTTCGATTTTTTTCGTAGGTAGCCACCATCGATAATCTCTTTATAACGTCCCTATTAAAAATCCCGTTTTAAGAGCATAATATTCGGTTTTTTAATAAATAAACGTTAGCAAATTGATTACGAATGAGTGGTTGTAATCTACATAACGATTTACATGACATAAAATTAAGTATGTAGATTTGGTAGCCTGCGGAACCCAAAACTAACAAAGGAAAGTAAACCGTTGATGTGGTTTGTTCGATCGATGAAAGTAAAGGCCCGAGTAGACGGTCGAGCAGTCCCGTTAGCCGGCCCGAGCTCGGGCTCACGGAATACTAAACGCTGACATACTGCGCGGCTTTTGACCCTAGCCACATTCTAGTCTAGTACTTCAACACCTCTGGGCACCGATTCATCTAGGTACCTCACTGTTATTCTGCACATTTTCACAAATAATTCACTCAGGCGCAACTTTGAAAAAAATCTCTTCCTATTCAAAATTAAGTAAATCCATGTTACCGTTCCTTCTAGAAACTTGTTTTATACTTTGAATTTACTAAACCATAAAATAATAATAATTAAGGAGTCTACTGTTGCTGGCAATAATTGTGGGTAAGATGTAGCCATCAAACCTTGGAATATCCATTCGTCAAAACATAAATATGTAAATAAAACTCAGCTTTATTTATTACAAAGGATTGTCTTCAAACGGTTTTTCGTCCTTCCAAGACTTGCATTTTTTTAACGGTACAGACGCATTGTTGCTGCCATTTCGTGTTTTCTTAAAAACAAGCACTATTCAATTTGCTAAAAGCCAGAAATGCAATTTGCGCAAATGGCATTTTTTAGTGCGTCCCATTATATTACTGACGTAACTGGCCATAAAACTCAGCGGTTCGTTGTGTCTTAAATACCTTTGCCTATCCCAGCGACCTTCGTTATTGTATTGAACAATCTCAAAAATGAACCGACAAAAGAAATTGCACAGTTTGTGTTAAAAGTGAAAATTATTCACAAATCGTAAAAACTTCATAGAAGAAGGGAGACGGCATCGGGTGTCGGGGGATTAGAAATTTAGCCAGACTTATCGGGACATTTAGTTACATATAGCTATGCCGGTAGAGATGTACGAGAGGACAACGACCCTACGCAAAATTCGCTGCATTGGGCTAGGTCTAGTGCATGCGCGTATGTAGCGGTACCAACGCGGAAGCGGCGAGCGGGAACGCGCTATGCGCCCGCTCCCAGCCAGAGCGGGAAAAACGCATGAATGAGTATTGAAGCCTACCCCAAGAAGGGGGAAATCGAGTTTGCACTGCGGGCACCAGCACTTGCACAGATATAGACAAGCCCTATACATTATACTAAATAGGATCAATAGTGCTTTACCATCAAAACTTTTAACCCAGCTATGGAACCGACGTGAACGACACTTTATATCTTCGTAGTACCTAGGTAGACGGAGATAAGAAACTTATTGGAGAAAGACTTTTTTGATAAGTTCTATTACAAAAGTTACCATGACTTGACAAAATGCACAAAAGTATAGTGTCTGTTTGAAACCAGGTGTCAATGAGTCAACGATAGTTTCACTGACACAAACACCTATCAACTTTTTAATATCTAACACGCTAAAACCAGCCATAACAACCAAACAACAATTCAGGATGCACGGGCTCGTTAATCACATAACTTATAGTTAGAGGAAACATGTCATGCTCGTGCTTTATCCCCCATACACAAACACAGAATAATTTACCAATTAGACAAACGTCAATGAACATTCGTTACTACTTTTACTCAGCTTTACTTTTATAATGCCCTTAGTCGCGAAGCATATTATGATCAATTGATTTTTTAACAACTGTTACTAATTGTTTGTATTTTAAAAATGGTAGATAATTCCCATTATCAAAATAAATTGTAGTCTTTTATTTGTTTTAAAAAAGATTAGTTACTTCCCTGGTTATTTTGTCCTAAACAATCAAAGTACAAAATTCAAAATTTCTACTTGGTTAATTACAAAATATGTATTTACGAGAAAACCAATAAACAAAGCAATCAAAACATTACCTTATCTCAAACACCCTTTAACGGAGTTACGTAATAAAAAGCCGTTTAAGTTTATATTACTAGCCTAAAGAAAATTTGTGATGTGATGTCAACGACCGTGTGCCCAATACTCGTACAGAAAACGCATTTCCCGGCGCACACGAGCGCAGCGTGCGATTTATTCGCGCGGCGGGTGCGGCGGGCGAGCGGCGTGCGGCGAGCGGCGCGCGGCGTCTCGCTCGCGCGGGTGGCTTGGAGTGGGACGAGGCGCCGCGGCCGTTCACCCCGGAAGATTCAGTGTTTTGATACCGCTCAAGCCTCCGCCGCCGCTGGAAAACTGCATTTTCTTTGATGCGCTTCGCTTTTCACGCTCTAATTGACCGACAATCGGATAATTTCGTTTTTTAAATGAACGATTTGTCTCATGGTCTCTTATAGGCCTCGAAAATGTAACAAATTGTTTATTTTCAAAGATTTTCTCACTATTTTCGAATTCATAGATTTACGAGTTTTATCTTTTCGGTTATACTTCAGGGTTGCAAATCTGGTAAACCATTTTCGAATTCATTTAGTTTCAAAGACTAAATATCAAACTTTCTTGTTACATTATAAGTACTATCATTCTGTTATCATCTGATGCTAACTGTTAAGTGATTAATTACTAACCGTTGTACTCTTTAATAAATTAAGAGTCAAACCTATATTAACTCTCCACCCCAATCGCCCACATCCCGACACTTGTTACATGTTAGAATTGTCTAAATCGATAGAGATAGTGACGAGTGCGTGCAGGGTGCAGGGTACAGACGCAGACGTTCAGTGAGCCAGTGAGCCTGAAAAACGTTACACTTTGGGGTAGATCACGAATGATCGGAAATTGCCAGACGTTATCGTAGGTCGTGGTTGCAAAGGGCGCAAATATACGTAATATAGCTGCTGGAGGGGTGCCACTGCAAACACGTAATATAGGGTGTTTTCAAAGTAGAACGATAAACGATTTTCGAAGACTGATCGTGGTTATGTCTCGTTTATTTCTAATTATAAATCTATTACTTAGATAATGTAGTCAACTATCTAGGCGTCTCTAAAGTCCTCAGAAACAACAATCCCATAGCATAATACTGTAGACATAAAGCACAAGCTTCCGGGTTCCACGACGAACATAAATTAAAATACATATACGTACTCGTAACTACCCGTACTTTTAGACGCTCACACTGAAAAGCAAAGCTAAGCTGAGTAGAAAAATGTAAAATGTGCAGCGCGATTCATTCAAACTAATTGAAAAGGCAGTCTTTAAGTGTCGACAGTCGCTTGCTCCTTTACACCCGCCGAGCAGTTTGCAGCTGTTGTTAGATTACAGGCTGTAAATAGTGAAATCAATATTGGATAATGGTAGGTGGCAGGGTACGGGTGCAGTGGTGGTGCCGGAGAGTCAGGTGCACCCTTACCACGAACTTTATACTCGAAAGGACAACGAAAAACTCTCAAACTTAAAATAAAATCTGAACTGTGTTCAAACTTTAAAAGTTGGTCGATCAAAAAATGTTTGAACTGTATTTTTACCGATCGAGAATCGAAGGTAAGGGTGCGTGTGCAGGCTGTGTCGACGACCCGTGAGAGTGAAAGCGTGTTCCGGGGAGGCGCGCAGGCCGCCGCCCGCCCTGCATGGCTTTCGCTGCCGTTCTCACGACACCCGCGACCACGTTGTTTTCAACTTGGATTAATTAGCGCTCTATGAGCTGTGATTTATCAATTCATAATTAACGTATTGATACTGATATATTGATTGATACGTTATTGGTGCGTCAGTGGTGTTCATTGCTAATATCTTGATGTCGTGATTTATTTCCTGTATGTTGCTAGACTTTTATCAGAGCTGAAGAAAGTGATGGTAATTCATATTTATATTATAATTTAATAAATTATCATCTTAGATTTCATTTTATGGTTGTCATATTCCTGAAAAAACTTTGTTTTAAGGAAATATTACTATAGTGTTAGTTGGTGGCATACAGTGTGCATATCCCGTGGCTCCGCTCGCAGATCGTCAGTGCTCGTGAGATCGAGAGCACGGTCACGGCGCGCGCCGCGGTCGCCACACTACGGAAGTAATGAACTTGAATGCAGTCCGCGGTCGCAATGCGCTGTGCCGTCCCGCTCTCCTCTAATAAGAGAATAGGAGGCGCGAACGTGACGTACTCACTGCATTTGCTGTCAAATTCGTCCGCATTCTCCGTCACAGGCCGCTTTCGTCGTCGATGCGTTTATCGGAACGAGACGCGAATATGTGTGTCGATTGCATTCTCGGCGTCGTAAAAGTGCATCTAGGTCGGTGGGCATAGCGGCGCTGCGTCGGGTTAGTGCTCGGCGCTCGCCGGCTAGACGTGAGGCAGGTCGGCCCAGGCGGCACAGGCGGCCTGCGGGTTGCATAATGCGCGCTGCGCTCCGCCGACTCGCACGGCAGCTCGCGGCGACCGCGCGTGCCAGCCGCAGCACGACATGAGAGCGGCGTGCCGGCTGCGGCCCCTCGTCCCTCTGCTGGCGCTGCGCATCCTGCTCGAGTACCTCAAGTCGCTGCACCTCGCGCCCGCCTCCTAGGCTCCACATTATCATAATACTAATGCGCCAAAGACGATAATACTCGTTGTTTATTCGCGGTAGTACTAACATTAAACGCGTAAACTATGAAAAGTATCTCAAGAATGCCATGAACGATGAATATTTATGATTGTAAGTATTGCTATATTTTAGTCTATTTCTATAACACCTAGTCTACTGCAGTTTACTTGAAAAAGTTTAAAAGTTATGTGAAGTCAAAAGTAGTTGGTGGAGTACGACACGTTTATGTTTACTATTACGCCGGAAGTTGTGAAAAGTAATTTTTACTGAGATTTTAATCGAATATTTTCAGACATCGGCTGATCGCGTTACTATGATTACAAAAGGGGCACTAAATTAAAAAAAAAAAGAATTAGTTCCCTACGCCTAATTCTGTGTGAAATAAAAGTCGTGATTATCAAAATGCCTGATAAATTGTGCATTCAATTCCGCATTTACATAACATATGCCTAACATATTTTGCTTTATCTAGCCGATAGGTACTCGCGTCTATTTGTAGTGGAAATATCTACTTATGAAATGTATTATTAGCGTGCAAGGTTAGTGTTCCCGTTGCACTCTCGCATGGCTATGTATGTGTTGCACACATCATCGCTATTTTGCAACATCACTCTTATTAGTGACACTTTTCAATCCGCGACCTTGTGCTCTTGGCTTGGATAATACAGACGTTTTCTTTCGTAGAAATCGAAAACCATAAGTACACAATGTGTGCCTTACGAAATGTGATAAATAACTAGTGTTTGATTCAATAACGTCAAAAGAGCTGATTTAATAACTTCCGCGTTTATGAAGTACTTCACTCGCGGTCGTATCATCGTTACAGACTCGATCGGGAAATAAGATATAGATAAAGAAACCTTGTAGAGCCCGAATAGATCAAAACAATCGATTCATCATATTGTATAAATGACTGAATAATAACGTTCAGCGTCAACGCGCATTGCCGCCGGTAGGGTTCCGCACTTTCAGGATCTTGTGGAAAATTACAAGTATCCGAATTTATTGGTAAATATTCTTAGTTTCTTATTGGCCATTATATTCCTGCTTCATTTCAAATCAATTGCAGTAACATAGATTATGGTTCCTAATTGTTAAGTATGTTTTGTTATCGTATTTAGATACGGTGTCTGCTAAATAACTTTATATTAAATACTATTTAATCATAATGCAAACATCGAGAAACTACTTTTTTTAATGGGGCTAATAAGTTTAACCTGTGTATCTGTGTAATGTCCCGACACATAAACTGTTTCGTTAATAAAAGAATCGAGTTCTACAGTAGAATGTTTAGAAACTTAATAATAATAAATTATTAATTATCATACACATATCCACAAATTATGTAAAAGGTGTATGATAGTGATTACGATTATTATTATAAACATTCAACTGTAGAAACATATTTAAATACATTATTAAACATATCTACATATCTTAAAATCATAAGTTCTTCTTCTTCTTTTTGCGAGTCGATGGACTCAAATAATGCCCGACCAGAATACAGCCACCTGCATAATTATAAGTTATTCTTTAAAAATTTAAAGCAATTTCGAATACAGCCACAATAAATCCTAATAAGTGGCAAGCCAGTACAGATCAATAGGTTAAATTTTATTGCATTGTTGAAAAAAAGACTATTATATCTAGGCTACAATTTTTAGCCTAGATCTTATTGTGTTTTTTTGAAATTTCACCTTTATTTGATATGCACCTACGACAACAATAAATTAATATTCTATTCTTTTCAAATTGTGAAAAGTGCTAGTGCATATTCAACACATTTTCATAAACGTTGAAAAAAATATTAAAAAGTAAACGTTGACAGCCCTGCGTGGTCGCAACGTGCGAGCGTAAAGGGCAAGTTCAAGAGCGAGCGCATCATGCGCGTGCCCAAGGTTGCTTCCTGGTGCGCGCGCGACGATGCGCCGCGCCCTGCAGGCCGCGGGCGGCGGGCGTGCGCTACCGTGCAATCTGTGCATTGAGCACTGTGCGCTGCGATTGAAACGGATGCTTTTCATCCGTAATTATATGAAAAATCGTGATTAGTGTTCATGGATTTTTGTTAACGTCAACGTTGATTGAATTTCATTTTTTATGAAATGAATTATAGAGACTGGAAAATGGTTTTTCATTAAATACTTGAGTAAAGTTAAAGCAGACTTCACTTTTTGAGAATTTGACTTATAAAATAATTTCACTTAAGTTAATTACAATCAAGCAGACATATAATCTGTGAATTTCACCGAATGGCTTACGTAATTCAATGAGTGAAAACAAATAATCACATAATGATTATATAGAACAAAATCGTTAATGTTATCAGGAAAAGTACAAGTTGTGGTTGCCGGGCGGGGTTGCGTGCGATGTGTGACATTGCGCGGACGCATTGCGCAACCGGCACTCACGGTCACGTGCAACCACCCCCCCTCCCGCTCTGCTCCTCACTTCTTCACACGATACCCCCACCACCACAGCCGACGACGTTACTGTGTAAACATCAGCCCTTACGCAAGAAATAATTATATACATACATCATACAATTCGTTCATTAACATTGACACTTCAGACTTCCGGCCAAATCAAAGAAAGTGATCGACCAATAATTACTTTCTCATTCAGAAAAGAGCTTGGATATGAATAATGTGATTTTAAGAAAGATATTAACTACGTAGTGGTCTAAAATCGTTGATTTTTCAGAAATGTTAATTCTTTATTGCATATTTGGTAGGCATGTGTAATATATAAACTTACGTACAAAAAGTACAATAAAAATAATTACTTAGCGATGCACTACATTGGTTACAAAACTCATACATAAAGGCATTACAAATGCAGCGCATAACGTTTACAATACGGAGCTCGGCCGGCGCTTGCGCAACTATTTGAATGTCAAATGGGGCCGGTTTGGAAAACAAAATTTTCGTTCTCATCGAGAGGAGTCGTCGGCCGCAAGCCGCCTCGCTTCCGCAATTATGCAATGAAATGTTGAACTTCAATGTTGCCTCACTACACCAACATTCGAATGCATTCTTTTACGAACCTGCCCATACTTTAAACACTTCGCTACGAGTGTCGTTTGTATATTTATATCCCTTTTACATAACAGTGTGTTAAAACTAAATGCTTTATTTAAGTGTAAACTATACGTGTAAGCGATTAAACCAAATTAACCTATTCGTAACCAAAGGAGTTTTTTGTGTTCTCACAAACTGTTTCAACTGGTACTTACTCAGTTTAATGTTCCTGAAACATACTTTCCGGTTTATTTTAAACCTAATGATCGTTAGAATTACAAAGAATTTCAATTTCGTGACCAATTCACTGTTCCGTATTCCACATGAGTAGTGCCAACTTGGCAAATAATCAATGCATCTAACGTCAAGAGAGCAAAACGCAATCATTTTGATATACATCCTATATTTAAACCGATTTGTTTTACCGTTGCCATCGTAATTCATAAACATCATTTCGTTTGACATGATTAGGTATGTACATAATTGATGTTGAGTACATCTTCAGGGTTAGTAATATTGTAATTGATCAAACACTGTTTCTGGACACTCCTGCAGTTTCAATGATATCAATTGTATCGTTTGGTAAATCAATATAGTTTTATCATTTTGTTAGAAAGTGGTAGGGCTTTTCTCGAAAATAAAATTTTCACCTTTGTGGAGCGTTTTTCACCTTTGAGTTTTTTTACTATGACTTGTGTCGTAATAATCTGGGCAACTTTTACAATGACTGCCTTATTTGTAGATACTAATCAGGAATGGAGTGTCAAAAAATATTTGCACGGACAAAGTTTTTCCAATAAATTTCCATTCGCTCTTGTAAAAACATGTTTTGAAATCTTCCGCTATATTAAAAGTTTAGTTCAAATTTAACTGAAACGTTTAAAACATACAAATTAAAAATGTTTTTTTACTTTGTTCCAGGTATAAGTTACTTCAATACGCAGAAAGTAATTATGAGAATACAAGTTTAAAGGACCCCACTGAAATCAATCAAAATGAGACTGGTAAGTAAAATTTTAAGTTTAATTATCTTTTCACCAAATTGAGTAGACTGAAGCCTGATTCCGCTGCCTAAGTATTCAATTGAATTTTGTTGAAAATATAAATAGGCATAGGGGAAGTGTCGCTGCGCAGTGGAAAGTGCGCACTTATCACAAAACTGGGTCAGTAGTGGCGCCGCCCCTTTATCGAACGTCGCTTCTCGCCTCTCACTTAGGAAACTAAACTCTTTCTCGAGGAAATAACACTCAAAGTTAGACGGCACGGCGGGAAATGCACACGGCTGTAAAGAGCGAAAATGCATTTCGTTACGACGTTGTTTGCATATTTTTGGGGTCTGAAAATGACCGACTTGCGAACTAACAGTGCTAAATCTTCACTCTAATGAAAACGTTTCGAATGTACATTTCTTCTGGTGATTTAGAAATGTTTTATAAGTGAATTAATTTTGAAAAAGACTTGGTTAAGTGTAAAGGAATGGGACTTAATTTAACCTGGAACGTATTGTCAACAGTCAACAAGCGAGGAAGTTCCAAGTACAACGGTGGTGGGCCGCACCGGGAGTCCCGGCGGCGCAGATGTGAGCGGCGTGTCCAGCGCGGGCGCATATGATGTGACGCGCATGCGCGAGGAGGAGTTCGAGAGGCTCACAGTGTACATCGTACCCGACGTGCCGTGCGAGCGTGGCACGTCCAATCGTGCCGAGAGGACGCTGCCGCGCAGCCTGGCGCTCAGACCATCTGCAGTATTATCCACTCCAAATACACCGGTACGTACCCTATCCAACACTAATATAGAGCAGTGAACTCAATCTTAACACACGGAAAAGAGTGAATCACATCGTAACATATTACAATTATTCCAGACTGAGGGTGTATGGAGTATAGGTGTAATACCGCGTGGAACGCGCTTCGGGCCCTTCGAAGGCACCCGAACACCGAACAAACCTAACGACAAAGTCTCCTGGAGATATTATTGGAGGGTAAGTGTAACCATAGATCCATTATAATCAAATCATATGATCCAGTAATCGCAACCCGCTTTGCTTTTATTATTTTAATTTGGTTGAGGCTTGTATCTGTACATTCAGCAGCAAAACTTAGACCGCAATCCAGACTATCCTCAACTAAGCGAACTACTAGACTAATATCTCTCGCGTATTTTATAATTTATCTGTTTACAATGCACTATTATTTTCTTCTTCAATTAACCGAACTCTCTCTTTGGGCCAGGTACAGGAAACTGTGAGACATCATACTTACGGAAATATTAAGGTGAGATTGGGCTTTACATTCGATACCAATGGTGGTGGATCTAAATTATATTTTCTGTAAATTGAAACTTTTATCTCAAACACAAGAAATTATCGTTCATGTCACAAAGTGTGTGAGGGACTGATTCGAATAGATCGCTTACCGTCACGCTCAACCCAGCTAGTACAAATATTTGAATACAAACTACTAGTAGTAGGCAATGTCATGAACGTATCATAATGCATGTTGCTGATATCCCTGTCACAGCACTAGATGAACCCACTAGTATTGTTCAAACATAAATCATTGTTGAACGCGCGTTATCTTCCGCGTCCTATATTACCTCTTGAGTGACATTGCATCTCGTCCTTGACTCCACACTACACTACTATAATGTAAGCGTGTCGCTATCAGTTGCACGCGCACTGTAAATATCCTGCACGTGCCACGTGCACGAATAACATGTGTTTTGCTCAATTATATAAGTTTGATTTCAAACACACATAATAATCATAATATAAGCAAATAAACAATTCACTACATTTTAATTTAATTGGGAAAATTCTCACAGCGTAAGTGGTATTGTAAGGCAATGATTACATACAGCAAGTAATTACTTTTACAAGAGTAACTAACAAATCGTTTATTCAAAGTTATTTACATTCAAATGAATATTCACACAAATCACTCGCGTTGTGGTAACTATAAATTAAAACTTTGTCTTATTTGAGAGTTCTGTAGGTACTCAATTATGTTTACATGTGTACTGATCGCAAGTGTTATAATTGTTGTTAATTTATTACAGATATTCAAGGACAGTGACTATTATTACCTGGACGGGTCCGACACGAGCGTCGCGAACTGGATGCGATACGTCGCGTCAGCGTACTCCCTCTCCGTGATGAACCTCGTGGCTTGTCAACATCAGGAACACATCTACTTCTACACGATCAGGTAACTTCACTTCACAATAACAACAACACGCTCACTCATAATCACTTTATTTTTTTAAGGTCAACTTAATAATCTTATCATTTAAATTTTTCAGAGACATTATGCCAAACGAAGAGTTGATGGTATGGTATTGCAAAGATTTTGCAACGAGGTTGGGCTATGATATCGATCCGGAGAGAGCTACTTATTCTATCTGTAAGTATTTATATGTTTTAGCTGCATTTTACGTTAAGTTATATCACGTTACACGAATAACAATTTTAATATTCTGAATATGTTTATTACAGGCAAAGAAGAAACAATAAAAAAAGCTTATGGCTTGCCACCTGCACCAGTGCACCCTGAAATTGCCTTCAATCACATGAAATATGTTCTTGGATTAACAAATACTAAGGAACTGCTAGAAGCTGAGATCCCAAGCCGACGACGAAAACGAGAAGCAACCGATAAGCCTTTCCACGAAAACTCAACAACCATAATCCGTGAAGACCCGAGATGTATCAATAAAAACGACAGGGTGGTACTCAGGGCGGATATTTCTACCAACATCATTCATAACAAAACGGAAAACTCACTTGTTAGTGAACAAAGATCACTGTCGCCGACCAGCTTAATGCCTTCACCTTCGCCGGTAAAAATGCATAGAGAAAACCCTACTTTAATAATCCATCAACACAAAGAGAGCACATCCCAAGTGGTTATACACCAACTCGAGAATCCAAGAATTCAGAGCAATAGATCACCTGCCCAGTGCCAAACCTTGAGAGACATGCGTGGACCATCTCCCATGGCCCAAAGTAATCAAGAAAAGTTAGGAAGTAAATCTCCAATACTTACTCATTGTGTAGGACCACACTACGAACATCAACTGACACCTAACGATGGATCGGTGCGATCAGATGAAGGATACCATAGTAACGGTTATCACGATGAATTCACACCTCCTGAAGATTCGAGTGATTCCGATGTAGAAAATTATGTTCTCGACTGTTCCAACAAAACCAATGAACCCAAAGAGACGGTAATAGTCCAAAAAATTGATCAAGACATGCATCGCAATGAATATAGGAAAGTGAAAATAAAAATGCCAAGAGCATATCAGTATCAAAATCATAAAGAAATGGACTGTGAAAATGAAAAGGAATTAGTGATAGCTGAAGAAGTTCCCAACACTCCGCAAAATTTATCGCCACCCAGACGTGATCCAGCTACATCTACGGTTATTGTATTGGAGTCATCTCAAAATACGGTGGTGCCTTTAAGCAAACCGTACTACGAAGACGGTGCAATTTCGCCTCCGCCACAACCGGCTTTTATGAGATATTCTCCACCAGATACAAGAATACTGGAAACAATTTTAACTGGCAACAGAATCGATACAAATAATAATGACCCTAACCGCCGTCAACCAAACGCAACACCGCCGCCTTCATCTCCAACTGAAATGGCTTATTCATATAAGAAGAGTCAGAGATATGGCAATGCCTGCAGTCCGGACTCCAGCTCAAACTTAACCCCTCTGCCGTCGCTACTGCCACTACCACAGCAGCTGCCAACACCAAGCGCTGCCTCAATCTATTCATCATCACCACCACACACGATCCCACATACAACTGAAATCCGGGAAATCAGAGAAATAAGAGAGATCCGCGAGACCCGATATGAAAGCCACTACCCCAACTACTCATACAACTTATACTCTCCTCCAAACTCTACTATAATCACTCAATTGGGGTCTCCGCCCAGTAATTACTCACCGACGGTGACTTCATCTCACCAGTACGAGAGATCACAGAATGTTCAAAGTAACCACCACTATCCATCGTCGACTAGTGTGATTACGCTCAAAAATTGTTCACAGTTAAGTTTAATACAAAACACGAATGTGAACAGTCAAATGGTTCCTCAGCACGGCAGCGTCAGTCCCGACGGCTCGTGTGGGCTCATGGGGGCACCGATGAGTCCTGGCTCGCAATCCTCACGGGGATATAGGAGCTTGCCTTACCCACTAAAGAAAAAGGACGGGAAAATGCATTATGAGTGCAATGTTTGCTGTAAAACGTTTGGACAACTTTCGAATCTGAAGGTTCACTTGAGAACGCACTCTGGCGAGCGGCCTTTCAAATGCAATGTATGCAGTAAATCGTTCACGCAACTTGCACATCTACAGAAACACCACTTAGTACATACCGGAGAGAAACCGCACCAATGTGATATTTGTAAAAAACGGTTCTCCTCTACGTCCAATTTAAAAACACATTTACGTCTGCATTCAGGACAAAAACCATACGCATGTGATTTGTGTATGCAGAAATTCACACAATTCGTACATTTAAAACTTCACAAGCGGCTACATACGAATGACAGACCATACGTTTGCCAAGGATGCGACAAGAAGTACATCAGTGCTTCCGGGCTACGCACTCACTGGAAAACTACTAGCTGTAAGCCAAACAACATTGAAGAAGTATTAGCAATAACGAATGCAGCAAACACTGAATGCATCGGTAAGTTAACTATCCGCTGATAAACAATGTTTTATACTTTTTTGATCACTTGTATTTTTTTAATAATAGCGAAATTTAAATTTAAACCAAAATTAAATCAAATGAAAGAGAATTAACGCGATCGCAGTCGCGAGAGCAACTGCAGCGCTCTGTACTTTCTCTTCGTAGGTGAACCGCAACTTTCACTTGCGCTCTCGCTGAACGCGGCCGATTTCATTTTCGCGTGCACTTTGCAGGTACCGTCGACAAAGACTGCCACGAAAGAGAGGGGCACGAGGTATACGAGGTGCACTCTCCATCACAGGGAGGGCTGGTGGGAGCCGGTGGGGCGCGAGTGGCGATGTCGCACGGTGAGCTGCTGGCGCAGGCGCACTCCACCACGCCGCACCTGGCACCGCACGCGCCGCACTCGCCGCACGCGTACCGCGCGCTGCCCGAGCACGAGGCGCACTACGCCGCGCCCGTCGAGCCGCGCGCCTCCGTCATCGAGTCCAGCCAGCCGCTCATCATCGAGTGCACCTGAGCCCTGCTGGTGCAGCACGCACTCGCCGGACGCGTGTTTCCCCGCCGCATCATGTGATTCCAGTCTTGTGATCAAACGAAAGTATTTCGTAAAAACATTTGGACGAGGACTTCGTCCCTTGCAGTGGCTATGAGATTACGATATAAACTTTAAGTTGTACATTTGTAAGAATTATTACTTGTAAATGCGATGCGATATTAATAAGTACTAAGTACTTGAGTAATATTAGTCCCTTCGGGAAGTGTATCATATTTAGTTAAGAATTTAAATATTACATCCAAGATTTCAGCAGCCTCTGTTTATACTAATGCTCAATTTTATATGTATAATTAGAATTCTATTGTAAATAGGATTTTGACACATCGACTTATTTAATTTTTTACGCGATTACAGATGTATGTACCTACTTCCAGATATAAAAATCTTCATAACAGTGTTGTCGTGATTGAAGATAATCCTTAATGATTTGTTGTTCAATTATAAGTAGCGTCAAACATCAGCACGTACATAAAAGTGTTACTATAATAAAATGTCACCAAAGAATATCTGAACAGCAATAAAGTGCAGAGAGAATACTGTTTTGTGAAATTATTTCAAATCAGTCCGAAACACGTAATTAAACAACTGATTAGCGGTAAGTGCCAAAAGCACGTTTATTTTTAAGTTAAAATTAAAGAGATGAGCGTATAGTATTTTTAAATTGTTGTTCCTAATGAATAATCGGAAAGTAAGCGCATGATATGTGCAACAACGTAATTCTAATGTTATTTAGAGACTAAAATTGTCAAATCGTGTACATTATCCCTACGCTAGAACAAATGGTGCTTCACATCGTAGAGTAGTGGTCGCTGGCATCGCCCGCGCCGCCTGCGCGCGCGCCGATGGACATGTACTACATCGTAATGTTAATTCACCGAGTCTACTAGTTACTATTTTATATTCCCAAGTAATTATGATTCTCCTATTCGAAAAGGCTGAGATAATTAAATGTAATGTAATGTTTGGCAAATATTAAACGTAAGTAAGTATTGGTTTACATGATGTGTAACTTGTGTAAACGTGGCTTGGAAGTAAAGCTTGTGTGTAATATTGTGTATTCACAACTTATACGTGATGTAAAACCAAACGATAGCGTTTTGTATATTTCTATTGTTCGTACGAATAAGATTTTTTACACGCAATCCTTAGTAGATTTATTAACGGTATATTTTCTACTGTTTACAGAGCAAAAGAATTTGTACTAAAGCCACTACCGTGTATGCCTGTATGGCTTCAAATAATGTCCACAGTCATGTTAAAAATGTCACTGGTCTCGACGTCAATGTTTCTTATTTCAGTTAAAAGTTACAATTTTTTTAACTTGAAGACGTAAATATTCTATCATATAACACTCTTCTCACTTCTTAATTTATCTTTAAATAAAATCAGTAATTTTTTAAAATAAATTCTTTATTGATACTTAACGTTAAGGATATTAGTCAATATAAGAAAAATTTTAAAAGTTAAAAGAATTGTAACGAATTTAAACATCCTCATGAAAAATCGCATACCGTAAGTATACGGGTGATTTTATCAAGTACATTAAATTTACTTAATGATTATGTACAGTCACGAGCACTAATATGTAAACACTTAACAACTTTTAAAAATGTTTTACTCCTACTGTTTCGATTAAAATTTCATTTTGTTATGAACATAGTATTTTGGAACTCATATTGTTATAAAAAAATCCTATCTCCAGATTAAAATCGATATTTCTCGGGAAAATTACTTTTAAATTTAGGAAAGTGTATACTTATTGGTACTGGTGACTGTACAGTATCTACCATATCATGGAAATTAAACCTACTCTGTAAGAGATCACCTGTACACTTACATGTGCATCCTCCCTGATTTCAAAGTTTTTATATGCATAATTTTATTTATCCTAAATAGTTATATTTATACATTCTTAGAAAAGTAAACATACAGGGTTATGAATATTATGAACCTATCAACGGTCACATAATAAGTAATCGATTTACAGAACTACATGGAAAATGCTACAAATACTTTTGTTGTATTGTTAATATCTGATGTAACTTTTCTTTTTTTCGCAAATCTTTCAATAAATCGCTTTCAAACGTCGAAATCGTAAGTCGATAATCATCTCAAGATCTACACTTTTGTAGATATATGTACGTTAACTAATTATTGAATTAAGAAATTAACTATTGTTGAGTGACTTGAGCACAGCATGTTGACTGCGATATTGTTACATATATACCTAACTCGTTGACTTCTCGCCATTCCTTATACTTATTAAATATTATAGTTATAGTATTTTGTTAGATTTTTAATTATAGTATATTTATTTATCTTTCACGTCGTATCACACTGCTGTCGAAGATCTTAACAATCACTAATTTCTTGAATCTTTAATTTGGGACACTCATTGTTTATATAAAAATACATTTTCTGTTTGACAACTGAAAATAATATAGTAGGCATCGAACTGAGTCCAAAATTTTATATGGAAATAAAATAGTAAACGTCGCACAAATCTCGCACTAAGACAAAATTAAGAATGCTAAGTATGCTGAACAGTACGTAGGTACAATACACCATGTTATTTTATTTCTTTATTGGATTTTGACTATTTTGATATTTTTGGTAAAGCGCGAACAGGTAGCAACTAAACACACTGTAAATAATTCCGATGAATTATAAAATAATGTGGTATATTTTTAAATTATTTACATTAATAATGATATATCAGTCACTACCTACGTTGTAACTATATTTCAATAATGTATAAAATTGACACCTAAGAGAGATTGATGGTCATAATAAATAATTTAAGTACAATACGTTACTTGTGGTACTGCAAGGTAAGCAATATTATCTCTGTATGTATTTAATACCTTTTGCTACTATTATGTATAAAATAAATATAATGTACTCGCATACACCTCGTAAGGAGTATAGGTAATATTGTAACTACTTAATGCGCCAGAAACTTACCTACATACTGTAAAGGCCTGTAATTTTGTACACCTTGATCGATAATAATTATTTTACAACACCAAATTCATTAAAACGGGAGTAAAAATATAAATCATGGTTTTATTATATTTAAGTACCCCATACATAACCATCATCATTTCAGCCGAAAGACGTCCACTGCTGGACATAGGCCTCCCCCAAGTGTCGCCACATTGACCGGTCCCGTGCGTCTCGCATCCAGCGGACATACCATACACTGTCAATTAAATTAACAACACGGTAAATTCAGTGATTTGAATGACTTTATTCACAAATATTCTTTATTTGAATGATTTCATTCTTTGTTTTTTTTTTACTTTATTCAAACGACAACACACATAGTTCAGCTTAAAAGAAAAGAAATACATTAAATCAAAGAAGCAAATCATCATCTGCCTAGCCTTTTCCCAACTATGTTGGGGTCGATTTCCAGTCTAACCGGATGCAGCTGAATACAATATTTCACATGGAGCGACTGCCTATCTGACCTCCACGACCCAATTAATACTGGTAATACGATACTCCTTGGTAAGACTGATTATCAGACTTTTGACACTGACTATCTGTAACTACTTTCCGAGGCACGGAGGAAACTGGGTATGTATCTAAGGGCCAAAAAAGCCTAAAAATAAATGGTTGTTGTTGTTATAACGGGTGGTCACCCATCCACAGACCAACCTAAAGAAGAAAACATAACAGTAAAATTACACAAGTCTTAATGAATAACTTCGGTGTCATAAAAGAGTAAGTAACTATCTAATATTACGACTTTCATTTTCTATCACTCTCGTTGATAAAGAAAACTCTCTCGGACTTTACTACGCATATCGAGGTACAGCTACAGATACAGTTTCAGTATTCAGCGCTGAACTTTTCTAGCACTATTTCTTTAATTTAATTAAATAAATTATCATCTAATCTACTACATGTAGAGGTAGGAATGAGGACCTCATCGATACAATACAGGGTGTAAACAGACCCTTCACAAAGCCGTCAACCAAACATTTTGTACATCAAACTAAGTAACTTTACGCAAAAATTATTGCTGGGAATCGACTTTTTTTTGGGGTGAAAAATCACGTTGGTGGCTCGATGGAAAGCACTCAAAGCATTGTGATGGATGGATTAAATAGTACGGGGGTCGTGGAGGTGTGTCAAGTAAAAATCTTACATTAAAAATATGTTTTAAAAAAAAACTTTTGAAAAAGTTGGAACTTGACCCCCAATATCTCCGTAACTAGAAGGTTCCCAGGTATGGTCTAGAACAAAAAAATTATCGCAAAGGCGGGGAGAACAAGTGCCATTCGGCTGTGTTAAGGGTCTATTTACACCCTTTATGTCTCGATGAATACAGAGAGGAGTACAGAGATTTTCGAGGCTACGCTTGCCGCACTCGGGAATCGAAACGACTAATATTCGAAAAAATAATATCTTGTACTTTTATGACATCAATCCATAGGGGCAATCATATGGATCAAATTTCTCTAACATGATAAATTAAATGAAAGGAAAATCATGAAACATAACTTATAAATTCAATGGGATAAGATAAAATACTTTAACTCAAAGGTCCATCTGATTACATAAGTTAGTACCTAATTAACAATTGAAGAGAGACGATTGCAATTTGCACGTGTTTGTGCAAGCAGCGAACTCCTTATCTAAATAGTACTCGTCATTTTAATAAATAAATGACGTCAAAGATAATTGTTAATTTTAGTAAAAGTGTTTTATCTTATCCCATTGAATTTGTAAGTTTAGATTTCATGGTTTTACTTTCATTAAATTTATCATGTTGTCCCAACTATGTTGAAATATTTAACCCAATATTTCAACATAGTTGGGAAAAGGCTAGGCAAATGATGATTATTTGAATGCGAATTTCATGTTTTAAATAGGTAGGTACTCGAAGGTTTGTTAAAATAAAACAGCCATTCTGATTTATTCATTTATTAGAGTAGAATGTACATGTAACACAGTGTAGAATAGGGTTGAACATTAAAGTACAGGCAAGTTACGTTTCATTTTCGATACAAGTGCTTGACCACTAAGGGTGCGGCTACACCGTCGTATCTCCGTTGTGTTGTGGAGTGTCACTGGTTACTGATTCAGGCGCGCGGCACTTCTTGAGGTGCGTCCTCATGTTAGACGACTGGGTGAAGGCGAGCTTACAGCGAGGACACGAGTACGGCTTGGAACCGGTGTGGAAGTTCAGGTGTGATTTCAAGTGATGCTTCTTTGTGAATGACTTCGGGCACAGCGTGCAGGAGAACGGCTTTACACCTATAACACAAAATAAGGTTTATTTCAGACTGTTTAAATATTAAAGCCAAGAACCGCACCGTCTTGGGAGAAGGAATTATAAAAAAAGCTTTTCTCCTTACAGGTCGTAGTATTAAAAGAAAATTTCGGTTGAAGTTTGTATGTAACGAAGTCACGAGCTACCGTCATATCTATACATATAAAATTCAAAGTCCTGACTGACTGACTGACTTATATATCAACGCACAGCCCAAACCACTGGTCCTAGAGACATGAAATTTGGACAGTGTACTCTTTGTGTAGAGTAGGTATCCACTAAGAAAGGGTTTTTCGAAATTTCACCCCTAAGAGGGTGAAATGGGGTGTTGAAGTTTCTATGAAACTTTTTATTCTCTTAGTCGATTGACTTGAAATTGTGTCTACATATACTTCAGTTAAAATGATGAGATACGTGTATCACAGTTTTTCCAAAATCATCCCCCAATTTAAAATTCAATGTCCTGACTGGCTGACTGATATATCAACGCACAGCCCAAACCACTGGTCCTAGAGACATGAAATTTGGACAATGTACTCTTTGTGGAGAGTAGGTATCCACTAAGAAAGGGTTTTTCGAAATTTCACCCCTAAGAGGGTGAAATGGGGTGTTGAATTTTCTATGTAACTTTTTATTCTCTGAGTCGATTGACTTGAAATTGTGTCTACATATACTTCAGTTAAAATTATGAGATACGTGTATCACAGTTTTTTCAAAATCATCCCCCAATTTAAAATTCAATGTCCTGACTGACTGATATATCAACGCACAGCCCAAACCACTGGTCCTAGAGACATGAAATTTGGACAGTGTACTCTTTGTGAAGAGTAGGTATCCACTAAGAAAGGGTTTTTCGAAATTTCACCCCAAAGAGGGTGAAAGGGGATGTTGAATTTTCTGTGAAACTCTCTCGGGGTCGATTGACTTGAAAATGTGTCTACATATACTTCAGTTAAACTGATGAGATACGTGTATCACAAAATCATCCCCCAATTTAAAATTCCATGTCCTGACTGGATGACTGATATACCAACGCACAGCCCAAACCGCGGGTCCCAGATATATGAAAATTGGAGGGTGTATTCTTTGTGAAGAGTTAGTATCAGTTTTTCGAAATTCCTACCCCTTAGAGGGTGAAATGGGGTGTTGAATTTTCTGTGAAACTTTTTACTCTCGGGGTCGATTGACTTGAAAATTTGTTTACATACTCTTCAGATAAAATCCAGTAAATCCGAAGTCCAATCTCAAACCAAGGTATCAATATTTCACGTATCTAATTTAATTGATATAACTTTATAATAATAATTGCAAGTTATAAGCAAGTACATGTAAATCTATGTATGTATTATAGATAGATACATAGATTACTTATTATTCCAGAAGTAAGATCCCGTGGGCAATTCCCTAACTCCACGCGGGCGAAGCCGCGGGCATAAGCTAGTTTATTATAATTATCATTGAAATGACATCAACAAGTACATACTTATGTACATAATTATGTATATTCAATAAATACCCGTGGATGCACTTTCTATTCTATCTAGTCTAGAATATAAGTACGTGATTACGGTAACCAATTAATTTCATTTAGCATTGATCGGGAATGTCGAGCACAAGGTTATAACACTGAAAATAATTAGTTTCTTTATCAGAATCTATATGATTATAAATACTACATGTCGCATATCTTGTTTGCGAAATATTTATTTGTCGTCATATTAACATGTCACATCATCTATTTGCGTCACAATAAAAACTTCACTTGATTGAAACATTATCAATATAAGTCAACCAATCAACCAAAGATCGGTCAAAGATAAATTAGTAGTAGAACAGACGCTAAAGGCTTCAAACCCTCCACGAAATCTCGGATAACTATAGAATAACCAACCTATCCCAAGCGGAATACTAATATTTTCGAGCTCGCTTCGCTCACTAATACACCCTTTACTTACTCAAACTACATATTACTACTATACTATACAAGTAAATAAATTTGTCTGTTTATAATTTCAAAATAACAGCTTTTTACTGAATGCATAGGAAAGTATAAACGGTACTTATAACAATTTTTTTTTTTGGATATTTTTTGATATGTCTCTGTTTGTTCCGGCTAATCTCCGAAATGGCTGGACCTGTTTTGACAGGACTTTTCTGGAACATAGCTGATGTTATAAAGAGTAACTTAGGCAACTTTTATTTTAGATAATGGATTAGGGTTCCGTGCATAAAAATGTAAAACCCATGAAATTTCACGCAGACAAAGGTCGTGGGCAACTGCTAGTTCAATATAAGTTGAATGAGTAAAAAGAACCGTATCCGAGGAGGGTTGCCAAAATTTTCGAGTTCACTTCGCTCGCTCTTACATTCTCTTGTTTCTGGAAACTTCTCTGCATTAGTCGACAAAGTATCTGCATAACTCCTATTTCTGTATGAATGGTCAGAAGAAAATATAACCTACCCTAGGTGGAGTGCAAAATCTTTCTCTCATACATTGTTTACTTTCGCGAGTTTTTATTTATAAATTGGCAAAATTAGTTCTACATATTTATGTATAGACTTAGAAAACCCAACAAAATCTAGGTCCCTAGGTTCTAGGTCTCTTGTTTCCTATATTTTCTCGATTGGTGAGATTTTCTGTTTAGGTCGACAAAGTTAGTCCTTGTATTAATGGACAAATGAAAACCTAACATATATCTAAGGTGGAGTGCAATTTTTTTGAGCAGTTTTCGTTAAGTAATTCCTAATTATCATTAACACTAGAAACGGGATATTTACCATGTTGACTGTTTTCTTTGAGTTCCCGATATTTCGGCGCTGTTGCAAGCACCATGATCACGGATAAACAGATCCGATCCGATTTTAATTCCTAATTCCAAACCTCCCACCTATGTGCTTTTTTTCATTCAGGGTACCCCCCTCAACCAAATTCCTGGCTGCGGCCCTGCCTTTGACGTAGGCAAACAAGAATGTCAACCTCATATTATCACCTCTCTCTTTGTTTAACTGACCTGTGTGTAGTCGCAGGTGAAGCGTCATGTTGGAGCGGTCTGCGAAGCGCTTGTCGCAGTGCGGGCAGGCGTAGGGCCGCTCGCCCGAGTGCGTCCGCTGGTGCTGCTTCAGCAACATCTTGCGGGAGAACGCCTTGCCGCACTCCTCGCACACGTGAGGCTTCACACCTAGAACCAGTTACAAAGGAGTAACCTTCAAATGATAATGGACTAAATATAAGGTTGTATTTAACAGAATGTAGACTCTAATCTTCTCGTCTGGAGGAAGTTCATTTTATGCATCAAAAATACTCGCCAACATAAGGTACGCTTACAATGAAACACATACAATAGGATTGGTATGACAACCTTTCTAATAAGAAACTGTAGATCTGTTTGAGGGATCTAGAAATCGTTGCACGTTCGGGAAAGTGCAAACTTAGCACTACGTAACTAATATAATGTGTACTTATTTTGGTCTCGGCACCACTGATCGGTATTATTAACAAATAGTTACTTGAATAGTTGTTATAGATTAACAATAACTGTATTGGGTCATCGAATCAAAAATTGAATATTTTATACTCTTCGAAAAAAAAATTGTTGATGATATAGGAACTTTCAATTTCGAAATAAGGAGCTTCTTTGTGCTTTATTCTTCTTTATAAATCTGTTTTCATCCTATTTATGATTGGTTACGGTACATTTGGTAGACCCACAAGTTGCAACCCAAAGACCAAGGATATGAAGAGCCTATAATATTGAATATGTAATTTCTACAGCACAATCAATTTACCTGTGTGAATCCTCACATGCATGTTGTATGCAACGCGCTGGTTGAAAGACTTGGGGCAGAGAGTGCATTTGTACTCTTTACGGTTCCTGAAAATAAATAGAACGAAGTTTATACTAATTAATGAATGCTTTACAAGCCTCTAAAGCTTAATTAAAGAAAGTTTTACTTGTATGCCTTAACTAGGATAGAAATATTGGTCTGAAAGCTGTTCAAATATTTTAGAAAAGAGAAGAGTAAGAATAACAATCTCTCACCGATGGATCTTCATGTGGCTGCTGAGATATCCTCTATCGTTGAAGTACTTGCCGCACACTGTGCAGGTAGCAGCGAACTCCCTGGTCCCCCTGTGTATGGACATGTGGTACTTGAAGTTACGCAACTGAGAGAACGTCTTGCCGCACTCGCCGCACGAGTAGCGCGCGGTGCTCGAGTGCCGCCGCATGTGCACCGCGAGGGACTCACCGCTCGTGAACACCTGGAAATATTACATTTAGGATGACGATACAGCAAAGAACAGTCACACGAATGCATTTTTAAGGCAGATGAACATACTCCTTGACCCAACCCCCCCTCCCCCCCCCCTTGAGACAAAATAGTAGATCGCTTATCAGAAAAGTGGTTGTGATCACTCACAGTAACATGACTGTATTTTGATAACCGAGCTAGTATTCGAATTAGGTATTTACTTTATATAGATTTGAAGGTGCTTGAAACTTGAGTGGCTACATAATTGTGTGGTTCTAGTTTCAATAGTTCAATTACTTGTATTTGACATTGATAAACTTACACTTTACAGTTACAGAGCGGTTAGACTATACGCAACTTCTATATTTATAAAGTTATAGTTCATAACTTTGGCTTGTCCAAGTAAACCGTATTCTTCAGAATAATGGAAATTTCAATAATTTATGTGCTAACGAAGAAACATTACAAGTAAGTTACGTGACTTCACATATAACAAATAACATAAAATGACTATAAAATAATACATAACATGTAAATATATTGTTTATACAGGCATCCCAACTTCAGGCACTTTAGTATAGACCAAGAAACAACAGCTTAGTGGACGTAGCATTTCAACCGCGAATGCAAACGACAACATGAATATAAATGCATTTTAGCGTAAAACATTTCCACTCAGCGTGGTGAAAGCAAACCTAGGTTTTAAGGAAACGCTATCAATATTGCTTCAAGAAGACGTGTTTGATTTAAACAACCCTCAAGATAGTGTCAATTCTATTTTCATAGGTGTTATTCGGATGCATGCACGAATCCATCCATTCATAATACGCTGCGACGTTAATACGTGTTTCGTGCGCGAGGGCTGTTTGGCCTATTGCCAGGATCTAAGGAGCCAGATCCACCACAAGGTTGTGAAGCATTACCGTTCTTTTGCCAATTTTCCAGGTTAGAAAATGATTACTAGAATTTTTCAATCCTGAAAATATCCAGTATTCACCACTAGGTCACAAGTGCTACTGCTGAGCATGAGATCCTGGGTTCGATTCCCATTTCGGGCAAAGTGATATTAGTTTTTTCCATCAGGAATTTCTCAGTAGCAGCCACGGAGTCTGGATTTGTGCCCTGTTGATGGCAACGGGCTCTCCCCCTATTACATGGGACTTAAACATAACTGGCAAAATGTGGCTGTACTATTAGGTACACCTCTGCCTAACCCTTCGGGAATTACAGGCGTGATGTTTATGTTACTGTCACTATTAAGGTAGAAAACTTAATTAAAGAGAATTTTATACGGTCACTTACGGGATATCTTCCGTGATTGTTCATTATTTTGAGCTCCCGATATTATTATCGATTCGATTTTGATTTTATTATCCCGTAAGTGACAGTATAGTTGTAAACCGTGAAAGCTTGAAAAAGAGAATTTTGATCCAAGGTGGCTGAAGATAGAAATGTGGTCGTCGTCAGGAGTCCATTTTTAACCGAACTAAAGAATACCCTACGGCTGTATTTTCTAATATTGTCATGCAACCATAACATACCAACTAAAACTTTAAGTTTACCTGATTGCAAATAGTACACTTGAAGTCATCTCTGCGGTTGTTTGGTAGACATGAAACTGTGGCCAATACTTTCACGTCTCCTGCAGGCGCTGTGTCGCTAAGTGCTTCCGCATTTGATAATAGATTTGGTTTGGGAACATTGTTGTTACTATCGTTAGCTATGCTGCTATCGTTTCCCTGAAAATTAGAAATATTTTACTATTTATTATGATTACTTAGAAATGAAGGGAGGGTCTTACCTCCATTAAA
The DNA here is from genome assembly GCA_963082995.1 of Noctua comes. NCBI lineage: Eukaryota > Metazoa > Arthropoda > Insecta > Lepidoptera > Noctuidae > Noctua > Noctua comes. The sequence goes on from OY720269.1 coordinate 10,215,318, forward strand.
CACGATGAAAAACTTCTTACTTTTAGTTTGGATGATTGCGGCTGTACAGGATTTTCGGTTTTTCTACGGAATGGTTTGTAATTGTTAGGTATCCGAGGACTCCATGGACTCTCCAATACTTGATTTAAAATAGTTACTTTAGCCGACGTTGTCAAATCCATTTCTTTACTACTTTCATCACTAATATTGTTAGTGACGGGTCTGTTTCTATGAACTGGCATCGGTTTTATCGAATTGAACATTGACGGTGCGATACTAAAGTCCAAGGAAGGAACATAAAATCCTGAAAGCATCTGCTCCTGTATTCCCAACTGAATTAAAGGATTTGCTGACATAGGGACATGGTTCATTAATATATTCATCGGTAAACTATTTGTGTCAGTGCCAAAGGCATGTTTCTTATTACTTCTCGCAACCGAACAAACTTTTAGACAAGATTGGTCGGACAAAGTCTTGTTAGTTTCACCGTAATCTGGTTCATCTCGAGTGCATCGCTGCTTGTGAAGGTGAAATACTGTAGGCGAATGACTGATGTGCTCGTCCGTTTTTTTATATGGTTCTAAGAGTGAACCGTCGGCGCTGAGATGTTTGCCATTTGCATTCGTCAAGAGCACAGATGCCGGAGCACGATAGCATTCATTTGATATTGCTAGCACGCCTGCCGTCAGACCGTTAACATTACCGTTTCGAGGATATGTCTCGATAAATAAATCACGTAGAAAAGAGTTCCTTTGTCGGTCTCCATACGATGATTTCAGATTTCCTAAAGAAGTCTTACGCTCTCCACTCGGATTCTGACTACGTACCAGCTTATCTTTGCAATCTGGGTTGCTAACTGAATACTGTATTACATCCTGGATCTCCTTGCCTTTCTTTATATTTACGTATCGTTGATCTCTACAGCCTTCAAATCCCAAAGTATATACATTCCTTTTTGACAAATCCGTTTCATAGTGAAAACTTAAATTGAAATTGTTATAATCCAAAGTATCAACCATTGGCGGCAAATGTTGAGTGTCAACAAATATTTGCATGGCTTTTATAATGTCTAGAAACATTTCAAGTTTTTCTTTTTGCACAGTGACTTCACCATTATAAATGTAATAAAGCACTGATGACATAGCCTCGAGGTCAAAATCTGGTAAAACGATAAAAGTCGGCGATTCATCTGTAGGACAAGAAAGTAGAAGCCGCTGAAAGAAAACGTTGCTAATTAGTCATTTTACGATTTTGTATAAAGTTGATAAAAGCTTTGTAGAACACGACAATGTAAAGTGTTTGCTTACTCTGAGAAAAGCGCTGACACTGGCGAGCACGGCGCGGTGTGCGCTGAATGCGCGCCCGCCGCACAGGAGTTTCACATCGCACCACTCGCCGTGCGACAGCCATTCACACATCTGAAATATCAATGAAAGAGAAATCCATTAACAATTAAATTTTATCGCCGCTCAATTTATTTATTAGATGTTTACTGTTAATTTCCTCGTTTTTCTCATTGTGTACACAATACATTTACATTTTTTAATGTATTTTAATATAGTTTTGAATAGGTAAGTATTTAGATTTTCAAAACCTCCTTAAAATGTCTGATATGTAGCTTTTTCTGTTATTTGTAATTGTAAGATAAGAAGTTAAGTATGTAAAAGAAAGATAATGAACATTACTTTTAACAATTTACAATAAAACAATCTAATCGCACTCACAACACACTTGATAATAGCCTGTGAAAACACACCGTTACAAAATGGATTAGAGAAATAATTTAGGAATTTCTTTCACGCAATTTTCGAGTAATTTGGATGGAGCTTCAACAGTGATCCGCTGAGCACGGAACCAAACTCGGACGTCTGTAAACACGCTATGTTTGTGGCACACTTTTAATTCCTCTCCGATCGTGCAAATAGATGCCTATGCTCGGTATCTGTGCTGTAGCAGTGACATGCACGCCCGATGTCTCGCACGCCAGTAAAGGCTAAATTAACCAAACACACCCGACCAGGTCAACGTTTTTAAAGTAGCACCACTCGTGAAAGTGTAGAGCAAATAGGTCTAATCAAACAAGAAGAAAATTGGAAGCATCATCTCGCCAACCTATACACTTCCTACTAACTACCTACGTCTAACTTGACAGTTATACTTAACCTAAAACGTCGATATTTAAGTGAGCACTTGAAATTGGTATGCAATGTTATGTGTGTGAATGAAAGCCTGCTCATTTAATCAATTCATTAGCAGTATACCTACGTTATGTGCTTACTTAACTTTGCATCAAACATACCATTGCCAGATTTACAAGATCAACGTGTAAAAAGCGCATTGTCACAGTATTTATTGCCAAAGTAGGTGTGAGCCTGCTGATTTATTGGTTTATCACATTACTCTGCAGGGATCAAGTCCACGGTAACGTGATAAAATCTGTAGCGCTTTACTTTAAACACCAAACACACATGATTCATGCGGAGCTTCTTTATGTTTTACTAGGCGACACGAAAAGAAAGGAGAGGCTAAAACCACAACGAGTAAGTATAAGTAGTTCTTGCGAAAACAAATATAGGTATCTGCGGAGAATAAAAAGCTTTGAAAGAATAGGTATCTCTGTTAAAGAATAGCGTTAAAAACGCTTTATCCAAATAGCTTACTACTCAAAATAGAAAGTTAGGGTCAGATTAGTTTCTAGTACATTATCAATTATCTACAGCATATTCCAGTAACCAGAATACACATGCTATCGATGCTGTCGTATTGTAACGATAATTATCGATTTGCCGATATCAATTAACTCGTGAAGGTATTTTAAGATTAAGATTAATAACCCGTGATCCATGAAATATTGCAAGCCTCTTTCTTGTCCTACTACTGTCTATTGTTTACCTAGCGGATACGTATGGCTAATATTTCAGGCTTGGAATATGTACAACTGTGAATTTCTGTTTGCGAACTGCAACCGAACAATACCTATGACTATAAATTTCTCACAGAAGAGAAATGCAAGCATGACTTTAAGGCATTAGAATTCTACTTTATCCACGTAAACACTACTGAAAAGTACTAATAAAAAGCAACTGTTTAGCAATTTGCTTAGTGACCACTCTTTTTGATTCAACATTTTTCGGGTAGTAATTTTAGGTACATACTTTTCAACTGGCTAGCTATACAGTTCGAAAGAGGTGCGCACAGACACACTCCGGTGATAGACAGACAGTGAGGCTGACAGCGTTGCCCACTTACCAGGGTCCCGTCAATCCATGGGGTAGGTACCTACCTACCCCATGGATATGATAGTGCAAAAGAATTTGCGCCTCGGGGGTGCTGAGGTACTTTATTACACAATAAGAAATTATTTTCATAAACACAATCCCTGAGTAAGTCCAACGGCCGTTGTATGCCGATTTGAAGTCCTGGGTATTAATTAATTATTTTATTTGTTGGTATTATAATTTTGTTCAATCGCAAGTAATGGAAAAGGAAAAATACTTCTGGTGATGACGTGCAGTAATCAGTAGTCATGGTTTATTTTACCTCTCTACTGCAATAAGGTGGTAGAAGCGAATTTGGCAAAGCTAGGTAGTCAATTAGGCATAGTTGAGTAAGGATTTTGGAGATTGTATTTAATTGATGTAGGACTTCAGTCAGGTGGACCGACGACCTGGTAAGAGAAGCAGGCAAAAGTTACATGAGAGAGGCCCACGACCGGGTTACCGGCGTAGCTTGCAATGGAGGAGACATACACTCAGCATTGGGTGGCCATATGCCAGAACCAATCAGACTCAAAAATATTAGATTTTTCCGAAAGTAAAAGTAGATTTGTATAAACATAGGCACCGAATGAGAGATCTTTGTATTTTTTAGTTCCAACATCTAGTTCTTACTTCCCACTTGACTAAATGCAAACACTATAGAAGTTATTGGACTCATAAATAAACATGGATTTATTTATTTTTGATCTAACGTTTAATCTACAGCTCGGCTAAATACGTATGTAGATATACCTATTTATTCAATCTGTCCGTCTTAACTTCCACGTAATCCTAGCTTGGGCGAGTTTACAATTCTAACCTACTTAGGTAGGTACTTTGGAAATAGGAACTTAAGTGGGGCTACCTCAACGAAAAAGCAGCGGGGTGTGGGTGTGGAGCTGAAATCTATGCTCCACCTCCTGCCCTCTTAGCCCAAAAACATGCAGCCGAACTGACCTCTGCGCTGCCACCAACGACGCGGTGGTAAGTGGCGGAGTTCTGGGCTAACAAAATATAAAAACTGTCGTGCCAGCGACACAGAAGAATAGGAACTTGCTCTGCCAGAAAGCTGGAACATCTAATTTGTCATTATGGATACTTTAGACGCGAGAAGATCGATTCACTTGTTATTTCTCGACTGCCGCGAAGCCCAAAAGAGAGTTAAAAAACAAAATGAAGTAAGTTCGGTATTTCTTGTTTGACGCAATTTACTAACCCATACCACGTGGATAGATTTGATTATTATAATAATTTCTACCGCTTAAGATACAGAAAATATTTAAAGTTAACATAACTCTATACTTTTGATACGAAAGTTGGGGACTTGAATGCTTTAAACTTAAAAAGGACTGCCGTAAACGATTTTTCCGAAAAAATTATTAGAATATTAAATCTCCACGAAGGAGCACAGAAATGAAATAGATAATGATATTGAGCTGGGAAAATTTAAAAAATATACATGTAGCATGAAATCTACCTATCCCTCTCATCAACTAAGTAACACTGAAAATTAAAGGTTTACCCTACCCGAATACACATGCGTTTCACCGGACGTCTTTAAAAGCGGTGAATTGTTATTATAAAAAATCTTTGATCTTGCTAAGTTTTTTAAAATACGGCTATTGTTTGCCCTATATGAGCAAGACCTCCTGAAAAACCCTTCCTTTGAAAAAATACAATTAGGTACCTAATTAGCTAAGCTCTATAGCATAGGTAACTAGACGACCTATATCGTCCTTTACGTAGATATATCTATAAAAAAACCATTACGTACGCACAAAATAAAAATTCTTAAAAACAGATAAAGGTACTGAAAGTTAAAAAAAAAATCTTATGATTGCTCCACTACGAATTAAAATAAATAAAGGAAGATCTATTTGACTCACTGTAACGGTTTAAATTCACCAACATTTAACATTTAATTTCCACTACTGTACATAAATATTTTCGTCAAAAAGCGCGGGAATTTCACCAACAGGGACTGAACCAATGTGTGCGCGTGAGTCCTCCACAGTCCACACTGACGGACGGTATCCAACACCGCAACACGCATGCTCCAATGTATGTTACCGCTGCCCATACACTACTACCATTTTTAATGGCATGCGTTATTCCATACTTTACGTGTGCCAACAAAACCCGTATATTAAACTTTCAACAAAAATATTCGATTGCCTACTAACTAAATAATACTTAGATTCTTGTTTGTGAATATTTCTAACGAGAGCTTTTCAGTTTTTATTCAAAACTCGTTATGCAAATTCGTGCAAATGTGCGGGACAGTCATGGAACATACAGTTATAGGTATTAATCATACAGATTTAGTTGTTACTTTGTCATTTATACTTACTCGGTGTTATTAAGTGCATAAATATTTTTCTTTGACATTCATCGAGAAGTAGGTAAATATTAGGACATACCTTTTCAACTGAGACTACCTTTAATCCCACGCTGTTTTTTACCATTAATTTGATCATTTCTAATATTTTCTGCATAGATTGTCTGGCAAAAAAATTAAGCAAGATGATCAATCTATCATCTAATAGATGCGAGACGCACGGGACAGGTCAATGTGGCGACTCTTGGGGGAGGCCTATGTCCAGCAGTGGACGTCTTTCGGCTGAAATGATGATGATGATCAATCTATAATCCACCAGACCAGACTCTAGACTCTACTTCCCTTGAATCTTAAAAAGAAATAAGAGTTTGGTAAGGCGCAATCAAGCAATCCCTTAGGTACACTTTAATATTCTTCATTACTAGTACATGGGTAGGTACTGTAGCGATTGATTTCTTTGTTGCTCATGGCAGTAAAAGTTTACCAAAAGGGGGCACGAGTACTAATGACGTCGAATGATAGTCAGCTATATTATACAGAGTGTAAACAGACCCTTCACATAGCCGTCAACCAAGCATTCTGTACATCAAATTATGTAACTTACGCAAAAATTATTGCTGGGAAACGACTTTATTTTTGGGGTGAAAAATCACGGTAGGACTCGGTGGAAAGCACTCAAAGCATTGCGCTGATGGATGACTTGAATAGTACGGGGGTCGTGGAGGAGTGTAAAGTAAAAATCTTACATTTTAATGTAAAAACATTAAAATGTAAAATTTTTACTTTGTGTATTTTTTAAACATGTATTTAAAAAAATACTTGTGAAAAAGTTGGAAATTTGACCCCCAATATCTCCGTAACTAGTAGGTTCCCAGGTATGGTCTAGAACAAAAAAATGATCGCAAAGAGGGGGAGAACAAGTGCCTTTCGGCTATGTTAAGGGTCTATTTACACCCTTTATAGGGTGAACGGGACCCCGACGCTAAAACGGTTACCACGTATTCAGTACATCATTCTGAACATAAATTTTTTTCGTCAGTTATTAAAAAAAAAATGCTGTTTCCTACAAAACTGTAATACCTACAAGGTGAAAATGTATGGAAGAGCAGATTTTTTTAAATTACCGATGAAAAATTTCTATGAGGTCCAGAACGATACACTGAATACGTAGTAACCGTTTCAGCATCGGTGTCCCTTCCACCTTTTATATTTCTGAGTTCAATTCCTGCATTCATTCTATCCCATAGAAGCTGGCCTGCCCCAGGGTTCTGTGTCGGGTACTGTTCTGTACACAGTGTACACGGCTGACCTACCCAACTCGGAACAAATTATAACTGAAACCTATGCTGACGACACCGCAGTCCTATCCTGTGATAAGGACCAGATTAGAGCATCCAAGAAACTACAAGAACACCTAGACAATATTTGGATCATGGCTGAAATAGGTCCGCCAAGTCTGATCATGTTACCTTGGCTTTAAGAAGAGGGGACTGCCCTCAGGTGAAACTTGAGGGACTTGCCACAGAACAGAACAGCATGCACATCGACAGAACACTTACCTGGCCTGAACATAATTATAAAGACCAAAAAGGATCAAGCAAACAGAAAACTAAGAGACTTTTACTGGCTTGTAGGGAGACAGCCATCACCTACAGATTTAAACAGCAGAATTGCGTCTATCTAATCAAGACTGACTACAACCGTCTAAGTTCATTTAATCCATGGTTGTTGTTAAAATAAAAATAAAACCAATCACCGCCGCCAACCTTAGAGCATTTATCGTTACCGTCGACTATAGGAATTTATTGAACCATGATTTTATAGTTATCTTTGAAAATAATACATTTTTGTAAGAAAATGCATTCTAAACCTAAAAGTAGTACGATAAGAGCCAGTTTTTGAAGAAGTGAACTGACAATCATCATTTTTTTAAAATAAAACTGATTCTTACCTACTGTTTTTGTTATAAGGGGCAGTCCCGCACAATAAAGGGCAATTTCCTAATGTGGGGTCAGTTTTAAAATATATGTAAGGATTCATAGGCAACTGTAAATCTGCAAGAATTTAATACATACTTCAAACGTGAATACTGCTCATACTACATAAAAGTTGTATTATTATGCATACTATTTAACTTAAAGTCACGCTCATCTAATATCCTCGTTCTCACTGTATTTTTTTAAATGAGCGTTGTAAATTTGTACTTAATGTGCTCTCTAATAGGCGGTTTACACACTATGTGCTACACGTAGACATTGTAATTATAACTTAACACAGCAATTAAAGTCCGAGGTAGGTAACTTACTTACACAACTTCTTGGAATTATATTTTCGACTGATTAAGTACGAGTGAGGGATGATAAAATCTAAAGTAGAAAGGCGTTTCAGACTAACCGCCTGACCTGTTATTCTACGTAACACGGGTAGTATAATAGGTAGGATGACAATTAGTCATTGTGACTAAATAAAGGGTGTAAATTGACCCTTATAACCGAATGGCACTTGTTCTCCCCGCCTTTGCGATAATTTTTTTGTTATAGACCATAGCTAGGAACCTTCTAGTTACGGTACCTCCGTAACTAGGGGCCAAAGTTCCAACTTTTTCAAAAGTTATTTTTTTAAATACATGTTTTGAATGTAAGATTTTTACTTGACACACCTCCACGTCTCCCGTACTATTCAATCCATCCATCAGCACAATGCTTTGAGTGCTTTCCATCGAGTCCTATTGTAAAACGTGATTTTTCACCCCAAAAAAAAAAGTCGATTCCCAGCAATAATTTTTGCGTAAAGTTACTTTGGTTTGATGTACAGAATGCTTGGTTGACGGCTATGTGAAGGGTCTGTTTACACCCTGTATAAAGAGGAAATTTGAACCCCCCATAAATGAGACGGTGTACAGCTCCAAAATCATCGTTCTCCAGTCCTTATCCCAATTTATTTGGGGTCGACACAGCATGTCTTCTTCTTCCATACTTCTCTATTACTCTTTATCTCAGCAGTCACCTCCTTTCTAGCCTTATAATAATCTTTCATACAGTCCAGCCATCGCTTCTTTGGTCTTCCTCTACCCTTACAGCCATTTACATTCATACTCAACATTCTCCTCACTACATTTTCCTCATTCCTCCGCATCATATGTCCATACCACGATAAACGATTACTATACAACTTTTCGGTAACCGGCGCCACTTTCAGACTTCCTCTTATGTACTCATTCCTTACTTTATCCAATCGCGTTACACCACATTCTGATCCATACAGGACAGCAGGTCTTACCATGGTTTGAAGAAGGGGAATGCGGGAGTAGCATATTGCCCTGCCGCGATTTCATCCATCCAGTGTTAATTCTGTGCTTAACACTCCGATCTATTTCGCCATCGCAAGAGTGAACCGAGATACCGAAAGTCGGAGCAGACTGCACAGTGTGTAATTTCGCCTCAAAAGCGGACATCCTCTTTTTATAGCGGATTCCGATGGATATAACTATTATACAATATAATATGAAACACCAGTTTAAATATATTACTTAATTTTAAAGTTACAATAGTTTTTTTGAAAGGTCAATGAACTTTATCAAAATCTTTTTTGTAGATATTTCCCAAAATAACAAACGCTCACCTTATTTAAAATTAACCATGAATTGAAAATTGTATATATAACTAGCTTATGCCCGCGGCTTCGCCCGCGTGGAGTTAGGGAATTGCCCACGGGATCTTACTTCTGGGATAATAAATAATCTATGTATCTATCTATTACTTGCTTATAACTTGCAATTATTAGTTTAAAGTTATATCAATTAAATTAGATACGTGAAATATTGATACCTTGGTTTGAGATTGGACATCGGATTTACTGGATTTTATCTGAAGAGTATATACACAAATTTTCAAGTCAATCTACCCCGAGAATAAAAAGTTTCACAGAAAATTCAGCACCCCATTTCACCCTCTAAGGGGTAGGAATTTCGAAATACTGATACTTACTCATCACAAATAATACACCCTCCAATTTTCATAACTCTGGGACCCGCGGTTTGGGCTGTGCGTTGATGTATCAGTCAGCCAGTCAGGATATTGAATTTTAAATTGGGGGATGATTTTGGAAAAACTGTGATAAACGTATCTCATCATTTTAACTGAAGTACATGTAGAATTGTAGACATATTTTCAAGTCAATCGACTCCGAGAATAAAAAAATTCACATACTTTTCAAAACCCCATTTCACCCTATTAGGGGTGAAATTTCAAAAAACCCTTTCTTAGTGGATACCTACTCTCCACAAAGAGTACATTCTCTAAATTTCATGTCTCTAGAACCAGCGGTTTGAGCTGTGCGTCGATGTATCAGTCAGCCAGTCAGGACATTGAATTTTAAATTAGAGGATGATTTTGGAAAAACTGTGATACACGTATCTCATCATTTTAACTGAAGTATATGTAGACACATTTTCAAGTCAATCGATCCCGAGAGAGTTTCACAGAAAATTCAACACCCCATTTCACCCTCTTAGGGGTGGAATTTCAAAAAACCCTTTCTTAGTGGATACCTACTCTCCACAAAGAGTACATTCTCCAAATTTCATGTCTCTAGGGCTAGCGGTTTGGGCTGTGCGTTGATGTTTCAGTCAGCCAGTCAGGATATTGAATTTTAAATTGGGGGATGATTTTGGAAAAACTGTGATACACGTATCTCGTCATTTTAACTGACGTATAATATGTAGACACATTTTCAAGTCAATCGATCCCGTGACAGTTTCACAGAAAATTCAACACCCCATTTCACCCTCTTAGGGGTGAAATTTCAAAAAACCCTTTCTTAGTGGATACCTACTCTCCACAAAGAGTACATTCTCTAAATTTCATGTCTCTAGGACCAGCGGTTTGGGCTGTGCGTTGATGTATCAGTCAGCCAGGCAGGACATTGAATTTTAAATTGGGGGATGATTTTGGAAAAACTGTGATACACGTATCTCATCATTTTAACTGAAATACATGTAGATACATTTTCAAGTCAATCGACTCAGAGAATAAAAAGTTTCATAGAAAATTCAACACACCATTTCACCCTCTTAGGGGTGAAATTTCGAAAAACCCTTTCTTAGTGGATACCTACTCTTTACAAAGAGTACACTGTCCAAATTTCATGTGTCTAGGACCAGTGGTTTGGGCTGTGCGTTGATATATAAGTCAGTCAGTCAGTCAGTCAGTCAGTCAGTCAGTCAGTCAGTCAGTCAGTCAGTCAGTCAGGACTTTGAATTTTATATGTATAGATGTCGTGTACAAGTTACAAGTCTTTACTTTCCCTGGAATGCGAGTTAAAAATTATTTTGTAAATATTAGAAAATAAATTATATAAAATTTTCTATATGACATTAGCATTTTTTTTTACCAACGAAATACACTCTAGTTATGTAGCTTCTTATAGTAAAAAAATGGAACATTTTACGTACAGGACTTCAGAGCTATAACGTTTCTAAGTTTTTCATCAATTTCTATGGAAATAGGGTTGTCAAGCATGAGTTTACTTAATTATGTTATTTAGGTATAATTAAGTAAACTCATGGAAAAATGTATGAAAAATCACACAATATCTATTAGAAACACTTTTTTAAATATTGAACCTCCTCAAGATAAATTTTGAGTTTTTGAAAGAAAAGGGAGAAATAAACTGAACTTATTTGGTATAGACAAAAAAAGTTAAAATGAGAGTTTACGGGTTATCTTCTTTAATCTGAAATAATGAGGATTTCGTCTGAAGTCAGCTCCACTTCTTCAAATTCGAAATTAGAATCCGGTGAGTAATAACGCACATTCTCCATTGTCACTTCCAACAGAGAAAGAACTTTTGGACTCACCGAATCAATTCTATCCATTATATCCAAGAAATAGGTACATAACCTAATGATAAGTTTTTATATTACGCGATAAAAATAAGATATAGATATAGATATAATATTTTAGGAGTTTTAAGAGATCTTTTCTTTGACTATCATCCACAATACCTTAAAAAAATATAACGAACATCACTGACGTAAACCATAGACTTGAGTGACAACCCTAACTTAAAATTTTAAAATTTAATATCTCCGAAGTCCTATGTTTAAAGCGTCTAGTTTTTTTTGTCGAAGTAATAGTTACATCAACTAATAATTTGGCATTTAAAAAAAATGCTAATATTGCAGGACATGTCAGAAAAAAAATATAAACTAAATAACAGAAAAAAAATATTTTCGCTCAAACCAGACGAGATTTTTTAACTTTTTTAATATAAATAGGTGCCTAAAATATGTTTGAATCATAACCAAAAAACATCCAATGGAAAAAATGATTAAATACGGAAATAAAATGTTTCTATGGTTTATATAGACTTTTCTCGATTTTCAAAATTTCTCGACAACTATGATAGATAACGACACCGGAGTTTTACTAGGAGATTTGTTCGATTAATATCATTCTAAATAGCATATAAAACGAGGATGTCCGCTTTTGAGGCGAAATTATACACTGTGGACTGGGAGGAGCGCGCCATCTGGCGCTACCACTCCAAATATTTAACTAAAAATATTAAATTTTGAATGTTGCATGTAGCAAAAAGGCAGATGTTTAAAAGATGGCTAAAGAAAAAAAGTATTTTATATGCAATTTAGTTTATTTAGTAATAGAACTTATTAATCAGTTAAACGAAACGCGATACATACGTTAAACGGAGATATAAACACATTACCCTCTATTGCGTCGCGCTGTCGGGTAAGACATACCTACTCATTTTATTTTTAGCCGCCTTCTAAAAAAACAAGAGGTTATGTGTGGGAATGCCATAAAGTTTGAATTAAACTTTTGTTCATACTTTTTCGGCTTATATGCTCCAAATACAACCAATTAGCATGTGAGCTGACTAACTTTTAGGTTGAAAAGAAATCTATCAAGCTTATGTGTGGTACCTATGTAGAATGGGACTAAACTACTGCTTTGTGGAATTCCCAATTCACCCACTTATCTCTCATACAGTTGACAGGGGATCAGAAAACTGGTACTGGTTCGGTAATATACCAATATAGTAGTTTTTTTCATAACTGTATGAATATATAAATAAAAATGTTTGTTAAAAAAATAAATATTTATTAAATATATTTCTAAATACACAACTATTTATAAAGTTTCATCAAATATATTAAAGTCCATATAATCAAGAGAATCACTGTCTTTTACACAAGATACAAAATAATTCCCATCTGTTCTATTGGAATCATATTTATTACAAATACAATAACAAACACTTTTCCCACATCCCCTACATTTACTGGAATGTTTAAGTGTTATTTCATTAACAAATTCACAATCAACAAATTCATCTAGGTTATACTTAAACTGTAATCTATCATCTACAGAATTGATTAAATATTCATTCAAAAACTTATCAACAGTTTCAAATGTACTCAGATGATTGAACACTAGTTTTTCTTGTTTTGTCAACACTTTCTCTAACATAAAAACTAAATGATGATGGTAACACTGAAATGTTATTTTATCACTATCTTGATCTTTCATATCCTTCCACATTTTTACACAACTTAATGGAGTCCTCATTGCTCCACTGAACAGTCCTGGATTGGTAAGAAGACCACTGGCAGCCATAACACCACTACATTTCACTTGTTTTTGCAAATTATCTGCATCCTCCAATGTCTTTATACCACCATTCGCAATGATGGGTATTTGTACTGACTCAACTACATCACGTAATGCTACAGCATTTACTTTATCACCACTTTTCTGTGTTGGCGTTCTTCCATGAACTGTCAAAAAACTTACTCCACATTTTTCTAACTGCTGACACATTTCAATGGTCTTGTTCAATTCTTTCAATATCCTTATTTTGACAGAGACACTAAAGTTATTAGGCAAACTGTTCCTGATACCTTTTACTAGGTCATGAATTATTTCTGGTTTTGATAAAAGTGCACAGCCATAACCATCCTTCATAGCCCACTTTTGTGGGCAACCACAGTTCAAATCCACACCATCTGCATATGGGTAAACCAGTTTAGATGCATCTACAAAATCATTTCGATTATTAGCTGCAAACTGCACAATCAAAGGGGTATCATTGACTGTTGTTGCTAACTCACTGAAACGAGCCTTTGAATTTTGACAGAAAGAGTCCGCTAATATCATTGGAGAGAAGCATAAGTCTACTCCATAACTGAAACAAACAGCATAATGATTAGCACATTGCGACGTACCATCACCGTACACTACCACCCCTACGACCCTCTGATCTTATATTTTTTCATAATCCAACATGCATTACTGCTAGTATATAGAACTATATTTGCTTTAGACTTATTAGTGCACTAAGCATGCTAATAACAAGTAACTTACTTTTTAACAAGAGTTCTGAATTGCACTTTACTATATCTGACCATGGGAGCACAAACTTTAACATAGCTATGGTTAGACTCGGCTTCGCGAAACAAGTCAGTAATATTTGTTTTATTCTTCATTTTTATAATCTCGTCAAGTGATCAAGAAAGCTAACCTAGAAAATATAAGAGAAGAGAATTCAAGAGATAAACATTGAAGGCGTTAGACTTGACATTGACACTTGACAGTACAGCTTCACACTTGAGAGTGTCAATAAATCAGGGCTGCCAGTAGATATTTTTAAATTATTCGGGAATATTTCTGAAATTATACAAAATTGAATCTCAAGATACAAACAGTGCTTAAAGTTTTATAAACATGAACTTACCTACGTTATATTTTTTATTTATTATAGTACTCACAGGCTTAACGCGCATTCATATAGGAACTCAAAAAAGATCACCATAGAAAACACAGACATAGAATTTAGGCTTTCCGTATCCAATTATACATGAGGGTCCAGGATACAAAGAGGATATAATCAGTAACCAAATTGTACAGTTTTTGTGTCCAATTATACAATCTGGCAGCCCTGCAATAAATGATGAATCCAGAATCTCAGACCACAGTGAGTCTAAGTTTGACATGGAATTATGAAGTATAAAGCGAATTATAAAGTATAAAGCGAATTATAAAGCACCTAAAATCATAACACTAACATTTGTATTAATATCCAGGGGAGAGTTTAAACAGGTTGATTGGTAATTCGGTGCTTTCCTTAAAATGGTGATACTAACTAAATCTTTGGGGCATCTCTACTATAATCTGTTGACTACATACGTTGACTATCAATAATTGAGACAATAGCACCATATTGAATTAATGTGTGAACCAGTGGATATTTCGAGACTCAATGAAGTAGTAAAGTTATACCATTTTTTTAATCCGGATACAGCAAGATCACAAATAATCATAGATCCATATAAGTTTTGCCGGTTTTCAGCAAGAAGTTTAAAAATATTGCTAAATTAAATGCTCAATCATTTTAATCGGAATTGCATCATACACGATCAACAAGATGGTTTCAATAAAGGACAAAGCACATCTATAATGCGCGGGAAGAGGCACAAGGCGCAATGGGCATATTTGGCGACATATTCAAGGCATTTGACTGTGTGAACCATTATTATTTAAGCTGGAATATTACGGACTGGGAAAATAATCGCTCAGTTTGGTAAAATAATTTTTAAATGATCGAATAAATGGCGTATATTCATTAAGATTTTAAAAGTAAAAATGGGATGCGCCAGGCTCAAAATTGGGCCTGTCCTTTTCTAGTATTCAAAAGCCATTTAGTTAGTTAAAAGTCGACCGACTTTTGTTTAGGAAAATATAAACATCCGAATTGATAAACTCCTCCACAACCTCCTCCTTTAGAAGAACCCCCCCCTCCTTTTTTTTAGAAGTCGGTGACAAAAAATCTAAATCACACAAACAAAAGTCGTTCGAATTTTAACAAACTAAATGACTTTTAAATACTAAAAAAAGGACAGGCCCAATACACACTCACTCATTAACCACTGTTTTTAAGCTTAACGGACGTGCAGAAGAGTTGACGACGTAAATAACGTTAAATTATTATTATTTACAGTAAACCAGTTATGCATTACTGTAAATAATATAGCGTAAAATTAGAAAAAACTAAATACACCAAATTCACGTTACGTAAATTTAACGCGCTAACGTAACGTTGTACTAAACAGGGAGATACTAGGACTTGTCGAAAATACTGTTTTTCTGCCTGGGGACTAGGCTTGACTCGAATTAGCAATAGAGTCCTCACTCACTTAACAGCATCAAGGTGGCTAAGTTCGCGTACGTAGTACGTTGTCCGACCGAAGTCACCGATTTCTGAAGCTAAAGTTATTTTTCACTTTTTTGTTTTTGAAGTCAGTTTTATTTTTTGCAAAAGAGTTTTTTCATGCATGATTTATCCAAAGCAGCTGTTGAGTTTGACAAAGGAACTTATATAACTGGAATGAGTACGAACAAGATTTTGATATCAAAAAACCGTTTGAAAATGAACTTTATCTGAAACACATGGAGTTCATATTACTTTAATTCATTCAAAGGGGGACGAAAACTTCAGAGCGAGAAAGATACCTAGAGTGGATTGTCCTTGTCTAACAATTGCCAGGAAACAAAAAATATAAAAATATTTTTAATTTTTTTTTATTAAGTAATCGGAAATCGCGTTCATAGCTAAACTAGCACATAAATTGTAACGGGATTAATTTAATATTGAAATACTAAATATTAAAATAATAATTTCTTGCGAAATAAAGTAAGCTTAATATAAATTAAATCGTTTATGAATTAAGTTATTTCTGAATGGCAACATTTGACACTCATATAAACAAACAATATAGCCGATACAATTTCGCGCTGAAGTCATATTTTTGCGTTATCAAGTTCTTTTTACAGAACTTCAGTGAAATCTTCCTCTTTAAGTATCGTTAAATCGAGTTGTGTGAAGGGGTGTAATAATGACGGGTTTGCTGGATGAAATTTACTTTTTCAGGTTAGTTTTTATAGCTTTGTTTACAAATTACGACTAGGGTGACAATGATTTAGATATGTAAACGGGGATCATGAAAATATTGTAAAGAATACGCCTATTCTATTATCCATATCGGTATTTATAATCTTGTGCAAATGCGTACAAAATTCAAAACATTGTTATTTATAATGCATTAGCAAAATGTAATCAATTACTCAATTTTATGGTAACAAAATAACTTCTTGAAAATAAACATTTGAATTCTATCTTTATTTTTTATATACTATTTATTACTTTTTTATATTGCCTAGTTTGCAACCGTCTTCCATCATCAGCATCTTGGTACTTAAATTCAAGATTACTGACATATACTAAAAACCAACAATTACCTAAAACCATATATTTAATTATGTATAGTGTGATTAATAAATTTATCAAATACTACGTGTTAAGTTGTTTGAATATGCCAGATGCTCATGCTTCATCTATGTAAATATTGCAGCCCTGTACGCTTTAAAATCTCTTTACAAATGAAGGATGTAACCTAACATGTAGACCACCGTGAAAGAAAATTAGTGTTACGTATTCTTTACTTTATAGACCTATCCCATTACAGAGTTCTACAGTATGCGTAAGTTTCGGCTTCGCCCTATGTTTTTATACCCCGTAATTTTGAATAATCTGTTACCCATGCAAAACGGGGAGCAGGGTGCTAGTAAGTTATAACAAAAAAACTGTCCCAAATGTAAGTAAAATATTGGATACCCTATTAGAAAGAGATGCCATCCACTCTAGGTATTTTTCTCGCTCGGAACGGCTTTCCGTTGCACGTCCTCATTCCAGTTAGTATATAATTTCCTTGGTTTGACATAAGAGGACAGTTGACATTTATCATGCATGGTTATTGGTTGACAATTTTCAGTCAGCTGTCAGCAGTTTGACAGTTAATGACAGATCAGATGGGATCTCATCGGAAACCGCGGTGAAAAGAAAATATAAATAAAAATATTATGTAAAGCAATGGATACTGTGGAGAAAGAAGAGCGTCTCCACCGAATAAAAGTTAAGTAAAACTGAACAATTTGCACAAACTTATGTAATAGTTTTATTCTAACCTTTCGTATCATGCTTGTCTCTATCTACCTGCTCATCTAACTGCTTCTGTAAAGTGAACCTTTTACTTACAGAGGCAGATGCCAAGTCAGTCCCAATAAGCGTAAGAACATCCTGAATGCTAAGAAGTCTTTGTCTATTTCATTATTGAAACTATTTTCAAGATGTTGGCAGATTCATCACAGAATTGATTTGTTGTACTTATTAGTCTATCCTCTATTCACGTATTTCGGTCAGTGGGTTATCTTAGGGGCGGATTTATTTCTTTACCTCGTTAACTTATTAGTTACACTTGTATTCAAGTAAATCACCCTAAGATCGACTGGTAGATTATGTCCCAGAGTCTGGCTTAGTGTAGTTATTTTTACTTGCTAAAAGTTTTAATAAAAATAAGATGACCTTATGTACAATAAAAATACTATGTTTATACACACAGGCACATCCACACACACACACACACACACACACCACCACCACACCTCACACACACCAACACCACACCACACCACATCACATCACCACACCCTACATTTTAAGGTGCTTGTTTAAGATTTTGACTCCCAGAGCCTAAACACATGCACATGCTCTCCATGCATAGCCACAATTTCACTACATACTTGTGTCGTTTGGCATTCAGGGCACGCATTTGCTTGTCACATATATGTGACTATGATGGTGATCAAAAGGTTAATGATAATTTCAATTTACAGCTGGAGCATTTTTGGCAACGGTTGCTGGTATTTCTGCTTTTGTAGGCTTTGGTGCTACACTATCTACGGCCAAGAAAACAGATCCTAAATACTTTAACAAAGGTAATAATAATCCACCTCTTTGGCTTCCAACAATCATATTGATTATGTTGTTTTTTTTAATTATCTTTATATCTTTTCAAGGCTTACATGGCAGTCCTGAGTTAGCAGATGCAGGTGCTATACTTGCTTTAAGGGCTCTAGGCTGGGGCACTGTTTATGCTATAACAGGCACTACTTGTCTGTGCTATGGGATATGGAAACTATCAGGTGCTAAAAATGTAAGTAATTAATACAGACTTTTATAATATTAATCCAGATTGGTTTAGTGGTAGCAAGGGCAACTACTGAGCATGCATTCCTAGATTCCAATCCCAGGTTGAACAGTGTTTTTAGGGTACACCGTTGCCTATCACTTTGAGGATGTAATGTAATATAAGTTGTATAAAAAAATATATTAATTGAATTAATCATTTAAAATTACAGCTTAAGGAGTTCAGAATAAAAATGGGTAATTTGTTACCTGTTTTACCAAAGAGTAACCCACCGAGATCAAGAACAGAGTTCACAGGACTAAATGACCTAATGACCTACTTATCAGAAGACTATGGGAAGGCACCGGTGAAAGAAAAATAATCATTTGTAGCTTTAATTTTATTCAATAGTAATTATTAATGTTTAACTTGATAAATCTTGTTTTATAATGACTTCGTTTTTGTATGCTGGTCCTTGATCACAACTTGTTTTACAAGTGTACACTACAAGTACTCCCCAGTCAATGCTATTGAGTTCTATACCAACATCAATGAAGTTGAGAAGCTGCGGCATTATCTGAAATATAAATTGCTAATTAGGAAAGACATTATTTAAACTACTATGATATTACTTTATTACATTTCTAAATGCTTATTTATCAAATCACTAACTACGAATTTAAATTACGTCGAATGTAAGGCCCACCCGCACCACAAATCACAGAATACTTAATATGCTTTTTAAGTACAAATTTGTTAAGTTGACAAATTAGATACATAAATCAGCCTTAAATGGAATAAAACTACTCCTCAATTTCACGATCCATTTTATACCAAAATAGCTTTTGCTCACGTAATAATCGGAAATTATCCCACAGAAATGTTTTAAAACTAGCCATGCACACATTCTGGATAATGTAGTTTCCCAATAGTGAAAGAATTTTCAAAATCGAAATCAGTAGTTCTGAAGATAACCCAAACATCCAAATAAAAAAACTTTACCTCTTTATTGTATGTACGTAAGTACTCTTTATAATATTAGTTTAGATAAAATTATTTTTTTGTAGATAATAATCATCACTTAAAACCTGCATAAACTATGTGAGCTCTCACTTCAGCTTGGCTGTTTTACGACCATTCTTCGATTTTTTTTATTAGATTGAAAATTAGTTAGGTAATACCACAAATCACCCCATACCGAAACATACCCTTATGACAAAATCTAAGGCCTCAGCCATGTTACAGTTAAACTATTATTTGATATGATTTATAGTCAGTATGCAGACAACTACAGTATAAACTGAATAGTTTTTAACTTTCAATACTTGACCATCATTAATTTGGACCCCTAAAAACAGGTTAGTTACAGCTAATTAATATAGGTACCTACTGTTCCTCCATAGTAAATGCGTATGTAGTATGTGTAATAAAACTTACTTGGAATTCAAATTGTCTTTCCCCATTGCAGTACTGACAGTTTGGTATATTCACAATGCTGTTACCAGAATTACCAGTAATCCATAGTGGTTGACCTCCTCTGTCATACCTCAACACTTGGTCTGGGTGTCTAGCCACCGTTTTGTTGAATTTATTAAAGACTTTGTCTTCAGGCATTGTCTTAGTATACTGTTCCAGTTCATCTTCACTCACATTGCTTAATGTACCAGCTCTTTTCTCTTCCATCAGTTTTCTTAACTTGTCCATTTCTTCATCAACATTCACATCTTTGGGATCCTCCTGAAAAATCATTTATTTGACATTTACATTTATTTGCCACCATAGAATTTAATTGACTAGTTTTGTTGATCAATTTTAAGTCCCTACCTCATCTTCTTCATCTACTATGAGATCCCACTCCTTAAATAGAACAGATTTCCCTGCTTCTGTAACTATAAAATTGTTAGGTTTTCTGTCAGCTGTCTGCAAAAGATGAAAACACTAGTTCATGTTCAGTTCACTACTTACTAGTAAGCATAGAGATATCTAGATCTGAGGGGATCTCACCTGTAACTCTGGACATATTTGTTTGTGACCTTTTTGCCAGTCTAAGATTTGATGTTTACGGCTGCAATAATAAGTCTTTTTGCATTTGGAACAATGTGAAGGGCCTTTACTTCCACAGAGATTGCATAATTTGGGCCACCCATCCATTGGAAAATCCTGCAAAAAATCATGATAAGTAGAGATACTAAATAATGATTGTCATAAATAAGGCATAGCATAGCATAATCAATCTATAATATCTTTATGTATCTCTATGAGAGGGAATGGACTATAGTCACCACGCGGACACAGTGCGGGTTGATAAATGACACATGTTTTAGAATTTTTGGTTCTAAGGCATGCCAGTTTCTTCACGATGTTTTCCTACACCTTTTTGAGAGCAGTGGTGATGATATAAATTACACAAAGTAATGGGCCTGCCTGGGTTTGATCCCACGATTTACTGCTTGTAAGTCGGGGCCGCTTCCGCTGCTCTCAATGTCATAAGGAATAGCACCTATTTACTACTGTCTGAATAGCAAATAGGATGGAACAGAATTTTAAACAAATTGTCTACTCAGACATGCTAAATAGTAGTAGCAAAAGTTATCCACTTGCTAGCTGGTAAAACAGTTCTTTTCAACTGCAAATCATACTTCAGTTTCTACTTCTTCATATGGTTCAAAAGAATAAAAATCATTCTTCCTTGGAAGTTGGCAGCGCAACACAATGAAATTATCTGAACTGTTTGTTTGGCAACATGCTCCATTTCTGCATACAAATAAAAATATTGTCCTGTGGAAAGCTGTGCTGGAGTCTTCGTATGGCGCATAAATCTGAAATGTAAAAAAATAATAAATAAAACTTTTTTTATATAAAAAATTCAAACATAGGTTATGTTTACATTTTTTATTTTGCAGTATCACTTAAACATCGTGAGCACAATGTTTGCTTCATCATAATAAAAATATACCTGACAGAGGAACACCATTGGGTCGTTGCATTTATTGCAATGTAGTTCATTTAGGCTTGGCAAATCTTTTAGATCTAACCATGCTGGTTTCCCTCCTACTTTGCTTGGAAAGAACTTGGGGTGCAATAGCCAACTGTTCTTTTCTTCTAAGAACCCGATATCCACTTTGTTATTGGAAGCCATGTGTAATCAATTTATTTTTTTAGAAAATGTACACTTAGCTAGGCGAATAATTTTTAACTAAAGTCGGTTCTCAAGTTTCCTTCACACATTTGACTTGGATTGAGGGTTGAGTTGAGCCTGTGCGTCTACCAGCTACCAGTCTTGTCGTTGTCAATGTGACTGACTGACTGACTGTCAGTGTCATTCATTTACCATCATTTGTCAAAATAACAGAGGTGGGCTGCTAGCAAGGTGTTGCCACACTGTTTTTACATTAGTCTCATTATTTTTGCTCCACTTTATTTTGGCATTATTGAAACTCTTACATGAGCGAGCCGATAGAGCTTCCTAACCAAAGAATTATAAATTCATTACAAGATTAGCACAAAGGGCATGCGCGAGCTGGGTTGGACCTAGATATTATTGCAAGTCGTGTTCGTAATCAAACTTATGACTATGACTAAAATATCAGATCTGATGGAGACTTAGAGGATCATCTAAGGGTGGAGTGTAGAGGTGCGCAAGACTCTTCAAGTGTTGTGTTAGCTGGTGGAGCAGAGCCCTAGCAGACCGTACCAGAGTATTTA
This sequence comes from Noctua comes, assembly GCA_963082995.1. Classification (NCBI taxonomy): domain Eukaryota; kingdom Metazoa; phylum Arthropoda; class Insecta; order Lepidoptera; family Noctuidae; genus Noctua; species Noctua comes. The sequence continues at coordinate 10,237,639 of OY720269.1, forward strand.
TATCTATATTTAATATTTTTAACACCAATTTTCGTACTACAAACCTAACGCTCGTGCCCATACGCAACTTTTTTTACCATGGTAGTAATTACCACAGAAAAACAAGTTTAATATTGGAATCCAGCGAAATAATAATAATGTTTGCGCCTATAAACGAATGGCCAAAATATAGTTGGAATATGATTTTTGGTATGTCCTTACAAACTCAAATAGCGACAGTCAAGGGGTTTATTTCAGACCTATGTTGTAACTGTTTTGGAATTTGTTTTTTAGTTAGCATATTCTTTTCCACAACTGGGCAAAGGCCTCCACCATTCCTTACCAGGTCTCTCGGTGTTTTGCCTTCTCGGGCCAATCAGTCAAGAACGAGTCCAAATCGTCACGCCAGCGTGAATAATGTCTTTAGGACGTTATTTTAATAACTCGGTATTTCTAATAAATATTATAAAATAAAACTTTGATTTTAGTATTTTCAAACTTAAATAGCAGCGGAAGGGTTTATGGTCAACTCCATTGTACCCATTCAATTGTAAAATATGTTGAGGGTGCTACTATTCATAAAAAAATCGTTTTATGATTTCTGGCCAGCACACATCTAGCAGAGCAGCTAGGAATCACATTTTTCCATGCAATCTTCTTGTTGCTCAGAAACTTCATTTGCTAGAGCGTGCTGCCGCGTGCGATAGCACTCCCGCTCTAGCTAATGACGGTAAAACGTAATAAAAGTAAACTGACATTTTTTTGGTAACAATATCTATGCAGTTTTTACGATATTTTTCGATGTTAGAGTGTTTTTTATAAACGTTGCCCACACCGAGCCAACACTAGTGATTTCTCTCTCTTCTGTATCGTGGATGCTAAAAGCATTAATAGGTGTGGCCATTTTTTGTATTTGTTACGTGCAGGGATCGAACCCACGACACAGCGTAGGAGTCAATCGCTCAGCCACTGCGCCAACCGTGCTGTTGGTTTTTAGGACCTTTGGGAATGGTTGGAGCTCTCCAAGAGGAAATACTAATAAACATAGCAACATTTAATTCATTTTGTTTAATTTTTTCGTCTAAGAGCTTATTAGATAACTATATTTAAATAAAAAAATCACAAAACGAAAGATAGTCACATTTTAATTTTCTTTCAGTTTTGTATTTCGTGGAAGCTAATATGATACACAAGTAAAATTTAAATCTTTACAGTTATCTTTAAAAAATAGGTATTAAATACATAATATTGTTAATAGTTTTAATTACTAATATTTACAAGTCCATAAAACAACTATACACTTTATTAAATTAATAATAATTTAAAAGACATGGTATATGGACAGGCAACAAGTTTTAACATTCATTCTTTTTGAATTTTTTACTTGTTTCATTCATCACATCATCGAGTTTGTTTACCCTTCTCGATTTCAGGAATGAATGATGGCTGTCACTTTCACCAATGTTTTGCCGAATACAGTTCACATTGGATACATTCTGATTATGTACACCATGCTTTTTATCACCCAAAGTTTTATTATTCTTATTAACTATTAAAGTATTTTGAATGTCTTTAACGAAGTCACTTGTGTGTGTATGTAACTTTATAGGAATCAAGATTTGATTTTCGCTATCACCTTTCTTGATAAATTCTTGCTTTATTTGGACCATAGATCTATTTTCTGCATCACTTGAAAGTCTTATAGTTTTCCGCAAGTGAATAGTGTCGGAAGAGTCCGCAAAGTTTCGCTTCACAACTATGTCACCTGTGGGCATTTGTTTTACAATTGTGAGTGTTGCTGTTTCAGACTCTTTTCCTTCAGATTTCTTGCTTGAATTGCCTTTGTCGCCGTCAGAACCTTCTTCTTGTTGATCCTCAGTTTCAATTAATTTACCTATAAAAATATAGGACAGAATTAACACATACATTGCCGGGACCAAAATGTTGAAGGTTTAGTGTACTTGATGTGGTAGCTAGTGGATTAGAGAAGTGTCTATCTGTTTAGTGGTTATATTTTATTGCATAGATTTGCCAAGCATTGAATGAGCTTGTTGCAAGGTAGGCTAGGAACTTTCATCTACCAATTAAGTGGTGCAACTTGTAATGGTGAGTTCAATATGCATTAAAAGTTTAAAATAATGTCAATATTGCTCTTACTTTATTATTCTAGGAACATAAACATTATACCTGTATTACAATATTCTAATACATACCATTTAAAGTAGGGAATGTAATATCAGGCAAAGCCAAATGCGATTCTGGGTTATATTTGTGCATCAACATTTTTAATAAAATTGAGATCTCTTCACGTTTACGAGTTACAACTATTTCGTCGAACCAACTGGCCAGTTGTTTTATAGGCAATGAGTAGTCTAGTATAGGATCCTGAAAATAAAACAATATTTAGTTATAATAAAACAATGTTTAGGTATCATATCAATTGAATTTGTATGGCTTGCAATTATTCATGTTTGAATACTCACTTTAAAAAATTGTTCAACATACTGTAACAAGTACAACCCACAATCTGTAAAATTGTTTTGTTGAGGTATTTTAGGACAACTTCCTTTGATGTTGTCTTTATTGAAAATTTTATTTTGTGAGACCTGCAACACATAGTATTTCATAAATAGATGTTAAATGGATATTACCTACTTTTGTTTTGTTTTACTGGCTAGATAAATATACGTACTTTAGCTTGATATTCACAAGTGAGGTAATCTCTTAAAGTGGCTACGACTCTGGATCTAGATGCCCCAGCTAACGAATCAAATATAAGTATACATGGCCTGAAATGAAAAATATTCTTGAGCATTTTGAGTACATAAAGGTTAAGAACTAGACAATAAAAGTAGAATTGTTTTAATAGGTGTTGAAACACACCTAATGATAGAATCTTTCATTCCATGTTGATTTACGGATGTTTCCAATGCTGATCTGAGAATGAAAGAAAATTTGTTTAAAATTGCCTTTATAATGCTACAAAAGGTGCAATAATTAATATATGATAATAACATATTGTTTTCCCTTTTACCCAAGAGATCCAGAATAATGATATTGATCAGCAATGATAACTACACTACTAGTCATAGATAGATACATACTGTTTAACAGGTTCAGTTTTTTTAATTGGTTGAATTTCAACTTTCTTTTCAACAGGACTTTTTTCAGCTTCTTCTTCATCTGAATCGCACTGCATGTCCAAATCGCTTTCCTGTAATGACAAAATATATAAAGAAATGGCATTTTACAAGTTTGAATCAGAATTGCAAATAATTAAACTAGGGCTACCTCAGCTTCAGCCTCATCACGTTCACTAAGATTGTCAGAGTCACAACTTAATGTAAGTTGTTCTTGTTTATTTAATGGTGTTATAGTTGTGCTTCCTATTTGCATAGAGGATCTTCGTTCTGAAATTGGAAGAAAGTTGTTGAGATATTAGTCAGATTCATAGATTATAAAATAAAACAAGTCTTAGTACATTGAATTATCTTGCTTCTCACCTTTCCTTTTAATCTCCTGGGGAGTAACAAGCCTGTTATCGATCGTACTCCGGCAGCCGTCTAAGCTTGGGTAGCATATAATAGCTACGAACCAGTGACAATTTTCATTAATAGGAACTACAATAAAATCTTTTTCAAAAATGTTCACATTTTTTGTCCATGTCTTGACTCTTGCATGACGCTTCTGCGCCGGAGTCAAATTACTATCCCATTCATGAGGATTTGAACTTCTGTTTACTTTGCTTGGTTTAGTAGTAAGCCTTTTGTAGAAAAATGTGCTAAAAATATGAGTCTTTTCTCTCTGTCGAGGTGTTAAAACATCATGAACTAAATGTTTCAAGTAAAAATCAATTATGACATCGTTTAAAAACTGATCTTGGGCTAGGCACATGTAGTCTTCAGTGTTTATAGGTATACCACCTTTCCCAGGTGGATAAATTAAGATTTGCCTTATTTCTGCAGGGTTGGAACTAGAAATATACAAAATATGTGTCAAAATATACATAATGAATTCAACACAAAAATTTATATTAAATGAGAGCCCATAAGTAGAATAGAAAAGCTGCTAGCCCTCTTACCTCTTAGCTCCAGATCCAACAGAGGCACTTGACAATCTTGTTGCCATTCTTGCAACATTATTGCTTTCTTTAGGACAGGTTCTCACTAATATATCATTGGCTTCCCGGGCACTCAAATCGTCCATAACTTTACCAAATAAAACTTGCAATGTCCTTTTTGCTTCATCTGATATAGTTTCGGGTAGCAATGTAATCCTTTTGAAAGGATCTATCTTTGACATTGGATTATAATAAGGACCTGTAAATAGCATTATACAAAATTACAAGTTACTTAAATGAAAACTAAAGATAAAATTGTTTGTCTATGGACTTACCTGAATCCTCTGTCATATCCAAAGCTTTCCTAATATAGCCACCACATTTGCTCATAGTGTATAAAAAAATTACAGGTAACCCTTTACCAAAATGTACCAAAATTCTGACAACTTCTTTGAGTTGTATTTGTAGAGCTACATCTCTGGATTCATTTTTAAGTGAAGGTGCAACAATTTTTATGCCTTTTGCTGATATGTAAACCTGCAGAAGAGAAACATTTAATAAATTCCAAGTATTAATCCAGAAAGAAACTTATTGTTTGAGTACTCAATTACATTTCAAATTTTTTTTCACGTAAATGACAAAAGCATTCAAGCACAACATTGCATGCCATTTTGTGTGGCTCTCGTTGAATAATAAAAGACCACATGTGACAAATTAAAAACAAAATTATCTGTTGTTTAGATTAGTTAACTATTTAATCACCCTCTTTATTTTGACAAGATATCAGAATATTTTTCAAAGCTGAATGTTAAATCTATTTATATTTATGTACATTGTATTGTTGCAACTTGTATAAAAATTTAGTACCTTTTCTTTTGGTGTATATCTGTATGACCCAATTCTAATGGTTCTACAATTGATTGATGAAACTTGTAAAGAACTTTGACTGATTTCTTCTCTGCTGCCATCTGTTGAAAGAATATTAATTTTAAAAAACAATTGATCAAGCCTTTAAATCATAATAAACCTATTCTGGGTTTATGAGATACAAATCCATCCCTGTAGTAATCCTGTCTTTGCTGTCAGAAAGGTAAAAAAGCACTAAGGACAGAAAACATTAAAGTCCCACATTTTTAATAAGGTTACTTTATGTTTACAATAGCTTTTGGTGACCGTTAAAATAAAGGGATTCAGTCTCCAATGTCATGACACACATCGACACATGTAAAAAATTATACCATTATTTCCTACCTTTGCAATAATTTTAGCTACCTCACCATCTACATAATATTTAAACAAAATGCATGGTCCCTCCATCATGATATCAAGATGGAGGGACCTAACTGATAGACTACTCCCTGGAATGTTCTACCTACTTAGTGGTATAATACCTTCATTCTACCTTAATATTATTGATTTTGGCTGCCGGAAACATATATTGTTTTAAAGATATCGATTATATAAGTTGGTCCCTTCAAGTTGACGATTCAATTGTTTAGTGCAACAGGTAAATGGGCGGTTTGTTTTCGATCTTTGAAGGATAAATATTTAATACCTATTTACTACCTTCAAATCATGCAAAATTTCTCACAGTAATATAAATGGGACCCTGTGAATGGTCATAATAAAATATATTTGTATACCAATGTAAGATTACCTGCACTTTTTCCTTTCAATAACGGCAGGTAAAATAGTTTTATTGAATTGACTGTCAAGTTGTTGTTGGTACATGAACTCAGTTTAAGATGACTTTTTGACCCCTTAACTTATTCAAAGTGTAGAGTTACGATTAATAAAATCTATAAATTATTGTATTTTGTTATGCATCACACAAATTGTGATGCATAACAAAATACAAAAGAATTTTCTTAAAATCACCATCAATGAATGGTGTCTAATCGCTGTATTTTATTTAACAAATTGCTTGATTAAATAAACTAATAGGTATGTATATCACTGTAACATTTTAAGATGTTTCACTCTCACATGCCTTGATGTTTCTTTGTACATTATATAGCTATAGGTACACCATACGCACTACAGCTTTGCGAGCAGCGATGCGTAAGAAGAGAGACTAGGGATATATGTAGAAATATAAAAAGTTCCTCTGAGTAACGTCAGTATTAGCAAGTATTGATTAAAATCACTGTTATGGCAGATATGGATGTTATGTCTAGTTCTCATGATCGCGTTTACTGTACGAGGCGGCGCCCGTTTTATTAAAAATAACCTTGAAGGTCGAATACAAAGATATTTACCTGTATCACGATTGAAGTTATCCCTGAACATTTTCGTACATTCAGTGATAATTAATCACAAAGATTATAATTTAGACGCTAAACAAGACGCATTGCGACCCATCCACGTCTTCCACAGATACAAAATAATTTTCCCCACGATGAGCTGCTGTGACAGCTGTGTATGACATACCTTTTTGCGCAGAATTTGTTCTGTATTCTCGACGAGCAATGTTGCCAGAGTAAAAACGTTGTTCTTGAATACACCGGTTTTCGTTGCATTACGGTATTTATTAAAAAAAAAAAAAAAACAGGACAACAATCCTAAATAATAATTTAGTGCTGCATGGTTGTTTTGGCGCGTGGCCATACTCGAAACTAACGCAGTAACTTTTATTTTTTTCCATATTATTTAAAAGTTGTAGAATAATGAATGCTATAATATTCCAACAAAAGTATTGAGTTTTGTGGGCAACATTGAAACAAGGCGGTCTATTTGAATTTTGACGTCATAGTTTTCCATTATAAAATAAACATAATAGTTTTAGATACTTAACTTTAAAAAAAAAACTAGCCTGGACTATTAAATAATATTACGTTAGTTGGTGTAAGTGGGAATCGTAATCATGACACGTATTTAGTTACAAAATTATAATCATTAATACAACCCTCTAAGTTCATTGAATAACCATATCATGAAAAAGACATTCAATGAGGTTGAATGAACTTTAAGGATTGTGTTGATGATTTTGCTGATTATAATTCTAATTTCTATAAAACAGCTGTTTCTTACAAAAGTGCAATACCTGCACGGTCAAAATGTATGGAACAGCTGTTTAAAAAAAAAAAAAACCCGATGAAAAATTTCTATGTGGGGGGGGGGGCTCAGAATGATGTATTGGATACGTGGTAACCACTTTCGCTTCGGTGTCCCTTCCACCCTGTATGTGTGAGTATTACGTACATACGCTCTGGTAAATTTGCTTTGCAATCAGTATTTTGATGTAAAAATATTTAATTGATGTAAATAAATTGACAGGTGATAACGTTTTTTGATGTGCATTTAAAAATAAGTCAATATTTATTGTATTTTACGCTTGGAACAAAAATTATTTTAATTTCCTTCTATCGATTTCTTAAATTTCTTAATTTAATTTTTCGAGTTGATCGCAATTTACAAAAAAATAATCGATTTCACACATCCCAATAATGAAAAAAAAAAATTATCGTCAATTTCGAGTAGCGGTAGTGAATATTACGTATTGTTGGTCCTTTATCAGTAAATTACGCTAAGATCTGACATCACTTAGGGATTGATGTAGCTACACCATATAAATAACTTGCTTGACAGATTTCAAGATTGTGGGTTGGAAGTTCTGAGATTCCTTGAATAGTCAGTGAGTGGTTGGTATGTCGCTTTTATGTCATAGATTTATGAATTTAGACAAGATTCAATAATATATCTGTTATTACTGTATTATTTCCTATTTACTTGACTGGGAAATAAAATTCTCAATATTTTTTCTTAAACTATTGTTATTAATGTGATGTTCTATGTTTTACCATTCTGAATTACAAAAAAAAATGATATCTTGTAATTTCTGTTTACTGTTTGTGTGTAATTTGTACAAAATACAAACAATATAGACATGCAAACTTACCATCCATGTTCTCAATGCCGATGCCACTGTCTGGAGTACCACCTTCTATTTCGCTTAGTGATGGTTCCTTCATACTTATTGAATGTTCATGCTATAAACGAAACAATGAATAAGAATAATAATTGTTTGTTCTTATTTAAGTTTACATTATGGGGTGATTATAGAAGCTGTTACCAGTATCAACATGGTCTGGAGAACAGGAGCAAAGAACTATTAAGTATATTTAGTTAGACCAAATCCTAGTCAGACAAAATGATCCTTGGGCTACGTAGGCACTGGCAGGTGGCTTGCTTAGCGCCTAAAGCCTGGTGACTTAACATCTGGTTACTTGCTAGCGATGGCGCCAAGGGCGCAGTGCAGCCAGGTGCGAAAATTCTTGAATTCGTTGCACGTGTGGGCCTAGGCGCTAAACAAGCCACCTGTCAGTGTGTACTGGTGCTTCTTATATGTTATTCTATATAAAATTCCTCGAAGCTAACAATATTAAAGTTAATTACCTGACTCAACATAGAACTATTAGAATCTTCTTCATCTGAACTTAAAGTTAATATGACGGGCTCTGGGTCGGGTTGTTTACCTCGCGGCTTTCTTACTCTAGGAGGCTTCTTTTCTTGTACAGGCTGTAGAAAAAACAATGGTTGGACCAAAATTTCTTTTGCGTGTATGAAATGGTATGTTGATTAATATTTTGATACAAGATCATACTTACTGTTTTATTATTTAGCGTCTTCATTGTAGTCTTTAATAAATTTAACTTAATTCCTTCCCCACACATGCTGTAACAAGATAAAATATATAAAATACTATTATAAGTCCATATGTACTCATTACCCTCCTACGGAGAAGTCAGGTGAAAAGGGTCTTGGTCAAAATGGGCGTAAGTCCAACAGAATTGAAATATATCTCAAATAATATCCAATCAAGAGCCCATAATAAGTACTCCAATTCATACTATTGCGACAAGTACCATCGTCGCCGGAGACCAGAGCTAAGGTCAATTGAAAGTCAGGTCAGTTGGAAAAAAAAAAGTGTTACAATTTCTTGTATTTTGTCAAAGATTTAACTACTACAGTCATTTATTTTAAAGTAGAACAACATGGTCTAATCATTGTGCTAAAGCTAAGCTCACAATAGTTTATTCAAGCATTTTTTTTTTGTGGTACACCTTGTGTAGCCATCTGGCATTATGCTGAGTTGAGACCCTTTTTAGTCCGGGAGGTGGTGTTGCAAAATAAAAAGTCATAATAAGCCGGCTGAAGTTGACATCGATAGTTGATCTTATATATGACTAATAAGTGAACCGACCGTCAGCTGAAAAACTAGCGGTGGGTGAGGGTGGTTACGGAAGCGGTAAAAAAAAAATTAAGTCATAGCAACTACGCCGGCTAAAACTTTATTCATAGATTATAGCAATTTTTTGCCCCCCCCCCCATAAGTCAGCTGTATAACGGATAGCAGCGAAAATATTGCTGGTATGGAATTTTTGTCGGTGACACTTTCTTTGAGCGTGCAAATTTCTCGTTGCCTAATTTTGATGATTAACATGTTCATTTACAGATGATGAAGACGAGGAGCGAGCTCAAGATAATGAAGGACAGTTCTGAGGACGATTCATCAGAAAACGATTACGATACCATTGATAACGAATAATTCCTGCAAAGTTTTCAATTTCTATATTTCAATTTCTTTTTGTGTTATTTCCATTTTACGCTTTATATTATTTTAGTTTCAGCCGGCGCGCGGCGTACTATGATTGTGTATTTTTTAACCATTCCGGTAACCACCCACACCCACTGCGGCGCGGGTGCATCAGCTGACGCTTGACTTATTAGTCATTCGAGATCTATTGAAAAAAGATTGCCAATCGATCGGCGTAAAAACACTATCTAAAATGCAATGCTACCTCCCGGACTATTTTGGCATTATTAGTTTTGTTTATTTATTTATTTTGTATAATTTTTAAGGTGTTTTTGTTTTTTATGGCAAATTAACACAATTTTCTTTCTTCTTTCTTTCAAGCTAGGCCAGCGAAGTTCTAGAAACGGCTAAAGGCTGTGTAATAGAACCCTTTTTTTTTTTCGGGTGTGATATCATCAAATGACCCGTCCCACTCTGGGCGGAGCGGAGTGTCAGACTTGTACTGACTAAACCCCATCCATGTTCCTTCTTTGCCCATTGTGTTCCAGGGCCACGGTATCTCTTTCGAACAGTCCCGCAGCCCTGGCAGGCATCGGCCCTTGCAGACAAGACGGCCGGACGGCGAGCTAGCCCATAGCTATGTAATAGAACCCTCTTGTTAATAAACTAGGTTTAATATTAGTTTGAATATAAGGTTTAAATCTTTGGCAAAATACATAAAAGGCAACATATTTTTGGTGCCTCTATTTCTGTTCTCCGGCGACTTGGCCTAAATTATAAGTTACTACTACAAGTATTTGAGATATATTTTAATTGTGTTGATTATACGCCCATATTTCTTGGAAAATTGTCCATCGTCTTTTATAGGTTTTAAATTGTGCCCAAAGATGGATTTTTAATGTTTTCGCCTCAAACCAAAAGCAGCTATATGAATAAGTGAAAATAATCCTGAAAAATCTGTAAAGAACTTACCTCTGTTTGTCTATCACTGATACTGTTTTTTCTGGTTCTTTCTTTTTTTGCTCTACTTTTTTACTTGGTACACCTTTAGGCTCTTCTGTAAATACTCGTTTACATCTACAAAAATTAAACATATTAATACAACACAAAAAAATAAATCCATTTCATGATGATGATGAACCGTAGCATGGGATGCCTCCCAGCTAGATGGCACGTCGACCTTAAACAGGCGGTTGGGGCAGACTGGGTGCGGAAAGCGTAATATCAGATGTTGTGGCGCAGTTTGGGCTAAGCCAGTGCCCAGTAGTGATTGCCATATACCCGGTTGATCGATTTATAGAATGTGTTATGCATACCGTTCACAACGGCTAAAGTCGTATCCCGTGTATCCACATGATTTACAAACAGCTAGCATGCCGTCCACTAGTCGTGGCGGCGGAGACCGCGGTCCTGGAGATTCTGGACTGTTGTTTGCTACAAAAATAACAACAATATTGATAAAATGAAATATTAATAAAAGAACTTAGTAATTCGATTTTGATGATGTTTTCACCACCATTAACAGATTTTTTATATATTGTACCCATACTAAACGCTGAGGTTTATTGGAATCTGTAATTTACCACATTACGAGTGAGTGAAAAAACATACCATTATCTGGACACTGGGATTTTTCAGGTGTAGACATTTCACTACTTTGAGGTTGTGACATCATTGCAGGGGAATTTCTACCACTCATATCTCCACCTACCAACATCTGCAACAGTAATAAAAAATATAATTGTCGAAAAAGTAGGCGAAGTTTTCGATATGATAGTTGGTGTTCTCTATCTTGTATCTATATTTATAAATGTGTCGCGTCAGTGAAAGGTGGCAGTTAGCGACACACTGATTTATTGAAAAAGGTTTAAGATTTACATACCGGGTGATTTTCTAACATCTCCTCGATTCTAGTTGACGAGCCCACAGACACAAAGTAGTCTATCTCACTGCTTGTGTTTTGCATACATTGTATATGGGTCTCCTCCGTAAAAGGAACATTAACCTAAAACAAAAATGAGAAATCAATTTTAAATTTATTGGAACAAAATTGTCCAAACTATTTTCAGCAATGTATACCAAAGGATTTTTCCTTCCTATAAATCCTTTTTTCCTGGTAAACTTTATAGTTTATACCAAAGGAATAATCCTAATAAGGATTTAGGGGTTTATTCACAAACTGCTCCAAGTTAAGTAATGATTAATCTCTGCTTCAACATATTTTTTTTTTAAATGTTTTAACAAATTTTAATTTTATGCAGCTTTAATTAATGTTAAACTTTTATTGTTGAAGTCGTAAATGAAAGCAAGAAATCTACATTGTGTATTGCTACTGAAGGCAAAATAGGCATAGATATCATTAATAATAATTCAACAGTGACAATGATTGAATGAAATGCATACCTGTTCAAGAACTTCTTGAAGTGTACAGCTTTCTTTAGGTAGCGTGAAAGTGATCAACCTCTGTTCACCATTTTGGAGGAATATTAACATTTTTGCAGATTGCGTCTCCGACAGTAGCTCTGAGTATCCAGACATTTCGTTGTTATCTAAAAAGAGGGCTACTTCACATTAGGAAATGGCGCCTCAAAAATTAAGTTAAGAATTTAAATACATTTTTAGGTGTCAGTTATACTTTTTTACATATTTTTCTTGTGATAGAACTACGACAAATCACACAGGACTTGTAATCTTTGCTGACATAGTCCATCTGGACGCAAATCACTATAAATTAATACTAACAATATTATTTGGGCCTGGCTGATTGGAACAGGGTCGCCAGGTGAGCGTGCGGCCGTACAACCATTTAATACAGAAGTTGTGCAGCCCATCCGGCCCTGGAGATTCCCAGTTACGCAACGGACGGACTGCACGAGCCACGTCTGGGGGCTGATAGTGATTGCCCCCATTTCTGGTACTGGATCGCACGCTCGCTCGACCTCGCGTGTTCATTCACCCTCGGTATGGCTGACAGGCACCGACCAGATGCTGCGCCAGAACAAACACGTGGCGTCATCATCCGGCAGGTGCGTGTCGGTTACACCTTGGTCCGGTCGCTCCCAAGCCCTATAAACCCATCTTTCATCTCTTTGGAATGTGCGATTCTGAGTGTATCGTTCCACCCGCCGCTTATACCTACGAATACGTTTTGCCCATGCATAATTACACTTTCTGCTTCAGGAAGTCGATGCGCTCTGTGACACGGTACATGTAGTCTCGAGGACTGATATCAGTCCCCGAGAACGCCCGCTTCACAAAATGCATCACTCTAGGGCGAGTGTTGCCCTCCCTGAAGCAGATCAGTTTGCCGATGAGTGCTCTGGCCGCACCAATACGTCGTTCAATCCTGTATTGCCATGCCGGTACGGCTGGTTTAGGTCGTGTAGCTCTGTCATCGGAAAATTTGACGTGAGCTACATGACATGCCGCTACAGCCGCACAATACAGGAGTGAGTGAGCATCGGTCAGGTTTTCGCAGTTATCAAAATATAAATATTATCATATAAATACCATGTTGAGGGGCTACTATAGAGTTGAGTTGCTGAGCTTGCATCGGCGGTACTCTTTGTACAGGCCTCTGCAATTCTTTACTTCTCACTAAAGTTTGTCTTCCAGCATCTCTGTAAATAATAAAAAATCGTAGTATAGTAGTAGTAGTATATGGCGATTCAATAAAATGGATATCATAAACCAAGCCACATAATTTAATTCACAGGTTGACAATGAGCAATACATACCTTGATTGTTGGAGTTGTATAGGCGTACGCGGTGGTTGTTGCATCCGTTTATAGTCGGCGAGAGTTATTCTCTGACCATTTTGTAGGGTTAATACTTGTCGTTCCTCCTCCATGTCAGGGTCCATCAATAGCTGAGTGAGAGTTTGGGGATGTTGTTGCACGTGGGGTTGTTCATATGATAGTTGTTGTTGTTGCTGGAAGCCGTGCTGCGAGTTGAAATTCAGTTGCTGGTGTTGTTGCGCAACGTTGCCAGCGACGTGGTTGGGCCGCATCGCTGGTGGAGGTGTGTGGTACTGCTGCGGTGAGGGAGTCATATTTTCAGTGACCGAGTGTTTGGTAAGTATGGCTGCAGTAATACTCTCTTCGAGATCGTCCATGTCGTTGGCGTTGTTAGGTTGAACTACGACCTTTTTAACTTGCTGTTGCACTTGCTGCTGCACTTGTGGATGGGGTGAAGATCTTTGCGGAACGTTCGTGAGTGCGTTCTGTTGAGGTAGAGGTCCATTGTTCTGATTCGCCGGAACTACTGAGTGTTGGGTCATTTGTGTAGGTACATTTTGCGTCACTATTGTCCCCTGTGGTGTTATTATTCGAGTAGTCTGTTGTGCATGCGCCTGGTTTTGTTGATTGAGAAGCTGGAAAAGATAACAAATACTATGCAAAATGAACTTAGTGCAGTACTTACAAGCTTTGGGTCTATTAGAAGTAGAGATCACTAGATATAATAAATGAAAAGTTCATTATTAATTAAGAATAAAATGTGAGGATCTTAAAGGATGATGATCATATTCCACCCTTCTCAAAAGTATCTGTTGACACAAAATTTGGTACTACATATTGACTTTTATAAAGAGATAATTTGTCTCACTTGATGAGTGGAGAGCTTGAGTTGATTCAGTTGTTGCGGATGAACCTGTTGTCCTAAGACGTGTTGTGCGAGCTGATGCTGCTGGTGTTGTTGGGCGTGTTGGTGCTGCTAAAACGACACACAAATAAGGAATAAGCTTCGGAAAATTGGAGGAATATCAAGGGTGTGTACAAATATAGGTCTCGCATGCACTAACTGCCAAATTCGAGAATAGAACTAGAGCAGTCCGCGGCACTGAAATATAAACAGTTAAGCCGGCTGTAGTATATAGGATTCTGTTTATTGTGTGAGCATGCAGGCACCTGTAGCGAGTGGTGGAGTGGGGTGCGCGGGCGGGGCGGGCGGTGCTGCGCGTGCGACGCCTGCGGGTTGAGCACGCGGGGCGTGGGAGCGCGCGCCGGGCCCGGCGACCCCGCCCCGCCGCCCGCCGCGCTCGTCGCGCCTGCCACGCCCGGCGACGACGCCTGGCCCTGTCGGTCCGTGTATACGCGTGTTGGAAATGTGTGGAACACTCACATAGCCAATAATGTGGTTTACCAAAACCATGACTTTTTTGTGTTAACACAAATGTAACGGAAATTTCACAGCACTCAAAGTTCAATCACACGTGCACACCGATTAGAAGGCTCTAATGATCGACAGCCCTCAATGGTTCGAGAAAAATGTAAACGTGTTATATCTAGTTAGATGCACGTGTTGCTAAAGATTAAAACTTATAGCAAAAAAGAAAATTGAAAGCTAGAGTGCTACTTAAATAAAATGCTGCTGCTAATTATAAAACTATTAATACTATACCCGACTATACTTGCATTGATGCCCCGCATCCACAGCAACCATTAGCTATGCTATCTACATTTAGTTGACATCTTTTTTTATCGATGGATAGCTTAGGTAATAATGGTAAGGTTACTTGAGCCTGGTAAGTATTGCCCAGACAGACTAGCCTCGTCGCTGCGCCGTGAGAATGTGGAAACGTCACAAATGCTCCGCACGTCGGCGCGTCGTCACAGATATGGGGCTTAGCCTCGTCACGGAAGTCTCGGCGGGTCACTTACCGGCTGCATGGTGTTGAGCATGCGCGGCATGGCGTGCGCGGCGGGCGAGGCGCGCTGCGCGGGGCGGCGCGGGCGCACGGGCCGCACGGGCGCGCGCACCAGCGCCACGCCGGCGCCGCCCAGCCCCGGGTTCAGCAGCCGCGGCCGCGCTGCGCCCTGTATAATACCACCACGCTGTACACTCGCGTCACTGTGACGTACGCACACGCTATAACGATTCGTGGGTTAGCCCGACTAGTTCTACGAACGTATCGGAATGATAGTCTAATTATGGTACTCGACCGTAAATACAACGACGTCTCGTTCAAACCGGCGAGACGGTCTGTTCGTAAAAATCGATTTGCCATATTTACAACCGGGTTCTGTTTCTGAGTAGAACAAGTTGGAATAACCCAAATTCACCGCCTACAACCAAAAGAAACATCAAACTTACAGCTTGATTTATGTATGCTGCATGCATAACAACCTGCTGATGTGGTATTTGTTGTGACTGTTGCAAGTGCTGTTGGTGTTGCGCCTGTTGCTGCTGTTGTTGTTGCAGCTGGTGCTGCAACTGTTGTTGCTGTAGCTGCTGCAGATGAATCTGTTGATGGTGCTGTTGGAACTGCTGTATAAGTTGTGGTGACGCTCGCGACAGCTGCTGCTGTTGTTGCGTTTGCTAAAATACAAGACAGATTTTTAAAATGATTTGTACATATATTTATATAAATATAGCTAGTAGACTCGTTCCATACCGTAGGTTGCGGAGCATGTTGCGGCGGGGGAGGCGGGGGTGGGGGCTGCGGCGGCGGCGGCTGCGCGGGGTGTATCACAGTTGGTTGCGACAGCACGTGTGCCGGGCTTACTAGCTGCTGACGTCAACAACAGGGTTTAGATCATATCAACATGTGAACCCAGAAATAATGGTCGAACACATGTTTTTTTAACCGCCAACCAAGTTGTCTCATTTCCTGTAGAAATTGTTATTTCTGACAACAGTAAATGATTGGCTGTTACACCCAATCAAATTACTTCACAAGAGGTTTGAACTGAACAGGCTTTCAAAAACTTTCAAGGGGTAAATCTGTCATGCTTTAGTGTCTACGGAAGTATGGACCGTTAGCACAAGCATGAACCAATCAAGACTTAAAAGTAAGAACAACTACATTAACACCCTGTAGTTTGTGCCAGCAACAGTGCAAGCCCAGTTACGCAATTACAGGACATTTTCATTTATACAATTTATAGTAGTGCTCCCATTCCTGTTTGTGGTATGAATTGTGTAAGTTGTTCATTGCTTGAAACCATTCAGATTAGTATTTTTTAACCAAATTACGGAATCTTTGAATTTAAATAATAAAAGACTAATAGTAGTACCCTGTCATATTGCCTTTGCAGCAAAAACTTACAATAGAAGATGTTGATAAGACAATGGTTATACAGGCAATAGCAGATCTGATCTGAATCTTTATGAATTAAGCCTTTAATAGTTTAAATGCTTCAATGCATCATAACAAAGGAAATGTTACATGAACAAATGGTAAGACTTCGAAGTCGTCTCTAGTTGTTATTTTTGAATAAAATTAACCATGGAAGAAAATTTGAGATGCACCATTCATTATCAAGAAGCACAGCATTCATTGTTTAGAGATCAATATTATTTACATCTAAAAACCACATCCACAATAAAAATATACTATCTAGATTAACAGAAAATAAAGTTAAACATAATTTTATTAAGCGGTACCTTGTTTGAAATGTGGCATTGGAATGACAAAAATATACATAGAAATTGATACCCTATGTAATTCTTCTTATCTATTCTATATCCCTACCTCTCTACTAAGAAGCTTAAATGAAAATCGCTGTTAATGTGTTACATAAATGCATTAGGAATGTTAGACCCTTGCACCATAACATGTAATGGCAAATAGCTGAAAATGATAATAGGTTGAAAAAATTCGTTGTTTTGTCTCTGTATCCACTATCAGATAGAATAGAACAAAAGTTTTCCTCACTAATGTTCATTTTGTAAATGTCTTTATACCACAAGGACAGAGGACTGCCAAGGATATTGACAGTTAAGTATCTTCACACACAGTATGAAAACTCAGTGCAATTGGTTTACTTGCTTGCCACGAATCAATCCCTAATGCAATTCTATATGATTTATTTCTAAAAGAAATCAAGTAAAAATATTACTGAATTAATAAGATAATTCTGTAGAAGATTCTATGTACTGGCTAACCAAAAAGAAATAAAATCATTTAACCAAATGAAAAAGTAACATGCTAAGCATATTAGCCCAAGGAGTTCTAAAACCATAATGCAATAGTTTGTTTTTAGTGCATAAATGTAATACACAATGATCTAGTCAGGAGACATACATGTTGTGGTCGTTGTGGAGATGCCTGTTGCATCAAAGATGCATCAATGATCTGTTGGGCCTGTTGTAACACAACCTGAGCATCCACAGGTAAATCAGATGTGTAGTAAACCTACAAATAAATTAAATTACACATCATAACTTATGCCACACTTGTTATGAACGAAATACATTTTCACCAAATCTGTTATCTAGTACAGCACAGACATCGTGAAGGAAAACATCGTGAGGAAACCTGGACTTAAATTATTGTAAGTCTAAAATCGCCAACCCACCTTGTGCAAGTGTGGTAATTAATGCTCGTGCATTTTCTGCATGAGAAGAGGCCTTTGCCCAGCAGTGGGACAGTAATAGGCTGATGTTATTATTTATGTATATTTTCATCACATATATTTTAAGGCAACAATGACTTGACAGTGTGGCCCAAAATTTAATAGATATCATGACTGATTCCTCAGAATCAATACAAAATTTGTATTGTGTTTACAGCTATAATAGTTTTAACAATACCCACTTGGTGCCTATGTAGAGCCTGCTGCTGTTGTTGTTGCTGCTGCTGCTGTTGTTGTTGCTGCTGCTGCTGTTGTTGTTGCTGCTGCTGCTGTTGTTGTTGTTGAAAGTCAGCACGGGGTGGTGGTGGGGGTGGAGGGGCTTCATGTCGGATAATATACTGGGGTTGGTACTGCAAGCCATCACTCACAACCAGCTGAGACTGCACACCTTCGCTTACTATAATATCATTCTGTGGATCTGCTTGCTGTACCACCACCTGGAAACAAAATACATTGCTGCTGTATTAACATAATAAATGATTTTAATTAGTATGAAACCTATACATATAAAATTTTATTCTGAATTCATATATTTCCAATTTCTCTTACTTGCTGTTGTGCATATTGCTGTTCATCTTGGTTCACTATTATTCTATCCAAGCATAGGTTTGGACAATATCTTTGTAGATCTTCAAGAGTCAATTGTTGTCCTTGTCCAACTATCTGGTAATATTGCGCCATTGCAAGTGCTTAGCCTGGAAGAATACACAAGTAAAACTTATTTAAAATAATAATGTTTTATAGTATGCACTCATTCTCAGTATACAATATGAAAAAGAAAAAAATTATAGAACATAAAAATTAACAACAGGAGGCACTGAAGATGGCCTTCTGTGACCCACAACTTTGATATAAATATGTATGTCCTTTTTAAAGTTATATATATCACTGTTGGAGTGAGTAACTGAAGCAATTCCAGTCAGTCAGTTACTTTATCAATTTATAAAAAAATCATAAAGTTTCTCTAATTATTATAGATGAAAGTCATCATCCCATTATATCTGGGGTCGGCGCAATACGGTTTCATCTTCCATTCTCCCTTGTCAGACATCACATCATCATTTACTCCTTTCTCTTTCATATCATTCCACACAAAATCCATCCATCTTTTCTAAAAGTATTCACCCTAAATTATTAATAGATGAAAAAGCTATTCACCACATCAGTTACAGTTTCAATTTTAATTGATACCTGCATAGGAAGGGACCTTTTAGAGCCAGGGGGTCAGAACAGTATCTAGTGCAATTATGAATCAATACCTTGCCGGATGTTTATCAGTATCTCCAAATTGCTATGTATTTGTATTACAGCTAATTATGAACTTTATTGTATGACTAGCTGTTCTCGCGACCTTCGTCCTCATGGAGTTATTATAAAAATTCTATCTCCTATTTAAATTGGATTTTGTTAACAATTTCAAGTTTTAATTTTTGTGCACGGAACTATCATTCCAGTGGCATTCCAGTGCTGTATTCAAATTGGATGTTACTGGAATAATGTGAACCAGGCAGAAATCTCTATCAAAACTCTTGATTTCAATTTAAAATTGTCCAGGAAAATATATGTCTGGGTCCTTATTTTTATACACTAACTCAAAAGTAGTGAGCTGTTGTCATACTACTGTTATGAATGAATTACCTATAATAAAACATCTTGTCTTATGAATGACTCCTAATTCTACTTAGTTATAGATAGAGCTGCTCAGAATACTCAAACCATAAAAGATGAAAATTCACTAATTAAACATACTACTACTACTAATCAAATAACTGTTTGGTTTTTAGTGCAAATTAAGTTATTTGTGTTTACTTTAATAATAATTAATACATTTCTTAAGCAGACCTACATTTGGTTAGACTGAAAGCTGACAGGTGACGATATTCATGTAAGAGAGAAAAGTCTTACATGAATATAATCTGCCTCTTTGAGAAGAAAGTCATATTAGTAACACTAAATGATATATTTTTGATTATGTTTTTATTTTCATCATTGTGTACAGTAACTACTTGCAGATATAAATAAAAAAAAAATTGGTTCAAGACGTTTTGATATCACTTTTTATTCAACTCAGTGGTACTTTGCTGTTTCTTTCCTATTCAATGGTACTTACTTTTTTTCGATACCATTTCTAACTAAAGTTTTAATGAAACAATAATTAATTTACAGCCTATGAAATAATATGCAACTGCACTTTATTGAATGATTCAAAATTTCAATTGCATAAAAAGAATAGGGTGATTTGTTCTTTGAATTTAATTAATATGTTTATAGTATTTGGTTCATTAGAATTTAACAATTTCGTACTTTATCATGTAAGTAGTTGATTATTTTATCAACAATTGTGTCATAGATTAACCTTTTTTTTCACCAATAATAACAAAAAACTATATTATCTCACTAAAACTAGCCCAAAATATCAATTAGTTATACATATTACCCTATAGCTTAAGATTTTTGCAGAGAATAAAGGGATTCATCAGTTTCTCAAGACATTACAACATGCACTAAAGGATTTGTTTACAAGTATACCTGGTAAAAAAAAACCTCACTGGCTAGCTTATATCTGCAGTATTAACTACAATGCACTCGCATTTTTCATGATTATCACTTTATAATGAAGTAAAAGATATAACATTGCGAGAGACACCTATTTCTCGATGACAGTTATTATGCCATACTCCCTGAACACTACATACGGTGCAATAACAGCAGCAATGACTTCTGAAATCGTACCAACACCTCAACTATGGCGACGACTCAGCCATCACCTTTTCAATTAAACTTTTTGTCTGTCTTATAAACATCACCACTTGCGATTTTAACAATAGGAACAATAAGAAATTTAACTTCAATACCGTTTACACGAAAAGAACGAAATGGCTTCGATTCCTTTGATCCAACCTAAATACTTTGAAAGGAGAATGTTTAACACAGATTATATCTATGCTGTAGATTAACTTCTTACCAATATATATTAGGGACATTTTAAATGTCTTATTTATACATTATAAACGAATTTTTAACATCAAAATGTAATTTTTTAACTCAAACGCCAAATCGAGAAGCAATTTACATTATGGCGTGTGTGTCACTTTTTTATAAATGTTTTTTTTGATTGGGGTTACAACCAGTCAAAAAAACTTAGGAAATGTGATGGATATTCTCGATAGTTATAATCATTTCCCCAAAAATCCAAGACACAAGAGTAAACTATAACGGAAGACAGAACTTTTCTGTCTCCTCGGTTCTCCAGTTTCCCCATAAAAAAATATGAAATGGGTACATAGTTGCAAAATGATGTTTAACTAAAAAACCGTAACATTGACAGAAAAATAATTATCTATATTTAAAACAAAATATTATACACACATCTCTAGTTGGGCCTGCAACAACGAGACGGTTTTCGTGTGTTTTAATTTATTATATTGCACTTTAATTCGTTTTCCTTTGGTTTTTACTCCAATAATTTGAAGGAAATCATTTAAAAAATATTGTCTTTGTGTAAAATTAGAAGCACGTCGTAAATTTCAACTTATATGACATTTTGTTGCCGTCCTCATCACTCGTGCAAATGGATGATACAGTGATTTCGCCAGGTACACTGCAGATAAAACACGTAAAAAAGTTTTATATCCTTGATATTTACTTTCCTTTAATGAACCATATTAATTGTAGGTAATAAGATGGGAGATTCAGCGTCTGAAAGCGACTCCAGTTCATTGGATGGCGGAGCTATGTTGCCTCCAAGCACAGTTTCTCGCGATCAGCTACAGAAAAGAATTGAATCTCTGCAGCAACAAAATAGGTATGTTTTTTTCGTAAATATATTAGATTCTCATGAGATTCTGATTAATTGAAGGTCATGCATCTTTTTCTTTTATATTTCACTAAACGTGGTTTGTGTTTTTATGTGATTATTTAGTATTATATTTATACTGTACATACTTAGCACTAAATGCACTGATCACATCAAGATGTGATCACAGCTGATACTTGTCTATAGTAGGGAAAATTATGGAAGTGTGTTATAAATGCCATTTTATGTTTTCTAGTCTACCACAAAATACCTTGGAATAGAATGAACTGTACAAAAAAAAACCTTTTGTGTTTTTCAGGGTTCTCAAAGTGGAGCTGGATACTTACAAGCTACGGGTGAAGGCTCTCCAAGAAGAAAATCGTGCCTTGAGACAAGCATCGGTATCAATTGTAAGTTACCATACCTTCCATAAGTAAAACAAATTATTCCAGTACCTATATTTAATTATTTTTATAAAATTACCATTCAAAATCCTTTGTCTCAAAAGTAATTACTAATATTTTATCATCATCTCTTCACAGCAAGCTAAGGCTGAGCAAGAAGAAGAATATATTTCTAACACATTATTGAAAAAAATTCAAGCGCTCAAAAAAGAAAAAGAAACATTGGCACATCATTATGAACGTGAAGAAGAATGTCTTACTAATGATCTCTCCAGAAAACTAAATCAGGTATGTTTAATTAAATGAATTCAAATATTGATTTAATATTCCCTTATAAAATTCAACCAAGTTATGAAGCTTATAATTAATAATCTTATTTATACTGATGAGATGTGCATGGCATACTTGTACACCATTTGTTTAGTTGGATTTGACCGCTAATGCATTTGTCAATCCATATTTTTTAGAGAGAAAGCTTGATATAATGTTTTGTTACCAACTTAAAGGCTTTAAATAATTTAATTTTAAACTATAAGTTTAAAATGATATCTTATCTTTGTCATATCTTTGTTGTGTGCTTAAGATTCAATAACTAAGTAGTTATGACCATAATGACTACTTATTTTGTGCATAATTAAAATTAAACAATGATCTTTCTATGTAGAAGGAACATTGTAGATAGACCTACCTACAACTTTCTATATAGAATGTAGAATGAACATTCTAGATATAAATTTGTAAGTAACTTTCTGTCTAGAATGACGAGGCCAGTTTTAAGATTTATTTGATCCCAAGTATCTACAATTGTAAAAACTACCTTTAATGAATAATTATATTTCAGTTACGCCAAGAGAAATGCCGGTTGGAGCAAACTCTAGAGCAGGAACAAGAATGTCTGGTGAACAAATTGATGAGAAAAATAGAAAAACTTGAAGCTGAGACACTTGCCAAGCAAATGAATTTAGAGAGGCTTCGCAGGGAAAAGGTAATACTTAGATTATTCTTTTTGTTTTGTCTAAAAAGTGTAACACTCAAGTTGGTTTTTTGTATGTTTGTGGGGTAAGTAATATACGATATACAGTAGGGCCTCGATAATCTGAACACTAAAAATTTTCACCCTGTTTGGATTAATGAGGCGTTCAGATTCTAGTATAGTTTTATAGTGATTCAAATGCACAAAATGGCGGAAGGATGCTCCACGAACGAGACGACGCGTAAGTGTGTGCGCTCTGTAATACTCTATGAGACAGCGGCATGTGCGAGTGGTGAGCTGGTTTGGATTATCGTGGGTTCCGGTTATCGAAGCCCTACTGTAATTACAAAATCTCTAATATTTACAAGATGTTATATCTTCATCATCATCACTTAATCTATAATTTTATTTGATGTAATGATCAGTTAATAGAATAAATGATTGATATAA
Organism: Noctua comes; assembly: GCA_963082995.1. Classification (NCBI taxonomy): domain Eukaryota; kingdom Metazoa; phylum Arthropoda; class Insecta; order Lepidoptera; family Noctuidae; genus Noctua; species Noctua comes. Next base: position 10,261,194 of record OY720269.1, read on the forward strand.
TTTTAAAATAACTAATTTTTTAATAACATACATTGAATATAAAATAGCATACATCTATACATAATAAAATTGTAACAGGCTGATGTCTGTACATTGAAGATCATCATCATCATAATCATTCTCTTGCTTTTATCCCAATTCATTTGGGGTTGGGGCAGCATATCTTCTTCCATTCTTCTCTATTACTCGTCATCTCATCAGATACCTCCTTTCTTGCCATATCATTCTTTACACAGTTCATACATCGTTTCTTTGATCTTCCTCTACTCATATACCCATCCACATTCATACTCAAAACTTTCCTCACGACATTTTCCTCATTCCTCTGCATCACATGCCCATACCACAACCGATTACCACACAACTGTTTAGTCACCAGCGCAAGAAGAATTGAAAAAAATATTAAATGTCTTTATTAGAGCAACAGAAGCCAAAACAACAGTTTTTAGGTATTTTTGTGTCTTTCTGTTTGTATGCGCATCACGCAACAACTACTGCATGAATTTGAACGCAGTTTTCACCGCTCTATTGCTAGATGTGGACCCGATAGGTGGCGCTGTGCGAAGCAAGGGCGGATCGCTAGTTGATTATTATAAAGTCGTTTGATATACCACTCAAAAGACATAAAACCTATTTAGTCTAATTTATGATAAAAACGCCTAGTTACGAGCTCTTGTTTCCAATTTAAAATATTTTTTTTTGTAATTTCTATCATAGTTAGTAACCTGAGTAGATATACCACGTAACTGATTACCACCTGCCAAAAGGGTAGTAATAAAAGCTCCGACAAAAAAAGAAGAATTGTCCTTACTCAAAATATTATAAATCTACTGCCTAAAATACTAACTTTCCGACTACTTTTGTCCGAATAAAAATGACGAAACGACCGAATGAGATACTAAATCTTCGAAAAATAAACATGACTGTTTATTGCTATAATACTTTTCTACCAGCATAAATTACGTTCTACTGAAAACTATGCTTTGTAATTTTTATCTTTACTTGCCTACTATTAATTCATAAATTACCTTTCATATTTCATATATTGTGGTGCTATTTTAACTGCTAACCTAACCTAACAACCTAACCTAACCTAACTCTGTTGTCGGTAAATTAGTAATTTTGTCGGAGGTTCAGTATTCTATTCGGAAGTTTAGTTTTGTTATTCGAAGATCCATTTTTTTTTAGGAGAAAATGTAATTTGAACAAAGCATGTTCGCATGTTTATTTGTTGTTAAATTGGATATTTTTTTCGTTTATGTTTTGGGTTTTTTGTCGGTAATTCATTATAACGCTGGTTAATTAGAATAATAGTCGGCCACAGATCGCTAGAGATTAATTTGTTTTTCGGAACCATTATTATTTCCCCTGCCAAAATAGCTCGCTGATGGATGGATTAAATAGTACGGGGGTCGTTGACTTTCGTTTGTTGATCTGCCATTTTGTCGATTCTTCCGTCCACAAAACCCGTTTCTACGGTGTGCATGCTACGCGTGCTGGGAGCCTTCTAAACTTCGTAACTAGAAGGTTCAGGGTTAAGGTCAAAATTCCAACTTTTCCACAGGTTTTTTTTTTCACACCTCCACGACCCCCGTACTATTTAATCCATCCATCAGTACAATGTTTTGAGTGCTACCGTAAAACGTGATTTTTCACCCCAAAAAAAAAAGTTGTTTCCTAGCAATAATTTTTGCGTAAGGTTACTTAGTTTGATGTACATAGTGCTTGGTTGACGGCTTCTTGAAGGGTCCGTTTACACCCTGTATAAATGTTATATGTATGTAAAGAAATTATATCAACAGTTGGTATATCTCACATTTACTATATCTTGTGAACAATGAAAATATACCAAATAACTTTATATAATATGAGACGCAACCCTGTTCGTGTGACCACTTACATCTTCTATACTATGCAATACTTTAGAAGATCCAGGTGGTTGCTGCAAACAAAGCAGGGGTGGGTTGCTAGTTTAGGTATGCGACCTGGCTGTGGACCTTAAATTCATTTGAGGTCACCACAGGACAGTCCAGCAGGTAGTTATAGCAGTATTGCCACTTTATTGAGTTGGAACTCCAAAAAAAAAACGGTACAAGGTCAAATTTATTGTGTGAAATTTGATACCAGATGAAGAAGTAAATTTTAAAAGTATGTAAATCTAAATGTCAAACAGAGAAGTACATGATTATATTTATAATAAGAACGAAAATTCTTATTTTCAGGTGGAACTCGAAAATACATTGGAGCAGGAGCAGGAAGCTCTAGTGAACAGGCTGTGGAAGAGAATGGACAAGTTGGAAGCTGAGAAAAGATCACTGCAGATCAGGCTTGATCAGCCAGTCTCCGACCCAGCTAGTCCTAGGTGAAAATCCTATAATTTATCATCCCTATTTTGTGTTGTTTTCAACTTTGTTTACTTATTCTTCTAATATTTTGTGACTATTTTTTGGGGTGTAAACCATAACACAAGTTCTCAAATTTTACTCAGGGGCATAGTAATTTGAAACTCCTTTAGTAAAATAATCAATTTCAGGATTACTATTCACAAACTACTCTGAACCCAGTCCTGAAATGATGTCATAATTCTTGATATAAGCGCATGATAGTTTTAAGGCATGGTGCACACTTATTTTATAATAATTCTTCAAGCATCTTGCTATATTTTCATTGTTTTATTATTAATGGAGTTTTTTCTTGCTAGGGACATTAGTAATGGTGATACAGCATCCAATTTAAGCAATCACATTCAGACCCTGCGTTCTGAAGTTGTAAAGTTAAGGTGAGTCAATAACAAAATTATAATTTATTTGAAATACATGATTTTTACACACCTACTCTAGGACAGGCATGACGTGTCGAATGTGCATTAAGTCTCGGGCCCACTAACGAAGCGTGGATTGTCCATTCTGCACCAATTTGAGTAAAACGTTTTCTGGACTCAGCTATTATTAAAACTGGACTGAGTAAGTCACTTGTCAATATTATGTCAACGAGACCTTGACACATTAACTGCGCTTTAGCTAAAAAATGGTGTGGTTTGTTTTTTAGATACTTATTTAGTCAAAAGTTTAGAAATCAAAAGCTCTAGATATGGATTTGAAGGCAACTTCATACAATCAATAAATAGCACCCCTCTCAAAAAATATTGCCATGTTGTCATTGTCTCATCATTACTGTAGTACAAATAGGTAAATAAAGTGTAACAAGAAACTAAAGTATGGTACTTGAAAATAATTTGAAGTTCATATTTAGATAAACAAAATAGTATGGTCATGATATTTGCAGATTAAACTTTACTTACTTCCTCTGTTAACCATAATATTCACACAAAACAATTTGCAACAGAAATCAGCTGGCCGTCTCACAAAACGAGAACAAGGAGAAGATGCATCGCTTCGCGCTCGAAGAGAAGCACATCAGGGAGGAGAACGTTCGCTTGCAGCGGAAACTGCAACAGGAAGTGGAGCGTCGCGAGGCGCTGTGCAGACATCTGTCCGAGAGCGAGTCCTCGCTCGAAATGGAGGAAGAGAGGCAATTCAATGAAGCTTTGAGTGTAAGTTGTTTAATGTCGATATTTTACTATCCATTATCATACTGGATGAAATAAAGTGAATACACCACTGAAATGAAGGAATAGAAATAGCTATTAGGCTCTGTTTACAATAAAGATGCTGGCGCGTGATATTGCAATGAGTGATTGAAAAATAATTTAGTTAAAAGTGAAATAAACAGCACTATCCATTACGTAAGACAGTACCTAACCGATGAAAATGATTTGTAATGGTCAATTTGCAGGCACGATCGCGGAGCGTGTCTTCGCCAGGCGGGTCACGGCCTCTCTCACCATACGCGTCACCGTTGTTGCCTAACGCCGCCGGGATGCAGATGTCTCGGCCTTCACTGCATCTCAACTCTCAGGTAAGTGAAATGATTGGAGTTTTGTACCTATAAACATGACTATCTTTCGAAAACTGAGATTATTATTAAAGAATGACCTTGTATGGTTTTGCAAGTTGTATATTATGTAAATGATGCGTTGCGTCAGATCAACAAGAATGAATATGATGTGACATTTTTTTCATCTGCTCATTTTAAATACGTTGTTTTTGTATCGACAGACGCGTCGCACAAGCGACAGGTTCGTGAAGCCGGCGATCCCGGGCGGCGCGGGGCTGTCGGCGCGACCGGGCCCGCTGGAGCCGCCGGCCCCGCCGGCCCCGTTGGCCCCGCTGGCCCCGCCGGCCCCGATGGCCCCGCTGCCCAACCCCGCGCTCATGCAGCCCGCCAGCCCCATGGACACGTCCTCCAAGGACTAAGTTCGGCCGCCGTCCCTCGAACACACCGCGACGTAAGAGCAGTTCGTCGGCTCGCGAAGGCTCGGTGTCGTCGCGAACCCGCGTTTCAGTTTATGTATGTATTTGAAAATACTAATGATTAGGGTGCAGTGGCATATACGACGACTGCACGGTATAGTGTTGTAGCCGCATCATCGAATTAAATTATAAATTATACTGGGATTCCGTGAATTTGCCCTTACGTCGGTGTGCATTCGAAGCTGTAAGATTCAATAATAACTGTCGGATGCAGTCGTGATGTTTTGACGGCAGGCTATCGATCGTTCCATCTGGTTTGAAGAGTAGACATTTGAATCGCGACTGATTCTGGCAATGCTATTGTTTAATCTTATGTAAACCTACTGTGCACTCTGCTCACTGCCCTGTCGACTCGGCACGCTCCTAGAATTTCATTGTTATTTCTGCTCGGTCGTGATTCATTTACTGATAAAATTGGTAATGAACGAGATTATGGAATATATGGATTGTATTCATATGTTTATCGAAAATGGTAATGAGGAGGGGTGATGTGACGACGACGTTGTAACTTTCGATTAGGATAGTAATAGCTAGTTCTGATTAAAAATCAATTTTGGAAATATATCCGGGCTTAAATTTTGCGGCAGTGGGTTTTATTTATCATAAGGCTGTGTATAAAATTCACTTGTGAGTAAAGTTAGGAAAGGAGAAGGAGATAAAGATTGTAAGCTATTTGATATATCACACTCGGGGTCTAGCAATACTACTCCTACGCAATGTCTTTGTGAAGGAATGTAAAATATGTTACGAATGTTGTGTTGTGCCCACAGGGCAAATTGTTGTGTTCGAATTATGCTCGTAGGAGTAGTGAGTTATTGTCCTCGGACTCAATTCAATTATGCAAATTGTCACATAATTTTTTTTTCATGTTATAATAAAACAAAATATATGCATTACTATTATAAAGCCTTTTATTTTATCAATAGTTTGAACCGACCTCAAAAAAACCGTGGAAGTGAGAGTATGATGAGCACAATTATTTTGGTGCGTGTCCATCATCTGAACTAACGCTGCCATCTTGTATTTTCAATACAATTTCCACAGACAATTTCACTTCTTTCTTTTTTTATCCTGTGGTTAGTGCTTAACCTGGCGTCAGAGTTTTCATGACGCCCATAGGCCTCTGACTTGACTTTACATGCCGTCGAGAAATATCTCTCAGGCATGCTGGTTTCCTCACGATGTTTCCTTTACCCAAGCAAGTGATAATTATACAAAACGCCATGAATCCGAAAAATCAAGAGGTCTTGGGTTCGAACTTGAGACTTGAGACCTATGACTCTGCAGTCCGACGGTCACACCCTAGGCTATTACTGCTTACTATTTCACTAATCTTTACCAACAACGTCCTCCAGATCATTCATGAGCCAAAAGAACCTTGCTGCACATCATAATTTAAAATGATCGAAATGTGCATGCAAAAATACTCGAAATATGCAACCAAATCTCAGTAAAGTAACAAAATATGCAACAAAATTAAATTAAAAGTTTAAAGAAACCCTTGCCACAAAATACCTCCAAAAAGGAAAAACTTAAGTATTATATAAGTAGAATATTTTAATCCAACGTTGTCGCGTCGCGCTTCGGTCTTTGTTTATCACTTTCGGTGCGTATCTCATCTACTTGTACTAAGCGGTCTACTTCAACAAGTCAACTCTTCATTGAGAGCTCGAAAAATTTGAAATTATCTGGACCGCGATAAGCTAATTTTTTATTGTTGAGTGAGCGAAGCGAGTTCGAAAAAATATACCTTACTAAACTGCTATAAACCAAGGCTTCATTGAAGAGCGAGCGAAGCGGGCTCGCAAAAACTGGAGCTTACTCAATTGCCATAAACCAAAGCTTCATTGAAGAGCGGGCTCGAAAAATTGAATCATTTTGTACTGCGATAACCCAAATCTTCATTGAAGAACGAGCGAAACTAACTCGTAAAATTGGAGCTACTGGCCCGCGATAAGTCTTTGTAAGTTCTTGAGGCTTTTAGGCTGCGTTTCCACCAGAGATGTGCGAGGATGCGTTGCGAGGGATGTGTTTGTTAAGAACAAATAGAATCACTTCATTTACCTAGCCTCGCTCAGTGCGAGGAATGTGTTGCGAGGAGAGTGTGGTTTTTATTTTATTACTAGCAGACCCGCGCAACTTCGTCTGCGTCACATAAGAGAGAGAGAGGGTTAGAGAGAGTTGGTCGTAGGCACCTATAGTACAATTCTAGCACATCACACCCATCATTCCACATTATGAAAATGCGCGCGCGGTACCTGATAATTAATTCGCTGCGGAGTTATTTTAAAACTGTGATATCTCCTAAGATATTCATTGAAATCAAATGATGTAAGAGCAATTTCGTTCAAAATTAAATACTTGAGATGAATAACGTATTTATTTGGATAAGGATAAATACCATGTTCACAAAAACACCTTCGCGAATAATGCGAGTCAACCTTAAAATATAGACATATGCTATCATGTATTTTTTTAGAACTTTTAAGAGGAACATTTCCGTCATACATGATTGTTGCGTAACTTTAACCGTTTACGCAGCGCGGTAGCTTTCAAAAGGAATATATTTTCCCCGTTTGTGCAACATTTTTCATTGATGCTCCGCTCCTATTAGTTATAGCGTGATGTTATATAACCTATAGCCTTCCTCGATAAATAGGCTATCCAGTAGTTCCTGAAATTAGTGCGTTCAACCAAACCAACAAACAAACTCTTGAGCTTTATATTATTAGTATAGATTCAAGTAGGTAACTATTTAACTTCTCGGAAATAATCTCGCTAAAACATTCTACTTATGTTTTTCTCAAATAAGGGCTTCCCTCGACAGCCTCACGTTTTCATCGTTAGACTGTCGAGTGTCGATGACAGTCATACTCCAGGCAGGTCTAAAGTTCTCACCAAGCTGCATGAAATGAGCACAATAACAATATAGCTGCTGTATAATGTTGAGGACCTCTTGCGACTGCCTTTCGTCTCCATCGACAGACCTTCTATGACAGTCACACTCCACAGCTAGGTCTAAAATTCTCATCAAGGTGCCCAATAACAATATAGCTGCTGTAATCCGTTGAGGACCTCTTAGAACTGCCTTTTGTCTCCTTCGTCAGACCTTCGATAGAAGTCATACTCTAGTTAAGTTTAATCTAGAGTACCTTTTGCTATCGTAACTTAAAAAAAAAACTGGCCAGTCGATTTAAAAGTTATCTTGTGAGCACATTTTATTCATTAGTACCATTTTGGTTCAAAAGATGTCGTTGCATGTTACATATATAATTATGATCAGTTCTTATTGAACACTTTAAATTCATACATCTTTTGATAGAGAGCACCGCACTCTAAGTAATGCACAATATGTGTGCGCAAAATCTAACCACGTGGGTTTTATAATTTACACACGCATGATGTTTTACCAAAAAAATACCCGGAGACACTCAGACTGTCTTTTGATAGAGAGCACCGATTACAATGAAACATCGTTTGAATTGTTAGAAAAAACTAAAAGTATGTATAACACTATTTGGTAATGATTTGGAAATCTTAAAGGTTTAAAAAAAATCAACATACCAATTTACAAAAAGTGAAAGTGTGTGCGGCTGGGGATCGAACTTGCACCATGCTTACAGCATTAAAAAAATCGAAATAAATACAAAAACTAAATAAATCAGCTGAGGCTCGAACTTGTAAACCACTGTTCACAGGGCGGCCGCTGATAACTTCGGGCTACTTACTTCGATGACATATGGTCTAAAATAGCTGTTCTTTTCTAATGCATGCCATGACAGTTGTCAGTTGTCAAACCGTTGTCAAAGAGCTGAAGAATATGGACATAGTGCAATATTGCTCACCCACCTAAATTATTAGCGTGATAATATAGCCTATAGCCTTCCTTGATAAATGGGCTATCTAGCACTAAAATAATTTTTCAATTTGAAGCAGCGTTCAACCAAACAAACAAACAAACTCTTCAGCTTTATAATATTTGTATAGATACTACTTCCTCCTTTATTTTTTATTAATAGTTATATGATCTCAGTTTTGATCTCATTTTTTATTTGTTTCAGTACTAATAACAATTTTATATTTTGCCTTTTTTAAATTTTAGTTCCGACTATGATCACAAGCCAAAAGAACCATGTCGGACTCGTTACCAGATGGTTTCACATAATTATATAAAAAGGCTTAGCAAAATAAAAATTTTGCATGAAAAATAAAATTTGCCATATCGCCTTTTTGCTGATTCCAAATACGATCGCTTTTTAAGGTATTTTTCATCAAAGTGGTTTGAATATTTTAGTATGGGCCTGACCTGTTTACTCTCCGCCGTTTTTATTTACAGTCTAAGATCCGAACTAGAAACGACCTTCGCTGATCTGTATAATGGATGAAAATTGTTTTATATCAGCATGTTAAAAAATGTATCTCGAGTGGGTTTGCTAAAAAATTCCCGGCCTAGCTATTATTAATTGAAATATGACTTTTTATTAAACAGTGCACTCATGAGTTTAACGAATTTAATGTAATACCAACTGAAAGTATGAAGCATGTAAAATTTGCAACCCTTGGATTGTCTACTTTTTTCCTGGCCTAAATACTGGGTTGGCAGTTATAAACAGGTATGTCGATTCTAATTATCTTCATCCATTTGTTTAATAAACAAATCTTAATCAAAATAAGCGCTGTTTCATTGCGACCACGATGATATTATTATAGGGTTGTCTGCAAAAAAACTGGTTTGAATTAGGGTTGTCGAGTTTTAGAAAGTAAAATTTTGATGCGTATGGAAACTTACGACAAAGAGGTCCGAGTCAAGTATCCCGTGCGATTTAAGAGGTCGCAGTATTGTAGCAGCGCGCCGCCAACCGTTGAATGAAAGAGAGTGTACACAATAATTGTTCATGCAATAGACAAGGATAGCGATACATTAGTAAATACTGAGTTTTTTTTTTAGAGTAGAACTTAAATAATAACTTAAAAAAAAAAAACTAAAAACTGAAAAAAAAATTAAGTCGAACAATGAAAGTGGGAGTTCGCTCTATATTTTTTCAAATAAGATACTATGAATGGACTCTGTATAGATGATATGACTAGAAAAGGGGAGACTACTAAGATGAATCCTAACAGAAAAGTATGGATGAAGAAGTTCTGCTACGTAGGTACGAGTACCTACGTCAACCCGGAATGTCTAAATTTGGGATAAGGGAGGGAATATCAGGATAATAAAATAAGTCCTGACCATAATACTTTTATCAGTTGAATTTAGGGCATTATTTGGATTTATACACGATACTTGCTTTACCGTAGCGTACGTGGGTACCAACTCAAGAAAAGATACACACACTGCACAGAACTGCAGTTTTAAAAAATGATAATTCATAAGGAATCAAAACTCGCCTTCCATCGATCGATATGCGTTTGGGCGCAGCAGAACCAGGCGCCAGAGGTGTATTGTGGGGCTAATGGATTCTAGTTCTATGATATGTAGCTTCTCGACACGGCCCTGTAAAAAGTTTTTATTAGGTGATTGAGATTAGGTAACTGAAAAAACCAGGCTCATATAGTAGAAAAAAAAATAGATGCCATAAATAACTTCTAAGAAAAAGAAAAATAAACTATTGTCTAATGGCTTTCCGTATTCTTTTGACCACTCGTTGCCAGGACCCATCAAATAAAATAGAGGTTGCGAGTTTAAAGAGGTTGCGAAATTAAAAATGGTTGCACACTTGGGCAAGTCCAACACCAGTATATTATAATAGTGAATCTGCTCTAAATTTTTTTCGGATAAAAGACACGATGAACAGACACCATAAAATAATTATGATTTGGCTAATTACTGAAATTTACGATAATAAAGTGGGTTCCAAGCCCAACTATAATATTTTGCGTGACGTAGCATAAGCATAATAATCAGCCTATATTGTTTCCACTGCTGGGACACCGGCCTCCTCTCTTTGAGAGGGAATGGGCTATAATCCACCACGCGGGCCCAGTGCGGGTTGGTAGATGTCACATGTCTTCGAATTTTTGGTTCTAAGACATGCCGGTTTCCTTCACCGTTTTTGAGAGCAATGGTGATGAAATAAATTACACAAAGTAATGCGCCTGCCTGGTTTCGAACCCACGACTTACTGTATGTAAGTCGGAGCCGCCACCACTGGGCCACCGCTGCTCTCTTGCGTGACGTGACCCATTGAATTTAAGAAATTATTTGGGAAGTTTTTCCATGCATTCTTTATTTACCCTCGGGGTAGGTATAGGAACTACAGAAGGAAAAACAGAACCACGATTTTAGAAAAAGCTCATTTTTTATTGAGGAATTGAACTCCGCCTTCCATTGAGCGATTGTGTTTGTGTGGAGTAGAACCAGACACCAGAGGTATTGTGGGGCTATCGGATTCTGTGTCGATACCTAATATGTTATTTTATTAGTTTGGGACATGACTCGGTCGTAGCTTTTCGGTAATGTCCTTGTAATTTTACATTAGATGATTAAATGTGATTAAATAAGTCAGGCCGATATAGAAGAAAAAAGAATAGAAGCCATAAATAATATCGGATGCAAAACGAAAAAGCTTTCGATTCCGATTTTTTTAAAAGTTTTTTTTGAGGTTGTAGATAGGTCTGTGTTGTGTTTATTTATTTACTAACATGTAAAACACTGGTTAGTAGGCATGCATTAAAATTTCATACCACAGTATTAAGACATGTAGGTACCCTGTAAGGGCACCGCAAATTATATATCAAATTATTAAATTAAATAATATGATATTGATTCTAATGTCTCGAAAGCTATATTATCTGTGCTCGAAAGTAAAAAGTTGCTATGAGAGAGTTTTCAAATTTTGAGGTCTAGGTACCTCGAATTCTTAAAATGTCCTAACCTGTGGTCCTAACATTTTTCTACCCGATGTAGGCCGTAAAATGGGTAACCTAGGTAGTTGTAATATATTGTATAGCAGCTTAGTGAATTTTAAAAAGTTAATTTTTTACGTAGGCACTTTATTTTTCTCATTCATCGACCTTTAAGTATCAAATTGTAATCATTCATACGTCATCACAATCATATTTGGCAATATTCCGTTTTAAGAATCTGAGTGTGTCCTGTCTTCATTGCGTTTGACTGCGTTGTCGTTATCGCCGAAGTCCGCGCCGCCGCTGCCGCCGCCGCCGGCCCAGCCGCCGCGCCGTCGGCGCGGGCGGGTCCGCGCCGCCGCCGCCGCGCCGCCTGCACCGTCTGTTCAGACAAACTATCTGTTTCAACTTAGAACTTAAGTTATAGTTCTACACACAACTTTTAATTTTTAACCCTTTTAATTTTTTTTTGCTCTAGTTGGCCAATTCGTTACCTTACAAAACTATGATTATGTAGCTAGTTACCGAGGCACTATAGGAACCACCGCTAGCTCTCAACACAATTTGAATTTTAGTTTAAAACGCCCAATAAACACAGGCAGGTGATTATTTAATTCGTATTTATTTAAAGTGTCGGCATTTTGTAGCTAGACTCTTTGGTCATTCGGCAAAGAATGGTCAAAGATATAATCGTGTTTTACACACGCATCGTAAACCTAAGTAAACCAGGATAAGGCATATTTCTATTTGACTTGGATGCTGGTAGGGTTACAGGTAAAATAATTTGCATAATACCTCCCACGGCGATTTTTTGCTTTAATAAAATTATGTTTTGACTGGAACGGTAAGTTTCAAAGGGTTCTAATTTGACGTTCGAGAAGGCAATTAAAGAAGTTTCATAAACCACATAGAGACCGCGCTAAAAAGTGCTTGAAGAGTGGTCATCTATGCTGTATGGAACGACACATATATATTAAGGTAGGTGCTAATAATAAGTACCTGAAGTTAACAAACGTTTCGTTTTGAAAACAGGTTTATTTGTAGGTATGTGCTAAGATTAAAGTAAGTAATTTAGTGTGTAGATTACCTATTAATATGTATAATGGGATCTGGGATCGTCTCTGAGGTTCTTTAGTAATTTCATCTTTAAGTTTTGATAAGTAGGATTACACAGGTCATTTAAGCACAGCCATAGAGTATAGAAGGAGAAACGTAGGTATAAAAGTTTATTAAATCTCTACTCTGGTTTTGTAGCCGGTCATTACCAATTAAAGGCATCTCATATTATTATTGTGTACCAACACCAGAGTGTTGATTGCCTACCACCTACAATATATATACAAGGCAGGGTATAATGTACATATAACGGTAGGTAAGTACTTTTTTTCAGTCTGTTCAGTTTAATTTATGTTGCAACTTGGGATTCTTAAAAACAGAAGTTTCAAGTTTAAAAAACGATGAACTTGCCATAGTTAAAAAAAACAAAACGCCACTTATAGGTGACTTTTACAATTACCCGATAACTTTTACGTTCCCTCACGTCAGTATTATTGAGTTAGTTAAAATAAACCAAGTTTGAAATTAACATTCAAATAGAAACGTAGGTCCAGCGTCGGACGCTGCTCATAAAACATGTTGACAGAGAGACGAATAGTTGGCGTAGCGTTATTGATCCTTCCAATAATTATCGAACACGTTTCATGTCACCATAGACAAACACTAAAGTGGACGAGTATGGCGGATACTTGCCGCGACGTTGTTTGTAAGTTTACGCACGGAATCGTAAAGTAGAGGCAGGCAGTAGGTAGAGCTAACAGAAAATCTGAGACAGTGAGAGCGACGTGTTTGGTTCAATAAACTTAGCGAATGGTGTTTTCTTAGGAGGGCCTGTACGTTTTCCAATTGTCTCGATAATAAGTGACCACTAACATGTTGTTAGGTTTCAGTAATTGTAGTCTCTAGGAGCTAATAACTAACTAAATAAGTACATAAGCCATTATTTGTAGTACCTACGTAGGTACATAACGATAATGTTTTGTGGACATTTCATATTCTGATACAATATTTATAAAGATGATGGAACTTTCTAAAGTTTCTATCTATCATTGCTTTCATTAATGTAAGACGTTTTGAACCTGTCTCTGAAAAAAATATGTGGTGGTCTTGTAGGCGCTTTCTACGGATCCCTAAGTATTGACTGTATGTATCTATGTATGTATTGTATGTAGACACATCTGGGAAGTTGAGAATTCAAAATGGAGGTATGTAAATGTTGATTTTCTATCATGACAGTCCGAAACTGCTATCTTTAGCGTTTTGTTAACGCTTTAAATGACATTAAAATATTAGGTGTTTCTAGAGTTAAACGAGCAAATATAAAAAATATTTTATATGTTTTCAGATCGTATTATTCGTATTTATATAACCGAAGAGACTTAATACATATTTACTATAACGGATATCGATATTTCGGAGGTTCATATTAGGTACCACCGGTTTCTACTTGGTGCCGCATAATGCCTGAAAAGATCTGAAAACAATGAGTGCAGAACAAAGTAATAGAAATAGTAAAAAACGACCTTCCCGTCGGTGTCTGAAATTTTATCAGACATAGGATAATAGCTTCCTGGTAAGCCTTCTGCTTATATTATTGAAATAGAATTTCTTTTGGTGGAAAAGCTCTCGGCCAGCTGTGAATGGTTAGTTAAACACTATTTAAATAAACCACAATACTCATACAAAACTATTACCTTTATAATCCTAACAAAACAATCACTCACTTTATCCAAACCAATTAAATAAAGCGAGTCAATCCTATTAATTAACTTAAAAACCGATAACGATACAGAACGACAACAAAATAATAAAGTAGCTCGCGCGGCCACAGCTACGCTTGTCGAATAGGTGTCTAATTGGTCTCATACGTATTTGCTGGCAATTAAACACGACCGCCAACGTAATCTGGTGAACCATAAACGACACCACCATTCAACAATCCACAGAGGACGACCTGGCCTCACTCGGCACAAGATGACGAGACTAAATACTATTTACGCCAAGGTGTTAATTTCAGGAGGTTAGAGTAGCGTGAATTTTATTTATATGAAAAGTTAATTCATGCCCTGCTAGCACGTAGTGTTTAAACGGCGGAGTTAGCATGGGGTTCCGAGTAAACACTGCGCCTGAGCTTACGTGCAGCCGAGAGCGGCGTGCGCGTGCGATGTCCACGCTACTCTCACAGATCTCTCGTATCCTTCGGTAATCTTGTTTGTTTACTATTTATTACAGCTTAAAATATTTATGGTCATTAGTCTGGTAACATTTCCGCGTAGTAATATCAATGTCTAGAATATTTACCGGTAGTCAATCACAGTAGGAAGAAACTTTTGAATACATAATGAGATTTTTCTAATGCGGATGTATCTGGTAGACATAAATAAAACGGGTTCATCAATATTCATCAAATGAAAAATAAGTTAATTTACCATCTATTTCCATTGTCTTTAATTTATAAAATTAAGTGCTACGCTGCTACATCGCTTCGCTACGAAAACCGGAAAAATCTTTGTGATTAAAAATTACTTTAAATCAAATTCACTAATCATATTAGGTCACAAGAGCCACTCATTTCAGTCAATACAAGATAATTACTATTACCTGCATTTTTTTTCTGCATTTTTTGGCATCTTAGATTTGGAATAAATCAGTGTATACATAAAACACAAAGGACAGGACACCGAATTATAGCTATATTTTTGTTATAACTGCCACTAAGGCCCCGAAATTGTCCACTTTGTATCTATCGCTGTGTAAACAAACGGACCAAAGAATTTCGGTTCAGTAGTTTCTAAGAAGGGACGGGGTTAAAACTAACCAGCCGTAGCAAGTTTTTTAAGACAAGTTTTTCTAGTAAGCATTAGCTTAGATGTAGAACGTCGTGGTAAACTTAGTTACATATTTCATCTAGTACAGATTAAAAGTTACCATCTTGGAAGGAAGTTCATTGAAATATTTCATCGATAATTAATTTGAGTCTTTTGGATATTGATCAGGAACACTAAGGAAACGATGGATGAATTGTGTGAGGAATAATAAGAAAAAAAGGAGTAAATGATAGCGTGACGGTTGACAGAGGAGAATGGAAGAAAAGATTGCGCCGACCCCAAGTAACATGGGACGAGGACAGGAAGTTGATGAAGAATGGATTTTGATCAAATCGTATTTCGACATGAAAACCGAGTTGCTTCTAGTATTAAAAAAAAACAAAAACTACATAAACTTACCTCACTATTCTATTTTGTTTTTGTTCGAAACTTGAACAGTTGATTAGGAACACAAATTCGTATTTCGAACTAGCCTAGATCTCATACTCATGATCATTGGTCAACGACCAGCCACCTTAGAGAAGTGCAATGAGTGTACCTATGTATCGGTTATAACACTTATAACGGTCACTGAGATGTTTAAAAATGAAACATTTCTGTGGAGAGCATTGAGCTGGCTCGTTGTTTGAGGTTTCCTTTACCAATTAGCACTTGGTCGGCCGGCAGACCGTAACTGGGTGAGGCGGGCCCGATGCATTGGAATGCTGACTAGGTGTCTACAGCAGTTCCTCGCCGGAGGTACATTTAACTTCGTACATATGACGTGCAACTATCGTGTAGCTTGTGAAAGCTGTTTTAGATTTGATCGATTGGTATTTTAGGGTTATGAAATATCTCCTTGTTCGATGTTCATGAGTTCGAAGGTAGTGTTTTTAAATCCATAGTACTTAGTATAATATTATCTGTGTTCATAGTATCTTCATCAATGGCCCGTAGTATAATTTCTTGGTACATAGAATATGAAAGCTAAAAACTAGATCAAAAGTTATTTTGCAACCGAAGAGTCGAAAGTTTTCGCAACTAAGTACAAATGTAGGCAATCTACTTTACTCATGAGTGAGTCAGGATGTGCAAAAATTGCTGATCTGCCTATATGTAGGTTTACGAGTATGTACGTTTACAGTTTTACAGTCATGCAAGATCAAAAAGTAAATTTAAATGACTTTCCAAATCTCCTGCCTACAATTACTACGATGACTAATGGGTTTTATCGATGACTTTTTGTTTGGAATGGAACATTTTATTATACCTACCATCTCAGTTTTTGGGAAAACTATTTTACTATCAAATCATCGAACAATAGTTACATTGTTTGATTTAGCGATTAAAAGCAAAATCTTGTAGACTGTTTTATTTTTATTAGGTAGTTACTTGATAAATCAAATATGGGTAGACCTCATTTTATAAGATAAAATCATAAAACAGATACTATGGTTTCTTCTTACATGTAACCAACTGTCTGTTTTCTTCTCATCAGTTCATGGGGGGATATATCGCTTATGTACACACGTCTGATGTGCAGAACTGTGACGAATATAATCATAAATCTTCATCCAGTTTCTAACAAGTAATCTTCTAAGGAAATACCACATCCATCAGGAAGTTTTTTTTTTATAGAGCAAGAGTTTGCAATAGGTATGTTATCCTTTCTATAATAAAACAGTTTCCCAAAAAGGACAATAATAGCCTTTCTGTCCTTCTCAGTCTTAATTTCGGCTAAGCACCATGAAGCCTCAATAGGCACTTTAGCGGAATCATAATAGGATAATAATATGAATCACGTTATAATTCGTAAATTGGTCGTAGACGCAGTTAATAATATGAATTGTCACTTTGATTTCGTCTTTCTGTGTCATCTGCCTTGCCTTTTCCCAACTACATCGGGGTTGACTTCTAGTCTAACCGGCTGCAGCTGAATACCAGTACTTTACATGGAGCGATGGTCCGTGGACGGGTCCACCACGGACGGGACCACCCATTACATACCTAGTTCCCTACGTACCTCAGAAAGCACGCTAAACCGGTGGTCCCGGCTGTCATTTGTAGATCGTTGACAGACGTTACAGGTAGTCAATGGCCCGAAAGTCTGACAACCAGTCTTACCAAGGGGTTTCGTATTACCCAGTATTAGTACTGGGTTGTGGAGGTCAGATAGGCAGTCACTTTATGTAAAATACTTGGACATTCGTCAGCAGAAAGGAGTTGAAGAAACCACTTAGCACGAAACTTATGATAATATAATGAACATGCGACTTAACGAATTATATGAACATTTATTTGTTCATTGTCTCCCCCGTGTCTACCTATGTTTGATAGTAACATATTAGTACTAATCAGTAACACTATCAATAAGCTGTTAGTCCAGTCGGATGAAGTTATTTCTAATATTCGGAATTATTTAATTATAATCTATGTTTTCTAGATGGACCGGAGACTTTAAAATGGTGGCTGAGTCAGCGTAGATGCGGGTACAGCGGTGGACAACTATACTAGGCTGTGTTGTCTGATTGATTGATTGAATCCATCTTGTCTTCCTGTACAGAAACGGGAGATTGTTTATGGGCCAAGGCCTTTTTCTTTTCCAAACCTCTCAATCTAGACCAGATAGGTTAAGAGGCCGAATGTAAGTAACATCTTAGGTAGGCTTGTCTCGCTTTCCCTGCTTGTTCTCGCCTTTCCTCCCAAAATTCACTCGATTTATAGTAAACGTGTTTAGCCCATTCTCACTTACTTAGGAGATTTTGACCTTTGGGTGATGGTTAGCGATTTTTGTTGTACGGTGTTCCTTTTCCGAGCTGAAAATCACAGTAAAATCAATCCATTGTAATAATTAATCATTCCTCTCGAACAACAAGCTTGTATCAAAATAAATTGTAATTAACATACTTAACATAGTTTATAAGTTTTATTTTACTAACCCTCTATGGATGTTGCTTGTCCGAAATATTTTTATTTTTTTTTATTTTATTGTTTTCTGATAAACCTCGAATTGCCACATGTACGGGACTTCATTCGCATTGGCATTTCCTGTAATCTTACAATATTATAAATGTGAAAGTTTGTGAGGATGGATGAATGGGCGTTTGTTACTCATTAACGTAAAAAGTACTGAACGGATTTGGATGAAATTTGACACACCGGTAGTTTATAGCCTGGATAAAGACATAGGGTACTTTTTATCCCGGTAGTACAATACCGTGGGACCATTACCGACCAGGCGATGCTGAGGGCATAAGTTAGTTTTACGATAAAAGTACCTGAAGTGAACAACTGTGGGATCATTTTAGAGATATTGACTTTTAATGTGTGTGGTGTGTAAATTGTGGCCGTTTTGGGAGTTGTAATTTGTTATTGATCTCTAGATTAATGCACTTGAAAAGTTTTTTCGTATGACTCAACTCAAACAAAATGTGAAAGATTTCCCGAGAATGGTTCAAGGTTGTTGCGTACTTAGTTTTGTGTGGGATTTCAAGTATTAATTATTTAGTCACTAATTATATACGAGAATATTTCTGATCTCAAAGTACCTACTTAGTGAGTGCAAAATATAAAGGCATTGAGGCCCATAGCGAGTTCAAATTGTTATTGAAAAGATGGCACAATATATTTAATAACTAAATTCCAATAATAGATATTTCATAAAATGTAATTGGAGGTAAAATTTATGGAAATATAAGTGTTATCTTAGTGACCGCCTCAATGTTGCGCAGGATTGCCTCGCCAGCGCGCTCGTCTCGCCGCCAATCGCTTTGTTTGTCAATACGTCAGGGGCGGGGCTTCGCGCAGTAAGCCTGTTAGCGTCATCTTAACCAGCGCAAGCTGATTCTAAACTCTATCATTATGGTAGTAAAGTGTTTTCTCGTCTGCCGTCTGGCAGCAGAAGATCTAAACATTTTACAGGAAAAGAAGTTCTATTACAAGGCTTTATGAAAGGTTATCGTGTGCTACGTCCAAATTGTAGTGGGTATGTTGTGCTGTATACGCGCTAATGAAGTGTAGTGCGGTCGAGTTTGCGGTAGTTGCTCATGCAGTTGGCACGCCACCACTGATTTGTGATTTGTGACAAATATAGGAACTAATTTTCAGCATTTTCAGAATACTGAAAAATCGAGTTTATTATTGTTGTAGCTACTATATTATTGTGTCAAAAATAGAGCTATGAATACAATGTATTTTATATGAGTTTATGTGAAAAAACGTGAACTGTGAACTGGAGTGGTATAAAGGACTTTTTATTGTTTTAAATGTGTTTTATAAGCCGTCGAAATTGAGGAAAAACTAACAGGAGACGAAAGGTAAGAGAAAATATACTTTATAAACTTAAAATTAGAAAAAAAATATTCAACGGATATGGAGGAAAAGCGTTTGCTATTAACTGATGATTTATATTTCTCAGTGAATAGAAAATTAAGGTTTTTCACAACCATAACTTTTATGAGTCCAACCTTTAGAATAAGTAGAGTAGATGGTTTACAGTACAATTTCCTATTATTTGTCCTGGGCTCGATACCCAAATCGCACGATTTGTTTGCGGGACTTTCTGCGAGTGCTTTTTAACTTAATTTGAAGTTTAGCTCAATGTCGGAAATCTACTTACCTACCTGACGTGGAATCTGATAAGTAACAGCATCATACCTATTGATTAAACTATCATAAGTACAGGTACTGGTTCAAGGCCTATCTGTTAACAAATCAGGTAGGTTTTTAAATACTGCTGTTGAAAAAGTGCATTATGAAGTAGAAAAATGCAATCATCTAATCATCAACCAGGATAAGGTGATACGATACGACGTTGCAGCTGGTTTGGCTCCAGAAAACCTTTTCGGGTTGATGCCAGCCGTATGATAACATTTTTACGACAGTTTACGTTTGCTTGAATCCCTTATGGTGAGGCAAGTAGCGGCACTAGGAGAAAAAGGAAGATTTTATTTTATTGTTCATCTTCCATATCCACTCGATATTTCACATGGCTATCCCCGCTCGCCATTTTTCATCACATCTAACCAGCACATCACAATACTTTAGTCCATACGTATCATAATTTCTTTAAGGCTCGCTTGCATCACATATCGTGAGTTGCGTTTAGTCCATAACTTATTTAAAACATCGTTCTGTTGAAAACCTCAAACGGCGCAAATACAATAACCGACTTGGTAGTATGTGTTTGAGCCGTTTGGGGTTGAAATACTATGGCGAGGGGATTCGAATGTCTGATCTAACCATTCGGGTTATCGCGAAGCGGTTGATCTACTCTTCACGTGACCAGAGAGCTGGACTTTTACTCGGCCAAAGGTTCAACATTGCCCTCCAACGTGGCAAGTGGCAATACTGTCAGCTTTCTGGACACTTTACGCGATGACAGCGATGCGGACGAATTTTTTGACGCACTGAAATTCTTTTTCCCTTTTCATACTTGCA
The DNA here is from genome assembly GCA_963082995.1 of Noctua comes. NCBI lineage: Eukaryota > Metazoa > Arthropoda > Insecta > Lepidoptera > Noctuidae > Noctua > Noctua comes. The sequence continues at coordinate 10,281,718 of OY720269.1, forward strand.
TTTTTATTCATATTTTAAGTCCGTTTATAGTTAGTTAATAATCTTTCAAACGAACCTGTACAGCAATTTTATAAATTATTGTTAAGCTTCTAAGATATTTATTGATTTGCGATGCAAGCGGACCTAAGTACCTAGTCGTATTTACACTACCCCCAAACCCATAAAATCGGAACAGCATCGGAGGAGCTCTTTCACAAAGCGTTGCACTTACTATGTTTACGACCTTGTCCAACCTAAGCTGCTATACAACAACAGTGGAGTGCCTAGGGGCCAACATTAAGAGGGAAGCGCCGGGATAGCCTATAATTCTGTAAATACATATGTAGGTACGTGTTATGATTTCTGTCCAAGACCTGACACTGACCTGCAAAATGTTCAAATCATAATAAAATTTGAATTTCGCGGTTACCCTGGCGCTTTCACCTTAAGGCGAGCTCATAACGCAAGGGAAACCCTAAAACTATGAACAATAGTAGGTTATAAGGGCAAGCCAAGCTTTAAGGCTTCTGTGAAAGTACCGCTAAATCATAATTATTTATTTCTGCCACCAGCAGCTTTGAAATGTTTACATTTGTCAGTCATGTGTCGGTGTAACTTCATGTCCAGGAATTTAGCAAGCATGCTTCTGTGATAATCCTGAAGAGATTGCGTACAGTTTAAAGAAGTAAGTGTAGCTAGAATTTGGCGATGTTATTCAGACCTTTGCGTTTGCCCTAAAGTCAATATCCTATAACTATTCCAATATATCCTATAGATATCATAATATATTGCAGATAGGGACCGATTAATCGGGTTAAAGGGTTACCAGATTAGAGCCATATGTTTGATCAATCAAATATGTGGGAGCATTTAAATATTGCCGATTAACCAGAATGAAAGAGAGAAAGCACCGGGCGCGGGATAACTCCGTCATTTTTAGGCATATTTTTTATGTAAAAAAATGAACTCTGATTGCTGATTAACCCTGTAATGTGGGTTAACCTTTACTCTAGGGTTTTCCACCTAACTCTAAGAAATAACCCGGTTAAAACCCCTATAGAGGGTAACCTTTTCAATCTTCTATTGCAGGGATCGGAATCTTGATTTTTACCAGAACGTGGTGGAGGAAAGTCACAAGTTGAGAAAAATTCACGGTTTTATCCAGCAGTGTGCGTCATTCAAATCTCGATGCATGTATACGTTAAATCTTCGGATTTGGGTATCCATGGTTACTTATGATATTGCTTAATTATCATGATATTTAAGTTACCTAAAATCGTTGCCTTAAACAAGGAGTAGCATTAAAGTCTACTTGTTAGACCTTCTCCTTCCTCGTTCTAACTTTAGAATAACGACTTTTTATTTAAAATTTAAACCACGGAATCTGGATTTGTGGCCGGTTGATGGCAATAGGCTCGCCCCCTATTACATGGGACTTACAAACATAACTGTCGAAATGTGGGTGTACTATTAGGGACACCTCTGCCCAACCCTTCGGGGATTACAGGCGTGATGTCGTGTTGTTACAGACCAGACTACTCTTTGTTGGGAAACGTTTAGTATTCATTCAATATATTAATTAACGTATTGCGTTTGTCCTAATGTGTTTCAGAAATGCAGAGCTATAATATGTATGTTACTATCTACTTAAACTGGCTTCGTCTTCTGGAGTTAGTATGGGGTCACTGAGGGGAAGAATTTAGTTGGGAACCGATAAAGAAGAACAAATTTCTTCATAGTGAACATGTTGCTGCGTTAGCAGCGGCCGTCAAATCAACATCCAGTTGTTTTACTAGCTCAAATAAGAAGGAACCTGGCCCAGACCTGCCGGTTTTGCTGCATTTGGTCACATCATCCTAGCCTTTTCTCAAAATAGTTGGAAAAATGCAGCTTTAATAGCCAATGTACCCAGTATTGTAACATAGAGTGACTGTGTATCTGACCGCCACCACTCGTGTGTACTACAGTTACTGAGTAACACTAACACCTCTTGGTCAGACTTCATCAAACTCTGCCGCTTCTGACTACCCGTAATGACTGATAAAGATCTACAAATGCTAACCAGGACCAACTGTTAAACGTCCTTGGCGAGGTAGGTTGTTACTCAAATCCAACTACCGTTGATGATTTCTTGAATTAATTTGTAACAAGATTAGTAAACGCTTTGAGATTCCCGTTTTCTTAATTTCGTTGAGCATAAAGAAATAAGATACTATTATCTGCTGATAACTGCAATGGTCCATCAACCTGATGATGACGCATCTCTACTCGTGGATTTAAACTGGGAGCGTGTTCACTGGAAGTATTCTTAAGAGGAATCATTTTCAGATTTAGTGGTTAAGTTTCTTTGTTACTCTGAGTAGAGTGGTTAGTTTTACCACAGGTTTTACTAATAGTAGCTACATATAATTATTAACGATGCAGTAGATTCTGGTTTAATTTATTCCCTAATTCATATTTACATATTTATGACACCAGATTCGGATTACCAGATCTATAAAACTCCACATTAGCAAAGCGCAAAGTGATATAGAGGGTGTTGACGTACGTAATAAAGTTTTGTAATAAGACACATCTTTTTATATTACCTAGGCAATTTCTTCTCCTCTTATTTTATGGCAGAGGTTCGCAACTTAATTACATCACCGCCATCTCTTCGGTGCGTGGTGCAGTACCTGTCTCCAGTTTGGGTTTTAGTTGCAGCAATAAAAGATGCACTATGCGGCGTTAGGTAGCACCTGATGCCGGGATTTATAGAGTGAAGACGCGTGCGGTATTGTAGCCTGCTCGGCGCGGGCGCAGGCACAAAGGCGGCGCGGCGCGGGCGCGCGGCTGGCGGCGGCGGAGGTTCCGTCATCGACGCGAGGCCTATCGGCGCGTCCGGCTCGCCACAAAGCCCTACAATAAACTTTTACAACGCGCATAAAACCCTGACTTTTTAACCCGAGTTATTTGAATTAATATCAATTCGGAGTTCCTCAATGGGCTTTACTCGTCAAACTTTAAAGTTTTATGACAACCACAGAATTGAGGAATAAAATTTAATTGAAATGTAGCCCGAAAAAAAGTTTGATTGTGGTTATCAGCTTCCGAATTTGAATATTTACACTGAATACAAATAAAAGACAACAAAGTAAGTAAATTGTCTATGAGGCGAAGTCGAGAGTATTCGTTGCGTATTTTACAGACAAACATAATATAGGGATTAACATAGTTACGTTAATATTCGGTATATAATTTGTATATCAGTCAAATGTTTTGTGTTAATTTTGCTATATACGCACTCAATAAATATAAATAAAACAGTTCTGTATAAAACTGGTTCTGACATAAAATGATGGCCTTAAACAAATAAAATTTTAATGAAATGGCAAATATAATATACGAAATAAATCAAAATGTTGTAAAACTAGCTTTCATTAGCAAATCAAACGGTGTGTATGTTAAACGAATAACTTACATTTTAAATATTTCGTTTTTCTTCCGATCATTGACAGTTTTAATCAAAACTAAACCTTAAATATGATGGATTTTAATATCCAATTTCGTCTCCTGCTACTTTACCCTTTCATGGGGACAAATTTCTAAAGTTCCGACTTAACAAGTGCAACATAGTCTCTCAGCGAAAGCTCACTTCCTAATTATCATTAATGTTTCTCAATGATTACGTAGGAGTTCGTGGCTCAATAATAACAGCCACCAGGATTGAACTTCTGGTTCAGCCGCGCTTGCCTAGCTTCCTCCGTAGATAGGTGACCGCCCATTGCATACCGAGTTTCCTCCGTGCTTCGGAAAGTACGTTAAGCCGTTGCTCCCAGCTGTCATTTGTAGATCTTTGACAGTCGTTACAGGTAGTCACTGACCCGAAAGTCTTACAACCAGTCTTACTTAAGGGGTATCGTATTTCCCAGTACTAACTGGGTTGTGGAGGTCAGATAGTTCGTCGCGCCATATAAAATACTTGTATTCAGCTGCATCTGGTAAGACTGCAAGCCGACTCCAACATAGTTGGGAAAAGGGTAGGCAGATGATGTTACTTAAAATTACAGATTTTCATCCCCTACTTTTTTTTTTTTAGAATGCGAAATCGTCAAATGATCCCTCCCGCTCTGTGCGGAGCGGCAGGGAGTGTCAGACTTGTACTGGCTAAAACCCATCCATGTTCCCTTTGTGTTCCAGGGCCGCGGTATCTTTTTCGAACATACCCGCTGCCCTATTTAAACCCCTTAAAGTTGAATTTCCTCTGTCTAATTCTATGTTCCAGCTTCTGTGTGTTATACAGGGTGTATAAAGGATAAAGTTAGAATTAGAAAGTTAAAAGTTAGAATACCCTGAAACGTCAAAAAACGTAGAGGTAAGTTCACGCAAATCATAATTTAACTTGCTGCAACGTCTTCGTTGATGATGATGTTTAGATTTTGAGAGCAGGTCATTTACGGATAATGCTGCAATTACATTGTAATATAGTTAAGTGGTTTTAGTGAACTTAATTCCAGTTTTTGGTTACGAATTTGTAATACGAGGTGACATGATAATATTTGTTATGTTACTCCTAAGTGTCGATCCAAAATAAGGAAAATACCAATACCTACACACCTATTACATTAGACTGTGTACATGCGAGTACATAATCGTATATGTGAATACTTTATCATGTTTTTAGGTACGTATTATGTATTAATGTACATAGATATGTGTCTGCGCACATCAGGTAGGTCCGTCTACAAACTAATCGAATATTGTGTCAACAGTTGGTCAACAGTAGAAAAATATATTTTATTTGTAAGGTCGAATCTTATTGATCGTGTGTTGCGGCTATTTGATTTTAGTCTATTGTTTGATTAACATATCAAGGCTGGTGGTGGTAGGTATACACGTAAAGTGATAATGAAAATTCAAGTTTGAAACACGGATGACGCAAGACCATTAAAATACTTACTTGAGTTTTCGGCATCGTTTCGTTTGCATAGCCTTCTCGGCCTTCATTACACAGCCATTCTGCAAACTTTGAAATTGGAAAAGAAAACACGAGATGTATTGTTTCAATGGTTTCAATATCGGTTTGGTCGGTCTTGCATTTGATAATTAGCACCTCTGCGGAGTTCGGGCGAGGTGCGCGGTCGTCGGCGGCGCGGGACAATTGCGCCTCGACATCGCCCGCACACATAATACGTACATTTATCGAAGCGAATGCCATAAACGTCCAATCACTGGTCCCTGGTTCCTTTCGAAACAGCCTTCAGAGCCACTCGTTGTTATCTTTGATATTTTATAGGATCTGTAAAACGTCGGCGCTGCGACGCGATTAAGCGACATTCCATGCGCCCGCGCCGCGCTCGGTGTCCAAGGCGCGAGGGATGATGCGACGCATGCAGATAAAAACGTTATTACACGTAATTAAAAGGCGATAACTATTCACATTGTCCGGCACGCTCCGAGCAGGCGAGCGCACAGTTTGTTGCGGTTCTATGACGCCTGGAACTGAAACCGGAGCCGACATTCGCATCGCGCATCATATTATTTAACCTCGCCATTAAAAAGAAAATGTTCGCAGTACATCTATACGACTAAGTTTAATATTTATAACTCATGGAGTCGTAAAACGATGAATAATGACGCTGCAGTCGAGTGGGCTAACGCTGTAATTACTTCGCCTTTATACATACCCGTTGGTTGCTTTCTTGTTGTTTAATGCTTAAATGTTGTGGAATACGATCCGGACCTTCGGATCTATTCTCTGATGTGGACGTAAAAACAAATTACGAGTTCTTTCTCCTTCGCCGAGCTTTTATGATGATAAATATATAATTTTCAATAAAGTTTTGCGTCTCGGCAAACAAGAAAAGGTCTTTCAATATTTGCAATACTATTTTGTAGCTTACTGTAAGTACCTGTGTACTTATCCTACCTACTAGGTAAAGCAGGGAATTATGTCCTCTATTAAATAGATTCTTACCCTTCTTTGAATGACGAAACTTTCATTCAAATCATAGGCCAACATTTTGGAAGAAAATATTTTAATATGTGTAACTAAATATAAGCTTGCTGAACTACCACAGAACTTTATTCAGTTACGAATATTATGACTGAAGTCGTCTATGGTCTGCAAACACAAGGCCTTTAACTCCGGCCGGTTTCTACTTTATTCCTTTCTACTACTAATTATCTTGCATTTAGGACTACTAGCGGGTTATCGGTATTCTGAGATTGTAGACATTTTCTGTATGGATGGTCTTTATACAAAAAAGTGAGTGATATTCTGAGGAGCAACTTGGAATCTACATGAAAATAAGCTGGGAATCAAATTTAATGCAGGAATCATCATCATCTGCCTCACCTTTTCCCAACTATGTTGGGGTCGGCTTCCAGTCTAACCGGATACAGCTGAGTACCAGTATTTTACATGGAGCGACTGCCTATCTGACCTCCACAACCCAGTTAGTACTGGGTATTACGATACCCCTTGGTAAGACTGGTTGTAGTAAGACTTTTTGGGCCACTGACTACCTCACGACTGTCAAAGATCTACAAATGACACCCGGGACCAATGGCCTAACGTGCTTTCCGAGGCACGGAGGAAACTTGGTATGTTATGGGTGGTCACCCATCCACAGACAGTGAAAATAAGATGGGAATCAAATGTAATGCAAGAATCATCATCATCTGCCTCGCCTTTTCCCAACTATGTTGAGGTCGGCTTCCAGTCTAACCGGATGCAGCTGAATACCCGTATTTTACATGGAGCGACTGCCATGTAATGCAAGAATATTTAGTTTATATTCCGTAAAAATACGCCACGCAAAATATGCATATGCAGTTGCGTAGAAAATAAGAATCAAGCCTGAATGTAGTGTTTGCAGAATATAAACTAAATATTTCTGTACAACAAATACCATAAATTTATGGCAATAAAATACATAATTATAAAGATTAAAGTAACGTCTGATTTAAGCTAGAACACACATTGGATAAAAACACCTGCTAGAACATAACAGGCGGTTTTATTATACCCTGTCTCGTCCTCTGGATATAACAAGCGTGATATTACGTTTGTTGTTGTATTTTTAAATTATTTTCACCTTATTTGATACTAGCTTTAGATACCAAAATTAGTCTTCTAAAATAATAAAGAAATCCCGCTATCCTTGTCTGCCGCTTAATTAACACCTAATGTCGTCTACTACGACATCTTTGCTTTACGCATTTACGCCGATAGGTATAATCCTGGAAGGTAATCTGAATTTAATAAAACTGTACTATTAAGACTTTGTGTGGTCTTGTAAAATATGTTAAAAAACTCTTTATTTGATATCCAAAAAGGATTACATAAATAGAATCTCACGAATCGGACAAAGTTTTTTTTAACATATTGTATAGTCCTTTCATATTACTAGCATTCCTTCTTTTATAATTTTCTATTTCCTTTCATTTTGAAATAATGGCCATAATATAAGTACTTAAGAAAATAATTAATTAATTTAGTGATAACTTAAGTAACACTAAAACAGTGTCGACAATTTAACTAAATTCTAGCGCGCGTTGATGTCTTTTGTTGCGGGATTTGATTTGGGGATGTAGTCGCTCTCGAAACGTGAAATTGGTAATTTTCTCGTAAAATGTTGATTTATGATTACAAGATTTTTAGTAAACCACATTAATTTGTTAGTGATTAGTTCTATATAAGTTTTAATGGGCCTATTCTGAAACAATTATACTTTTATAAAAGCCGCGCGGTCATTGTGGTAGGTTTTAGCGGGTCAGTACAAAAACGAGGGATATAATTTTAACGACTATCTGTGGTGAAGTTCTGAACCTAAGTACTTCGTATAAAATGTACTGGTACAAAGAACATAAATATTGACAAAAGAAAACAAAGAGAAATAAAAAAAGTAAACTCGGCGAATTATAATTGCCCAACCTAACACCAAACAATAATACAATTGTGTTTCAATAAAAACTGTTAATCAATCAACAGCACTTTTGACTGGTTTAATTGAAAACCTTTATTCAGCTAAATCGCGTTTTCTCTATTATTTTTTCGTAATGCTTTTAAATGAACTAACTGTCTAGAAACACTACAAAATAATCTTTTTAAAAGAGCCACAAAATTTACCGGTCAAAAGTAGTTTTGGTCGATCTTTGCAGTCAAAAGTGGTCATGAGTGTTACGATATGACTTTGGTTATGACTGATAAACAGTTTCTAACTGAAATGTCATATTTAAAACGGATAAAATTAACTTCACAATAAATCAAATGTGGATCCAAAGGTTACTCTTATGACAGATTCTTGTAAGATTCGTTGTCCGAGCGACTATTCAAAGATATTCAAGCGGAATTACTTCGAGCGCTTTACAACGAACGTAAACTTTGATGTTTGTTTAAATACCAATGAATATTTAGGATTACCACAAAGTCTTTCACAAAATAGTCATTAAACAGTCTGTGTGTATGTGTAATGTAGGCAAATAAGAATCAAACATGATCTGTGCATAAGATAAAATTGCTCGGTGTTAGTAGGATCGGTGGAGTTCTGGTAGCGTTATTCCCATAACGCTACCAGAACTCCACCGATCCTCCGAACTCCCGTTCGTAATTTATATACCAGCGTCTGTCACTGAGATGCTGCTCAATTTTAAGAGATGGCTTTAGTTTCATTGGTACTTTCATTTTAAAGTCCGCCTCAGTGATTTAAACCAGCCAGAGTAGTAATAAAACCCAGTACCATATGTTGCAGAGGGATGCGATCCATTGATATCCCGAAGCTTTTTTGCGACTCATCACGAGAAATTGACACATTTAAATTTTATACATGTGACAATTCAACTAATAACACCAGTCTCATTAAATTCAACACCACTTTCTCAAACTCCAATTTAGAAATCGAAACTCTTGTTAAGAGAAATAAAGGCGTGTTAAAATAGCCAAACGATTAACAAGTAATATGGCATTTTAAGCACAAAAGTGTAAAATTCTAGCTACATAACAAGAACCTGAATTTGTCAAAAATACCGTGTCAGAAGGATTGGGACGTTGAACCGACGTAGCCGGTGATAATAGGTACAATAAACATTGGACGGAGATCGTGCTCGAGACAAACTTACAATAAAATATTATTTGCCACTGACGATGGATTTCGTGATGCCTTCCGTTCGGCGACGAGTTTCAAGAATTGTATAGGTACAGTGTACATCTTTCTTTATTTGTCTTTTTTGGTGAACAAATATCGCGTTGGTAGGTACTGAGCTTTCGATGCTGAGATAATTTAGAGGTGTAATTTAAAATTATTTTGAAACAGTTATTGAAACATGCAAGACAGTATTTGATCAAACATCAAGCTAAAACTAAACGCACCATAACAATGTCATAATAAAATTATAAGCGCCCAAATCTAGGTACTTGTAGCTAAAACTATTTTAAATTTCACCCTCTTTGAAATGCACTAGTCTAGTAGTACTAATCTATATACAAAATAACTGCTTCGTTAGTGTCGTGGTCTCTAGCACTAGTTTCGAGCCTGGGGTCCTGGTTAAGATTACAGGGTCGGGTAAAGTGTTAATGGGTTTTTCTAATAGGAATTTCTCAGCAGTAGTCGGTGGTGTGCAACCCCCGTGTCTCGGACAGCACGTAAACCTGTTGCTTCAGTGCCGGGGTTCTATCCGATTGTGTCGGCTTTGAGAGTAAAGGAACAGAAAGTGTACCTGTGTTTGCGCATAAACTTGTGCACTGTAATTATCTCCTGCATACTTGGCTGAATTTCGGTCACAGATATGGCGCCGTAACCGAAATTCTGCCGGGAGGATATTATTATTACATAAAAAGTCTGTACATATTACATATCTTAATCGTCTGGCAAGTTGTATGAATTATAATTTTAGAGTCAGATGAGTTGGTTAGCATCTAGCCGAATAAATGGAACTTTACTGCTCTGTATGTACCTAAATGTAAGATTCGATGTTCCAAAATGCATAAGTAAATAAATGTTGTAATATTTGCTTATTTTACAACAATAGAGCTTATTAAATTCAAGGACTTAGCCAATCATTTCGTCAAAAATCTGTCAAGTTATAAAACAAACACATAGGTACCTTCACTATACATGCGAACAGAAAATCTATGATGCTGCAATCACAAACATGTCTTGCTTACAAATAAAACAAAATAAACATTTTCGTCGTTTCTGGCATTTTTCACAATTGTTTTTTCGAATTGGTCGAGATGATCTGAGCTGAGATTATTCAGCTGAATCCGGTTAGACTGGAAGCCGACCCTAACATAGTTGGGAAATGGCTAGGCAGATGATGATGTTGATCCTGAGATTATTTGAAAAGGAATGTAAGAAATCATCTCAACATCTCATCACTGAAACTCTTTTTTTTCTTTAAGAGATTTTCTCGCCCGTAGAGATGCGTCTGAGGGAAATATAATTAAGGCCTAAATTTTAGAACAATCCTGAAGTATAATTTATGAAATCAGTCAATGTACAATCGATATTCACACTTCAGCATCCTCCATTATTTTTTTAGGTACAATTGCTTACATAAAACCTGTGTTGCCATTTTGTTTGCCAGCAGATAACATTGATGTCGTAATAGAGTAGCTCGGTAATGTTTGGTTCGTAATTGAATTGATACAATGTGTGTTTTATGACAACGTTTGAGTCGCGTTGGGTGGGAAAAAACTTGAAGGCAAAGTTTGGTTTTACGAATTCCAATCAAAACTGTTGTATAATATTCATCGTATTATAGCCAGGTCTCTTTGAAGTTGTTAGCAGTAAAATAAGTTACAATGGACCAACAGTACAACAATCTTAAAGCTTAGTAAAATAAAAAAAAATATTTAAGCATTAATTTATCTATTTAAAAAAAAAGATTAGGATTAAGCATTAATGTATAGGTATGTCAAAGCTATTTGATGATCTAATTTTGATTAGAGAATATTTCGTTACTACCTAGAGAATATTTCGTTGGTGTTAATAACAAATAATTTGGTATTCAGTAGAAACCTTCTGAAACCTAAGTAATGCCTCGTTGGTCTAGTAGTCGCAAGTGCTGCTAAGCATGACGTTCTGGGTTCGATTCCCAGGTTGGACGAAGTGGAGAAGATACAGAGTTTCTCAGTATTGATACGAATCTTAGATTTGTGTCCCGTCGATGGAATTAAGCTCGCTACCTACAACTTGGGATTTAACATGTCTGGCCGAAGGTACCCGTACTATGTGTCTTTAATCTCTGCCAAACCGTCCTGGGAATATAGGCGTGATGTTATGTTATGTTAACTAACAGCCGTAACCGTTTTTGATCAGCAGGATGGCAGCATCGCACATCCTGAGCGCTGTGGAGCCGACGGTGGGCGGTGGCAGCTCCCGCAGCGGCCGCGAGAGAGAGGTGAACGTGGCGCTCGACGACAGGGAGCTGTGGGTGCGCTTCCAGACGCTCACCAACGAGATGATCGTCACTAAGAATGGAAGGTAACAATCAAAACAACTATGCATCTGAAGACGTATACATTCATAGTAAAATATTATAATGTGTGGCCCATCATTTTGAAATGTCTTAGCAGATGATTTCCTTTCATATTTTAGAGGCCATAGTCTGAGAGCTTATTGATTGACGTGGAAGGAATTTAATATTGGTAACAAGCGTCTTTCCTTGGGCAAACATGCGGAGATAATAAATTTTCACCATCTTGCTGATTTTTCATTACCGATCGATACTAAAACGGGCACGGCAGCTCTGTCAATCTTCAGGCTTTATGGATCATGCAGTGGTGATGATTTTGATCGTCTTAGAGACCACTTATTTATTTTTATTTAACTGAGAACTGAAAAATAAATAACAGAGTGATTTGCAACGCATTAGCAGCATAGTGTCATATAAACAACAATTCAAAAAGTAAACAACGCTTTCGTTATAATTGTATTAGAGCAATATAATGTAGGGCTCGTGGCTAAGTCAGTATTTATGACTATTGCAATTTCATCGCTGTCTTTCTTGGTCTATTCGAAAATTCTTTAGTATGTTGGAGAGTTGTTGTAGGACGTTAAGATAGTAAGATCTTAAACCTTTACCTATTGACCGCCATGGACGTCTATGGACGTCAATTCAAAAATTGCTCATGACGTCTCGGACGACATGGCACGTCGAAAATAACACTTTTTGAAAGCGCTTGGCGTAAAAAACACAGATTTTCGTTATTGACCTGAAAACGGATAAAGCATACAATGTCAGTGCATTTAGATGTTGGATTACTAGGCACAGGGCTGGTATAAAAGGGTTGCCTTTAGATTTCATCACTTTTAGAATCTTTTACTTAGGTATACTTATAGGGCAACGTACAAATGTACTCGTACATAGCATCTGCTCTCAGTGATGATATACACAAGTACTGATTAAGCTTTCACGGTTTATAACTAAACTTACACTGTTACTTACGTGATATCTTCCGTGATTTTCAACTATTGTGAGCTCCGTTGTGTATTGTATGATGACAAATCCTTGAAAATCACGGAAGATATGCCGTAAGTGAGTGTAAGTTTACTTACTGCATTTAGATTTACAGATGCGACTATTTCTTCTTTTGCTTTTCATTACCGTAATTTGAACTCTGATGATCTTTTTGCGTTTTATCTGGTTCAAATAAAAACACCGACAAATAAAACTCCGAGCAAGCGACGAGAACAATGATGGTGTACTTACACGGTCACATTTTGCCAGTGCTAACCGCTCGCCGGCCGGCGGCTAGTTTTCAGCTATTAACGCGGTAGGTCTTACTAATTAACGCTGGCTGGCTAAATGATACCGCCCGATGCCGATGAGCAATGACGGAACCCTTACCCTTGGCGAAGTGACGTTTTGTTCCTCGGTAACGTGGTTATAAGTACTATTGTGTTTTCAGTTTGCTGTGTTATTAACTTTTTAGTTATGTAAACATAAAGCTGGACTGGATTTAAACACAGCAATAAAATATATATCGTCAAGCAAAACATTTGCTATTTGAAAAAGGTTCTTCATCGTTTTTAACAGAGGCATAGCTAGGTTGTAAAATGGAAGAAGTAGATTTGAGAAAGCTACATACGTGAAGAACTTAATACTTTGGTATTGAAAGGAGGTCTTGTATTCGTCTTGTTTTCAGTTGATACAGCTTTCGCAATGGATGCTTCCGAGTGTTCTAAGGCATCCTTATATTGCTCTTTCCCGAGGAAACAGCCAGATAATGGTAAAGATTTTAGGTAGTGTTTAAATCTTCGGTTATTCTAGAAGAGACTGCAATGCCAATTATCCCCCCGTTTCTGTAATTTTAAAAGGCTATCGTTGTAGGGTACAGTTCACACAACAGTTTTTCCGTATAAAGCGTGGGACCAACTGCTTTACCTACCAGCATCCATATTTGACCACTACCTGTTCGCAGTAGTATCCGGCCTAAGATAACAACAAAAAAAAAAACATTTTCAATGTTATCTCGCTGATATCGCTTATCTACGTCCGAAACTTTGGGACCATCCTTTGTGTCTAAAGCAAGGAACGTAATAAATTCATTAAAGCTTGTATATTCAGGATTTTATTTGTTGTTTTGTTTCAGACGAATGTTTCCCGTAGTCAAAGTAACTGCCAGTGGCTTGGACCCGACGGCGATGTACACCGTGCTCTTAGAATTTGTGCAAGTGGACTCGCATCGTTGGAAATATGTAAATGGAGAATGGGTATGTAAAGAAAAGAGAATTCGTTTGAAAACGTGCTCATAATATAAGCTTAGTTTTCATTTTCCATTTGCTGTTCAACAATATTGTAACAGTAGTATTGGTTAAATACAATCTGTAAAGTACCTATCATATAATGTAAAGTTTTATTAGCCTGTCTTATAAATAATTGATTATCTCTTCATAGGTTCCCGGCGGGAAGGCGGAAGTCCCACCATCCAACGCAATTTACATTCATCCCGAGAGCCCTAACTTTGGAGCACATTGGATGAAAGAGCCAATCTCTTTCGCTAAAGTTAAACTTACGAATAAAACTAATGGAAATGGACAGGTATCTACATTTGAAAATATGAATTATTATGAACTGGATTATGACCAGACGTACCTTTTCGATCGATAATTTAATGCTTGTGTAAATTATTGTGAAAAATACATATCGCCAGTAATTTGAGAAATGAGTGAGATACGAACATCAACAATTAATAGCTCAATAACATGGCCCTACTGCATAAATAAAAACACATTTGCGAATCAGACGTTTGTTTATGAGATACTTTGTGGAGTTTACTGCTAGCATTTACATTGTTTCTCATGAACATAAATGAGTTTCGAGCAGGATAAACACAAATTACAAATTCAATATTTATAGCGGGATCCATGCCAGATTATGTGCCTGACCGAGCATAATAATTAGTTCACAGTATTGTCAGAATACTAATTTTATAACAGAAAGCTCTCGATGGCAAGGTGTGAGTGTGCTACAGTTTCGTGGCTACCGCTAGTTCGGAGAAGCCAGTTCTCACGGTTGTATGTGGTGCGAATGAATATGAAAGCAAACATCTGATACATCTAGATCCATACGTTGACGGCTCGGTGTGAAATCTGTAGCTTTACCAACTGTTTAGCGGCTGTCTGTACCCACTATCATTTGTAATAATTATTGTCTCTGCGCTATGTTTACATTACACATATCTTAAAAATAAGCTGATGCCCCTGTGGTCGTTATGCTAACAGTAATGTATACGTCTCATTATATTGCATTTATTACATTATTTGTAAGACACGTGGCAAAGCTGTTGCGGAACGTCAGTACTTATAATGTGACTTGAATAAAAATATTTTTAATGAAAAACCGTGGAATTAGCTGTGGAAAACATAACTTTAATTTTATAATGAATTAGCCAATGAGTGGATAGTGCTGAAGCGGTGTCTTTTACATACTTACGTCTTCTGTACTAAAATAACTCTAAAGCCCCACGGAAAGTATCCTGTGGCCCATTTAACATTTCATCGCTGTTAATCTTGAAATCGACTATTGTTACAGATAATGTTAAATAGCTTACACAAATACGAGCCCCGGGTCCACCTGGTAAAAGTCGGTACAGACCTTCGTCGAATTATGACTTACCCATTCCCGGAGACGCAGTTCATAGCTGTCACTGCCTACCAGAACGAGGAGGTGACTTCGCTGAAGATCAAGTACAATCCGTTCGCTAAAGCTTTCTTGGATGCAAAAGAAAGACCAGAGGGTTATTATCAGAGAGATTTTGTGGGCACGCATTATCCTCAACAAAGTTCTTCGCCACATCAGTATCCCCAATGTAAGTTATTAACAAAAAAAAAAGAATAAATAGTTGAGATTCAAGTCGATCCAATCGCGGACCTACGACATGGTGCATCTGCGAAATCGGACGAACTCCTTGCAGGCGGGTAGAAACGTTTTTTTTTTTTTTCAGAAAGTGATGCGTTACATCTACCCTTCCATTCAAAAAACTAAACTTTTTTAAACAGCAGTAACTGTGCAAATCTCGCGGTACAAAAATGCCCGGATATCTATATCTATGTCCGCTCTCACCAATAATAAGCGACACCTAAATTAATGTATAGACATTGAATTATATTCACGCTGGGCTGAGCAAAGTTTGAAGTAGCGCTTATAAATGAGCTTTTATCTATTTAGGCTTTTATTTAGTGTTGCCAGGGTAAGGAAAATGGAAGCAGAAAAATTAAGTCATATCACAGGTAAATTATTGATCACTGTTATGTATTTACTTTTGCAGTCGGTGGATGGTTTGTGACGTCCCAGTCGTTGTATGGAGGTAGTAATGCCGCTTCCAGAAGACCAGCGCCGTATCCTCCGCGACCACCGTCGCGTCCACGAACCTTGTCTCCGCCTTGTAAGCAAACCTGTGATTGTTGGGAATCAAAATCTAATTATTTACCTTCTGTTACTACGAAGGTAGCACTTAACACAATAGGCAGATTATTCTGCTGACGCATTTCTTCGGTGCATGCTTTTTTATACCGAGACTACTGCACTAGTGCACTACATCCTCGGTTAGTATGAAAGTTATGGAAAACCGCCTCTAGCAACAACTGCTGAGGTTTCTCTCTCTGTACTCTGTGTCCTTAAACGTAACAAGAATAGTGAGCATATAAAAAAATAAATTATTTTTGTAACTGTTAAACTGCAGACTTTCATTACGGTGGTCTCGTTGTTCCAAGTTTGAATCCACAGTTATTCAAATAGATCTAATATGGAAAAGTAAAAAGTTGGTCCAGTGGGATCGGGACTGTTCATCCATTCTAATTTCCACCTTTGTCCCACAGCCTCCTACAGCAACCCAGAACGTACGACTACAGCGACGAATGGCAGCGGCAGCTACACTTGGGTGAGCAGCAGTGGTTACTGGAACTCGACGCAAGGCGGAAGCTCGCCGCAGCCGAACACCTCCCCTGCCCCCTACCGGACCCCTCCACATGCATACCCAGCCCCCCTGGAGTATGCGCCCGCGCCGCCGACCAGCTCCTCAGCGCCATCGTCGGCTCCCGCGCCCCTTTACCCACTACAGTATGAAACTCCGGCACAGCACCACTCGCCATACTACCAACATGCATACGCACCGTATGCCCATCATGCGATAGAAGACATATCATATTGGCCAAACAGGTATAAGTCTCTACATTTTCATTTACCAATTTTTCATATTCCTAACAATTACGTAGAACAAAATAAAACCAAAAGTTTAATTTTTCCAGTCTGAATAGTTACGGCTACCAGCCTTCAGAGTACGTCGGAACAGGAGAAGTAGCGTACGGCGCAGAAGGCATGTCTTTCGGCCCCACAGGGCCTACGCTCGAAGCTGCCACAGCCGGCGAAGGCAGGGCCACGCCCCCCGGGCAGGAACACCCACAAAGCGAGCGAGAGTACAAGTTTAGCACTGAAGAAGAACGCCAGTCGCCGTGTGAGGACTCCGCACTACCACCGCGCTCACCAACCCAGTGATCACGTAGTTTTAAATATAGTTGCAAAACATATTAAATGATAAGCATGGATTCCGAGGCCTTCTGATATATATTTTTTTATTCTACAAAGTTAGGCTTGAAATTAAAAATATTTTACAATGGTGTACTTTCAGGAGATATTTTAGTGTATATACGAGTAGATTTAATAATGTATTAATAAATAAGATAAATATGAATCTACGAAAGTGGATACCCACGTATTATAATAGTTCCAATTTATTTAAGTATTTTTTGCACTCAGTTTTATTAACTTACATAGATATAGGTATACAAGTTTCCTGAGAATTGAAATTGATTCAATAGTTCAATACATAAAATAGAAAATAATATAGAAATTTACTCGACCCTATTCTGCATCATCATACGATGATGTTATGAAGATACATAAAAATAAAGCTGGTCAAGTACCGGTAGCGTTTTCACGTCCATTGAAATAGGCCAACATCTCTCTTCAATAAATACCTTAATGCTTCTGTCGATAAAGTCGTATATCTTTACTCGTTCTTCACTGAAGAACGACTGTAAATCACAGGACACAACAGAGTATAAAACACTTTACTTTTAGTGTTAGTTAAAACTCTGCTGTACTAAGTAACCAGACCAAAACCTATTTAAGTAGTTAGTGTTCTCGAAAAATTTGTGATTTTGTATCATACTTGGAAACTTGGCAGCGAAACACTAACGGCAATTCATGCATTGTAATCGTGTTTTAGTGGCCTGCATATTGTACATAGAATCGTAAATGCATGTATTGTACATAGAATTGATTTCAGCCAATTAAATCAAGGAGCATAAGTACGGTGTTGACAATAAAAACATGTTTCTGTTACAAAATATACTTATTAATTTATTTTCCCTAAAGTATCCTAAGTTGTGACCGACTGAAGGTCGATTTCTGGCCGAAACCTACGCCAATTAATAGGCTACCACTACAACTCCAGCCGAACCCTAAGAAATTCAGTTCAAGATTGTTTAAAAGTGAACCAAAATATTCTGATTTTTAATTTAAAAGTTTTATGTCGACTGAATATTGAAATATTTATTCTTAAAGTTAACGATTTCTTTTCCTAATACTTGTGCCGTAAGACCATGTCTTGCATGACTATAGGTCAACGGGAAGTACCTCATAGGTTTTGATTTAGGTACTGGCGAGTGTCAAAATATTCGGCGTAAATGGCAAAAAACCCATTATATAATTTGATTGCTTTGTCTTAGAAAGTGGATTTTTACAGCTCCAAGGGACCCTACCTACCTAGACCTAAGTACCTATTGAAAATAAAGCACCATGGGGGATTTTGTATGGACCCGGTCTCCAACCTCCAACAGTCACATCACATGGGATACATACATGACAATATGCTTAAAAGAATCCGAAAGACTTACTGTATTTGTTGCACTTGAGATAGACAATAACTCTTTTTATGGATTCTTTTCAGCAAATTGACATGTATTCTTCTTTGACTCTTGGAGGGTGGGGGGGGACGTTTCTTCCCATTGTCCTTTCAACTTGATACCTTCACCGATTTCACCCGTTGCTGTTAAAGGCCCATGACACACCTACAGACAGATAGTCAGACGGACAACCGACGATGTCTGAGGTACGCAATCCTAAAAATAGGCCAAGGCCCAAGTTAATACACTTTTCGTATTGGCAACACTGCGGCAATGTTTTCTGTGGTCCTGTCAGCGTCACTGTCACCGACAATCGTTATGTGTCAATGTGACAGTCGTCTAGTCTAGTGACATGTGACATTTAGCGTTGGCGCGATATTGAAGAATGGAGTCGGCTGTGTCGGTTTCGAAGGTAAATTATTATTTACATTATTACAATTTATGCGTACCTAGAAAGACGAAGAATGTACAAACATTGTTTTATAAGTCGTAACATAAGATTTTTCTTGCTAAATAGCTAACCAACCATTTTCATATTTTTACAAGCAATACCCAACTAAACACAAACAAAACTAATTTTCTATTGGCTAGTATAATAATAATATTCCCCCGACCGATATTTGGTTACGGCAGCCAATCTCAGTGGACGCTAGACATGTATGAAGGAGATAAATTATAGTGCAGAAGTGTTTGTGTTTACAGGTTCTGTTCCTTATCTGTCATAGTCCAATGCACAGGTCCAATGGGATTTCATGGCTAGCATAGGTACTATTGTTTTGCCTATGGTTTTGTTAGTTTCAATGTTAATGTGGTGGTATAGGCTGCATTATCTTTAAAAAGTAGATAACTTAAATTTACACTATCATCATTCTCTTGCCCTTATCCCAAATTATTTGGGGTCGGCGCAGCATGTCTTCTTCCATACTACAAACTTAAACTTACACTATATATTGATATAGTGTAAGTTAAAAGACAATTAACAACTTCAAGTTGACAGAGCATAAAAAAATATTTCCCACATACTTAAAATCAACATCCAAATTATTACAAGTACTTGGATGGTTCTGATAATAAGAGACTTTAATTCCAGGGAGTTTTCCTGTTCACAAATGGATTTAAAAAAGGAAAAGCCAAAAACAATAAAGGTGGAAAAGTACTGTTTGAAAAGATATTTATGAAAGAACTCTGGTATGAAACATATAAGCAGAATTGGAACTATATTGAGAGTGAACTGCAGGTAAGTCCATTTATACTGAGTATTACATATAACCAAAATTGTATATCTGTAGAGAATACTTTTGATTGCAGATGTATACTTACTGAATTTAAGATTTCATGTGTGCATGGGCTAACTGGGCCAGTTGCCAATAATTTGTGTTATTGCACCAGTCAATGTTTTTTCATACAAAATTCGTAAGGTGGATACTACTGTTTGATATTGTATATTCTATATCACTCTTTTTCTTGAAATAAAAGTTATTTAAAAAAAAAATATAAACTATATTTATGTTTAACTATAAATACATCCCCAGATTTTCAGTTCCCTGTTTCTAAATTGCAGTATTTCCATTATTTCCAGGAACTTCATCAAAAGACATACAGTCTATTGCTGAATGACATTGTGGATTACATAAAGAACCATGGTATCAGTGAATTGTCTACTTTGGAAGGGATCATTCCGAGTGCCACTCTACTGACTGGTGTCAGTCAGCCGGACCATGTGTCCCAGTTTACTTCCCTTATTGATCTTATCAGGTAATCCATGTACTGCAATCAATTATATATTTAAATAGTAATTTTTATTATGTATAAAATTCAAGCTTTGTGCCCGGTTAATGGCAATAGGCTCACCCCCATGGGACTTAAAAACATAACTGGCGAAATATGGGTGTATTCATTATTAGGTACACCTCTGCCTAACGCTTCAGGGATTACAGGCAGGCAGGGGATTCGGGCTGTTATGTGTATTAAAATTCAAATTTTTCATTTAATAATTACATGTGTTTGAAAACATTCTACAAAAAAACAAACAACAATAACACAAATTAAGTTTTAAAACTATCAAAAACAATCAGTAAACATGGTAAATATCCTGTTTCTAATGTTAATGATAATAATACAAATTAACACATTGGTATTTAAAAACTAACAATATCCCACACATGCAATGATATAAAAAAAAAAACAATTTCAACTGAAAGAAATAATAGTACATTCCCATACCCAAAATACGAGCTTTGGACTTGGAGTTATGGACACCAGCCCATTATACAATAAAGTAATACATAAATTTTTTTAATGCATTCTCAGACATAGTTTAAAAAGGAATATTTTACATCAGCCAATATTACTTCTACATCCTGGCAATTATCATCATTCTAGTAAGCTGGAGTTACCTGTAATTGAGTGTATGTTACAAGACCAGGTATTTTGTCAAAATTTTCATTTTATATAAGACTAACTGTGCCCCGCGGTTTCACCCGCCGCTTCTGACTTGTTTTATTGTTGCTGGGCTCCTATTGGTCGTAGCGTGATGTTATATAGCCTATAGCCTTCCTTGGTAAATTGACTATCCAACACTAAAAGAATATTTCAATTTGAAGCAGTAGTTCCTGAGTTTAGCGCGTTCAACCAAACAAACAAACAAACTCTTCAGCTTTATAATATTAGTATAGATAAATTGTATTGTGACTTGTTGGTAATCCAAAATAAATAAATAAATTCTCCTGCCCTTATCCCAATTTATTTGGGGTTGGCACAGCACGTCTTCTTCATACAGGAGCTTGTGGCTAAATAGTAACAGCTGCTCGGGTCGATCTTTAGGTTAAGCCGTGCTTGCCTAGGTTGGTCTGTGGATGGGTGACCGCCCATTACATACCGAGTTTCCTCCGTGCCTCGGAAAGCACGTTAAGCCGTTGGTCCCGGAGGTCATTTGTAGATCTTTGACAGTCGCTAGGTAGTCAGTAGCCCAAAAAGTCTGACAACCAGTCATTCCAAGGGGTATCGTATTACCCAGTACTAACTGGGTTGTGGAGGTCAGATAGGCAGTCGCTCCATGTAAAAAACTGGTATTCAGCTGCATCCGGTTAGACTGGAAGCCGACCCCAATGTTGTTGGGAAAAGGCTAGGCAGATGATGACAGCACGTCTCCTTCATCCATACTTCTCTATTACTCGTCATCTCAGCAGTCCTTTCTAGCCATCATTAATCTTTCTACATCCAGGCAATGCTTGCTAGTAATTGACAAAATAATTGAAGAGACATTTTTAATCTTTCAGAAATGAAGTGACTCCACATGTGGCATTAGTAAATTCACAAGATGCACCCACTGTTAAGCACTTAGTCGAAAATGCTGTTTGGCAGTTAATACATGGAAATCAAATGTTGGTGAGTCCCATACATGAACTATACCTGTAATCACCATAAAGTAATTTTTCTGCTACAAAAAGTTAACTTCAGTTTTGAATTGTGAAATCTCTTTACTCTATTAGGTTTTTGTGGAATGGTAGCCAATCAGATATATTGTTTTTTTTATTCTAAAATTAATTTATTTTCCAGGATTATGAAGACGAATCAGAAGACATCATCAGTCCAACAAAGAAACTAAAAAAGAATCAATGCACAATGAAGACCCTCAAAAATTGGTATCAATCAAAGTGCATGACATCACCAATGAAGAAAAAGTCAACCACAACCAAAAGAACATTAGTTATTATTATTCCTGACTTTGAGAGCTTCAGCTGTAATGTTTTACAAGACTTTGTAATGATTGTGAGGTAATTTGTTCAAGCATGTTTATTTAAATGATGTCCTGTGTAAATCTTATATAACAACCACTGTTGTTAAAGGGAACTTAACATTTCTATATCATGTTCAGCAGTCCTTTTGTTTTTAATTAAAACATAATTCAATTTACCAGGTACCCAGCAAAGACCAGGTTCTCTGCCAAGCAATGTGATTAGTGGCATGCCCCATATTAAGCATTGATCGGTACCCATATACAATGACACTCTTAAATCCCTTAGCAATATTTGTAACTTTTTTTTTAACTAGCCTACATCGTATCTCACTGCTGGGCAAAGGCCTCCTCTTTTGCCTTCCATACATCTCTAACCTGCGCGATCTCTGGCCATGTTAGTCCCTTTTACCATTAAGTTAAATACTAAATCAATCAATGATCCGGTAATAGTAGAAGTTGACTGGTAGAGAATGCCTAAAGCATGAATCCCTTTTTGTACCTGTTTTGGATGTGAAAAGTTTAAATAAACATTCTTCTTTTACATTTTCCAGTTCGTATGTATCAACAATGCCGATAGTGATTGTGTTTGGAGTGGCAACATCGGTGTCAGCACTTCATAAGTCGTTTCCTTATCATGTGTCGTCCAAGCTTCTGATCAAAGTGTTCCATTCACATGCATCACCTGTTTATATGAATCAAGTAAGTTGATATTGGAACTGGTAAACGGGCTTTTATTCTAACAGGGCCTTTCAAGTTATTAACGTTAGCTTCAATTTGCGAAATTAGAGCAGCACGCGCTTTTTTTATTGGAGTACGATGAGATTTGTCCTGGTGAGGCTGAAATATGTGCCAGCCTTGGAATTATCTTCTTATAAACATTAAACATAAAAAACAATTAAATTACCTAAGCTTACAACAAACAGCCTGCCGGGGTCGCGGGACTTATAGAATTACCGTGACCCTGGATCATAAAGGGCTATTGAAGGACACCGTGGATTTTAGTCAGTACAAGTCTGACAGTTCCTCCCACTCTGCCCTGGGTGGGAGGACTCATTTGATGATTTTACCACGATAAAAAAAAAAAAAAAAAAAGCTTACAACAAACTAAAATATAGCATCAAAAAACTCCTTAGCACTGTCAACTGGTAATGTGCCCAGGAGACTGGCGGCATGGCCAATTGGCCACGTTGTATGACAGGCTTAGCTTTCTTCTGGTCAAGGTAAAAGCCAGCCCTTGAGCCACGGGAAGCGTCAATTAACGTTTGGTTGGATATTTCCTTATAAAAGCTTCGAGCAGTCGGGCTCTACGGCCTGAGAGTTTCAACCCTAATAGGCAATATTTATGCCGCTTGAGGTTCTTCGCACCCACCGCGGCAGCGCCAGCACAACAAGCTGAGTTAGGATAGGAAGATGTGACGGCACATGAGAATCGACACTGCTTGCGTCTCACACTAAAGGCCTACCCATCTTCCATGGATCTGATCTTTTGCCATCGTCGCGTTTAAAACCATTGGGTTCTAATATAGCTGGAACGCCAGCGGTATCTTATAATAAATTATTTCCTAAAAAATATTTTTTCTGAATTTCAGGTATTGGAAGACATTTTCTTAACACACACAAGTCCATTTCATTTGTCAGGCAAGGCGTTTGAACTGCTGACGGATGTCTTCCTTTTCTACGATTTTTCTGTAACTGGGCTCATTCAAAGTATAAAGGTAGTTCAATTTCATTATATTTATTTTCTGAGGTTTATGTACAGAAGTTATGGCTAATACTAATTTATAACTTTTCGAACGACGAGAGCAGTGGTGGAGGCCCGTACTGACTGACGAGCAGTAAGTCGTGGGTTCGAACCCAGGCAGGCGCATTACTTCGTGTAATTTATTTCATCACCACTGCTTTCAAAACGGTAAAGGAAAACATCGTAAGGAACCCGGCATGTAATAGAATAAAAAAATCGAAGACATCTACCAACCCGCACTGGGCCAACGTGGTGGAATATAGCCCATTCCCTCTCTAGAGAGAAGGCCTGTGTCCCAGCAGTGGGAACATTATAGGCTGATTATGCTTATGGTATAACTTTCTCTTTTCATGAGGCTATAACTTGTCTCTTTTCATGCTGACAATTAATAAAGAGGTATAAAAGTAAAAGTTGTTAGTTGGCACCAAAGTAAAGTTTAAAAAAAATGGAATTCATAGCTATCTTCGTGTTTTTATCTATGTTTTCAGTATTGCATGATGGATCACTTCTATGGAGACAATTTAAAGTCGCTATGCTGTCACCGGGACAAGCTTGAAGAAGTCATAATGGAGCTAAGTGCAGATGATCTGGAAAGCATACGGCAGTTGATGTCATTCAGGCCATTTTTAGAACACCAAGATTGTAGGACTAAAATCAGTCTGTTCGAAGACGACAATTTCTTCAGAGAGGCTCTTTACAAGGAGATGAACAGACTTCACGATTATTTGTACAGCTTTTATATGTGTTTGAGAATGCTTTGTGTGTTTGTCAAAGACTTGCCAAAGAATATGCTTGGGAAATCTGTGAGTATCTAATATTATTAGATTCTATTTTCTTTTGACTTTGTTGTTAATTTCCAAGGACGCGTGCAAATACGAAAGCGCCTGCCTTAAATGGAACTGACAACGCCGCATGCGTGCGTAAGCTTGGTTTGAGTTATTAAGAAAAGTGTAATAATTGCAATCAAACCAGTATCTATGGTGTAAATATGTTTATTCCACTGCAACTCAGTTAACTTTGCTGTGTAAAATAGTGCTTGCTTAAAAATAACAAAGAACTTGTTGAAAGTAAAAATCATCTGAGCATTTTATTGATAAACTTTTTCGAGATTGATAATAATTTATTTCTATTCTAGGTCCGCGAAATCTATACAAAGTGTGCTTTAGAATGTGTAGCAGACACACCAGCATTCAAAGACTGCATGCAGCTACTAAAATTTCAGTCACAAACCAAGTTGGTTGAAAGTATTAAAAGTGCCCTCAAAATAGTGAACTCATACTTACAAGTTATGTCGCCAGTCAGGCCTCTGAGGTCATCTCCAACGAAAAATAATCTCAATAATTCATTTCTCAATGATGATCTTGGCGAAAACTTCGTCAAGTCTTTGAGAGTGCATTTATTAACATTTTTGCGACAAATAGAGCGTGCCAGTACTGACACAACAGCTGTCACTACAAACGTTTTACCAGAGGCTGAAAATATTGATGAAAATGTACCTGGGAATAGATACAAGTTGAAGGAGGTAAGACAGCTTTTATATGACAGCTGTATGAAATCCATGTAAATGACTTCTGCATGTTTAGGGTCCGCCTCCTCTTTTCCTTCTCTTGCATATTGCAATGTGTGAGAAGTTGTCAATTAACTAGAAAAATGAAGAACATGCAAACTTTGTACAAATAAAAAAAAAAAAAAATGTCTGTTTGTAATTTCAAAATAACTGCTTTTTACTGAATGCATATGAAAGTATAAATATACGGTACTTATAACAAAAAAAAACAATTTTTGGCTATCAGTCAGTCTGTCTGTTTGTTTTTGTTTCGGAGATTAGCCGGAGATAATCTCCGAAACGGCTGGACTGATTTTGACGGGACTTATAGCAGATAGCTGATGTTATAAGGAGTAACTAGGCTACTAGTACTTATTTTAGAAAAAGAACTTCCGTGCAAAAAAAAATAAAACCCTTGAAATTGTTACCAAAATCCGATTCAAATAAGGAAGTAATATTTTTATAACAATTCCACGCGGATGAAGGTCGCGAGCATCAGCTAGTAATAAATAAAAGCAAAACATGTTCCATCATACTATGTCACCCTTGTTGCTAAACCCTTGTTAGAATTACTATCGACTACAGTAACAAATAAATATTATTTCTAGAAATTACTAAAAGCAACAAGAGTGGACCGCGTGCAGTCCGAGTTCGAGATGGTTCGGTCTCGCTTCGTCAGTTACTTGGAGGACGTGTTCAGTAAGGGGCTGCAGCCGGCGCACTCGCACGCGCTCCACGAAGTGTTGTTCTTCAGCGACGTGTCGAATGTTAGGAAGCACATCGTAGGCTCGCCGCGAGGGGCCGTGCACACTGCGCTTAGCAATCCTGTCCATTATTTACAGGTAAGTCGTCTTCCTAAGCTGTTATGTCGATTTGTAGGATGTAACTATTTTTTTTCCGGTGGGGAGTGCAGAAACTCGGAGGAGCTCGTGGCTAAATAATGACAGCGGCTCGGGTCTATTTTCAAGTAAAGCCGCGCTTGCTTAGGTTGGTCCGTGGCTGGGTGACCACCCATTATATACCGAGTTTCCTCTGTGCCTCGGAAAGCACGTTAAGCCGCTGGTCCCGGCTGTCATTTAAAGATCTTTGACAGTGGTTACAGGTAGCCAGTGTCCCGAAAGTCTGACAACCAGTCTTACCAAGGGGAATTCCTATTACCTAATACTAATTGGGTTGTAGAGGTCAGATAGGCAGTGACTCCATGTAATATACTGGTATTCAGCTGCATCCGGCTAGACTGGAAGCCGACCCCAATGTAGTTGGGCAAAGGCTAGGCACATGATGAAGATGGAGTGCAGAAAAAACTAAGCTAGGTGCGGAAATTCGTACGCATATTAAATTAGGTTGGATCAAAACACACTCTAGTTTATTATCTATAGGGCGTGGTAGACGTCTATCTCTTAAATTTTTTGTTCCTACCGGGAGTAACGTGCTTTTAAACGTAAAAATAGTTACTATAATAATGACTTTTACTTCGTTCACAGTGTTCCTGCTGTCACCTGCCATCATCGGACAGCGTCATAGACACACTGCCTGACGTTTGCCTGGCGTACAAACTACATCGCGAGTGCGGTAAACACATCAACTTGTACGACTGGCTGCAAGCGTTCGCCGCGGTACTGCGCCCCGATGAAGACGATGAGCAACGACATCAGGATCCTAATACACAGTTAGTGTCATCTCATACATGCCCACATTTTAGAACCACATACAGGGTGTAAGGGACACGGACGCGAAAACGGTTACCACGTATTCAGTACATCATTCTAAGCCAGCCGCATAGAAATTTATCATCGATTATTTTAAAAAAATCTGCTGTTTCCTACAAAAGGGCAATACCTACACGGTGAAAATGTATGGAACAGCAGATTTGTTTCTTCACCTCGTATATTTTAATCTTAGAACTTATTGTCTTGAGGATAGCTAAGGGGTTGTGGGTGAATTTAGACGGCTAATCTTAAGTTTATTTTCAGATCTATCTTTAAGCCATAACATTTTATAGGATGAATTTTTCAAGTGATCAAGATTTCATATTGGTCAAACGTTTAGGAGGTGAGTATTTCCGAGCACACGCACAACTAAATTTAATATATAAAGATTATCTTTGTTTCAGGTTAAGATTCACCCGTGCAGTGGCCGAACTACAGTTTCTTGGCTTTATCAAGTCCTCTAAAAGGAAAACTGATCATGTAATGCGACTGACTTGGTGATTGTATACATGTTTGTCGTTTCTTTAATTTATTAAACACATTTTTGATCATTACGTAGTTTTAATGTTGTAAAAAAAATTACCGTCCCTCTCCCGTGAAGACATGGACAAACCCATCATGAAAATGCCAATATTTTCTTTCACACAAACTTTGCCCTGACAATTACGAACTCAAAAAAACACTATAAGTAACAGTTACTTCTGGGGTAAGTTGAAATATGGAGAGTGGTGAGGTGTCTTCTATGAAGGGAAATTATGAAAAAAAAATTTGGGGTGGACCTATTTGATTCGAAATTCGAAGTTTCATTTTTTAGTAGCTAACAACGGTTAAGGTACTTGCCCTAACTTGCTTAGTCTGATGTACAGAATGCTTGATTTACGGTTTCGTGAAGGGTCCTTTTCGGACCTGTATACATGAAAGGATTTCGACGTTTGGCATACGAGTAGACCAATAACTGGAACTACTGAGACTAACCTACCTACCCTTGGGATAATTTCGATTCCGCGGGCAAAACACAGTCATTTATGAGTTGTCGATTATTCACGTGCCTGTTCAAGCACTTCAAGCAGGTTCTTATAGTGAGGCAATCATTAAGAGTTCATAACAACAAACAAGGTTTTTGGTAGGTGGTGCAACAGAGTTAGGTAGGTTACCTATTACAGAGATATTGCCTTATGCTGAATGGTCATTATTTTGTATCTCTCTCTTCTCTATCTTGTACTAATGAAATATATTTTTTTGCAGATGATCTAAGCTAGAAGTCCACTTCAAGTTCAAAGTTCAAGCGTTGCGTGGGTTGGCTTGAATGTGGCGATGATATGTACGTCTACTGTACAGACTTGTACAGACGCCAGCACATCAATCTACCCGAAACTGTAAAATATTCCCAATCAACCTTGAACCTAATGCTTTAGCGATAAAGTTGAAAATCTATTAAAGCAATTTGCCAGATTGGTGTAGCTTGATGTGCTGGCATCTGTACATACGAACGTGTTACATAGAAGTTAGTCCTACGGTCGGACAGTTGTATTGATAGATAGCACATAATTGACTAGTATCTACCCACTAATTAATTATTATCTATGATGCAATACCTACCTACTTAACGAAGACATTGACACTCCGACCCGAAGTCAGAAGGTTGAATCTGTGCCTCGCCAGCGCTCAACGCGCTGCCTAGATACAGTTTGCGTGGACGAATTGTATCTAGCCAGCGCGTTTATTGTAATTAGGCATTTTTTCGTAACCTAAACACAATCATTATCAAATTATTAAGTCCTTCACGTGATTTAGGTAATGTTATTACCATTATTATTTTACACTTGGGTATTGCATTAATCTTTTTTATCACCTCTTATAATAAATAACCGGTTCTAAGTAGCTAATCCTCGTCAATTTCGAGTGATCGCCCAAACCTGACTACATTTGCGTACTAAGGCGCGTTTACATTTGTGTCATATTACTTTTTTACCAGATTGGCACTTAATGATTGGACCTAATAGTTACAGTGACTGGAATAAGCAGTAGGAAGCACTATCTTAATGTAACTGAGAGGAAAATAATCGAGACCAATACTAATGAAGGTGGGTAGGGGTTAGGTACCCCTACCCACCTTCATTAGTTTTGAAGAGTCGATTTCATGAAAGATACCATCAGTTGAATGTAGTTCAGTCAAGACTTGAGTCTCACCGCCTGTTAGTGGCACAATGCTTTAAAACTAGGGCCTTGAACCAGCTTCCTCAGAATCATATAGGCACGGTAACAAGTGTCGGACACTAACACTGAGTTGGTCCACAAATTCAAAGGTCAGGGTGGCAGTGGCGTAATAACTCTTAGGCCAAGAGGGCCATAGCCCGGGGCGGCAGACGGAAGGGCGGCTTACGCGTGCTTATTTTCTAGCCTGCCGCCCCGCATACAGCATAAACAAACAACTTCATAAGCAATGTTTAGTTAAAACTGTCCGCTGTGTTCGAGTTAACAATAAAGGTGTTTTATTTGTGCTTTTTTTATTTTATCTGAACTCTTCAAGGCGTTCTATATTCAGTCAGCCCAAACACAACCCGCTTTCTATACGCTGCCGCTGACAACCTCGCACTAACCTGTCAAGATACCAACTTTTAGGATATTGAAACCGTACTTTCCACAGCCCTTAGTGACCTAAGCCACTATTATACTGAAAACGCTTTGAAACCAAACCCCTCAATAACGGCATCGTGCGTATTCCACGTTCGAAGCATTTCGTAAACTAAACAACTTAGCAGGGGCTACCAATCGCTCGTAGTGATCATCCGTAATACCTCGCTTTAACTTTAGACCGGTCGCTTACCTACAAAAATAATTGCCAAACTATAAAAATAAAGGTGCATGTCAGAAATAACTTGCTGCGCCGCTTTACATCTACCAAATGGGGACGCCCCCCATTTGGTAGATGTGTGATGATCCTCAAGACGTATCCTGAAGAGATTGCGAATAACTGGAATGGCGCTCTACTTCTCCGCTGGTGAATAATTAATTATGCTTGTTCAGTATGGAACCGTTCTGCCCACGCCAATCTAGTGGATACAGTTCTAAATGAGACGTGCCGGATTATTAGTGGTTGCCTTAAATCGACCCCGGTACGAATGCTATATCCACTAACTGCGATTGCGCCTCCAAAAGTTCGTAGGACCATAGCCAGCCGCACCGAGAGAGGTCAAAGCTACAAGCTGACTCACGCCACCCACTGTGCACTCCAATGCACAGTTACGTCTCAGTGCCCCAGAGACTGAAAAATCGTAAAAGCTTTTTCGGGTGCGTTGGCCCAGCTAGTCCAGCTTATAGGAATGCCTCCACAGCGACCACAGCACGATGAGATCTTTGGCGGGAGAACAGAAACGAACAGAAATTGAAATTGCTCCATATTATTGGATGTGCCTGGTAAACTTCTAAAAATTCGATTTCGAGGAGCAGTGGTGGCTCCTGCTGTATAATAATATTGTATACAAAATTCGAAAGTGATTTCTCACATTACTGAAATCTCAAAGTAAAGGGTCTTTCAAATAGGGCGGGTCGATGTTGACAGTTTGTGGCGGCCATATGGTTTTGGCGGCATCTGTCAAATGCGTTGTTATTTCTTCAGTTACTTATGCCAAATCACCATGCCAAGTTACACGATTGAGCAGCACGTCCAAATGATAAAACTTTATTATCAAAATGAGCACGTTCGTTAGTGCAAACGTTGCGCTCATTACGTCCATTTTACGGCAGACGCAGTGGCCCTTCAAAGGCGACTCTCCAACATTTGGTGACCAAATTCGAGACGACTGGTTCGGTAAACAACCAACCAGCATCCTTACGTCAAAGGAACGCCAGACCGGCCGAGAACATCGCTGTTGTCCGTGAGAGTGTGCAGGAGACTCCGAGGCAGTCGATTTCTCGCCGTGCACGAGAACTCGGCCTTTCGCAGATTTCAACTTGGCGAATTTTGCGTCGGGCCTTGGGCCTAAACCCGTGGACAACATGTGGTGGAACCACATGTTGTCCACGACGTTACAAGACGGCGCTACGTGCCACACAGCGAGCGACACAATTGACATTCTGCATGAACGGTTCGAGGGTAGGGTTATCTCTCGCAGAGGTGACGTGAATTGGCCACCAAGATCGTGCGATTTGACCCCGCTAGACTTTTTCTTGTGGGGTTTTCTCAAGTCGCAGGTCTATGCCAATAATCCGCAATCAACCGATGCCCTGAAAGTCAACATAACGCAGGCCATCGCTCAGATTCAGCCGGATCTATGCAGTAGAGTAATTGAAAATTGGACCTCTCGGATCCGTGCCACCGTTCGAAGCCGCGGTGGACATTTAAACGATGTCATATTTCATAAATAATGGCATAAATGGGCCTTTCAAATAAAAAAATAATTTCTTTAATATCTCACATACAGCTTGTTTTATTTAATTTCAACATC
This sequence comes from Noctua comes, assembly GCA_963082995.1. Lineage (NCBI taxonomy): Eukaryota > Metazoa > Arthropoda > Insecta > Lepidoptera > Noctuidae > Noctua > Noctua comes. Next base: position 10,313,275 of record OY720269.1, read on the forward strand.
GACCCGTCCTTGTTGAAAGACCCTTTACAAACTGTAATTTCACGAGAGAATCGTTTTTAAATTTTGGTAAGTAAGTTTTTTCATTTCATTGCTCGTGACTTGACCTAAGTACTTTCTTTTTAACAAAACCTTTAAAATACGCAACGCAATAGATAAGATAACAAATGAATGATAAGTGTGAACGCAGCATTAGGTGCTGTCGACAATTAGTTACCTAAGCAGGTATGAGACAACTTCCACAGTTCTAGCGTTTTGACTATGAAATAGTATCATATTTGTCTACTACGTGGGTACCAAAGATATTAGGTACTGATGGCACATGGAGGCCTTGTTGTTTAATTAGTGGTTAATAAAACTGCCGCAATATACACATCCTCCTACCTACCTGTGTTGTAAAAAACAAACCGACCTTGAATTATAATTTCACGATATAAAGTATGGATCCGACCTCTGGAAAGGTTAAGAGCACATTACTTTTATTCGTGTCGTGCATACCGCCGGACAAGTTTTAGCCTATTTACACCTGTTTTATTTTCAGACTAATAATACGTTTCTAGACTCCAGCCATTTTTTATAGCTTGACCTTTTAAATATTAATTCGCTGGAAACATCGCGGGTTGTCTTTTGTTTCTTATTCCTATTTTCATTTTATTTTTGTTTATTGGTTTGAATTTAACCTTTCTCTATTTGGTACCGATTTCTGATATACAGTACACTTATACCTAATACTCTACCTACCTCTATATTGTATTCTCGTATTAAGTTTAGTTACGGTACGGTTTGGGCTTGGATTTGTCACTTAGTTTCAAGACAAATACTACTACCTAATACAAACTATATCAAGTGCCCAACTGCTTTGAATACTAGCGATAATACACTCAAATGTTTATTCACTCCACTAAATGATAAATTTAGAGATATAAATGCAAGCACTTACCACCAATTACCTACAATGGCTAATATAGCCACCATATAACTACCTACCTTAATGATAATAAAATATATACGTATTTTCAGTGAAGGTAGGACTGGCTTCAAAATAATTAGGTACTTAGCTAAATCAACTGCCCAAACCCAAATATTTGGGTGGGTTCTTTATTCTTATTCATCTAAGTACCTAACCCTCATTACAGTTTGTTACTATTATTTATTAGGGTCAGATGTGCCGGCTTGGTTCATAGTGTCCACATGGTTCATATGAATGAATGGACACAATGAGCCTATATTTTGAGAATGCCGTGCTGCTTCGTGCCACTTAGCAACATAGACCCCAAAACTGCCCCTCACCTGTCTACCTAACTTGCAGGGAGAACGCGCTCGCGAGGGTTGCATTGCAGGCAATTTTGTGTTTTTCGTGCAAAAAGTTGAGAAGAAAAGTAGGTAGTAGGTAGGTAAGCAATTCATTTAAGATGTTTCAGTTCAGTTTTACAAGTAGGTATATTAATAAGGAAACCCTGTCGATATTCTTATGGTGGCTGTTCACTCTCGCCGAGACACTTCGAGGCAGGGTGAGTGCGAGAGTGTACTACAGCGCACTTATTACTAATTTTGGTGTTCCTCGTTCGGTGTATTAAAATTCCAGCTATAAGTTTATTTTGGATAAAAATTATGAATCTATAACGCTTAGAAATTAGGGTGGTTCATCAATGAATACTTTATCCCTACTCCTATTGTGACGGTTTCTTAGAAACCTCGACAATCTGCGAGTGCTACGATACGCAGCGCATCCTACGGGTGCTGGAAACCAAACTGTTTGGAATTAAGCCTTACGTAATGTCTATAGGTAGGTAGATTAGGCAATAACGACAAAATAGTTAATAATATCACTTGCCTTCATAGAGACTTCCTTGGCCCAGACGAATAAACTTAGGTATGTATGTATGTATCTACCTATATTTAAAGTTCAAAGTTTAAACTAATTTGGTATTCAAAAGGATTTTGTTTCTGAACGTGTGTATTAATTTATATTGAAGAAATAATAAAAATATATAAAATTGAAGACACCGGTAATGTGCGCTTGCGCTGTGTGGTTTCGGTAATACTGAGTGAGCACATGTGTTGCAACTGTATGGCATGCTCGTGTGATCCTTCTGTCATTATTAGACCTTCACAGAAGATATTTACAGATTTTTTATGTATGTAGGTAGGTACCTATACCATCGTCACTAATGATGTTTCTAGGAACTTTACATTTGAATATTCAACTGTGAACAATGTTATTGTAGGTGTAAGGAACTACCTATTCTGTCAATCGGTCCTCAAAGAATAATTACATAATAACTACTTCTCGATTTATTTTCTTTTAGAGATTTTCACCCGACAAGCAAATCCTTCCTTCTGCCGATGGATCTTCGACAGGCTTCTGACCAAAAACACACTAGGTTTAAGTATTTGAACGATTTGCAGCCCAGTACTTTTAAAATGTCATCGGTGTCTACCACTTTTCATAATCCTTGTCATGTTTACAAGAGGTGACGCGTATGAGGTACACACTAATATAATGTGGTCAAACATACTCATACAGTATGTGTGTGTACTCAAGCGCATGTGCCTGTGAACATTGATGACCGAATCCGGAATATCGACATCGAATGTTTGCTGTCATTTGACATTACGTTAGATGCCAGAGAAATGTATAAAAGATCATGTCGTATCTGCTGATGCATCAGTCGCTCATCAGCCACCGAACCAAACCAAACTTACCAAAATGAAATCGGTACGTAGAAAAATAACATTATTACGAAAACATTTTATTTGTTATTGCAAGCTTTTGTTACTTACTTTTACTTGTTAGATGTAAAAATGAATTATGGCAACCTAATGTGCCTCTTGAAATCGAAGTTTTGAAGTTCCCATGGCAGTATATTTATTTGGAGAGAGAGAAAGAGATGCTCTTATGTCGAAGCTGGGAGCGTCTTTGCAAGAGGGATAAAATATAAATTTATAATACCTGTTTTGTTTTAGGTTCTTTAACAATTTTATTTTAATGTGATCGTATTTTCTTAATTTTTCTCATTCTCACTGTAATTTTTACAATCAATATTTCGGATAAGACTAACCGGAAGAGATAACCTGACTTACTTACTACTCGTTTTTAATCGACTTCTTCAAAAAGGAGGAGGTTCTTAATTCGGTTTTACTTTTTTATGTTTATTACCTCATAACTCCGTCATTTCTGAACCAATTTGTTAAATTCTTTTTTAAGTGAAATGATATACTTCCCGATTGGTCCCATAGAAATTTCATCAAAATCGGTTCAGTAATTTTGATTTTTTCGTCACGTTAATTTCCTCATCACGCAACGTCGCGTGAAGTGGCCTGTTATGCTAAGGCCGTATACGCGACGTCGCGTGATGGTGCCTTACAATTATGTAAGATCCATAAAATAGCGGCCGCAGCGTATTGGGTTTTGGTATTTGTTTAGGCCACTAGGGAAGACATTCAACGATTTTTTTATTTTGGCCATTTATGCTTGACAATGAATGTGTTAAATACGTATTTTTTCTTCTTGGGCTATGTTGATAACATGATGATCGCTTAATAACTTCTTATAATGGAATAATTAATTCATGATAAGAATTTGTGTGGTATACTACAACTAAAAAGGGTAAAATAAAAAACTTTCAGCGAAAAAAAACCGACTTCCAAAAAAACACTGAAAAAGTCGAAAATAACGTTACGTTCGGAATTCGGTGACAAAAAACTCAATGAAACAAACAAAGTCACCGACTTCCGAAAGTAAAGTTATTTTAGAATTTTTTTTAGTGTTTTTTTGGAAGTCGGTTTTTTTGTTTGTGGTGTAATTGAGCAATTTTAATTCCATATAAATAAACCCATGTTTTTGCCCTGCAGATGATCCTTGTCGCCCTCGCCCTCGTGGCCGTCGTCGCCGCCGCCCCCCCTGGCGAGGTGCCCGTCGCAATCCTCCGGTCCAATTTCGATCAGCAGCCAGGGGGTGGATACCAATATGGGTAAAAATTGTTTATTTATTTCTAAATAAATTTCTGTCTACTTTATAAGTGGGTCCATATACTTCCCTATAACACGAAATGTTATTATTATATTTAATAAGTCAATTTTTTTTTTTGCAAAAATATATATTAGTGTTTAGATATTAATTTAGTTAAAGATTATTGCAGATGTTGTAGGTGTGACACGAAATTTTCCTTTTTTGGTACAATTTTTTTTTTTTTTATCTTCTGCCGGAGGGCCTCAACACCAAACTAAGAAATTGTACTTTCTGCTGCGGCAAAATGTTTGTATTTATTTCTTACATCTGTGTTTCTTTAACAGTTTCGAAGCCGAAAATGGCATCAATCGCGATGAAACTGGTGAAGTGAAGCAAGTTCTGGATGAGGAGAACAAGCCTCACGACGTCGTCGTCGTCCGCGGCTCCTACAGCTACCCCGGAGAGGACGGCAAGCCCATAAACATCAACTACTTCGCTGACGAGTCTGGCTACCACGCGGAGGGAGACTCCATCCCCAAGGTCGCCCGGAGATAAGCTAACAACAACGACGCGGAGATGAATGGTCAATTGACACAATTAATTGATTGTTCATCACTACCATGATTTGATACTCTGATAACGCTTAAGGAATGAACATAACGGTTACGACGACGCAGGAGTGTGGTGCGGAGTATCAGCCGCGCTAACTTCTTGTTGCTCATTGTTTGACGCTCACTGCCATATTTTTGTACGTTTTTATATTATTTGTTGTGTTTTAATGACGTGATTTACATAGTAATTAAAGTTCAATTGAAGTCATTTGTGCTCTTTTTATTTCCACAAGCTTGTACCCGCTCTTCCGTATGTAGAACACATTCTATGGCACCCGGCAATACTATGATTTTCCATCAGTGTAAGAATTTCTGAAATCAGATGAGTAGTATCAGATATTACCACATAAATCCAAATTTCAAACTTACTAAAATTTACCTCTATTCTTATCGTTTAATGGAAATGAGGATGAATGGATGTTTGTTCTCGCAAAAACGACTCAGCAGATTTGGATGAAATTTGGCAAGCGGATAGTTCATGAGCTCGATTAACACTTAAGATTTACTGTTCATTTAGAATTTTTATCCTAATAGTACGATCCCTTGGGGCAATTACCGAAATCCACGCGGGTAAAGCCGCGGGCATAAGCTAGTATTTTTATATTTTAGATAAATGTACATAGTTATATACATATTTTGGATAATATTCAGTACCATAGTATATATCCACGAAGCTATTGAATATGGTAATATAACACCGAAGTCTTTTGTTTGTGCTACACCTGCACGTTGTTTTCAATGCTGCTGTTCGGAACCAGTGCCCCTGTGTATCTAATACCATTTTTTGTCACCGACTTTAAGAGCTAAGCATCAATTAATTGTAAAAATGTTGGGGTATATTTACAAGAGCGCTTCCTCAAAATGCTATATTTCTCCTCCATTTAGTTAAAATTCCATCAATTTTTAATATTACTAAAAGTTAAGTACCAATGATTAGTGCCTGCTGCCAAGAGTAGACGTGGCCCTGTGGTAGCGATCATGACTTGCGAGTTGTACGTCGTGGATTCGACCCAGGCGGGTTACTTTGTCAATTTTTTTTCTTCAATAGGTAAATGCTCTTAAGACGGTGGAATAAAAAAACGTAAAGAAACCAGCACATCATAGAACTAAAAAAAGTCCTAGCTAATTGAACATTATATGATATTATATTATTATATATACAATTTTTGACGTTTAACTTTGAGTAAATTCTGTAAAGATTACGGCAGTGAAATCTTTAGCATGTATTTTAGTATTGGTAGTTACACACGCAACAAGTAGATCCTTTATTCAATGTCCTAATATAAACTACCTAGAAAAAAATACCTAAGCGTTAAGGAGTCTGCCCACTACACCGTACCATACCATGACTGTGCTATGAACGTGTCAGGCACGGAAAGGTAGATGACACGACAATACTATGCCCACTAGAACGTATCATACCCGTTTATTACGGGTTTAGAACGGTTATCGCACGCGTTTATAACCGTATATTCTTTGTATTGAACAGTATGAGATTATGCTCATTAGACCACTAGACCGTTTCGTCAGTAATTGTCGGCGAAAATTTCCGGTGCCGATACGGTCCGTGCATGTCTAGTGGGCATAGACTCACACGTTCCTAACACGGTCATGGTATGATACGGTGTAGTGGGCAGACTCCTCTAAGAGATAATTACGCATGATTTCGTGGTAAAAATAATAACGTCACTGCTAAAATGGAAACAATCGTTTGATGTCAGTGCTTAGGTTACGGATCATGTCTATTTTGGTCAGAATTTTAGTCACACAGTTGTGTAGCTCTCATTTGTATATTATGGCTGTCTGGAGGTAGACCTCCATTGCTGTTTCTTACAAAGTGAATCAAAGAGAGAACATATATAAGTTGAATTAAGGCACTATTTATATTAGGTACATTCGTCAGAAAGTATATCAGACAATTTTCGAGCAAGGTCCCTCGATAGAGCATGCGCCTAAAATATTATTAGTTTAATGAAACAGAAATCAGAAATGTTATGTTCAATGTACAGTCACACACAAGAACATACAGGAAATAACTTCTAATGTTTTATGTCTCAAGAAGCAACAGACAATAAAAAATCAATTGAATGGTCCTCTTTTTTAGGAATTTAGTAATAACATGGCGGTAATTGTCTAACTGCTGGGTAACAGCATCTTCATAAAGAAATTAAGCAAACGGTGATATTCATTAAACATATTAATATGGTATATTTTAGCTGTTTAAAAAACTTAAGGATAATTGTAGTGTTGTAGGGCTGGATTAACCTGATGAACCTCTTTTATACACATTAGGAAGTACCTGTATAGGTGTTGTTTTGACAAGTATTGCGAAATCGAAAGCGAGAAAATCTAATGCAGACTCTTAACAACAGTCAAAACGGGTTGTACCCTGTAAAATAAAGTTAGAAGCGAAATGGATAATAATTTGTCCAAAGTAACATTCTACCTAGTGTTCAGTAATTAAATCGCGGACAGAAGAACGTGACGTCATGAGCCACTAAAACTAAAATCTTAGGATTTTAAAATCCTTTTATCAGGATTGCGCATAAGTGAGTTCTAAATCTACTAAAACTAGGTAAGATAATATAATAGGTATGTATCTCTACAGGTGAAATAGTAAAAAAATTCAATAGATGTCCAAAACTCCAAACCTTATTAGCGATAAAAAGTATAGAAGCGTACATATTGTATCAGAATGGGCGCGAGCCGGTTGGCGGTCAAGGTCGCAGCACTGTCTGCATGGCAAGCGTCTGATCACCTACGTGTGTGCATGTCGACGAATAACTGGCTAAATTAGGCACTTCGCACATCATCACAGTTTGTATCGACCGATCTACTTCTCCAAAAAACATCATAGTTTTCAAAATGATCTAAAACCCGTTTTTTTTATAGATTGCTTGAATATCATTGGAATTTCAACTTTCGGCGAGTCGAGCTTTGAAAAATTCAATAATATGTTTTTATTCTGGCATTCATTTAAGTGTTGCTTAGTGTTCATGAAAACGGGCCATAGGTTGCTACGACGCATTGCTACGACGTAGCTTCGTAGCCGGCAAGCGTAGCGGCAGTCCAGTAGTACCCGTGACGTGGCTATCTTGCCGTGGCGCTTGGGTACGTGACAAGACTGTTGTTTTAGGCTTTTGATGTATTCTACTTATGAGTAAGTGACAGACGGGTAGTATTATATTTTTTTTATTCCTTACAAAAAACAATATAAAAAAAACATTTAAAAATATACAAAATTGTAGCCCACCGGTTTCGGGAACAGGGACCAAGCTACCGGCGGTCAGGGCTCCAGAGAGAGGAACCTCCTAACAATACGAGCCGTGTCCAGGAGTACCGCTTTCTGAATCAAGCCCTTGATCCAGCTGCCTAACGAGAGCCTCCTCAGGTATTGGTCGAGGCTCTTGGCAATTAAGCCATGGGCTGATACCACTATCGGCACAATGATCGCTGAGTCCACATTCCACATGTCGACTTACTTTTTTACTTACTTTTTTTATTTATTATAAGGGTTTCGTTGCGAACAGCAGTGGGGGTTGAACATTTTGTTTGTATGTTACCTACCATTATTTTTAGGCAATGCTTTAATAGTAGGCATCTACGTTTTCACATTAATGTGGCCGCGGTCGTCTGGTAAGGCTCTTAATTTATTTAAGCAAATTAAGCGGATACCTATTAAGATTCATGTCATTATACGGCCGAAAATAGACGTATTGCCAGTTTCCATCTTCTATTTCTTTATAAGATTTGAAAGACAACGTTTTAATTTTCGAGAGGAGATAAGTTACTAACAGAGGGATGTACAGAATGATAATAATTATGTTTCTGACAGACACAAGAAATTGGGCCACAGTCGTCTAGCAGAGAAAGCGAGTTGAAGTGGTAGTATGCTGGCTGGAATGACCGCCGGCTGGTGGAGCAAACGAGTACTGGAATGGAGACCACATGCAAGCGCATCGATGGATGCCCTATATAGATTCACCCGTTTAAGAACTACGGTGCCACAGACAGACACACATGGCTGTCAAAATTATAACACACCTCTTTTTGCGTCGGGGGTTAAAAACAGTAAAACAAACCCAATAAAAGTGTTTAAAGATGTTGTTGCTGCTTGCGCCGGAAACGTTGTTAAACTCTTAAAATTTTCAGCAACAGTTCAGTAACGGACGTTCCGATGGGTAGATACTGTAACGGCGATAACTGCGGCTTTGTTTCCATTTTTAGGCATAAATAAAATACATTCTAATTTATTTTCGAGTTTCATTCAAGTAGTAATCGCACTGAAAAAATAAAAACTTAGTAAGGGGGCTAACATTTTTTTTAACTGTTTTTTTTTTGTTCAACAACACGACATAATATAAATATTTTAATAGGTACTTATTTTTTTTTAAATTGAATTTGTAACCCTCGCTTATCCAAACTTTAATTGTTATCTTAGTTTTTGTATACAAATATTTGCATTTTAGTAAACGGACTATGTAGAACATATTTATCTTTAACACCTCAATGTGCCTGTGCCGTATTTCACGCAAATAAAGATTATTCTATTCTATACTATTCTACACACCATGTTGAGCTATAAAGTTTACATTATCCACTGATTTATAAAATTAATTTTTCGGCGTCACAGGCAGCATACCTATCACATAAACTCGTACAAAATCGTCATATCGTCAATCGTTATAAATATATGTATACTCGAAAAAAAGTAGTAGAAAAAACTAAAAAACCCGACTGAGAAAACTGAAAAGCAAACAACTGGGCCCATTTCAATATAATATTATGAAAATGACATGGGCCCCGCCTGCTTCCAACTTTTGTTTAATTTAAAAAGTAAAATAATTTTACTCAACAAAGCCATACATAACTGGGTCACAGGTCAAAATACAATTTATTAGATACTTTTGTAATGTTTGGCAACACGTGCTTCAAGGCGCCAGCCTCACGCATAACTCGTGCAAAAGTCGTTTACCCGAAAATAGACTACCAAAACCTTCGAATGATTTGTCCATTGTTCATTCTGGCTAATGTCCGGAAATAGTATAGGTTTTTACTCAAAATTTTCGATTAGGGACTGACTGATCTATATAGCACATTTAATATAGAAAGAGTTGAGACTGTGTGCCACTTTTAGATAAAGATCATTGAATATTCATGTTTTTTTTTTAATTTTCTCTCATCTACGATAGGTTACTAAAATAATGATTATTTGTCAACTTTAAAATAAAAAATCACGCATATTATGCTATCAATTAACGAATCCGGATTAGCGACATCGTACGTTAGAAGCCAAGAAATGTATAAAAGCTCATTTTGTGATCGATCTAGTATCAGTCGCACACCAGCCACCGAACAAAACCTATCAAAATGAAATCTGTACGTGTATTCATATATTATTAATTCTAAGTTGATAATTTCACATTATTTCCATTTTTTTAGCTCACAAAAACTAACTTTTACTTTTATTTCAAATCTAGTGAAAAGATCTTTATGTATTGGTTTGTTTGATATATGAATATTTGTATGTTCTATTTATAAAATGTGTGTATTGTTTGGTCTGCAGATGATCCTCGTCGCCCTCGCCCTCGTGGCCGTCGCCGTCGCCGCCCCCGCCGAGGAGCCCATCAAGATCGTCTCGTACAGTTTCGAACAGCAGCCCGACGGTCCATACCAATTGAGGTAAAAATTGTTTATTTTATTTCTACATAAATTTCTATCTACTTTACAAGTGGGTCGATATAGTTTCTTATAGCACGAAATGTTATTAATGTATTCAATATCAACAGTTACAAATCCGAGGACGGCAGCGAACGCCAAGAAGAGGGTCAACTGAAGGAAGCTTTGGATGAGGACAACAAGCCCCACACAGTCGTCGTCGTCCGCGGCTCCTACAGCTACCCCGGAGTGGACGGTCCCGTGTTGGTCACCTACGAAGCTGATGAGAACGGTTACAGAGCGGAGGGAGACTCCATCCCCAAAGCCGTCAGACGATAAGCTACCCAACGACCACTCGCTTATTAACAATTGATTGATCTATTACAATATAAATTAATCGATTGTTCATCAGCTGCTTTACATAGTGACTCTGATAACGTTTAAGGCATACACAGGGGCGCGTGGTGGTATGTCAGCCACCCTCTTCTTATTGCTCTTTGTTATTTGATGCTAATTGCCATATTTTTGTTACCTGTTGAGTTTTAATAATGTGATTCATACTGTAAATAAAGTAAAATTCAAGATCTTACATATTTTTTTTTTTTGTGTCTCATCATTTGTCATTATAGGTTGCTAATGGCCCGAAAATAGTATAACCAGTCTCTCCAAGGGTACCGTATTATCTAGTTCTAACTGGGTTGTGGAAGTCAGATGGGCAGTCGCTTCATGTAAAATACTGGTATTCAGCTGCATCTGGTTAGACTGAAAGCCGACCCCAATATAGTTAGGAAAAGGCTAGGCAGATGATTGTGTGTCATCATTTCAATGATGTTCACAATAACAATAACGTTCAAACTGTCAATTCCAATTTCCCCCGCTTAGGGGATGAATTTTCCAAAATCCTTACTTGGCGGATGCCTACGTCACAATAGCTGTATACAGTGTATAATTTTTCAACGCCATCTGGAGGAAAAGTAATCTAAATACTAGTGATGGAAAATTTTACTCAAAGAAAACATTCCTTTATTTTTAAAAAGAAATAAATCTGCATTCAAAGATTTCCGAAAATTCGCTTGCCACAATCGGGAATCGAACCGGCTAAATTTCAAAAAAATAACACCCTGCACTTTTATAGCATCAATCAACAGGGTAAATCATAAGGATCAAATCTCTCTAACAAACACGATTAATTAAATGAAAAGAGAACCATGAAATCTTAACTGAATGTAGATTTATGCAGGTGGCGTTGGGCGGTAGCCCGATCTGTCCAGTGTTTTGAGCTGTGCGTTGATAGTCAGTCAGGAGCAGGACAAACTATTTTTACCCAACTGAGGAGGGTAATGTGTTTATCAGCCTATAATGTATGTTTCCTGTGTTTGTTGTCCTATGTTTGTTCCTTTGTCCAGCTCGCTCTAGAGACCGAACGCGTGGGCCGATTTTGATCACTCTTTCGTCTTAGTAACACTAAAAACATGACAGTAATCAAAATTCAATGTGGCGACAAACAGTTGCCATATTGTGAAAAATAAAGTCGGCGAACTATCTTATGTTTTTCATAGGGTTGGGGACTGCTGACATTTGCTGATGGATTGTGTTGAAAGTAAGAAAGCGAGACAAGAATTGGAAAGAGAGCATTCATTGAACGAATTAGGTATAGGTGGACAAGTCCGTTTCAGACGATTTTGTAACGTCCTAAATCGTATCTAGAGAAACAACTCTGTAGTTTGGCAGTAGTGAATCCCTGATTATGCTCCTAGTTTTTTTTTTTTTTTTTTAATATTCCATTTAGTATAGTGAATGATATTTAGTTTTAAGAGAGTTCACCCAAAAACTTGGCAACGTCGCAAATAGCTGTCAAATATTTACCTGTTTTAATTAATTTGGCAATATAACTGTATGGAAATAAGAAATATGGCTAACTAGTGAACTGGAATATTAATAATGAATTGCAATTTAAACACGGAATTTGATGTTGTAACAGTTTTAGGTGTAAAAAAGGCATTTGGAAAGTTTCGAAATACTTTTTTTACATCTAAAACTAAATATTCTGTGTGACGATATTAATTATTGTATTTCATAATCAATACTTTAGTTCACTAGTTAGCTATATTTCTTATTTCCTTACAGTATTATTGCCAAATTAATCAAAACAGCGAAATATTTGACAGCTATTTGCGACGTTGCCCACTTTCTGTACAAGCGCACAAAAGTTTCTCATATCATGTTTCATTTCAAATGCGATTTATAACGATTTAAAGTTGGTTATTCGAAATGACAAATCTTACAGATTGGTCGCGGGACTCATAAAATTACCGTGACCCTGGAACATAAAGGGCTATTGAAGGACACCGTGGATTTTAGTCAGTACAAGTCTGGCAGTCCCTCCCGCTCTGCCCTGGGTGGGAGGACTCATTTGATGATTTTACCACGTTAAAAAAAAAAAAAAAAAGGGAAAAAATCAAGAAGTTAAATCGTCTGTGAAATGTTTCACATTATTAAACTGAAAAGTTGGAACGAAAAAGCGCATTTTTGAAAGTCGGTTATTTTTTTTTTTTGCGGAAATGTTATTTTAATTGTAGTAAAGATTGCGCCCGCAAAAAGTACACAGTACGCATAGTTCATGGTCACTTTCTAATTCATCTTCTGCATAATTAGGATAAAATCACATCTGAATCTCAAAATATAGTTGAATATTTCATTAAGATTTTAAGTAGTTTTTCATGATATTTAATAAAGGGGAAAATAGAATACCGGGGAAAGTCTAAGAAAATAGCCTTTTCTAAAGTCGTAAAATATTTAACAATATTTCGAGATGACAGCCAGCACTAATTGATTCTTTCGGATAGTGACAGTGACAAACTTTTATGTACTCCTTCCTACTTAAAACAATGCTTTAGGTATCCGATTAGTTTTGCTGCTCACCATTCAAGCGCCAACCTAGGCAAGCGCGGCTTAGCCTGAAGGTCGAACCGACCAAGTGGCTGTTATTATTTAGCCACGAGCTCCTTCTGATTAAATTGAACAATCTCTGTGAGATTATTGAACAGTCTCACATCTATACCGCTACAGTAAATTTTAGGTTATTACTCTTTCAATCGTGGCGGCCATATTGCGCGTCATCGAACATCTGTGGGGCACTTACGCTGTGTTTTATTAGTTTTTTTTCTACATACACAAATTAACCTCATCATCATCATCATTTCATATGAAAGACGTCCACTGCTGGACATAGGCCTCCATTAAATGAAACTGACCAGTCATAAGGATTCGTTCAGAGGCCCCAGCACGAGCGCGCGGTGTAAAAGCGAATTTATAACGTTTTTTTGCGTCTATAGCTGCTTTTGTGACAAATATATTTTCCACAACTTGTTTTATTCCTACCTACTTTATACAAAACATAGTATTTAATCGTGGAGACCTGTTATTTTAACCAGTACATATTATATTTACTTATACAGCTGTTCTAGTACTGCAGAAATACAGCATAAGATTGGCTACTTTTAGTGCATAATTATGACCAGCGACCAATAATTGGGGCATTTTTCAAATGTTTTTTTTTTGTATGTAATAAGTACGTAGTGAGAAGGTTTAATCAAATAATTATAACACCTCAGTAGGTTCTCGTTGCGCGACCGAATCAAAGGATACAGAAAGTAGTTGGTACTCCGGGATATGGCACAAATAGTGATCAGGTTCCTGTCTCTAAAGCATCATCCGCAGCTTAAACCATGTCCCGCCGTTTTAGAATTCAAGAATTTTCAAATATGATTTATGATTATACAATTTATGTTATATGGAATAAAAATAACCTTTTGCAAATGAATTTCGGTCCAAAGTGAGTCGTCATCATTCGACCGATTATAATATTAATATTGGACTAAGAGTGCTGTAAATAAAAATTTGTTTCCATTTCAAGTTTATAATTTAAATTCTACATATTATAATAAAACTTTTCTTAATATTTCTAGTTTTTGATACTAACACGCACGGGTAGGTAGTATGGTACGATTTACACATGTGTGTGCGTGTTAGAGCCACATACTAACACTGTGATCGTGTTTCAAATAAAGATATATCTATACGTGTATAGATATATCTTATATTAGCATAGAAATGTATAAAAGGTTACATTAAGATCCGAAAAGCGTCAGTTGCTCATCAAGTAGGCACACAATCAAATTCGAAATGAATTCGGTAAGTCAGTAACTACACAATTTTTATATTTGTGCATGCAGTGTTACGTACGACGACTAAAGCTGCGTCTGCTCATTTTTAAAACAAAACCACACGATGACCATCTGTTTACTGCCCTTTTTTGTGCGGAACAAAAAAAAAACCGAAAAATTTGAGTTTTGTTATAATAACAATCTTTTGTTTAAAAAAATCTCAGGCTATGTTAATGATAACAGATGACCACCTTTTTAAAGAGATTTTTTTTAAGTGTTGACAGCGGCCGGGTACAGCTAGCAGGAATAGTCTTTACGGTGGTTAGATGCAAGTTTGGATGACTGGACATACGGGCTGCATGCTGCATCCAATATTGTTAAAATAATTCTGTGGGCTAAAATATTACAAAGTATTTACGATTTTGTGAAAAATTCAAAGCGTCAACAATATATTTAGTATGGAATTCTACCTATTCTACCTGCCTTTTTCTTTTTTCTAATACAACTTGTTGACATGTTTTGGTTTAGTTCATCTTTGTCGCCCTCACCCTAGTGGCCATCGCCTCATCTGCACCAACTGAGAAGAAGCCAGCCGTTGAAATCATTAGATACAGCTCAGAGAGAAAACCAGATGGCTCCTATTTTTATAGGTATTGTTATATAATATGCAATGTGCTATTCGATTTTCTCTGTTCCCATCATCTTGTGCCAAGCTATTTTCAAATTTTGTTAGGGTCGGCTTTATTAAATAGCTTTACACATTGCATCAAATGTTTCCTCATGTAGAACTAACTTAAACAAAATCAACAGTTACGAGGCCACAGACGGCAGTGCCAGGCAGGAAACAGGCGTTCTAAAGCAAACTCTGGATGACGAGAACAAGCCTCAAAACGTCATCATTGTCAGCGGGTCCTACACTTACCTGAATGATGAAGGCCAGCAAGACACCATCACCTACTTCGCTGATGAGACCGGCTACCACGCTGAAGGGAAAGCCATCCCCCAGGTTGTCTAAAGGAGATTCAAACAACCAATCCACTTTTAAATTACCAAGGACTGATTACATCTATTATGCTGAAAATGATTAAGATTTAACGATTAGCCGCATGACAGTTGTTATCGAAGTTTAATTTTTTTTAAGATTAATAAATTAATGTGAAATAAGCTGTAACTATTATCATTTCCTATGTCCAAAAAATTGTTGTCAACCTGTGTCAGGCACCAAACTACCGTTAGTTATGGCTCCAGAGACAGAGACCTCCTCACAATACGAGCTATATCGAGGAGTACTGCCTTCTGAATCAGGCTCTTGATCCAACCGCCTAGCGAGAGCCTAGAAAGATGGTCATTGTGGCTCTTGGCCGTCAAACCATTGGCCGTAACGACAATTAGCGCAATGACAGCCGAGCTCACATTCCACATGGCGACAACCTCGTGTGCCAAATCGTGGACCATATTCCAAAACATTTTATTTCAGTTAATTGGAATCCAAAGCAACTTTATTATAATTTACATGTTATTACCAAAACAATGAAGTGTCCTGATGAACTCATTTGTGAGTTTAAGTCAGCTCCACGTCCTACCACTAGCAATATATTCAATTATTCTGAGGAGATAAAGATCTCTTGCGTGTACGTGTGTTAGCTTCAATGGATTTCGTACAAGCCAAAGCGGCGTGATCAATCGACATCCACTTCAGCGCCCAACCGCGTGGACGCGCGGTGGTTGTCGCTTGAGAATCGCTTTAGAGCAAAAATCTGACCCCAAAGAATTCATAAAGGCATATTATTGTGCTACCGGACAGCTTTCACGAACAAGGGGTTGTTCGGAGCTAGCTTTTTTCGTGAAAGCTGGCCATGAATAAACAAGCGCAATGGGATTAAAATATACGGAGAGGATTTTTTTCACCCTTTGCATATCTTGCTCACTTAGCTTACACCGCTCAGCTTAAGTGGAAAATATAGCGAAGCTTTTCTTGCACACAGTGCTTTTCACGCACATAAAAAGATGGTGAAAGAAAAATCACCTTAGTTTCTTTTTTAGACCCTAATTTTGATTGACTATCTATATCTACACCGTCTCGTTGGTCTAGTGGTCGGCTGCTGAGTATGAAGTTCTCGGGGATTACATGCGTGATGTTATGTTATATTTACACCAGCTTGTGCTAGCGGGCTCCGTAAGCGTGAAGGTCGAAAATTACGCAATATTTCAATATTAATTATTTTATTTAAATTTTCTGAATTTTAAAGAAATAACTGAACCTATCACAGAGATTTCTCGATACGAGAATTTCCCTGATAAAGCTATAATTTTTGAAACACTAAGTTATGAACATTAATTTAAATAAATTCTAGTAGTCATCAGTACCGTTACTAAAATACCTTGGAATATGTTTGTTTTAATTTAATAAAAACATGAGGTAACGTTAGCCGTTACGATAATTAAAATAAAATATGAGAATAATATTGTGTTGGTAAAGAAAAATACATTGTCTTGGATTTTTGAATCTCAGATCAATGTCCTTCAGAAGAAATACCGCATCACAATTCGATCTGGCTATAATAGAGACTTAACATTTATGAATAGGAATCTCTATTCCGCAACATGACCTTTCTTACAAATAATAATGTAATTTACTTAAATATCTAAAAACGTAAGCATGTAGGCGTACGCAGTATTGTTTCCGGAACACATTATAATTCGTACATATTTCAAGTTTTTGATGGTCATATTCCGTGAATAGCTTGACAATAATATTCTTACTTAATTTTTTTTTTAACCCTATTCTGCCTAGAAAATGCGGGCGGGACGACTTAGAGGCACCTATGAGAGATTGACATGGAACAAAACAGATAGAGAGAACAGTCGAAGATTATGGGGAAGACAATTGCCCAGCAGTGAGACACTATAAGTTAAACATAGAAATAGCAAGGTTCAAATTAAAACAATATTGTGTGTCAAGTGTGAGATTTATATTTTTTTGCCTATTACTGCTGGCAATAGGCCTGGCACAAGTCGGCGAAGCGTCTGGCTAGTCTCACCGCTTACCGGGACAGCAGCGGTGCGCGGTGCCCCGTTCAAATTCAAGCACCCATTGTGTGAAGACTGGCTCAACAGGCATCGTCCATACGGCTGACGCAACCATGAAGCCCAATCCCAATCATTTGATCCTGACAGCCTTCGTGCCTGCGTCAATTATACCCAATTTTTGATAAATATAGGTGAAGAGACAGAGAATAATTAAATATGATATTACCTCATGGTTATTGTGAATAGATTACAGATTGGACCAGTTGTGATGGCATTAGGTCCTATGTGATAGAGGCTATCGCAATAGTACTTGCACAAGTAAATCACACTCGGTTCAATA
Organism: Noctua comes; assembly: GCA_963082995.1. NCBI lineage: Eukaryota > Metazoa > Arthropoda > Insecta > Lepidoptera > Noctuidae > Noctua > Noctua comes. The sequence continues at coordinate 10,331,029 of OY720269.1, forward strand.
GTTTTATGACGAAAGACTGATTTGAAGAACTGTACAAATTACACGTGCCGACTAGTTAAGCCTCGCTTGGTCTTTCGTTTTGATGGATAGTAATATTCGTCAGGGGTCAAGCAAAAGCGGTTTTCGCGCCATAATGTGACCTTGGCGCGAATTTTATGCGGCGTTTACAGTGTATTTGAGTTACAATGACCTTATACACTAGAGCTGGGCACCTGGCATCATTTATGCCCAATTGTATTTTCTTGCACTCAAAAACTTCCTGAAATTTGTTATACGGAAGAAAATTGTTTATTCTTTCATTTTATTGAAATATACATATGTTTCAAGTATAGTGAGCAACAATCTCCAATTAAATTGATTATAAAAAAAGCTTTTAATAAAATGAAACATTTTTTAAACAAGCTTTTAAATACAGGTGTGAATATAGGTGTCAATATTTTTGTATTCTCCTCAGCAAACCCTTTTAATTGATATCCATATGCTGGAGGTGCATAAAAAATAACTAGTCCGCCATCTTTGTGAGGCCGCCATATTGGATTTAGAATAACGTCACTAAGCTAACCATGCATTGATTGTCATCTAAACTAAACGTGTATGCAAAATTTCAGCTCAATCGGTTGGGCATAACTGTTTTAAAATTCAGTTGCAAGATTTGATCTAAACAAAAAAACAAACATTGAAAGTTAAATAAAAGTTTGTAATGTATTATTTATAATTGATCCTGTTAGCCAATGATCACCCTGTGATGAATGATTCGTCCTTGTTGCACACGGTTATATGCATTAGCATAGTAATTAATAATCAGCCAATTTTATTATTTTAATGTTTGTATAATATCTGCCCGTATATAAAAGTTTTATTAAGCATTAAACTAACTAAATACATAAATAATTAAAAACTATTAAATAACCTTAAATAAGAAAACTAACAACAAACTATAAAAGGGCATCAAAAAACTCCTCCTCAACGCTGTCAGCTGGTAATGTGCCCAAGAGACTGGCGGCGTTGCCACGTTGTATGGCAACACTTAGCCTCTGGCCAAAGTAAATGCCAGCCCTTGGGTCGCTGGAAGCGTCAACTAGGCTTTTCGAAATTTCCTTAATCAGCCTATATCATTCCCACTACCGAGACACAGATCTCCTTTCTGTAACAAGGTTTAGGCCATAATCTACGGAGCGGGCACCCTGTGAGTAAAAAAAAAAAACTGTGGTGCTGAAACAGACTGCAAACGAACCTTTTGCAACTTATTTTAAACATACAAGACTTCACGACCGAATTCTCGGAAGATTAGGCAGAGATGTATTTAATAGTATTTCCTCATTTCGCAAGATATGTTTAAGTCTCGGCACAAGTCCAGACTCACAGACAGACAGCACAATTATGTTCTTTTTGTATGTAACATGCCACAATAGCTCACTTATGTCAAGCGCAATATATATGTTCTTATGAGTAATGATTTACGGGAAATTATTTTCAAAGATATTTGTTTTGTCGTCTGTTCATAGGCTCAACTAACAAGGTACCAGTTCCGAATTGGTTATACGGGCAAATCGGGGAAATGCCTAAATGGACCGGATATAGATGTGGCCGATGGGTGGTCGAAAGTCCTTTGCTATTAAAAAAAAAAACATCGTAATTAAAATAACGGCCCCTACCGCCAAGTCGAGGACCTAATTCAATTTACTCTTGGACTCTATATGTAGTAAATGTAGTAATAGTACCCGCCGAAACTTTAACTTTTTAAAATCCTAAAATCATTTATAAAAGTTTTTACTTAATCTGTCTGATGCTACAGAATTAATAAGTACGTAATAAATTGTAGCGTTCAGTAAAATTGGGTTGAATTTCCAAAAATCCCTTCTTAGTGCACATTTACGTCATTTAAGGTAAGTCTGTGCAAAATTTCATGCTTCTAGACCCAGCAATTTCAGCTGTGCGTTGATCGATCAGTCAGTGAATCAGTCAGTCAGCCAGTCAGTTTCTTACTTTAAATATATAGATTACCGAGATAAATTATTTATGACCTAATTAAATCGTATACAATAATAATATACACGTAACTTGTTTTTTTATCACAACTTAAAGTATTTTGATTTGCATTTTCTACAGAGAATTAATTATATACATAGGCGGTTAAAGGTTAATGTCAACTTAAAAATAAGTATCACGCACATTTGTGCCTATCAAAAGACCAAATCCGGATTAGCGACATCGTACATCAGGCGTTACGTTAGAAGTCAGAGAAATGTATAAAAGCCCATTTTGTGATCGATCTAGCATCAGTCGCACAGCAGCCGCCGAACAAAGCCTATCAAAATGAAATCCGTAAGTGTATTCATATATTATTAATTATAAATGTATAATTTCACATAATTTTTTTAGTTAACAAAAACTGACTTTTACATTTATTTCAAATCTAGTAAAAATATCTTAATCTTATTTATTGGTTTGTTTGATATATCAATATTTTTATGCTCTATTTATAAAATGTGTGGTCTGCAGATGATCCTTGTCGCCCTCGCCCTCGTGGCCGTCGCCGTCGCCGCCCCCGCCGAGGAGCCCATCAAGATCATCTCGTACAGTTTCGAACAGCAACCCGACGGTCCATACCAATTGAAGTAAAAATTGTTTATTCTATTTCTACATACTATCTATCTACTTTACAAGTGGGTCGATATAGTTTCTTATAGCACGAAATGTTATTAATGTATTCAATATCAACAGTTACAAATCCGAGGACGGCAGCGAACGCCAAGAAGAGGGTCAACTGAAGGAAGCTTTGGATGAGGACAACAAGCCCCACACAGTCGTCGTCGTCCGCGGCTCCTACAGCTACCCCGGAGAGGACGGCAGACCCGTGCTGGTCACCTACGAAGCTGATGAGAACGGTTACAGAGCGGAGGGAGACTCCATCCCCAAAGCCGTCAGACGATAAGCTAACAACAACGACGCGCAGATGAATTATTGATTTATGCAAAGTATTGTCATTAATCGATAATTCATCAGCGAATGTGATCTGCCACTCTGATGATGTTTAGCAAATAACAGGACTGTTACCATGACACAGGAGCGTGCGGAGGAGCGTCAGCCGCACGTCTAGCTCTTCGTTACTTGATGCTCACTGCCATATTTTGTTTTATAAGCTGTTGTGTTTCAGTAGCATAATTCGTACAGTAAATTAAAATAATTTTAAAAATCAACGTCTACGTTTTATTTTATTTCTGGGATCTTCTTATAATATATGTATTTCAATCGCGTGTTTTGCGCAATAGTATTCACGCTTATTATTTTAAGGCTAAAAACTACATAATTATCTCTATATTAATAAGGAGTTTGATGGATCTTGTGTCAAGCACAACAAATATACTGTGAGGAGTTCTTCAGATTACAATAAAAAAATAAAGATGAAAATTAAAAAAGTGAACATTAATCGCAATGCTATGAGCAAAAAACCATTGTTAAATAATATTCATTCGTCTGCTTTTGGTGAACGGTTTTTAATATTTATTCATTTAGTGCTAATAATTGTTTATGTTGATGATGATGACTCATGAAAATGGGAAAGCTTTTTCCATAAGAAAAAGACCGTATCGAAAATAGTATTTTCGAAACGTGAGCACTTTCAGGCTTTAAAGATTTCAAATGTATTCAAAGTCAGGTAGCATCATCAAGTTCTTCGTTATGTTAGTTACCCACTTGGATTAATGGCGATATCGACCTTAACAAAACCCGTGCCTCTTTCGAAGTAGTCGGGTTACTTAAACAGTGAAGTAACGACAGGTCATATTTTATTTAGCAGGAGTACAAAAAAAAAACAAATTAGTATGAGTTAGCGCATCATACCAAAATCCCAAGATACAGAGGTATGCGCTTTCATATTTGATAAAGGTCAACTAAAGATGGATTTTGCGACATAATGCGGCCTTGTTGCTATTGCCTAAAAGTTAAAACAATTCTATGTTAATCATGAATACAAAACTGTTGCATATAACAGAAATAAGACAAAACAATAAACTATAGTATAAATTCTCTTAAATAAACAATAATACATAACGAACTATACCTACATGAAAAATTGAAGAAATAGCTGGGGCATTTTTTTTTTAAATTTGTTGATAAATGAGTAATGGACATGAATGTTGATAGATGGAGAGGGAGAGGAAGGCAAAAGAAAAGGGATGGATTGCGTGAAGACTGATATGAAAGAGAAAGGATTAAATGATGCCGTGACGTCTGACAGGGGAGAATGGAAGAAGAAAACGTGTTACGCCGACCCCAGATAGAATTGGACAAGGACAGAAAGATTATGAAGATGTTGTTAAATGATACACCTTTTATAATTTTACCTATCAGTACATAGCAAGCAACCGTGTAACCACTATCATTAACCTTTATTTATGTGACTTTTGAGCCTCGGTAACTTACTTCTATCTCCTGGAGCCACCTATTGTGAATGAATGAAAAATAAATAAACACAAACATGGTTTAGTCATACTTACCCACACACATTTACCATGAAAAATTTTCTACGACAACAAAATGTCAATTACAGGCTGAAGCTAGAAAGAAACATAATATAAAACATACTACATACATACTACTGTGTCTTATTGTGTATCAGAAGCATATCGGTTTCATACATTTAGTATGGTTGGAAATACATTATTACAGTGTTTTGTGTCCCAGCGCAATCTGTCGCGTGGCGCTGATGGCTCGACCCCGATCGTACCAGAGCGGTGGTGAGGGTTCCGACTCGTCACAACACAACATACTATAATGAGTTGCTAGCATTGTATAAATATAAGTAAATTTCTTTTGTATTTCTTTGTTTTTGCGCAGAAGACCCGATTGACAACGTTTTCTGTTCTGAGAAAATTATTTATTTATGAAACATTAAATTTAGATTAAAAAAATTAAGCGCCCGCATTTTCATTTTTTCTAAATGTTGTATTTTATTAAAAAAAAACTTTTTCGAAATAGTTTAAAATCGAAATCTTTTGGCAATGTCAAAAATGTATGAAAGAAAACGTGCCTATTATCGAGAAAAGTTCTTTTTATAAAGCGGCACGATTCCGAGCTATAAGCCATCAATAATATTCGCAATCATGTTTCGAAATGTCACACTTTAAAAGATTTTGTCTCAAACAATACTGGTTTGTATTGATACCAGCTCTTGATTAATATAGGTTTTATGAGTGACTTATAAAATGAATGTTGTACCGATGGCGGTTGAAGATATGGCGGAAGTACAAATTTTACTTGATCTGACCCGATTTTCATCGAACTTGACTTGTGAGTGAGGTAGCGGGTACCTAAATGTCGGTAGGAGACTTCAGAGGCGGCTTTAGCACAGTAGCACTACAGGCGCCCAGGGCGAGAATTCTGCAGCACCTGTGGGCGCCCGCAGAATATAGGAATAGAGTTAGCGAACGAGCTCAAAATTTATTTGCACCTTATCACGGGTATGTGAGTGTTTTTTTGTCCATTCAAACAAAAAAAATTGCGAATCTCTGAAAAACCAGAGAATGAATGAGCTCGAAAATTTTTGCACTTCGCTTCGAATAAGAAAATTATGCTTTCTTCGTCAATTCATACAGATAAGACTTACTTAGTCGCCTAATCACTAACATTATTTTTTGTTTTTTATTTATCAAGACAAGGTTTATAAAATCTTAACTTAAGAACTATGCAAAACCATTTTCAGGGTTTGTCAGAGGGAACGGAACAAACAGTATAGAGAAATGTTTAGTGCGTACGCTTAATTTTCACTTGTTTTACTTTTTAACAAATGCTTATACAACGTGTAACATAATAAACGCAAGACCTCCCGTGTGGTCTCTCGCACCATGAAACTAAACATCTTTTGTTCTACGAGTTCTTGAAATTCGCAAAAAAAAAGAAATACTTTCTATAGGAACGGACGCAATCAGCTGATCCACATGTATGGTAAAACTAAAAAAAAAGTTAAGAATTTCCAAAAGTCATAGAACAAAAGTTGTTCAGTTTCATGGTCTGAGACACCACACGAGAGGTCTTGCGTTTATTCTGTTACACGTTGTATACTAATTTACTAATTTTACTAATCTAATCTCTCAGTCTCTCACTTAAACCGCGGTCAGTTGGGTCGACGGACGCCAAGTCCGCCCACTTAGCGAAACTAAAGGGTTTCAAGTTTTACTATTATTTCATAGACCCCATTTACATGTTTTTCGTTTTATACAGGATGTAAACAGACCCTTCACGAAGCCGTCAATCAAGCATTCTGTACATCAAACTAAGTAACATTACGCAAAAATTATTACTGGGAAACAACTTTTATTTTTGAGGTGAAAAATCACGTTTACGGTAGGACTCGATTGAACGCACTCAAAGCATTGTGCTGATGGATTTATTGAATAGTACGGGGGTGGTGGAGGTGTTTAAAGTAAAAATCTTACATTAAAAACATGTATTTAAAAAAAAACTTGTGTAAAAGTTGGAACTTTGACCTCCAATATCTCCATAACTAGAAGGTTCCCAGGTATGGTCTAGAACAAAAAAGTGATCGCAAAGACGGGGAGAACAAGTGCTATTCGGCTTCGTTAAGGTCTATTTAAACACTTTATAGATTACATATAAATGGTAAAAACTAATTTCAAAACATAATAAATAAAATTATTATTGTGTTTATAAGTATTTGTCATGGTTGAGCTCGTGGCTAAATAGCAGCTGCTCGGGTAGATTTTCAGGTTAAGCCGCATTTCCCTAGGTTTGGTCCGTGTATGGGTGATCACCGATAACATACCGAGTCTCCTCCGTGCCACGGAAAGCACGTTAAGCCATTGGTCCTGGCTGTCTAGGTTTGTAGATCTTTGACAGGCGTAACAGGTAGTCAGTGGCCCGAACGTCTGACAACTATTCTTGCCAAAGGGATATCGTATTACCCAGAACTAACTGGGTTGTGGGTGTCCGTCAGGCAGTCGCTACATATAAAATACTGGTATTTAGCTGCATCCGGTTAGTCTGGGAGCCGACCCCGAAATAGTTGGAATAAAGCCAGGCAGAATATCTTCATCTGCCTGGCCATTACAATATACATACATACATTTAAATATCGACTCGAAAAGTGTTGTTGAAAAAATAATTACATCATACATATCTAATGAGCTGCCAGAACATTACACCTATTACACACTATTTACCTAGTCCTATAATGCGACTATTGGAATAAATAGTTTGTGGTTAACCAAATACCTAGTTGTATCATTTGAAATAATCGAACAATTTCATCACTATTATCTTTTGATCCAATCATTATTTCCTTATAAACATAATATGATAATTAACAAATATAGGTGCTGGGAGCAACCTGAGAATACTAAATGTCTCGTAGTATCTGCATAATGAAGAGTTGAACTGAATCTCATTGACTAAATTATTATTATTTATCAATGGCCAACCGGAATATCGACACTGTACGACATGACAGTTGACATTATGCCGGAGCGCCAGGACATGTATAAAAGATGACATCGTGATAGATTGTGCATCAGTTGCTCATCAGCCGCCGAACAAAAACCAAATATTTCAAAATGAAATCGGTACGTTCTTTTGTGTGTTACATCATCTTTAAAGATTGCATTCCTCATAACTTATCTTTCATAACAAAACTTGTGTTGAGTTAGTTGTCTTAAGCTTCTTGATATTTTTTTGTGCAGATGATCCTTGTCGCCCTCGCCCTCGTGGCCGTCGCCGTCGCCGCCCCCGCCGAGGAGCCCATCAAGATCGTCTCGTCCAATTTCGATCAGCAGCCCGACGGTGCATACGAATTTGGGTAAAATTGTTTATTCTATTTCTACATACTATCTATCTACTTTACAAGTGGGTCGATATAGTTTCTTATAGCACGCAATGTTATTAATGTATGCAATATCAACAGTTACAGATCCGAGGACGGCAGCGAACGCCAAGAACAGGGTCTACTGAAGGAAGCTTTTGATGAGGAGAAAAAGCCCCACACAGTCGTCGTCGTCCGCGGCTCCTACAGCTACCCCGGAGTGGACGGTCCCGTGGTGGTCACCTACGAAGCTGATGAGGACGGTTACAGAGCGGAGGGAGACTCCATCCCCAAAGCCGTCAGACGATAATCTACCCAACGACCACTAGCTCATTAACAGTTGATTGATGCATTACAATGTAAATTAATCGATTGTTTATAGCTGATTCTAACTAAAATGTTTGTTTTGGAAGTACACCTAAAGCGGATTATGCATAGACGTATTAAGTAGAGTATATAATTAGTTATATAGTCATACGTATGTACGTTGTTTTACAAATTGTTTTGATTTAACAATAGCCACATTGTAAATAAAATTTAGTTGACATTATTTGCTATTTTATTTTTAAATATTTGTCACAATCCATTCTAAACATTTTTTATACTTTGAATATTTTGTTTTTACATTTTTTTTGGAATGCAAGTTTTAGTGCACGAAATATTTCGTGGAGGTACCAATTTATTTATTTATGTACACACATTTGCATTAAGATAGAAGATCACAAAGGTTCTGCTGGTATTATTGCTCACTTTAAAAGTTAAAAGGTTGTTTCCTGAGGAGTTTGGGTTGTCACTAGACTGTCTGCTACTTACTTCATTGTTGACTTATGTTTAGAATTAAACTATAAAAATATCTAGACAAAGCCTCGCCGACACACACGCACACACACATTGCAGAGATGCACATTTAGTTACATTCACAGCCACAGAAATGTTGCCAAATATTGTTTCCCCTTAATGATAACTAACCGACCTGTGTCTTTACTCGAATACGGCAATGCCAAATGGAATGAGATGTTTGTATGTTTGTAACATTAATATGATCCACCATAGCACCTAAACTACTGAGCTGATTTAGATAAATTAAGTGTCAATCGATTCGTCATTATGGTTTGGGTGACATAGGCATATTATAATTGAGCGAACTCGGTACGACGAATGTAACATCCAAAAAAAAAAAGGAATTCTGAAAAAAAAATATCATCCTACACAGTGGGATGTAAAATAAAAGAGGAGAAAATTCTGAGAACATATTTTTTGTCATTACTATTCCTATCCCCAATAAAATGGAACTTAACATACTAAACTGTCGAAATGTGTACTGTACACATCTGCGTACCCCCTCAGAGCATACAGGCGCGATGTTATGTTATAATGTTGTGTAAACAATAAACATCCAAGCGGTTGCAGCAATCACGACAGATTTGCTGTCTATTATTGAAGAGTTCCGTTCTATATCTCCGAAGTCCATGATCAGATCATGAAAATATTTCTTTGGACCAACTTGAGAGTATACTCTTTCAAACAAAAAAAAAAAAGAACAGATAAACATAGAAACTCCTCCTTTTTTGAAGTTGCTTAAAAAGGACTGCGGGTCATATCAACTCAACTAGGTAGCTGATCTCTTGCTTGATCGTTCTCTGAGCAGCCTGCCTCGGACAGTATAATTCTTTTGTGTTGCCGGTGTATATATAATATATATAAGGTATTTTTTACTAACAAGATGGATTATATTGTTGTCCAAAACTGAATAAATAAATTTAAAAAAAAATATCAATATTATTTTTTTCCTGCACTTTTACCCCAATTTCGGCAATAGATTATCATTTAGCCGATTCATTTTAAAATAATTTAATTTATGAGCCGCTACCGCGCTGGGGGCAAGGTGATGATGATGATAATAGTTCCAAAAATGTTTATGTACTTATTAGAGATAATCGACGTGGATAGCTATATTATTAATACTCTAGTTTTTGAACCGTGAGATATTCAAGATCACATTAACAGTGGTAAGTTATTCAAATAGGCCAAGTCCTCAGTCATATTCATCAGATGATTAAAAGGAAATGGGTTTGTAACAAACAAGGCAGGTGTGGAACAAAAGTCAGTCCATATTCATTAATGGCTAACAGTGTATTCTCAATGAAGATAATGTGCATTGAAGATTCAAGATTCTTTATTTTGCATGAAATATATGGTACATGATGGTTATTAGCTAAAACGACGCTGAACTGGTGACACAGTGACACCCAATGAAGCCATCTTTTTATGTTTTGTAAAGAAAAATCCTAAAATAATATTGTTGGTGTCACAATATTTCCCCAATCGATCATTTAATTATGAGTTCGAGAAACGAGACCATGACCGTAGGTAAGTAAACAAAGCTGCGTAATTCTGAACTTACAATAGCACGGAATCACCGACTTGAGTAATACCAATTAATTAAGAGCACCCTGATCGTGAGAAATAAACACGGATCTAATTAAAATCTAGTGAAAATGTTGTCTAAATATAATGCATCTGTACCATTGACTTAAATTACGATAAGCTATTTCATCTCAACAATGTTTGTTTGAGATTCGTGCACTAAATCTAAAGTATAGTTATATTACGTTCCAATCTTTCTGAGATTGACTATGGAATACTTAGTAATCGTGAATTGTTACCACTCTGTGATTATTGTCCTTCTACCGCTTTGGTAACCCACTTTTCATTTTCTATCTAAATGCGGGAGGAAATTTTATCCTAACTAAGGTATAGTTAGGATAAAATTTCCACAAACAGATGCGTAATTGTTGTGGTTTGTTGGGGTTGTGCTATTCGCAGATGTCATTAACTGACAGATGGAATATTTAAGGCTGTTAAGAGACTTGTTTGTCTACTATGACACTAATGTCGCGTTGACGGGACCGAGACGCAGCATTACTAAATTGTACATAATTGTTTATGTAGTACATACATTCGATGAACACTCACTCACAAACGATAACCATTTCATTTTGACATTCTTTCATGGCAACTTCGCCCATAAATTTTATTATTTAACTTCAGGCTATTTACAGATCGTCCACCCATTCTAATGTTTCCGTTTTGTGTAGTATAAAATAAATACGTAAAGACGTTTGTCGAATTACCTAGTTTATGTATTTTTATAAATTTCTGATCAACACTTTTTTGCTGGTTGACATTTGCGCTTACATATTATACATATATGGGTGTTAGTAATCATGTAAACCAGGTAGTCAGGCAGAAAACTAGGCAGAAATAATGGATATTATACTTAAAAATAATGCACATTATAACAGACACCATATACATTATCTTAATCAAAAAGTTAATTTAGAGATTCGTAATAATCTACCAAAAAAAAACTGGTTTAATTAGTTGGTTAACGTTGATGTAATCATGTAAATTAATTGACACTAAGATCTGTATCTTTTTGTAAAGCATAATGAAAACCAGACTTTTGGCCTTCGTAACGTAATGAGTGCAAATAAGATATACACAGCTAAGTACATTAGCTTCTACGCATCTGTGCTTCATCTGTACTCGTTACAAAATAATGCAGGTTATGGGAAAACGTCTAAAAATAATTTAATTAATTAAATATATAACGTTCCTACTGTTTTGGTTTCATAACAATTATAATTAATGTGGGATGATAAAAATAGACCAATGAAACAGCTGGTAATAAAAGTAGTTATTAGGGTTCCGTATTACAGCTTTCAGTTTGGCTCAAACTTAATAGAAAATTAGAACGTTTCGTTTTTAATTTTCGATTAAGTTTCAGCCGAACTGAAAGCTCTCTCGTTCTAATTGAGTTATCGATGTGTATATATAATAATACAGAGAAAAAATAAGCAAATTATATTTACTCTAACTTGGCACGCGTAACGGTAGTGGGTGGTTTTGGAGTGGAGCTGGCGCACTTCGCTACTGGTAGACTGCTTGTCAGATTTTAAACTATCATGGTCACTAACATTACTATTAATACTAATAACGGGATATTTACCATGTTTACTGTTTTCTATGAGTTCCGATATTTCGGCGCAAAACGGTAAACATGGTAAATAGTTATTAGTATTAATAGTAATGACTGCTTGTCAATTCTACTCTAGTTTTGTTCGGTAGACAGCTTGGCAATTCTACTCTAGTTTTGTTCGGTAGACAGCTTGTCAGTTGTACTCTAGTTTTGTTCGGTGTACAGCTTGGCAATTCTACTGTAGTTTTGTTCGGTAGACAGCTTGGCAATTCTACTCTAATTTTGTTCGGTAGACAGCTTAGCAATTCTACTCTAATTTTGTTCGGTAGACAGCTTAGCAATTCTACTCTAGTTTTGTTCGGTAGACAGCGTAGCAATTCTACTCTAGTTTTGTTCGGTACTCGGTCGCTATTCGCGACGCAATATTTTGTCAGACGCTAGTTATTATTCACTCTTAAGCACACCACTAATACCCGTTTTAACTAACATTAGGCGATACCTAAATGACAAAATGTCAGGTTCATCCTAGGTTTGCTTGGTTACGTAAACTAAAATTGTAGGTTCTGTTCGCTGTTCGCACTAAAAAAGCTAGCTGATGAAACCACGACTCGATTCTGTAACTTCAAGTTTTACGGTTTATTCCGATTTGGCCCCACCGGTTTGTTCCCATTAGTGGTAGTTGCAACTATTAGTCGCTGGTGGTAGATATACCACCACTGATGGCGTCTGCTTCTGTCGCATTTGATCCTACCTTTGTCCCCACTGGTGGCAGATGCCACTTAATATAGTGGAATCCTCCACCACTGGTGGGAGACTCGACGATCAAGTAGCAATCTGACACCACCAAGTATTTCAACAAAAAAATAGAAAGAAAAATGACTTGCAGACAATAACAACACTTATTATAATAAAAGTTATTATCACTTATTATGTTAAAAAGAAACTAACAGGTAGTTCACTGTTCCAGGCGCTTCGTACACGACAGGTGCTGTCGTGTACGAAGTAGTGTCTAATAGACCACCCAGCCGTTATTCTGCAACATCCTAATTGAGTTGATGTCTAAAAGTAACTGCGCCCTGTAACATTTGGCCATAATTTTGGTTTAAAATTGCTAAATGATTACAACCATCGTGTTCGTGTTGAGCTTTGGTAGGTACTGGCAACTATAACGCGGCTAATAACAGCTGATGGGCTAAAGAGACGTGTGTAACACTCACGTTTGAGCGATGGCACAACAAAAAATATCAGCTCAGAGCAACCCTGCCGCCTATAAATGGAATATTCGGATCCCACGCTAACAGTAGCACTTTGAGTACAACGAGCGCAGTCCATTTGAGCATTGTTGAGGTAAATGAACGAGTTGTAAATTAAATTCTGTTAAAATCATATTTCATTTAAGTAAACTTGACTTTGGACTTCGTAGATATAGGTAATATCAATATAGGATTTGTAATAAAAGAGAAGTTGCTTTTTAAAGAAATACATAGGCATCAAGATTTGGTTCAAGTAAATCCTAGATACCATAAAAGCTGACGGCGTAAAGCGCGTACGGTTAATAACTTCGAATATTTCGAGTACATTCGTGGAACAGTCGTGCTTTAGATTTCAATAGATTGACGACTTATCAATGTAGTTAGCGATTTAATATTCCCTTTGGGGCAAATTATTTGTATTGCATTTTTATAAATTGAATAGACTTCCAAAACCTTGAAACATTAAGCAGAGATTTTGACGTGTTTTTGTTCGATTCGTTAGTCTACATATCGGGCTTAACTTTTGAAGACTAAACCAAATAGATCACTTGGCACCTCTATTCTGTTGATGTTTCAGAATGTTTCGCCTCATCAGCTGTGTGCTGCTTTACAGCACTCTGACCACAGGATTTCCGTTCCCGTTCCCAGCAGCTCCAGTTCCACAAACAACTGTGGTACCGTCGCCGTTCCCATTCGTACCGGGGTCCACGCCTATAGTGCCGACTGGCATTCCCTATGCTCCGGGAGTCAGCCCGGTAGTGCCGACTGCCATTCCCTATGCCCCGGGGGTCAGGCCAATAGTGCCGACTACGCTTCCCTTCGCTCCTGCAGCCACACCGATTGTGCCGGGTGTCAATAACCCTTACTACAACTATGCAGGAGCCCCTGCTATTCCCATCGTGTCGTACTCTAGCGAGCACGGCTTAGATGGGACATATGCTTTCAGGTATGTTACTTATGGAATGGCATAAGTTTGTACTTTTACAGTACTTGTGTAATTTAGAAAAATGTCGCAATAATGTTTTCCAAATTATGTACGTGACTTTATATTATGAATTAATGTTTTCAGTTTTTCCACTGCGGACGGCAAGCAAGCTCAAGAAAGTGGATACTTGAAAGATGCTTACGTTGACAATACTGGAAATCCTCAAGGGACTCAGGTACCTATTGTGTTTATTAAGTCATCATTCATAACAATATATTCCTCCTACATATCCCACTTTCCGTATAGCCAGGTCTTAATCTACAAGTTCTAAATCGACCGATCGATCGATCGATCGATCTTGTTTATTAGTAGGGTGTACGTGACTATAGCTTTACATCATTTTTTTATGCTGGAGTAATTCATAATTTGTTTCTTTCCAGGTTGTTCAGGGAAGTTATGCTTACATCTCGCCTGACGGTACACCAATTCAAGTTAGCTACGTCGCGGATGAGAATGGTAATTATTTTATCAAGACACGCTTCGCATAACCTAGCCCATCATCATTATCCTGCCCTCATCCCAACCTATTTGGGGTCGGCGCAGCATGTCGTCTTCTTCCATACTTCTCTATTTTTCGTTATCTCAGCAGTCACCTCCTTTCTAGGCATATCATCCTTCACACAGTCCATTCACAGGTTTTTTGGTCTTCCTCTACTCTTATAGCTATCTACTTTCATAATTACAATTTATAATTATAATTTATAATTTCAATTCAAAATTACAATTACATGTACATTCATAATTAACCTAGCCCATACATAAGAAAAATACACTACACAAATACTGTACAATGTTCCAAACACAAACACTGGTTATGTTACATGCTGTTTTGTTTAATGCTGTTTTTTGTTTCTGTTTTTTAAATTATAAATTTTCTTAGTATTACGTTATCTTAAAACTATGTTCATGTACAGACTTTGCAGACTTAAAAGGAGCAGCTAAAAGTGATGTGGGACCATAAATATGACGATTCAGTTACACCAATAATCTATATCTTTGAACATTCCAATTCAATATTCCAGGTTTCAGACCATCAGGCGTGCATATTCCTGCTGACGGAAAAGGGGTTGCTCCCATCGTGCCTGTAGTGGACCGAGTCAACAAGCAAGTCTTCGACCCAACATACAACCGTTACGATCCTTACTCCAACCGAAACAGATACAATAGCTTTGGCCAGTACAATAACCGACCTTACGATCCGAGATACCCTTACGACCCAACAAAAGTCAATCCCTATTTAAACAACAATAACTATAACCCCTATCAAATCGGCGGCCAAAACAGAAATACTAACCAAGAGGCTAATAAACAGAATTCTGCTTAGACTGATTCACAATCCTGAATGAAAATCACTATGGAAATCGGAAAGTATTACTAAGTAAGAAATAGGAAATGTATATTTTTCATGGTATATAAATAAAACCTGTGATATGAATTGTTGTGTTTTTACTAGAAATCTTAGCTTTTTTATTAATTAAAATGCATTTTATGATCATAACATAACATAACGCCTTGTAATCCCCCAAGGGTTAGGCAGAGGTGCCTAACACAACACCCTTCATACTTCACCAGTTATGTTTAAGTCTCATGTAATAGGGCGCGAGCCTATTGCTATCAGCTGGGCAAAAATCCAGACTCCGAAAGAAAATACCACTGCGAAATTCGTGATGAAAAGCCCAATAACACTTTGCCCCACCCGAGAATCGAACCAATGATCAATTTTCTGTGATTATAATTGCGAATGGTTTTTTTTTTTTTTTAATCTGAATTAATTAATTTAAAAAAAAAACTAAATTAAAATTAGTTAGACATGAGCTTGTGCTATATCGGTTTTGATTTGAAAGCGTTTATCAATACCCACCACATTTTATTCTGGTTTTCGAAGTATTACATCAGTCTCTCTTTAGTTTTCTTCGTATCCTTTGCAAGTGCTCACTCCGGCGAGTACCTACATGAAGCGGCTTTTAAAGATGTTGCATGTTGTGGGTTGCCCAACAGTCATTCCGATTCCATGCACTTTATATTAATCAATATGGCGTTGGAGATAAATAGCCGAAACGTTTAATATAATACGACATACGTAATTTATGAACTACATCGTTTAAATAACTTTGGCCCTTAGGTACTCAAATGATATGGCATTTAACATAAACATTTGCTTTCTCATTTCAGTTTGTATGTCTTCCTTAATTGATTTGACGGTTAGCAAAATTAACAATTCGATACATTTGGTGGAAAATGCAATCGAAAACATAACATAACATCATGCCTGTAATACCCGAAGGGATAGGCAGAGGTGTACCTAATAGTACAACCACATTTCGCCAGTTATGTTTTGAGTCTCATTTAATAGCGGGCGAGCATATTGCCATCAACCGGGAACAAATCCAGACTCCGTGGCTGCTACTGAGAAATTCTTGATGGAAAACCCAATAACACTTTGCCCGACCCGGGAATCGAACCCATCAGGACCTCGTGCTCAGCAGTCGCGATTGCCACCACTCGACCAACGAGGTAGTCAAACCGAAAAAAATCCATGATATCACGGACTAAACTGCATTTAATATCGTTGCGTGGTCACGTTCGTACAAAGGTGTCTCATTTGTCAAGGCTGAAAGAGCCCGATTAGTATAGTCAATCTCTTTGTACGGTGACAAAAATTCACCGAACTTTCAGATAGTAGTAGTAGGCCATATCCGACTTTTCTATTCAATTAGATATTAATTTATGGCAATACTGAGGCAAACATTTTCGAGATTTTCCTACTTACGAATACGAAGCTAAAGGTACATGTGGAAACCACAGTCTGCATCGATACTATATACCTACATGCGCATGCACATCTTGTCTTGATGATTATGGGCGGGGGCAGGACACGGATTTGGCGGGATATTGACCTGATCTTATACTCAATAGAAAGTAATGTCTAGGGTACAAGCCATATCAGCTCGCGCCTGCACCTAGAAACGAAATTATCTAAGTAGTGATGACTATAGGAGCCTATTTGCTCATGTTTATTCTGGATATTTATGTACCTTATAGAGACTTTTTACCCGACTGCGGCGAAGCCCAAAAGGAGGGTTATGTGTTTGACCTGTATGTATGTTTCTATGTGCCCTCATAACTCCTAAACGAATGAACGGATTTGGATAAATTATACGTCGATAAATTAAAAAAAAGTTGGAAGCCGGCGGGGCCTATCCAATTTTAATAATTTTATATTCAAATGGGCCCTCCTTCTTCCAACTTTTGATTAATTTAAAATTTGCTTGTTTTATGCTTTTCTGTTTTTTTTAGTCGGGTTTTTAGTTTTTTCAACTACTTTTTTTTAAATTTATTGTTTAATAGCCTTGTGCGTCCCACTGCTGGGAAAAGGTCTCCCCCATTCTTCTAGTCCCTCTTCTTCTGTGCCACCTTGAACCAGAGTCCGTGATGCCCACGCGTCCGGATCATCTCGTCAATTCTTCTCGGAGGTGCCAAATGCCATCTAGAAACAACATAATTTAATTAATGTACAGAACCACAACCTACCTACCGCAGCTGATTAAATTAGTCAGTACAAGAGACATCAAGATTTCACCAAAATACCTACACGTATATTTTCATGCCGTGTACATGCATAAGAATTTTTATACTCGTGTTACCAGTCATAACTTAGCAAAAGTATGAATGTAGCGAGGCGTGGGGTTGTGATCAATTTCGTGTTTTATGTACTGGTTACTTAAATCATTTACTTCGTGGTAACCTCGAGTAAAATATTTAAATTACATGAAAGATGTGTGTCTGACACCACTTGTCAAAATGTTCTTAGGTCTTCGAAACGAACCACGGATAAATAAAGATCGATAACTTGAGTTTTAAAACAATATTAACTCAAATCTATCTACTAAATTCGTCCGTACTTTTTTCCACAGTCATTATGATAATGTCCAATAGGACATAAACTTAAAGAAGATAATACAAGATGGACAATACGAATTCTGAATCGTCATGGTATGCGCCGGAGATTTGATATACATAATATGTACATATATGTTACGCCTAAAGATGCAAAATACAAGTATTTGAAGATGAAATTAGATTTGCCGGCTAAACTTAGCTTTAGTCCGCATGTATAAAAACGATCGAATATACCGAAATTTCTACAGCCAAGACGGAAATATGGCATAATGAGGCTCTACAGTGGCACAATGCAAGTTGAAAAAAATTAAATTATTTTTATTATTTTAAATTACCAAATTAGCTTTGCAAGAAATCATACAAATGTAGTTGTGAATTGAGTGTCCTAATCGTTACTCTTTAAAATATTCTATTTTATGTGGAACTGTAGATTGTGGACAGTAATTAAGAATGGTGAACCCCTAATTATCTTACTAATATAATTTTGTGAGGATCGATGGA
The DNA here is from genome assembly GCA_963082995.1 of Noctua comes. NCBI lineage: Eukaryota > Metazoa > Arthropoda > Insecta > Lepidoptera > Noctuidae > Noctua > Noctua comes. The sequence goes on from OY720269.1 coordinate 10,349,466, forward strand.
TGTTTGTTACTCTTTCACTCAAAAACTACTGAACGGAAACCCAATTCTGGGTTAAGCTCGCCTTTGTACATAAGCTATGTGTTGTAATTATGTGTATTTCTATTCTTTTTGTGTGCAATAAAGAATAAGAATGAGAACGGATTGGACTGAAACTTTACAGTAATATAGCTTATACATAAGCATAACACATAGGGTATAATTTATGAAGAGCAGAAGCTAGTCATAGTATAAATATGGATCGTATTGTTAGAAAAACGCATCTTTATCCGGACATACACAGAATATATCGATTTGAGTTGCTCCACCTATCATTTAGTGCCTTGTTTTCAAGTAGATATTTTATCCTCATGTATGAGTAGTAACTACATAGTAGTGTACAGTGATTCCCCAAGTTATGGCACTTGGCCGGTTTTTTTCTTTGAACCTTGTTGAAGTGTGTCACAAGCGTGAGATGCGACTGGTTTCTGAGGTCCGCCTCCGCTGATGTGCCTAAGATTTAAGGTTAACTTTACTGCGACAAGTTACATCATATTACTTTATTCTTTAAATTGTTTTGTTTATTTTTGGGTTCCGTAAGATATCTGGGAATTCATATGTGGTAACATTACGTGGTATAAAATATTAAAGGTACGAAGTACCGTTAGGTTCAATTAATTTAGAACAAATTCAGTTAATATGTGACGATAAAAATATGGGAACCTGTAATTCTGACAATCCTAACAGTCATATTAATCGACTGCTGTTAGTAAGTTTTAAACAGTCTCTCCTTAGCTTTACCTTTTAAAACTTTCAAATTAAGTTGGATCAATTAGCAAAATAAAGACGCTACGTACCTATATTTTAACTCTCAGGATCCTGGAAAAAACTGCCAGGTTGAAGAAGTGTGAAAATGAATTTAACACTATAGGTATCTAGTTATTCTTTTCTGAGAGGTGTAATACCACATTCTATAATGAAGACCAAAAAATCCCGTCGTGTATTAATTAGCACGTTCATTACTGTTCAACTTGAAGATTACAAAAAACTATAGCAATAAAATTAAAATTAATGTATTAAAATTACACGCAAAAGCTATAATTTCCAATTTCATCTGCAGCTTACGGTGTATCATTTCAGTCTTATAAGCAAGATAATTAAGTTCATATTCAACCGTTACTTGCGATGTTTCGGTACCATAAGGGACGTCCCAACTGTCCTTCGTTGTTCAGATGATCATAAAATATATACAGAATCCGCTGCGATGTGTAATTGCGACAAAAGTTTTCGGTATAAATACTGGGGGTGAATCCAAAATGCATCATTACATTGCTTTTGTTTCATACGTATCCATCTTGCAACTGTTTTGTACTTGGTTCAATATGAAGTGTGTTGTAAGTTTTCATAGCTTTCTTTCTTTCATAAAGTTCTCACATTGCTGCGAAAACTTGTTTGCCACAGTTTTTTATATCAGTGTATCCTTAATTTTGTCTGAAAGTTCTTATAATCTTTTCCTATTGTTTTTTTTAATCCACTGTTGTTCAGTGTCGACTGTCGAGTGATGCTAATTACATAACATTTCTATTGAAAACTCCTGAAATTAGAAATTTTCTTTTGTATCGGTTTCTTAAATCACGATCAGTGGTGCCCCGAAAAGATAAATATGATAATACAATACAATTCGTGCAACTTTTTTTAACAGTTTCTGAGTAAAGTTTACCCCAAAATACACTTAGGTACAGATTCTAATACTTACTTTGTCATTTATTATAGATCCTACTCGCGTTACTGGTTGGGGCAGCCTTCGCTGACGTCAGCAGCTTCCAGCAGTTTCAACAACAGCCCCTATATCAACAGCAGCAACAACAACAACAACCACAGTACACCACAGAACCAATCCCCATCATTAGACAAGAACAAGTGCAAAACCCAGATGGATCATATAAATGGAGGTTGGTTACCATCATTATTATTGACAGCCTTGCTCCACCCAATGCCGAGCGTAAGCCTCACCTTTTGTGCCATGCTTCCCTGGACACAACCAGGTCTAGACCACGATCTTCGGAATGTCATCTCCCCATTGGCTGTTTCTCTGCCAACAGTTCATCTCTTGTCACAAAGCCACCTTGCCACACATGCCTTGCGATTTTTTTCACGTAGAGAATAACCGTGCAATACTGTGCATTTTCCTGGGGTAAAAAGTATGCTAGCAGCAAAAGAATTTTCGCGATCGGACCAGTAATTCCAGAGATTACGTTTTATAAACCCATACCTACAAGCTTACACAAAACTTGACCTCTTTATAATATCAATTTGAGTTAAAACCGTTCAAGTTTAAGTGAATTAGGTTAAATAAATTAGTTTCATACACTGATTTAATTGATCGGCTGATCTTTGTACGATCAATTGATGCATCTAAGTACCTACGTTAATTAGATAGATTACTTCTCAAGGTACACAAGTCTAATTATTTGCGTTATAAATCATCAATGTGTTGTATTTACATGTGTCCTCTTATTGCGTAGGTATTTGTTGATTTGATGAGTTATATTACTTTTGAAAATGGTCCTCAGTGGCAAAGTCATGAGGGTCAATAATTGCTTGACTTTTTATGCTATCCGCAGATAAGCATCGCACAGTTCTCTATGATTATTGGCAGCGTAGGTATTCAAATTATATCGAAGATATTCAATGTCACTATCTGTTTTTTGAAAAAAAAAAATAACATCTAAATGATTAAATTATAATAATCACCTTTGACATTCTGAACTCCAACAATATTTGTCCATCCTTTTTCCATCCTCGTATATGTCGATATATATATAAAAAGATAACGATTTTATTTACTTGTAAATTACATGAAAATTTCATGATTTTAGCTACGAGACTGGAAACGGTATTTCGGCTGAGGAACAAGGGTACGTGAAGAACCAAGGCATCCCGGAGCAAGAAGCTCAAGTTGCCCAGGGCCAGTACCAGTACACTGCGCCCGATGGACAGGTAACATGTTATGTAATACTAGTTAGTGGCCGCGGCTTCACCTCGTGGAGAATGAAGTTATTTGTACCTAGTTGGGATGAACCTACTACCAATATGAAAAATAGCCAACGTTTTAACTCAGGTCATGGTCTATCTGTGTGTCAATTTTATTTAAATCAGTTCAGCCGTTAACACAAATCACACATTTATAATATTATTTAGGATGCTGATACATATAGGAAGAATAATATCTCTACTGTCTACATAAAAGTATGAGAAATCAAGATTTTCCTGTTCTAGCAGAAAATCATAAAAAGCTCTTGGGACGTCTTTTATTTTTTCTAAACCACTGCGCTGTCCATACTTAAGTATGTCAAATATTCTCAAAAAATAACTTATAATAAAGAATGCATCATGCAAAATGTCCAAACAAGTGTTCATGAATCTCTTTATTAAAATAACCAAATTATGTGCATTTATTCAGCAATTTGTCATCATTTTCATATTTATGATGGTGCCTGCTGAAATGCTTGATGTTTCTTTGATTTAATCTTCCATAAATCAAAATATTCACCTATCATCTCGCAGATTTTTGTAATATTAGGATTTTACAAGGATTTATGTAAAGTTGCGCCTACGCAAACAGGTAGAGCAGCGTTTACTTTGATAAGCTATGCAGCTGAATCGAAAAGTTTCGCAGGCTTAGTTAAACTCTAGTTCGCTCTAATCCACGGTATATAGCAATCTGTAAAACTTCTAGGAAGTACTTCTTTTATTTAAAATATAATTTTGACATCGTTAAACAAGTTTATGTATTTTAATTAATATTATGTTCACTTTACTTCCAAGTCCAAGATGACAAACATCTAAAAATATCTAATGTTTGAATAGTGGTTACCGAATCGTACTAATCTTTAATTTTAGTAAGATGTCGTCATGTATGTGTCTTCCGTCTGTCTTACTATTAATCAAATTATAAATATCTATTCATTTGACTGATTGCTAAACATAATTCTTTGGATTGACAACATTCGCCCGTGTCTTAACACACCGCAAATATTTTCTCTTTGTAGCTTTTTGTGTTCTATTTAAATAATAACAGCCACTCGGGTCGATCTTAAGGTTAAGCCGTGCTTACCTAGGTTGGTCCGTGAATAGGTGACCACTCATTACATAACGAGTTTCCTCCGTGCCTCGGAAAACTGTCCTTTGTAGATCTTTGATAGTCGTTACAGGTAATCAGAGGCCCGAAAGTCTGACAAGCAGTCGTTCCATGTAAAATACTGCTACTCAGCTGCATCCGATTAACTGGGAAAAGGCAGGTTAAACAATTGTGTTCTATTTCCGAAGTGAGATGACAAAAATTTTAAATTCCAGAATCCTTAAAAAGATGATAATTTTAATATCCTTGTCAAATCTAAGAAGCGGCATGACCGGATACAATTTGAATAAACAAATAATGTTAAGGTCTCAAAGATTTATTCAAACGACAAATAGCATACCTGTCTATTGTTTGCTAAAATAGTCAATAGTCTGAAAAATTATCGTATTTAATAATAATTTATTTGATTTTATGCTGATGACAGAATACTTAAGAACATTGAATAAAAAATACTATGAAGAAAAAAAAATACTATACCGTACATAGTAGCTAAAAGTACATACTTTTGTCTCACTAGCATGCCGCAGTGATGACACATTATTTCCTTCATACTACTTATTACTTATCAAGGCAATCGTTATTAAAAATAGATTCCTTCGATAAAATGTTGGCCGTGAAACGGTAATTATGGAATTCTCCGTTTTCTTCAACGTCAAGACGACTAAAATAATAATTTAATTACAGATTTGGAATCTGCTGTTACTATTAGATTTTTAAGTTAGATTTATTTTTAAGAGAACCTGCCATGAAAATAATTAGGAGACATAATTTTTTCGGCTTTAATTTTTTATTCAAATGAGTGTCTATCAAGTGGCAAAACCTAGTTCTTTTATTGTAGTTGTACAATTACAAAATCTTATTTATTTAGCAACGAATTAATTAAATGCCTCGTTGGTTTAGTGGTCGCTAGCACGACTGCTGAGCATGAGGTCGTCCTGGATGCGATTCCCGGGTCGGGCAAAGTGTCATTGAGTTTTTCCCTCAGGAATTTTTCAGTGCAGCCACGCAGTCTGGATTTGCGCCCGGTTGATGGCAATAGGCTCGCCCGCTATTACATGGAACTTAAATATAACTGGCGAAATGTGGGTGTATTATTAGGTACATCTCTGCCTAACCCTTTGGGGATTACAGGCGTGATGTTATGTTATGATGTTAATTAACTTGAGAAAAAAACTTATTAGAGGTTAAATTATGATTCATATTTTTTAAATCAAATTGTATTGGTTTCTAGGTGATCCAGTTGCAGTACTTAGCTGACGAAAATGGGTTCCAGCCCCAGGGTGCTCACCTCCCAACTCCCCCTCCAACCCCACCAGAAATCCAGAGCGCCCTGGAATACCTTGCGACGCTCCCCCCACAGAACCCAGAAAATAGAGAATATGCCAAGAAATAGACCACAACAAAGGAACTATTCACCCTTAGTAATAAAAACACGGAATCAAGTTAACCTGTAACTTGATTAACTACTCCGGCGTTGTTAATAAGGAACTACGATTTAAGCAGCCGAAACTCAGTCAAAGGTTAACTTAGTCACTTTTGTGATACCAAGGCCTTAAAAAAAATAAAAAAATGAGATGTTATGTAATGTATAATATCTGTTGATAAGTAGTTAAGATAGTTATATTTTTTGTAAATTTTGCATAATATATTATGGTTTTATGTTAAGCTTATCTCGTTTTATTGGAATTTCTATGAAAACCAGTTTTCGATTTATGATTTGCGGTAAGAACTTGATTTTTTTATTTTTATCTTATTCTTGATTTGGATGAAAATTATTAATTGTTTTAGGATACATTAGTAAAAATATAATTCACTACTAAAGCAAAACATGTTTAAAAGAGGATAACGAATTGTGAACGCTTGCGCAAACAAGTGTAGAATGGGTTGCCTGTTGAAGCTTCAATTAAAAACCGTTTATTTTGATCTAATAATTTCATTTCGCAATTCGAAGCTTAAATGTTTGTTTGTTCATTCACAAGGTTATAGTTTATAATAACAGTTTGTGGTGATTATCGGCTCACGGGCTGTCAATGGTAATTACACGCTGCGCTTGCGCCGCGATGGACACGTGTTTAGTGAGAACCGTCAGCTGTCTTGACAGGAGTTAAGCATAAAATTGAACTCAGAAAACACACCTACATACTTTGTCATCCCAGTAATTGTATCGTAGCAGCTAAAAATCTTATGAAGATTTTTCCTAATAGCATTTTTATTTTAATCATATTGAATTTATAAAAGTGATAACAATGTAAATTATTCAACGGCCCTGATGCTAAGGTTCCTACCAATCTTAGCATCTGGTCGTGGTCTGGCCCTCTACAGTTTTGGAGGCTATTTAGCTGTAAAAATAAAAGGTGTGAAGATTTCGAGAGTTAATTGTGCACACGGGAATTTTTAATAAATAATATATAATATATATATAATAATATATATATTATTATATATATATTATATAATAAATAATTTTTAATTTTTAATAATTTTGTTACCTTCGATGTAAGAAAGACATGCTAAAGATAGAAGTTATCTACAGATCATTAAAAATAATTACCTTTTTCAAAGACACGCCACAATCACCTTTTCTGAAAGTATAATCATTCCTATACACAGATGTCCGTAATACGAAACGCATCACATGTGTTCTCGTCCTAAGCGGCTGAAGTTCGTTCGGCGCGACCCCTTGCTCAACAACCGGTCGGTTCACTTTCCCCGCACCGGCGTGTCAAGGTCGGCCGTCCATAGTTGCCATGCTCCACACAGGTAGCTAAACATCGGAGAATACCCAAAATATGCCTGATCTGTGTATCATGCCTAACTGTGAAGGTTAAACTAGTACTTTGAGCAACCCGTTAAACTGCATAATCTTAGCATTATCAGGTTATCACTGCTAGGACACAGGCCTCTTTCCAATGAGAGGAATGGGCTATATAAACTACCACGCGGGTCCCTCAGTGCGGGTTGGTAGATGTCACGTAACTTTGTTTTTTTTTTTTTGATTCTAGGGCATTTCAGGTTTCCCCACGAAAGTCTATGGTACTATTACGACTAGTATTTAAATGCATATTGTTTTCTTATTAACTCGTTTTGTCGTCAACTTTTGTATCCGGGTTGGACAACTTTATTTTTTATTTTTATCTCTAATAACTTATAAAAATAAATAAAACTTCCTATCCAACCGGTGACCCGCGGCGAGTATAAAAATAATTATTATTTATCTTTTCGTTTTGTCTTCATCGTGTTTGAGCAAGGCTTTGATGTTGACGACGTTCTTATGCCAAGCTTCGTCTAGTAACGTAGAAGTGACGTCATCACGAGGCCAAGCACTTTAACGAAGACAAACACTTGTTGGTGTCTAGCGTAGAACCGAAATATTGCATAAGTGAACTCGTAAAGTTATTAGTAATCATATCTCCACTACATGGCGTTAACAATGTGGAACTTTTTTATGCAAGCAACTTGAATCTTGTGGAATTTTTTTCAAACGTGATAATTTATCTTTTGACCTTTAAATAAATCTTTGGATAATAATAGCTATCTTCAGCCATGTATCAAATCTCAATTTATATATATTTAGTAATTCTTGAGCCTAATTTAATCGATGATATCAAACAAGCAGCTGTGTGTCATGGACATCTTTGTATGTTATTAATGATTTCAGTGATAGCAACCCCACCAAAACCTGGTACAACCGACCACTTTAATCTAACCCTTTAGAAGTCCCCTAGTCATCCTAGCCCTTTAAAAACTATTTTGCGGTCGTATTCCAGTTAAGTGCAGCAGGTGAATACCAGTATTTTACACACAACGACTAGCTATCTGACATTCATAACACGGTTACTGGTTAATACGGTTTTGACGGCACGGTTGGCGCAGTGGCTGAGCGATCGGCTGCTGCGCTGCGTGTCGCGGGTTCGATCCCCGCACGGAACAAATATTTGTATGATCGATTGTTTCGGGTCTGGCTGTTTGTGTATGTGAGTTTAAATGTTTGTAAACGCACCCACGATACAGGAGAAAATTCCTGTTGTGGGGCAAGGTTTTAAAAAAAAAACAAAAATACGATACCTCTTGGTTGTCAGACTTCTGCCCATAGATCTATGAAAGACAGCCGAGACCAATGGCCAATGTCTCGGTATGTGATGGGTAGTCACCGACTCGGCAAGCGTTGCTTAACCTTATAGCTCAACCTGGGCGGCAGTTACTACTTAGCCACGAGTCCCCTAGTCTATATTCAGGTGTTACCAACTTTAAAATAATACTATACAACTTTTATGGATGACCTGGTAAAGGTTGCAGGGATCCGCTGGATGCGAGACGCACGGGTCCGGTCAATGTGGCGACACTATGGGGAGGCTTATGTCCAGCAGTGGACGTCTTTCGGCTGAAATGATGATGATGATACAAATTTCTTGCAGATCCAACATTTTATTTTGCATAATCCACCTACATTTAGATGTTAATCAATCGACCGACATCACCGAGTTTTGTCTACGAATTGTAGAGCTTACAACTTCCACGAAATACGATGAGACGCGTAGACCTGCAAAAAAAACCATTGAATCATTCTCGAGAAAAAATCGTTAGTCGAACAAATATGTACTAGAGATTTAAATGTCAAATGACTTCATCAAATTATCATAGCCATACATAAGTCACCCGTGGGCCACTCCCAACAAATAGATGTTAATGCAGCAATATCAGAATTTGCCTGAAGACATTCTATTCACTAAAGTGTCTACAATACAATTTACATAAGAGATAGGAGTGAAATCTTTTGTTGTCTGAATACCTATTCATAAAGACTACGATGGATGGTATCACTTGCATAATAACGTAGGCTGATGGCTATTGATCCGATACCGACGATTTAAGATGGTTGAGTTTTTATCGTCAGCATGAGAAGGCACTTATTGTTGAAATGTAAGTACTTATTTGTAATATATGCAATGAAACCACACATGCCTTCTGTTTATCGAATTTCTGATAGCGCAAAAGTATGCAAGAAGGAATTTATCAACTTGCATGTAAAACTGTGCCATATGTGTAAAATGCTGATGGATACAAAAAAATAAAACTTTGAATATGAGAAATTAAACATCTTCGTGAGTTAAAATATCGTACTCACCGAAAGGACCGTCACCGGTGAAGGCAGATGGTCAAATCAGCTACTCAGTGTCAAAAAAGAAAACATTGAAAATACTCAGTGAAATTAGAATGTAACATCTTAGCTTCTGCAAATTGATAAAACAAAGACAGCACTTACGATACCGATAAGTTTACTTTATCAATTTACAGTTTTATTTCTATGGATTGGTAACCTGATGATTTTATTGTGTCGTGTTCTATTTTTCCAAAAACTATTGATCATTGGAAATATAGAAGGAAGGAAGGCCTCCCACTAGGTGGACCGATGACCTGGTAAAGGTTCTGCAACCTTCGATCCGCTGGATGCGAGACGCACGGGACCGGTCAATGTGGCGACATTCGGGGGAGGCCTATGTCCAGCAGTGGACGTCTTTCGGCTGAAATGAAGATGATGATGATTGTATTTTATTAACGAGCTTGAACTAGATAAGCAAGTCTCTTAAATGAATTCTGCAAAAACACATTAATTTTGAGACTGACGTACTAAGGCGCTCATTAATGCTAAGCTTATTTTCTATACAGTTCGTCTGTATAATGTGGGTAACTTAATTGTAAGCACATTGTTGCCACTCTATTTCTAACCTTATCTAGCAAAAGTTTGTACATACGGTTAGAAATTCGAGTTTGATTTGAATGTATTCTACCACACTAAACAGGAGTTTACAGTCTACCTAGCCGACAGGCTTGCTAGGAACTTTATTCTCGTTTTAAGTGTTACTAATGAACCAGATGGTGTATCCCTTACAAATGATTGCAGATGGTGTATCTATTTCAGTTACAAATCATAACTATAAGTACGTAATGAATAGGTAGAGAGGTTAATAACCACATTCATTATTTGCGCACAAACGATGGCGAAACTATAGACTCGATTGGATCGGTGTGTCATGGATCCCCTCGAGAGCTTTACGTAATTGCCGTAGTACGTCGCACGCTAGGTACTTGAAGCTCGCCACGAGCCATTGAAGAAATTCTGCTATCACGCACCCGCTTCGTGAACTTCACCTCGAAAACAGCCGGATCGCGTGTACGTATGATAATTATACTAGTTTATTGCCTATTCAAGATGATACGTCTATTTTTATAAATACATAATCTTATTAATTCGGTTTGGAAATGTCAGTTATTGAAACGAATTCTAGAAAAATAATAATGGAAACGTATAGTTTTAATGATGCAGGACCTTTTAGAATTTGAGCAACTGTGACAAATTCGGCCGTGGGTAATTGCCAATTTGTATGAATGTAAATCTTTTGTGCAAACAGCACGATGCTTGCGCTACTAAGGCCGCACGAATGGAAGATCCGTTATGTTTGTTGTTTACCATTACGTCGCAGGCCAAGTTGACATACACGAGGCGAGGTAATGCATCCAGTGTTTACTTATCTCATAGATTTTGCGACACCACAATGAATTGTGAAACTAGAATGCAGGGAGGTGGGCAAATGTGATAACTATAAAAACTCAAATTTTCAGGACTGAAAGCATCAGTCGACAACAGTTATCATCACTGCTTGTTCCACCATCACCAAACACTACAAAATGAAATCTATTGTAAGTGCTTAAACAGCTTCCTTTCAAAACATTGTGTTCCCAATTATATTTAGACACGTTGGCATATAGCCAAGTTTAGTGTTGTGCTTTGTCATAAAAATGTTAATACAAACGATTAGTTTTGACTGCAAAACGTTCTACAAATTCGAGTTTTGATCTATAAATTATTTAAATAAGTCATCAATTAACGCAGCACATTAGATCAAATCTGTTGGTAATGTTGCCTATGTTTATTTATTTGCAATGTCTAACTATAGTTTTTGTCACAGGTGTTGGCTTGCATGCTGTTCGCGGTGGCGTTCGCTGCTCCTCAAGGCGGCCCAGCCGAGCCCATCCCCATCGTGAAGGATGACAGCCAAATCAACGGTGACGGATCTTACCAGTACGCCTACGAAACAGGCAATGGTATTTCTGCTGATCAGAAGGGAGAGCTGAAGAAGGTCGGGGAAGTCGACGCTTTAGAGGTGCAGGGAGAGTTCTCTTACCCCAGCGAGAACGGCGACCCCATCCACCTCACTTACACCGCTGACGAGAACGGCTTCCACCCGTCGGGCGCCCACCTGCCCACCGCGCCCCCAGTACCAGAAGCCATCCAGCGCGCCCTCGCCTACCTCGCCACCGCCGCGCCCCCGCAGGGAGCTGCTGCCCCACAATAGATTTCATGTTGGCTGATGCAACAATACTCAAAATCACATAATGTGATGTGTATTTTATAATTTTTTACTATGAATAAAGCTAAAGTAACAGTTTAATTCCAAGTTTAATTTTTTAAATCCCAACTGAATCGAATTTTAATAATATCTCGAGACTTGATAATGATAATTGAATACAACGAACTAGTCTAGCCACAAAGTAGCTAAATCTCATTAGAAATACGTTTTACTCTCTTTTCTTGTTTTGCTTAAGTTGAAATGTGAAGGTCAGATAATTTGAATAAGAACAATTTGACGACGAACCGGACAAACCGGCAGCAGTTATTTAATTATTATAATATACAGGTAGCACCAGAATAAACACACATTTGCAAAAATATTCACTAGAGTGAATATAGATTAGTTGAATTCCTTAATCAGATTTTCTTGAATATTAGAGTACAATATTCTAGTCTTAGCCTTGTTTAATCCTGTTGGTACCTAATCTTATAATTAATAAATTCTTCTTCTTCTTTGCGTGTCGATGGAATCAAATAATACCCGATCAGTATAAAGGGTGGATTTTTTCAACCTCACCTGGAAGTACTTTAAGTAGAAAGAAAGAAAGAATAAAGTTTAATTGACGTCAGTTCATCAAGCACACATAATAAAAAAGAAACAAAATAAAAAAAATAACAAATAAAAAAAATTAAAATAAAAAATACTGGAGATAGCAAATGTTACTCAAAGGAAACATTCCTTTATTACATATTGGGATCCCGGTGTGATTGAAAAATTCCACCCTGTATAGCCAACTGCACAGCTCTTTCGATGGCTTACGTGCAGGTAGCTGTGCATGAGGGGCAAGAAAGGAGGTGGGGCATATCCTGCAGCGGGGCTCCACACTGGCTTTGTATTTGGGACGGGTTGATGATACCCCATTTGGCCAGATTATTTCTACAGCGGCTAAACTGGACGGGTCCAGTTTAAATAATAATACAAACGGATAAGAGATTTCCAGATTAACCGCTGCAGTTCCTAACCAGGAGGAAGATGTTCTGCTGGATTGATGAAGTGAGGACAGGTGGGATGTCTGTTGTTAAATTGATTACTTAGTTATCCAATTTTATGATCCTTAGTAGCAATATACTTAGGTTCCTATTCAATTTGTCTTTGCAAATATTTATGGCAGATTGCAGTGTGACCGATTACCCCTGACATTATCTCAGCAATAACAGTTAATTGGTATAATCACCACATCCAATGTTTATGCATACATTTTGTTAATGATGTTAACAATCTATATTGGTTAATCCAATCAACAAGCATTTAATGAGAAAAGAAAGATGGTATCAGTTTATGGACATGTCGGTGTATAAGGTCGTGAAGATGTAAAGGATTCGATTACATTGATTGATAAATACACGATATTTACCCCGCCTAACATTTAGTTATTTTTACCCAGATAAAACAAAAAGTAAAAAAAAAACAGAAAAGTAATGTCTAGATAATTCTGTGACCTTTTAAATTCCATTCGTTTTTTAAAATGGTCAATTTATCAATTTATTTAAAGATTCTATGTCAACCTGGCATAAATGATTTTTTCGTCAACTGTAGCCAACAGCAACATTATTAAGGGATATAAACTATAATTAATGGTAAAACATTAATGAGCACCGGCGCGAACGCACGTCTGAAGTGTCGAAAGGTCATGGCGCAAGGTGAATAAAGCTTTGAATGAGATTGGCACATAGTTAAGACAAACAGTTTTAGGCTACGTAGGCAAATGAGAAATTAAATACATTTTGTGTAGCAATAAATCCACTAACAATGTATTAATAAATTGCTGTCATTCGGAAGTCAACCAAAATAGTCTGTTTGTAATTTTAGAATAATAGTTTAAAAAAAAAATGAAAGTAGGTATATACCTATTTTAACTGTTTAATTATTATTTTATTGTGTGCCTTAAATTCTGTAATGCCAATCTTACTTGCCCTTTTATTATTCTGCGAGTGCTGTGCACTTCTATGAGTGACGAATTCACTATACTTAAAATAGTTTGTGATTGATGTTTATTTAAGTTGTAGTGAGTAAGTCGTTGAAGTGCCATTTAAATAAATAAATGAAATAAAATAACGGTAGTTATAACAAAAAAAAAAGTTTAAATTTTTTGTCTGTCTGTTGCTCTGTCTTACCGATTTTGACAGGACTTTTATTGGCAGATAGCTGCTTGATGAGTTACATACGCTACTATTATTAAAAAAAAAAAAATGCAAAAAGTAAAATTACTAACAAAATCCGATTTAAATAGGGAAGTAAAATTTTAATAATAATAATTTGACGCGGTTGAAAGTCTCGGGCCACAGCTAGTTAAATATAAAAACCCCTAAAAGTGTTTCATTTATTAATTCATTCTGTGGACCGCCTGGATAGCAGCTGTACTACTAGACTCTAGAGCCTTACTTACGAAAACATAACATAACATCACGCCTGTAATTACCGAAGGGTTAAGCAGAGGTGCACCTAAGAGTACACACACATGTCAGCAGTTATGTTTAAGTCCTATGTTATAGGGGGCGAGCCTAGTGCCATCAAACGGGCACAAACCTACTTAAATTACTTACGAAAAGTCTCGACGACTGTATGCTGGCCTGATATAGAAACATTCCGATGAAGTCGCGATTATACAAAACAAGATAAAAACTACACATTTGGTTACAGATTAATAAAACGAATTGAATGGTCTTTTAGAACAACGAAATTATAACTACACTAAGCTAACATAAAAAGTAATGAACATTTACATGCGGAATAAAAGGAATATTGTTATTGTTTTATTTTATTATCGTTGCAGGTAATTTGCGTATTGACGGAAAAGAGCAAGATGACTAGGAGCATGCTATCGAAGAAGTGTAAAAAAGTCGAAAAGCACTAGTTTTCTCTGTCATATATTTTTCTGTTACGGAGATATTGCAGGTCAAAGTTCCACCTTTTTGCCACGTTTTTTACGAATACAAGTTTTAACTTAACTTTAAATACTACCTTGACCCCCGTCCTGTTGCATCATTCATAAACGCAATGTTTGGCGCACGTTGCATTGCGCGCTACCATAGAAAGTGATTTTGCACATCCAAAATAAAATTGATTTCACAGCAAGAATTGTTGCTCAATATACCTAATGGATATAAAAGTGCCCTTAACGAAGCCGATAGGCACTTGTTCTCTCCATCATTGCAATGTTTTTCCAATATTTTTACAAATTCAAATCTTCAAATCTCTCTTGTATTAGTTGTATTTCAGCATCTTTAGACAGAACCTTACCAGTGCCATCTTTTATTACACTTAATATGGTTTATATCTCTCGTTCTCCTTTCTCTTGCTTCTGTAATCCTATAGAGCTCCTTCTGGCCTCTAGGACTGTCCAGTAAGTCATACAACTTCTCCTGCGCCTTCGCCCAGGAAACTGCTAGCGCCTTTTATGCCTTTCTCTTCCATTCTTTATAAATCACAACATGGACTACCGCTTCCTTAAAAATTGAATCAACAGAACCTTCTCATCCGCATTCGGTCCTAAAGACATAAAACGAATATTCGGCCCATGAACCGAACTTCGGCCGAATAGAAATTCGGCAAAAGGAGCCGAATTTCGGTATCACCGAATGTAAACGGAATCTTAGTTCATTTTTAATAATAATCAAGTAGTGTTATCCCTTACAAAAAGCCGTGTCTAAGTTTAATCCAGAAACTGAAGTTTAATTGATAGCTAGCTAATTCAGTATTAATCGGCTTTCAAACTTTAGCGGCAACATTAGCACAGTAACTCTCACGAGTATGCAGAATCGTTTCGCTAACCTTTTCGCTGAGTTTCATTAATTTCAATTTTAAGCCTTAAAGTCGTACAAGGTTTTCAATTACTCATGTTTTTTTACTGTATAGATGAAGCTTATTTGAGTGAGATACAAAACATACACCGACTACAGTAATTCACTTTCGATAGAAAATACCACAAGGCTAATATTTGTCTTGTGGTATTCTCAGTTTGCCTCGTATATGTACCTACTATAAGTGCACATACAAATTTATTAGATAAATATTAGCATCAGCATTATCTACTTATATAAAGCATAAAGCGTAATAATAATAGTAGAATGAATAACATTCAAATGAGTGAATAATCACCTTTAGCCCAAATGAGGATATCTATATGATTTTAGCACAGGTACCTAAAGATGAGGAAAGCCTGTTTTCATATCAAAAGCGTAGGTATATACAGGGTGAATTTTCCAAGTGGGCGTGGATGGCCAAATCCGAAACTATGAGGAATAGAGAAAAATACTCAAAGGAGTCTCGAGCCCGAAAACTTAAACTGCATCATTAAATTTTTGAAAAATCAATATTCCTAGCCAGGAATCGAAACCATTGATTTTGTAAAAAAAGACACACACCGTATTATTACATATTGTTTTTTTTTGTCGTCGTATACAGGATATCATAATATTTAACGACGACAAAAAAAACAACCTACTTTAAAAAATTAAATATGGAACGGAAACCAAATGTCGTTATAATTTCAAATCAATGTAAAATAAGTGTTTTATGTGTTTTTAACTACATATTTATCAATTAAATTATGACTTACATGGTGTTATGATATATATTAAATCGTGTTTATTGAAATCATTATTCTTCATTTGAATAAACATATGCTAAGTAATGCGCATAGGCAACTTATAACTTATTTTTACTACAATGACTATAGCTGAAGAAAATCCTTTTAATAAAAATCAAATAACAATAGAAATTGTGAAATGCCAACTAGTCCTTCAGACCTTCCGTCGTCATTCCTCGGTTTCATGTTCGTCGGCCATTTTTGTTTATGTCCAAATGTCCAATATCCTAGTCCTATTACATATTTTTCAAAACCTGTGGATTTAATAACCGCCTGAAGTTTTAATTGATTTTCTCTTTTTAACGTGTCGATGGCAATCTGAATTGTGATGGCACAGAACTGAGCCACGAGTTTGGCGGTTAAGTTTTTAGTAATAATAATTATTAGTAATACAGTACTCCTCGATACGGCTCGCATTGTGAGGAGGTTCCTGTCTCTGGAGCCCTAACCACCGGTAGCTTGGACTCTGCTCCCGATACCGGCGGATCACTATTTTTTATATTTTTAAATGTTGTTATATATGGGTTTTTTTTAAAATAAATAATTTAAAATGTAATTAGTATGTAAGATAATGAATAAACAAATTAATAATAATAATTGTGCTTAAAAACGCCTTATTAATATTTTACTGACGGATAACAGATCCTAATCTTGCTCAGAAATACACCAATCTTGCTCTTACTCAATAGAGTTTATCCTAATTCCGACATGACCTTCATACAGACGTGATAATTATTTATGTTACCTGTATGGCAACTGACCATAGATAAATTCCTAAAACCTATGGTATTTTACTTCATACCTAAATTCGGACCTAAATGACCTACAATCCTTTTGATTAGCCGCATTACGTAATATTGGGTAATTTAACATTTTATTTATATTTCCATGGACGATAATCTCGTTGGTCGAGTGGTCGCTACCGCGACTGTAAGCATAAGGTGCTAGGTTCTATTACTGGGTTGGACTAAGTGAGAATGTTTCATCAAGAATTTATCAGTAGCAGCCATGCCAGTCTGGGTTTGTACCCGGTTGACGGCAAGGCTCGCCCACCAATTAAAATGGGACTTAAAACATTACTGGCGTAATGTGGGTCTACTATTAGGTAAACCTCTGTCTAACCCTTCGGGGATTAACTACTGGCGTGTTGAATCTTTACCTTTATGCTCATTATTATTTATTTAAACTTCATGTACAATAGTGGTACATAGGCCGACTTAATGCCACAAGGCATTCTCTACCAGTCAACCTTTGGGTTAAATAAGAAAACATTGTGATAATACAAAATAAATACATAAAAATTACTTCTTGCTTTCGAAAACTTATTTAACTTTTATTATTAACCCCATCATCCTTATCGTTTTACATTCTAGTTTCAACGTTTTTTCTATAATATTATTTTGTCATCTCCCAAAATCTTCGCAATATATTAAAGACACATACCTACCTGTTTAGTTATTTATACTTGTGTACCTACTGTCTTATAGTGAGACGACCTTGTATTACCGGTTTCGTAAAACTGGTAAACTATTGTATTTTAATGTTTTAAAACATCTTTTTATTGGAATTATTGCATAAAATTATCGTTGTACAAACATGATATGAGTTTACCTAATCACCCAGAAATAGAAAAACGAGATTCGTTGCGAACAGAAAAGTTTTTGTGGGTCTATAACAAGAAAGTATAATCGGTTACAAGTAGACATCGAAAGTTCTTTAACAGGTTATTTCATATAAAAAATAAATGAATCAATGTGCCACTTGGCTATTAGGGTAACTTACAGTAAACTTTATAAACTGAGTTACATAGATGAAACTAGTGATGCGAGAAACTGTTGATGAAGTACAAGAAAAGAAATATTTTTGAAACAAAATAGGCGTATGATTTTTAGTATTTTTAAACATTTTCCTGTTAGAAAGCATTCAGAATGTATCTTTACGTAACAATGTGATAATTACTGTACAAAAAGACAGCACATTTGTCAAAATTTTGTAGGTACGTGAAAATAATTAGCACTTTTTCAGGAAGTTCTTGCCTGATGTTATTATTAAGTAGGAACTCATGACTTTGACTATGTTCGCTGTTTGACGTTCCATCGTATCCAAAGGCAAAGAAATAACTGAGGGCCGATTAAAACATGATGCTGCAAATATCACGCAAGCGCATTGACTACACGCACATATTTTGTCGAATTTATTTTGACGTGCCAAGTGGTGCAATACCATCCAGAGGTGGTAGGCGGCATAGTGACCCGTCCGTATATATACCGATAACACTGTTAGATCAACATTGTCTAGTGCCTTCACCGACATACAAACACAAACATGAAATCCATTGTAAGTGTTGTGATAGTGAATTCATTCATTGGATACCTAAAAGAAAGTGCCTTGTGATCACAGTGTTGTGTGGAATACCTAACTGGGATTTCCAGTAAACAAACTGAAAAGCTTCATTAAAACATCCCTTAGTGGTAAAAGTTAAGTGGTAATATTAAATATTCATAACGTATTGTTTTTTCCAGGTCTTCCTCGGTTTCTTGGCTGTCGCCCTCGCCGCGCCTCAGGCCCCAACTGAACCCATCCCCATCCTGAAGCAAGTGAGCGAGATCAACCCCGATGGCTCCTACTCGTGGGAGTACGAAACCGGCAACGGTATTAAAGCTGACGAGAAGGGAGCCCTAAAGGACGTCGGCGCCGAAGAGCCTGCCCTCCAAGTTGAAGGACAGTTCTCATACCCCAGTGAAGACGGTGGCAACATCCAGCTCACATACATCGCTAACGAAAATGGATTCCAGCCCCAGGGTGCCCACCTCCCCACTCCTCCCCCAATCCCAGAGGCCATCCAGCGCGCCCTGGCATACCTCGCCACCGCACCTCCCCAGCCTGAAAACTAAATTCATGTTTGATATTTAGGTTAAGTACTATTCAATGTATTATAATTTTAAATTAAAAAGTATTCCTTAATATCTCAATAGGCAAGGTCATTTGCTCTATTCTGGAATACTTAAACGCCTATTAGAAATTCAGTATTTTATACCTTTTTTTTATTTTGTACATAAACTGTTTTGTATGATGTAAATATAAAATCTAAAAGTTAATTATTGCATTTTCTCTCAACCTTTACCAACTATCTACCTACTGTGGTAAAACATAACAATAATGGTATTAAGTTTAAAAGCCTGTGTCGCAGCAGTGGGAATATAAAAGGATGAACACGCCTCACAAAAGCAACAGCATAATTAAGCGGATTCTACATTGTCCATTTATTTAGTCTACAGTCGAGTTGGATCTAGTAGTAATTTTATCTAGCGACATACTGACGAGATGACAAGTAATAGACAAGTATGGAAGGAGAAGACATGCTGCGTCGACCCCAAATAAATTCTGAAAAGAGCAGGAGTATGATCATGACACACTTTAACCAGCTCCAAACATTACCTACTATAAACTGTTATTTATACTTATATTCGTACATGAAAGGAAAAGTGATCATCATCATAACCCATTAGCATTTCACTATTACACATTGGCATTTACAATTACAAGCCATTAAGTTATAAGTTTAGAAAAGTAGTATTTACCAGAAAACGGTCAAAAGCACAGGACAATGCTCCTGGCAATATTAGGCATTGCCCTTTACAACGTTAAGGAAAATAAAATTAATCGCCAATCGTCCTTGTTGTAGCTATTGCTAATATTAGTTTGGAGATGGCAGTTGTATTAACTGTAGTGTTAATTTTATCACACAAGCGGCTAACATTCAAATGTTAACGTTTTGACATATAGAAAGGTAAAGGATTCATCACAGTTACTAAGCTTGTTACCATAATACAGAGCCCTAACCGTCATGCGCCGGTAACCCTGAGAGTTTTGACATCACGCTGTATCAATAAACCTATAATTATGTTTTAAAAGCAACTAACGCGTTTTGAAACGTTATTAGGCAATATTACAGCAGATAAAACATACTAATTACAATTTTAAACATGCATCTGTGATATGCGTACTTAATTCTCGTTTTTACGAAATATGTGACAACAGATGCGCCAGCAGCATATTAGACAGTTCATTTTTGCCGTTCCTTCAGCCTTTTTGCAAAAATGCGTTCTGACGTTAGTCTAACACACCTTCCACTCAAAATGATAGAAAAATAAATAAGAGGAGCAAATAAACGTTTACTCCTATGTAATGTAATCAGTGTCGCGTGGACCTAGAATGAAATAAAAACGAACTGTCTCCTGAATGAACCATTCCCCGAGTGAAGCGTCTGATATCGGCATTATCAAATAAGTAAGTATGATGTGCAATAAAAATCAACTACTAAAAAAACTATATAATATAAAAGTTAACTACTGAAATACCGCAAAGAAAGAAGACTGTACGTTTTTTATTATTTTTTTTTCGGATGGGACGATGATGAAATTCAACAGATATGCAAAGTTTTCATAATCGGAAATTACTTGATAACAAATGTAAATATGCGTTGAGGAATAGGTAGTCAAGGATGCGGCCTTTATTTATTCATGGTTTTATCATTGGTTATTGAAGAAAGTTATGGATGGCCTTACATGGGTGTGTTGAAAACCTAGAATTTAAATAAAAAGAATGCTCGTATCTGAATTTACAGACTCACTATTCGGGTGATTCCGTAACATTAAATCATTCCTTAATCGCCAATTATGATTTTGGTCGTAAAATATACATGTTTCTGAATATAGGGTTGATTAGATTTGGCTACTAAGACGATTTCATAACATGTAATGATTCCTTAATGGCCAATCATGATTTAGGTACATGAGTTTTACTGTCGATGTCCCTGAAGTCTTTCCCTTAGCCGGACATACCTATAAAATTGTTTAGTAGCTACGACGCTAGGGGAGGCTCAATTCAGACACCTTCATGCACCGGGGAGCTAGTGAAAAAGTTAAAGTTCCTGCTATATTTTATACGGAAAACGGATACAGATTTTTAATATATTTTTGTATTTATGCCTGCCTTGTAAAATACACAAACAAATACAGGAATTTACGAATTTTCGTGGAAGTGTGATGGTAAATTATTTTAGCTTCGAGCTTTTATAGTAAATGAGATTTTGTCAATTTTTATTTTTAACAAAAACATTTATTATTTATCATACTTGATACCAGTAGCAAGTTTTATAGATTTTTCTCAGCTCCATCTAGCGACAGATGCGGGAATAATTTAGTATTTAAAATAATTAGAATAACAAAGATCAGTTTGACCTCATCTTTGGCATTTGAGACAAGAAGCTGTGTGTTCATTTTGTTATTTCTCGTAGAAATAGGAAGATGGCGCTGTTCTTTATATCGTCTATCTTCGGGTTATTATGTGGCATTGGGTTTATTAAATACCTACTGGGAATTATGGATCGTTGGTAACACCATCTGGCATCGGTTTCTTTAGAATAAAAGGATGACTCTACGTTTTCAATGACATCAATCATTCTGATGATTGATGAATGGACAAGTGACAATCAAATAATTTCTAGTAGATATTGAGCCATTGTTTTGCAACATGTCTATCATTTGCGCTTTACGTGGTGTTAATATCAATACTGTTATGTAAAAGCTTCAATTGGGTGTCTATTTTTCTTTTGCCCAGTTACAAGACTACCTATATTATACCTTTAGGCTAAAATCATGAGCACACAATTTTGTTGTATAACAAACAATAACCTAGAATTTCATACAGACGTGTTCTAAATGAACTTTCTGGAAAACCAAGCTTACAATCGTGATCTTGGTTCACCACGAGTGACAAGTAGCAGCAAGCACAATAATGTAGATAAACATCCGTTCCTGTTGGCATTAACCTTCATGACAGACTAGCAGTAGACTGTAACAACAACTTGAATTAATATTATAAATGCGAAAATTTGCGATGATGTATGACCGTCTGGATGTTAGTTACTCTTTCACGCAAAAACTACTGACCTGATTTGGATGCTATTTGGCACACAGATAGTTTATAACCTGGATTAACACATAGGATACTTTTTATCCCGGTAGTACAATCCCG
Source organism: Noctua comes (assembly GCA_963082995.1). Lineage (NCBI taxonomy): Eukaryota > Metazoa > Arthropoda > Insecta > Lepidoptera > Noctuidae > Noctua > Noctua comes. Next base: position 10,371,622 of record OY720269.1, read on the forward strand.
CGGGATAATTACCGAACTCCACGCGGGCGAAGCCGCGGGCATAAGCTTTTTAGCCATATAACTACAAGTCAAACCAATTTCAGCACAAGCACGTGAGCTTCTTGCGAAACTAAACAGCAAGGCTTCCAAACAACATAATAACTTAATGGTTCCTTTAGCGATAGTAATAATTGGCGATGATTAGACTACTATAACAACGTTTTATTTTCAACCTTAATGACACGCCCATGTGTCGCTTGGAGCATTGTTGCAAAGTACCCGCACTCGTAGTTCACCTACAAAGGTAAAAAGGTGAAGTTAGTGATAGTAATTATTGGCGATGGTTAGACTACTACATCGTTTATTTTTAACCTTAACCACACGCCCATGTGTCGCTTGGAGCATTGTTGCAAAGTATCAGCACTCGTAGTTCACCTACAAAGGTAAAAAGGTGAAGTTAGTGATAGTAATTATTGGCGATGGTTAGACTACTATAATTTCGTTTATTTTCAACCTTACACGCCCATGTGTACTCGTAGTTCACCTAGAAAGGTAAAAGGTGAAGTTAGGTAAGCGTCTATTCATAACCGGCGGAGAAGCAAGGGGGGGGTATTAATACGTCAGCCATATTTCAGGTCAAGGTGCCGTGTACGTAGGTACTGCATTCTTGCATTTCCGTTGCGTTTCCTGGAATTTCGGAGAACTTTCTCGACGGTGACTAAGCTGGGTGGGCCTATTTATGTGGCACCTTTGGTTAAGTTATTTTGTAAAAATGATGCAAGGTAGCATAAACAACAGGTGGAAGAATCTTTGGTATCACGGTTTTTAAGACCTCTTAGTGGAAACACGCATCTGAAAATTATGTTTATTAATCGGTCTGAAAATGAGGAGCTCGTGGCTAAATAATAACAGCCGCTCGGGTCGATCTTTAGGTTAAGCCGTGCTTGCCTAGGTTGGTCTGTGGATGGGTGACCACTCATTACATACCGAGTTTCCTCCTTGCCTCGGAAACCACGTTAAGCCGTTGGTCCCGGCTGTCATTTGTAAATCTTTGACAGTCGTTATAGGTAGTCAGTGGCCCAAAAAATCTGACAACCAGTCTTACCAAGGGGTATCGTATTACCTAGTACTAACTGGGTTGTGGAGGTCAGATAGGTAGTCGCTCCATGTAAAATACTGGTATTCAGCTGCATCCGGTTAGACTGGAAGCCGACCCTAACATAGTTTGGAAAAGGCTAGGCAGATGATGATCGGTCTGAAAATGTTTCAATAGGTAAAAAATATTTGACGAGGAATTTCGTAAATCTTTAACTTTACAAAATTGCTAGTTGTCTGGTCCTGTTTTGCTGGAAAGAATAGAAAGATATTATTTTTATCAAACTGGTTTAATTTATTCAGATTAAGTACCTTTAAAATTCGTTAACATATTTTAAAGATATTTTTTGGGAGATTTCGGATAAACGTGTCCTATTTAAATGAGTATGTTAACCCCTGCAAAGTTTTGAATATTAAAATAATCATCCTCGCATTTTATTTTGTCTCGATAGATAATAAGTACTTCGACTCGAATTAATGTGCAAAGTAATATTTTTTTTTTAAATTGAGGTCGACGTTTGCGGTATTATTTAACTTTCTTCAGAGTAAGAAGAACGACTTCATGAACTAACAATAGTCGCTCCTGAACATATTCAAGGATTTTAAAAGTGAGTGAATGGAAATGGCAGTTTACCACCAAGTCCTTGAACTATGTGACAACTTTTTTACAAGTTCAATCACCAACGCAAAAATAAATAAATGAATTAATCTCAAACAAAAAAAAAAGTTATTACACCAATTACAAAGGTGTGAATGGATAGAATTTATTGTGAGCAAACATTTACATATTATATCTGTCATAAAAGTATTGCGTGATTTGTGAGCTGCAGATGGCATGGGTCAGCCCCTGGTGACCCGTAGAGGTGGTAATAATAGTCGATGACATTTAGAACATGGAAACTAGTTTTGGAGAGGCCTCGTTCGTGGTGCGTTCCGTAACGTGGATGTCACGTTTCCAGAGTGTGGTGTTATCACCAAGGTTAACTAGGATGTCTTTAATTTATTATTAATCTAAGATCACTATGAGTGGGCGTTGTATCCCACGCCTCGTTAAAATAGTATTCCGTGTAAGAAAGGAAAAAATTTGGTTTCACATCTGGTCAGTTCTTCTGAACGAAATTAAACTTTTGAAAATGCTATAATTTTCTTGTTAGTTTTTGACACAGGAAATGAACCGGCTGTACTATGATAAAATATTATAATTCAAGGTCGTAGGTTATTGAATTAAAAAAAAGACAATTGAATATGTAGGTAGGTAATCTTTGTTTGAATATGGACAAATCCGTAGGATGACATACATATAGAAGCGTGCTTTATTTGCCTATTTTTATTTTAGTCTAAGCATTACGTTAGTACATTGGAATTCAAAATGAATGATAAGTATATTTTTATTGAAAATAGACACACATACTTGTCTGCAGACTACTTCAATAAATCATTTCACGTTTTTCTTCTTTTCGTTACAAGACAAATCGGGGAAATAAATCTGTTGATTGGAATTTTGTGTTGAACTTTGTGCTTGATTAGATACAAGCTCTACCCGTGATTTTGTCCGAAAAAAATCAATTGGCAATTTAAAAAAAAGTTTAGGTGGTGTCGGAGGGTCGGAGAGGGTAGAGATAAGGGTTGACAACAAAAAGTTATATGTCTTATAGTGAATTAGAAGATGATTAGAAGTCATCTGTGACATAACATAATCTATAATCAAATTCTTTAGACAAATGGCTGATGGAATCGAAAATAGGTTTTAGGGATTGTTCCCATACATATTTATGCTTGTGGTATAAAAAACTCAATGTGAGCATATGCAACGGTAAATAGGTCATGTGTTCATACGTTGTGGAACGACGATTTTTTCAAGAAATGATGTTCTGTTTTTGAATTATTGTGCTACTGCTACAAACAGTTTTTAAATTTCAGTTTATTATCGTACCTACACGTCAACAGTGGCATCATGTGAATTGGTTTCATGTTACCGCACTAAGGAATGGCTATGTTATCAGAAGCATTATCACTGTAATTATAAAAATCCCGAATAGTGATCCAATCAACCAATCTTTCAAGAATCAATGAAAGTGGTAGCACCTACAAATAATATCTATAGTTTAACATTACAAATGCGAAAGTGATTCCCTCTGCCTGTCTGTTTGTATTTTCCACGCCTTAATGCCTGAACAGACAGGTACATAGGTAGACTGGACTATGACCTGACTTGAGACGTAAGATGGTTTTTATACCGAAAGTGCATTTCCGTGGGATAACATCCTATCTCCACTTGGCAAATAACATCTGGCCAAATGGCTGCGTACGGTTATCCCACAATAAGCCAAACTCCACGTGAAATAAATAGAAAAAAAAACCTTTTTAAAAACAAGTTTTTATTTAACTGAAAGTAGAAAATAAACTTTCAATTAAATCAACCCCATCGATTTATTACATCATAACATTTATATGATAGAAAAGTTTGTCGCGAGATTTACCAGAAGCATTTAAATAAAAGGTTTCTTTTTAAAATCATTTTTGAATATTTGCACCAATTAGGTAAGTTCAGAAAAGAGGAAGAAGGCAAAAGAGGAGCTTTTCGGAAAACCAGAAATTAGGCCTCATCGTAATAAAATAGGGAAGGAAATATATTTCGATTTTTATTAACAACGAAACGAAAAGAAAAGTCATTAATATTACTTATTGTTCATATTTCTAGTAACAATATATCTAATCTAAATTATAAGCTACGGAACCTCTGTATAGTGAATGACAAAACGACAGAATTGTTTAAATAATGGTCTCCTATATTTAAACGATTTGATAATAGATCCAGTCTTAATGATATTCTGCTTGACATCGAGAAATTAATGTTTTATCCAAGGTCACCATTTCGTGTCAATACCCTTAGAATGCTAGGCGCTGTTTTTTGTGAACCTCTATTTTAATATAAAAGGATAAAATTTCAATGGGATGGTACCTGTTTGTTTCTGACATTCGTACAGATCTCAGCAAAGATGAAATTCTTGGTAAGATCATCTGTTTTATATCATTAACTAAAATAAATCCAACTTCTTAAATTTAAATTAATAGTTTAAATAGTTTTCAATGAGATCAAAGTATTATCCTTCACTAACTAATGATTTTAATTTATTCCGCAGGTACTTGCTCTGTGCGTGTGCGCTGCCAGCGCGGCCAGCTACGGTCAAACTCCCTTCGGATCGAGTGGTTACAAGAACTACAAGGGCCGCCCAAGCCTGAACACCGCCGCCGCTGCCGTCGTCGCTCCCGCCGTCTTCGCCGCTAAGGCCGCCGCCGTGGTCGCAGCCCCCGTCGCCGCTGCCGCTGCCGCCACCTACGACGCTGGTGCCACTACCTACCAGGCCGCCAAGAGCGTCGTCAACAAGGCTTACAACGACGAGAGCCAAGCAGCCATCGTCCGCTCTGATTCTGAAGTCAACTCTAACGGTTACAACTATGCGTAAGTGTTCACTTTTTACTGAAATTTTGACTATTTTGACTCCAGATCCAAATATCTGAAAAACAGATTTCTTCGATTCGATCTTATTCGATCTTTCGATCTCAAAAGAGTCCTTAATTTTAATTTACGGTCTTAAATATGTTTCTGATACTTTGTTTCATACAATACATGCATACTTCGTAAATAGTGGATTTTGAATCCGAATGACGGTAATACAATATTTCCTTCTTCCTCCAGCTACGAAACCGCCAACGGTATCTCCGGTGAGGCTGCCGGTGAGTTGAAGCAGCTCGCAGAAGGCGCAGTTATCGTGAGTATTTCTTTATTATGAACAAATTTTACACAAATCATTTATTATCATAAACTGACTGATCTATGCATGTATGCTTATTATCAAGAACTAGTCTGGTACCGCCCAGACCAGAAGGTCATGTTTAAGATGATACTTTATATGATAAGTTATTGTTCTGCGTATAAGGCAGGAAATTAATGATAATATGCATATTTGTAGCATGACATTTCTAAACGAAACAAATATTTTTGTCTAAACGAAATTCCTTTGAACACAAAGATTGTAATTAATTAAAGTCATCACAGTGTTGATAATGTTTTGGTTTATATTGCAGGTCTCCCAGGGTGCTTACCGTTACACCGCCCCCGACGGTACCCCTGTGCAAATCACCTACACCGCCGACGAGAACGGATACCATCCCCAGGTAAAATACCAACATATTTAACATAAACCAAGCAAGATCTGAAGAGAAATTAGATTTACAACGCATGCGTAACAAATGGATCTTCTTAGGTATTTGTACGTTTTTAGTACAAGCCGTCATTCCAATCTTCCAACATTGCTTCCATAATAACCTATCTGTTTGCAAATTGAGTTTTTAACATAATATGACGATAAAAAGATGACAAGTTAACACTGTATTCATATTGGCTTATTCATAAATGAAATACCTACCTGTAGGGTGATTCACTTGCAGTCATGTTTCTTACTGCAAGGCCCTTAATCAAGAAAACTGTCCACGCATCCTTCACGGAACTGTTTTTCTTTTGTTACTACCTTTGTGATGTAACCAAAGTGTATCAAAATAATCCACCGATGATGATTCTTACTGCTGTGTCTAAACCCTCCTGTCTATCAGCGGGGAAGAAAAATGTGTTGTGCAGATACTGATTGTACTTTTTTTTCCAGGGTGATGTCCTTCCCGTTGGTCCCGAAATCCCTGAGGCGATCCTCCGCTCCCTCGCCTACATCGCCGCCCACCCCAAGGACCCCGCCCAGAAGTACTAAACATTGACTTGACCAACTACAGAGATACCGCTGAACAAGCCAGCGCTCTTACCACAGACTCTGCCTACATATAATATGAAGATGTTGAATTGCAGTAGATTATTTTTGTGTCAATAAAGGAACTGTGCCATCATTTTGTGCTTTCATTGAATTGAGGTTATTTTTAGTATTTGTTTTTCAGATTTCATTACAGAAATAGAAACTACAAAAAAAGTTGACTAAAGTAACGATATTGTTTAATGTGAAATCAAAACATTATTTATTAATTTAAAAAAATACAAAATGAAGAGCTTCCTCAAGCAATCAGCCTTGCTACCAATCTTTACAATAGGTGCTATTTTCGCTAAACTCATTCTGAGAAAAAAGAAAAGAATCGATGCAAGTTTAAGTCAATAGCCATTTCGACGTTTTAAACACAAAAGTACTAGAGATAACCGAAATGCACTTCATTAACTGCCTCGTTGGTCAAGTGGTCGTAAGCGCGACAGCTAAGCATGAGGTCCTGAGTTCGACTCCCAGATCGGGCAAGGTGTTATTTTGTTTTTCCACCAGGAATCTCTCAGTAGCAGCCACATCTAGATTTTTGTCCGGTTAATGGCAATTGGCTCGCCCTCTATTACACTGGACTAAAACTGGCACAATAAGCTATTAGAAGTGAAATAACCGGCCAACTAGCAAATGTGGCACGTATAAATACAATGTTGCAGTTTGTGGGTGTATTTGTTAATTAATTAATCCCACCTGTGTAAGACCAATTGATATCCTGGTTGCTCTCTTTTGTTTATTGTTCTTTTCTCTTAGTTTCTTTTAACTGAGAAACTGATTAATTCAATCAACGTGAGTGTAACTAGTTTATAAAAGGTGTAAACGGATGCTTCACGAAGTCGTCAAATAAGCATTCTGTACATCAACCTAAGTAACTCTACGCAAAAAATATTGCTGGGAAACGATTTTGTTGTGAAAAATAACTTTTTACTGTAGGACTCAATGTAACGCACTCAAAATATTGTGCTGATGGATGCATTGAATAGTACGGGGGTCGTGGAGGTACTTAAAGCAAAGTGGAGGAAAATGCTGGCAATGTGAAGTGGGACTGGGCCGGCTATTCATGTCGAATCAATCGCTGGGCTAAAAATCAGAATGGTGATGCCAATGGATAGAACTCGACATTTAGCGTCGTAGCAGGTCCAAGCGAAGATGGCAAGACGAGTTAGACTGCTACATAAAAGACTGGACTACAGAAGCGGAGATCCGCACGAAGCGGAAAGAGTGGAAGGAGGCCTTTGGCCAGTGGGACACCATGGGCTGATATAGTAATAAAAGCATATTGTGTTTTTAGGAAATCAGTTTTTTTTTAATTACTGAAAATTTCAGAATGATGTACTGTCATACGTGGTAACTGTTTTAGCGTCGGTGTCGCTTCCATCCTGTATAAGATTCCAGTAGCATATCAGTTGAGCTACTTTAAAAATAAAGAGGTCAGGGAACTAATAAATTAGGTTAGATGAGCTTTTGTGAAACCAGTAGCAAAATATTAACATACTGATCAAAATGAAAATAAAACAATGTGAAAAGTGCAAGAGGTGAACGATCTATGTTAATTTTATTTGCATAATTAATTAGACTATTCACCTAGTAGACACCTACTTATTAATCTTCTCTTATTAATAATTATCTACTAATGATATTCTCGCCAGTCCTGTTCCTGTCTATTAGGTGTTTATAATTAAATTAACCAGCAAAGTATCTCAAAATAATTTGTTGGTGTGAATGTATTTAATCATGACGGTTTGATTAATGGGTAACCTTTTCACACTATTCATTAATTAATTTGTGCCTTCTTCTTAAATGTTTTCGAATAAATCAAAAACAGTTCAAGGGAGGTTCTAATTGCGTAAACAGCCTCCGATTGTTTGGTTTCTGCAAGAAATCAGAATCAGAACATAGTAAGTTGTCTGTCGTATGACATGTGCTAGTTTTAAATACCATAGGAAACCAATAATTGCCTTTAGTTGACTAATCCTGGAGGAGAATGAAGAAGCTCGTGGCTAAATAATAACTGCCGCTCGGATCAATCTTCAGGTTCAGCCACGCATGCATAGGTCAAGTATAAAATATAGCGAGCGTTAATCAAGATTAGGATAGCATTGAAAAACCTATCAAAATAATAACGGCAATGACGTGAGAATGAAAGCCGACCACCGACCTAGGCATCTGCCTAGGTCGGTGGATGGGTGACCACCCATTACATACCGAGTTTACTCCGTGCCCTGGCAAGCACGCTAAGCCGTTGGTCCCGAAAGTCCGAAAGCTTGACAACCAGTCTTACCATGGATTATCATATTACCCAGTACTAACTGGGTTGTGGAGGTAAGATATGCAGTCGCTCCATGTAAAATACTACTATACAGCTGCATCCAGTTAGATAGGAAGCCGACCCCAATATACTTGGGAAAAGGCAAGGTAGATGAGTTGAATTATCCCATTTCGGGATGACTTGAGAGCAACGATATTTTCTTTTTCAACGAGCAAGTGAATTATTTAGGTCTTGCACAGGTTAAACAGTACAATTCAATATCCTTTTCGAACGGATATATGTATATGACCAGACACTGATAATGTCTGAAAACGTCAACCCAACACGCTCTATTAAAATAACCTGATTTATTTCGGAAGCCATCATTCGTATTTATACTAAAAGAATGACGTCGTACGAAACACGATATCTTCTAATTAGACAGCTAGCATATGGATTACAAATTACCTAGTTATCATTATTTTTGTTCTTTTATGCAACACCTGACGGAAACAATAATAAGAACAAAGAGTGTTAATAATATGTTAATATTGTCGACAGAAGAATAAGAAATCGTAATTTTGTAATTAATTGTGCTTACCATCATATTCTGATCCCATTCAAGAAATTGTTTCACAAATGGGAAGCTACATTACCCCGAGTGTCATACCTAGCGAAAGTAGCATAATATCATGTCTGTATTCCCCGAAGGGCTATCCTAATTCGTCAGCCGGACAGTCACTTTAACATTAAAAATATTATGTATGAATTATAAAATATTATGAATACACAGAGTAAGATACACTAACTCAATTAACAGCACTTAGTTATAGAGTTGCACCATTAAATTAATTACTTCCAGGTACCTACAATCACGTACCACACATTGAAGCAGGATGTATATTTCCGAGTGCCTGCCATTTGTTTGGCTCCGTATCACCTAAAACAGCATTGCCAATATGACTGTATCAGGCGTCTGTCATTTGATGCTAACTCAATTATCAATACATATGCCTGTCAATGACATTATTCCTTATAATTTTATCACAAAATATATTTAGTACGGCTTCCTATGATCTATAAAAGGTCCCTTTCTTAACTTAACCGTTTAGATTGGTGATAAGACTGTTAGGAGCTGATGTGGAGTCTTTCACCGCCTGTGACTACTTTATAGCAATCATTCTGTTAATCACACTGTGCTCATCTCAAAACTTCTAGGGTTTGAAATTATACTTTCAATTTCAGTAAGAAATATTTTAAATATGATTAATTAATTTAATATGTATCTGTCTTTATTTATCTTCATTTTGTTATAAATAAATAAAATTATTTTATTTCAGACCACAAGTCCATTTAGTTAGTACAACACACAACTTAGAAACTAGTGTTAGTACTTAAATCTACCAGAAAAAGGAACAATTATTATCTATTAAAAGCCACAGTGGCATGTAGGCGTACCCAATGCCCCAGTATGTGGCTGTCCCACCTGTCCGCTATAGTGCTCAGGATGCTGTTGGGGCTGACGCGTACCCTGCGCATGATGGAGGCGCATCGCTTGCGCATGATGGCGTGAAAGCCATCTATGCCCGCTTCTGCGAACATGCCGGAAGCACTGCAGTAGCGCGGCAACCCCATCAACACCCTGAATGCATTATTGTACTGCACGCGCAGAGAAATACACGAAACATAACCTTTACTTATTTTCAGGCAACTTTGATCCGAATTGTATTTTTAACGTACAATATAGTACAATTTGTGTTAGTAATTAGAACCTTAAAACTGACAGGAATTGTCTTCCCAAATTAGAGGTGGTTGGAGCCCATGAAAGGCAATCGATTTTTTTTTTATGCCAGTGAAATAATTTAAAATAAAATAGATAACATTAACATACAACCTAGGTAGTAGGTATTATTATAAAGTTCATAGTATAAATGAACATGACTGCAGATATATCTGCATATCTTTAGGTTACTTCCATTTCAAAAGTCATGTATTCATTGAAATACATTCAAGTCCCAAAAATGGGATGTAAGATAGTGCTATAACTAATAGGTACACCTACGCAAGACCTAGAAGCTAGATACTACCTTCAATGCTAAGCTGTTTATGAAGTAAATACCTAAGAATATGATTATGACTATGCTCCGAGGATGTCCAAGCCATATGCGATAAAATCAAGAGATTATTATGTTATCAACTGAAAATTTGCATATTACAAATGGAGGTTGTGGCAATTAAATTAATTATTTATGCTCAATTAATGAAGATGACAGGATTCTGAATTACGCATCAGTGAACTTACCAATGTGTTCGTACTTAACAATGTTACACTGCACTTGTGAATAATCCGAGCTAATCATATACAATATCATACAGACCCGCGCAAGTGGATAAAATACATATTTATTAAAAAAATAAGTTAAGTGACATTTTAGACTTTATTGGTTTTGCAAGGATAACCGATCTATTTATAAAAAGAGCAAAAGTTTGACCTATGACATAATTCTTACTTGACTATCCTAGTATACTATAACAAAAAAAATCACCCTGTCCGTCCGCACTGGCTTATCAGGTATTCAAGAAAAACTATTCTTTCTACGGAAGATTTCTTCTAGGTAGATTTCAGAGCAGCTGTGGTTTCAGCGAGATTGAAATAAATATTGGGTACATGTAATACGCTACAGGTACCTCATCTTGAAACTGGAATTTAGCAGAAAAAACTTATACTGTCACTTACGGGATATCGGGAGCTCAAAATAATATACAATCACGGAAGATGGGATGGGAACAGTGTTTGGAATTTAGCAATGAACCATAACTGCTACTTTCGTACCTGGAATCTTTACTTTTATTAATGACTATTATTTAAATTACCCCAATTCATGAATTTTAATTAGCATTTACTGGTTAGTTACGCAACTTTGACGACAGCAATAAACATAAAAATTTTGGTGTCAATAAATTCAAGAAAACATTTTCATTAAATCCAAGCGGATCTCAGTTATAAGATTAAAAACTATTTCTAAGGATGAAGTCATCCACAGTTGCACAAAATTAATAAAGAACTCGTTTGTAAAACATGAAATGTGACAATTTAAGAGTGTTTCATTTCACTTGAATGTTTGCGACTTAAATTATTAGACTTATATATTTAGGTACACACAAAATACTTAACAAGACATTATATTAAGATAGAAGAGCACAAAAGTACTGCTTGTGTATATATTTAAGTAAATAGTAATACAAATTGAGCTTTTGTAAAGGTTGGGAGGTTCTTTAATTTGAAAGTAAATACTTATACAGGGTGGAAGGACCGCCTCAGAAAAGGTAAACACGTACTCAGTGTATTCTGAAACCTTATTAGCAATTTTTAATTGACTTGCCGGTCAAAATGTATGCAGCAGCTGATTTTTTTTCCCGGGGTTCGTTCCACCCTGTAGATACGCCCAGATAAAAAATGCTCATAGGTATAACATTGTGTGTTATCTTTAATGCAAAAGACTGCAGCAAAGACTAGCAGAGTTAGTCTAGAGACTTATTACCGATCTTTTCGGGTAAAAGTTAGCTTATCAAATAATCGCTATAAAATGTATCTAGCGATTATTTTCTAATCTAACAAAGGGTTCGGTCAAATATCTTGACAAAAACAAGGGCTGAAACAAATTATTTATTAGACCAATACAAATATTTTAACCTCAACAACCTGTCAATCATTTAAAAATATATACAGCTACTTCATTAAAAAAACGAGGAGAAGCCTCTACAAACTTGAATTAGTTCATCATTCAAGTAAAAAAAAACTATGATTATCATAATAATTCAATTAAAGTCCATAATAGGCCATTACTAGGCGCACAGTTATAATGAGTGGTTGTTTGGAACTACTGTTTACGCATCGAACCTTACATCATTTTGTTAGGAGAGGATACAGATAATGGGTATCAGTAGCGAAGGGTCAATTTTTGTAACAGGTAAGTCGGAGTACATGTTTAGTGTGATTATAATTATTATTTGTCTATAGAATACTGACGTCATTTTCAAAGGGAATCCGGTAGGAATCGATTTGTATGGAACCTTCGCCACTGATAGATATCGGTGTCAATTATTGTTGTTCAGAAGAATACGGCTGGTTACCGCTATTAAATTAAACTTTAAGAATTTCGTTTTTAGGTTGTAAATCTTTGTACACGATAAGGAATCGTGGAAAGAAGACATTATGATAATATTGTGGTTGCAAGCTTATATAAAATCCATAGTACATACAATAATTCTTGTTTTTGTATTTTGCAAAAAAAATACGGAAAACGAAACATTTTAACCACAAACACCGCTATATTAATAAAGATGATTTTAAGGAAATTAGGAATACTAGTTAATATTATAATTAGATCAATTTTTACTACCGGCATTGGAAGAATTGGCCTCGTGACAACGATGATGCAGTTTATCAACGTATGCTCATCTGTGTTATAATATTGTGATTTGGATTTTATTAGAGCATATAATTAATTAGTATACAAAAACGGTTCTCAAACTGGAAGTCACCAGGACCGTATTTTTTTAAATTAGTTCTATTAAAAAGAACCGTATTGCACTGGACCATGGCGGAATTTTGCCCACTGCCTCTAACAGCGACTAAGCCTGTGTGACAGCGTCAGTAGTGGGAATCATCTAGGCTGATTATTATGCATGGATTAAAAATGCCCCGTTGGTCTAGTGGTCACAAGCGCTCGATTCCCGGGTTGGGCAATGTATGTTATTATTTGGTTCGACTGCTGAGCATGAAGTCGTCCTGGGTGCGATTCCCGTCCTGGGTTGGGTCAAGTGTCATTGGATTTTCTCTCAGGAATTTCTCAGAAGCAGCATTTGTGCCCAGTTTATGGCAATAGGCTCGCCCCCTATTATATGGTACTTAAATATAACTGGCGAAATGTGGGTGGTACTGTTATGTACACCTCTACCTTACCCTTCAGGGATTTCGATATTTCGATCTTTATGTCCCATTTTTAAGAGTTGAGGATGCTCGACCACGCAGCTAAGCACGTTGAGTAAAGATGGCGTGATGCATCTGTCAGCATTAGATTTCTGTTGCTTTATGTTGACTCCTTAAAAGTTTCAAGAGCTTCTAAGTTTTAACATTTCATAACTGTTGCTTGTATTCAGGAGATTCTAAATTACATGGTTTTTTAAACGTGTAATATGGCTCTGAAACGCCATCGTTGCTGCTCTTTATCTGCACAACACACTGAAACTATAAGCAATCAGGTGCAGAAGTCAATCCACTGTGGCCAGCGACTGTTGAATGTTTGACGTCAACGTCAAAACAACTATGATCAATAAATTGCAAATTACTCAGTTGCAGGTTTGCACCCTAACCCACAGCAACAAGACGATACATCACCTGCAATTATCGCTTACCATTAATATAATATTATAACACATGTGCTAGAAAACAAGCAGTCATACATTTTACAATCATCACCATTACTTACTGATGTTCTGTCGTTGAATACTGATATTAAACCGCATCTGGTTAGACTGGCTACTGAGTAGCATGACATAGATACTTGGAAAATGGCATGGCACCATGTCAGATGATGTTAGGGTTAGGTTCCAGTTTGAATAAAAGCGCCTGAATTTGATATATTATAAGATCTGCTTACGTAATTGCTTTTAAAGTATCGTAATCTTCAAGTTTGAAGTTCAAAAGGCTTTCAAAAATAATTAACACATTTGCAAACCCGGTAAGTAAGCCTTTCATTTTCCTTAGGAACTACAACAATAGAAAGTTATTATGGAGTCACTAAATTTAGCAATTATGATGATGGAAAAGTTTGGAAGAGAGTCCTAGATAGGAACAGTCTTGATCAGGGTTCTTCTTACAGCTTTGCAGTACACAATACACAATGTGTGTGACTTTCATCTTATCACTTCACAGACCCTGGAAAAGAAAAAGATTTGCAAATATGAGTCAATATTATTTTTCATAAGTTATTTAAGTATCCTTTATACCATTAACTATAAACATCTACTCCTACAATCTAAGCTTTTCCCAAGAAAAGCTAAACCATACTAAAGTTACGATTTGGTTTTATTTCCTTTATCAACTCCTTATTTTCAGTAAAAACTTAGGTGAGGTTATAAAATAGTAGTAACGTAATTTTTTGCAGTTATTTATTCAAGAAAACATATACAACATTTGCACAAGCTCGTCATCAGCATTCTCATGCCCTTATCCCAATTTATTTGGGGTCGGCGCAGCATGTCTTCTTCTTCCATACTTCTCTATTACTCGTCATCTCATCAGACACCTCCTTTCGTGCCATATCATTCTTCACACAGTCCATCCATCGTTTCTTTGGTCTTCCTCTACTCTTATCAACATTAGCACAAGCTATTGCGCAGTTACTGTACTGTACACATTTTCATAGGTTTAGTATCCAGAAAACTAAAGCCGATCTTCGCGGGAGTTTTGTCTACTGAAAGTCTTATTTGCAGCTAATGGAAAGGTGGATGGGTGACCATCCATTACATATCGAGTTTTCTCCGTGCCTCGGAAAGCACGGCAAGCTAGTTAGTCCCGACTGTTATTCGTAGATCTTTGACAGTTACAGGTAGTAAGTGGCCCGAAACTCCGACAATCGGACTAAGGGGTAACGTATTACCCAGTACTGAGTTGTGTAGATGTCAGATGGCTCGTCGCTTCTTTTAAAATACTGGTATTTAGCTGCATGCGGTAAGACTGGAAGCCGGCTCCAGCCTATTTGGAAAAGGTTGTGATAAAGGCTGTGTGGATAAAGGTGAGCTTGCTTAGTTTTATATTTGTCACTATTAAAATAAAAGTTTTACTAATTATTACGAAATCAACTCTGTGCATTTTGATCGCAGCCTGAGGCATATTTGGCATATTGATTGAAAAACAAATATTTACCATTGAAACTTTATATTAAGTTCAATGTTATATTGTTATGAACAATGAACTATCTAAGCTCAAAATGCCAAGAGAAACTTTTGCATTACGCGCCACACCTAGAATTCACACTTCTGAAGTGGAAGTATCCAAGTTCCTTGAAGTTATTAAGTTTATGATAGTTTTTTATACAATATTGGATTTAAATAACTGCCTGTTTACATCTCTCAAACTGTGTATTGTTAATCCCAATACATTAATGCATTAGTTCTGAAAAAATCATACATTTTGTCTGAAAAAATAAAGTTAGACCATTGTAACGGGTTGTAAAAGTTCTAATTTAACAACCATTTTATTAAAAGAAATGCTTATTTCAAATTTACAGTAATTAACTTTTAATGATAATTACCTGCGATAAATAAAAAAAATTAAAATATAGTCTGCCAAGTCTAGTCAAGGCTTGAAGTACCTACTCTGCTACGTATCTAAATTGTAAAGTTCACCAACAAACGCCTATATTTCAAAGATTCGTATCTCAAATTGTCGCGGCGACTAAATTAATCAATGAGGATGATACTCTCAGATTGAGAAACGCTGTGCTAATGAATTAGCGTCAGACAACACATTATAAATGAGACGAACTGGACAGAGGAACATTATTAAATTAGATAAAAAAGGTATAAATAGGCATTGATCTATAGAAGAGCACATTCAAGTAGTTAAGTTCGCTCGATAACAACGAAAATGCGCAGCTTTTTGGTAAGTGTCGAGTTTTGTGTGACATAGTTGAAACCATCAGTGCATGGCTTCAATTTGCCATTAGTAAACAAGTTATGACGGACACTTAGTGCTAATAAAGTTTCACGGATTATAAAGTATTAATTTAATTTATGAGATATTAACGTCAGATCTTTGATTTTTTTATTAATATTTAAATAAATAACTTAATTTGTTCCCACTGCTGTGTATTAAGTTTTGTTTATTTGTTTCAGGTGCTTTGCCTGTCTGTGACAGTGGCCCTTGCGGCTGAACCTGCTGGAAGGTACCTACTTATTGATTTTTAAAGGTTTTTTGTTATTTAACTCTATTATTAATACTCGAAACGGGATATTTACCATGTTTACTGTTTCTTTGTTTTTTTCGAGTATTCATAATAAAGTAATGACCATGAGAGTTTAAATTCAACTCTGTTTTATTTCTTTTATATTGTATTCTATAAGTATTGCGTATAGTGCTGCAATATTATGTTATTTCGAAGTTTCATTGGTGCAAGGTACCGAGTAAAATAAAGATAATATTAAAATAATCTTAATCATGCAAGAAACTAATTTTTACTATAAATTGCAAAGGATATTTCACACTTAATTATTTGTTTTCATAAAATTATAGTAAAAATAATCGTTACCTATTATTATTATTTGCGAAGATGACACTGTAAATCCCACACAGAACTTGTACGTACCTAATTCGCAGTTTAATCGACCTGAGTCAGTTTTGGGAATTTAGCACCGGATTTTTGGTGGAAACACCACGTTCATAAACTCATAAATATACCTTATAAAGCAACTGCATTTTATCCATGACATTTGTCCCCAAATAGTGCTTCCTATTTTGTATGCAATACGTGTTTAACAATAATATGTTTTATCATTCAGGGCTGTCTACAGTCCCTTCTCCTTCGGTACCACTACCCGGAAGTACTCTGGCTTCTTCGGCACCACTCCGAAACCCTTAGCGTACAGGCCCACGACTTCGAGGTACTACACGACTGCCCCGCGGTACGACGCCTCGGGCCGCGACAGCGCGGGACGCTACGACCCCGGCAAATACGATAGCTCTGGCAAATACGTACCCGACACCTCTGGCATTTACAAGTAAGTGCACATTTATTTTGCATATATTCGTTTTCGTCTTGCATTTGGGCCGTGGAGGCTGAACTAAAATCATATTGCAAGCTGCCTCTAGGTTGCTATTACGAACAGTCGCTGAAGAATATGGCTGCTTAGCATTATTAGTAGTTTCCTTAAAATTGGATTTTTGCAAATCCAAAATAATAATTATTAATGTTTTCATTTACCAGTTCACCTTAACGATAATATTTAGCTGTTAAATGTTGATTGTGAATCCGTAGATGTAAATTAGTAAAAAAACTAAAAATAGAATCCATCTACGTTTTGCAACAGTTTGCTGGTTCGTTTTCACTGCATTCGTATGAATTATGAATGTACTGCTGAAATGCGAATTGAATGAGTTCATTCTCAAGTAACATTTTCTAACTGTGATTTGTTTGGTTTAGTGGTGACCGTGGTGACCGCGGTGGTGCCGGAGGTTTCTACTCCGGATCGGGATCCGCTGGTGGTCCCGGTGGTGCTTACTCCGGATCCGGATCCGCGGGTGGTCCCGGCGGTGCTTACTCTGGAGCTGGATCAGCTGGAGGCCCCGGCGGACCCGGCGGTAAATACACTGGATCTGGCAACGCTGGCGGTGCTGGTGGATTCTACAGTGGTGGTGACGATGGTGGCCGTTACAACCCTGATGGCAGCGGTGCTTACAAGTGAGTACATATCTACACCCAAGACTCATATGAATCAAAGAACTATCTATCAAATACAATATTACTACAAAAGGTAATTAAAAACAAGTGCATATTGTCGTAACTATATTCCTAAAAGACGATATAATTAGCAGTATATTATATGTAGTATCCGTGGTCTATATCATTAACAAATGATTGAACAGATAGATCATAAATTAACGGGTGCTAATTAGATTAGTTAGAATATTTAACAGTTAATGACAACACTTGATTATGCTTACGATGTTGGCCTTACTTAAATTAATATTCTACAGCGGTGACCGTGGAGACCGTGGCTCAGCGGGAGGCTTCTACACCGGTGACAAGAACAAAGGTTCTGGAAGCAAATTTAGCGGATCAGGCAGCGGCAGTGGATTAGCCAGCGGCAGTGGATTAGCCAGCGGCAGTGGATTAGCCAGCGGAGCCGGCATCGGTTCCGGCAAATACGGTTCTGGCAGTCTCTCAAGCGGCCTAGGCTCCGGTTCAGGTTCTTCTAGCTCTGGCTCCGGCGCCGGTTCTGGCGCATACAAGGGATCAGGCTCCGCTTCTGGTTCAGGATACGACTACAAATACGGTATCATCCGCCAGGAGACCGAAGTCCTTCCCGACGGTTACCACTACCTCTACGAAACCGAGAACAAGATCCTCGCTGAGGAAGCCGGTAAACTGGAGCAGATCGACCCCGAAAATGACGGCATCAGGGCTAAGGGATTCTACGAGTACGTCGGTCCCGACGGTGTTACTTACAGGGTGGACTACACTGCTGATGAGAACGGTTTCATTCCCGTCGGCGCTCACATTCCCTAGTAAATCTAGTCCAACTCATGTACCTTAGCAAAATACGCTGTACCTGTCCTAAATAAGTTTAATAAAGACGCTACTTGTTACTGAATTTCTTTTATTTACTTAGTTGATGGCTTCATCTAGTTTGTAGTACAGAAACTTGATGAAGAGTTTCAGTATTGATGCCTATTTTGTCTTGTACATTTTTGCAATGACAATGTGACTAGATTTTAATCAGGATAATTTATGCGTGATTACAAGTTTTTGATTAGGTGTCGTTCAAAATCACACCACCTTTTTGCAAATACTTTGGGGCCGGTTTTTAGTATAACCGGATACGGGTTAATATGTCAGTAGGTATAATATGTCACTCAAGCAACTGGCTATACATTATAGATTGAACAGTTTAGACCTTTCGTTATATATTGTACATACCTACTGACAGTCTATAAATGCCGCAGGTAAATATAACACCTTTGCATTGAAACATCAAGAAGATACACATTACAATATTATTGTAAGATGTCACACATTATAATCCAAGTAAGGTAATCTGCATCAGAAGGTTTTATGTTAAACTCTTCAAAAATGGTGTACTGGCCTCGAATATTTTAAGCAGCTGGATCACAATGAGGTCAGCTACAGGTTTAAAAAATATATTAGTAAAGAGGAAAACGATTTTTTTTTGTTTCGGTAGCAACCGATTTTAAATTCATGTAAGTAATTCACTGTCGATTTCGATACCAACACGCAGCTTTAGTGACCATAAAAATTGAGTGCGTCACTTTTGGCTGTGACATCTACTTCTAATGCACGACGTAAAGGTCTCTGTTCACTTCAATATAGTAAAAAGTTTTGTTTGTCAGTACAGTATTTATTATTATAATAATTTTGCATATTACGCTGTTTACCTGGGGTCGTTTGATGTGAGATCATAAACTTGTGGTTATAGTGGGTGGTATTGGGGCTGCCCTGCTTCTTCAGTGCCTCGGGCTTGTTTGCGGAGGCGCGCACCGACTGTTTTCACGCCACCATGTGCAATTGTGCACGCGATGCGCTTTCTCAGTGCGCAGGGTGCGCGCCAGCTCTAATGCTGTACTGGCGATGATCACTGGGCGATTTTACTGTCCCTACATCGGGATTTGCCGTGGCAGACACATACCCTGAAGTGTCCATTTCATTAATTTGGTAGATTACGTGTATTTTAATCTTATTTTGCTTATTTTGTTTTAATGTAATATTGGTATCATTGTCACCTGAAATAAAAACATTTAATTTATTAAATCATTAGCTTTTCACTATAATTGGGTAAAGTGTATTCAGTTACCGGACAAGTATTTAGCGATCTACATGGGTTTGCACTTTCATATAGGTCACTGCCGTTTTTACACATGAAGTAACGATTCCAGGTTTCTAGGTACAATCGTAGTGGCATGGTATCATCATCATATTCCCGCCCTTGTCCCATTCTATGTGGTGCTGGCGCAACACTTTGTCTTCTTCCATTCTCCCCTGTCAGACGTCATGGTATCATTTACTCCTTTTCTTGATATCATTCCTCACACAATCCATCCATCTTTTAGTTAATTAATTATACTTCTAACATAATACGAGTTAGTTAATTTTGTATGTGTTACTTGCGCCTAATAAACGTTTCAGTGTATGTGAAACTGGGTAATTTTACTTACAAAGAGGATTTTGTGGGTGCTATTTAAAATACTCCTACAGAAGTAGATGGAGCAATACCTGCTAGTCTGTAGATTTTCTTGAGGATATAGTAGGCATATTTTGTGGAAGGCGACAACAACCTGCTTGAAATAACTGTCTCAAATGAGACAACTAATTTTGAAATTATGGAGACAATCCCTTTGTCAGGTAAAATGATATCGGATTGTTTTGTTAATGCCCAGTGTCTAGAATCCAACGGCAATACACTGAACCCCCTAAAAAATTTATTAATTGATGTCGTTAAAAAATCTAAAACTGTTTAACATTTCAGTTCATGTTATTATTACTTACGTATTTTGTTGATTTCTTATTTAGAGGTATAAGAAATAGGGGATAAGTTTCTCATCCTTCATAAAAAAGAGAGGATCCTCCCGTCTTGAAGGTTGTTGGGTCTGGTGGACTTCTGCTAACCATACACACATTTTTGTACCTCGCGGGCGCGATATAGACGATGCAGGTTTGTGAACATAGATGTCGCTATATCACTCTTCTTCAAGACAGGAGATCAATAGTAAGTATTATCGTTCAAAAATCTTGTGATGATTGCTGGGCCAGGAAAGTTCCAGTGAGTTGGAAACGGATGCCGCACTACTACGACGGTTCACGATGGGTCGGGACTATCTGCGGTGATATCCCTTTGATTCGGGGTGATGCTGCATTATATTCCAGTGCGTCAGAGTGGTTGGTGCAGTTCTGCGTAGTGACTGGTTTCTACGTCGTCCAGGAGAGAAGTGTATCTGTTCGATGAAGGGCCGTAGTGCAGTGTGCTGTTCCAAGTTCGCTGAAAAGACTGCGGGTGATGAGGAGTGTGCGTCCGCTCATGCTGGTGGTCAGGATACCCGCAGAAGCCGTAGATAATGGCTGTCTGTATGACTCACTGCTTTAAAACTTGAGGTAGTGATGACGATAAATTTGCTGTGCTGATATTTGTGATCAGGGTCACCAGTTAAGAGTTGTGAGGAACAGGCGGTAAAGATCCTCATTCGGTGATGTGTTAGGAGGGTCACTGCCCGACGGGTCGTCGGGGATAGTTATAAGTTTATATATTTTTTTATTTCAACGATTTTTAACCTCATTTTTATATGAATCGTAACAATTCGTGTGTTGCATGTGTTGTTAACAGTAGAAATCTATTAAATTCATTAATTTAGTCGCTACGACAATGCACAATTGAAATTAGCTACATTTGTCAGATACGAGGAATTATTAAATGCTAGTTCCGCGGATTTGCACTATCCCCGACGATATCTTATGTTAATAGATTACTGAGTTCGCACGATGCATGATTTTAGTTCATGTGTTGCATCATAGATGTCGCTACAATTACAGTGCAGTGAATAGAGAGCTTTATAATATCGACTTTCCGATGTGACCTTTTATAAATAGATGCAGCAAGTGGTCAATAAAATCTTTTGATGTGCTATACCTTCCCTTAACGATACCTATATGCCGAAATAAATGCCATGTAGGCGGTATAACGATCAGATGACTCACAACGATAAACTGTACATTTTCAATAATAAAGTGCTCACTTTAATGAATTAAAGAAACAAACATATAATTATGCACAATTAATTATAGAATACTAAAGAGTAATTGCCAATTTGCCGGTCGGTACATAAATAAATATTTTTTGTCAGTAAACCGGCGTTTAGTTGATCGGTCATTGATCTAATATGACTTCTTCTGTGTACATTCATTCTATGACTAGTATGAACAGTTTCTTAATTTTATCATTAAAGGTTATCGACCTAAACTGAACGGGTTTCTGCACCTTGTATTTACATTAATATATACTTTGCATATGTAAGCTGAGGTTTGAGGGATATATGATATGAGGCATCATGTTATTACTAGCCAGTAAATTCTTATGGGGCAAGGTGAGTAGGCAAAACTACTTTATGGTAATATTAGTGTACAAGAATTATAATTTTACGTAAATCCTCCTATAATATTATTGCAATTTAATATCAGTTACCTTATATTATAATAAGGATTATTTGAGAATTAATAAAATACAAAAAAAAATTAAAAAAAACGTGTGAGTGATTTTGCTATGTATAGCGTATACTTAGCATGATCAAGCTAATGTGTACTCGTACCAGTAGTTTAATAAAGATGATATTACAATGACACGGCTATCAGGCTTTTACTACATAGAATCATTACCTACCTCAAACTATTACCATACCCAATTCTGAAAAACCCAATTCATATCTTTGAGGGGAAAACAACAACATAAAAACGTCAATGGTATTTAGATCCTGCTTAGATTCATGGAATAACCTAAAAATAACATTACTTCAAAGAAAGGGATGACTGTGTGTCGATAAAATATGCTTTATTTGATCATAAAACTTATAAATACAAGAGCATTTAGCAAATATTTGTAGTCTTAAAAGTATCTTTAAAACCAAGTCAACGTCTGCATTGTAATTTCGTTCCTGTAATAAAATTTGGAATTGGTAAGCATCTTTTTCATATTTTTCATTCGGTTTTGGAAAGTTTCATACTACTAATATATCTGCATACATAGCCTGTTTAGTTTGATATGCAAAATAATAAAAAAAACAGTAGCACTATTCGGTGTGTGTATAGATTTTGCTTTTTTTACAAGGTCTTTCGGTAGGTAGGTCGTTTATAGTATGAATTGTTTTTTTTGGGGATAACCCTACGTTAATTAGGTATTTAAAATATTTATTCATAATGTATTTAGTTTATATTAACAAAAAAAAAAAATGTGTTAAAGTTTGTATTTAATGAAGCTGAAGATCTGCATAACTTTATAGTTACTTTAGGAATTATCTAGCCTGTAATTTTTGCATCATCGGTGATGCTATTAGGATACCTCCTTTCGTTAAGTTGACTTTTACCAATTATATCTTAGTCTATTGGAAATTAACGCTGGCCTAAAAATTTAACTTATGAGACATCGGTCAGAAACATGTACTTACTTCTTAGTCGTTTCATGAATCCCTTTTGCATATTTTGAACATTGCGAATTACATAAAAATATATCGGAATTCGGATCTCCCACGCTGTGTCGAGGATAACTGCGTCAACCAACGTCAGGCCCTTGACCCAGCCGTCTAAGGATAGGAGGTGTCACCACCTTGTACCCTTACTAAGCTTTGGAGAATCCTGTCGGCATCGGTATTAAAATCCTGACGAAAATCTCAAAACTGGTTTTGTTAACAAAAGAAAACAATCTGGCAAGACCGAGTCGAAATAACAATTGAAGGTTCTATACATTAAGTTTTTAAATTTTACATAATTTTTGTCATTATTATTTACGTAGGTACATTAGTACAAAAGTCATAGTTAGTTCACAAAAATGTGATGCAAAATTAGACCTTATCAAATAAGATCAAGGACAAGACTGCATTTTGTTATGAAATTGTAATTTGATTTGGTATATAACACGTCAGAAATAATTTAGTCTAATCTGTAAAGCTGTCGTTACTAAGATGTTATGCCTCTATATTATAATAAAAAACACATCAATACTAAAAGCTCTAAATTGATAAACAAAATAGATTTTATATTTCTTACAACATAACAGCAATTATAACAAAGGTCCCGATCCATATATCTCTATATAATCTTAATATCTTTATATAATCTGAACTTTCTAAAATTCTTCTTCGACATGTTCAACTGGTTCGACCTTCCATAGTTGAAAAAAGAAACAAATTTTTATGAAATAAAACAATAAAACAAAAGATAAAACTACAAAAGAATTGTCTGGTATACCAGGCCAAAAAAAATGTTTTGTAGGCATATTTAATTTGTTGTTTATTTTTTCATTAATAATAGTTAAAACCATGCTGTGAACCTTTTTGTGAATCGCAGGTTTAATATTTCGGAAGAGGTTAAAGGACCTATGAATGTGTTAGATACAATCTTTTATTATCTTAGAGTAAAAAACAACAACGTTATGTAAACAGTAGTCTTATATATAAATAAAAGTGCAAATGGCACAATAAAGTCATTATTGAATGCATATTTGTCTTTATGGACCGATGCCTCTCATGTCACAACACGTAGGTATCCCAACACCTACTTAAAGCCGAACGGACTAGATTTTGTATGTCAACTAAGTCAACCAAGTCAAGAACCTAGATATAAATGGAATAATGTGTTGTGAACGCAGTCACACTATATTGTTGCATTTTAATCATTTTTGTTTTATGCAAATCGATGTGTGAAGTGGATCTTCAAACATTCCATAAGAGAATTACGACTCTCTTGCAAGTCGGTCGTCTCGAAACTGCTCGGGGTTGCTCAGTTAGTGACTAAATATATTTATTATAAAAAATGCAAAGTTGAAGTGCAAAGTGAATGATTAATATCGCTCATCCAAGTCGCAACGGAACTATTTATAATTTATAAGCTATGCTAATGTTTTAATCTGACCTCGTCACACCTTGATTTAAGGATTGTGTTCCACTTTTGGTACGTTTTAAATAAAATTTATTATACATTTAAATGTTAATTAAATGTCAATGATGAAGGAGATCATTTTGACAATATAAATGTATTTCCTCCGAGGTGCTAACCTATGACACATTATTTGATCTAGTTTCAGATCGAGAACATAATTTGTGGAGATAACAGGCCGACTGGTCGAGGATCTGATAGCTGCTGGTGAATTCTTTTGTGAAAATGGCGAATGCTCTGAAATTTGTAAGTATCTGTTTATTAAATAAATATTCATCGTGGTTAATATGCCCAGTGATTTTTAGTTTAGAACATGTGTAGAATATTTAAATATTAATTAATATTAGAACTACTTTTTATTTAAACTTAGTCATCGTATAGAACAAGGTGGCAGGACAAGTATGGAATGTTGTTACTTGAAAAAATACAAAACGTTTGTGAATTGATGGTCAAGGGCCTCTTTATCGGGGCTTGAAGCTATCTTGAGCTTTGAGGGTTTTTATGACACTTTAAATACTTGAAATCTAATTTAACTTTGCATCTAATACAAATATTATTGATCAGTACGAGATATGCAAAGATCATTCAGGGTTTTACCTTATAAATAATTAATAAAGATTACATACTTGCATGCCTTCATAATGATTTGACATTAGAAAATAATTCGTATTTAAAACAGCGTTTATGCATAAGTATCTGTTTACCTAATCGAATCAATATTCATTATTTCCAGGTATTTGTGATAACGATGTGGGCTGTCATACATTGTTCACCCTTTGATGATGGGAAGTACAACCCAAAGAAATACAGAGTATACGACGACGGAGGATACTACAGGCCGTTAGACGAGGGGAAATATGTTCCGAACGACGAAGGAAAGTACACCTACATATACCAACAAGGGTTATATCCAGAAGATGACGGTGACTACAGATATGTACATCAAGTCGGACCCAATGGAGGATTCGGTGGCAATGGAGGATTTGGAGGTAATGGCGGATATGGCGGGAACGGAGGAAAAGGCGGCTATGGAGGAAACGGAGGATTCGGGCCAAACGGACCTAAGGGCCCATGGGGTCCCAACGGCCCTCCTGGTCCACCAGGCCCGCCCGGCCCGCCAGGCGGTAGTCCAAGACCTAAACCCAACAAAATCGATTACATCGGTTCAAGGAACTATGCCAACAGATATCCTTACATTCACAAAGTGATCAAGTCTTTAGTGGACAAATATGTGTCGGATGAGTCTGTGAACTTTGGCAACGAATTCGAAGGAAGCACGAACCACTACAGGAAGGTGTACGCTGATAAGGAGATTGCAGTGAAATGCAGATATTTGGAGCCAACATCTAACCAC
Source organism: Noctua comes (assembly GCA_963082995.1). Taxonomy (NCBI): domain Eukaryota; kingdom Metazoa; phylum Arthropoda; class Insecta; order Lepidoptera; family Noctuidae; genus Noctua; species Noctua comes. The sequence continues at coordinate 10,397,545 of OY720269.1, forward strand.
TCGGAGTTTGTTACCCAGTAAGTAAAATTTTTCTTTCTCTACGTTAGTTACCAATAGGTTTCTGCAGGGTGCCTAATCAATTGTTCATGACTTATTTACTGATGTTTATATGGGTTTAAGGATTACTAGTAAAGTTCCTGATGGCATAACTTACGCGTAAAACTAAAAAGTATGTTCAGTATATGTATATTCTATTTTTTTTGTAACTTTGCTCCAAACTAGGAATTTTTCCTGTATAGTGAACGCGTTTAAAAACATTTAAAACTCACATACACAAACAGCCAGGCCTGAAACAACTACCTGCTGGCCATAATATTATTTTTTCCGTCCGGAAATCGAACCAACGACATGCAGCACATCATCACATCGGCCACTGCGCCAATCTACAAGACTCCGTAGACAATTCAATGAAAACAAATACATTCGTCACACAAAAAAACCCTAAGCACTAAGCAGCTCCGTTTAGTAAGAATTAAAAAAACAAACAATTAACACAGCTATGCTAATTTCTTTGTTAAGGTATGAATTTAATTTAACCTTCCGATAAAACACAAAATTTCGATCCATCAATAAGTGCATTTGATCCTATGCAAATATTGACAAAACCAAAAACAATGCTCCTTCATCGTCAAACAATAAAAAATTTTGGGTTTCATTTATATATTGAAGAGGACGTTATTGCAAGCTTGAATAATCCATTTCATGACTCATGTTTTTATACCGCCTTTATGTGTAGAGGTACTTTAGACAAGTGATAGTAAAGAAAGAAGATAGAAACACAACAACAAGTACACACAACATTAAAAAAAACTGAAACACAAAAAGATAAAGATATTTTTTTTGTTTCACGGCTGCACCAAATAGTGGGTCTATTTGGTGCAGCCGTGAAACAAAAAAAATATCTTTTGTTCACCAAATAGACTGATCAACTAGTAAAACATATGCTAATGTTCCCAGCACTAGCACAACTTTCGTGGAAAGATTTCCATGGTTTTACAGAACAATTTAAATCTATGACAAGCATAGGAGAACAAATCATGGTCAAGTCTACTGGTACTAGATACTATGACGATTTTGTAGGCATTTTATGGAGAAGATAACACGGTTTTGACTTTGTCTTGTTGTATCTAGACACACATCTGTCTGTACATGTTCCAATAACTGGGACACAAGCCTCATCTCTATGAGAGGGAGTGGACTGTAATTATCCACATGGGACCTAGTGCGGATGTTTTGAGGACATGCCGGTTTCGTCACGATCTGCCTACCTTAGTGCACCTTTGTCGTAGGTATACAAAGGTGCACATTGCGTTTGATTAGTTGCAGTTTGATTTAAAATCTATGTTCTTCCTTTTTCAGGTATCCTCCAACGCTGAAGCTTCCTCAAGGGGAAAAGTTCGGCTCCTACTACAGTTTCAGAGGCACTAAGGTTCTAAATACCGTGGAAAACTCTCTTACGAATAAGATAAAGTTAGAATACGAAGTATTTGTTAGAGTTGTTGATACAACTACGGAGTGAATCCCTACACTACCTTATTTAATGTAATATAACCGTGATATTTATGATATTTTATGATTTGGCAATACTGTAATTTAATAAACCTAATTAAGCTGTAAAATTGAAATTTTTATTGTTTTATTGCTCCTCTTAGTCCATGCTTAGATATTTTACACAATAATCAAATTAAGTTTATTGATGTTCCTTTGTTAATCGGTGTTATTGTACCATAGATAATGTGCGTATCCCATAGAGGTTGTATCGCCCGTAGCCAGTTTACCGGGTTGATGACCGCAAGCACCGAGTCATCATGCAGTTTGTGTCTTAGCTGCCTTCATAACTTTTGTTTGATTGTAATATACTCTAATAACCCCTTTTAAGGTGCAGTCAAAACGATGTCGAAGGACTGCGGACCAGTTGAGGACACCGGAATCTGACAGATACTTCAGTACATTATTTATTAGAGTCCAGTGTCCTGAGCCCCGTCCGCGATTGGTCCGTGCTGCTTTGACCAAACCTTTATTAGGGCTGGTCAATGTTGAATTACAATCTTTCGATTTTTGTTTTATCAAAATAGTTTAAATGACACGAAGTAAGCAAAAAGATTGCAAATTACACGAATTTGAATACACTAAAATGCAAGGATCATAAAAGGTATACCTACCAAATTGCACTAATGACGGAATATAATAATCGGTCCATTTCAGAGATATAATTTGCATAAAAGCAGTAAAAATAAGTGACCATCACCGATACATTTATACTAAAAAAGATAAGAAATATCAAAACATTAATAAAGTTAATTAAAATACAAAATAAACTAAAATAAACTTAGTTAGCTGTCTAGGTGTACATTTTGTAGTGCGTGTCTTAAATCATTGTTAGCTCTGCTTTGCTGTAAATAATGTTATATTTTGAGATTTCATTCTAAAGAGTGTAATTTCAAGCCTCTCAGTTCTTTCTCTCACAAGTAAACTCCTACAACCTTCTCTTTCCATTTTTTCACTGCTTAGTTTGTTTTACTATAAAGTGTGTAAATAGACCCTTAACATATACGAAAGGCACTTGCTCTCCCCGTCTTTGTGATCATTTTTTTGTTCTAGACCATACCTGGGGACCTTATAGTTACGGAGATATTGGGGGTCAAAGTTCCAACTTTTTTTTAAAATACATGTTTTAATGTAAGATTTTTACTTTACACACCTCCACGACCCCCGTACTATTCAATCCATCCATCGGCGCAATGATTTGAGTGCTTTCCATGATTTTTCACCCCAAAAAAATTTTTCAAAGATTCCCAGCAATAATTTTTGCTTAAAGTTACTTAGTCTGATGTACAGAATGCTTGGTTGACGGCTATGTGAAGGATCTATTTACACACTTTTTTTTTTTTTTTTTTTCGTGGTAAAATCATCAAATGAGTCCTCCCACCCAGGGCAGAGCGGGAGGGACTGTCAGACTTGTACTGACTAAAATCCACGGTGTCCTTCAATAGCCCTTTATGTTCCAGGGTCACGGTAATTCTATGAGTCCCGCGACCCCGGCAGGCTTTGGCCCTCTAGAGGAGGGCCCCGTCATTATGCTGACACTCTTTGAGGCGCGCGTGGAACACAACGCGCCGTCGACCCGGGCATGGTCCATGGTCGGACAGCGAGTCGCCGTTTACTCGCCGCCCGCATGCCCCCGCGCCTACGGTGGCCGGAGATCGTCTGCCGACGTCCGGCGCCGTGGGCGTCTACCACTGCGGCTGGGGTGGGAGAGGACGCTGTCCTCTCCCTCACGCCTCCTCCTTCGCGAGCATGACTGCTTCGCAGAAGGAGGCGACCGCTTCCCACTCCGTCTCGCCCCGCAGCATGGCCTCGACCAATGCCGGGCGCGAGAGGTCTCCACCTATCGCCGCCGTGAGGACACGGCGGTGCTCTGCCCAAGCGGGGCAGTCCTGCACCGTATGCTCCACCGTGTCCTCCGGGCGGTCCTCGCAGTGGTGACACCCAGACGTTTCCTCCTTCCCCATATGACACAGGTACCTCCCGAAACTTCCGTGTCCGGTGAGGACCTGCGTCACGCGGTAGGTCAGGACGCCGTGACGCCTATCCAGCCACTCCTCAAAGAGGGGTCTTACCGCCGCGATTGCGGCGTGCCCGGACCTCGGTTGCGACAGTCGTTCCCTCCATACTGCCCTGAGATCGCGCCGGAGCTCTTCCCGCCGCGCCTCGACTTGTTGTTGTTGTTGCCCTGTATGAATTTCGGTAATGCAATCATTAATCTAAGTCTAAGTATTTAAAAAAAAAACAAATTGGCAATCATTGTTTGAAACATTGGGTTATTCCCTGAGTACCCCGATCCCCGAGGCTCCTGTCCCGGAGAACCCCGATAAACACCAAATCTGGAAGAGTTATGTGCTATGTCATCATTCTCCTCCCCTTTTCTCAATTTATTTGGGGTCGGCGCAGCATGGCTTCTTCCATACTTCTCTATTACTAGTAATTTCATCAGTCACCTCCTTTCTAACCATATTATCCTTCACACAGTCCATCCACCGTTTCTTTGTTCTTCCTCTACTCTTACACCCATCCACATTCATACTCAAAACTTTCTCCACGATTTTTTCATTATTCCTCCGTATCACATGTCCATACCACGACAACCGTTTACCCACCAAACAACTTTTCAGAATCATGACCACGAAAAGAATGCTGTTTGGCAAAAAAAAACAACATGGGGCATCCCCAATGTTTTTTTTTCTATATGTTTTCCCTCATTGCAAAGCATAGCAAAACGATGACGTATCTATATATTTTGTCCATTTTCTGGAAATATAGACCATCAATAACACTAAAAAAATCTAAAATATCGTAATTTTGCAAAAGGTTAGGAGAATATATACTAAGAATAAGTGATTCACTTCTACCGAACAGGATAAAGCCTTCGACCTTCAAATAATAATGCAATAAACAGAAATAACACATTCCTTATAACACGTTTAGACTAAAATGTTACAGATACATATGATTAAAATGAGCCATCCTAGATCATTTCGAACACAAAACATGAGATCAAACTTACATAACGAGCAATATATACAAAATATTGAATTTTATCACGTAATTTAAATATTTATGAAGCTTCGGTTTGGACGGAATGTGTAGATCCTTTTGTTTTGGCTACCTATACCTTACGATCTTTAAGTACGTTAGTTTCAGCTAAAATTGATTTACATCGAGAATTTCAGTTGGTTAACGATAGAGGGCAACGAACTGTTGTAACAAGTGGCACGAGATGAGCATTGCCTCAACTCGAGCTATCCGGAATTCAACTCATGGCATCGTCTCGGTGCGGGATCAATTAGTAAACAGCAGTCATCGAGGAAACGGTGTCGAACATCACCCCGCTTGCGGCGAGTCGTTGCCCCGCTTGCAGCCAGCCGTCGCCTCACTTGCGTAGGGTCAGCGCCACCAGCGTGTCAGCGACTACCCGTGGTCAGCGCCTGGCGACGCCTAGCCGCAAGCATGGCGTCGTCCATCCGGCGATAGAGCCGCTACGGTTACGTGCCGATGAGCGCAGGCGATGTCGTGCAGGGCTTAAAGAGTTGCAGGAAATAATATGTAGTTGAAATAACAGCTAAAAGATTATTTACAACTAGATTTTGCTTGCAATTGCGTTCGCGTTATGATTAGAAATTATATCACGGGAAAGTTTGCCTATAGCCTTATGACCTACTTTTCTAGTGAAAGAATTTTCGGAATCGGATCAATAGTTCCGAAGATTACACCCTACATCCAAACTTACAAACTATAACTCTTCATAATATTATACTATTATTGAGCCGCATAGATAGTGACTGCTGAGCAAAGGTTTCACCACAATGGGTATCTGAGGACGGAAGGTGTCGGCGCCGCCAAGGCCTGCCTAGGAAGAGGAGGTTAGATGACTTCGACACGCATCACAAAGGCTGGAAGGATCAGGCTTTTGCCAGGCAGTGGGTTATTAAAGGTTAATAAACAAATAATAATAATACAGAGTATAACAGTTAGATAGGCCTAACTTCGAGAAAGAGGTCAATCGTCGAATTCAACTCGACTGGGCAGCGTTCGGGAAGTTGCGCGGTATCTTCTCGTTCAACTTACCGCAGTGTCTCAAGACGAAAGTCTATGACCAGCGTATGTTGTCAGTAATTACATACGGGACCGAAACGTGGTCGCTCACAATTGGCTTCATCATTTCAGCCGAAAGACGTCCACTGCTGGACATAGGCCTCCCCCAAGTGTCGCCACATTGACCGGTCCCGTGCGTCTCGCATCCAGCGGATCCCTACAACCTTTATGAGGTCATCAGTCCACCTAGTAGGAGGCCTTCCAACGCAGCGTCTTCCGGTTCACGGTCGCCACTCCAGAACTTTTCGGCCCCATCAGCCATCCCCCTCCATTGCCCTTTGGGTTACTTTAAGTTTTCTAATGAAGCCCAAAGCCAAGCCCAAGGCTTAAAGTCACCCAAAGGCCAATGGAGAGGGCTATGCTCGGAGTTTCCTTGCATTATCAAATCAAAAATGAGGAGATCCGCAAGAGAACCAAGGTTACCGACACGTAGCCCGAAGAATAGCCAAACTTAAGTGGCAGTGGGCAGGGCACATTGCTTGCAGAACGGATGGCCGATGGGCCGAAAAGTTCTGGAGTGGCGACCGCGAACCGAAAGACGTTGCGTTGGCTGGCTTCCCAGTAGACCGATGACCTGATGAAGGTTGTGGGGATCCGCTGGATGCGAGACGCACGGGACCGGTCAATGTGGTGACACTTGGGGAGGCCTATGTCCAGTAGTGGACGTTTTTCGGCTGAAATGATGATGATGAATCTAGATGGCTTTTAACCACACTCTATCGATGTAAATCATAATTGGCCAATTCAATTATGGCAATAATAGCGAACCAGTCCTTGTGATTAATTGGATCATAATATTTTTATTTATCTATTGGAATTTAAAATTAATGGCCGAAATTCTCAGACACCTCAGTAGGTTAAACTCGTTATTAAAAAATCCATCTTATGTAAATCACTCTAGATGTCGCGCTTCTTTATGGGTATGTCTGAGTTTATAAAACTATAAAAACTGCTCGATTGAAGTATTACGTGTTGGTTGAATAATACAAAGAGATTCAGATCACATTCGTAGTCGACATTTCAAAAAAGGTAAGGATAATTGGAAATAATTCCGAACTCAATGGAACTTTTACAGCTTGTTTGGCGGTACACTACGTACGGAAGTCTGTTCTAAGTTTTCGACCTCAAGGGCCCTGTACTTACTTGGGGGGGGGGGGGGGACAAAACCTCCAAGTACATAACTACTGGACTATCAGGGCAAAACAAAGAAGCATGTATGAAAGTATTGTAGCTAATGATTAAAAGCAGGAGTTTACATAAGCAGGTTATAACATGACATCACGCCTGTCCCCCCGAAGGATTAGGAAGAAGTGTACCTAATAGTTCACCTACTTTTCGCCGCTTATGTTTTAAGTCCCATGTTATAGGGGGCGAGCCTTTTGCCTAAGTAAGTTAGTAGTTAAAAAAGGTCTGATCTGAAAGGGGTATATAGGTATACCAATTACATTACCAAATAAAATAAGAAAAATAAAATATTCATGAAAATACCAATGAATTTTTAAATGCATGATTTTTGTCGCAAATTACCACCATTTCCCTAAATTCTAACAAACTTTAAAAACGTGACAACACCATCTTCGACTTAAGTATGATTGATCGACAATTGTTCGTTTATGACGTCACTACCCGTGAAGCGATCGGAGTGTGGCCTCCCGCGACCCTGTGTTGCCATGTCAGTTTTCTCATTTTAGGACATTTTATTTAATTTTCATCGGGGTGGTTTTTTTACTTGTCATCCAAAAAGGATTACATTAACAGAATAACTGAATCTAATCTCGATACCTAATAATACCATCAGTACCCTCACGGATCGGACAGGGTTTTTTTAACATAGGGAATTGAGCCCACAATGGCGGGCTGAGATTGAAGTAGGCAGGCAGGTTTTAGCAAAGTTAATCTTACTATTACTAATGCGAAAGTTTGGATGGATGTTTGTTACTCAATCACACCAGAACAGCTGAAAGGATCTGAATGAAATTTGGCACAGGTGTAGATTATAGTCTGGAATAGCTCATGTGCTACTTTTTTCACACAAACACGTTTTGTTTTTTCACTATTCGGCGACTAGTCAGTACCTCTCTATTAAGAAGGTTGTTATTCTCTTGTTCTGGAAAAGATTATATTAATCCGTAAGCCGTGTCCTAAATTAGCATCGCGCCAACACGCGATCGTCTCGAGCTTTTATGACTTATTTCCTAGGAACACCGGGAGACGCTTTATGCAGACGCGACAGCACTTTCGAGTTCCCTGAACAAAATGTATGGCACGTATTTAATTCACACGACGTACGCTTGCTTTAGGACCAGGGGACAACAAGATACGACTCATAGTTATTAATTAAAATTTTAGTCATAGTATTTATTTTGTTTTGCAACAAACTGATCTCTTGAAGATATCCTTCAGTCCTTTTTTGGTGTGGAATCGAAACAACATGTGGCTGCCTTGGTCTGAACTGAAAACAAAGGTTCTGAGAAGATAAATATAACCCAAATTAAATTGGAAGGACAGTATCTTGAACATAGTGTTCTGAAATGAATAGAAGTTCCAAACTGTAACAACATGCCCTCGTAATTTATGTTAATGTGGATCTAATTTTAGTAAGAAGATACCTACTGTTGTCATGTTTCCGGCAAAGTATTTGTACTGTGGGCGGTCACCGAGTGATCTAAGTATTCTACTTTGGGCGCGGTCAGTTGTATAATATATCACATAGCGGCCCAAATAAGCCCCACAAACGACGCCTTCACAAATAAAATTTACATTTTTGCAATTTAAACGGAGGTATTGTTGCAATAAATACTCCATTTTCGATTTTCACGATCGTATATAAAGAAACGATGGGCGTTTAGGCTTTATTCCATTGACAAGAAGCTACGAGAAACAATGAAAACGATTACTGTGAGTAGGCAAAAGGGTTTAACAAAATATTTAACAAAAATCAGTTCATTTTCACTAATTGAATTTAACTACAAGAAGTCGTAACTCAAATCAAAATAAGGTTTAAGATCTAGATCTATCTAGGATTTTATGACCTAGATACTAAACTAGTTAATTAATCGATAACTGAAAATAACAATAAAAATGTAGTGAAGCAAAAATAGACCTTAATTTGCCTTCATTAAAAATATAGTTTCCAATCTCATTTTACAGACCTATAAATGATAGATTCGTAAAGAATTTGACTTTGAGAAGGTCATATAGGCCATCATAACCTGTTAACGCAACTAAAGGAATGAAGAAATACCTTTTCTGCTCTGAAAAAAGAGAAATAAGATCTATTTCTATTCTATTTATGTAAATACTAATTGAAACTAATTCAACTAATTGATACTCAATCAATCAATCAATACTAATTGATACTAATTCAAAATATGTCCCTCTAACACAAGATTCAAAATACGTGCTTTTTGAACCTTGATAATTTTAATAATTAATAATTTAATAATTATTATTCTTTTATTCATTCTTTTTCTTATTTAGTACATTTTTAAATATTTTTAAAAACAAAAGTAAACAAAACATTTAAAAATATAGAAAATAGATGGCCCATCGGCATCAGGAACAAGGTCCAGGCTGCCGGTGGTCAGGGCTCCAGAGAGAGGAACCACCTCACTATGCGTGAGGCGGTTAAAAAATAATAATAATAAAAAATAATTATTACTTAATAATTATTAATTATTAAGTAATAATTATTTTAATAATTTTTATTTATCTTTCTTCCTGATATTTTTTAAGCTAGTTTAAGATAAACATATACCTCCTGAAGATTTTATCACAGCTCTATGACTAGCGACAACATACATCGATTCGCCTACTATTTATCTAGGCACTTTAATACCGACACACTTGTTTGATACAAGCGTGTCTCTTGTATTAATCAATTTTATGTACATTTTCCGAATTTTTAACCAAATTATTTTTTTATTTAGTTCTTAGTTCTGGCTCTGGCCGCTGTCAGCTCATCCCAAGCTAACAACGACGGTCGGTATCACCCTGAAATCTATGGAAGCAACTACAAGGCCCCCCTGGCGTATAGGAATGGCAAATACGGATCGATCTACAACGCTTACCAGCAACCGCAGTACTATCAGGCGCTCAATCGGGAACTTCTGACTCCAGCGGTCAGCTATGGCGACAGGTGAGGAAAAATGTGTTATTTATTGCCTAGTAGTTCAAGTGAAACCCTTTCTTTCAATAAAGCCTTTTGTATGTTATTTCCAAGGAAATAGAATGGATTCTAGTTTCTATGGTGAAACATTTACCTAGTGAAAGCTTCATATTTTATTTTGTTATAAATCGATGATCTCTAGAAGAAGTACAGGACTCTTTATTTTATTTAAGAAAGATCTAACCTGCATGTTCTCTTATAAAATCATTTAAACATTCTCGATCCACCTGTTATTTTTCTATACATTAAGAAAGGCAACCAATAGCTGATTTGCGTGACACAAAACTCTAGTTTATGCGTGCTTAAATCTATTGGGACGCTTTGGCTTAGACTTAAGAAACTCTTTAGGAAAAGATATCATCAACTACTGAAGTCTTTTCCCAACTTTGTTAAGGTCGCACTCCCAGTCTGACTGTATGCAGCTGAATATCTGATCTCCTCAGCTTGGTTATTGGGTAATGCGATACCCAATTATTGGGCTTGGTCAGACTGGCGGTCCAAACTTCGGGTTTCGGACTAGGAAAAGACATGAAAATCAATTTTTAAATTGCATTTGACTTTCTTCAGTCTGGAGATTGTACTTAAGAAATAAACATAGCCATCTCGATCTCATCGCAATGTACTTGTAATAAAAAACAGGAATCTTATCAATGAGCCTACCCTTTAAATGTCAAGCAGGAAGCAACTAAATTTGCATAGTTCAGTGGGATTAGGATTGAACTCATGGCCTTTAGGTGCCTATGTTCCAATACTTGGTTATCTGCCATTTTGTTAATAAATTGATCAGACATTAAATGTATGACATTTAACAAGGATATCAATAACGATATTGATATTAATAGGTGTTATTATACGATTTAGAACCAAATTACTGACCATTCTATGTTATTTGTCGATTTTAGCCTGGAGGCTGAATTAATTTGTATTGTGTATGATAATTAATAATCAGGCTTTAGTTTTAAAAAAGTAATCTAATTGGTATTCTACACTAAAATATTTTACTTTAAACATTATAATATAACGTCAGCTAGAATAATGTAGATAACGCCAAAATAATATTCTTACTTTTAATAAGAATTATAACAGATCATGTTACGCAGACATTTCCCAGACACTTTATTGCTCACAAAATGTGTTTAAAAAAAACTCCAAATGCAAAGAAAGACGTCAACAGTTTCCATTTTTAATATCACAGTAGATCGTGTCATGATGATACATGTTTTCTGATATTATCATGATGGATGCGAGGTGTTCCGTACATCCGCGTTGCCGGCTCGGAGCTCGCACCAACGTGACTGATGACATTTCCCATGACAGTTCAAGGACATAACACGTGTTACGAATTCTTAAAGGCGTGGGTTTCTTCACGGTGACCAGAATTAAGCTGATGATTAATTCTATTTAGATGATAAATCCAATTTATTGATTTAATTCCACAAATTGAAAAACAAGAAGACTTAAAACTATGTTAAAGTGTTAACATTTATTTCATTTGTTTCAGTGTTGAACAAGCCACTGCCTACCCTACAACAGTGACGTACCGTACTCCAGTTACTCCTGTTGTATCGACTTACCGCCCGTTCGTGTACTCCACTCCCAAGCCATTCGCCCTAAGCACCAAGCAAGTTCACGCTCCTGCAGCTGTCTACCACAAGTCGGTGTCTGATGCTGCTGCAAGTATAGTCAGGGAGGACAGAAATTTCGATGAAAACAATTACCATTACGCTTACGAAACCGACAATGGAATTGCTGCTGAAGAGTCCGGAACAGTTGACGCTTCCGCCAACGGAGTCGGTGGAGGAACCAGGGTCAGGGGCTTCTACGAATACATAGGCGATGATGGTCTTAAATATAGGGTAGACTACACCGCCGACGAGAACGGTTTCAGAGCAAGTGGTGCGCATCTGCCCAAAGCTCCCTAACCTAATTAATTATACTTAAATTAAATCGATGTAAAATATTTCGAGACCACAAATTAAAAAATGTAAAGCATCTTGTTATTTTATTACTCTCAACAACTGAGATATTTTAACTTTTATGTCCCTACCTGAGATTTTATGGGTCCGTAGGCGGAGCTACATCCTTTTCCTTACAAAGCAGAACTCGTCTCAGTTTATTGGGTAATCCTGACGAAACAAATTGAATGGAATTGCACATTATTTTCAAGTTAAACTTTTAGATTCAAATACGTTATGAAAAGAGATAGATTGGATGATGAACCAACTGTGTGCCGCTTAGTCATGCTAAGCTAAATATTAAAAAAATATGAATCTTTATCGCTTTTAGACTATTCGACAGTGACACTATAAATTAAAACTAATTGTTGTAGCATTCTTGTTGTCTGAATCATGAGCTATACCCAGTCTGCTTGTTACTGGTAGTTTTATTAGTCTGGGTTGCTTGATTTATAGGTTTTTAGTTGGAGTATTATTATGTTTAACCATCAGGAATTTTTCAGTAGCAGCCACGGAGTCTGGATTTGTGCCCGGTGGATGACAATATGCTCTCCCTCTATTACATGGAACCGAAACTTAACTAGTGAAACGTGGGTGTACTATTAGGTACACCTCTGTCTTACCATTCGGGGATTACAAGCATGATGTTATGATGAAGTTTTAGAATTAGGGATTGAGAATCGTCGTTGTTTTGGTACGCAAATAAATTATGGATTTATAGTTGGATAGATAACTTTAGAACGTCAAATATCGATTAGTTATCTGTTACATGCACTTTAAAAAACATTTATCATTTTGGTGTTGCAGAAAAACCCGTCGATATAAAAACAGACAGTCTCGTTAGTTTAGCAAAAAATCACAAAACAAATTATTAGAATCTATCAACTGTAAATTGATCTTATTCGAAACAATGATTTGAGAAGATTGAGTGATTCATTAAGTCTCGTCAACGAGCAAAAAATAATAGATCTTTAAGAGCTGTAAATAATATTACTACGGTGATAGTGTTATTGGATAAGAAGTTTTAAAGGGGGATTTATTGACAGCAACCGCGTCTCGTCGAATTATTATTTTCTATTAAGACTTACACAGCCATGTTGCTCCTTAGTGTATAAGCTGTTTTCAAGAGTCCTTACGAATCGTTTAGCGCGATGACGACGACTTTAAGCCACCGGAGCAGGCCGGGTTTCAAGAAGGATACAGCACCATGAAACACATTCACACAGTGTGACAGATTACATAGTAGTCCGAAGAGTGCAATTGGCCGCTGTGTCATGCATTTGTGGACAATGAGACGGCGTTTGACCTTATCGAGACCTGGTTGGTTCTGGAGTTTCTGCAGTAATGCCTAGTCGACTAGCGCTACATCCAAGTGCTGAGATGTCTTTGTGAGAACGCCACAATGACCGTCCAAATTCAGAACCAGCAAACTGAGCATATCCCATTGCGTCGGGGGCTAAGCCAAGGGCACATAATTTTCCCGAAATTTTTCGCCAACTCACTGGAGGATGTGCCGCTGAATTAGGCTGGACATGGCATTAAAATCAACTGCAAGAACATATTGCACTTGAGATTTGCAGATGACATCGTCATACTGGCGTAATCGGCGCACGACTTGGAGCAGATGCTGGATGGCCTCGTTGATTCCTCAATACGCATTGGTCTCTGGGTGATACTTCACCCCAGGACCTATTGTTATGGTCCCGGGGCCGAAACGTGGAAGGTCACGGTACGGTTGGTCTATAAATTCAAATTCGGTTAGCTATGGAACGGGCTATGCTTATAGTCTCTTTGAGGGATCGAATCCGGAACGTGGTGATCCGACAGAGAACCAGAGATGTCGACATAGCTCACAGAATAAGTAAGCTGAAGAAGCAATGGGCTGGCCATATTAGCCATAGAACCGATGACCGTTGGGGTAGACGTGTTCAAAAATGGAGGCCGCAAATCGGCAAGCATAAGGTGGGACGCCCTCAGGCTCAGTGGAGCGATGATCTTCGCAGGGTCGCTGGTAGCAACTAGATTCGAATTACCGAGAATCGAGTTAAGTGGCGTGCGATTGATTGGGCCTGTCTAGCATTGGACTGGTATAAGCTGATAATGTATTGTCTATTGAGAATAATTAATAAGACTTCTGATGCTTGATTCTAAAGCCCTAACTTAATAACGAGAAGCCCAATTGTTAAGTGAATTATTTTCTTGATGAAGTGTGATGAGTTTTTAATGAATCTAAGTAAAGTTTATAAGGAGTAATTTATTTTGTGAATATTTTTTTGTGTTTGTGCAAAACAATAATTGAAACGAAAATAAATTATTATTTATAAATCAAACCGAGAGGGTTGTCACAAAAATGAAAATTTAACTTCAATAACAAAAAGAAACGTTCGCACGGGAATATCTTGCTTCAAAGTTGGGCGCGTTAGACAGATACGATGTTTAGTGAACTTTAGTTTTTGTCGTCGCAAAAAGCTTTTATAAGTTTATTTAGTAGTCTAGTTACCTGTCCGTCTTAACCGTGACTAACCACCGTGGCAACTTACAAGAGACTGTGCTTGAACTTTTTTCGGTAAGTTATGCATGTTTTGCCCAACATGGTCATTATAATACATTAATAATTCCACTGCTTGCAGGCGATGCTTTCTGTTGACAACAAAATGTTGCATCTTGTTAATTAATACATATGCAAACATTATGACAATATCAATGCCGTGTTACGTAAATAAATAGATTGGATTGGTATAAAAGTACAAAAAATCTCATCAATAGACATCAGTTAACTAACAGATCTTCACATCTACTCTTCTATCGATCAAAACAAAAATAAACTATTAAAAATGAAATTCGCTGTAAGTGACATTACTATAGCATTGCTATCTGGTGCGTGTGAATTGTTTCTGTTAATCTATAGCTGCCTATTGTTTTTTTAAGCTTGTCTTCGCCGCCGTGTTGGCCGTCTCCGCCGCCCAGTTCCCTGGTTTCCCCAACAGCCAAGCCCGCCTGCCTGCTCGTCCGACTCCCCCTGCGCCCAGGCCACCGCCATCCAAGCCTGTAGTCGGCCGCGTCGCTAGCAACGACCAGGCTGCTGTCATCATCCGTTACGACAACGATGCCAACCCTGACGGCAGCTACAGCTACGCGTCAGTATATACGAGTCCTCCATTAGTCTTGCAATAGAAATATTTCTTCTAAAACTGTTACCCACGGTTTTGCTTGTATTTTTATGCTTCCGTTAAGCAATCAATAACAATTTAAATTTTATTTAAATCATAATTTTTATCTTAACTTAATCAATTTTAATCTTCTTCTTATATTATCTTTAAATCTTATCTTCTTATCTTACCATTCATTAATTAAGTTAACGTTGTAGTGTGGAGACCGACAACGGCATCTCCGCCCGGGCCCAGGGTACTCCTCGTGACTTCGGTGGAAACCCTCCCGTAGCCCCCGTTGTCGCCCAAGGAGACTTCGCCTGGACCTCTCCCGAGGGTCAGGTCATCGCCATCTCATACGTCGCTGACGAGAACGGATACCAGGCCACTGTAAGTTAATCAATGATTATTGCTAATGAAGAAGCATGATTCCCTATTGGGTGCTTAAAATAGACTTCAAATAATTAAAATTAAGGTCAATTGATGCCCACCATCTTGAGCTTTTGATAATTTGGCAAAAAGTCTTAATGTCAGTGCTTCCGCAATCAGCAATAAAATCTACAACATGTCTTCTCTTCTTTTTACCTGATCATGTTTTAAGGAACGGGTCAGGTCAGTGATATATGATATGAAGAGATTATCAAACAGATATATGACAGAATAAGACCGGTTGCTAGAAATAGAAATGTCAGTGTTGTAAAATGATTGCAGAAAGTTTTTAGTTTGTTGGTCCACATATTATTTTGTGTGAAATATGCTGATACAATTTTAGACTTTAAATTTGACACTTTAATCTTTTCTGTTTTCTTCCAGGGTGATGCTATCCCTACTCCCCACCCCATCCCTGAGGCCATCCTCAGGTCTCTGCAGGTTACCGGCCAGAAGTAAACGATCTACTAAATTAACTTTGCCAATTTAAATCAACCTTAAGTCTCAATGATTCTCATAAAATTTTGTAAATAGGTGCATTTTGTACATAAATATTATTTATAATCGACGTCAAGTGGTAACATTGCTACTTGTAAGCAGGATGTGTTATTTAAATTGGACATAAATTGTTATTTATATTATAAAGGTGTAAAATGTAAAAAACAAAGTATTTCGAATGGTTTCCATGATTAAATAAGAACGAACTAATTTGATCTTTTATTATACTATAGTTATACCGATAAATCAAAAAATTGATTATGATTTATTACTTAAATCACATCACTTTTCGCCGTGGTGTGAAAAATGCAATAAATCGAAATAGTTATTAGTCAGTCTACATTTAAAGCTAAATGCCTGACATATACATAGGTTTAATGATATTTCCAAGGAAGTTAGAGGCCAAAGCATTCTCACCAAAATTCAAATTTAGAAGATCTACATTTAAAAATTGCGCCAGAATATGACATTCAAAGAATTCATAATATCGGTGAATTTAGTCATGCTTATTTGTCTCGTATTATAATAAATACTAGTATCAATAGATATCAAAGATGTTCGACATATTTGAATACTAGCTGTTGCCGACGACTTCCTTCGCGTGGAAATTTTGATGTGTGTATCCGGGATAATGTTTTGGAGTAGACTACGTAAATGTTTGATACATAAAGCGTACTATAGTATAAATGAGTTTCTGACGGAGATAAATATATTGGTTTACTAATTTTAATAATAATGATAATTTGTTAATTGATCTATTGAATGACAATATTAATGATAATGATAATTTATTAACTGATCTATTGAATGATAATTGTAATAATAATATAATAATCGATTTGGTCTTTAAAGTGTAAGTACATGTTTCATAAATAATCAAAATGTTTGCATGCCGAATGCTAACATATGGCTGAGCTTTGATATATCATAACAACTATTGTGTTTCCATATTTTCAAACTAAAATTTTATTCTATTCTAAAGAGTAGCCTATGTGCTATTCCAGATCTATCTATGGGCCAAATTTCATCCAGATCCATCCAACCGTTCTGGCGTGATTGAGTACTACAACTATCCATCCAAACTTCGTCATTTATAATAATACAAGTATACGATTAATTTCCTAGAGATAAAGTGACAATGAAGTAAAATTCAAAACCAATGTTTAAGGGTCATTGGAGAAGCCATACACGTGATGAAATGCGAACTCCATATGAGTAAAAAACAATTTTGTTTCAATATCACACCCTTTGACATTAATTTTAATACTCACTCCAGGTACAATATTACGAGAGGAGAGTGAGAGTATCCAAAATCAGTTTGGGTTTATGTCAGGTCGAGGAACAATGGACGGCTCTTTTGCACTCCGCCAATTGTGTAAGAAGTACAGACGTGCACACAACAACTTGCACATGGTGTTCATTGATCTAGATTCTAGAGAAAGCGTATGATAAGGGTACCTCGGGATGTGTTGTGGTGAGCCTTGAAACAGAAAGGTATGCCTGGGAAGTATGTAGAGTTAATTCGTGATAAGTACAGTCAATCATGTACCTACGTCCGGTTAGCAGCTAGCAACACCTATGATTTCAGTGTGGCTGTAGATTTCCATCAAGGGTCGAATTTGAATCCTTCCTGTTGAGTATGGATGCAATGACGTCGGACTGAATGTTGGTTTGAAAAGAAGCAGATCTGAAACCGAATACATGTTCTGCGATTTCCGCGGTCTCTCCAGTCCTGGAGTCATAGCGCAAGATCGCGCCGTCCTCCTTGTCTGCTCCGACTTTCGGTATCTCGGTTTCCTCGTGCAAAATGATGGCGACATAGATCGGAGTGTTACGCACAGAATTAACACTGGATGGATGAAATGGCGGCAGGGTACGGGAACAATCTGGGACTGTCGAAGTTTATAGTGGTCGGATTTTCATGGGACTTTTTGTATTGAAATGAGTAATGGACAAAAAAATTAAATATATCGTCTCGCTCGCGTTTATTTTTTCATTTCCATTGTAATATTTTTTTTCGTTTATAAATAAGTTGAAATTAAATGAATTCATATTGTGGCGTTATAGTGTGACCTGGTGGATGAGGGCAGGAGAATTATGATGACTCATTCCAGGTACAGCAATAATGGTATCACTGCAGTTATTCTGTTTTATGCGTGGGATACCTTTTTTTAATGGTTCTCTATTGTGTCACCTAACTTTTTTATCCATAATTTGAAAAAAAAATGAAATGAAAAAATGAAAAATGTTTTTATTTTACGAAAACCTTCATGTACAATGAATTGTGCTGGGAGCCTCCTTTTAGGCAAACAATGCCTGTGTTAGGAGACTCCGCTCTTCCATATCTTAGAATGAATTTAAAGTGCCATAACTTTTTTTGTCCTAATCATCATTTGTCCGAATGATAACTTACCCGAACTTAATATCACATAATGTCACATGCCATAAAATTGAAATCCCTAAATATAATATGTTCTAAATCCCTTTGTCATAAATATTACAATCAATAATATACAAAAGACATAAAACCGTTTTCAATAAAAGTTAGAAGTCCTAAATTCAAATTACAGATGTAATGTTTATTTATAATAATAATATTCTTCGGGATAAATATATTATACATGGACTCAATAAAGTAGTTGATTGTTAACATGTGGTTTTTGTAAGCAAGCAAGCATGCAGCATGCAAGCAAGCATGCAGCATGCAAGCAAGCACGCAGCATTCAGCATGCAAGCAAGCAAGCAGCATGCAAGCAAGCATGCAACATGCAGCAGGCATGGTTTCTGTCACGGCTCCGGCGCTGCGGGGCTCCGGCGGTCCCACGCGAGTTTATCGTCGCAGATGGGTATAACGCTCACCACCGCAGCTTCGGCTTGCTGGCCGGCTCCGCCGGCCAGCCTCAGCCGCGGCGGCGAGTGTTACAACCACCTGCTCCTCAACTCGCGGGCCACCTCGCCCCTCCGCGCCTACGCGATTTTAAATTACACTCTAGGGGTAGAGCAGACAAGACTGCGTGGAGTCGGATTTACAGCGATTCGTTTCTGTCACTAAGGCTGTACGCAGACTTGAGTCACGACAGTTTTAAGTGTTTCAAGTTTGCGCGGCTTCATACTTTATGTGAAGCAATAGTCTGTCTTAAGCCTATCTTGACTCAAGTCTGCGCTCAGCCTAAAACCTAATTTTTAGCAAATGTTTTAAGACTAAAAAAATAAATGAACTTTCGGAATAATACTCATTATTTAACACAATACTTAGGACATATGACTTTAGGTCATGTAAAATTAGGAGATTCAATTATTATAGTACTCGATATTATGACAGAATACTATTAGAACTAAAGATAATTATGTTAAACAAAATTTCGGGGTTTCGAACATTATGGTTACTGAAGTTTATAGCAAACGTGTTATGGATAATGATTTTCGGACAAACAATTTTAGGAGAAGAAAGGGAGTACCTTTTTTAATATTCACTTTTTAAAAAATCCTAGTATCTCAACAATTCTAAATGCAATACGACAAATGTGTGCGTTTGATACGCGTGACCAGTTATTCCGCAAATTGGAGACAAACGTAAATGGCGCCTGATTAAAAAATCTGCGAATATTTAAATATTATAAATAATATAGATTTAGCAAACAGAAGTGAAGATGTTTAAAAAAGACAACGAGGTTCACAAAATAAACAAAATAATGAATACAACCATTTATTCTAACTTGGAACAAAATATCAATCACTGAAACTAACCTAAACCGCCAAAAATCATAACAAATTCCTAATACAAGTAAAACATTCCATTTTTTCCTAACAATAGATTACTTGAGTAGGGAAAGCTGTCAAAAGGAAGGCGGGAACATACTTGATTTGTTTTTGTTTTTGCAGTGTAGGTTTTTTTAAATTTTGCACACCCAGACTTTTAGCCTTAAGTAGTGAAGGAATATTATAAAATATTGGAAAGCTTACCTTATTGATTAATCTTATATTAATTAATTCACCAAGAAATCTCGTTTTTTGTGTCCTTCTGATATTATTATGATAAATAGTGCAAAAGAGTCTTTGGTTAAAGCCCTGTCCCGAAGGGTCGGTCCAAAAAAAACGTTCTGCTTCATTTGACCACAATAATATTTTCACAGCCTGATATTATTTTCTAAAACTGATTTGTTATGTCGTTTTATTACACTTACTTATCAGGACGAATAAAGATACAGCTGACGACAGACAGATATACAGACCGACTATACAGCAGGGTTGCGTATATGATTGGTCTACGAGGGGGGTCTACGAGAGATATTATGATATGAGGCGTTTACGAAGACTACGAGGTATTTACAAATAGCTCTACAATGACTCTACGAAAGAAATAGTACAGGAGCGTGACCTTTGGAAGGAGTGGAGGGAGGCCTTTGCCCAGCAGTGGGACAATGTGGGTTAGCTATAATAATATAATATGATTCTAAGAAGGCTCAACGGGGGCTCTATGAGGGCTCTACGACTGATATAGGATATTATGGGTCTACATAATGTCTATGGGGCGTCAGAAGATTTACGATGGGTCTCTAGTAAAGCCCAATATGATGAAATTCTAAATTATGAAAAATATCAACTTAGTAACTACAAGCAAAACTTAACATAATAACTAAAAACGACGTGAATATTTTCTGAAAACTAGATTTTGTGTCATAGAAGAACGACTAGGTCATCTCTTATTATAAAATTTCACTCATACATAATTTTGTGTGATTTACATAATTTATAACTACAAGCAGCTGTTGCTTGTGTTAATAAATAATAATATTTAATATATTTTGTCAACGCGTATTGTCTTGCTGTTTATCTTTTTTGCACAGTAACCGGCTAATCATTTGCCACAATCACATGGAGTCTCATAGAGTTTTAGTAATAGTCGGCTTTGTAGAGCCCCCGTCCATCTGCCACTCATACATAATATGTGGACAGTCTGTGTCAAAAACAGTGTATTCCCGTTGACCCCACCACCCATGTCCCCACTGGTGGGGCCAGCGGAAATTGCTTAAAATAATTAAAAATTGTTCTCGTTGGCCCACCGGGCCGTAACCACTGATGGCCAGCGGGAATTGATCAAATAATTAAAAATATTTCCCGTTAGCCCCACCGTATGTTTGAGTAATAAAATATTACTCAACAACATTGTATGGGTTATAGTGTTACGAACAGTATTAGGCTGGTATAAATCCAAGATGGTATTTATTACTAGAAAACCGTACCTACCCAGAATTATTAAAATGCATACCACCTTGAGCTCATGCCAGCCTGGTACTTTTTGTGGAACACACATATTATGTGTCATATTATGTGTAGTAATATGGGTCACTGCTACCGCACTAACTTATAAAATGTACATTAATAACATATTTTCCTAAACATAATAATGTATGGGAGCACAGGTTTTTCAACTGCAAATGTAAGTTCGTTTTTTTATTATTACAATAAAAAATATCGTTCGGAGGCAAATCCGCATATTTTGATAGGCAAAAACGGAACCCTACATTGTGCGTGGCCCGCCACACACTTGGTCGGTTTTTTTAAATTACTTTATCAATTCCCGCTGGCCCCACCAGTGGGGACACGGGCGATGGGGCCAATGGGAATACACCTCAAAAACTAGTATTGGAGATATCATAGATAAATATTTTATGTACCAAATACCTCACAAGTATTTAGACCTTATTATACCTTTACAAGGCCCACATATTTTTAGTGCTTCTTGTAAAGACAAAAAAAGACATGCAGTACATTCAGCTTAGATGGGAAGACTTCAAAACGATGAAAATAATGTTACATGCTACACTTAAATGTATGAAGATACAGTAAATAGTTAGTTATCACATTACTACAAGCAGAACTGCGGGAGGCACTTGTTAATCAAACCAGATTAATCTGATTTCATCGAAAAGATTCATTTTATGTTCGAGTCAATTGATTGAGTTTTTTTCAAGGTAATCAAATTTTTGTTTAGTTTTAGTACTTTTACGATCGAGAAATGGTAGCATTCGCCTGTAATGTATCCAAGATTCGATTTTGTACAGAAACATGTGAATCTGAACTGTTACATTACAGGCGATTGCTCCCGGTGAGCAAGCGCCGTAACAAGAAAAAAATCATAGCCAAAACCTATTGCGTACATACCTAAGCGACATTTCTGAATTTTATTAACATTACAAAAGACACTGAATATAGAGCGGATTTTAAATTCTCATGTTTATTCAATAAAGCATCTATCGGTTTGACTCGTCGTTTAAAACTAATAAATCACCATGCAATAGCGTTTAGGACATATTGTAAAATAAAATGGCGAAGACCTCAGGCGCTTATTAAATTATTGAATTTTCGGCACATTTAGTTTCCCCATACCGTCATCAGAAATAAAAACTGTTTGGATTTTTTAATTGTTTAATGATTGATGGTAATTTTTGACATTTAATTTGCATACTAGTATGCTAAATATAAATTACTAGCTGTTGCCGGCAACCTTCGTCCGCGTAAAAATACTATTTTCCCCGTTTTTGCAACTATTTTCATTGATGCCCGTTCCTATTGATCGCAGCGTGATGTTATATAGCCTTCCTCGATAAATGAACTATCCAACACTTAATTTTTTTTTCAATTCGAACCAGTAGTTACTGAGATTAACGCATTCATCCAAACAAACTCTTCAGCTTTATAATACGTATTAGTATAGATAATTAAAATGCTAATTAACGAATATTGTTCATGAGTTCACGAAAGCTTATGTTGTTTGTTTTATAAAGTAAAAGATGACACCTTTCACTGTGAATCTTTGATAAAAAAAGACACTTGTATTAAATTCATAGCAGCTAGTACAGCACAGTCAATGTCAATGGCTTAGCCAAAGTTCACCGATTTTAACAAATTAAACTTCAATTTAAAATCAATTAAGTGATACAGCTGTCTGCTCTATAATAACTCATTAAATGCGATTGAATAATATTTTGTAGGAGAACTAGTAACACCATTTATTTTCAATAGGATATGTTTTAACTTTTAGTAACGTTTATTTTTGGCTCAACAAAGCAATATCGTCGTATTCTTTCCTTTTTAGCGTCTCGATGCCAATCTAAATTGAGACGTCCCAAGATTCGGCCACGAGTTTGGCACCTTCAATTCTGTGATCGTTGATCAGTTCCTGTAACCTGTGAGCAACTGGACACTCAGGAAATGATATTACGTGTACTATCGTTTTTTGGAATGGGAACAAGTATGAATCTTCACCCGAGAAGGCCAGGGCCAGAGTGTCTATGGAGACTTCTAAGGTAACTCATGCCCATGTGGTAGATTTTAAGCAGGAAGGAATGAAATGGTCAGGCAAGCACTGTCTTACCACAACTTTTGTCTTAAGACCATTCGCCAGTGAGTGGAAGGACACACTTCATGAAACTGTAGCGGCTATTCAGAAATACATTCACGCAAAGGGTGTCGTATGTCGAACTTCTGGTTAATACAATTCTAATTAATACAGCATTTCAAACAGACCCCTGTTTGATGCAACCGCCGCTATACCGGGTACTTTTCATCCAGGACTATCTTTGCATGGGCTGAGCTACTCCACCCGGGCCTTGTGAATTAATCTGCGGAAATGGTTAGTGCTAGCATAGTGGCCTGCATAGCTTGAGTGTGCATTGACGTGCTTGCTGTTTATGCTGAATGTATGTAACCTGTCCAGAGTAATCTATACTTATAAAATAGTTTGTTCTGACTGACTATCAACGCACAGCTCTAGCCACTGGACGGATTGGGTAAAAACTTATATACACAGATAGCTACTATGACGTATGCATCCACTAAGAAAGGATCTTTGAAAATTAAACCTCTATGCGGGTAAAATAGGGCTTGAAAGTTTCTATGGAAATCCGTCATCGGGCGAAGCGGGTGCGGGTCGGCTAGTACTGACTCATTTTGACAAGTTGTTATGCTCAGTGGAGTTGGACACCCCAACAGAAACAATGCTAAATTTGCGATCCGCTTCTCTATTCCGACGAATCAATGTATTAGACTGCTTTTGCTTGTTTCGGGCTACTTCAGTAAGTTAGCGAGATAAACGAGACTAAGCCTTCATGCCTTAGTCTCGTTTTATCTCAAGCGTCTCAAGCGTCTGAAAAGTGGACCTCACGTATTCAAAAGTGGTGGCTTAGGAGAATCGAAATTGGAAATATCCAAAGTGGAGCAGTGCTGGGACACTTCCTTGGGGCTGTTTTAAATCAATGTTAACAATTTCATCAAGTCTTCATGAGATTTTCTGTTGTATGTTGACACGTAATCCCCAAAGATCAAGTAGAAATGTTTAAGCCTAATTGAAAGCCATGGACATTAAATGAAATATTATTTGACTCTTATTACACTGGTATCCCTTTAAATCCTTTACAAACGCAGAAACACACTTTAGCAGTTGCTAAAGAGGGTTTTATTCAGTTTGATAGTAGTAGGTATGTGTCATGACAAAAAGCACTATGACAACACAAATATTAGCCTAGATTAAATTATCTACGGAAAAAAATATACTAAATTACGCACTCAGTGCATAGTCGCTTCTTGAAATAGAATAATTAAACAAAGAAATGTTGTTAATATTGCGCCAAAATATATTACTAAATTAAGTTTATGCAAATTAATTACTCATTGTATCCTAGAGTGCATTTCCTAAGCTCTTCACTTCTTAATACATTTATTACTGAAGTGGCAAATTATAAATCATCTAATAAATTATAAATAACCGTCTAATCACATAATATTAAGTCTCATGGTGTTATTTTTTGATAATCATTTAAATGATGATTTTCAGAATTAATTGTCCAACCCTGGAATAAACCATGAATGGGTTTTAACTGAGAAAAATAAGGAACTCAGTCTGTAATAAGGGCGGGTTTGAACACAACAGTTCTATATTTGTATTAAGAAACTCCTTCAAAACCAGATTTTGAAATCATCACATCATTGAAGTTTCATGTAAATTATACTTGTTCTAAAATAACTGACAAATATTTAAAAGAAAATGTCTACATAACTTTGAGTCATTGAGCCCATCCTTACTTACTCAAATATTTAAAAAATGGCGGAAGTCCAATTTGTAAAATAATATGTGACCCAAAAATATAAATCAGCAAGGAAAAATATTAATTCTACCGAACAATACCTTTAATGATCCTTAACTTGACCTTAAAAATCTTAATAGCAAGCAGGATGGATAGCTCAAGTGTTATTTTAATACAATTTCTTGTCTCGCATCAAATTATTCAAATGTTATTGCAGTTCGCCGCCTAAAGTGGGTGGTTCCTTGAGCGATATATAAGCCTGCGCGGATTTTTAAAAGCACACAAACTAGTTCAACGTAGCTAGATCATCTTAGATATCCAAAATGAAATTCGCAGTAAGTAAATCAAACACGCATTAATAAAATATTTAAAAATAAATAAATATTGGCAGTGTAAAATGTTGTGAAAAAATGAGGTGATATCTCCAGTGACATAGTAATTGGTTTTTGTGGATACAGGTGGTGATTCTGGCGTGTGTGGCTGCCGCGAGCGCGCAGTTCAATACGGGAGCATTCGGTAACTCAGCATACAAAAAGAATGCCTACAACCCCTTCGCGAACCAGTACAAGTACAAGCCGACCCCTGCTCCTTACCGCCCTTACACCCCCGTCGCCTACCCCTCATCCACCGCTGCTCCCTTCCGCGCCGTCCCCGTTGTCCCTGTGCCCGTGGCCAGGTACCAGGGTGATGCTCGCAACGCTCAGATCCTGAAGTACGGCAATGAAGTCAACCCTGACGGCAGCTACTCTTACTTGTGAGTACCTTTACCATATTCCCACAAAATTTTAAAATCCCACAATGTAAAACATTACTTAACCTATTTATAATTTTACAGCTACGAAACTGACAACGGTATCGCGGCTCAGGAACAGGGCACTCCCCGCAACTTCGGTGGAAACCCCCCTGTAGCCCCAAGCGTAGCCGAGGGATCTTTCTCTTGGACTTCCCCCGAGGGTCAGCCTATCTCCATCCAATACGTCGCTGACGAGAACGGATACCAGCCCACCGTGAGTAACTTAACTGATATTTTTTAACTTCAGTCGTAGCGGGGATTCTTTTACTTTTATAAAAGAATATGATTTATTGTAAATTGCTAATATTTGTTATATTTTTCCAGGGTAACGCCATCCCCACTTCTCCCCCCATTCCCGATCAGATCCTCCGCGCTCTCGCTTACATCGCCAGAAACGCGCCCCAGAAGAAGTAAGAAGTTGAACAAACACCGAAACATACACATCAGTATAAGTACATTACAGAATGAATAGTACAACCTAGAAGTATTTTGAAGTAAAATAAAGTAAATTGTGATATATTTTAATGACAACTTTTATTTTCTATTTATACGTATAATAATTATCAACTGTATTATGTACGTGCAAGTGTAAATAAAAAATTGTTACCGTTTTGAAATTCTGTTTTTCTTTTTTTTAAACCAAAACTTTCGATAAACGAATGAACTTACGCAGCCGCAGTCCGCAAATTACGTCAGAGCTTCATGATTATTTAAAAGGGATCTAACTTTCGATTACACATTTTTAAATTAAAGTTATCAGTAACATAATATGGGCGGGTCTTTGGGCGGAGTCGCGATAAAAATAAAGTTGCGATAAGGTCTTGTACGGCCTTGCACGTGGCTGAAGCTATTTTGACACTAGTAATTAAAATAGTCATCAAATCAAAATAATGATCAGACGAATTGTGATGAGTAGATTATGGATTTATTTTTAGTAATTCTTATTAGAATAAACAATCACCACACCTGTAACCTTTTGGATAGCAAATAATATGAGATAGGTAGTTTCTTAAGACGGAATCAGAAGAGGACTTCGAAATCGATTATTCAGAAATTAACATTAAATATCATTTTAGATTATTTATTGCTAAGCTATTCATCATAATATTCAATGCCACTCAATATTACTATGATCGTTTTAGTTTCTTAATGTTTATTTTCTCGGGTAATTCTGTATGATCGTACGTGTAATTGAACTCCAATAAGTGTTAGATAATTACAAGTTGTAATGTAAACATCGGCTAAACGTTGCAAAGTTTCTAAAGGGCGTTAGATCAATTTATGTCAATAGTAGTTCGTTCCTCTTCGGAAACTTTAGAATCCCTATGGTTTTAAAACATAAATATCGACTTATAAATACATGTACCCCCCCCTTAGCCAACCGCTTCTGGACTAAGACCTCTTTAAAGTTGCACCCCCCAGGGTTGCGACAATCCGCCTCCAGTCTGCCCTCTCGCCACTTTTTAGCACGGAGATATTTCTAACAAAATGTGTGTATGTGTGTGTGTTTAAACGATTAAATAATCTAAACATAATCTCAAACTAAAGGTACATTATTGTAGCATCTTTGTTAACTATGTCAGTTAAGGGCCAATTAAATGTAGTTAACACGTTCTAAAGTGATCGTAAATAAGAGATAGACACTTCATGTTTACAGCATTGTTAAGAATATCTGACTTCAAAGTTAAAACATCGCTTCATTTACTTTAAATGCTGGTTGTAATCGTAAAATAATTATTTTATCAATTAACAGCGCCTACAAGGATCCAAATTTGGACTGAATTAAAATAAGATTAAACCCTAAACGATTTTATTTAAATACGTTACGTTTATGGCAATTGGGCTGCTAATGAGGCTATAAATCGATAAGAAGTCGATCGCATTGTCTCTCATGGCGGAGTGTCCTTCGTTTTTATAGATTCTACGTAATGTCAGTTGACCACAGAAGGCAGCTAAACCCACACGATTGCGCGGTGCTCATCCATCCGACCATTACACAATAACTTAGAATCTTTACAGCGAACAGGTTCTACAAGATTTATTTCTGTTTCGACCTCAGAGGATTCGTTAAACAGATATTTGTAAGCTTTTAAAAATCTGTTCAATTCTAATTCGGACCACGCTTAGTGACGGATTCCGTAGTCGAGATAAATAATATGAAAGATAAACTATGAAAAAAAAGTAACCTTCTACAATACCCCATACGGTTATGAGCGCTGTATTTATATTTTTCTTAACTTGTTTACATACTGTAGGGTCCTTAAATATTTTTTTGTAATTGGTTGGTGGTGCACTGAACCCATCTTTCCTCCAATTTTTATTGATATAGTGTAAATAATCTACGAGTACAATGGCTGTATGACTTCCGGACAGACGAACTTGGCGTTTCATTCTTAACATTTGACTACGGAACCCTAAAATTCACCGCTCTTGTATATTGACTCACCGCCAATGGATGAACTTTATTATCCGATAATTTACATTACGGCATATCTCAAATAATAGCCTGCTTCGAACATCCGATGAAATTTATGGTTTTTGAAGGAGATTTTTACTGATTACTATAGTAACACATAACTATCACAGTTTATTTATTACTCGTTTTATTTTTACCATTTTTCGTAGTAAACACGCGAAATGTATCATACAAATAGCAGAATTAAAAAACGGGTTTCGCTTCCGATTAAATAGTTTAATGAATAAATTATGAAAAAATATGTATTTTACGTAAATTGTTCTAAATTTTATGTAAATTGATCGGATTAAAATATCAATGTCAAATGCCCTTCTTCATAGATTAATGGACCAAAACGGTTTAGTTCGGCAGACTAATGACAATAACAGCAAAACGTGGCGTCGGGTCATAATAATATTATAAATATAATGTTAATTTGACACCTCAAAGCCGAATGATAGATCTGTTTTGTGTGTTTTCGTAACTAAATAAAGGTTTATAAACGGGTTAAATGTGAATAATAATCGTTTGTTAGACAAAGGCTTGGCGTGTGATGCGGCAGGTGATCTTCACCTCTCCATGAAGCTCTATCGTGATGCTATGCGGTCCGTTCGGGCGCGACCTTAGCATTTGGCGTAACGCACTTACCGCTTTATACACGATACAAGTGAAACTCTACAATGCTGCTCGAGTATTCCTTATTAAATAACGGGTAACAATCATGTCAAAAATGTATTACTCGTTGTGAAATATTATTAGCCATAAACAATATTATAATCATTGCCTATACCTTAATGATAATTATGGACATCTCTTAAAAGGTGACCCTGGGTCCATTTAAAGACCAGATGAAGGCAACAGCTAGCCGGGCACGCCGCAATCGCGGCGGTAAGACCCCTCTTTGAGGAGTGGCTGGATAGGCGTCACGGCGTCCTGACCTACCGCATGACGCAGGTCCTCACCGGACACGGAAGCTTCGGGAGGTACCTGTGTCTGATGGGGAAGGAGGAAACGCCTGGGTGTCACCACTGCGAGGACCGCCCGGAGGACACGGTGGAGCATACGGTGCAGGACTGCCCCGCTTGGGCAGGGCACCGCCGTGTCCTCACGGCGGCGATAGGCGGAGACCTCTCGCGCCCGGCATTGGTCGAGGCCATGCTGCGGGGCGAGACGGAGTGGGAAGCGGTCGCCTCCTTCTGCGAAGCAGTCATGCTCGCGAAGGAGGAGGCGGGCCGCGTGAGGGAGAGGACAGCGTCCTCCCTCCACCCCAGCCGCAGTGGTAGACGCCCACGGCGCCGGACGTCGGCAGACGATCTCCGGCCACCGTAGGCGCGGGCTTGCGGGCGGCGAGTAATGGGCGACTCGCTGTCCGACCATGGACCATGCCCGGGTCGACGGCGCGTTGTGTTCCACGCGCGCCTCAAAGAGTGTCAGCATTATGACGGGGCCCCCCTCTAGAGGGCGAAAGCCTGCCGGGGTCGCGGGACTTATAGAATTACCGTGACCCTGGATCATAAAGGGCTATTGAAGGACACCGTGGATTTTAGTCAGTACAAGTCTGACAGTTCCTCCCACTCTGCCCTGGGTGGGAGGACTCATTTGATGATTTTACCACGATAAAAAAAAAAAAAAAAAAAAAAAGGCAACAGCTAGCCCGAAATAGACAGGAATGGAAGACGTTGAAAATGCCTTTAACATTAAGTAAGCAATTTGGAGCAAATATTGTGCCCTATATTTATGCAGGAAGTTTTACCAAAATGAACAAGGAAAGTGTACGCTGAAATACGTCAAGAGTAATCCGCTGCCTTACCAAAGTACTATTGTTTTAGGTAAGACGCTGAGCAGATGATGGACTATTTATCTCTCGAACAGATGATTACAATTTGCAACAACTAATGGATGAATATACAAGATCAATGGGCAGAATTCCTTTTAGTGATCGTTTCGTTCAGTGATTTTTCACCCAACGATTCCTTTGGTTAGGAAGCAGCCAGAATGTTTTATGCAGTTGTTTGTCTACTAATTCCTACTTGAAGGTATAAAAAAGTAAATAAGTAGTAGTGTTGAGGAACATGGATGGGTTTTAGTCAGTAGAAGTCTGCCACTCCTTTCCACTCCGCCCGGGAGGGTTCATTCGATGATTTCCCATCCGAAAAAAAAGGTATACAAAAGTGTCAACATTAAATTATACACAAACAGACGAACATTGTCGCCTACTATTATAGCTTGTAAGGATTTAATAGTGCACAGTCGCTTCATGATAAATGCGGACTAACGTGGCCTATACGGGTACCTTCGCCCAGGGCACACTTGTCGTATATTATTGTTGCCTTTTGTACCATTGTGATTATTACCCGTAAATACAGCACATAATCTTTTAACACATTACGTGTTTTTCTTTCTGAAGAAGAGAAAGAGAAGACTCGTTTTTCTTTTTCTTTCTTTCTTTCTCTTTCTTTTTTTTCTCTTTCTTGTCTTTTCTTTTTCGTTATTGGATATTTTCCGTCTCGCCAGTTTCCCGATTAGTTACTATAACAAAATACCTAAATAAAAATGTCATTTCCTAGAACTACATGTTGATCTCGTTAATTACTTAATATGTTTAAGGACGAGTAATAGAGAAGTATGGAAGAAGAAGACATTCTGCGCCGATTCCAAATAAATAGGGATAAAGGCAGTAAAATGATGATGTTTAAGGATACACCGATGGCCATTACTTGGGTCGTTGTGTAGATTATTGGCTATGGGGACCACAATAGTACGTCCTTTTTTTTTCGGATGGGAAATCATCAAATGATCTCCCCCCGCTCTGGACGGAGCGGAAGGGAGTGTCAGACTTCTACTGACTAAAACCCATCCATGTTCCTTCTTTGCCCTTTGTGTTCCAGGGCCGCGGTATCTCTTTCGAACAGTCTATCGCCTCCAGATCTCATGGTGGCAGGAAGTAACGTCCTCAGGTTAGAACGAACGACAATCTTCACAGGACGCATAGTGGCAGGTGGATAAAGGTAAATGAGGATCAAGTTATATTATTGGAGATGGAAATCCAGCTGTGTTCGGCTGTTCCTAGAACAATATTTTTGAAAGGTTCTTCAAAGAGTTGGTCAGACATAGTTATCGGTAGAGAAGAAGGTACAAGGGGATTGTTGAAAGTCTATAATATTAGCAGTGTATCCTGCTATGCATCATCATCATCATCATCATTTCAGCCGAAAGAGGTCCACTGCTGCACATAGGCCTCCCCCAAGTGTCGACACATTGACCGGTTCCATGCGACTCGCATCCAGCGGATCCCTGCTACCTTCACCAGGTCATCGGTCCACCTAGTGGGAGGCCTTCTAACGCAACGTCTTCCGGTTCACGGTCGCCACTCCAGAACTTTTCGGCCCCATCGGCCATCCGTCCTCCGATCCAGCTATGCATGCCTTTACAATTTTCCAGAAGAATGACTTCATCATGTTGGGTGTCGGTTGACACTCAAGCTAAATATAATTACAATAATGTATGAAATGACGTGAATCATTATTGATTTAATATGTATATTCTGTATATTGATTCAAGATTATCTTGTAGTGTTTTTTAATCTGATCGTCATGTTTCGTAAATTGTCATATTTGTCTGGTTTTGAATGAATTAATAATCGATTGATTTAAACATATCATACCTATTGAACGTGTACACTATTTAATTCAATCAGAACACCTGTCATCGCATTGTCTGATGGAAAATTTTGACTATCTTGACACTTATAGCAGAAAACAATAAAAATGTTTTGCTCAAATAGAAATAGGTATACTTTAAAGTTCAATTTAAACTTTAATCTTTTGCCTGTCACACAAAACGTATAAACTATGCAGCTGAAATAGTGATCATTTTTTGTCGATACCTAATCTATATCTTTATTTGAAAAGTTCATGGCAAAATAGTCTATATACCTACTCGTTTATACGTTTATGCAAGATACTCCGGTAAATGGGCGCGGCTAAAGATGGCTCTCGGCTCATGTCGTAACTCGTAATCTTATCATCATACGAATGGCTCTATATGAGAATTGCGAGCTCTTTTACTACAAAATTTCCCTCAAAGTATGGATTTCACAAAACGATCACTCAAAAGGTTAATAGCTGGTATGGCCTATTGCTCTGTTTCTAGTAGTGACATTGTAGTGAACGATACGTCGATATTGCCTTTCAATTCTGTGGCCGAGAAGATGCTCGACGCCAATGTGTTTATTTATTATGCAGACCTATTGAAATAAACCTATTAGTAAAGTATTAATGCGTTCTTAATAAATTGCATTTGGATTCATCAAAGTTGCGGTTATATATTAAACTAGCTATAGCCCGCGACCTTCGGGCTATAGCTATCAAAATATTACTTCCCTATTTGAATCGGATTTTGTTAATCAATTTCAAGGGTTTTATTTTTTTTGCACGGAAATCTTATAGTTCTTTTTCTAAAACAAAAGTTTAAATTACTCCTTAAGACATCAGCTCTCTGCCAGTAAAAGTCCCGTCAAAATCGGTCCTCCCATTTCGGAGATTAGCCGGAACAAACAGACAGTCAGATAGACCAAAAGACAGAGACAAAAATTAAAAAAAAATGTTTTATAAATACCCATATGCATTCAGTAAAAAGCTGTTATTTAAACATTACAAATAGATACCATTTTATTTATTTGACTTAAAAGTAGTCTCATCTGTCATATCTCCAACAGCTATTATTTTAACATAATGATATTACGTGGAGCTTTTTGATTTAATCTAAACCTTTCTTTTGTGCCCACCTAAGTCAACAAGCCATTACTATGAACAAAGCGAACTGAAGAATGTAACAGTCGCAAAAAATCCCATTTAACTGGTATGTTGCTTGAATTAATGTAAAGTTATGTATCTGACTGTAATTTGAGCGTTGATGTTTTGAATGATAAAGTCAAAGTTCATATCGATATTGTTCATTGAAAAATCTTTATGTTACACGTAGTTTAATGATGTCGTTACTAATGTCATAAAATTCTATTTTGTGGATTATGTTACCTATTTGTAAGACAATAGACATTTAACATTATTTCATGATCATTTCGTGTACACTATCGCACTTTAGGTAACCCTGTAAAGATAGTCGTAAGATGGAGAAGAATAAATAAATAAATAAAATAAATTTCGACTACGTGAAACGACGACCTATGTGAAAGCAGCGGCAGATAACAAACTAATTTATTGAACAGTTAGCTGGCTGTCTGAAGTGACAAAATCACAATAACAAATTACTCTGAAAACAATAAAACGATACAAATGGTAGTTAGAATTTTTTTGCTCTTCCATGTCCGTTAGGGAATAATATGCAATGCTCGTTGCGTCAAACATTTTATATCATTATTTTCTAAAACTATTTGTGGCTTGAAATGGCTTATTTAAAACATATGTCGAAGGAAATCTAGTGCCTACCTTAATGGTCTTTATGGGAGATGGGCTTGCGGCCTGTCACTTGTGTGGCGCAATATCTAAATACAACTTTGTTAAGCATCGTATATGCTTGCTTATAGTATAGCATATAATATTGGCTGCTTGGACTCTGTTAACCCCGCGCAGGAATAACAAAGTTCCAGTTATCCTTTTTTAACTCCCAAACTCCCAATTACGACCAATAATAACCGATTGGAGCCAAATCGACGTCACAATGAATTCCCAATTTATTGGGTCAAAGTGGCGCCAATATTACCCACCCAAGGAACATCCAATTCCACATTCTTCGGTTTATGCGGTTATTTATATCGAAAGACATTCCTTATTGGCTAACACCTAAATCCGGGTAAAGTTCGTTTAACTTATGCCAGGTAGGCAGTAAAAATATAATAAAATAACGCTCTTCTTGCAGAATCGTAATACACGGTTCATTTACGTGAATAGAAACATAATATTTAATAATTCATGATTATACAACTACTAATATTATTTAGTTAAAATCTATATTAATCTAAAAAATGGGGCAAAATTGCGCTGAGACGATCAAATGTCAAAGATTACATTTTTTGGCATTTATTGTTGTTCGAGGACGTCGAGAATGCATATTATGGCAAGGAGGCAATTTATTCGCATAATTTAAAAAGAATATCGGAAAATAAAAACGAAACAATTATGAATATAAATTGAAGCGATGACAGTAAAGGATGACACAACGCATTCCGTAGTTTCTAGAAAAAAAAGCTGCACATCACCGTTTCTTGATGCAAATTAAAAGATATACTACCAAAATATTTTGTGGTTGGATTCAAGTCGAGTAATTCAGCTGCATCCGGTTAGATTGGAAGCCGATCCCAACATAGTTGGGAAAAGGCTAGGCAGATGATGATGATGACTCAAGTCGTGTAATTTTCCTGTTGCTTAATATTTTTCACACATAGATTTTAAAGACATACTAACAGTTTTAATAACATTTTAAGAACGAAAAACGTGAGTGACGATTGACTGCACCAAGATGTCAACTTTACTCTCATCTGCATTTAGAAACTTATCTAGAAATCAACTACTTCTGATTAGTATTTAACCTTTATGTTATATGTCATACTTAAACTGTGAACGGATATTATAAGCTATTGAATTAACATTGAGATGGTCACTCATACGATGCTCGTTATTTTTCCATTGGTTATTGCCGTTCTTAGTACATCTCATTACGGAGGAGCAAAGATCTTTTTAGGGGTCCTTAGCCCAAAAAAAATTACAGGTGAAATTATGAGAAAAATATATAGGGTCGGCCCTCCACAGTCCACACATCTAACTGAGGGTTGAAAAAAACTTCTTTTATAACTGTGTGGGATACCTATCGACAGCTCTTAAAAAATGGTATCGAGGTTCTTAGTATACTTTTTTTTCATAAGTCTATTCGCTTCTAACCGAAAAATTGTGAAGGGGACAGAATTTTTACGGCTTTTGAAGCGATTATCTCATCAATCATTGACCTTCTAATTTGCAAAGTAAAAAGGAAAATTCTGGAAAATATGATTTGTAAAATATAAAAAGAACTTTGAACGAAAATTGGTTTGAAAAACATTTTATAATTATTTAGTTTTCGAGATATGGGACTTTTCGTAAAACTGCAGCAGTAATTTTGTTTTTCAACAACTTATGAAAAATAAATTTAGTTTTGCTGTTAAGTGTAAATCGTACAACGAATGAGCGTTAAAAATATTGTTATTATGATTTGGTGCTACGGAACCTTTTGCCAGACGATTTTTGAAGAGTTGTTCTTTGTTTAGACAGTTAAATTATTTTCTGGGTAAATTCTTTTGTGTTATAAATTATTTGGCAAAAATATAATTGTACCTATATAATTGTATATGAATCTTCTATAAGGACTTGTGGCGTTGAAATTATATTTATTACAATAATAATGATGTAACACGTAGAGCAATAAAAAATGATATAATTATGTGAGTATTTATTATGAAACGCCATTAAAGGCAGTGTCTGAGGTTTTCCAACCTTAACATGCTAGTTACTTCCATGTATGGAAGATGGGATTACTCCAAGAATGTTGCAATCTATCAAGTTTCTTTTATGGATTGAATGTCAATTTTGTTTTGATTCCTCTTCATTTTATTGCCCATTAATTATATAAGCTTCTGTTGGTATTTAACCATCGTTAATTTAATCAGCAGTTCTCCGAGGTGGCTCCTTGATTAATAAAACGTTGATCTTTATTAAGTATGATTAAGTTCTTAAACGCATTTCAGACTATCGATTGTGGGTTCATTTTAAAATAATATTATTAAGTTATAAAAGGCATTAATTATGTTCCATAATGTAACGCAGAAATCTAAATATTTATATTACATCATTTTGACCGAATTATATGATGCAAATTGCAAAGCTTATGCAAATACACATTACAATTATTTGCAAATTCATTCATTCAATACATAAATTTCAATACATTAAATTCAATATTTTAGCGATACAACGGAAGGAAAGCATTTCCGGGAAAAACAAAAAACCGTTTACTAACAACACAACGATTGCACTGGCTGGAAAGGTCAATAAACACTGATCCTTGTGGTCAGTGCACTTTTAATTTTAATATATTAAAATTGGGGTCCGTCTTCAAGTATATTGCTCATTATTGGGGCGAGGAGTTTTACATAATAACATGTTACTAAATATGCCTATGAAAGACATCAACGCGTTGTTCAGGTCCATTACAATACAAGTATTGATTTTTTTTCTTCCTTTCGTTACGTTTTTTTCCTTCTGTGTTCTAATTTCAAGGTTCCGTCGTCGTCTAGTGTCTAGATCTTCACTTTTAAAACACTAGATTTAAGTTACTGTCACATAAGGTAGCTAAACAGACGGTGTGCGTAGTATGCGTACAATTAACATGGAGGTGTCAATTCTGATTCTGGGTCGGCGGCACTGATTAGCAGCCCTCGTGCTGACCAATTCTAAACAAAAGCAAAGACGATGATATACATTACGTTTCGTAACTCGATAATTTATTTGAAATGTTATTCTAGGTTACAGAGGTTCAATCCAGCTGGAAAATGAGCAATAATAACCGTGGAACCCGCTCGGCGACACGTTGGCGTTGCATCCTCGGCGCCGGCACACCACTAGCATTAAACAAATAGGTTTGTAGGCGCGAGTCAGAGGTCGCAGTTCACTTGCACCACAATTTATTTGATTTACTTAAAACTGAGCATGAGCTAACTTGTACTTATAAATATACTCATCATTCTGCCTTTAATCCCCGTAGGGCTCACGAAGGATAGACACACCAAAGTGCAATTCATATTCCGGTAATGTCCGTATTTATGGCCCAACGCAATTGCAATGAACTTTATTAATAAGTGTTATAGTGTGATGCTAAAATAATTTTCAATTACAATAACTTAGAGGTCGCGGTTTTATGCGAGTATAATGTCCTCTGAAGCTCGATGTAGGTTATACTGTTAATGCCATATGTTCGGATGGCTGTGAGTAATCGTACGTTAGTTGTAACAAAATGTCAAAGTTCTATTAAATATCGTGTGTGAGGAGCCTAAAGAACCTAAAGAAGAAAGTAATGTTGTCTGACAAAACATTGTTGTAGTCATTGTAAACATCTGTGAACTAAGTACTTAACTGCCGGTAGAGGTTTTGAAGGCTTGACCTAAAATATCCATTATGCGACTGAGCCCAACGATTACAAAATTTTTTTTTATTGTTGAAATTAATAACTAGGCAGACAATTCTTTGATGATGTTGTTGCATTGAATAGGCAAATACTTAAACGGCGCGCACCACAGATAAAACGATTTGTAGAACAAAATACTGTGTCTGAGATGTTTCTTAAGATTAAATGGTTAACTTAATGTCAGATTCAATTTCTGCTATTACATTTTTTACATCAGTTTTGAGATAACTCACGAGTTCACGACTGACCCTTATAGTCTTCTTTATGTTTTGATTACATCAGTGCTTGGTGTCGCCAAGCACTGTGTAATTGTGTGTTTAAACAAAGCTTCATACTGCTAGCTCAAGTTATTAATAGGTGTTAAGACCTTAAAACCTCTTTAGGACATCACATACATAACTACCAATATCAACACTACTTAGCCTCGGAATCCTTACATAATATAAAATGCAAAGTCTCTTTGATTGCTTGTTCGTTAGTTCACGCATTGAACCCCATATACTCGTAAAAAGCTGTTCACTATATAGTGCAGTGTTAAACCGAATTTTAAATATTAAAGGCGCATCTTAAGCCTCCCGTAGGTCCTAGACTCAACACACAGCGCAACTATTTAAGGCGCGTCTCGTATTTCCAAAACTGGCTATGTTTGGATCTACATTTTTCACGAAATGATGTCATTTTTATCAAAACGTACTAAAGAAATGTCATAAACATCTAATTAAGTTACTAACTGGACAAGACATCCGTTTAGGACTGGTTCTCTTAACTCCGAATATAAATCTGAAATGATTTAAGTAGGTAGTAGGGATTAGTCATCATCATCTGCCTAGCCTTTTCCAAAATATGTTGGAGTTGGCTTCCAGTCCACCCAGATGTCTGTCTAACCTCCACGACTGTCAATCTGAACTCCAAAACTCAGTTAGTGGGTAATCAATCACCCTTAGTAAGACTTGTAGTCAGACATTCGGGCCACTTCTTTCTTTTTTTTATCGTGTGGTTAGTGCCTAATCTGGTGTCAGAGTTTTATGCCGCCCATGGGCCTCTGACTTGGCTTTACATGCTGTCGAGAAATATCTCTCAGGCATGCTGGTTTCCTCACGATGTTTTCCTTCACCGAAGCAAGTGATAATTATACAATACGCACATGCATCCGAAAATCAGAGGTGCGTGTCTTGGCTTCGAACTCGAGACCTATGACTTGTCAGTCCGACGGTCACACCACTAGACTATCACTGCTATCAATTCAATTCGGGCCACTGACTACTTGTAACAACTATCAAAGATCTACAATTTCAACAAATGAGCCACTGCTGTTATTATTTAAGCCACGAGCCCCACGGATTAGTCTTGTATCGAAATATGTTTACTGGTTGTAATTTACACTGTCCTCAAGAAATTCTTACGTAGTGAGCGGCAAATGCTTGTTGAACATCGCAAAGTTCATTTATACAGTAGTTATTTTTTGCTGTAGATATGTTAATCGAATGTCTCTTTGATGTCACCCTTGTACTTAATGATGGTTTGATTGAATAAGACTAGGCGCAGAGAGTCGTCATGTCTGTGATTTGCAATTTGTAGTTTATTATTAGTTTCTATATCAAGTAGATTTCCATCAATCTAGTTGTTCATTGAAAGGAAAATGACCTTTTTTAACGTAACATAACATTATGTTTGTAATCCCCGAAGGGTTAGGCAGAGGTGTACCTAGTAGTATCACCCACAATATGTCATTTAGCCTATTGTCATCAATCTGGCACAAACCCAGACACCGTGGCTGCTACTGAGAAAGATGGAAAAAGGGTTATTCAGGTTTTTCCACCGGTATTCGAACCCAGGACCCCTTGCTCAGTCACCGTGCTTGCGGCCACTAGACTAACGAGGCAGGACCTTTTTAAAAACTAAGTCTATCAATAAATTAGTCACTAATCAATAAATTACCATTACAATATGTCTGACTGCCTCGTTGGTCGAGTGGTCGAATCGCGACTGCTGAGTATGAGATCCTGGGTTCGATTCCCGGGTCGGGCATATTGTTATTGAGATTTTCCATCTGGAATTGCTCAGTAGCATCTACAGAGTCTGGTTTTGTGCCCGGTTGATGGCAATAGGCTCGCCCCTTATTGCATGGGACTTAAACATAACTGGCGAAATGTGGGTGTCCTACTATTAGGAAGGGTTAGGCAGAGCTCTGTCTAACCCTTCGGGGATTACAGGCGTGATGTTATGTTATGTATAATAAACGGTTTTAGCACTTTTTCTTTGTGTATATTTCGTTGTGTGCCAATAATGTCAAGATTGATGAAAGCAAAGAGCGAGTTGGCAGTATATTACTTCCATTTTCCCAAAGAAACAAGAATTTTATTACAAGTATACCATTGTTATTGTTCTTGTTGAATTTGTCAATGGATTAACAATTCTGTATGTAACTTTCTTTAGCAAAACTTAATTACTGTTGCTACAATAGGATTTTTCACACCTTTAGCGATGGCTTTATAATTTCAATACCGTCTTTTACAAATACCTTATTAGAACTGATGAACGTAACGTAATATAATACGTCGATTTTAAAATTAAAAATACTCTTTTAACATATCTTATTTTCTTAATTTTAAGAATATATTCATATCTATGGATGATACTGATTGTGCTTGTTTCAAACAATTTATCTAAAATGCTAAAGGATAATTGTAATTTCGATTCAAAAATCGAACATATTAACGTTACGTGTATGTACACCGCGCGTGACAGCACGCTCGTTCTAGGGCCTCTGGACCTTCTTAGACAACCTTCTTTAGCGAAAGCAGAAAAGTAGAGGAAAAAGTTTATCCGGGTATTATTAAAGTTTATAAAGTTTATTTAATTGTGGCTCTGTTTTCAGATAGAGAAATTCCTGACTTTGTATGTGTGTTGTCGGTTTTTAGACTCCACAGAGCGGATCGCCATTTTTACGACTTTATTTACGCGCCATTTCTTTCGGCGGGACAAGCGTTTAGAAAGTTTTCACAATAATTTAAAGTGAATTTGAAATGAAGACTTTTTGCACTCGAAAATAGAGCTTTTAAAAATATCATCAATCTATTCAAAAACGTTTTACCTAACCTAACTCTCTTTCTAAACGTTTTACCTAACCTAACACTCTTCAGCAGTTTCTTTTGTTGGTAATTTTTGGTTCTACAACATCTCACTCAATGTGCAACTCTTATAATACTGTTCGTTTCAACATTTAAGTTCTTTTTAATAAGTTGGTAATAGAGTAGTGGGAGCGTGCGACACTGCCTCCAAAACATAAGGTGTGAGAAACTGTCCCACACAAATGATCCTTCTAATCGCTCATCTACTAAAGTAATGAGATTAACCTCCGCTGGAATTCGCAGACGCTTACTATAATGAGCTTTTGTGCTCGAAAACAATACTATAATAGTTTTATTGTTTTAAAATTTGGTCCGATGACCTGTTAAACTAAAGTTTACACAATTGCACGTTTTTAAATGAGAAGTTTTATCTGTCCCATTGTGTTTTTAATTAAGTGGCAAATTGCTACGACTTATTCTATGGCTTATGAGACAAATAAATGACATGCCTGTAAACTTCTCATTTTACACTGTACCGCTAATTACAAATTAAGTTTATAAAAGCTAATTATTTAAAAATTATTAAAAGTATGCCTATTAGCCTTAATTAAAAAAAAAATCTTCTGTTCTTCACTTCCTTTCAAAACTAAAGCAAAGCCTATGGAATGACAAAATAAATCAACTGGAAATGTTTTAAACTTCGGTACGACATCTTCTTAACAAATACCTTATAAGTAGTTATTTTAATCACCCAGGTACAATATGATCAATCACATACTTACGTTTGTACATTGTCATTGATACTGTATGTAAGTAATAGATATTAAAGTTCATCCAGTAATGTATACAGAAGCAAATTGCTTATAACATATAATTTATTATATAATAAAATATGATATTACATACACATTGGAACGCAGGGACCTATTTACAAATCTTTGTCATAATAATCAACACTATGGGAAGAATTTTAAGTAGGTATTCGATATTGGAAAAGCTTAATGTTCACTAATGATGCTGACCTCGAAATAATTTGGTAGTAGAGGTATATAATGTCGATGATTGATGATGATGATGACGCCAAGTCTCATCACAGACAAAAATCGGAAATTAATAAGTGCAAAAAAAATAATTAACAGCTCAAAG
This sequence comes from Noctua comes, assembly GCA_963082995.1. Taxonomy (NCBI): domain Eukaryota; kingdom Metazoa; phylum Arthropoda; class Insecta; order Lepidoptera; family Noctuidae; genus Noctua; species Noctua comes. The sequence goes on from OY720269.1 coordinate 10,439,118, forward strand.
TTTAATCAATATTATTATTGTTCATTTAAATACCTGCCTTGTGTCTATCGAAGATTAATCAAATTTCAATATCATAGATATTCGATGGATTGCCTAAAAGAATTTGTTATTTTCCGGGTTTTAAGATAGCAGAGCTATTTTCGTATATTTTTATCGTTTCCTAATTCTATAAGTATGATACGAGTTATTGCCGTTACCATGTTTGTTCAAGGTTTCCTATTAAACTAAATTATCGGTGTTAACATTCAGCTTCCAGCTTACTTTAATAAACTCCTAGCAGTATTACAATGGAAAAAAACTAAAACCATGATTAAGAAATCCTTAACTCAGAAAAGTTAATATAAAGTATTACTATTAATACTAATAAAGGGGGGGGGGGTTATTTTTTAATATAAAGTATTTTATTTAACTGCATTTAGGCAGTAGGAGCCGCGTAAAGTAGGTAATGCCTTCAATTACATAATGAAAAAACCAATTAAAAATCAGTAAATGGAGACGTAGAAACCGATTCTTTCCATCAATTGCCTTTGAAACTATGCAGTTCCGATAAAGTGACCCATTACTTGACTGGTTAATGTAGCCATAAAATGACCATAAAACCCCCATGAAAGTTGAACTCTATGTTTATGATGCGGAAATAGACATGTTAAAGAGTAATAATATGTATTTCATAATCTGAACGTGTGGTCGAACGGATGAACAATAACTTTAACGATCGTGGGGTATCGAAATTTACTTGGGCTTGCATAAAGTTAATAAGTACCTAACTAATTTCCAAGATGTCGACCTACACACGTCTTACGACAACTGCGCTTATGTGTCAAGTGCGCTTTGTTAGCAAAAAGTTAATGGAACTATGCAACTAATAAAATGGATAATTTGTTAGAGTTCTTAGCTGTTATTTCTTAAAATTCTCTAGCTTAAACATATGAGCAAAGTTGCATCTAAATGTGTAAATGTTTCTAGCTAACGAGCGAATATTGACTCTGCGTGTTTGGTATGTAAGTGTGTTGGTGTGTCAAAGCAGTTAATAAGTTCCAAGTTTAAATAAAATTGTAAAATGCCAAGCGCAGTGGCATCTTCGTGGCGGCGCGGGCGCAATTTGCAATGCATTTGACATAAAGCGTGCGTACCATTTAAGTGTTGGGTTGGCCATCGTTTTACGAGACTCTTGATAGTTATTCTATTGTACGTTGAACGAGATAATGTTACGACAAAGGGACGAACTATGGGAAACGCATGACAACTTTATCATAGTTTGAATGACATACGAAAAATTAGGTACTCAAGTTTTTTACAGAAGTCAGAAGAATGCATTGCAACGGTAGATTTACGACAATCTGTAATATAAAATTGATGCTAAGGACAACATAAGAAATTCAGCCCACTTTAAGAAAAATTTTCCTAGCCATTACTTAAAACACGGTTACAGGAGCGAATTTGGTGTTTTCTGAAATATATTTTTATCAAAACTTAGAAGTTTTGTGAGTCAATACTTCTGTCAGATCCTCGGTATCACTGAGTGATGCTGTGTGACGAAATCCATTAATTTAACTACAAGCTCATAAAAGATTATCAATAAATACACCCCTTATTAATTTTATTACCAATCAAATATGTGTTACACCTTTTATTGCCATTAAAATTTTACAATCCTATGTATTAATAGTATCTATCTGTATCCATAAAACAGTCTATAAAACGGAGTTCGTATAGAACGGCCCTTAATCATCGTCAGAATCGATTCGTAATGAATATTTAAATACTGCCTAAGTTTTATTGTGTTCCACCCAATAACATCAATGCCAATGAAGAGTTTATAACTTATTTAAATAAAATAGACAAACAAGTAATAAAGTTATAATTTATACTGACTATGTTATTTAGGGCACTACTACTATTACAATAAAATTATACTAAGTTACTAAAACTGAGCAAACAATCATAAAATTGACAATGAAGTGCCAGAAAACACAGCGGGGCATTATTATAAATGTACTTTTGTTTTTATCATGACCTGTGTATGAATAAATATGCAGTGACCTCTCAGATATTAATACACTATAATTAATAATAGACATATAATTATGTCGTAAAAATTCACTTTTATAGACGAAACTACAATAAAAATCACTTTAAAATTAGTAGGTATGTGTTGTATGCTAATTTATTTAAAACTATAATCTTCTGATGACCACATTGTTATCGGGTGAGACATCATTATCTACTTCTCATGGTTTGTGACATCAAGGTGGGATTCTTCATATTTTGTTACATTCTTTGACAAGCAAAGACGTATCATTTACACGCTGCCTCAAAAATTCACCTGGAAATAAATTAGCATTAGAATTAAACATCTGCCTGACAGCTCCGACAATATAAACGGACTGTCAGAACTGTCACATAAGTACTGTTCAGTTACTTTTTCAGAAATCCTTTAGGTACATGTAAGACGGGGTAATCTATCATAGCCGACCTCATCTTCCATTTATGCTTTCTTGTAAGAGCAAAGCGTGGAGATTACCCATCAGAAATTTTACGACGTCGACGTAGTTTCAGGGAAAAACAACCATTTTTCATGACTGAACTTAGTATACCGGCAAGCCACAAATAAACTTGGTGAATATTTGTTCAGTCGTGATAAATTCAACGTAGATATATGAATTTTCTGGCACAAATCGTAGGCCTAAGTCCATCCCTGCGTTGTGCAGTCAATGCAGGCTCCCCCGGCCGCATGCAATGGCTAGACAAATCCGCGTCTCTATAAAAGGGACAGGTGATTAGACGAGTAAGTACAATCGGGCGCACACGCCGTCGACCTAACCACATGGGATATAATCACATTTGATCATCCTAAATAATTATTATCAAGTGCTCCGTTCAATATGACAATGGTAAGTCTTAGTTGTATATTTAATTCAGTTTTTGATTAATAGAGATAGGAAATAGGTATATTTTGCGTTTTGGAAATAAGTATGGAGGAATTATGTTTGTAGTTTGAATAATTCTTCCAGGGTTCAGGGAATTTTCTTGGCTATCCAGTAAAAGTAATTAAAGAGCAGTACTTTTTTAATTTGCTTCTAAGGATAAAAGCGATCACTTACCAACCCTTACTAAATATCAGGTTCAGAATCAATCGGGATAAATAGGTCACGATCTAGGATTTATAGAAATAAACTATGCAGTATGCATATGACTTAATTTAAAAAACTACTGACACTCCTTACTACCTAAAAAAGGGATACAGAAGTAATTTGCCAAACCTTAATCAATTCTACTTTTAATATAGACTCAAAAGTGCTAGAAACACTTTAACCATGCCTTAAACGGACTTAAATGATTCTATAAATTATAACCCATGCTGGGACGTGAACTCCTGACCCGTGCTGTTGGATGTTGCATCTTTAACATTTAGGCAGAAGGGCATCTTTACCATCGCAGGTAGGTCACATTATTTTTGATGATATCTTATTAGGAAGTTAGGAGTTTGCTGTGTCCCTATTATGGCGACATTAATTATGGTTATTTGTGAATATTTATCAATAACATGCCTATAAATTGGGCTTGTTTATTCCGTTTCCGATAACTTATTGTTGATTACGATTTTATTTAAATATTGAATTATGTTTCGTGCCCAAAAATATTAACACGCTTTTGTATTATTTTTGTTAGTTCGATTAATGTGGATAGCTTTAATTTTCCTGCAAACTTCATACTTAATCTCTATGAATATTTGAAATAAGTACCCAAATAGCTTATCTGCAAATTAAGGCGAACCAGATTAGGTAATAATTTTTATAGTTTTCTTTAGAAGTTAGAACTGAGAAACCGTCCCTTTGGCTAGTGAATGGTACATCTCAACCGATTCTTATGTTATAAATCGAAGATAAGTCAGCCTGACTATAGGAAAACTCCTACTGCTACAGGGATTAAATGTGACACTAAGAATTTCAAAAGAAAAGAAGAGATGCACCAATTACATTGCATTAAGTGCAGGTCATACCGCCAGCTAGCAAGCAAGCCGGGCGAGCATCGTTTCTCATCTTTTCACACTTTGGTTCGGCACTTTCGATAGTCCGCGGTGTGGCCTGCGCTTTAAGTTTTCACAAAGTTCATGAATTGAATGTCACTTAAACCTTTAAAGAAACTAATAACAGACAAGCATCTAATCGCAAAAAGGAAACCCCAAATACTTAAAATCGCATGTTAATTGGTCATAATTATGCAGATAACTCCCGCTCCTAACTAATTTAACCTCTTAATTAGTATCAAGACATCTTCTTAGGCTGAGATCTATAAAGCGAACTTAAAACCGCCGCGCTTCATCCGAAAATTAACCCTATTTGTAAAACGTTAATGTTCATATTCGTATGATACGCTTGATCACAGCAGCTTGTGAGAATATGCACATTATTTTTTCAAAAATAAGGTATATTTTTGGATAAAGCGAGACTGTACTTAGCTTTAGCAAAGATTCATCTGGTTTTTATGGACGTGGCCAAAGTGGGTGCATAGGGCATAGGGTCAGCGAATCGTTATGCAACGCATCGTGCATTTATTGCACCCACAATGCCTAACCTTTGCCGACAACTGTGCTGTTTACCTCAGTGACAAGCGTGCCATCGTTTTATGCAGATTTATTATAAGGCAGCAGATTTATTATGGCGCGTTTGTCTATCAATTGCAAGTATTGAATGCGATTTATGGGATTATAACAACAGAGATTATCTACTGTTTTCAAAGATTCTGTATTTTTCTCGAGTAACACATTTTTGGACTGCCTCGTTGGTCTAGTAGTCGCAAGCAACTGCGACTATTGAGCCAGAGGTCCTGGGTTCAATTCCCGGGTCGGACAAAGTGTAATTGGGTTGTAGTCTGGATTTGTGTTCGGTTGATGACAATAGGCCCGCCCCCTATTACATGGGATTTTAACGTGACTGATAAAATGTGGTTGTACTGTTAGGTACACCTCTACCTAACCCTTCGGGGATTACAGGCGTGATGTTATGTTATGTTTTATTTAAATTTAATTAAAAGTGCTGCCTATCCAGTGATAGGGGTTTACCAAAACAAACTCCTGTACATTAATGCCAGATATAATTCGAATAAGAAAAAAGGTCATAATGTATGTGGCGCCAACATTACAAGTTTATTTTTTACTGGAATTCCAGGTAGTTTAGCTACCTTTTATAAGTAGCACGTCCAATATTTGTTGTTTAATGTTTGAGAAAAAAAGAGTCTGCTTCAAGGCAAGAACGTTGTATATGAGTAACTAATTAATGGAAGTCCTGAGTGTTTAAAAAAAAAACAACAAGAATAATTCTTAACTACATGCATTTGCCTTACCCCACATTACCTACAAATATTTCTTTTCGTTCACTTAAATATAGTTTTACATAATAATTGTAATTAATGAAATAATTCGCAACAAAAGACAGTAATGTAGCATTACCTTCTGAAATTCGGAGCGGTCACCGGCTACTGGTTCCTACCCGCACCTGCTGTGTGATAGTAATTTTCCAGACGCGGCATCACCGCACGCGCTATATTGCCGCCGTGGTTTTGTATCGCACCTCTACTTCTATTTGAAAAGGGATCGACAACAAATAATATTTACTAGGTTCTACCAAAAATGAGTTTCATTCACTGACAGACTAAACTGCTGAATCCTCAAGCATGCAATTTTGCTCAATAGTTCCTGAAACATTGAAAGTGAGCATTAAGAAAGGATATTTGAAAATTCACCACCAAAAGATAGCTATTCGATAATTTTGACAGTTTTGCCGATGAGTTTCCCTGTTGATGTCCTGCTTATGGGCGCGCCTTGTAATACATACTATAACGACATAGTTTCGTCATATTATTGACAATTGCTCATTTACGTAAAAGAAATAAAGACAGTTTACTCATGCCAATAAATTACAAGGTGGGTAGATAAATATGTGAAGGTAGGCGTTATAAGTTATTGATTTTCAACAAGTCTATCGACAAAACAAAGACCAATTTTAGCATAAATATTAATTTTAAAGTCATTGCCGATAAAAAACAATACTTCTCATTAATTCAATTAGTCATTTGAATGTTTATACATGACACTCGATTTTGTAAGCTTTCGTGTCTAAAATAAATCATTAAGAACAATTTGTATTAAAATATATAGAAAATAGGATACGCCTTGACAGGGTCATTCATTCGGGTAGCATTAAAAAGACATCTTTATTTGCGCCGTAAATAATAAATTGATTATTTTAGTAAAATTAGCGGGTATCGTGGTGCTTCTGAGTTTTTTTTGGTTACTTTACACACACATTATCCGGCTCCTAAAGGTTAGGTAGACCAGGTGTACCTTATGGTACACCCACATATTGCCAGATATGATTCAGGCCAATGTAATATTTAATTATGTAAGATATGGTTATGGTAATAAAAGAAGATTACCTACATGATAAAGATTGTGAAACCGATAATTTCAAGTGAGTTACTCTGTACACTATGTACGCTACAGTAACTTCTAAACTATTAAGATATAGTTAGAAAAATCTTACACTTATCTAAAATCTGTTGTCGACTAACAAAAAAAAACATGGTCAAGTCTCCAAGTCCGTACCTGTACTCCCGTGGAGGCGTGCGAGCGGTTAATTAAGTGCACACCTTTTGTTTTTGCACGTAGTACATTGTTTCCGAGGCAACTCTCGAATTCTATGACATGTTCCCACAACTCAATACACTTGCAAAATAGCTGCTGTGCCGACATCTGCATACCGCAGCATCCACAGGTATTTAGACGGTGCTAAGAATAGTTCGTGGGTGACAAACGGTGACTTGAAAACCTTTTGTCTTGCGGCAACGTACTTAAGCGTATCTAAGTGGTTAGTCCGTGTTAGTACTTTACAGTTACGTTATGGACAATTGTGTGCGCTAAAACCATTGCAAGTGTGGCTAACACACGTCACCAAGATTTCCCTCTGTCAAGAACTTTCGATTTCTTTTTCCTCTTTACCAGCTATTTTGATTATATCCTATTGTGCACCTGAACTGATGTGCCTCTACCTGTACCAATTGCACTCATGTCTTATTTCCATATAAACTTAAATGTCCCTAATATGCGCGATGAGTCGCTTGTAGGCCGTTTATCTCAATATGAGTTGAGTTTTCACATAGATTGTCTATGATGCAATTTATATCCACCAGCAAATTTACATGTCAATAAAATATAAATTTTAAATTCAAGATGACGACAATGTGCAGGCTTGGATCTATGCTTGATAGGCAGTAGGTTTTCAGTTTGCAGTTGCTTTCTTGTACAATTAATGCAGTTATTATCAGAATTTTGCAAATTCCTCGGTTTATTGAATTGAAGTTGACAATTTCTATGCTTTTTTGCAACCCCTGAAGAACTTTCCCTTTGAAGAAAATATTACGTCCATGTGAGACATTTCGAATCATCACAAGCAAATCAGATTCTCAAACAACAATTCATTTTATTTTCGAACCCCAACGTTTCAGGCTAACATGTCACACTAATTGAGCAGGCCTAGGTTTCAAGTGACGATATCTATTACTAACTAGACTCTGCTAATGGCCCGTGAAGCGTATCAACCTTCGTAATATTAGCCGGCCGGTAATCGACACGCGATCCTTGCATCTTAGGTCAATATTCTGCCAATACACCTCTTATCGTGAAGGGTTTCATAATTAATATATGGGCCAGGAATAACAATGCATTGTTTGCAAAAAGGTAAGAGAGAGGTCAGATAGGTAGTCGCTTTATGTAAAATACTGGTCTGCTGCATCCAGTAGGACTGGAAGCCGACCCCGACATAGTTGGGACAAGGCTAGGTAGCCTAGATGATGATGTTTGCAAAAAGTTATGCAGCGGAACTGAGGTCGATTGAAATGAACCATCGTCTGCCTAGCCTTTTCCCAACTATATTGGGGTCGGCTTCCAGTCTAACCGGATGCAGCTGAATACCAGTATTTTACATGGAGCGACTGCCTATCTGACCTCCACAACCCAGTTAGTACGGGGTAATATGATACCCCTTGGTAAGACTGGTTGTCAGACTTTTTGGGCCACTGACTACCTAACGACTGTCAAAGATCTACAAATGACACCCGGGACCAACGGCTTAACGTGCTTTCCGAGGCACGGAGGAAACTCGGTATGTAATGGGCGGTCACCTATCCACAGACCAACCTAAGCAAGCACGGCTTAACCTAAAGATCGACCCGAGCGGCTGTTAATATTTAGCCACGAGCTCCTCCTAGTCGATTGAAGTGAACCGTTGACTGAAAATGTGTAACTTCATGGTAATTTCTTAACATTATTGTGTCACAATAATGTCAGCGATAGTCTGGTTGCCCCCTTAGGTAATTGATAATGGTGATCGCCAAGGAACTATGCACTCTCTAGCAATCTATTATTAGATGAAAATAGAAAATCAGGCACGGCGTGTGCACCAACGGTGTTAGTACTTCCACCTTTATCATCCCTGCAAATAATTTTGGTGGGCCAATTTTATCCTAGTAGATTTAATTGAAAAAACAAATGTGCAAAAATAAATCATCATATGTTGTCAGAATTAAATACACTCTTGCAGTTTTATAGACATTTTTATCATAATAATGCAGTAGTTTTATTATCTTCGTAAAACCGAATAGTAAAAGGTATTTAGTAGCTAACTAACCCGTGCATGAAAAGGTTAATTGATACGGGTTTCTGAATGATTCATTTAACAATCAATTTAAATACCTACTAAAGAGGGAGGGTCAAGAGGCACTAGTAAAATCTATTTATGATATTAACAGATACTAAGGTATACTAAACTATAACACTCAAGACGGACCACACAAGCACAGCCTTCTCCTTTAATATCATCTCTAACTCTTACATGTCTGATCATGTGTGGAGGTCCAGAGGCAGTTGCCGTTTTCTGAAATTGTGATGAATTTTCTAAAGTCTGTTTTTTAATCTCGGAGACTAAATTGACAAGTACAAATGGCAAACTGACATAGATTTCAATAGCATTTAAGTCAGATTTGACATTTTCACTTGTCAATTTAGTCTCCGAGATTAAAAAACAGACTATAGAGCCTTAATTAAATAATAGGCATGTAAACACTTTGTGACGTACTCCTAGTTAAATACATACCTTGTGCAGCTTACCTAAACCTCGTCAGAACTTGCTCAAGCCTTCAATATCTGTTAATTCATCGAACATCGATTGCTTTAAGTTTGATGTTAATTGTTAAGTAATCATAAACAATGTACTCGTGTACCTTTACGCATATGGACACTGATTAGACCACAGTTCAAAGTATCAATGTTACCGGTAATACACCGTGTATTACCAGTAACATTGATACTTCGTTAACCTACTTAGTTGTGTAACCAATAATCCTCTTTTATATGCCTCTGTTGTTGAATGTTATATGCTAATCAGTATGCTCGGAGTAAGAGGTTTAATTATATGTTTCCTCAGTTTCGCCGTATAAAAAGGACTGACCTGCAGTAGCGAAGGGTCAATAAGTAATAGGAAAGCCGGAGTTCATATCTTTAATGTGATTATATTATTTGTCAATAGATTATTGAATGTGCCATTTTTCAAAGGGAAGCCAGTAGGAATCTAGTTGTATGGAACCTTCGCCACTACTGGCCTGTTAGTTTATCATGGAATACCTATGAATAGAATGAAGTCTACCGTTCTACCAAAACTTTTTGATTATTAATTAATCTTAAAACGTTTTCTAGATTTTTCCACATAACGTATAACAATGAATATGCCTGGCTTCTGTGACACAACAGCATATTAACTTTTTATATGGCAAAACTGGGGAAACATATAATTATACCAGTAAAAAACATCGTGAAATATTAGCGTAGATATTCACATCTGTTACAGTTTGATCGTATCAACGCTTAAAATATTCATTAATAAATTCTTATCTTAAACCTGTTTAATTATTTGAGAAGGTAATTAAACACCGACATCGCTTACAAAATTAATCATCTTAGTTGTTCAAACTTGAAATGATTCCCATAATCATATTTTGGTCATTAATATTTTTGATGAAACATCGCATGATCATAGATTTTTTTTGTATCATATATGTCCTAAACTTGAATCGACTAAATTGGGTTGGTCAAAACGGATCTTGGTCTGGTTAATTTCTTTAGATCACTGTAATGATTACCAGAAGTCCAAAGTACCTGAATATGTAGCAGGGTCCTTCTTCTACTGAGTGTGTCGATGGCAATCTAAATTGAGTCGGCCCAGGTCTGGATTACGAGTTTGTCCACAAGTTCCTCTAATTAACAAACAACAGCACACTCAGAACACGATATTAGGTGCCCCATCGTTTGTGGAACAGCACTAAATTTTTACTCTAGGGCCCATAAATGTGTAAAATAATAACCCTTGTGTAATTAAAAAATATAATCATTTAATTTGTAAATAAATGAGAAAGATACCATGTTTTAATAATTATGTATTGTCTCAAAATGTTCCCTAAACCTGCGTGTGTCATTCGCGTGATTGTCGCATGAAGGTCGCGTGCCACAAACGGCCACTAGGCTACCGGCTAATTGTATTTATTCTCTGTTGTGGATACTATTAGCAGGCGAATCGTACAAGTTTGTTTATCTATAGTTGCGTGCCTGACCTAAAATAAGTCACAAATAGATAGGTCACTGACGACATGATGTCATTTTGTTTACTTAGTGCATACGTGTTATTTACAAGTGCTCTTTAGTTTAATGCAAAGGCACCTATTAGGTAAACCCATGAAACAGGTAACCATAAAAACATAAAATAAAGGTAGAAAGTGACGATAGAGCCAATTCCGTTTGAATTGACCGATGCCAAAATTCACCATAATTCAAAAACTATTATAACATGTTGGTCTTTAGCCCGTAATTTAAAGGATCCAGCGGTTTGCTAAAAACTGCATAATACTTCGAGCTCCTTATAATTATGTCAAAAAATCTAGATTTATAAAACCACCGACGACTGTCTATAAATCTGAGTACACAAAAAACTCATATTTAATTAAAATTGATTTTATAGAAATTAATTGGTTGATTGTGAATAATGTTGAAATTGATATTGGTTACAAATGGGCTATAAATCTTTCAACGACATGAGTATAGACTAGAGACTATAAACTAAAGGTCTAATGTTACCGTGTCCTTGTAATTGTAGGTCGCGATGTGTCTTCTATAACCTTGTAGCTTCACTTATTTAGTGCCTTGTTGATTTTAGCAAGCAAAAGCCTGTAATACTTATATACGAGTATGAGCGAATACTCTGTTAGGTCTATGCCTGACCGTCTTATAAGACTGTGATTCAAAAGATCCACTGGTTGCTTCTACAATTATCACAGGCGTTTGGAATGGTGGAGATAGCAAAATCAAATAAAAACTCTGAACTATGGTGTTCCTAAATGGTCATGGATATCTACAGAAATCTACGTATTTTACGAATCCACTTTATTTGTTTTTGTAGCATTAGGTAGATCAGATACGTATTTATACGATCACAAACCTAGCTATAGTAACTAGTAGCTTGTATTGTTTTATACTAAGTCTTTATATTTTATTGACTGTCTTATTTTTCTTATTTTCAGAGGGTTTTAATTCTGTTGGGAGTAGTGGCAGTATCTCTATCAGCGCCGCAGGCGCCTGCAGACAAAGTCGTTGCAATCCTCTCACAAGAGTTTGACCAGCAGCCAGATGGATCTTATAGATACAGGTATGATTTTAGAGATAAATACTTTAGGCTGGTTACTTTCTGGGATTTTGGAGGTCACTCACTATATCACAATATTGGTTAACGTAGGTTTAGGACCAATGTCTATGTCTATGCCATTTTCTACCTTAAAGTTTTGTAAGTTTCAGCGTATTTAAGTGCAATAAAATTAACGAATAGCTCTGCCTGAGGAGTGATTAGAATTCAAAAAGAGGATTGTTAACTTACAATTTATTAGCCTGAACAGTACCTAACTGAAACTCAATCATAACCTTAATTTTCTTTGGCCGGGGAATCCGAAAAGATATTTATTTCCAAATTCAGTGCCTCTCACCAAGGCATTCGAGATATGGTGTAGTGTAGAAGTTCCATGATAATCGATCTAATAATAAAAATTGAATAACCAAACACCTATATTTACTAACTAAATTAGGAAGCAAATATTTGGTACTGGCTACAACGACATACATGCATAGCCCATTGTCCTATGTGTTAATCTAAATAAGTACATAGAACACGAGTTTCTTGTATACTAAAAGTCGTACCGTTTGGTTAGACAACAGCAATGTACAAACAAACTCTTGCATTACTTAAATAATTAGCTTATAATAATAATTTGCAATAATATTGATCCAAAATACGGATTTGTTCATGAAATGGCGCCTGGTGTAGATTTGGCCGTGAAAAATCGACGCGAGACAGTAGGAGCGGCATGAGTTGGCGTTGTGTGTGGTTTTCTGAAACGGCTAAAACCTGCAAAAGTAAAATTAAAAGGGAAAGAAGAAATTACACAAAATTTAGACACAAATGGTATTTTTTCAAAAACTTTTTAGATAACCCAAAAACCTAGTACTTTTCTTTAGAATAAAGTGTAAATCCATGATTCCAAATTATTATTGTTACGTGTTCAGTTGCTCGCGGGCTGCACGGTTTCAGCATTACATAACGGCGCTCAAAGTGTTATGTTACATTAGCAACTTCGCTATCATTGATTTGGCCGCCGACTCTGACCGCCAGAGGGTCATTTATAAAGGTCAAAGTACAAAATTAAGTGACAAACGTAAAAGTATACACAGATCTTGGAAACACATCAATAATATAGATAGTTTTACCGATATATTTTCTTAGTCGAAGTTATTTTCCAATTCTTAGAATTACATAAAGGATAGAGGCACTTGTTTTCCCCGTCTTTGCGATCATTTTTTGTTCTAGTTACTTTTGTGGGTCAAAATTCTACTTTTTCACAATATTTTTTTTTTAAACATGTTTTTTAATGTAAGATTTTTATTTTACACACCTCCACGACCCCCATACTATTCAATCCATCCATCAGCACAATGCTTTGAGTGTTTTTCATCGTGTCCTACCGTAAAACGTGATTTTTCACCCCAAAAAAAAAGTCGATTCCCAGCAATAATTTTTGCGTTAAGTTACTTATTTTGATGTACGCTCGGTTGACGGCTTTGTGAAGGGTCTGTTTACACCCTGTATAAAGTTAAACAACCTTTGATTTCAGCATAGCCCTTGTTTCTCTCAAGTCGAAAGCACGCCGTACCATTAGGTACTTTGATATGTATCGCGAAACGTAAAAACCTTGATCGAACAATAAAAATTCTTACCATTCGATTCGCACCTAATTTGATAACACGCTTGAGAAAGGTCGCATCGATGGCGACCTACTATTTTCTGTCAATGAACATTGTTAGCAAATACATAGGTACCTTCTTGAAGACAACACTCTTGAAAATGTAGAACTAAGACCTGGTATTTTTAGCATAATCTAATCTTCTGCATTAAAATACGTAGACTACGTGACTGCCTCGTTGGGCTAGTGGTCGCAAGCATGATGTCCTGAGTTCGATTCCTAGGTCGGGCAACGTGTTATTTTCTGTTTTACCATCAGGAATTTCATAGTAGCAGCCACGAAATCTGACTTTGTGCTCGGTTGATAGCAATAGGCTCGCCCCCTATTACATGGGAATTTAACATAACTGGCAAAATGTGAGTGTACTATTAGGTACATCTCTTCCTAAACCTTGCGGCATTGATGATATGTATGTGTTATGTAGAAGACGTAAACTATACGTAGTTTACGTACATTGAGTTACGTCAGCGGGTTTTCAGGATGTACGAAAATAAAAATTGCTCCAAATAACAAAGCAAATAATGCCTAATAAGCTCTAACTTGATCAATCACTTCTTATCACGATTTGCACGACATAAGACTAAAATACCAACAGCGGTTGATCACATTGGAATTGTCCTCGATCATCATCTGCCTAGGCTTTTCCCGACTATTTATGTTGGGGTCGGTAGCCAGTCGAATCAGATGTAGCATGAATACCAGAATTCTACATGGAGCGGCTCTCTATCTGACCTGTCCACAACGACAAAAAAAATATTTATTTCAAGTAGGCCAGTTACAGCCACTTTTGAACTGTCGAAACCAAGACAAAAATGAAATATAGACACAGTCCCAGTCAAAAGGCATAAAAACTGTGAAAGTACTGTAGTTGCCCATTCCAAAGCGTAGATCTCTATGGAGAAGAACGAGCAAGAAACTCCGACATAGTTAACTAATGGAATTTATGGTGCAGCATCTCATTCTGCCCAACAATAGGAACTAATACAATTTGGTCGAGCACAATTTCATTCACAGCTGAACAGTAACTATGAAGTTACTGTTAAATAACGCTTATTAATGGTTGATTAATTGATTCGATTAATCGTAATGCTAGTCAGAAAGAGAAGAGAGATTTGGAAGGAGGAAGGGGAAGCCTTTGTCCAACAGTGGGGAACTCAAATATTCTAACAAAAAATTACTAATACAAAATGTTAATACCAACGATCACGATGAATTTTACTTGCTTTTAAATACCTATTTGGGTTGTTTCTTCTTAGTCGTGGAAGTACCACGCCGTATCGCATCGTTTCAATGACTAAAGCTCATGTATTAGTACTGCACCAGACCAGCATCGCCTCAACTGGAGCCGATCACCATTCTTTTTACAAAACTCCGCACTACATACATGTATACTTAAAAGAACCCATATGGCATGCATTTGATCGGGAGAAGCTAGTACAATGATGAGGTGAGGTGATGAAGATCCGGTACGGTTGCTTAGATGTACGAGTGCAAAAAGCTTCTCTTAAAAACAATCAGGTTGACAGAAATTCAATCCTACTTTCTCCCCAGCTACGAGTCTGAGAACGGCATCAAGGCTGAAGAGGCTGGCACGCTGAAAAAGGCTTCTAGTCCCGACACCAGTGACGTCATCGTGGCTCAGGGAGCCTTCAGCTACACCGCACCAGATGGCACTGTCATCAACCTAAACTATATTGCTGATGACGAGAATGGTTTCAAACCTGAGGTCAGTACTTTATTTTATTCCTAAAATACGATAATCTACTCCTATATTAAGGGAATCAATGTTATGTCGAGATAGTTTTCAGTATGTCATCAACTCATCACTTATTTGGCTCTTTTCTTCTGCAGAAAATACGCATCCACTGCTCAGATTATACCTATTTATTCAAGACTTTCAGACAAATGCGCTTACCATGAATCCAACACAATTAATTTTTTGATGTAAGCAATTAATTAAAAAAAAATGGGTGGTACTACTAGGACTGAAGCATATTTTCGAAACGGAATGAGCAAATAACGATGATATTTTTATAGTTTTAGTTTGTTCTGCCGATTTTTTATTGCTTGACTAATTTAATAGGCAATAAAAAAAAAATCAAGGTTATTACAATTTGCTTAGAATGTAGAGGAATATACGATATTAACCTTTAGAGATTTTTTCCGTGTTATTCGGTCATCTAAGTAAAAATAGACTATTAAAACACGCATGATTACGTAATTATTTAAATCTGTTTCATTAATACGGAATATTTCGACTTTATTTTTCTTCTATGAGTACCTATGTTAAACTGTCAACTGTTATTTTGTTTCCTGTTTGAGAAGATTTGCATAATAAAATCGTTATAATCATTATCGAAACTAAATTGAAGATTTATTAATTTTGAGCTGTTTCCTTGCGGGTTTATCGGCAATTATCATAATGGTTTACAATAACTATCGGTATGATATTTTCATGAATATTTTATACTAAGTATAAAATACGCTAAATATACTGCAAGTATAAGGTATTCAGTCCTATTACCTTTCCCCCGTAGAAGGAGTTTATATTCTTTATTCAGGACTGTTGACAAACATTGTACTTTGCCAAATCCACATGACCATTTCTTTTGACCTTCGTTATTTCTGATCCAGGGCGCCCATTTGCCGACTCCTCCACCAATTCCGGAAGCAATCCAGAAGGCTCTCGACTACCTTGCGACCCTGCCCCCACCACCGCCCAGCAGGAACTAAATCTTTCGCCGACTGATCGCCCGATGCCCTGACGACCTGAGCATCCTACGTACCTGTTACCCCACGAATACTCGTACAGTTTTGAAAACAGAATTGAATGCTATTATTTTAGAAAAAAAAAAAAAACTTAAACGTTATTGGTAAATCCTTTTTTTTTTGTTACTTTGTGACTAATCTCAGTTGTTTTATAGTTAAAAAGATCTCGTTGTGTGTTATATGCACCACCAGTCTTTTTAGATAAGCAAACTGTTTTATAAAATCTTGAATAAAAACAACTTGAACTTGAAAAGCATTTAAATTCTGTTTTCTAAACTGCACTTACATTAAACCAATATAATATAGTAAGCAATAAAAAACATATAAAAAAGAGTGTACCTACAATGACTGAACTGTGATAGACAATGATTGAATTTACGTAAAATGTTTGTATATTTATTTAAATAAAAGCAAAATCAGTGCCAAAGATGCATTGCAAAATGTAATGTGGTTTTTCAATGATCTAAATCTCCGCCATCGTCGTCGTCTGGGTTTCCAGCTCAGTGTCCTAAATCTATTTTTACCTTATTATAAACATGCTATACTTCTAATTGTTATTACTTAATTTACATTAAATAAGCATTCAGAAAAATTCATTTATAAAGATAATAAACTAACATAACTTGGCTTGCCTTTAGAACAGAAGAATTCGTTAAGTATACAACAACATCCTTCTACTGTTTTTTATCATATTTATGGGATAATAATATCAAGGTCTTATATACTTATAGAGATGAGACAATGGCCAAATACAGTGATTTTTCATTAGCATGAAATTTACAGATACATACCGTCACAAAGGTGATAAATGTTGATGTCATTTCCTATAAACGGTATCAAAGGCCCTAGTAGTTGATGGAACGTGTTATGTACAACCGTACCGTATTCACTATTGATCGACCACTTTTCCACCTTATTACTTAGGGCATAAGGGTGAAAAGTGGCAGACCGTTAGTGAACTCGGTAGCACATGCCGGATGTTTTTAAGTAATGTTAAAGAACCCATTCGGTAAATTCTTCGAAGTCAGATTAGCAAGTTAATATTTTATTCCCCAATATACTCGGTATACCAATTTAAACATTGTACATATTTAAACCATTTAATTATGTCTATAAATCAGTGCATCTCGAATTGTCAATACAGAAAATCACTTAAAGACAATTAAAGTTCAGGAATGTATGCATACAAAACCTTTCTTTATTGTGTAGTTAGTGCCTAACCTAGTGTCAGAGTTTTTATGCCGCCCATGGGCCTCTGACTAGGCTTTATATGCCGTTGAGAAGTATATCTCAGGCATGCTGGTTTCCTGACGATGTTTTCCTTCACCGAAGCAAGTGATAATTGTACAATACGCACATGAATCAGAAAAATCAGAGGTGCATGTCTTGGGTTCGAACTCGAGACCTGTGATTTGACAGTCCAATGGTCAATCGTCGACATACTCACACAGTTAATATCAAATAAACACAAACCGCACAACTAGCTTCACCTGCTGTGAAATTATTATATAAGGAAACGTCAGTGAAAATATTCGTCTCAATAGAAAGCAAGAGTGGTCCCAACAATACTTGGTGTACGGCATTCCTCTCCAACCTGTTTGCAAAAGTGAGCGTCTATCCCAAGGTCAATGATGAGAACATAGAACTTCGTGTTCTATCTATAGATCGAACACGATTAAGTTACTGGGCTATGAATGTGAGCAACTCGACGATGATGATACGTCATGTAATACGCACAAACAATGGATACTAATTATTAAATTAGCAGATACTTACCTAGTAGTTGTAACTGATTTAATCTTAACTGTTTTGTAACCACTGCGTTATAGACAATATGTTTTTTTTTTGTATTTAATTTAATTCTTGTACTGGATTTTGTTTACGGAAATTATAAAAACAATTACTTTTTGCTAGCAAATGTGAGCAAGCGACTTGAAATTACGACAAAAAAGTTGAAGTAGCGAATTAATTATATTCAGTTCAATAACAATGCTAATTATTGCAAAATTAAAAATCATTTATATTTGAAAAACACTGAATAGGGATACTCTAGGCTGCCTTTACACCAAGGCGTATAAGGATGTAGTTGGAAGCCGGCTGACAGCGTCCAGGACAAAATTTATGATAAAATAACTTCTGAATGGATACTTAGACGGCGACTGAAGTGGTTTATGTTGTTATTTTTGTGTATTTTCACAACAGACGGTCGATTAACTTGTTTCAAAGGCATTATCATAATAATTAATTCATCCAGCTCGTAACATACATACAAACATGTCTGTCTACGCAGATTTACCTATTGTTCTGGTATGCCAGGTTAGTCCGTGATATCATTGATTACTGTCCAATGACCAATCATTTGATACAATTATCCAAAATCTTTCGTTATCACATTTCATAAAAACAAAATACAATGAACAATACATTTAATTTTACAAATCCCTGGATACGAAACATAGTAGCGATTCTAATTCAAAACACTGGTAGACATGTGTACTGTGTAGACTGAAAGCACGTAAAAATGGAAGAGAAAGAAACTGGATAGCCATGATACAAAACCGCCAAAAGTGGAGAGATTTGGAAGAGCCAACTTACCTACGAGTACACTCAGCATTGGGTGGCCAAAGGTTGAAGAAGAAGACGAAAAATGGATTCATGGAATGTTTGAAAAACATGTACCTACCTGGTTTTAATGTCACAGGATGTAAACAGACCCTTCACATAGCCGTCAACCAAGTATTATACTGTACATCAAACTAAGTAACTTGAAGCAAAAATTATTGCTGGGAATCGACTTTTTATTTTAATTAAAAAATCAAGTTTTACGGTAGGACTCGACGGAAAGCACTCAAAGCATTGTGCTGATGAATGGATTGAATAGTACGGGGGTCATGGTACTTTACTCACCGTAAATTAAAAATCTTACATTAGAAACATGTATTTAAAAAAAAAAACTTGTGCACACTTGTTGCTTGTGTTTTGACCCCCAATATCTTCGTAACTAGAAGGTTTTCAGATATGGTCTAGACCAAAAAACATAATACAATAATAATTGCTTTTCGGTTATGTTAAGGGTCTATTTACACCCTTTATTATGTTAAACACAAACCTACCACTAACTAAACTCGGTTATTCTTGCCAGCGAATGAAACCCATGCCAATTTGTCTAAACCTGATTTTATTTTTCATCTTTCTTCTTTAGCGTTCTTATTCGCTCAGTAATCGGTTCTGGCGTGGTCTTCGTGGCGAGATAAGCCAGAGCGCGTTGTATCGCGATAGGAATAGGCGGGGGTGTGGGCAAATGTGCGCCTACTGGTCTGTAGCCATTCTCATCAGCTGTGTAAGTCAGACTGATGTCATGGCCGTCTTCGCCCTGAAAATAGTACAAACATCAAAAGAAATAAATTAACAGTACCTAAGTACATGCAAACACTAGGCAGAACTATTCCTTTCTAACAGTAGTAATCATATTTAAGCCGGTGGGCATTCCTAAAAATCAAATTACTTTCAATCTCACACATTATGTAGGCTGCTGTACTACCGCGCTCACTGACGGACGAACACTTTTCACCCTTACGCCCTGAGTTATAAGGTTGAAACGTGGTCGACCGTCAGTGTGCGCGGTAGTACCTAGTTGTTGACTAAAAAAACGATAATGGAGAATAATAATCTTGCCAAGATGTTGTTTACACAAAAAAATAGTCAAACTATTAGATGATTAAAATCTCCAATTTCCAAGAGTACTTACTTTGTATGAAAAGTTTCCTTCTACAGCGCTCCCGGAACCACCATTAGAACTTCTTAATTCACCTCTCTCATAAGCTTTCGTGCCATCGCCGCCTTCGTAGCTGCAAATAATGATTAAGTGGTCAATATAACATAATTGAACCTATCCACAGTTAAAATCATAATCATAAATTACCTATAATGAAAATCTCCCGAGTGTGAGAAAACATAACTTTCTGACTCGATTATAGGAACCACAGGATCCTTTATTCCCGTTCTCGGCTTAAAAATTTGAGGAGCATGTGACGGTGGCTCTTTATCGCGGATCGGAACAGTCGTAGTTGTTGCTTCTTTTTGGTCTTCGTTATTTTTAGTTGTTTCTAATTCTCTAACATATGTATTAAGTTGGCTTTTATTCACTTTTACTCTTCTTACTTTTTTAACCCTTCTTCGTGGCGCGACTCCTTTTGTAGCTTCAGTTTCAACGGAATGTTTTTCATTTGCTGGTATTTTAACAGATCGGGATCTTGGTTTTGAATTTAATTCTTCTTTGAAATCGCCAACTCCAGATAATGGGGATAGAGTGCGGGCAGGTGGGTGATTTACAGGAACATCGAGATTAACTGATTTTCCGTTACTTGCATGTTTCGAGTATTTTTTCTCATCTCCAACTATAACGTCATCATTTCCTTCATTGTTATCGCTCACTTTGATCACTTCTTCATCATCGTATACCACAGTAACCGGAATTTTATCGTAAGTTTCTACTAGGGGTGGGTGATTAGAATTATACGTCTTCTGGACTCGGGTCTGTCTGTAAGGCACTCTTTTATTGTAACTTAAATCTGCACTAGTCACACCGTCAACTAATAATAAGTAAATCGGTAATAATGATAAAGTTAGTAACATTTTCACTAAATCTGTAATCAACTAATTATTATGATCCTCCTCTCACGCTATTAAAACAGCAAATGAAGATGATTCAATAGCCTAACTCATTATTGATTTTATTCGTAATCTATTCACTGGTTTGACAAGAATCGCTTAATTTCTTGTTTTTGTAAATTATACGCACGGCAATAAACTCCACGTGCCCAAACAAGATGAACGTCAACATACATGTCGTAATATTTAAATTAGATATAGGTACAGTATGATTCTCAACATTAATTAGGAAAAGCACTAATTACTATTAGTAGGAAATATGTAGAAAAAGCCATTTCACTACAATATAATTTTATTATTCATAGCACGTTTTGCAGTGAAAGTTTTAGTACTAAGCACTAATGCATAAGCCATTCTGTCCTGAAAATTAGAGCACCAAAATGTTTCAGTAAGTTTGTACAAACCTTGTTTAGAGTGGTTAATGGTTGGTTTCTCTGCTCTTGTTACATGATTATTATTTATTGTACATATTATATTGATTTCTATATGCTTTATGTATGTATGTATATTGAAATGTAATTGGTAAACCACAGACTACTTTCAGTGTTCTCTCCCTCTTCCTGTACTCCATCCAAAGGCTGTCTTGAAAATTATAGCGCTCATTGTGTCAACCTATGTGAAATGTTTTTCTTTTATTAATGTTACTTGTATGGTGTGCATAATAAAGAATATTCTATTCTATTCAATGGTTTAATCGCGTTCAATTGTCACCTATCATGTCTTATTGATGACACCTAGGTTATTGTGCAATTTTCTGAAGAACACAATCAGTTAAGGTTGAAGTATTTAGCGTCCGGTGAGGCTCGCTCCTCCGGAACGCGGGGGGAGGATAGAGTAAATAAATGAATCTTACATATAGGTGGACAGCCAGACTGGAGCATCACTCATAAGTGGAAATCAGGAGTGGTTAGAATAGACATGTTATTAAAGTTAGTTTGTTTGTGCTGTGTAGCGGCGTGCGTGCTTTCCGCACCCCCCACCGATGAGGTGCCACCGGAAAGGCAACAACCCGTAGCTGTACTGATTCCAATTGTTTCACAGTCTGAGGAATTGGAGTCTGATGGAACATATAAATTTAGGTAATTCGATAGTTTACTATCACGTTAACTGTCGGACGCAATTTTACATTTCGTTTATAACGATAAAGGTGTATTGTTTAATAAAATCTAACCTATACAGTGCTGATTACTGGACGGTTTCTTAAATTATAGTGATATAAAATAAAAATGCATGACTAAATAAACTTAAGTGATACATAAACTTAAACACTGTTTTAAGCTTTCACGGTGTACAACTAAACTCAAAACTGACCCAAAATCTCCTAACTTAGCTCAAAAGTCCCGTAAGTGACTAAGTATAAGTATAAGTTTACATAAACTTAAGTATTATTACTAATTTAACTTTCATAATACATGATTACAGCTACGAAACCGGTAACGGTATCAAACGCGAGGAGACATCGTTTGACAAAGTGATAGATGGAAAGACAGCCCACAAGAAGAGTGACTGTAGCAATGAGGGAGGAGAAGATGACGACAATGGTGAAATACACGTCCAGGAGGGATCCTACTCTTATACGGCTCCCGATGGAACCCTCATCAGTGTAAAGCAAGTATTCAATTTCGTTATTATGGTGGTTGCTACAAAGCATTTAAATTATTAAAAGGTTTGTTGTAAAAATTAAAAGTGTTTCAGTGTTATCTTCTGATTCAGTTTCGAGACTTATCACGGGAGATTTTAATAATAAAGAAATAAATAAATAATCACTGAAATGCTTTTATAACACGTATAAAAATACAGTTATCTTTAAACATTTTGAATCTGGGAATAGCAAAACGAACTGAATAGTGTTTGCTTTGTTACCAGTTATGTACTATGTCAACTTCATACCTGAACTCTCCGTGATTTCAACACTGTTCAGCACAACTAATTTGATGCAAAGTTCAATGTCTATTCGGAAATTTAAGCATGCTGTATAGTGATAAAAGGTTACTAAAGCTGACGGATAACCCTTGAAATAACTACTAAGTTCTATAAATAAAATTGATGCGTCAATCAGTTTTTATTATGGTCAACACGCAAAACGCATAAAAATGATGAAAATATATTTACAGTAATCGAGTACGTTGGATAATTTTGAGACTTTTGTGTATTCTACCTCCATCCTGTTATCTAAGCAACTCTATAATATAATTTTCGGTGTTTTCGTCAGAGTGGAGAAAGTAATAAGCAATTTCTTCTCCACTCTGATGAAAACAACATTATAAAAACTATAAATTACAAAGAAAAAGGTTTCTTTACTATCTAACTTTCATTGCATTTTCTTTATACAACATTATTTTAGTATATGCGAAACCTGAAACATGTGTCGAGTATTTTTATGTAAAGAATCTATGTACAAAATTTCAAAACTGTAGCATGAAAAATCACAAAGTTATAAGCTTGTTCTGTAACCTGGTTGTCCGCACAAAAACGGTGCTACCACGCAGCGCGCCCGCACGCGGGCCTCCAGCGTCGTCTTGAGCTCATTGATAAACATAATTTGTCAGTAGGTACCTAAATTATTGCGATAGGTACTTAATTTCGCTCGGTGTCCAACTTGTAACTTTTATAAAATGTTTTTAGGACAAAATGTAACATGGTTTAAAAATTATTGGAATCGATTCAGTTACTTATTCTGAACAAACTATATTTAGGTTTCGCGTAGGTGTACTAAAAATAGTGTTGTATATAAAATGGTAAACTGACTGACTGACTGGGTGATATATCAACACACAGCCCAAACCGCTGGTCCTAAAGACATGAAACTTGGAGGGTGTGTTCTTTGTGAAGAGTAAATTTCTACTAATAAAGGATTTGGACCCCTAAAGGAGTAAAATAGGGGAGGGAAGTTTATATGAAAGTCCGTCAGTTTTGAAGTTAGGATCTTTAAATTTTGTGTTTAGGCTGACGTTTTTTAAATTAGTTTATATGTGTCTCAGCGTTTTTGATAATTCTACCCCCGAAGTGTTAAAAGGGGGGCTGAATGTTGCAACTCAATTTTGAACAACCGATTGGGCTGAAATTTTGCACACACCTTTGGTTCTAGTGACAATACATTTTTATGACAGACATTCTTTAATCCTGCAGCCAGGATCGTCTCCTCAAGAGAGAACTTTTCAACGTTTAGTAGTACGGACACGAAACTTTCTATATTCGTTCGCGTTCAAATTTGATAGATAAAGATGATTTCTATCATGACCTCATCTTGCAGCCACGATCGTCTTCTATCGAAGGAACTCATCAACGGTTTGTTTTTTTTAATTTCAACCCACAAGGGAGTGGAAAGGGGGAGAAGTTTTGTATTGAAGTTCCTCGTTCGCAAAATTTTGTATTCAAGTAAAAATAATATAAGTACACGTGTACCGTTTCTAACTTTTCATAGAAGCGATTGCGATGAAACAAAAAGTTTTTAATCCCGGTAGTACGTTTCCGTCGGATATTTTTCGACATCCGGGCGGGCGAAGTCTCTCGGCTAAAAGCTAGTATATTATGAAACAAGTTAAATTTCTTATTTCTTGATACTAAAAATTCATTACTTCAATGTTACAGGTACATTGCAGACGAAAACGGTTTCCGACCAGTTGGAAATCACATCAATCTTGGACCACAAATACTAAATACTCGTAGCCACACCCACAAGCGAAAAGGTTCACGAAAATTGAAGTCCAGTGATGAAGTTAATTCTAGTACTGGATCTGAAGAAACACAAGTATCAGAAGAAAACTCTGAATCAGAATCACTTGAAAATATATCTCCACCTAATGGTGAATATGCTAAAAAGATTTCAAAGAAAGGGTCACCTGCTGCGTTAAAGGTTGAAAAACCTGTTGAGAAAGATGAAAAGTCTGCCAAAGAAGGTGAGAGCTCTGTAGTGAAAACAGAAAAGACTAGTAGTGAAGTAAAGAAGTCCGTCGAGGAAGGAGAAATATTTTCTATGAAAAGTAAGAAATCTGAGACTAAACAAAACGTGGAAATTGCATCTAGGGTAGGTGAAGGACCCACCAAAGAGGGTGAGAAACCTATGATAGAGGATGAGAAGACTGCTAAGGAAGGTAAAACGCCCTCCAAAGAAGGTGAAAAACCATTGAAAGAAGGTGAAAATACCGAGACTAAGGAAGGTGAGGCTCCCGCTGCTAAAAAAGGAGAAAAGTCCACTGGTAAGGAAGAGGAAAAACCCGCTGCTAAGGAAGGAGAGAAAAACGTTGCTACAGAAATGAAAAATGAGGCTGCCAAAGAAGGAGAAAAGCCCGCTGTTAAGGAAGGAGAGAAAACTTTTGCTGAGGGAGGAGATAAACCTGTAGCTAACGAAGCAGAAAATCCCGTTGCTAAAGACGCAGAGAAACCCGCTACTAAGGAAGGAGAGAAGCCCGCTGCTAAGGAAGCAGAGAAGCCTGCTGCAGAAAGTGACAAAAACCTAGCTGCTAAAGAAGGAGAGAAAGCAACTGCCAAGGAAGGAAATAAACCTGTAGCTAAGGAAGTCCAAAATCCCTCTGCTTACAATGGAGAGAAACCTGCAGCTAAAGGAGGGAACCGTGCTTTTAAAGAAGGAGAGAGACCTGCTGCTGTGGAAGGAGAGAAACCTGCTGCTGTGGAAGGAGAGAAACTAGCTTTTAAGGATGGCGAAAAGCCTGCTCCTAAGGATGGAGAGACGCCCGCTGCTAAGGAAGGAGGGAAAGCCACTGCTAAGGAAGGAAATAAACCTGTGGCTAAGGAAGCTCAAAATCTCTCTGCTAACGAAGGAGAAAAACCTGCTGTTAAAGAAGGAGAGAAGCCTGCTGCTAAAGAAGGAGAGAAGCCTACTTCTAAGGACGGAGAGAAACCTGCTGCTGTGGAAGGAGAGAAACCTGCAGCTAAAGAAGGAGGGAAGCCTGCTGTTAAAAAAGGAGAGGACCCTGCTGCCAAAGAAGAAGAGAAGCCTGCTGCTAAGGAAGGAGAGAAAACTTCTGCTGAGGGAGGAGATAAACCTGTAGCTAACGAAGCAGAAAATCCCGTTGCTAAGGATGGAGAGAAACCCGCTGCTAAGGAAGGAGAGAAGCCTGCTGCTAAGGAATTAGAGAAGCCTGCTGCAAAAAGTGGCAAAAATCTAGCTACTAAAGAAGTAGAGAAAGCAACTGCCAAGGAAGGAAATAAACCTGTGGCTAAGGAAGTCCAAAATCCCTCTGCTTACAATGGAGAGAAACCTGCAGCTAAAGGAGGGAAGCGTGCTATTAAAGAAGGAGAGAGACCTGCTGCTGTGGAAGAAGAGGAACCTGCTGATGTGGAAGGAGAGAAACTAACTTCTACGGATGGCGAAAAGCCTGCTCCTAAGGATGGAGAGACGCCTGCTGCTAAGGAAGGAGGGAAAGCCACTGCTAAGGAAGGAAATAAACCTGTGGCTAAGGAAGCCCAAAATAAGGAAGGAGGGAAAGCCACTGCTAAGGAAGGAAATAAAACTGCAGCTAAAGAAGGAGAGAAGCCTATTTCTAAGGACGGAAAGAAACCTGCTGCTGTGGAAGGAGAGAAACCTGCTGTCAAAGTAGAAGAGGAGCCTGCATCTAAAGAAACAGAGAAGCCTGTTGCTAAAGAAGAAGATAAACCTGTAGCTAAAATTGGAGAGAAGCCTGCTGCTAAGGAAGGAGGGAAAGCCACTGCTAAGGAAGGAAATAAACCTGTGGCTAAGGAAGCCCAAAATAAGGAAGGAGGGAAAGCCACTGCTAAGGAAGGAAATAAAACTGCAGCTAAAGAAGGAGAGAAGCCTATTTCTAAGGACGGAAAGAAACCTGCTGCTGTGGAAGGAGAGAAACCTGCTGTCAAAGTAGAAGAGGAGCCTGCATCTAAAGAAACAGAGAAGCCTGTTGCTAAAGAAGAAGATAAACCTGTAGCTAAAATTGGAGAGAAGCCTGCTGCTAAGGAAGGAGAGAAATCCGCGGCTAAGGAAAGTCAGACGTCCTTTGCTAGGAAAGGGGAGAAACTATCTACTAAGGAAGGAGAGGAACCCGTTGCTCGGGAAGAAAATAAACCAGCTGGTAAGAAAGGTGAGAACCCCGTGGTTAAAGAAGCAGAAAAAACTGTTACTAAGGAAGAAGAAAAGCCTGCTCTTAAAGATGGAAATAATCTCGCTGCTAAGGAAGGTCATATATCTGCTGTTAAGGATGGTGAAACATCTGTAGCCAAAGAAGGAGAAAAACCCTTTGCTACGAAGGGACAGAAAAGTGAGAAGCCACCCATCGAAGAGGGTGATAAATCTACCCAAGAAAGTCAGAAACCTGCAAAAGAAGCAGTAAACATCTCTAAGCAGGCCGTAAACGTCGCACAAGATGCACAAAAATCAGCTAAAGGAGCGGTGCAATCCGCTATGGAAGCTCTGAAAACTGCGGAGGATGTAATTAAATCTATTAGAAAACAGCGCGTAATTGGGGATCAAATGCTTAATAATGACACAGTAGCACACGCCCAGATAGCTAAAAATGCTGCTAAAGAAGCGCTTCAGGCGGCACAAGTAGTCGGAACCGCTGCTGAAGCAGCGGAGAAAGCCGCTACCGAGGCCGTCTTTTTAGCTCAGTCACTGCCAACTCTAGCTCCTAATCCTGTTCTAACGGACAAATCTGACGGAAAACCAGTAAGCTTATCAGTTAATGCCGATCCGTCTTCGAAAGATACAGAAAAACCTGCTACAGATGATGGTCTGTCTGCAATGGTGTCTGCCAACGCAATTGATAACGGTGTCAAAGCATCTATAGCTGAAAAAGGAGAGAAACAACCCCCAAAGGAAGCAGAAAATAATAAAACGACATAAATTTGAACATTGGTACAAATGAACGAATTTCATATCATAACGGTACGGATTAGTATGAGTTATTGTATAAATTACTATAAAAAGTGTGATATTATAACGTTTTCTAAGTCAACGATAAGTTTATTTTGTTGCTGATGATTATTTTTTTAAGATATATACATTTAAGATTTAAGATTTTGTTGACTTTTTGTTTTAATGAGCTAAGCTTCCCTTTCCTGCCACTCAGCCTTAGCACCCTCTTGTACTCAAACAATTTTGCTAATGATTACACCGATAGTAATACTGAATGTTATTTACATTCCGGACCGATAAACCGATATATTTTCTTATATTATATTAGTTTGCTCAGTATTTACAATCATAATATTATCACTACATGTGTAAAGAAGAATTCAGCTCTAACATGAATTTACTCAAACGCCTGCGACGTTTGACCATATGACCATAGCGTTGAAAGAAACTAATAATGAACACATTTAAAGCCATCAGGCGCTTCAATAATATAATAACATAAGTTGGTCGTTTGTTTGCAATATGAGAGGCATTGGAATATTTTCAAATACTAGACTAGGATCCATATATTCCAACTTGGAATACAACTGCGCTCCTCGGTGCTCTCTATCATTAGGTGGTAGTAGCCCAAATGAGCTCTTTCACAATGAGCACTATTACTACTGGGTGGTCCACCTCTGTTTCTAATATTAGGCAGTGCAGTTGTTCACGCACAAATAATGGCTATTGTGTGGCATCCCCACGATTCAAAGGTTTATAAATGGGGTCATTACCCTACGCCTATGCGTGAGTGCAGTTGTAAGCATGGGTAAATTTAAGCAAGTAGTCAGAATATCGAATACGTGTATTTGCAGGTTTTCATCTGCAAGTACTGTAGTATTTTTTGCTTTCTGATTAAATTACACGATTGATAATTGCAATAGGGAGTGCTCAGTCACATCGAGACGGCCACGGCCTTGCTATTTTAATTAAGTAATACTATTTATAGTTCATAAAAAATACTAAACTTCAATTTTATTTTATTTAGAGGGTAAAAATAAGTGGCTTTCAAAGCGTTTCTTATGTTGTAGCGAGTTTAATTCCAATACATTTCTGTTTATTCCATAACCTTCATTGCTGATAAACTAACACTGTCTAGGCCCAGGTTCAGGTAGCTAATGGCTGTACAATGTATGGTAGGTACGAGTATTAAATAATAAAGAGTACCTACTAGCCTCTAAGGTGGTCTAACCCGCGTTCAGGTGGGCAATTATACCCAACTATAGGTTATGTTACCCATAGGTTCTGCCGTATAGGTGTGAAAAGATAACAGACAGACAAACATACATTATTCGGTCATTTAAAATATTAGTAAGGGTAGACTGCATCAATGGTCTGGTGGACGCAATAGTCACTGTTGAGTATACGGTCCTAGGTTCGATTTCCAGGTCGGGCAAAGTGTTATTGTGTTTTTCTTTCAGATTGTTTTCAGTAGCTGCTACTGAATCTCGATTTATGGCCGGTTAATGGCAATAGACTCTTTCTCTATAACATGGGACTCAGTAGCGAAGGGTCAATTTTTGTAGGAGGTAAGCCGGAGTAGATCTGTACACTGTCTTTAATGTGATTATATTATTTGTCTATAGAATACTGACTGTGCCATTTTTCAAAGGGAAGCCAGTAGGAATCGAGTTCTATGGAACCTTCGCCACTGATGGGACTTAATATAACTGGTGAAATGTAGGTGTACTATTAGGTACCTGCCTAACCCTTTGAGGATTGCAGGTGTAATGTTATGTTATGATTGAGTAAGGTTATGAGCGTATTTGTATGACTGTTTACAGAAAAGAAAGTATACCAGTTACTCTAATACGCCTTGCGTGCAGTACCTACCGATGTAAATTGAAATATCAGTTCAATGAAATGTCAAGATCAGTTCAAGTGTTCGACGCATAGCGTGGAGAAGCGTTCCTCCTCTCACTTTTGTTGTGAAACCAATGACGTTAATCCTAGGTATTAGGTGCACTGATATAATTTTGCTTCGGAATACAAAAATTCAGGTTTCTTGACGGTGTTGATTCCGAGTTGTGACGAACAGCAGCCCCCGTAGCATGACCACCGTAGACAAAGATTTCTTTGACGGAAGAATCGAGTCCCAGGTTCTCTTGGTCTCTTGTACGAAGACATAATCCGTGAAAGACATTTATTTGAGTATCGCAATAGTTAATTTATCATCCCCTAACTCGACGTAGAACGTCAACTAGCCGTCTTCTTCCTGTTATACAATGCTATGCCATAATCTATGAAAACTTGTTATTGATGTCTATTTTATTATCACGGTGTTCAAAAAAGGTTTCCAAACAAATAATCTAATAGTTGTACAAAATCATCAAAATGTAGAATTCGAGTGGATACTTAAACCGCTATAAACTTCAAAAATAATCTAAATGCAGCCTTGAAATGAATCAGCAAATAGTTTTTAAAATGCCGATTTACTTTTAATATAGGTACAAGCAGATCGGCATGCACCAGACATTAGTATACGATTCAAGTTTAGTTGCTCTGCCGGTCTCTCATTTTAGGTAAGTGGGTAGGTATGTTACTAGTTTTTACTACTTAAGGCTAAACTAGACTGATTTTCCTACTAAACGTTTAATCGGTCGAATCATGTTCAACTATTTGCGAAGGTGAAATGAAGGGTTATGAAATTGACCTTGTATTTTATACGTAGCTGGTTATTTATATGTAGATGTTCTACGATTTCATAGCTTATAATAAAATACATTGTTTCAAAATAAATCAATCAGATTTTGTGAAGATGAGAGCCAAACTAGTTTAAGATCCTTGAGACTCATGAGCGTACTATCAGCACCAATCGTACACGCATGAAGCGTCATCGTTATATGGTTGAAGTTCCACGGACCCGAACAAAGCGCTTTGCTTCCTCATTTATTGTGCGAATCACCAGTCATTGGAACTCACTGCCGGCTTCTCTGTTCCCTGATCACTATAATTTGGATCTATTTAAAGTTTGAGTGAATAGGTTTCATCTAGACAAGCGTGCTCCACCACCCTAGGCCGCATCATCGCTTCACATCAGGCGAGGTGCGGCCAAAAGCAAAACTTTATAGTATAGCAAAACAAAAAACGGATAACGCAGGTTACAGATACCGAATCACCAGTCATTGGAACTCACTGCCGGCTTCTCTGTTCCCTGATCACTATAATTTGGATCTATTTAAAGTTTGAGTGAATAGGTTTCATCTAGACAAGCGTGCTCCACCACCCTAGGCCGCATCATCGCTTCACATCAGGCGAGGTGCGGCCAAAAGCAAAACTTTATAGTATAGCAAAACAAAAAACGGATAACGCAGGTTACAGATACTTATTCAATGCAACTTTCTGTACATAGCAGGAACGTAACAAGAACGATATTTATTTATTTTAATGCACAATGTACAGTCACGAGCACCAATACGTATACACTTTCCTAAATTTAAAAGCAGTTTTCGCGAGAAATAACGATTGTAACTTGGAGATAGGATCTTTTTATAAAAATAAGAGTTCCAAAATACCATGTTCGTAACAACATGACATTTTAATCAGAACAGTAGCAGAAAAACACTTTTTAAACTTGTTAAATGTTTACATATTGGTGCTCGTGACTGTACAGAACCAATTTTACACGCTAAGCTTAAACTAGTGAGTACATGACCCTGTTAGGGCGCAGCAAGATAACTTAAAACTAATATTGCAGAGTATCTATAATTATTTATCTAATATGACTTCCATAGATCATTAGGAACTTTCAAATTTAAACATTATATTAATTAAACTTATAAGTTTGAAAGTTCCAGTCTATACATATTTTTCCGGGTTGGTTTTTCACTATGATATTGTTTTCTCCGATTGCTAGTCTGGGTACATCAACTTTCCTCTCTTGTTTGAAGTATTTACACCAAGACCTTAAGTTTACCAAGAAATGTTAGAAAGATTACAGTCATTCCTATTCAATTTTTTAAAGTTCTGTTTCTAGTACGACTTACATAAGTTAAACGCCGCGAGACATCCTACGTTACAGTTTTACTTTCTCCGTTTAGTGTCTGTGTCTCCGCATATTGTTCTAGGTATTATCTCGATGGTACTACACTTTGGCATCCGAGTTTTGGTTTAAAACGAGAGCTCTCTTCTTTATTCTTCAACAAAACTTAAAAATGTGTGGACCCGAGAACCGTCTCCAAGTCACATTGCATTGCTTTTCCCGAAGTAAAATTTGAAATTGAACTGACGTAACAAACTACCACAAATGCATATACACGGTTAGAGACCACATAACAAGCATTAAGCTAATGATCAAATACATTCCACATAACCCATTTATAGCTCAATTCAATAAGTTTTGCAAATGGTCCAGTTTTAGTCTATTATCCTTCGTTAGGAATAGATCGATTGCATGACATTTTAATATTTAAACGCTTTGTAAGGCAAATATTTCATCGATCATTACGTTACCGATCCAACGGAACAATAGTAGTTAATACTACTAATTTCCATCATGAATAAGGTGAGTAAAACACCAGCCTCATTTGGCTAGCCTATTCTCAACTATGTTGGAGTCAGTTTCCAGTCTAACTGGATGTAGCTCACTACCAGTATTTTACGACTGGCTGCTTATCTGAGTAAACCTTTTTTTTTAATTTATTTCCTCGACACTTATTCTAATTTTACATGTTTTTGCCATACACGCAAGCCCCTACCTATAGCACCTACCTATTCTATTCTAACCCCGCTTTTTCTGTTTCAAAGTTGGTAGCATTCATCGGCATTGTCGACATTTCATCAGTCTTGGCTTCACCACTGAAAGAACACCCATATCGGACTCTACCAGCACTGGAGCAGGAGGAGATTCACGAAGAGTTCAGTCAGTTCGCTCTGCGGTACGTGACGGCTGAGGGCACCGTAGTATCGGAGCGCGGCCGACTCGTGCCCACGCCGGACGGCACCGAGTACTTCCTGGTCGTCGAGGGAGAGGTCTCTTACATTGGCGTTGATGACCCGGTTTGCGTTACCTAGTACCCCACCCTAGTACCCTAGTACCTCGGCCTCGATGGATAGCAAGCTGAAGGCAATCATTTACCAGTTGCACCCTAAACCCGAAGCAGAAAAATAATTTCTACAGTGTTATTAATAAACGTTGACTAGAATATCTTGTCTTTGACGTACATACTCTTCCTTATGTCTTACCTCAAACCATTATTAACCAATTCAAATTCATTTATTGCAAATATGGGTAGTTATACAGGTGGGTTTTTTGAAGAACAGGAAAATTGTTAGTGTCACCATATTGTTGTGTTATTGTTGTGTTCATATTTCGTTCAAGGGAAGAAACTAATATCTAAATATTTCCTGAAAATACTACATATAAGTTTACATAACAAATGCCTTTTAAAAATCTATCTATTCATTACTGTTTCGACCATGTAAATTGCAAATGAATCGGTACATCTACAATGACATCAGCAAGCAACTAGATACATTTCTAAGAATTCTTTCGTCAGTAAATCCCGTGGGAGCACACATTTTATTGTCAAGGTGCAAAATAATGATCAAGTAATCAAGAGAATGTCATGTGCGTCGACAGGATGTGTTGTAGTTGAGGTTTATTTTCAGATCAAGTCGTTACCAACTGATCTGGTTTAAATAGGTCACGTTTTTATTTTTAACAAATAAAGCGATAAAAGTTTTGTATCGATAAGGGCACGAGTTGAATGGCTTATTCTGTCTCCGCTCTAAGAGATATTATTATTGCTTATTCGCGATCTACATTTTAAATATATTTTTTTATCTTTGTTATCCCACTATGGTTGTGGTGGTTATGGGAAGACCTATGCCTGGGCATAGGCCTCCCCATAACCATTGTCACGTCACGCCAGCGTTTTCTAGGCCTCCCTTGGCATTGACGCCCTTCTTCTGGCACTCACTGCGTGACGACTCTCGGTCATCGGTCCAGATGCATTCTACAACATGACCCACCAATCCAATTTCCATCCAGAGGTCTTATTGCCCACATCAGGAAGATTTGGAGCGTGTTGTGGTATTTTGAATTCTGTAGCTGAGCTTAATACCTATACGCCACGCTCCACCGCTCTGGCATACCTTGAGTTTGGACTTTTGTGACTCGGTCAGGGACCATGTTTCAGCACCGTAGGTTGGGATGCTCAGAATGCAGATTTCGATAAGTTTGCACTTCAAGGATAAGGTAGGTAACCCTTCATCAGCGACTTCATGAACGAACTTTAATAATAATAACGTTGAAATGTTTGTATAGCGGCTGCTATATTTTAGTACCGATTATTATCTAGGTCTTTATGTATATTTTTGTTGCATTCAATATTCGCAAGCAACCAGCAAATCTAAAATTTTAATTTATGTTATGTTGAAAGTAGCTCCGTGTCATAACCCTAACCTCTAGCCCCGTCTGTCAATAAAATCTTAAAATTCTTAAAGATTGATATAAACATGCAAATTACGATGCAACCATGTTTTTAGATTGAACAATCACTGCGAAAGGATAGGAAAGTTATCAAAACATTCAAAGATGACAACTTATTTACATGGGATTACGGATTTTATGTAGCTTGGAAATAAAAGTAATTATAGAATGCTAGTTGCTGATTTCAAGAGAAGGTGTAGTGTGTAGCTAAAAAACTTTTAACTGCTATCAGTTTCGATCGTCGTCTCACGCAAATAATGGTCTATTGATAAAAACGGTTCACTTAATAGTCGTCGTACACTATAGGTTACGCAATCTGTGAATACTTTGCCGACAGATTCTATCAGCTCATCGATAAAAAGGCATATTTAATGCAGAAACGTTTTTGAACCAAATAGTAATGAAACAGTTCTTTCTTTCTTTATCGTGTGGTTAGTGCCTAACCTGGTATCAGAGTTTTTATGCCGCCTCTAACCTGGCTTGACATGCCGTCGAGAATGCTGCATGCTGGCTTGGTTTTCTCACGATGTTTTCCTTTACCGAAGCATGTGATAATTAAACAAAACGCACATGAATCCGAAAAATCAGAGGTCTTGTATTTGAACTCGAGACCTGTGACTTGGTAGTATGACGGTCACACCTCTAGGATGTCACTGCTGTAGTGAAACAGTCATACATAACATTTCAATTCTTAATACTTTAATTCGATAACCAAGCAAACACGAACTTTAGCATCACCAGCCTACAGTGTAACCACTACTGGAACACAGGCCTACTACCTGTGACACGTGAGTGGGCCGTGATGAACCATTCGAGCAGGAAAACGCACACTATCAATAATTTACAATTTATTAATTTCAAATGAGCTTTTTCATTTACCCGTGACTAACATTAATAAATTAATTGTCTTCAGCATTGAATTCAAAGTCACTGTCAAAGTTAACAAAGCGAAGACACATGCATTTACTTTGTGCCGACTTTGATGAATGCATAATTAACTGGCTACGTACTATCACGCTCAAAAGTCCAGTAGCATGCTAAGGATTACATTTCTATGAACTGTGCGAGCATGATACAGCAGTGTGTGTGCGTGTGCGTGTAAGAGTGATGTCCCTACTGTACGAGCCGGTAATGTTCATACAGCCGCTCATTATTTTTGTGTGAGTAAACGTATTGTTACCCTACACAGGGTTTATTATTTTTATTTTTACCCGTGTAGGGTACACGAGTAAAGTAAAATAAACGGGTTCACAATAAGGCTCAACATTTTGTATTAACGTAACATGGTAATCATGGCTGATTGGTGTAAGCGCTTACGTTAGCTAGTGATCTAACCTCGACGACGTGAGTTCGATCCCAACTAAGAATTATTTTTGCTATTTTATACTTTTGTTTTTTAATAAACTTATTTTGTGGCCAATAAAATCACTCAAGCAAAAAGTAAAAAAGTAATTAAATAAAACGAATAAAATAATTTGATTTTTTATTATATAAACATTGGTATCAATTGGAATGGGCTTATCGCTTGGGTCATTAGCAAATGATCCGTTTCGTTTCTTCCACTACGTTACTTCCTTACATTGATTGATTTAAGGTTCAATTATGTGTATGAGTGATGTCTCAACATTCCACAGATAACACACAGTAATGAACTGTCGTCACACTACGCGAAATAGCATTATATTTCTGTTGCATTTAGAATACACTTCATGGTGGTGACCTGT
This sequence comes from Noctua comes, assembly GCA_963082995.1. Classification (NCBI taxonomy): domain Eukaryota; kingdom Metazoa; phylum Arthropoda; class Insecta; order Lepidoptera; family Noctuidae; genus Noctua; species Noctua comes. Next base: position 10,474,975 of record OY720269.1, read on the forward strand.
TCTTACCATTGCATTGCTAAAATTCACGTAGTTTTAACATGTGTTGGTAGCTATTTGGGCTGAGCATAGGTTCACGATCAATGAAGTCTAAGTTCGAATCTTAGTTACAATGTGTGGCTGCTTTTTGTTTATTTGAAACCATAATAATGCAGAAAGTTGTTAGGTATTTGTGTTTATTTATAATGTTTTCGTGCTTATTATTTATTTTTATAAGAAGTTAAATATAAGATAGTTATTGTGTTATTAATTAACGTCATTATGTGATTTTTGTTTTATTTTTTCGGTGTTGGAAGGTGGAAATAAAAAAGTCGTGCTGAATGATAACAAATATGTTTATTCGTTTAATTTATTTATAAAATTAACAAACTTTTATTAGAATTGTGACGTCACATTCCTACCTAAACAAAAGAAGTTCTCTTGTCACCGTTCATAAGATTTTTTGTTGTATACCCACTTGTCAATTCATAATAACATAACAAGGAAAGTATATTCTAATAACACAAATATAATTGTTGATACCCACATTTTATAGTTATCGGTATTCAACAGAGTTTCTTGAAAACTAATATATGGTTTAGACTTTATGAACGTGTTTTTGTTTATGTAACGTCACAATGAGTGTATTGAGGTTATAGCTTAAGTGTTCATTTTCTTGACGAAAAGAAGCTTGAAACTAAACCTCAACTTAAGATCATTGAATTAAAAATTTTATTACGGAAATTATGTTAATATTACAAAATATTTAGTTACACCGTCTAATTATAAAAACAAAAACATCTAGGTATTAATAATTTGTATAACCCCCATTATGTTCTATGCAGTCAAGTAGACGTGTGCGCATGGACGTTTTAAAAAGAATTTAATATTTGGTATGACCTCCATTATTGTCAATGCAGCTAAGCAGACGTCGACGCATGGAAGCTACAATGTTGGCACATATATCTGTGCCACGTAAATTATCCCACAATTGAGTGCAATGGGATTTAAGCTGCTCAGGACATCTCTCATCTCGTGCATCCCATCTTTGCACCATTAAACCCCATATATTTTCAATGGGGTTTAGATCAGGGGATCGTGCTGGCCACGGAATAACTTTAATATCAGCATGCTGACTAAACCACTCTTTTACAACACTGGCACGATGTATCGGACAATTATCCTGAACAAAATTTAGTTCACTAAAGTCTTCCGAGGGGTAAACATTACGCACAGTAGGTAGCATTATGTCATTTAAAACTTCGACGTAATTAGAGCTGTTGGCACGCGTTGGTATGAATTCCAACTTACCTGGCCCTTGAGCACTAATCCACCCCCACATATTTACACTTATTCTACCTGATTCTGTATTCGGAATAATGTTTTTCTCAGACCAGCGGGTATTGTCTTTTCGCCATAAATGAAGTCTTCCTTTTTGGCAAGACTTGAAAGTCTTCTCGTCAGAAAAAACGGTCGTCTCCCAGTTAAAATCTAAATATTCCCGAGCAAAACGTAGTCGTTCCTCCTTATGTTTTTGGGTTATAAATGGTTTTTTAGCTGGCTTCCGATGATGTAAACCTTCAGCATGGAGTGCACGACGAACAGTTTGCAACGAAGTATCAAATTTATTTGCAAACATTCTAGTTGGAATGAAACCATTTGTTTCATATTCATCCACCATGAAACGTCGCTGAGTCGGGTTAATAAGCGGTGGCCTTCCACTTCTTAGATGACTCTTCAGGCTACCTTCTTCCTCAAACCTCTTTACCCAACGGCTCACAGTATTTCTCTAAAAAGTGAAAATATTATTACACACTTGCAAACAGCAATTTATTTAATAATAAGAAAATCACACACCACAACTATCATCATAATTATAATCTTTAAAAATAACTTACACTTATGCCGGTTTCAGTTGAAATTTGAGAAATATTGAGCCCATTTTTACGCAAAGCGACAATATTTGCCCTGGCGTCAATACTAATATTGGCTTGCATCTTGAATATAGATATAATCAAACAACACGCTAATCGTAATAATCACACAAACGCTCGTACCAAAGTTCACCAACTAACAACGTCGTAACTACTTTGTTCAATCCAGAAGTTTATTTTGTTTCACATACACCCTCATCTTTTTTGTAAATAATAACTTCAACTAATACTTAAAGAAACATCTCATCGGGTCTAACGTATCTAAGACATTCAGAATTCATAATTAAAACACAAAAAGTGTATTGACACTGGGGTTCGAACGCAGGCTACAACGTGCGAAACATCATAACTGTAGCGTTAGCCACTAAGCCAGCCTAACTCATATTTGTTGGTTTGAAATTAAATACAACTATCTAAATACGAAGTCGCGACATGACAGGTTTGTCACTAAGGCAAATGATCATTATATCGCACTCTTTCTGACTAGATAGTAATGAAAGAGTGCGATATACCAGATCATGTATGTGTGCAAAATGTTTGTTATTGAAAAAGGTCGTAAGTGCGACTTGTTTTGATGCGATAGATTTGTGAAACTGCTAATGGACTTATGATACCTATAGTACGTAACAGATCGATGAATGGCTATTGTAGTTCCTAGACATTATAGGTACTAAATAAGATGCCTGTACATTGTACAATGAGGCAACGAAAACAAAATACCTTGACACACAAAACGTTACGTCAAAAAGAAATTCTAAATATGTCATTACAAATAGTGATGTAACTAGTGTGAATTGCACCTGCATTTGCAGTGAAAATACTAAACGATTAGAATGTTACCTACTTGTTAAAACAAGTAAGTATTAATCTACTTACCTACATATTAGTATTCTGTTTTTAAAATTGATTGCCTTATTAGTTGTTTACAGTAAGATTGGTAAGTCACATAGCCTGCACTCATCGGGACAGCGGGCATTGTGTTAAAAATTAATTAGAAATAAATTTTAGTTGAGTAGAGTTGAATTTTAATTGTATTTGAATCAATTCTATTTGTATTGTAATTTATTTTATTTTTATCTAAATTGTAAAATTGTAATGTATTCTTTTTTTTTCTTTTTATGTGTAAGTGGCAATGGGCGTAAATGACCTGAATAAATGAATTTATATATTATTTAAGTGAGAAAGACTTGAATAGTAATGATTATGGTAATGACTGATAGTTATTGTTCTCCTGCCCCTATCCCAATTTATTTGGGATCGGCGCAGCATTTCTTCATCTTCCATATTTCTCTATTACTCATCACCTCAGCAGTCATCTCCTTTCTAGCCATATCATCCTTTGCATAGTCCGTCCATCATTTCTCTGGTTTTCGTCTACTCTCGTAGCCATTCACATTAATACTGAAAACTTTCCTCACGACATTGTCCTCATTCCTCCGCGTCACATGCCCATACTACGACAACCGATTACCTGTAATTACTGATAGTAGGGTGGTGAATCATTTGTAAAACAGACGCCTGTATTCATAATTTAATTAATTGTGTTTAGGGGCCTCAGTATCAGTCTACCTTTATGGGTAGGAAGCCTGATAGGCAGCGAACGACACATCATTTTACTGTCCTTGCATACCTCTTTTGTTTCGCCTACGTCGATTAAAATCTATTCAATCTCGCATACCCTTCGACGTGGGTGCCCTTTATCATTATTATGCTAATAGCAAACATCTTCAAGTTTATTACAAGAGCTCATTTCGAATATTGTAATAACTAGGTAAACATTATCTCATTCTAAAGCTGTGCCCATCTTTCTCCTACAAACACGATTATGAAGCAAGTGCATTAGACCGCTCTACTCAACTAGTACAGTATTCCAAGGTTAGATGAATCAAATAAGAGGGGGACCTCACGCACGCCTAGTTTCGTGTTATAGTAAAGCACCAAGTGATGGTAATGACTAATGAGTGCAAAACATTTAGGATTGGGCGCCCCATGCGGCACGCAGCGGTGTCAGTAACCTCAAAAGCGCAGTTGCTTACGTAACAGACTCATCTCGCGTCCGCCAAAGACGTGCAATTGAAACTATATGACAAAATAGTAACTACGAACACGCTAACGATATGTTACGATATATAATAAGCCATTTTGTAAAACTTATGAAGTAAGTGACACTGACAAAGAGCCACTTTCTCGGTAGACTTAGTTAAAGTTCATGGTTAAAACTAAGTTACAAGAAAGTTTATGTACAGATTTTAATACTGATTACATTATGTGGGGTCACGCTTTTGTTGCATAGCGTTGCTGAATCAAGAAGAATGTGAAAAGCTGCGACTCTTTATATCATATAATTATTATCATACAATAATATAAAATGTCAAATCATACAGGTTAAGGGGGTAGGTAATAATTATCACAATAATTAAATTGTAACAGATAACCCACTGTATATTAATACCATTTAATAAATATAAATGACTTTGATTCACTAACACCAACATCATAAATACATAGTTACATCACAACAATTGATAAACGTGAATCAGATTAATAACTGATCCATATCTGGCATTATTATGCAAAGATGCAGGAAACTGACTGATACAGAAAACTTCTTATAATCCTCATTATGGAATTAATTTACGAGCATCGGGCGCAAAAATGATCGGAAATGAAGCGCATCGCAGGCGTGCCGGAGTCCACGCACACTCCCTCTCGTGCCCATTGCGCAAGTTGCCTTGATAACTGATAGTAACGTGTTGCCACACTGACAAGCGAAAACAACGCCTACAATTTATGTAACAGCTACTGGCAACACAAGCGATGCCCCCTTACACCATGTCGCTTAAGATAGTGCTGCTAAAATGAAACACATCTCAACTCTTCAGACAAATTCTATGCATGAAGCAAAGGTGAGGCCGGGTAGGGTGGGGATCACAACTTCGTATTTTATTTTAATATAAATGTTCATCAAAAAGAAGTATGCAACTAGGACATGCATACAAATGTCACTAGGAAGAAATACGAGTTGCTACAAACTGAGCAAATGAGCATCTCACAATACTTGGATGAAATGTATGCATAGGTGCAGTCGTATACGTATATATTTATGTGTTAATGATCAGTAAGACTAAGTACCAAAGTACCTAGATGCTTTATAAACACTAGTAAGTAGTAAGTAATCTAACGCTCTTAACAGCCCGCAGCTAACAAAAATTGATGCAGCTTTTTATAACGTCGTCCTCCAAGGACATACAATAGAATAAGAAGAAAAAAGATTCTATTGCACAAGAATATCAGCCACGTAACCTCTGAATACCTATTCTGTTGTTCACATCCTGTTTGTCAGCGTGACAACATGTTAAGAAAAAAGAACTAGTACGAGGTGTATGTATCGATTACATTATTATAGATCATGGCAACGAGTCCGAGCAAAAAGTGTACCCAGTAATTAAATTCAGGTATAGGTGGAAATTCATTATCTTCAAAATTGACAAAATATGATTCCTGGAGTCTGTACGCAGGGGACATAAACTTATTACTAAAGGATAGAAAGTATTTATTTAGAGAATATAATTAGGAGGGCAATGGTAAAATTAGCTGTAACATCTTGATTTAGACCAATATCTCTGACTTGAAAATTAAGTGAAAACTCGGTGTAATTTCACTACCAAACGTGCGGTGAAACTATTTTATACTATGAAAATTAAAAGTTTATAAGATATGAGTCATTAATTGACTAAATTACTTCTTTAATCAGACATACCATTCATAACTAAGCCAATAAATCAATAAATGATTTGATAAACAATACATAAGATGATGGTTATGGTATTTGTGGTTAGCTAATAATTATATTTTATTAATTATAGAAGAGCTATAAAAAACACAGCTTTAAGCTTTAATTGATCGATCTAGTTTTTATCTGATAAAAGACCGGTTGTCATAAATGATTTATTTACATAGTATTTTAACCAGACTCTACGCGTATGTACGCATTGTAGTCACAATCAGACGCTACACAATAGCCTGATCATTGGAAAGCTTTCAGATCACATCTAACGAACCATGACAATCATAGGCATAAAGGCACAAACGAACAATGTCATGATTTTTGATATCGAAATTGAAATCGAAAAATCGCGACTACGCCGGCTTCGATCGTGGCTGCACCGTATTGCAGCGGCAAGTCGGCTATGAAAGTGAGATGGCTCACAGTTCGGATAAGTGGCAGGGGTGCGGTATAAAAGTGAGCGCACTACTACCACTCTGACATAGTTCACGACACTCCACGTGCCACTCCACTGCCGCACGACACCACACATAAACAACAATGAAACTGCTGGTAAGTGGACACGTCCATACATTTACCTATCCCTCATTTCTTCTTTCTTTACCCTTTTCAAAATTATCTTTTTCCCCAATAATTTTAAAGAAACCCCTTTCTAAAAGTGAAGCAATCATAGAAGATTGTGGTTATTATAATGATTGGAATATATTAGCATTACGTTAATTTGCAAGTTCTGTGAAGGATTGCCTGCAATCGTGTGTTGTGAGCGGCGGCACAGAATAGGGTCGGCAGATATGTCGACGATTGAACTTTGGCATTTAAATGTCTTCATCTTTAAATTCCTACATTTAATTATACTATTTATCGTTTATCGCGAGTGCAATCGGAACAACTGCAGCGACCTTAAGCGTAGGTTTTTGTTTGTTTTAGTATGTAACCAGGATATCTAAAGTGCTCGTATGTGATGTTTTTAGTTGCAATGTAACCAAATTGTGTTGTATTTTAATTTATCCTAGAACAAGACATCTAAATTGACAGTATCAAATATCAGTGTTTCTTCTGTTACCTATTGATGTTTTTTATTGGTCAAAGCTCCCAATAATTTGTGGCCATCGGGCAACATACATATTCGTATGTCTCCTTATTTCGTTTACCCGTGTTTGGTAAGAGCGTCCTACACCTCTTGTTTGGCCCCATAACTCAAGTAAAGTAGGCCAATAGGCTTTTGGTTTTCTGCCCATATAATTCATGAATAGAACTTTCTAGCAGAATCTTTTACTAGTACAGTCAAGGACAAAACTTATTTACCTAGTGCATGCATATAGGTATAGCATCTTAAAACCCACCTTTTTAAATTGTATTGCTTACTGTAAACAATTACCTATTTTAGATAGTTGCTAAGTACCTATTTTAGCCTTAACTGTACCTATCACAAACCATTTTTAAAATATTTTGGTTTTTCTGTCTAAAGTAATAACACGGTATACCGACTGCACGTGCAGTTCGAAAATATTTAATTCAGTTACGATATTATCTAACTAAGAGCTAATAATAGAAGTAACTGGTTTATGAGAGTAACTAATAAAAACAATCGAGATACTAGTAGCATATAAAGTGCTTATCTTACTACTACATAAATTCGAAAGTTTGTGAGGATATATGGATGTTTGTATGGAAAGAGGAAGCTCTTTCACGCAAAAACGGTTGAACTGATTTGGGTGAAATTTGGCACCCAGATACTTTATAACCTGGATTAATATATAGGATACTTTTTATATCGGTAGAATGACCCCATGGGTCAAATATCGAACTCCACGCGGGCGAAGCCGCATAAGCTAGTTCGCAATAATTATCAATCGTGTTCTGTAAATCATTACATCCCAAAGTGAAGTGAAATTAAAATCGGTTCAGTTCGTAATCGCTTATGTTTTCATCTGCGTGCTGTAATGTAACATCACGCAATCGAACGCATTTACGATATAAAACCAGATATGAACGAAGAAAGAATCATTAGCATATAAACAAGAAACTATTACTTTTCAACTGACGGTGCAACCTCGTTCTAATGAACTTTCGATTACACAAATGATCTTGTTCTTCGTAAGTTCATTATATAACTGTTTTCTAGGTCGAATTATGTGAAAAGGTATGCGTAAGTTATATTTCTTGGTAAACGTTGTCTAGCTTGACAAATACCTTCTAAATTAATGTGCAGTGACCGTAAATATAATTTTTGGACAGCTAAATTCAATCAAACTTCCTTCAGTAACATATTCTATCAAGTACTATGTGTATCATAAACATCGAGTCAACGTAACACGACATTAGATTGGTAATAAACCGATCAACTATAAAATTAGTCCATATAATGCTTGCATGATAAAACGGTCCCACACAATGGAACAACTTGTAATTGGTGATCGTAACTACGTACATGAAGATTGTCGAGGTTGCGCTAAGACGGCTTATTTCGATGCTCATTTATCAAGCCCACCAGCTTCAGTCACTCATGTAGGTAATGTAAGCTTACATAATATGTAATAACACATACATATTAGCACATATGACCACCGAAATAATTATGTTTTTCAAACAAAACGAGTCACCTCTGTTTACCCACCTTTTGTAATAAAGTTAACGTTACATAACCTCAAACAAAGATTCTTTTTGTTAACGTACCATAACTAAAAGTTAGTTGATGTCAATGAAAACAATGCCATGCTTGTCGACATGTAGTAAGTGCCGATACATGCTGGAGCCCACTTTCGCCCAAGCTGCGTGTCGAATGAGTCGGTTTCACAAGACACTGCCTATTGTATCTGTACCATCTTATCTTACGACATTCCGAATATGATTAAGCTCTTCTTTCTGACATCATTTCGTTATTTAACATTGCCTTAAAGTTCAAGTGTATTGCATAGTTTAACAAATTGGGAATTTGTGGTTTCAGGTCGTTTCTTGTGCGCTGCTGTCCCTGGCGACAGCTCTGCCGCAGAGGAGAGTGTCTCTCAAGCCTGAGCAGCAAGAAGTGGAGGACCAGCAGCCAGCAGAGCAGAACTACAACAACTACCAACAACAACCACAACAGCAGCAGGAGTACAGACAGCCCGCCCAGCAGCAGGAGTACAGACCGGCTAAGCAGATTGAGGACTTCAGGCCCAAGGTTTCTCTGGAAACCACCACCTTTATCCCAATCATCCATTTCGACAAGGAACAGGGTACCGATGGCAGCTACAAGACTTCGTGAGTATTTATTTCAAATAAAATCAGTATTTAATTGCAACAAAAAACTATAATTAGATTAAAACTCTCATGTTCACGTGGTCCACTTCTGAACATTGTATACTGTCTTCAATTCTTCAAGTCTGCCTAAATTAAAAGATAATTCAGACTCATTATTTCTCGTCTCGTCTATACAAGATTGCATTTCAGTTTTTTTTTCTATAAAAGCTGTCAAATCATCACCACTGTGCACTTAGCTTTGTAGTGGGTGTCATATTTCTATTTCTTTGCTCTTCAAATGTCTAACCTTGACCCATCACTTTTACCATCTCGGAGATTACGTATAGGTCTTCATAAAACTTAAGCAAACATGAATAATTTACACCGCATTTACATATTTATTGGTTTTCATAAGAACAGCTCGCTGTTATTTGTAATTTATAAACTCTTAAAGTTTTAACTACCGAGTTTTTGGTTTAGAAGAATGGACGACACCATTATGAAGATTCAAGGATGTAGTTCATTATGAATTTGATGGACTTAAAACTTCTCATGGAAATCGATTTTGGGTTTCTTTCTATATTTTAATGGATTGTTTTATTCGACGCTCAAAAGTTTTATCTTAAATCGTCAGTTTGTCTACTTTCCTAACTTTTATCTAGACATCAGCACTAACTTCATCTCTAAACCATTTCCAGATACGAAACCGGCAACAACATCCATGCCTCCGAGGAGGGTTTCCTGAGGCCCTTCGGTGAAGACCACAACGCTTTGGTCCAGCAGGGATCCTACTCTTACACCGCTCCTGACGGTCAGGTCATCACCGTAGAGTACACCGCTGACGAGTTCGGATTCAGGGTCAAGGGTGATCACATCCCCACCCCTCCCCCCGTCTCTGCTGAAATCCAGAAAGGTCTTGACCTGATCTACGCTGGAATCAAGGCTAACGCTGTAAGTATTTTGTTTTTATTTTGAGTTGGAATATATTTCTGAAGTCGCAGAGGTTTCTTGTGAAAGAACATCTCGAGCAAAGTAGGTACAACCGACAGAAAACCTTGAAAATATTGGAATGACAGACATGTCGTTTATATTTTCGGAGATTGGATAAAACGTGAGGGGATAATTCATCTGCTCCCAAGATTAATTTAAGCCACTATTTAATTCTAGAAAATACTTACGAAGTTATTGTATTGCTGTTATTTCAAAAAGAGTCATTTGCTATTTCAGTTTCCATTAAAAATTTAAATTTTAGTTAGACACAAGTTGATCTGTCATGGAGGATCCTCCAAAAGCTGGAGAATTCTGGTTCAAATGTTGGTTAAATACCGTTCTACTAACGTCTAGAACCCTTCCAGACGTTAGTAGAACGGTATTTATATATACGCAAGGGACTGCGTTTTGGCTGCAATTAATAACTGCTTTACAAATGAGAAAGGCTCTACCCACGCAAGTACACAGTATGGAGCCAACGAATTTTTTATATTTTTTTACGTAATTGTAAGTCCCACGCTATACGCTTGTTAGTACCACAACTTATTGAGATATAGTTTTATTTTGTTCGATGTTTCTTGAAAGCCTCATGAAAACTTGGTGACTATTCAAAAACCAATAAATAATTCTACGAATTTTACTAACAATTCAATGTTATTTTCCAGGAGCGTAATGCCCTCGAAATCAAAAACAACCCTGAAGCTGCTGCCCGGCAGGAAGACAGAGCAGCCCTTGACTACAAGGGTGCTTACTACCAGCAGTAAAGTGACTCACAGTGACTCAAGTGTTGATACCGTGAACGTTCTGATGGCAGGACCTCCAAATGCCATATACTTTAAGACTAGATAACGCCTATCACCTGCATTATGTCACATGCAAAAATCTTAAGACTTGTGATCCAATCATACAATAAACGACTCCAATATTTGGACCAATCGTGACCCCTGATTGGATGACAACAAAATGTATTCATAGCCGTATGCAGTATTCGTATATTGTGGTCTTAGGCTTTAGGTTTAGTGTGAAGACGAATTGTTATTTTACAAGATAATATAATACTCAATATGTCAGATATTACTCGGTATGCTGATAGTTTCTGGTAACTGATATCATATTAAAAGACTTGATCTTGAAGCTATCAAACGATGCAGTTATGGGAATGAAACTGTTCTTTTGAAACAGGTATCTTCTGAAATGAAGGAAGTGTTTGATTCTCATCATGTTGCCAGTGCTGTATTTCTGTTGTACGGGTGGATATGTAAAATAAAACTCCTTAGGATAATTTACATCATTTTATTGAACTCAATATAATAGACTTGAGATTACTAACACACTGTTCTATAAAATTATGAAAATTATCCTATTTCTAATTTTCTTTTTGTGATACAACACCAACAAGAGAAGTGTTCCATTATACTTTTATACTTTTGTAAATACCTTACCATTGTAATTAACTTATCTTTGTATGTTTGATTTTAAATAAAAATGTTGTAAAATATATTTTAAAAGTTAATTTCCACTTTTGTAAAAAAATTCTTTCCGAAGAAGAATGGACCAAACCGAATAACTACGATGGGCGCCGATAGACATAAAAGCTCATCCTGTCATTTGAAACTTGGTTATTACAAGATAATTTAGATTTTCGACCACTGCAGTGGCTTTTGGAAAAAAATATAAATCAGATGACATTCCTGTGGCTAAAGTTGATGCTGCTGACTTTCTACAATCTACATGAAATACATAGTTCTGCTACACTTCTAATAGAACTGCAGACGGAAAATCTACAAAATACAATTATTTTAATAAGCCACTATCAGATATGCTGTTATACTTACACAGTATACTCTTCACAAAGAAAAAAAAATCAATGAACAAAATATTCTAACAGATTATGGCAATATTTAGTAGACAGACGACTTAATGCTGTAACTTAAAGTTATGCGATGTCATTACTACAGTTATGAAATTGCCAGGCAAATGACAAATCGTGATGTGACCTGGCGTTCGAGCACAACTAATTCCAGATAGAAAGTATAGTAAAAAGAATTATACAATCGCAGGATTCGCAGTTATATTAGAGGGTTACATCATATGCGTCTGGGCACGCGCTAGTGCCCGCTATTTAGCTGTCACTCAGCCCGAGCTAGTGGAATGAACCAGTTTTTACTATACTAGAACAACAATCAAGTGTAGTGATACTTGTATTAGCTACGTATCTACTTACGTAGTCACAATTTGCTACCACATACGGTTCGTTAAACGTTTTTAATTAGAAAATTAGTTCTTTTAAACGAACCTGAAATGAACATTACATTTGTATGTTTGTAATACGGGCGTCGGTTACGTTTGTTTATTTCTACATTTCTTGTATGCCAATGTTTTCAGTGCCAGTTTACGTCGTTGCGAGTTACCCAGGTATCATCATTATGCCAACCGAAGGTAAAGTTTTTATTTGATTGATTACTGTTAATGTTTGTTATTATGTTTTAATTTAAAAAAAAAAATAAAGCAGCCATGGCTTAATTGCTAAGAGCCTCGACCAATACCTGAGGAGGCTCTCGTTAGGTAGCTGGATCAAGGGCTTGATTCAGAAAGCGGTACGTCTGGACACTGCTCGTATTGTGAGGAGGTTCCTGTCTCTGGAGTCCCAACCACCGGTAGCTTGGACCCTGCTCCCGATACCGGGTTCCACTATTTTTTATAATTTAAATGTATTTTTATATTGTTTTATTTTAGAATGTAAAAATGTATTTAATATGTGTAAAAATAAATAATAATAATAATTAACATCATCATCATCATTCTCCTGCCCTCATCCCTATTTATTTGAGGGCGGCGCAGCATGTCTTCTTCTTCCAAACGTCTCTATTACCCAGGTAATGATGCTGAAATCTATAAATATTACTTACCTCGTACTTTGTCTAAGCGTTACTCCTGTTACTATCGCACAACTGTCAAACGAATGGTGCTAGAAACGGAAATAAAAGTCAAAAGGCAAGCTAAGTAATGTTTATAGGTCTCGGCCTGAGTGCTCAATGATTATTTATAATGTATGATGCAGTCTTGATCGTTCCTGACATTTTGAGTAAATAATAGACATGATTTTGTGACAAAACAAATGGCTTACTTGTTACATGATTGCTAAATAAGTGAAGAAGGTACATATCAGGGCGCATTGCTGTTTACTTTCAATAGATCCGTGTTATTTTGAAAATTCGTAGTTACGCCAATTATGCACAAAAAGTGGGTTAAGACATTTTCATAGCATCCTAGTTATTTTCTAAAGTAATGTCAATAACGTTAATATAAAACCGGGTTAGTTCATATCATGCTTATTAATGTAGAATCTACCTAAAACTTCGCTTTAACCTATTATTGTTAAGATTTCGAATAGATACGAATTCTGAATTGTGGTATTCTTATTACCTAGACATTTATTAATAGTAATATTTACACTAATTGATATTGTATTAAAATTTTACGTTTAAGATGTTCTAATATTTGTATGCCATTCTATGGCGAAAGATATTAGTTCACGACCCTATTAATAAGACCTTAATGTACCATGTTTTTACACAAATAAAAATAATTCTATTATAATCTTATTATAACATTTAGATCCATCATAGATCCTACAAAACGAAAATCAATAAGTGTGCTTTACTTGGAATTTCAATAAATGCAGAAGCTTTAAGTTGATTACTTTATATATATTTTATTGCTTTTCATCAAATGCCACACGTAGAACTGGCTGCGGTGGGGTCAGTGCGCGTACAACGCATGTACGAGTAGCTACATGTACAAATTTCACAAGAGACCCTCGGTCTTTATCGGACATTAGTTCGTCTAGTGTATGACGCTTTGTGCAACCTTAGCGTGAACTCACTAACACTCAAACGAAACTTGATCAGTTTGCGCAAAGCCTTAATTAAACCTCTGAAGCCAAGTCTTTATTCGCGGAAGATGATATTAATGATATACTACAGTTTGTTGCAGAGGAAATTTAAGCGAAATGCAGGTTGGCAAAGATGTGAGGTAGTAAACTCACAATCGTGACGGATTAAATCATGATAACTTTAAGTTATGTGGTAACAATTTTGTGAATTTTCAACTACAGGGTAAAGGCGTCTTCTCAAACAGAGTAGAAACGTGTTTGTGAGTCTCAATTGTTTACCCTAGTGGCAACTTGTTGACTGTCGTCATTGTTCCTTATTATTTTTTATTTAAAAATATCTACTGCGAAAAACGAGGGCTTCCATTGAGTAGAGCTATAAAAATTGTTAAATTAACAAAAAAAATAGCTAAAGCAAGCAATATTGAAGTACACAATAGATGACCGATCTTCTGACAACGTTATCCTCCACCATAGTTTTATGTATTTAAAGGACAAAATATTTTCTATGAACACATAATATCTACCGGCGAAAACAATATATACACGAATACATACATAACATCACGCCTGTAATCCCCGAAGGGTGAGGCAGAGGCGTAGCTAATAGTACACCCACGTTTCATCAGTTATGTTTAAGTCCTATGTAATAGGGGGCAAGACTATTGCCATCAACAAGAAATTCCTGATGAAAAAACCCAATAACACTACGCGACCTGGGAATTGAACCCAGGACCTCATGCTGAGCACTCGAATTCACGAATACTGTTAATATTAGCCCACCCATGCCGATATGGTAATTTTAATAAGCAATAGGCATAATCTTATGAACTTATGATCAACTCACCTTTAAAATTAATGTGTTAAAACTCATTCTATTAGATTTACGCTAAGCGATATCTACTTTAATTGCCAAACGAGCGTTAGTTTGAAGTTTTATGTGATGAGTAATTTTATGAAATCTGTTTGAAGGACACTGGAGAAAATTGGTCTATGAACTTAGGTAATATGGTCAACTCACTTTTTTCATTTAATGTTGTTTTAAGAGCGTTAACGTCTTACGTCATTTCATACAAACTTTCAAGTGTTTTTTTTTTCGAAATGACTGAACCGATTTTAATTAAACTTCGTACGCCTAAGCAGGTTACATAAATCTAAAAACTGAACAGAGAACTTTTCGAAATGTCTTTAAAAAAAAGATAATTGGAAATTTCTGTTTCTATGGAAAATCTAAAATCGGTCTCATTTAGCTGTAACACTATTTTTAGAAAATGTTCTCTGTCAAGTTTAGACTTATGTACCCTGCTTATGCGTACGAAGTTTCATTAAAATCGGTTCAGTCATTTCGAAAAAAAAAACACAATATCAAAATGAAGTTCATTTTTAGATTATAAGGTTTTCATACTATACCAATCAAACTATTCGGTATACTTTTAATATTGAAAATACTATAAATTATGCTACTTGTTTATGCAAAGTTTTCCTTACTTACACTATCGTGAACATGGCAGACTGATCTATGACTGGTTTTAGCACTACTCGACACTACGCTTCTCATACATATTTTGCAATCCCCGATGAGTAAAATATTACATTAGAATACGACCCGGACATTATTCTGAAACCTCCTCAGTTGTCGTCGTAAGCCATAGGGCGATCCCCAAGGTTGTCTGGGGCTTTATACGTAACAAATCTCTTAAATCTTAATATAACTTCAATTGACAAACAAGGTTGTAAACCATCAACGCATTTTTTAAATTAATCGCATAGATATTTCACACGAGGATACATTTTGACAACAAAACAAAAATTAAACGTATGGTCGTCCAAGGCTGGATTAAGGTACTGTTGTCGCTATTAAAATTAAAAAAAACATGCCCAAACCAATGAAGAAAAAATAACAGCATACATTATGGTGCTCCCTCACCGCGAGAATTCGCCTGTAATGTAACAGTCCAACATTCGATTTTGTATGGAAACAAGTGAATCTGAACTGTTACATTACAGGCGAATGCTCCCGGTGAGGGAGCACCTTTATACTTATGCAAAATTAAAATATTATGTATTTTATTACACAATGGGGTACATGGGAACATTTAAAACATCGAGACATATGAGAGAGAAATATGCTAGAAACAATCTTCATAACTAAAGGAATAAGGCACTTGCATTACAATAGAAATAGTATTGTTTTCGATAAATGCTCTAGAACTTCGATCTTTCGATACTCAATACTTTAATGCATCTTTGATTATAAGTATAACTCTGGCGTTATTTAAAAGCATCCAAGCATATCACATCTGTGTGAAGGGGTAAACAGAGGTGTACTTGCATTTAGACTTTTAAAGTAACTACCTATCCATTGAAAGAAAAAAAGTAGAGTGAATTCATATCATATCTTTGACATGCCTTCGAAACTGTGAAAACTTACACATTATTGTCCCTAGTCTTGTCAACCCGTAAATAAAAGCAGGAAGTTATATAATAAAACCTTTCCATGGTTCGATAACCAGTTGAAGAAATGTTTCATGCGTTCATAAGAACATTGTTGTAGCCATAGTAAGTTAATTTATAAATTTGCCAAAGTGCATTGTTATCATGCATTTGTGTCGTTATGTAAAAACATCTTTTATTTTCTCTTTTGTAAAAAAAAACATGATTGCTCAAGCTTCATCATGTGTGTCATCAAAAATGCATACCATAAAATGTTTTTATGATATTATATTTTAATATAAATACTTTTTGTTCATAAATGTTTTTATGGTCCGTCTATATGCTGTTTTATTTTATGAATGTTACTTGTATGGTGACATAATAAAGAATATTCTATTCTATACATTTCTTTAGTCAAGACGAGTTAATAGCGACTGTAAGAATATTACAGACATGCACAAATACCTCGTTTTGAAATATATTTTCATGCTCATTCTTCTTCATAGAGAGCTGCGCTTTGCTATGGGCAATTAGGAGGAGAGAATAACTGAGGCAGGACTACTGCCTCAATTATTATGCCTTGTGAAAGAGCGGTAGTTTCATATTTTTCTATTGAATAATATTTGTCGATTCAAAAGTACCTGTAACTAGTCTTTTGAATCGAAAGAAACGATTCTAAAAGCTAGAATATCCAATCATCTGTAGTGTATAGACACTACACACCACTAGGACTGGACATTGTAGCTATCATCGTAGTCGGGGAGCCCAACAGCACTGGCGGCAGTTGAGATGGAGTCAAACGCGGGTCTATTAGTGTTGGTGCAACATCTACTTCACGTCTACACAATGCCTACGCTGCAATTACGCCTATCAATAAATATGCCACGACTTCTTCATAGACGATTATTAAACTGCGCGAGACAAACAGGGATGAGTTGACATCTATGTGAGCGATTTTGCCCAAACGGACAATACAGGTTGTTTTTTAATAAAAGCTACTCATAAAAAGCATTCATAAAAAGCTCAAATGTTACGTTAATAGATTAGACTATTTTGTCCCACTGCTGGGTAAAGGCCTCCCCCAATTCTTCTCAGGGGCTCTATTCCTACCAGCAATAGTCATTATAAAACTAATAATATAACCCGGCAGCGGGTAAGAAGAGCACATTTCTGTAGTTATGATACTAGTATAGCTATAAACCAGCTAAGTTCGAATCACGACTTCGGACCCCCGGCTGATACTGAGATTTTTATAAAAACAATAAAAGCAGGTCGAAAACGACCTGCTTTTATTGTTTTGCAGCTCGACTCCTGCTTCGAACTCTGAACCCTTCTCTCAGCCATCTCGTACTTTTATTCTCTGGTGGTTCAGATAATACGAGGCAGTGGGATTGGACGATTTTTTATGGTAAAGCTGGAGAGTCTACAACTAACAGTCGGATTTGATTTATTTTTTGATAGCCAGCCCTTTTTGGGGAAGGTTATATTACAGGCTATTTAGCATTACGCTACAACCCTAAGAGCAAAACGAAAAAGAATCAGAAACGGTTGGTGAAACGGCGGAGCACACCTAGAACTTTGGTTGCAACAGAATCCACGATTATCATCATGCCAGAGAAGTCACCATGTCATGCCCATGTGTGAACAGTGGTGGCCCAGAGATGGAGTGGTGGTCGAGGGTTCGAACTACAACAAGCTATTTACTTTGTGTATTTTTTTTTTCATATAAAAGGTGTAAACGGATCCTTCACGAAGCCGTCAGTCAAGTTTTCTGTTCATCAAACTAAGTAACTCAACGAAAAAATAAAAAAAATGTTTCTGGGAAACGATTTTTTTTGGAGTGAAATACACGGTTTACAGTAGGACTTAATGTAACGCACTCAAAACTTTGTGCAAGGGTCATGGAGATATTTTTAGTAAAGTTAGTAAATTAAAAACTTGTATTTAAAAAAAAAACTTCTGATTGTAATAAATATCTCCGTAACTAGAAGCTTCCTAGATATAATGCAGAACAAAACAATATCGCAATGATGGGGAGAACCAGTGCCTTTCGGCTTCGTGAAGGGTCTTTTTACACCCATTATTAGATGGGATGTCCAAGAACCAAAAAGATAAATAAATTAACATCCACGATCCCGCTCTGGGCTCGCGTGCTGTATTATATATTACCACTTCGCACAAAGAAGGCTATACAGCCTTCTTTGTGCGAAGTGCCAGAAATGAAAAACATTATGGGCTGATTGTGCATTATATCCTAATCATGAAATATACATAAATATGGAAAGGAGACATTCGTTCAGTACTAAAAGGGGAATTTTCAGTATTATGTATTTGAGGTTGGTCATCGCAATTATTAGAAGGATGGGATTCTTAGCGAACTGCTTTAATAGTATGTCAGAAATCATAGGATCTATCGCTACACGATAGAACTGAGCTTTTTAGTACAAAAGATCGTACAAGTGACCTAGGAAAAGAACTATGGTCCCATGTCCTTCTGGATAAAACGCAAATAAATGATGAACTCATCTGCTATTTTTGTCACATGACTAATGTTGCATAGGCTACATTAAAGCTGCTGATTAACTAGGTAAATCAAAAAACATGCATCATAGTTTAATGGCTACTAAACAGCCGCTAGTCATTTTATTGCAGCTAACGAGAATTAAGTGAAGACATAATTGAAAAAACTTAATGTAATAGGTTTTTATTATGAACTCATAAACTTACTTATTGCTGTTATTCATTTTTCTTAGAGAGCAATCATTGCCCATTTTTTGGGCAACAGTTGTAACATTATCTACCCGTCTATCTTAGCTTATAAGAGCTAATAGATATTCAGATATGAAAATTTTATAAAGTTCAATTGCACAACGGGGATCAAAATGTGAAACCTAATTGAATAAAGTAATTTTATAAGCATTCTGATCTTCAAAATTGTGAATATAATTCGATTTCCATTAGTATCTGATTGTTTAGCATGCGTTCGGGCACGTTTGTAAGTGAGCGTAGCGTCGCGGAGATGTACCGCCGGGATGCGCCTGCGCCGTCGTCGGGTCGCACGAAGTTCATAGGTAAACACGCCGGTATATAAACCCCATGCAGTGTCAACGAGCACACATTTGTGCCTGTGATTGCATCCAGTCCCTTTGTACTGACGTCCCCTGCCCTACATCCTAACACAATGGTGAGAAAACATTTATTACTTATTTTAAAAAGTCGCTGAAAGTCAGATGTTGCTGAAAATCTTCTTGACAAATAGGCACAGGATCATCGTTGTGATCTTTGATGGCTGTCGTGACTTTTCTGCACATAGAAAGCATTCATATAACCTTTATCCTTTGTACTTAAGCGCATTACGCCTTATACACATCGATTATGGTCTTTCTCAGCCATCGAGTGACAGTTAAAGGCTCTATTATTAAGTGGTCTATGACTGGCAAACGTAATATGGGCTTACAATTGCACCTTTCATGTCGGCAATAGAAAATGAATGCATAATATGATCAATCTGCATTATCCTAGAGGCATCACAAATAAGCATTATACTGAAAATTTGATTTGATCAAATTTTTTTCTTGCTGTTTGTCGTAGGAGATGCGTTTTTAACGAATCTATACTAATATTATAAAGCTGAAGAGTTTGTTTGTTTGGTTGAACGCGCTAATCAGGAACTACTGGTTCGAATAGAAAAATTATTTTAGTGTTGGATAGCCCATTTATCGAGGAAGGCTATAGGCTATATTATAACATCACGCTACGCAAAAAGAAAAAAAGTCAGAAGCGGCGGGTGGAACCGCGGGGCACAGCTAGTATCTTAATAATCGTAGCAGTTGGTAAAAATTTCTGGTAATATAGGATTGTTATTTGATCGAAAACATTTTTTTTTTTTTGTATTTTTCAGTATTTCAGTAATTTTCGAGATTTTAGACATATGCACCTACTTAGTTACAGAAATAAAACCTAAAAAGTCTATTAAAAAAATATAAGTTCATCATTAGTTTTCAGATGCGTAATCAGAAATATTGATTCTTCTACTAAATGTCTAACAGCAAAATAAATTATAATCATTACGCAACTGAAAGTCTTGAATTTTTGGAAAACTACTAATAAATGTCCTAAGACTTAAATATACAGAACTACCTAATTTAAATTTTGAATGAAGGATTAAATAGGCATTGTTTATGTTGCAAACAAAAGTTATATTGAAAACGAATGTCGTTACCTGATTGCTGCTATTGCAAGCTCATGAAACATTTTGGTCATAAACAAAACAAATGTCAAGTTGTATAACTGTGGGCGAAATTACAATAGATTGACAGTTCGTAAATGAAACTCTCTTTAGTTAATAATAAAATGTATTATTAATGCAAAAGCTGATATTTAACTACAATGTCTCGTAAATACGTGAATTTCAGCAACACTGCCTTCATCTACGAGTATTTGCATTTATCTATTCTTGTTTTGTCTTTAATTAAAATTTTTACCACTGTCTAATTCTATAAAATGTCAGTCTTGTATTCTCGTCAGTTGCCTAAATATTTTCATGACGAACTTTAGCAATAAGTAAGTAATACATTTGACGGCATGTTTGGCGCAGTGGCTAAGCGAATGACTGCTACACCGCGTGTCGCGGGTATGATCCCTGCGCAGAACAAATATTTGTATGACCTATAGGTAGTTGTTCTGGGTCTGGCTAGTTGCGTATGTGAGTTTAAATGTTTGTAAACGTACCCACGATACAGGAGAAATTACTAGTGTAGGGCAACGTTTTATAAAAAGAAAAGCTTACTGCTACAATGTAGTCTTCAAGTTATGAAAGCTTCAGCTTTCTCTCGTTACACATACCATTAACCCGCCCTCAAAGAATGTTAATATGCAAATTTATTACTGTTACGCTATCACGGGTCACAGGTCAACACGTGTTTCATGAACAGGAGTTCACAATGCAGATAGATCGTTGTCGAATCACGGAATCCTTTCTTTCCTCAATCCGACAATTTCTACCTAAAACGTGAGGTATGTACCTCACGTTTTAGAGATGAACCATTTCCTCTATGTGTAAAGTTTGCATAATATCAATCGTAAAATATAATGTAGTCGTTCTACAACGAAGCATATGTATTGCCTTGTGAGGCAGTGCGTGCAATAAGTGTTAGCAGTGTAAAACACCGCACGGTAAGGCCTTTCTGGACATTATGTTTCACAGTTCTTAAATCGAGACTGTTATTAACTTGTAAGTCATTAATTTATTAAAATGTCGGCAAACATCTTAAAACGGATTTCAACACTTAGATGATTGATAAATTCTAGCTACACAAAGTAAACAAAAACGAAGAAGGTTACATTTGCCACGCCAAGGATTCAACACGTTCAAAGCTCATTAGCGGGTGCTATATCTATTAACGGTTGGACATAAAATGTGATTTATCATCAATTGATTTTATCGTTAAACGCAAAATACACATTTATGACATTAGCCTGCAGTAATGTGCGTACATTTTATTGCGTTTATTTACGCCTCTAAAATATCCAGGAAAATTCGATTACATGGTCACCCTTGCAACACGAGGAAATGTCAGAAGTGATTAGAACATTCATCTTGATAATAAAGAGATCAATAAATGCATGATATATCAGCTATGTGATAGCTATTTCTACAGTGCCGATTGCAAAGATCATTCGCATAGGTTTCCGACAGACTATTGCGAATTTGCGACCTACAGCAACGGTCATATTGTATTGAAATTGCAATGACCGCGCGAAACTGATTGTTGTGTGATAGGTTTGTGTGAAGTAATTAGCGCTCTTGTAGATTACGATAGACTTCAATTAAAGCAAGATTTTTGGTATTATCTTAAGTTACAATAGTAGTCTGGTAATTTTGATAATTATGGTGGAACCGCCCGCGAAATTCAAATTTTCTTACATTTTTGCAAAAAACCCTAGAAAAAATGAATCTCGCGGGCTACCCTGGGGCCCCCAATCAAGAAAAAATCCTGATAACGACTTAGAAAAAAAAAAGTGTTACACTGAAACTGTTTTTTGCAGAAATTCATTCAAATTATTGACCCACGGAATGGTTGAACTCTGCTTCAATATTATCTAAAGTTTCAGGAATCATGTAGCTCATATCAGTTCGAGTGGTTATCAGGCTTCTACGTAATCATGCACGGCCTTATTTGACGTTTATACCTTCCACTTCAAAAACTTTTGTATAATTTTAGAAACACATAAAAGTTAGGTGTATATCTGAAAAAGATATAGTTAACTTAACGTACGGTGTACGGTTCGGTTTATTGGTAGATGCTTCAAAATAATTTATTATTTTTTATTTGTCCTTTGTTTTCATAAAACCGAGTAGACAAAAATCACTGCTGGTTATGGTTTGTGGTGTAACCCTGATGCATGTGCACGTTATAAAACTGACGGTGCATATAAATCACTGAGTGCGGTTAGCGGTTTCAACACACGATTTCTATAAATTTGTTTTCATTGTTCACGAAGAAAGCACTTTCAACCTTTGTGCCTTCCGGCATGAGATGGATATACGTTGCGGACAATTTGCAAGTTTGTGTGAATGTTAGAATACCTGTAATGATGTCAATTAAGTACCTAGTTATATTTGAGGATTTCAATTATGTTTTCGAAAAAACACTTCAATAGGGTTTAATTTTTTTGAGAATGACGTCTCATTCTTATACTATTTACATTTTGTTTTCAAAGTAGAGATATTTTTTTAAATAATTTTTTATGTATAAATATTTATTTACTGAAGTAAAAGTCAAGGAGATTAATTGTTTAGCTTTACTATAACTACCTTCTGAAATTGCCCGTACATTCAAATGACAACGGTCATGGCAACACTTAATGGCGATAACATGGCAAGTTGATATAATGTGTCATTTTGATAAACAATTAATTTACCTGACTGTACTAAGCTTTAAAAACAAACGCCTACTGGTATATGAAAAACGAATAAAAATGCTTGAGAAAAAATGCTACCCAAAACTGTCAGGCGTTTACCGTTCACATTGGCGCTTGTTTCATAACGACATTTCAACCCAGCTGTACACCTTAAGTTCTCCAAAAATATGTACATTATTAGATATCTCTGGACAATAAAGCAGGCGGGTTTGGAGTACCAAACAGTGCCTTTATCTCATATTCCTCGCGGCTTCACTCCCGTTTTGCACGAAAATAATATTCAACTACGGGAACGTTTCAATGTATAGAGATATAGCCTATGGTACTCAGGGATGTAGCTTTGCGTCACTGAAAGAATTTTCGGAATCGCATCAGTAGTTCCGAAGATTATCCCTACATGCAAACTTACAAACAAATACCTCTTAATAATATAAGTATAGATTACCTATGTATTCAGTATCAGTGATTTCGTTTTGTATTT
Source organism: Noctua comes (assembly GCA_963082995.1). NCBI lineage: Eukaryota > Metazoa > Arthropoda > Insecta > Lepidoptera > Noctuidae > Noctua > Noctua comes. The sequence goes on from OY720269.1 coordinate 10,498,611, forward strand.
TCAGTTTTGAAACAACTGTATTACGGCACTAGTTTCGAGATTTCTCAAACAAATGGCATCCTGAGCCGCCTTTGTTTATATTTGCACTTAACTCGTTTACGCGCCTTCTGTTAAGCACCTACTTAGCTCAAATGTTGACCGAACGTGTATGTATTGTTTTAAAATAAGGCTTAACACTTATCCTTCATCTTTTGATGAATAGGGTCGAAGTCAAGTAGACATACAAATATAGCTGGATCATAATAATTTTAAATGTATTTCGTTATAGATGTTATAAACTTATAAGATATAAGGATGCTTAATTCTTTTATAATGATGTTTAAACATAATAATTCTAAACACATTGTGTCGTTTAAAACCCATTAGGTTACTAATACTCGGAGGAGCTTGTGGCTAAATAATAACAGCCGCTCGGGTCGATCTTTAGGTTAAGCCGTGCGTGCCTAGTTTGGTTTGTGGATGGGTGACCACCCGTTACATACCGAGTTTCCTCTATGCCTCGGAAAACACGTTAAGCCGTTGGTCTCGGGTCGGGCTCATTTGTACATCTTTGACAGTCGTTAGGTAGTCAGTGGCCCAAAATGTCTGACAACCAGACTTACCAAGGGGTGACGTATAACCCAGTACAAACTGGGTTGTGGAGGTCAGATAGGCAGTCGCTCCATGTAAAATACTGGTATTCAGCTGTATCCGGTTAGACTGGAAGCCGACCCCAACATAGTTGGGAAAAGGCTAGGCAGATGATGAAGGTTACTAACACTTACTTAATTAATCTAAGTAACGTATAAGTGATGTAGGTATCACCGTACATACGTAGTTGTTAGCCTATCTTATTTTGCGACGTTCGTCATATTTTGTGTCCGACCCAAATTGTATATCCAATTCTAATTGTATATTTGTGCAAACTAAAGTTTAATCTGGGATCAAAATCACAGACAGATTAGTTCAGCCATTAATTTATTATGTTTTGTCTTTTGCAGATCTCCTTATTCTTCGTACTACTTGTAGCGGTGACGTATTCAGCAGCGCAAGCGCAGTCTACGCCTCCGATACCGATCATTCGCTTCGAATCAGAAGGACCTAATGTTGATGGCTCATATAAATGGCTGTAAGAGGGTTTTTGACTTTATAATATTGATTCTAGTATTTTAATGCATCTACAACATGGCGTTCAATACTTTTTAGTGGAGTTTTTTGTACGGCTACGATTACATCTAGGGTAATCTGTTTTCAAAAGCAGCTGAGCAAGATTTTTCCGACACTAAATGATAGGTACCAAGTAATAATAGTTGAACACAAATCATATCGAAGACTTTTCTGGACAGCTTCATGTAGCAGCTTCCCGAACATAGCTATTCGTGTTCGATTACCGATACCAATCCAACCGATACTGATCCGATACGGGGTTACCGATATTTGCTCTGAATCTAGGTTCTTATTCATAATATATTTTTGCAAAAAAACAAGTGTCAACCAATAAGGGTTTAAAAAATAGAGCCATACTGTGACAGACGCGTTGACAGATGGACAGACAGCGGACCCTTAGTAACAGGGTCCCGTTGGTAAACTTTGGGTACGGAACCTTGATTACCATAGATTTTAATTATTATAAATAAAGCGTCAATCGAGGGCTGGTTCGAAAGGGCACGGGAAAAGAGAACATGGAAGGAGTTGGGGGTGGCTTTTGCCTATCAGTGGGACAGTACAGGTTGATAAGAAAAGCGTCAATCTGTCGATCACCTCTTCACTATGATTTATTTAGAAGCCAAGATGAATAGCGAAAAAATAAAGATAAACATGCTATTCAATTAACATTTGTTTAACAGCCATGTAAAGTCAGCTACTGATTACATTGTCAGCGATTGCATGCAAGATTTAAAGGTAAACACTCACGTCGGTGAAGTACATAAGCCATCCGTAACATAACCTACGTCACCACGTCAAGTTTTGAATAAAATATGAAATCTTAAGAGATAAGGATCACTCCTTTAGGGATTACAAGGTAAGATAATATTTTACACTTACTGTACAAGTTGGTGATAATATTATTTTTGGTAACGCGGGATGTTTATGAGTAAGAACTTCTTTCTCACAAAAATCTAGTCTGAAAGAATTCCAGTGACACATCCTTATTTAAAGTTAACACTATTTTCCCTTAAGTTAGTGATACATGCTTGTGACACTTTGAATTAAGAAAAAAAAGTTCTTGAGGGCAAAACCAGTGGGTAGCTTATGTTCAAGTTAAAACGAATCCTCAATTCGAAGCATCAAAAACTACGTTTTCTAATTTACAGTTACGAGACAGGCAACGAGATCAACGCTGAAGAAACGGGTCACGTGAAGAACTTCGGGCAAGGAGAAGGCAAAGAGATCCAGACGGCGGAAGGCAAGTTCAGCTACAAAGCTCCAGACGGCTCGCTCATCGCGCTCACGTACATCGCAGACGAAAACGGATTCCAACCGCAGGTAACTCCATATGTATGCTAATGTCTCACTTCCAAGAAATAGGTGTAGGTAGTAAAATTTTCCTCCTTTTCAATCTGCCAAGACTGGAATACCAGTATTAAAATACAAAAATGGTAAAACGCTTTCTGAACAATCTTCTTTAAATCGTCAAGTTTCACAACAAAACTTAAGGGCTATAAAAATCTTGCAACAAAAGTACTTATAACTCAAAGGCTCTCAACAAATTTAACAAATTAAACACTGGTGGTTACGCATTTAACCATAAAAGGATGCGTTAAGATTGAAGCATCGTTTCAACAATTGTGTAATAATGCATAAAATAAAATGACGACTTAACACCTGCTGAATTGTAATTATATTTATATGGCTGATGCCTCTGGCAAATAGAAGCCTTGACATCTTTCCATCGGGAACCACAATAAGTTGTATAATCCTCAGCTGACGGTTCACGGAATTCGTTGTAGTGAGCAAGTTAAGGCAAGTCCAAGAACAATAAATTAAGTAGTTGACGATAAAATCGATACGCAAGTTAAACTAACCGGTTTGAAGATTATGCATTTTTATTTTCGGTAAAATGACGTTACGTTCATTAAGCGTGGTTAAATTGATTCATATTTATAACGGATTCCATCGTACAACAAATTGCACGCTCGTGTCATAGTTTGATATTTCTTTGTTAAAACAAAGACTGAATTAACCTCGAACACATCACTCCGAATCTAGACAATATCAGCGAAATCAGCATTGACCTACAAAAGAGATTCCAGCAGCTTTTTTAGGTACTCAACATTTCATTCAATACTAAAACAGATCCTTTCGTCAGGTGACAGAAATTGTCCATTTGCGTTATGTAATCAACGCCTACATAGATGCACAAAGACAGTGATACATCTTTGTTTCTGTAACGTGTAGATTGATTATATTTGTGTATTCAAAATGCCAGCTTTACGATTAAGGTCTTCATTATTTTGCGGTTGCGATGATGGAATACCTAGTTGGAGTTAGATGAACCGCAAATATTCTATCCTGATGTAATTTTATTAGCTGGTCGTCCCTGTGCAGTATTTTTTCTATGAGGCTGTAAGAGGAACCCTAGTAAGGAAAACATTAAAGCGAATAGGTTGACGTCAAAACTAAATGTGGGCAAAAATATGCATTAACATAGAGGGTAATGGAGTTAGCTGAACCGCAAATATTTTATCCTGTTATAATTTTATAAGCTGGTCGTCCTTGTGCAGTATTTTTTGTATGAGGCTGTAATAGGAACCCTAGTAAGGAAAACATTAAAGCGAATAGGTTGACGTCAAAACTAAATGTAGGCAAAAATCTGCATTAACATAAAGGGTAATGCCAAGATAAAGCAAGGAGTGGTCCGTGTGAAGGCATCGGTAGTAAATACTAGTAAAACGTCTCGAGCCTGAATCATCATTGCGTAAAGTTTTAGGAAGATGTCTGCGGTGCGCGCTGCGGTGGCGTGGATGTGGGTCTTAGTTAGCCAACGTGTGAGCAAATGTCGCTGTAAAATATCAAACGTCGACCCGTGACCCGCTCTTGGGAAATGGGAAGGCTTCTAGTGTCGACATTGAATATCGACAACTGGCTTCTGTCTCGCTACCTGACAGATAAGGTGACTCATTAGTGATCCACAATCGTCGCCTGCGCAACCTTTGACGAACTATGTATTAAGCGGTTATATAACTAATACCTACAACACCTATGGCTACATGTTTGCTGAAATGGTGCAACGCAAACACAATCATTTTCAACGACCACCGCCTACGCATTATAATTGATTGGATGCTTTGCGTTCAAATTTAGTGACTTGGTGTTAAAGCAAAGAAAGATTTAATCTGTCAATATGAGTATAAATGCAATTTTGTTATTTTACTTAAGGTGAATGCGCCAGAGTAGCCCGTGAAATTAAAATCTTACGTTTTTGCAATTTTCAGGTCAGTGTCAGGTTGTATGTTGATTAAAATATGATTTACGACCTTTATACACATGGCTTTACAGAGTTACAATCATTAAAATCACCAATACAATCCTCTAAGTTAATATAAGTACATACGTCTTAGGGTCGGGAATCATATTTTGTTGAACATACAGCCTGACACTGACCTGCAAATTGCAAAAAAACGTAAGAAAATTTTAATTTATTTCGTTTTCTTTTCTTTTTATTCGCTATCACCTTAATTATTACCAAAATTTTAAGTAAGTGTTTTGTTATAATAATAATAGATCCTACTGTTTACAGTAGTAAATTAATAAATGACAAATGTCAGAACTCAAATAAATTTATAATTTCATTATTTTAATTCATTAAGCTTTCTCAACGATTTATAATATTTATGGACTTGACTTTGATGTTGAAAGTAATCTAATTCAAAAGTTACGTCAAAACTAGTCCGTGAATTATGTATCGATCGACTTTAACGTGGTATTTAAAAATAAATGAAGTTAAACCATGTCAATGTTATCGGTATCACGTTAAGCATTAGTGGTGCTTAACCTGATATCGATTCGACTGTTAAGTTCATGTGAATTCTTTCATAGAACATGCTGTCACGCTCGAAATGCTCCAGAGTTGTAACTAATAATACACCCACATTTAATAGGGACGAGCCTAGTAGGTACCATCATCCGAGCACAAATTCGAAATCAGTGCTAATAAACTCCCGATGAAAAACCCAATAACACTTTGACCAGGAATCGAATCCAGGACATCATACTCATGCCATTGATTGATTGAATGCTAAATTAAAATAAATAGCTGCAAAGTTGTTTAATTTTATAAAGTGCTTGTAAGCAATTCGTAAAGGCCTTGTACAGGTTTATGCACAAACCGCACAATAGAACTTGACAAATCATATTACGTTATTTTTTCAAGTCATATTTGACGTGCAAACAAAATCGCTAAACGATAAACCACAGTCAAACATCAATATCATGTTTATTTTAAAAATGGTAAAACGTTTGACAACTTGTTAATTGCGTCGATTTTTCAAACGAACTCACCATATTTACTAAGAACATATCTTTAACAAAATTGAACGATGAATTGTCGACGATGTAAAGTTTGACAAGCACTTTGTAAGCTTTTCCATGTGTGACATTATGACCTCTAGCTATTTTAAATCAATACTGTGGTGACAGTACCTTCTTGCTGTGGTTTTCTATTAATTGTTCGTTTATTAAAAGATCGCCGGAAATAGGGTGTTTAAAAAAAAATAATTTTCGTTTTTTTTTTTTTTACCATCGAGGTACAAAATGTAATAACCACAGATATAGATAGACTAAAATCTGTGGTAATAACCCTTGTTGAAATTGCAGGAAATCAACATTTTGCAATAAACGCGTAACTATGATTTAATAAGCTAATACGAGATTAATAATTTGGTACTTATTTGTATTTTAATTATATATCTTTTGAAACTAGAGCAATCATGTAAGAGTCATGTCACAAAATGTTCCACGGCATGCGTTGAAGGACATGAAATCCAAGTGTGTGTTAGCCGCATCAAAATTAGCATTGACTTTATAATGATAAAATATATCCTAATAAAATTATTAGTAGCGTTTTAAATATTTATGGTCTTGTAGTCAATTAATCAATTTAATCAGTGTTATTTATATAACATGCAATCCCTCCTTGGCTTCGTGTGAAGTTATTAAAATTTGCCATAATCTTTGGCGTCTTGTCTTCTGTCTAACCATTAACTATGTTATGAAAACTAACTCAAACATGTATTTTTTCAGGGAGATCATTTACCCACTCCGCCTCCAATCCCGCCAGCAATCGCGAAGGCACTTGAATACTTGAAGACTCTTCCTCCTGGTAACAACGAAGGTGCTTCGTCCAACATCAAGCCACAGTTCCAAGCTGCACCCTTCCAGCAAAGACCCAGATTCTAGCATCTAAACACAACACCCTAGATATGTATACGAAACAGCGTAACATTTAAAATGAGCTAATTTTGCACATTACCATAATCATTGTGTAAATATAGAAAGTTTAATATATTAATTATAGATAAAAAATCTGAAGTATTAAATCATTATTCATTAGTTGAACAAAGTATTCCATTCTTTTAATTTGGTAACAAAAAAGGTTAGGATTTGGTTTTTAAATTTTTAAGCTATAAGTTCTGTAAAACTATGCTAAAGTGCATCTTTTGAGTTCATAAATAAGCATTTTCGATTATTGCTCAAGATACTACGCTCAAAACTTACTACATAAGTAATAGAATGTCAATAAGAATTTATTTTGTTAAAAAATACCTGTAGAAAAATTGCACATATAAGGGTTTTAATCTAGATTGCACTTAGATTTAAGTAAATTTTCAAACTATAAAAGTCATTTATAATTTTAAGAATTAATGCAATTTATTTGATTTCAATAAAGTTACTGAATGTAAATCCAGTTTTTTTAAATTTAATATTATTTTTATTCTTTAGACTATGATAAGCTAGTAATATTAAATTAATAATAAATTAGCAGATATTCAATGAAAATCCTTATTTATGACTAAAAATTAAAATTAACTGCATAGAATATAGAATTTGTCATGGATCAAGACTCGTATGAACCATGAAAATCACACAAAAAGAAGAAGACCTGAAATGTATTCCTAAGCGAGTTTCATTTTAGAAATAGAAATACTACTTTAATTTCCCGTCAAGGTTGTGATACCATCATTATCATCATCTGCCTAGCCTTTTCCCAACTATATTGGGGTCGGCTTCCAGTCTAACCGGATGCAGCTGAATACCGGTATTTTACGTGGAACGACTGCCTATCTGAGCTCCACAACCCAGTTAGTACTGGGGAATACGATACCCCTTGGTAAGATTGGTTGTCAGACTTTTTGGGCCACTGACTACCTGTAACGACTGTCAAAGATCTACAAATCAAAGACAGCACCAACGGCTTAACGTGCTTTCCGAGGCACGGAGGAAACTCGGTCTGCAATGGGTTGGTCATCCATCCACAGATCAACCTAGGCAAGCACAGATCCTAAAGATCGACCCGAACGGCTGTTATTGTTTAGTCAAGTTTGTGATACCTAGAAGGCTTAAAAACTTACTAAGCGTGCTTCTACCTAGTGTTTTCCCAACAATGTTGGGATTGGCATACAGTCTCACCAGAGGCAGCTGAAAAGCTTTTTAAGTGCCTTTGCCACTGTGCCACTGCCTTTACCACAAGTGGACTTGCCACTCATTAAACCAATATTGCAGTCATCATCACCATCCAACTTTTGCAAATATTAGAATGATATCTGGTTACGTTACGTTAAGTTAGTAATGTTACGTAGACTTAGGCTGACAATTTGACATCACAGCAAGGTGTTAAAGGTTAAGGTACGTTAGGTTACACCTGATTTAAATATATAACCATTTCTCTTTCAAAAATCTATATGTATTAATCAAAGATATGAATATTTTTGTTCCTATCGATGGGTGTTGAGAAGGGTGTGACAGTAAGTTTCAACATTATAGCATAAGAATTAATCTTATTGACACATTTGTGCCTATCTTGCTGACCTTGTTTTTAATAAAATTTCTTAACTGATAGCTTTACGTTATGGAGGCTAATGGCAACTTTTATTTCCCTTAATACCAGAATGACAAGAAAAGTGAAAATAACTGACATAACATGACGAAATAAACCATTAATCGGTTAGTAATGACAATATATAAGTTACTTGGTTAAACTATTACGAAAAAAGATAGATAATATGTAATGGTTTAGCCTGACGGGCGTACTACTTAGAGAGAAAACACCATATAGGATAAAATAAATTAGAATACATCTAAATCTAAATTGCCTTTACTGCTGATTTATACACAAACAATGTGGTGACTGTTATGAGAATGCTCATTAGATGGTTAAGATGTAAATACTCATTGAATGAATGAGCGCGACGTGCCACATGAGCTTTTCCCAGTCACTTATGTCTGTATCAATGAATCACTGATTAACTACTTTACATTTCCAACTTCCTATAGTCATTTTTTTAATATTATCTGCTTTTCTTTTTTTCTTCTTGGTGTCCCAAGCACTCCATACTTCAGATTATGTTCGCCACAGCTATATCTGCTAATTTGATAAAAACGTCCCAAACTTTACGAAATTACATTATTACTAGTTTTGCCTCTTAACTCCGCCCATGTGTTATGCCCGGTATTTTCCGCAGCGAAATGCTCCGCTGTGGAAAATTACACATAACCAAAGAACGTGTTTCAGCCTTTAATCAAACTTTATTCGATTAACCGTATATCGTTACGTACTGAACTTCTATTAGATAAAAAAAAACTTATTACTATCCGATTAGAGTAGTTTATCGATTGGTATTAATTAACCTACAACATTCTTATTATGTGTATCTGCTGCAATCGTAAAGGTTATTTTAATGAAAATAAAGGTACGTTTTTAATGGTCCGTCTTGTGAGGAGCATTTCCAAGTTTCCTAACACAGAAATAAAATGAGCAGCACTATGTACTACCAATTTTAACACATTTTCCCATAAGGGCCTGAAGAAGGTGTAAGGTTAAGTAGTAAGGATTCTATAAGGTCTTTAACCTTTTTTTTTTATTTGTCCCCTTCACAAGTTTTCTAAAAAGTTTTTAATGTGGATTCGCGCGTGTTGATAGATGTTCTTATAGTGCAACAGATGGTCATATCATACGCAAGTAGGTACCTACATAAAAAACTTGGCAAGTGACATCTCAAGTCCCGTGAATAAATAATTTATGACAGCGGTAAAGCTTACAAGATGGAGTATGTTAATTTCTTTGTATTTTGAAAGGACGCCGGTACTTACCTACATTCATTACGCATAAAACGTACATAAAATGATTAACTTTCGTTAACATATTTTACAAAGAATTCCTTAGTTTTGTTGAAAATATTTTCATCATGGTATCTCCTGGAGCTAAAATAAAGCATAGCACCCACAGTATTCAGCATTCTGTAACAAATGCACTAGCCAATCTAGTCCCAGTACCTGTCTCTAAATGGTGAGGAGATCGTGAGGTCAGATCCTCCTGATGCACAGTAGACATAACGTTTTAGCAATTCTTTTGTCTCTTTAAGTTACTGAGATTAAATATAGCAATGAATGGGAATAATTCTTTCGCAACTCACTTTACTAGTAATCTTTCTGTGTATACAATTTACGAGCACAGCTGTCAGTGAAAATTACTTTGATGTTGTTTACTTAGAAAACCATTATCAACTCAGAGCTAAAGGTCACATCCGTCCATAAACATCAATATCCAATAATGGGGATAAAATGTCTGTTAAATTAGTTGGTCATCAGACAGAACAAGTCCCGGTACATTGCGAAACAAATTGCTATAATTTTCAACTAGCAAACTACTAAAATGCAGCATTTTAGTTTGTTTTATTGATTGAATTAGACACGCATGAATGCGAAAATGATCGAAGCCTATAATCGTCCATTCCACTGCACACATATTTATTGTAGTCGAATCTTCGCAATGCAGAGATTCAGCTATAAAATAATTCACATTAAAAATAACGAGTAGTAATATAAAATAGAAATATCATCTCATAAATAGTCACATCGAGCTTTAAAGTTAGCAAAAACAATAAAAACGCCATGACCAAGATAAATAACGAAAATAAAAGAAACAATTGCAGACGGTCAATTTATCAAGTTAAAATCTGAAGGACGGGCGGCAACAATGCGGAACATCTTGGCATTTTGATAACCATCTGCTGCAGAGTAGGAATACTGGTCTGCTCTGTCTACTGAATACCAAAATTTTAACGTCATTCAACTTACTCATAGGTCTGCTACATCCGGGATCTGTGAGCCTAGTACAAGTTTGATTACCTACTTGATCATGATTACGAAAATTTTAAAAAAATAATGGGGTTTCCCCTTCCCCCACCAGACAGCGTTTATTTAGTTTCAGTGCAAATTGGAATTTACGTTAACGTGATTGAACAGGCGTAAAAACTCGCACAGATCACCCCTAGAATACACCCTCTAACATGCAAAAATGGTTCTAGCGTTCTAACGATTCCTTCTAGGCCAGCCTGCTCCACCCTAGGCTGCATCATCGCTTCACATCAGGCGAGTTGAGGCCAAACGCAAGCCTATTTAGAAAAAAAAGTTTCATTCAGTTTTAGAATCTTACTCAATCCTGTACAAATCTTCTGAAGATGAGTTCTCTGATGTAAACAAGAACACTATGATAAAGTGATGTATTATGTGCCCACCTGTTTTGTTATGTAGCGTGACGGTTTACATGGCTGTTATGTCAAGCCTTGTAACAAAATTATGCAAATCTACATAATACATGTATTTATGTAAGAAACCGTTGTTTTCACACATTATTAAAAAGCCTAAGAATGTAGCTTGATAAAGATAAAGTGAATGATTATTATAAACAAATTGTATTCTTTATAATTAATGTGGTTATTCGCGATTGGTATCAGAAATGATTAATACTTGATATGATTCAAGATGCAGATTACGTGGCAAAGCCATCCATAAACTTAGGTGTTTTTAATTTTGGTCATAGGATTCTTTTAAAACTTATTTTAAAATGCGATATTTATCAATTGAATAAGAAATCAATTATGTACTCAAATAGGCTTAGTAAACGTTCAGGATTTACCCTTTGTTAAGTGATAAAACTTATTCACAAAAAGCTGTCTAATATTTCGCTGTTTTGATTATTTTGTTAATGCTATTCAAGGAAAATATCGCTCATCATTGCACTAAACATCAATTATGAATTGCATTGAACTTTTAAAAACTGATCTTTAAACTGCATTTGACAAGTATAAAATGCTGTATTATTATTTTGGCACTTAGATGACATTGACAGATAACACTGTTGTTAATCATTTGTGAAATTGTATTAAAAAAACAAGATGGCGGCGTTAGTTCCGGTTACAGTACGACCACTTTAAGTTTGCAGTTCAAGGCCGCTTGACAAGAAAACACGCATCGATATGTCAAACTTGGTACATTCATTTTAGTTCTATGTTTTCACGCCTGCACAGATAAGTTGGCTGAAGTGTAAGGCTACGTGACAAAACAACTATGTAGCACTTACGATAACTCCTGACAGAGAATCACAAAACAAAAGACATGCCGCATCAAACCAAGAAAAAAAAGGCAGAAGGATAACCTCTCTGAACTTATGCAGACTTTACCATCCGACTGATTAAGTTCAACAATAAACATGAACACTATGCAGTAAAGTACATTCGATTTGTCAGGAGTATTCAGAATACGAGGAATACTGATGCCGCCTATTAACACGCTATTTGCGGCAAAAAAAATCATAAACTTTCATCTGGTGCGGTGGCGGTCGGGATGCGCATCTATCGCCCTTTTCGACAGAGCGTATCAATCCTTTTTGACCTGACACCACTAGCATAGATTTAAGCGCTATACATTTGCCTATAAATTATATTTTTGTTAATTATATTTGTCTCTGTCGAACTTCTACAAGTACCTAAGATAATAATCGTTCCGCACCAGCGAGAAAGATTTATTTATTTATTTATTTACGCCAAACACAAATATCTTTACAGGCTGGACCCAATGCGATATTGTATCACACTTAAAATGTAAGATATAGTTTTCACCGTGCGCAGCAGGTAGGCAGGGTATCAGGCCGATTTTGTGTGATCCTCAGTGAATGTGTTAACTCATTATGGGATCGACAGCAACAAAGTGTTCACTTTTATCTGTTAATTAAATTACAACTTACAGTCATTGAGACGTAAAGATAAAGGTTACAGTTATAATTAAAGTCTAGTAATCTTACATTATAATTAAGGATGATTCAACGTGATATTGTCTTCTAACATATAATTACTTTACAACACTATTGCACTACGTCAAAAGACTCAAGACGTCTTCGGCCTTTCCGATTATAGTTAAGTAGCTAAACGCCTATGCATTGAGGGAGCAATGCTAATCCAGAAATTACTTTGAAATGTTAAAACTGCTGTGCTGGTGTAGCACTAATGATCTTAATCAGGAACATAGCAACGTTGCTTGGCAGCAGAATATGTGGGGTATGATAACAGTACCTAAATCATAAAAGAGCTCTTTTTAAAAGAACGCACAGTCACTAGTGCTGCGCGTGGTCAGCATCGTCATAACTCTAGCTGCTCGGGATTCTCTCAGCGAAACTTCACCCTCAAATACTCATTATAAAAGCACCGAAACGGCATTAAAATTACATAAGGTTATGCTGATTTTGTGCAGCGCTAAGTGTGCTATTAGCTTGAGGTAGGTACAACTTTTAACTTGAAGAAAGCTTTAAATAATCTTATATCACTTTTTGCCGCTACATTTAATAGTGAAATAGGGTACAATTGATTAAGTTAACCTATTCTGAACGAGCATTATAATGAGCAGATTTGCTCAAACAATTTATCTACATATGGGAAGACTTAACTGTTGTGCCCAAATCGGGGAAGAATTAAAGCTTTATTATTCGCTTACCTAAGTGCATAATCGTATTTCGAGTTTCTGTATTTATGCATATAAGCCTTTGCTTATGAGCAACGCAAGATCGTAAGTTTTATTGCTAATTATGTTACTGAAAACTGCCGCGACGCGACGGCCCTGTGGTTGTGAGCTGGACTGCTGAGCGCAGGCTTTTGAGAGTGAACCTGGATTCGGCTAAGTGCCATTGGTTTTTGTTATTTAACTTTTCTCAGAGGCAGCCTGGAGTTAGGAAATTGGTGGTGTGACAAACCCCGTGCCTTGCAAAACACATTAAGCTGATGGCCCTGTTCCTGATCTTTCCCCGTAGGCATCTGATTGCTGATCTACGGACTGCGATCTAGTTAATTATGATTTCAATACATACCCGAAAACAGTAATCAGAAAATGTTACAAAAGCTATGTTACTTTGGTATAGTATTTGTTATCTGGTCTCCAAAATGATGACGTTATTTCATGATATCTACATGTCTGAACAAGATAATTAATTTACACTGCAATCACTGTCTAATACATGTCTGATTAAAAAGCAATTTGTTTTGTATCTGCATATATTTGCTTTATTATTTAATTCTAATAGAATTATTCTGTTAATATTATGGCAGCAACATTCCAAGCTTACACATTAACAAGCAATAATAACAAATTGCATTGTAATTGGATTCTATTGTGGATGCAGTAAGAATTATGTACATAATAACGTTGCCTTAGGGCCTGATGGTCTACTAATCTAAAGTTTAGAGATGATGGGCAATTTGTTGCTTCGCGCAATCTGATAGACGAGATACATAAATAAACGTTTACATAATGTTTCGTAAAACATTTTTATTGTTATGTCTATGAGTGGGTATATCCAATTAGAGTTTACCTACCATGTTGAATCATTTTAAATTGCAAAACCAGAAATTTTAAAGGTTCTGGGTTTCTTACTTATTAATTTTATGACCAAATTAATTAACTCCTACTTAACTGACACCTTAAACTCCGGCCTTTCCTTTTTATTTGTCATGTTCACGTTTGATTACTCATTCTTTGTTAAAATATTAATAGGTAAGATAAACAAAATTATTGTTGTCATCTTAAACAGTATTGCAATATTTAATTTTAAATCGATTCCTATCTTTATTGCAAAGACGTTTGGGCAATAGGTAAAGGTGTAAAATATGATGTATTAACAATATATTTGGACGTTGCCGAGCAGAGTGAAGAATTAAGTACTTAGAATTTGCAAATGAAGTAAGAAACTCTTAATTCCGCTTAACGGAAATAAATTTGACCCAAACAAACACACACAAGACAAGCTAATTAAAACCGTTTAAAAACACACAGAAATAATAAAAACTAATTGTTATTGAATGAAGTACTTTTTTATGATAATTATACAAAAGACAAGAAAGCTGGATGTTCATGAGCTGGATGTTTATGAAGCTGACCCCAACATAGTTAGGAAAAGGCTAGGCAGATGATGATGATACAAAACACAAGATAAGAGTCTGACAAATAGTTTTAACGATGCTGAAATGTGTGTAAAACATTACAGTAAAACAATGAATGAATAATAGCGCACACAAATTAATTGATCAAAATACAAATGACACACTTCTCTTGCATTACAACATTATTTATCAAGGTGTTAGACAGCTAATAAAACAAAAGATATATATCTATCTCCAAACTCAAATGGGAACCTAAAGATATAATTACTAGGTGCTCACCTTCCCACGCAATTTAAGTGAAGCGAATATATCACTTAGAAGTTTACAAGTAGACAGATTTAATGAGCGAGCAACTTATTGCCCATGTGTTACGGCTATCTTTAATTCTGAAACATTGTTGTTACATAGGTACTGGTACTCGTACTTGTGGTTTACGAAATAAGTATTGAACTTTGCGGTAGAGTCAAAGTTTGCATTATCAAAATAAATTTCAAAACCGTATTTTGTCGAAACAGACAAATACGATGAACGGCTTAATAGATTTTTGGTTATTTTAAAGGTATATTTTTTGCAATCACACCGCAAAACGTATTTAGAAATAATGCATGGTCATCTATGTTTTGCGTAGTTTTACATTTTTTATTCATTATTTGGAAATAAATATGGTTTTCATGTATAAATAATTACTACAAGGGAAGATAATGATCTACAAACGTTTCAGTTTATTTATATTTACCGTATTGAGACTTTTTTATCTTTTCTGGTTGAAGTATTTGTTAGTACGGTAGCTCATGTTGGGCGCCAATAATTCATCTTTTCTCGTAAATATGCGTGAGCGATTTTCAGTTCCATTGTTTTTTTTTGAGGAATTTCTAAGTAGCCGGGATTTGGAAGCTGGTGGAGGAACTCCCGTGTTTACTAAAGTCGTAACTTGGTAGCTCGTTGACATTGGCCGTTTTGATGGAAATTGGGTCAGGAGGATTTTATTACTACTTTACACATACCAAGATAAACAAGAGCTCATGAGAGACATGTTTATATCATTCTATTAAATTTTAACGCCCTTTACAGAGTTCAATGAGTACTTTGGCCTTGGGTATGTCACTTATTGAACACTCATGAATCGGAAATAAATAATCGTAACCAGAGTGTTATGACTGCCATTATTTAATCTCGGTATTCAATCTTTTATTGAACTGTTGTGAAAAGGGGGAAGTTACAAACAAATAATTATGGCCTGTGTTAATTGCGTTAGAAATTAATTACATTTCATGTTACAATTTCGGCATAGTCCCATAGCTATTTATCATAAAAACCGGTTTATGTATGCGTTATAAACAATGTCAATAAAACCAATTTATTACGCAAAACACATATTGCTTCAATGCAGACATATTAATTTCAAATTAGAAGTGATTTCAATGATCATAATTAGATACTGATGGATCGATAAAACGATTAAAGTAATGTGTTATTAGCCGTCTTGCGTCCGGTTGCTAACAATTTGTCGCTAAATTGTAACCTGCTGTGATTGGTTAAATTAATTATCAACCGCCAATCACACTTGACCTGTGTTTTTAATTGCGACGCGTCGATGAATGTCGTTTCTGACACTGGGCTTTAATATAACAATGCGTAAACTTTTAAAACTATAATAATCCTCTCAATTATAAATTGTTTTATTATACTTTTTTTTTTTCAATAGCCTTGTTTGTCCCACTACTGGGCAAAGGCCTCCCCCATATCTTTCCAGGAACTCTTCTCCTGCGCCACCTCGAACCACCCTAATTAAAAGGGTTTATTCCCATCTGCCACCACCGGTCTGTACCCACTGACCACCACTGGCCGTGGTTGCGCCTGGTTAGTTTGCTCTTAGTTCTGTCCCCGCTGGTGGCAGATGACACTTAAATTACTGGAATCCTCCACCAGGGCAGACTCGACGATCAAGTAGCCCTTTGATACCACCAAGTATTTCAATCAAAACAATTTGTCAATTCAAGAACTGAGTTATATGGAATATAGTAAAAGCGAAAAGAATGGATGAAAACGAACGAGTGTGGCTTTTAGGGTACCATAGCCAAATGGAAAACATAAAAACATTATAAATGAGATATGGGTTTGCGGTTGTAACAGACAACCGCAAATATAACTTATTTAATAGTTTTTTTTTTCGGACTAATACGAAATACAAACCATTTTTGCGATGTTTTAATCAATACTGTGCGTGCGTAAATATTTATTCCAACTACAGAACCCTTCACTGTATGTGGTGCGAGTCATACAAGATGAGCTTTCATCAAAGAACTTGAATTTGACACCCTAAATCAGCTACAGCTAAATAATAATCTCTTTACAAAACAGTTCTTAAAGTAAACTAAGTGCTATCTTATTTTGCAGCCGAATTACCAATTTGAATCTACTTATCAGACATTCTGACTACTTGTGGCGACTGCAATTCAAGAACGATTTGGTGTTCCACCAAAGAGGCACACTGGAATTTTGATCAGCTAGAACCTCCGAGACAAATCATGCACCCGCTTACTCATAAGCTCCTTAATTTTACTGACATTATTATAATTATAGTAACCAACTAATTCGTTCAAGTTGAGACACCTATCTATGATGGATGAGCTTCCACACTAGGCAGCGTGAATACATTCATATTCAAGATGTTAAGATGATAACCGCTGCGAGGAAGCGACTCTAATTAGATGTTAAAACTATGTTATTAAAAATATAAAGTAGAAGTCAATTATAGCTGATTGATAAGTTAGTGGTCTATTTGTTTTCAATGTAAGCAAAAGCTCACCATCTAATTATTTAATCCGTGATTTTTTCGTATTTTTTTTATTCTAACGCCCGACGGGTGTGATCGTTTTTTTTAATTCTAAAGTGTGCAATGTGTTGTTAATATTAATCTTAATTTCTGTCCCATAATTGATAAAATTATCGTAGTCGTTGATATAAAAATGCAGTTGAAACCAAACTGACGCATTATGAAGAAGACCCAATGCTCTTGCAATGAACAGGAAAATACCAAATTCAGTTAGTAACACATGAACTTAGCAACCTATGTAGGTGCGTAAGAAAGTGAGTATGAAATACGTATTAATAAATCTCTTGCATCTACCTACGCTAACAAATAAGATGGTGTTTGTGCAATCAATGAGCACATACGTGGTCTAGAACAAGCTTGAAGAAATTCCATTCGCTGTCCATTATACAATACAAGTAACTTAGGCCTAATTCATGCTGAGTCAGACTAACGTCTATGCCTATATATTTCTATCCTTCACTTTCTTACCCTAGACATCAATTGTTTTGATCTGAGGGGATAAATGATCGATTTAGCAGAATCATATAAGGGTGATAATATGAATCACGTTAGAATTCTTAAAATGGTCACAGACGCAGTTTATATCATGAATTGTCACTTTGTGACCATTTTACGAATTGTATCGTAATTTATATTATTATCCTTAAATGATTGTGATTCTAAAGCGACCATTTCAGGCACCCTGCTTTGTACAGACTACAGATACACTGAAATGGAATGAATATTTTTTCAATAGCTTTGACTGTTATTTTACGAATGTGTTTGCAGTTTAGTAATTTTTCCTCCGCAGGTCAGGTTCATGGAGAAGTCTTCTTACATCCTAAAACAAAGTTAAGCTATAATTGTAATTCCAATTGACATTCATTGACGTAGACATGGGACTAAGGATTCTGAAAAAAAAATGCTTGAAACTACCGTTTTGAGATTTAAAAACAAATATTTGAAGATGATGTACAGAAAACCAGTTTCGTGCTGACTCCCACACTTACACCCGTAGTTTAAGTCGTGGATTGAACTTAAGTCGGACTAGACACGCCTACTTTTCACCCCATAAGTCATATTGACAGCTACAGTTTGTTTATAATTTGACATAAACGCCCACTTTTCAAGGGTTTTGTAGTACAAGAATGTTTTGGCGCTCGAATGAAGCTGACAGGGGGGCGCTGTTGGTAAACCTTTTGTTAATTGTTTTGTAAAAAATATTGCGAAAAGAAAGAGATAGCTGCGTTAGTTCCGATGTTTGCCCGCGCCATCAGATCCTTGAAACCTACCTTGTGGGTGACATATGTACCTACTGAAATCCAAGTGAATCGACGTGTGTAAAATTGTTTTCTTGTTATAGCCAAAGCAAGATGAATTTTGAGGAGTATGTCGGTTATGTAGGATACGATATGCCATACAATTATTTATCGCGACCCGATGCCGACAACCCGTTAGAATGTGACATCAATATACAGTTCCAAAGACACTTTCGATTTTAGAAGGAAACCGTACAAAAATTGGAAAGCCATGCGAGAGGTCTTTGCCCAGCAGTAGGACATAGAGGGCTGATATAAAATAAAATAGGGAAGCTACTGTAAAAGAAAACGCGGTTCGTTTTTGGTTCCAACGTTTTCGTTCTGGAAATTTTGACCTACAGCCCGTGGACGGCCCTTGTTGATAAAAACTATTTTCCGTCGCCTTTAATTTCCAAGCCAGCTCGTATGTAGTCGGGATTATTCATCAATGATTATTAATATTGCGAGCACTTGCAAATATCCGTGGTAAATATATATAAAGCACGGTTTCTTTTTCAAATCGGTAGGTATTGGTATCGGTAGGTGTTCATTATCGTGGGATTGTATGAATTAGCAATCAAGATCGCGTAAATAATTATATTAGTGACAAATAGTCGTAATATGGAGTACCGTACACATAAAAGATGAATACAAGCTTAATTCACGTGATATTTCTAAAGCATGAGAAAACTAACGAACCATTTTGAATCTCAGACAAAATGGTGCGAATGGTGCTTATGAGCGAGCTTGCCCATACTCGTGTTGTTTTGTTTATACCTACGATACCACAAAGTCGCTCTCATCATCTATCTATACTTAAAAACATCATCAAGAGTCAAATAGGCCTCCGAAACTCACGTAGACGGGCCATGGCGCGCAGTTTTACGCAGGGCGTGCAGGGCGCATTTACCTATTAGTAAGTAGGTAGAATATTTCTGAGGTAGTCGTGTCTGTAAATATATGTGAAAACCCGATTTTCGCGTTGGCTCGTGATACAACATCATCATCATCATCATTTCAGCCGAAAGACGTCCACTGCTGGACATAGGCCTCCCCCAACTGTCGCCATATTGACTCGTGATACGCGACACTGATATTAAATATTATGTAAAAGTATTATGTCTATATAGATTCCTAATGAATCATTTGATTGTCGCCACCGGTGTCCAATCTCGAACCAAGTTATCAATATTTCTCATAAATGTAATGTAATTGATATGAAAATGAACAAGTTATAAGTAAGTACATGTAAGAAAAACGCGAGTGTGTCTGTATTGCTCAAATAAAATGAAATACTTACACTAACTATTATTTATTACCTATTCAACTTTAAAAGTAAAAGCTTACACATAAATCTTACATAACTATTATAAATGCGAAAGTTTGGATGAATAGATGTTTGTTACTCAATCGCCAGAACGGCTGAATAGATCTGGATGAAACTTGGTACAGAGATATATTATAGTCTGGTATAGCACATAGATCTTTCTATCTGTAGTAATACGGGTAATCCCATTGCCTTTGCGGTACTATCGCAGTAGTATATAGATTGTAAATAGAAGGAGAAAGAAAAAAATACAAATTTGATGCAACCAACTTGGATGTAGCGCTCGTCAGCCGCTGTTGTGGCCAGTTTCTGTTATATTGCAATAATAAAACAATCAAATCGAATTCTTATTCGCCGTTGCGTTTAGTGGTTTAGCCGGCTTATCTTAGGTTTGTTTTCATATGATACGGGAAAGGACAGGTGTAAGCTAAACATGAGTAGCAGGCGGCTTGCTACTGCTAAACGGTGGAAGAGAAGGGCCGATATATGAAACCCACCATTATGTTGGGTGACCACAACCATGTCATGCGCACAAACTCATTCTGCAGAGTAATGATGAGAGAATAAGCGATAACGAATCCAAAGAAATTCAAGGCTACTCGGTCCATCGTCCAACTGAATTCTTCCCTCAACTCTGGACGACCGGAACCTTCTAATCTCAGGAATTGCTGGTTCCAATTGAAAAAATCTTTTAGTGTTGGATAACCCTTTTGTTGAGGAATAGGAGCGGAGCATTAAAAAATGTTGCGAAAACGGGTTTTTTTAAATATAAAAATCGCGGACGAAGGTCGCGGGCAACAGCTAGTATGTTTATAATTGTGTGATGATCATATTTGTATTTTTGTTCTCTCGTTGGTCAAATAGTCATAAGCGCAATTGCACGGTGTGAGGTTATGGGTTCGATCCCCATGCATGCAGTGTTGTTGGGTTTTACTAACCTAGAGATTGGATCCAGTCTTACGTAGTCCTACGTGAATGAAAATGAAAAATTTCCTTTGTTTTTCTATGTCTATAAATGTGTAATTTAGATATTTTTTATACGTGATACTACTTTTAAATAAAATAAAAACCAGTTGGCTTGTACAATAATAATTTAATTTATTTTTTCGGCCTCGTCCCTTGTAACATCATTGAATCGAAGTAGCTGGGCGGCACTCAAACGTTCGAGTTTTGCCTTTTGGTACGCTTCTTCTGCTGCCTTCACCACCACTTCTGCTTCTCCATTTTCAGCAGATCTTACTCCTCCTCTCGTTCCTCATTCCGTTTTAAATTTTTCGCCCGTACCTCCTTTATTATAACTTGGCGCGAACATATATTAGTATTAATTTGCTAACCACAAGCACCTTCAAAAAACACTAATGAGAATATAAAAAATAAAATGCTTCGAATGAATACAAATAGATTGATGTTATTTCAAATTCTGTATTGGTGCCATACACAGATAATTTAACTTTCTGATGTACGGTAACGTGTAGAGATGAACTGAAAATCATTTGATCAACCCTACCAATAAACTGCGAGTTTGCTGACGCCAAGTCAGTCGAGTTATTTTCAGGTGGCCCTTGAGCCACCGGTACCGGTACCTCGTCTACCGGACGAAATTCCAGAACTGAAAAAAGAAAGTAAATATTTTTAATAATCTAATCATATATTCGTTAACACAAAGAATAGAATCAATAAAATTACTAGACTATAGGTGTATCGTCAGCAGGAGTTTCACTTGGCATAGTGTCACAGTCTATTGCGAACCTCAATTTCAAATCGGTGGAGGCCGGCAGCGCATCTTTCACTCCTTCGAGATCTGAGGACGCGGGGCCAGGAATAGGGGCCACCCCCAGTCCTCATTCTTTCTTTTTTTTCTAAATTAAGGGTGGCCTTAATATTGGACCAGCACCTGTTTAACTGAGATTCGGTTCTCTATAAAAAGAAAAGATTGCCGTTCATTACGATCATCAAACATAGACCAGGTATTAATTAAACAGCATACATGTTATTTGGTACTTACGCGCGAGTTAAATACTGAGTTATACTCTTGGGTTAGGCGAGCCCACAGCACATTTTATCGCTCATGAGCTGCCCGGCAACGTCGTATTTTGAAGAAGCTTGTACTTGCAGACAAGTTCCTGTCCTGACTTTTCACCATCCGAAAAGAAAATTCTTGATGCCATTATTTTAAGTGAAAATCTTATAAATGAACCACGAAAAAATAAATATTTATTTTCAAGTGATTCCGTTTAAGTTCTTTGACAAATGATGTCAACCAAGAGCATTCGGTAGAACATCAATTGAAGACATCTCTAGCATTGGGACGTATTTTAATATAACATTTTTAGCATACAAAGCAGCTTGCAACCTTCATGCAACATACTTATTTTGGGTTTGAAATGGACAGCATGTTTTGGAGCTAGATTAAGGTGAGTACTCATCTGAGCAATTAAACGTATTGTAACATTGGTTGATAAATTGAGGAATGATATAATACTGCAAGGTTGCGGTTGAAAAGGAGATGTAAAGACAAAAAAATTAAAAGAATATGTTTGGATGATGGTCTTGTTGAGAGGACGAGTAAAAGGCGACTAACAAAACCCGAAAGAGAACACCTTAGAAGGACAAAAATTATTGGTATTGTTCTTAAAAAAGGTCAGGTGGCAGTGCTCGCGACCTGCGTGCGTGTATGACCAGATGTATGAACGTGAACGAAGCAAAAGGAGTAAGCCGGTGGGGTTCTTTAGTGACTGTTCTTACTGTGTGGCATTTAGGTACTCTTCGTTGATATGTTGGATTTGCAAGTCGCGTGTGCTGCAATTTAATTTAATATTAAAAAAAAAAACACTGAGCGAATTAGGAGAAGTAACGACCAGCAAAATCCACGCACCTCTTTCCATGTTGCACGATTTGCCCGCGCTCGTGTTTTTGCTCGATGAAATGTTACACAAGTTGCTTGTTTCTTAGCAAAATCAAGTTTTAACAAAGTGTCAAGCGGCTCGATGTCTTGTTGCAAATGCAAGCTCTAGCTAGTCTGTCCTCACCTTTTGAACATCATTGAGTGGGTGTTGCTGATACCGTGGTGGGCGTTCCTCACCTGTTGCCATGACAACAAATGTCGACTTAAGTTCAAAAATGGACTAAGTCGGCGTTCTGGAATATGGGTGTTAATTTACGTATGATTATGATACGAGTTTAGGTCAATAGCGCAACGCATTTGATTCGAACTCACGACATCTAGCTCACCGTTGCGTTAATGCCATCTAGTGCATAATCTTTATTAACTTAATTAAGGAACAACTTAGGGTCAATTTACATTACGACGGAAGAGAAGGGAAGCGAACTATTATTTTTAAGTTTTGCATTATGAACTTTATCTCCATTTGTAATGTACAAATTATACATAAGACCAAAGACGGGTAGCGTGTCTTCCGAAGAATTCTCAAGCATTCTTGAAACGTTGATTTACTAACTAAAGTAGGAAAGTAACTAATTGACGCTTGTCTTCCGCCGCAATGGAAGTTGAACCTTACTACACATCTGATAGGTTACCTGACAGTGCAGCAGTGTCTTCAATTCCTGAACTAGATGTTATTGAAATAATGAGTATTATTTACGCAATGATTACAGAAAACATATTATTATTAAACTTCAAATATCTTCCTGATGTTAAATATTTTGATTAAACAAGATAATTACATTGTTATTTTGATCAAATTAGAATCGATGTATCCGTCCGCAAATTATAGTTCAATGCAATTATGTAACAAAAGGTTAATAATACGAATATGGTGCATAAAAAACTTATTATGTTTTGTTACACACATAACCTTGTAACATCAATCTTTAAATGTAACTTTTTAAGTGGAAGGCCTAGCCATATTTTATGAATCTGACATTAAAATAAAGAGACCGGTATGTTAAAATCTAGTCTAAAATCTAGCATACTTTCGTCACCTACTATACTTCACTATCTTCTCAGATATTTTTCAAGGGCGAAACTCGAAGCGATGACACGCGGGAAAATGCTTTTCAATTTTATGTTTTTTCCCCTCATTAATAAGATCATATGGACAACAACTAACCAAACTTTTCCTAATTAAGTAGATACTACCCACACATATTAAAATTATACAGTTTTTGGTCTCTTGCCGATGGCCGATTACTCGTTTTTCGATAAACTTAGGAAATCAAGGCTGGACTATTAAGATCCCGAATACAGATAAGGTGATATTTCAGTCTCTAAAAATAGATTTACAATGTATCTAAATATATTCTTTGCAGGACGAAAAACTAGCAAAGCAGAATGCATCCGTCTTTGCTGCACTTCTATAGCCAAGTTCAAAATTTTTGTGACACTTCAAGATTCACAGGTTCTCATGGTTGGCAAATCGTGGGATGGTCAGTGAGTGGTTTTCCCAAAATGTCGTCTGTCCGTCTGGTTTGCGGTTTGAAGATCTATCGCAACATCTTTTGATAGGCAAAGCAAAAAATGCCTCTTGTGTTTTTATCATACTTTTGTTAAATGCCATACCTTGTTATAACAAAATAATGTAATTGAGTAAGCTTTAAAAAATGTGGGTTACCTAAATATTGTTCATTCGTATCAAACATGGCATTTTTTTATGTACCAGCCCTTAGAGATGGGATATAAAATATGTTTGGAGTAATCTAAAAAGGCAACATTATTAAAGTTAGGTATATTCACATAGGAACAAAGTCTGAAAATTAAAAAATGCTAATAGTATTCATTGCAAAATGCAGCTTGATACCCAAATGTCAATGAAAAATATAAACTCAGTAACAATTAATAAGTTTTGAGTTAACGTTTCATTTATTCAATAATTTGTTTGTAACAGAATATTACAAGAGTAACCTTATTAGGACAGTAATGGATAAGATTAGAAAATTAACAGAGCTTAAAGATTTTATCGATGTCGTAAACCTGATGGTGTTAGGACATGCAGGTGTAGCAGCTGCGTGGCATGGAAAGACTGGGTGATATGGTCATATTGGTCATGTAGTGAAATGTATCATGGTCGATATGTCAATAAAACAATACGATATGTGTGGACGTCGGAGTGTGTCAGGGCGGGCGGCTACGCTCGCTTTGAAGTGCCCCGTACGGGCCCGCGCTGCGCCTGCGTTGTTGTACTCCAATTTCACGAGGTGCGCTGACGCCGGCTCGTATAAAAGCCGCGGCGGTCGATCTCAATAATCATTCCCGCCTCACACATCCAACGCAGATCATCACCTGCACATCAACCCACATTTTATAAAAACACAAAAATGAGATCGGTAAGTGATCTAAGTGTAAATATTGTGTTACGGGTCATCAAATCAATTAAATCTAAGAAAAAGTGTTATATAATCAAAACTTTTATAACAACAATGCCCTATTTGGACAATTCAATATTAATCAGTGTTAAAATCAAATTAATAAAAATTCCCATTTCTCCAATCAAAGTGCAGTTCAACAATATCAAATTATCTCACAAAGATCTCTCTAGTCTAGTCTAGCAAACAATATGATTATAGCCTGATAGATTTGTTTCTACTGTTTGCAAGATTCTGTCATATTCCTACAATCATACAATGTTTCATTCCCGTAGCTTGTCATTACTTGAACAATGCGCGGTGATACAAACGAGTGTATCATACACTCGTTTGTATGATAATTCCTGACATACATAAAGTATTTATCTTGATTCACAATTTCCCACACGTAATTGATGTTTGACGAATATGAGAATACTTTTGTTTTCATACCAAAATAGTGTAACTACTAAATTCACGCCGTAATAAGTTTTTTGTTTCGCTGTAATTAGAATAAAATTATGCTAATCTGAAATTAACTGAAGATGAAAATTCATGAATGCAACGGTTATCTTTAGGAAGCAGTTTAAAATTTTGGTTTAGTATGTTTATTTTTTGTGCTTAAATGTGCTTGTTTTATTTTGATGTCATTGAGAGTGGCAATAAGATTGCTCCTTATATTTTGCGACCAAGTTTTTCTATTTTTCATTTATCAAAGTCGTCATAAACTAAATCATCTTCTTAAGTTTTTTAAATAAAAACCGCGATCCTTTACGAAACATAGAGATAACCAGTATTAGTAAACTTTTTTCGAAAATAAAAACGTGAAATCTATAAGAAGAAATAAACATAACACCGCTCGTAACGGTCATCTATCACCTTAATTTGTGATTAAGATTCGTCATAAGCCAAGCATCAAGGCTAAAGAAACACTTTCGATGAAAATGGTCAGTTTCGTTACGAAAGTCATCAAAAATAGTGTTTTATATATTTGGACATAAAAATGTAAATGACCTATTCTGTTGTAACGAACGATCTTTGAGATACATTTTGTAAGCGAGGTCACTGTAATATGAACTTTGCAAAACTTAAAAATACAATTCATCTGAAATCTCCGAGAAAAGGTTTGCAATCATCATCTGTCTAGCCTGTTCTCAACTATGTTGGGGTCGGCTTCCACTCTAACCAAACGCAGCTGAATACCCGTATTTTAATTTGGAGCTGCCTATCTGACCTCCACAACCCAGTTCGTTCTGGGTTGTGTGTTGTGGTACACCCCTTCTCTTGCAATAAACATTTTAAAATAAAATTGCGGATAATTAAGCATAACAGAATAGATTCCATTGTTGCACTGCAAAAGTTAGACCTATAGTTAAAGCTCATCATTATCCCAGCCTCTCTAATTTCGTGGCGAAATGTGCTTATCAACAAAGATAACATTGTTACATTTTTCCCGCAGTTCATCGTCTTATCCGTCCTCGTGGCCGCCGCGTACGCCGCTCCCCAATTCCAGGGACAGTACCAGCAGCAACAACAGCAGCAGCAGTACCAAGGCCAGGTCATCCCCATCATCAAACAACAGCAAGAGGTCAACTTTGATGGCTCCTACCAATACAGGTAAATCGAGCTTTACAACGTACACATTGTGAACGCTGCACATCTGTTATGGGCCATTCTTTATGCAGTCAAACTTCATTGTTGTGAAATTAAATGATCTCCCGTGAAACAATAAAAATATATCTTTACTGAAACTGCCATCAAGATTTATAGCCGCCATAAAGTTAGTCATGACCTATCTATCATAATAAATATGTCATGCATGACCTTAAAAGTGCATGAGAGCTTTTTAAAAGATGTTATTTAAAAGTGCATCCAAACAATACGCACATATTTTTTGTTTTGAATGTCACAATAAACACGACTTCCAAAAGCACTTTGAGC
Source organism: Noctua comes (assembly GCA_963082995.1). Lineage (NCBI taxonomy): Eukaryota > Metazoa > Arthropoda > Insecta > Lepidoptera > Noctuidae > Noctua > Noctua comes. The sequence continues at coordinate 10,525,698 of OY720269.1, forward strand.
TCTATAAATGGCAAAATATCATTCATGATTCCGATTTACATTGACATACAGGTTAATATAACGATTAATATTATAATTGATGAAATTCGAAAGGTTAATCATGGCCATTTAATTAATATCTTCCATATCCAGATGGTTAAGAGTAATTTTGTAAATTGTACATACTAATGAGCCCAAAAATGTGCATCCATATCAGTCAAAGGATTGTGAAATAGGGTGAGATCATGCATCCTTCATTGTCGAGTGTGTTAAATGCTTAATTTGTGGAAGGCATCTATGCAAGCGTTCGCAGCCAAGCCCTGATTACGCAACAAATTGGCTCAGGTGTTAAAGCAGTGCATGAATACGTTGATATTTTCTGATTCACCTGATGCATGCTTTTGCAAGACATTATTAGTAACACAATATGTCAGGGCAACATCTATCAAACTTAATTTTATACTTAATGAGTTTTATAACGTAGAATATTTTTTTGATCTTCACACATAATAAAACGTCACATAATGTGGTATATAAGGAAATGCATGATTTATCTATCACACAGACATCAAATGCAGAATTAATTTGTAGACTTTCAAATGACATAATAATCAAATTCAGCATTTACTTTTCGAAAATGTCAGATTCAAGTCAAAGTGCAACAAAAAACTTAAAAATGAATGTTGTAACAAAAATCACCATACGTGGTATGCTAACAAAAGATTCCCAAGAGCAATAGATTGACAATGCATCATGATTGCACGACCTGAAAACGTTTTGGTTTAACATATCATTAGATTTGATCTTTTCGAGCGTCTGGCAGCGCCTAGAGCTCTGCCTGATTCTTATTTGTTATAAACCCAAGTGATTTATGAAATCCTTCACGTTAATAGGAAAAACTATAAAGCATCTGATAATATAATAAGATAGCATATTTCGTAGAAGTGTATTCATCTCTTTGAGCTTGCATGTATAATTTTATGTCTGTTAGTCATATAAGTATATTGTAAACTAAGCATTTAGTTAGAATTAGTGTTGACATTACCGGAATGTTTTTAACAGGTAACCTTTCTTAACGAACCTACTTTCTGCAACATGAACATTAAAGCTGAAATACTACTTAGGTACTAAGTATTGCAGAAAATGTTATGTCATATGTACAAGCTTACTGATTTGCCAGGGAATAATAAAGTCTATCATAATTTCACATGTCAGTATTATCACCAAAGGAATGCTCGTTGACCTAGATCGTCATTTATTTTTCCCTTTAATGCTTAGAGTTGTCTCACGAAAGATGTTTACATCATACGATCAAAAAGAGGAGTATTATAAGTTTGACCGCAATGTGTGTGTGTCTGTCTCTGGCACCGTAACTCTTAAAAGAGTGAACCGATCTGGTTTTAGTTTTTTTTTAATTTAAAAGCTAGTTTCTAGACAATGGTTCTTAAATAAGTTTTATCAAAACCGGCACAGCCATTTCGTTGACTTGTCAAATGCTTGTTCACTTTTCTGTGTTGTGATGGGGGTTTTTTAAACTTTAAATATTTTTTTTTATTTATTAAGACACCATCGCACCCAATCATCTCCTTATTTCGGTATGGCATCTTCTTTCATGTATTTTCAGTTAGAATATATGGTTTGTTTTCTTTTTAGCTACGAGACCGGCAATGGCATCGCAGCCCAGGAGCAGGGATACCTGAAGAACGCCGGAAACAAGGACGCCGAGGCCCAGGTTGCCCAGGGAAGCTTCACCTACACGTCACCTGAGGGCATCCCTATCTCTCTGACCTACACTGCTGATGAGAACGGTAATGCTGTGTTTTATTTCAAAAAACCATTATCATTAAAATCATGGTTTTTAGTTTACAAGCTCTTGAATAAGCTTCTATAAAATACTAATTCAGAAATACTTCCGCCTAGACTTCTACAGAATTTCCTGCAATCAGAGACAATATTAAAAGTTTCTGTTACAAAAACAAAAACATTTGAAATGTCACAGAACAGCATACTTTACACAAGCTCTTACTGTTTTATGTCATTTAAAGTATTAACTTTAATTGAAAACTCTAACCAAGTGTTGCGTCTCTCTTTATAAGGCTTTAGTAGCTTATCCGTAGGTGGTCCACACCCAGCTGTAATTTAATACCTATTTAGGATACAGACCTTTTCGTTATGTGCCTATTACAAAAGAGTTTTGGCACGCTTGATGGTAAAATATTTAATTGCAACATTTTTGTAACCTAATGGGATTATTACATCGCTTATAAACTCATTGACCGAAACTACACGTTACTTAAATGCCTAATTTAAATCTCTGTGTTCACGGCTGGAACATTTTTAATATCCTACTAAAGTCATAATGATGTAAATAGAGAAACTAAACGCTTAAAACACACACGATTTGAGATGAATCTTACACCTGCACTTGTAATTACCATCAGCTTATTTGATCATTCATTCAGATATGAATAAATTACATGGTGTTATGAAGTAAAATTTGTTACGGTAAAGTACGTGTAATGCAGATTGCAGCATCAAAATAAGTGTTATTGGCAATTAAGTAAAAGAGTAGTTTCATTCAATCTTTAGATAATACGGACTAGAAGCAACAATTCATTCAACTTGCTACAAATGAATGGACAATGGAAATTTCATCTTTATTCTAACAACGATGTATTAACAAAGAATTTTATTTGCTTGCAGGATTCCAGCCCCAGGGCGCTCATCTCCCCACTCCTCCCCCAATCCCAGAGGCTATCCTCCGCGCTCTCCAGTACATCGAATCTCAGCCCAAGCAGCCCCAGCAGCCCACCTACCAACAACAGCCCACTTACCAACAACAGGGTTTCCAACAACAGCAACCCTTCCGCGGTTAAGTGAACAACACGACCATATCAACCCAACAACATGACGATATCGAACGATACTCATGTACGACTGTACCTATCATCATATAGTTAAGATGTACGCGTAGAATAAGTATCTATAACGATTGTTACTGTGATTTATTATATTTTATAAGAAGAATTAAGAGCGATAAGTAAAAAAGTACATTTTAAAATTTCACTGTTTTATTTCCTTTGAAATGATGAAGAAAGAAAACAGATCGATAGTTAAGGGTTCTTTCAAAGTTTTCAAAGTTTCGCCCCACTTCGAAGAACTATTTCGAAATGATTTTCAAATAATCATCAAGTGATTTCCAAATATAACACGATAACCATTTAAAAATAATTGATAACTATTGAAGTGAGTTAACCGTCCGTTAGTGAGTTAGCTTAGCTTGTCATCAAACCGATATATTATTATAAAAGATGCAACATCTAAGCCATGTAGCTAAATGAATATGTAGGTAATTAAATAACCGATTTGATACATTTGCATGCTTGCTACATGGGTCATTGGGTCGGCCCACACACCTACCATGACGCGTAGCTTTGAAGCTCCCAATGCATTTCATTATTGTGTATCTTGATATATGATCAAATTAACTTATATGAGCTAAATATTTAATAAATAGGAACAAAAGTTATCTACAGTCATCACTTGATATGCTGCTTACTACACCCACAAAACCTTTGCTGCTAGCTAAGTAGTACCTAGTAGTAGTTTTTATTAATGATTCTTTGGTAACTGAATAGTTTAGCCCATCAAAAAGGCTGCAGACGATTTTCTGTCAATTGAATAATATTCCATCCTGCTTTTTTTTAAGCTCTGGCACGAACGCGTCGGAAATACAACACAACACAAGACCCGGTTTTTTGGCGTCAAAATTCACTCATAGAAATGAAAACCAAGAAAAAATATGGATTAAAAGTATTTTTAACCGACTTAAAAAAAAGGAGGAGGTTCTATGTGTGACTGATTTTTTAAAATTGTTGTCCACTGATTTCTCCTCCAATTGTGGATCGATTTTCAAATATATTTTTTTTCCTATTTTTAAATCGTTCGTATTTATAGAGCGACTAAAGTTATAAGTTAAAGTAAATACTTTTAAAGTACCTATGCAATTAATATAGCAGCTGTAGACTGACTCAGTTGAAGATGCGCATATGCGCGAAGTTGCTACCTGATACCAATTGGATTCATTGCAGCTGCCAACAAGACATGATATACTGTAAGGATGACAGGTCAACGATTACAGCCTAACTTCTAGTACACACCATAAATAACCTAAGCGGACTTTAAACAACTTGTCCGCTTAATGTTGTTGTCATTTATCACCATAACAAATAAATCATACGGCAATACACACACTTGACCAATGAATTATTCGTATTTATTTCGTTATTTGACAAGGCTTTTAATATACTTCTGGTTATGTAATATGTTTAGTTTAAGCTTTTACATAAGAATTGACAAGTAAACCGGACCCCAGTAGTAGGCGAGAAAATTAAAATGCGATAGATGTTAATTCAATGTGACAACATTGATTGTTGTTTGGAAATAATCATTTATTGCTTTTCACTCGTTCGGCTTCTTTAATTATGACTAGCTCTACACGGTTTCACCCGCCGTTTTTCTCGGTTCCTGAGGCGCGATTTATACAGAAACGGTGTAAGGTGAAGGCGCGGCGCAGCCATGATGCCGTTTCAAAACGTTTTCATACAAAATGTACGTAGACGACGTGTCGTGAATTATACGCGGCGCAAGAACGCCGTTTTTTCGTTTGCTTGTAAATTCCACGCCTGCGCTGGGCCTGCGCCGCGCCTTCAGCTTACTCCGTTTCTGGATAAATCGGGCCTAAGGATCGTAGCGTGTTGTTAAATAGCTTAAATCCTTCCTAAAGAATTCGGCTCAAATCAAATTCAACCCGTCTGGTAGTTCCAGAGATTAGCGCGTTTAAACGAAAAAAAACTCTGTAGCTTTGTTATCCTTACTAATATTATAAATGCAAAAGTAAGTTTGTTTGTTTGTTACCTTTTCACGAATAAACCACTGAACCGATCATTCCGAAATTTTGCATATACGTTGTCAGGGGTACAGAAACGGACATGGGGTACCTTTCATCCCGAAAAAATGTATTGTTCCCGAGGAAAAAAACAATAACGTGTATTTTGAATCGTGATTGAATTATGTTATTACAAGCAGAGTACAACCCGAATTGATTGTCAAATTCTATATTAACGCGAGCGAAGCCGCGGGAGAAAGCTAGTATTGGTATAGATTCAAGTACCTAGAAATACAGTATCGTCTTCTTGGGTATCCATCTATAGGCTTATAAAGGCTTTTAAAGCAATGCTAAGGGCCACCAACTCAGATTAGGATAATTTATGATTATACTCCTATAAACAGACGTTTTATGAGAATAACGTAAAGGTTACAAGATTCGTATCTCGTAACTAACGAAGTTTGAATAATCGTTGACCTTATTTACATGAAAATTGGACAGCTTAACTTGTTCTTGTCTATTGAAATACATAATTATATGCTTATTTATGTTATTGAAGCATTACTCAAATGTACACGAGGAGGTAAGCTTACTTAGTGAAGATCACATAAAGCAAGACTGCAAAATTATTTGATGAAATGTAGAAAGATGGTTCGGGAAATCAAGCGATTAATAGAGCTTAATGTTGAACCTTTCCGTACATAGTTGTAAATTGAATATGTGATGGGATTACCAGCTCATTACTGGGCTATTAACTAGTCTATGCTAATATTTACCTAATTAGCCTTACTCCAGTACCGCCTTTTCCTGGATTCAAAGTTCAAATGTAATTCCAAACATGATGCCAATTTATAAAATGAAATTACGCAGAGGCTAAAAATTTTGATAATCTTACACCTTACTACTACGTTCAAGTAACTCGAAACAAACCACAATACACTTACTTTGATGACTAGGAATGTGCCATTTTGAATCTCTAGCAAAACAATAAACACAACTGGTTACTGGCATTTGAAAACTCAGCATACAGCGCCATCTATGCAAAGTCGTGAGCACTTGCTACAAAGAGTGGACCATGTTTGTAAAGATGTAGCCTCCCAAATCGATGAACAAAGAGAATGTACTCCGTAGAGCGATCAATGCCAACGCGATACGCGATTATACCGGTAGATGGTAGCAAATAAAACTGTGTACTAAATGCTCATAATTTTCTTTTGTTTTGCTATCTCATTTAGCTTTGACATTTTTATTTTAGGCAAAATAACAGTTTAATTTTTCAGTATTTATGAAAGTTGGAAAATGTTAAATCCTGCTGTAAATGACACGGCTTTGCAAAAGTGCTCGACTTTCATGCTTTCAGGCCTCGTGACCTATCTTGACTTCGATTTCCCATTTGCAGCATTTCTCCTACTAACCAGTGTTTTATATGTTTGAAAATAAATAAGTCACGATTAAAACCGCAAGTTATTTAAGCAATTTTGTGACTAGAATCCGGCGAGCCCTAACAGAAGTCGTGCCTTCAACGTTGCTGATTCACCTAAGCATATGATCACGTAAGCATAAGCAAAAAGCAGTGCAACCACAGTTTTTCATAATTACATAATGACCCATCTCAATACCAAGATAATAACCATAATGACATCTAACAGTCGAAATAGCACAGATTAGAAAAGGCGCAGACACCACAATTATCGTATGAAATAATTGATACCTTTTACAAAATGAGTCGTGTTCGTGTGTGCAATACTGGCGTGTAATCCAATCATAGGACGTATTCACGATGGGCCAGTTACCTTTGGTCCGTCATCCCATCTGTCAACTTACATAACTATTGAAATTTTAGTTCGACAATGAGAGACGAGGTTTCAACATCATTATGTGACACATCATAAATCAATTGTTGGACAGCACGCTAAACAATGACACCTGAACTTTAGTAGGCTGGTTATGTGATTAATTGTGACCTAGAATAGGTCTACACATAACACATGATCAGCCTATAGGTAACGTTTCCACTACTAGGACACAGGCCTCGTCTCCGCGAGAATTAGTGGGCCATAATCCATCACAGGGGCTCAGCGCAGGGTGGTCGATATCACAATTGTTACATTTCTTTGATTTTTTTGGTTCCAAGTACCTTCTGGTTTTGTCAAAATATTTTCCTTTACCGTTTTGAGAGTTCTAGTGATGAATAATATTTTCAATAAAGTGTAGTGCTTGCCTAGTGTAGGAATGGGGGAAGGGAGGCCTTTGCCCAGGAGTGGGACAGATGGGACTCACAAAAAAAAGTGCCTGACTGAGTGGGATCCCTCGAACTCTTCCGGTACTCGTAAGTTGACGCCATCACCACTGGGCTACTAGTCCAACAGCTATACCTACTCCAGAACAGAATAAATACGGTCAGTTGTACCTAATTATGTTTAAAAACTGATCCTATTATGATATTCCAAAATAGTTTTCAAAACTTTTGAATTTCTGGACGATTTTAAGAACGATCGTTTCTTCTTCGATCTGCAAGTTAATTTATCAGCGTTATTATGGATCGCCTTTCTTCCTTATGTTTGGCAAGACTAGTATCAATTTTACGATAGAGCTTTGACTGGTTAAATGCAAGTCATGATGGGAGTATTTTAGAATACCTAGGTTTATGCAACGGTTTATCACATTAAGTTACCGCAATAATTTAGTGTTAGATTTTCTTGTGCCTTCCATTTTTTTATTTCTCTGCACAACGGAAACTTGGGTACCAAAAAGGCTGTTAATGGAAAAAGTTACTTAGTTTTATATTTTACTACGATAAATAATTTAAAACAGTATCCACTGGGTTGTCCAAGAAGCTTCATATTTAGTGCAATAATTTGGATAAAAATAAGATTTTATTCGTCATGCCACTCAAACACTGTAAAAACTGCATGCTCATCACGATTATCATCATAAATAGCTATGAGTAGGAAGTAAATAATCTACGGAAACTCATGCGGGAAACCTTTTTAAGAAGGGCCTACTACATTGAGTATGACCTTCAGTTAATCGTATCAAAAATGCGGTAAAAATCAATAGGTAGATTATCAAAGTACATTCGTAGTGGCGTAGTGACGTTTGTATAGGACAAATTAAGGTATCGAAACATCTATGTCGACTTTTTGTAATAACTTTTTTGTTGTTGCAATATTAAATTGGCTTTTATGTGTAGGTACATAATTATGTTCAGTTTTAAGTAGCAAGGAGGTAAACAACCTTTTATCTATCATTGCGAAAAACGCTCACAAGTGCGATGCCTTGTATTTCATAATTCAACAAAATCCATTGCGTTATTGACAGTGTTGAGAAGACGCCTTTTTCGAACTTATGAAGCTATGGATTAGGATTTCTTCCAAAACCCTTAAGATTTGATTGAAGGTGATACGCAATTGGACTGCTGCAGCTCAAATTAAGTTGAATTATGGTATTTGAAATACCAACCTTACCGTAATTATGTATGGGGTTAATATTTCAATACGCGTCTGAGATGCGAATGCTAAGGGGAATGTGTGGTGTTACGCGAATAGATAAAATAAGAAATGAGTATATAAGAGGAAGTCTGAAAGTGGCGCCGGTGACTGAAAAGTTGTGTGGTAATCGGTTGTCGTGCTATGGGCATGTGATGCGGAGGAATGAGGAAAATGTGAGGAAAGTTTCGAGTATGAAAGTGGATGGGTACATGAGTAGAGGAAGACCAAAGAAACGATGGATGGACTATGTAAAGAATAATAAAGCAAGAAAAGAGGTGTCTGATGAGATGACGAGTAATAGAGAAGTATGGAAGAAGCAGACATGATGCACCGACCCCAAATTGATCGGGATAAGGGCAGGAGAATGATGATGAAGACATTAAGTGAAAATGTCGTTAAGAAACTACTCCCTTGAAGCAAATATTGGGAAGCGACATCCACCAACCCGCACTACGCACACACACATGCGTGGTGGATTATTTCCCACGCCCTGTCGTAGAGAGGAGGTCCGTGTCCCAGCAATGGGAACGTTGTAGACTTGAACGCTATACACTATCTGTCAGAAGAAGAAGACATGCTGCGCCGACCCCAAATGAACTGGGATAAGGGCAAGATAATGATGATTTCAATACGCGCCTGTGGAGCATTTACAGATACTAACAAACCTGTCATTTACTGAATTCGTAAATGTGTGGTAAACAAATCATTCAAAGTGCAGAAAACTATTATAGTCACAAACGTTTGATGGTGAAACATTCATGAAGTTCTAATAAAAAAGGTTGGTAACAATCATTATTACCATCATCAGTGTCTTCAGATGTAATAAGCAGGAGCCTTTCAAAGACGCAGCATTTGTGTTTTGAGCGTGAACATAATCACGAATCAAAAAGTATTTTTAATATTCTTCATGGTTTTAAAGTATACAATTAAATTATAGCTCACGTAGTAGAAACCGACCTTGCGCTTTATTACAAGCCAGTCTGGTTCTCAGAGCATAGAAGATAAACATCGTTCAAAATGATTCGAATAATCATCGCGTGCGCACTGATCTCTCTGGCTGCTGCTGCAGTCATCCCGGATGACTCTCAGGCCCAAATTATCAACTACAAAAACGAAAATGACGGCTCTGGTAACTACGACTTCAGGTGAGTTTGTCAAAGTTGAATGTCAGGGACGTAACTTTTAGAACACCTTTCTGAATAAATTAAAGTGTTTCATATTTTAATTAAGTAGTTTTAAATGCCAAATAACGCAGCATGCATTTAATAATGAAATGAGTTCTGAAATGTGGTCTAAAATGCATTCACTCTTATCAAACTAGGCATTCTGTAAAAGTCATGTCAAAGTTGTCAAAGTGTGTATGTGTTTTACATTAATGAAGAAAAAGTGAACATAAGTAAACAGCATAAATAACCTATGCTTTTGTCACTGATTGTTGTTGCAGCTTCGAGACGTCCAATGGCATAACTCGTCAAGAAACCGGACGTTTAATCAACGCCGGGGCAGAAGACCAGTATGTGGATGTCCAAGGCTCGTTCACCTACTTCGACGCTGATGGAAAACTAGTTCAAGTTAATTACCAAGCTAACAAAGATGGTTATCACGTATATCCGAACAAAGTAAGTTTATTCTTATTTATTCATTCATGATTGTCGCTAACGCTAAGGTAAGTGAGCACATTACAAAAGCAAGCATTTATTTTTTATGGTGACTATGGCCTAGTTTATAAATCGTCAAATAATTTTTGTCTGAAGAATATATAATTATGGTGGTTCACCGCGGCAGTTTTCAAAATGTGTCTAACCATCGCATACGCCATTTGTATGTTTATCCCAGGTATGTTTTCTTTTCCATACAAAAACTGTCGGACGTCAATTTTATTTCACAGTTTTAACGGTGAAAGGTATCGTCGTGAATGGTAAGACGTTGGAGAAACCAACCCTAAGTAGTACCATAACAATACCTTATAGTAGCAGTCTTCAGTCTGTTCAGGAAATAATAGGTTGCACGTGCCGATTTTTATTATTAAAGCAACATTTAAAAGCATACCCATTTGCGTACAAACGGAATATTTTCTAGAACAAGATATTAACAACGTATAATTAATACAGGAAAGAAACATAACTCGTTATTTTAATAATAAAAAGTTAATTATGAATATCACGACACGACCGAAATCTTTTATTAATTTATATTTAAATATTTATTCGTAGACATGAACTATAAGGTAGATTATGTCTACGACGCGTACGCTAAAACACCATCGTTACGCTTGATTATGTCTTAACTCCCGTAGCTAAATGCTCACAAAACTGTAGGAATTAACTTGATTATAGCTCACAGACTGAGATCTGGACACATGCCGCTCAATAATTTTAGATTTTTAATGAAAAAAAATTATTCCCCTAATTGTGAGGTGCGTCTCACACTGGAGGATGTTATACATTTTTTGACAGAGTGTGTCAGATTTCATTGTTTTTTTTACTTAGAGAGCTTGAGATAAATATATATGCATGTTCCATTATATTTTGTCGCCACCTAACTCCGGTAAAAACCGACACTAATAATAATATTTACATGATTTAGGAACAGTCACATGTGGTGCCGTGCCGTTCCGTATGGTGTCGGACGTAAAAGAATAGCACCATCCCATATCTTCCCGTGGGTGTCGTAAGAGGCGACTAAGGGACTTACCAGAGAATGGGCAGCAGCGTTCTCTGCGGTTTCTAATAACCGTACTGCGATCGCCAACCCGCCTGCCAAGCGTGGCGATTATGGCAAAACCCCCCCAATGATGAGCGCAACCAAGAAATGGCCCCTAGTACCCGGCAGCCCGTCTACCCTCGACTATGGTAGCGGTCGAGGTTACGGCGTGGCAAGGGGTGCGAAGAATCTCCGGACGGGATCAGGCTGCCTATACCGACGACTTGACCTGGCAACATACAACACGCGTACACTCCGGAACGACGAGAAGATAACGGAACTCGAAGAGGAATTGAGCAGGCTGCGATGGAGTATTGTGGGATTATCTGAAGTCCGAAGAGAGGGGGAGGATACGATAATCCTGAAATCCGGCAACCTGCTCTATTTCCGAGAGGGTGACCGGCAGTCCCAGGGTGGTGTTGGGTTTATCGTCCACAGGTCCCTCGTGAATAACGTGGTGAAGATCGAGAGTGTGTCGACCAGGGTGGTGTACCTTATACTCAGAATATCCTCAAGATATTCGCTGAAGGTCATACAGGTGTACGCCCCGACCTCGGCACACCCCGACGACGAAGTGGAGACCATGTATGAGGATATTTCTAAAGCCCTGCATGGTTTCAAAACTCACTTCACCGTTGTCATGGGGGACTTCAACGCGAAACTGGGCAAACGAGACGGGGATGAGCTGCAGGTGGGGCAATTTGGGGTTGGACGTCGGAACCACCGGGGTCAACAACTGGCTAGTTTTATGGAGAAGGAGGGCCTCTATATGATGAACTCCTTCTTCAGAAAGCGTGAGCACAGGAAGTGGACCTGGCAGAGTCCCGATGGTGCAACTAAAAATGAGATTGACTTCATCATGTCAACCAAGAAGCAAATGTTCAATGATGTCTCTGTGATCAATTCGGTGAAAACCGGGAGCGATCACCGCATGGTAAGAGGCACATTGAACATCAATATAAAGCTTGAAAGGTCTCGACTGATGAAGTCTACGCTCCGTCCAGCACAAATCCAGATCCAAAACCCCGAGAGCTTTCAGCTTAACCTGCCTCTCTGCTTGGCGTTTGTGGACTACGAGAAAGCCTTCGATTCGATCGAGACTTGGGCTGTACTGCAGTCTCTCCAACGGTGCCAAATCGACTATCGGTACATCGAGGTGCTGAAGAGTTTGTACAAAAACGCCACCATGTCAGTCCGACTTCAGGACCAGACCTCGAAACCTATCCTTCTGCAGCGAGGTGTGAGACAGGGAGACGTCATATCTCCGAAACTGTTCACCGCTGCACTGGAGGATGTCTTCAAGGTTCTGGACTGGAGAGGGCTAGGCATCAACGTCAATGGCGAGTATATCTCTCACCTTCGGTTTGCCGACGATATAGTGGTCATGGCTGAGACCATGGAGGACCTCAGTACAATGCTCGATGACCTCAGTAGAGCTTCCGAAAGAGTGGGTCTTAAAATGAACATGGACAAAACCAAAGTCATGTTGAATGCCCATGTAACACCCACTCCTATCAAGATCGGAGACTCTACACTCGAAGTTGTAGACGATTATGTCTACCTGGGACAAACGGTCCAGTTAGGTAGGTCTAACTTCGAGAAAGAGGTCAATCGTCGAATCCGACTCGGCTGGGCAGCGTTCGGGAAGTTGCGTGGTATCTTCTCGTCCAACTTACCGCAGTGTCTCAAGACGAAAGTCTATGACCAGTGTGTGTTGCCAGTGATTACATACGGGACCGAAACGTGGTCGCTCACAATGGGCCTCATCAGAAGGCTGAAAGTCACCCAAAGGGCAATGGAGAGGGCTATGCTCGGAGTTTCCTTGCGTGATCAAATCAGAAATGAGGAGATCCGCAAGAGAACCAAGGTTACCGACGTAGCCCGAAGAATAGCCAAACTTAAGTGGCAGTGGGCAGGGCACATTGCTCGCAGAACGGATGGTCGATGGGGCCGAAAAGTTCTGGAGTGGCGACCGCGAACTGGAAGACGCTGCGTTGGAAGGCCTCCCACTAGGTGGACCGATGACCTCGTAAAGGTTGCAGGGATCCGCTGGATGCGAGACGCACGGGACCGGTCAATGTGGCGACACTTGGGGGAGGCCTATGTCCAGCAGTGGACGTCTTTCGGCTGAAATGATGATGATGATGATGTGGTGCCGTGTAGTTAAATTAAGTTTGTAGTGTTACTTTTTACATTATAAATTCCGATGGGACTGGCATGTACATCTTTATAAAAGTCCCTAATAATAAAAACCAGAAAAAAAGCACCATATTATATGCTTTCATTTGGCATCGCTCACAATACTTTTGGAATGTTCATTCAACTCAAAAGTGATCGTACACATAAACAACCTTAAATGCGCTAAAACACATTTTTTTCGGTTGATTTGAACTTAAGTGTCATACAATTAAATAAAGAGACTTAAAACTCAGTTGGGATATTGGTTCTATTCGAATATGGTGTACATAATCATATTTTACATAAAATGCGCCAAATCACTCATCCGTAAAGACGTGAGCTACACGACACACGACATGCTACAGCCGCATAATACAGAACTGAATGAGGATCAGTGAGGTTTTCGCAGTTATCAAAATAGTTTGCCAACTGCGAATCCAGGACAGCCACCAGCGCCCTATTTTTGGTTATGCATGGGCAAACGAGGTAAGCTTCTCGAATCGCACCCTCCAAACCACTCCTCATTTCCTCACTGCACTGGGTATTTACATTAGTAACCATGTCATTACTCACGTCGTTAGCGCGATTAAATATTGTGTTAGACTGTGGCGGTGGTGGCGGCACCCCTTGGGTTTCCAAGTATAAAATCATACTTGTCATGCTATACTTTTATTCTGAACTAGCTGTTTTCCGCTACCTTCGTTCGCGTGAAATTATAAAAAAAAATATTACTTCCGTTTTTGAATCGAATTTTGTTACTAATTTCAAGGGTTTTAATGTTTTTGCACGGAACCCTAATTATTCTTCTAAAATAACAGTAGCCTATGATAGACCTCATGACATCAGATATCTCCCAGTAAAATCGGTCTAGCCGTTTCGGAGATTAGCCGGAGCAAACAGACAGACAGACAGCCCTACAGACGGACAAAAACTGAAAAAAAAAGTGTTTTTGTTATAAGTGCCGTACATATGCACACAGTAAAAAGCTGTTATTTTAATATTCCAAACAGAAACTTTAATTTGATTTATTTGTATAAATGTATAGATTACAAACAGACACTTATAGATGTCTGTGTAGATGTATTTTGAAGATAGTTTATTTAATCATTTTCTTATCTTCTACGTTTCACTGTAGTTATTGTTTTGACTGGCTTGATATTCTAGGTGAAGGTATTGTTTTTTAGTCCGGTAAGACAATAGTAATCATTGTGTCTATGAGAGTGCCTTTCAAACAGGTTTTGTTTTGTTTTATACTCTATTAGCTTATGCCCGCGGCTTTGCCCGCGTGTTGTTCAGAAATTGTCGCACAGGATCGCACTATCGGGACAAAAAAAGCCCTATGTGTTAATCCAGGTTATAATCTATCGGTGTTTTTGTGTGAAAGAGTAACAGACATTCATACAGACACCCATCCTTACAAACTTTCGCATTTATTATTAGTAAGATTCTAACAACTGTCATTATTTTACTTTCAACATAATATACGTTGATAGTAAAATACTGGTAGTGAAAAAAGATGTATTTCTTTTCCTTTTGCGTATTTGGAGTAACCCTTTATTTTGAAGATGGTCATAAATAAAATCGGTGCGGAGATGGTATTAGTTTGTCTGAGATCCATTTTATTTTTTTTATTTTTCAGAAAGCCTATGCTAATAGGAACTTTGCCCCGTCCGTGGTGGCAACGTTATTAGGAAAATGAAGAAAAATGCAGCTCGACTATCGACACAAGTAGTATAAGACTTAATTTGCCATGGTATCTATTAAAATTAATAAAACGTTTTGTTACTTTTAAATATCACATTTATTATTTCCATAGTCATTGAATGGCTATTTCAATAGACATCTTACTACGCCACGGTAAAACTGTCGTTTTATACAGGTTGTTTTTTTAAACATGGGCAATACTTTAGGGGCGTGTAATACTCATGAAAATAAGCAACTTTTACTATGGGACCGACCATGAAATCGCGAAAAAAATATCAGCTGCTCCACACATTATTGGTCGCGTAACTCGAAAAAATGTAGGCAACCGCAGATTTTTAAATCATATTTCATAGTTAGCCCCATAGTAAGAGTTGCTCATATTTATGAGTACTTCACTCCCTTAAAGCATTGCCCACGTTTAACCAAATACCCTGTACATGTAAGTACAGTCACGAGCACCAAATATGTATTTCACTTTCCTGAATTTGAAAGCAATTTTCTCGAGAAAAAACGATTGTTACTTGGAGATGTGATCTTTTTCATACAATTATGAGTTCCAAAATAATATATTCGTAACAACATGAAATTTCAATCAGAACACTGTTCTGATTAAAATTTCATCTTCTACTGGAGAAAAACACTTTTAAAGTTGTTATTTGTTTACATATTGGTACTCGTGACTGTACTAGCACTTCGCCTGCGACGTCGTCCGCTAAAATTGTGATAGCTCGGCTAATATGTGTGATATAAATATAATGTGTAGCCTATAGCACCCACGAATAATGTAGCTTTCTGCCAGTGAAAGAATTTTTAGAATTGGATATTAGTTCCGGAGAGTAATCTCCGGAACTTTTAGAAGGTAATGGAGGGGGGGGATTTTTACTTTTTATAATTGTTAATTTAGTCATATTCATAATAATTTCAGAATTTTAATTTAATAATTTTAATTTTGAAGTAATTATTTAATTGATTATAGTTGTTACTTTTTGTTTCACATGTATGCATCGTATGATCCTTAATGGATTGAAATAAATGATTTTGAATTAGAATATGAATTTGAATACCTACATACAAACTTACAAACAAAGTTTACCTTTTTTTTGTAAAAAATGAAGTTGTAACTTGATTTGTAGGATTAAAGAATCCAGCTCATAACAATTCGGTCAACCAGCATGTTGAAAGATAGAACTGATCGTTAAATTAACGATTTTCCCTCCACGAGATAAAATTTTATCGTAATTGAGTCTCTACACTTAACGTAACGAGTGTCGAAACTGTCTACTGGACGTTGGTACACACGGCGTCATAAAAGACTATATAAATCCAGTGTAACTTGACCTCGCTTTGAATAAGCTTCCGTTACGATGAGAGATCAGCGTTTACTGGTTTTGTACAGTTTGATCGGTCGTCGAGCGTACTACTGGTAGCGATCAAATATTTACCTCAGGCACCTTGCAGCACTCAAACATTTCGACTAATTAACTTTGTTTGATGAAACTTGAGTGTGAAATCACAGAGGATTAGCAAAATAACCTTATTTTATGTGACCTACTTGATCTTGAAGTAATTTTTTTAAAGAGCTTGGTTCAGTATATTTTCAGTTCTAGCTAATTTAGGTATGTATATTAAATTACTCAAGCAGATGACTCTAGATGTGTTGAGCTTTTGAAAATTTTGTGTTACCTGGTACTGTGATACGTAGTTGTTTAGAACCAATAACACACTGACACTAAAAACCTGGGGGGCTACTATGACGTCTTCATCATCATCATTTCAGCCGAAAGACGTCCACTGCTGGTCATACGCCTCCCCCAAGTGTCGCCACATTGACCGGTCCCGTGCGTCTCGCATCCAGCGGATCCCTGCAACCTTTACGAGGTCATCGGTCCACCTAGTGGGAGGCCTTCCAACGCAGCGTCTTCCGGTTCGCGGTCGCCACTCCAGAACTTTTAGGCCCCATCAGCCATCCGTCCTGCGAGCAATGTGCCCTGCCCACTGCCACTTAAGTTTGGCTATTCTTCGGGCTACGGTAACCTTGGTTCTCTTGCGGATCTCCTCATTTCTGATTTGATCACGCAAGGTAACACCGAGCATAGCCCTCTCCATTGCCCTTTGGGTGACTTTAAGCCTTCTGATGAGGCTGACATGGCTGGCATGACGTCTTAAAGCAGGAGTAATTCCAGTGTGGGAAAGAGACAGAGCTATACAGGTCGTCTAGCGCCGTCTCTTTCACCTACACATTTTGCTTTTGAACTTTTGGTGTCTTTTTTTTTTCTAATTTTAAATTAATCTAGGTATTTTATAAATGAAATGTTCCCACAAATGATCATCATCATCATCCACAGCCTGACTTCACCCACTGCTGGGTTTAGACCTCACTTTGCTTGTGCCAAGCTCCACGCTCTTGTGCCAGTCTCATCCTTGGTATTCCCGCAATCGTGTTGCGATTGCGGGAATTACCTATGCTTTATTATCTTATTTGTCTTCTAATGGCCCAAAACACTTTTCTATCACGTTCCAAAGTATTTTGAAAATAATCGTAGCAAATAAGTCGTAGTTAAGTAATTTCACTAATCAGTAAATCCATAATTTCAGTATTTTTTTCAGTGATCTTTTCATTTTTGAATTGTGTTTCTCTTTTTTAATAGGTCTATTCCATCAGCCTTCCCCCAAGTGTGACTGCGACGTTATTAGGAAAGTGAGAAGACTGCATCTTGCCTACGTATTATTAAGAATTAGACTTGTTTGAAATACCTATCTACACCTACAAGATTTTTATTTTTAAGGAAAGTTATTTATATATAAAATATCTATACTGTATAATAAAACATAACGTCAAAGTGTCGCATTTGTTATTTTAAAAACCTTTAATCAATTGACGAACTTGTGTCACGAAATATTTTAAAAATCCTTAAACAATTGACGAACTTGTGTCACGAAATATTTTAAAAATCCTTAAACAATTGACGAACTCGTGTCATGTCAACAAATAACGATTTCTGCAACGTTAATAGATCTTTACTTTTACTATATCAAATAAAAAAAATACCAATAAACGAATCACATTTATACATTTTATACATATGCGTAACGAGATAGTTTCAATAATTACGAGAACAATGAAAAAAAAAATTATAAACTAGCATCACATATCACCGCGCCTGCGGATAACCCACAACTAAACCTATTGAATAGACGGCGAGCATATTCGTTAATATAATATTGGTAGGCACATAAAGTTAAAATGTTTCTGTCTTTGATTCGGCAACGCATCTGTGATAACTATGTGGTTGTCTAAAAAGGGCGGCGGCGGCGGCGGTGTAAATGGTAGTTTTTTTTTCATAATTAAGGCTAGAAGTATTGTCAGTTGTAACAGTAATCTGCACGATTTTCACTCTTTAAAAAAGACTGTGTCCTCATTTAATTAGTTTAAAAAAAAAACAATTACGTTTTTCTTTTTCGACAGGAAACACTAGACTTGCCCAGCCAGCCCAACCTTCCCCCAGTAATGGTCGGCTACGGTCTCCCGACGGGTGTGGTAGCAACGTTATTGGGAAAATAAGATGGATTATCTCACTTACGTATTTATAAGAAACAAGACTTATGTGATACAGGTAATGCATTGAAATAAAAACATAATTGTACAATATCGCATTTTTTATTTGAAAATCCTTGAAGAACTTATGGGAGCTGCAACTTGGAAATGTATAAATGAAGGCATAGTCAAACTGACATCTATTTATTCTTCTCTTCTTATTGTGGCGATGGCAATCTAAATTGTGTCGACTCATCAGTTTTTGTAACGAATAAACAACAGGACACACAGGACACGATATTAAGAGCACCCGATTTACACTCCAGGGCAGAGTCATTAATGAATCTCCATCTGAGCAGGTTTTCCTTTCAGTATATTTAAAGAAGTCCAGGTTAGCCATGGCAACTCATGGATGCACTACTTAGCCACAGCTTTAGTTTTTGTGTAAACCAGATGAGTGGGGTGACACACTTCAGAAAGCTATATAAGATTTTAAACTATCATGGTCATCATCATCAACATCATCATTTCAGCCGAAAGACGTCCACTGCTGGACATAGGCCTCCCCCAAGTGTCGCCACATTGACCGGTCCCGTGCGTCTCGCATCCAGCGGATCCCTGCAACCTTTACAAGGTCATCGGTCCACCTAGTGGGAGGCCTTCCAACGCAGCGTCTTCCGGTTCGCGGTCGCCACTCCAGAACTTTTCGGCCCCATCGGCCATCCATTCTGCGAGCAAAGTGCCCTGCCCACTGCCACTTAAGTTTGGCTATTCTTCGGGCTACGTCGGTAACCTTGGTTCTCTTGTGGATCTCCTCATTTCTGATTTGATCACGCAAGGAAACTCCGAGCATAGCCCTCTCCATTGCCCTTTGGGTGACTTTCAGCCTTCTGATGAGGCCCATTGTGAGCGACCACGTTTCGGTCATTATTTATCATGGTCATTTATTATTAATACTCGAAACGGGATAAAAAAAAGAAAGAAAAAAAAAAGCAAAAAGCTGAAAGATGTTTCGGCTTTTCAGCCTTTGCGACATATTTAGGTGAAAAGGGTGCCTGAAGCCATTTGGCTCTTTCGCTAGAGCTTGACACCGCTCTGTGGACTTCTGGTGGTGCTATGCCTGTTAGTAGATGCAGCATCTAAGGGTCGGTTCAATAAGGCAACTAGGGATGATCCGTTTCATTCAAAGCGGTAACCACGAACTTTGCATGGGCTGAACGACTCCACACAGGGCACTCAAATTCGCCAGCTGAATAAGATAGCGCCAGCGCAGTAGTTATTTTATCAGTTATAACGATGATGGCGAAGTCATAAAATAGTAATACATACACACCTACCGAAATGCTGTATCAGTTCTGTCAAACGTCGCTATAGAAATGGGAAACGGTTTGCAAGGAATTGTCACTGGTCTAGACTAAGTTGGTGCTACTTAAAAACTGATCGTAGCGCATTTTTTAAAAGCCCTACGCTATGAAGACTGCGTTTCAGAATTCTCAAAGGTTTTAGAAGGTTAGGTTTAATCAAGAAACGATGGATGGACTGTGTGAAGGGTAAGATTGTAAGAAAGGAGGTGCCTGATGAGAAGACGAGTAATAGACAAGCATAGAAGAAGAAGACATGCTGCGCCGACCATAATAAATTGGGATAAGGACAGTAGAATGAAGATGATGAGGTTTTATCAACCACCGACAACTCCAGCGAGACATAAAATAGACATATTTACTAAAAAAACTACTAACCAACCAAAAAACCAACCAACTAACTAAAAAATCACTTAAATAATAAATAACTATAAGACAAAACGAATGCCTCGTTGGTCTAGTAGTCGAAAACGCTACTGCTGAAAGCGAGCTCTTGGATTCGATACCCAGGTTGGGCAAAGTAATTTTTTGTCAGGAATTTTTCATTAGCTGCCATGACTATTGACTCGCCCCCTATTACATGAGACTTAAAAATAACCTGCGAAATGTGGATGTAAGTACTTTACATCTTTTTGCCTAACCCTTTCCGGATTACGGGCGTGATGTTGTGTTGTTTAAGATAAAAGATCCTTTGTTATTTAGGGGTACAAGACCTTGTTGTTATTAGGCCAATCACATTGGTATGCGGAACCATGAACTAGAACTTAATGACACCAAATCGGTCACGAGATCGTTTCGTTGATTCACGAGAACA
The DNA here is from genome assembly GCA_963082995.1 of Noctua comes. Taxonomy (NCBI): domain Eukaryota; kingdom Metazoa; phylum Arthropoda; class Insecta; order Lepidoptera; family Noctuidae; genus Noctua; species Noctua comes. The sequence goes on from OY720269.1 coordinate 10,546,351, forward strand.
ATTAAAAAATATCATAAACATATCATCACAATATCATCACGCCTGCATCTAAAGTAAACCTACTATGTTCAAGTACAACTACTCACAGATTCTAGAACTTGTTAATACATAGTACACACGGCGGCATATGAAGCTGAAAATTTCCAGTATAACTTGGACTCGCTTTGTATAGATTTCCTAAACAATGAGACATCCGCATAAACTGGTTTTGTAAAGTTTGATTGGCCGTCGTCGGCAAAACAAGTGGCGATACATCAAGCTATAATAGCCAGTATAACCTGACCTCGCTTTGTATAAGCTTCCCGTACGATAAGAGATCAGTTTAAATTGGTTTTCTACAGCTTAATTGGTCGTCGTCGTTACATACCGAGACTCCTCCATGGCTCGGAAATCACGCTAAACTGTTGATCCAGCTGCCATTTGTAGGTCTTCAACAGTCATACCTGGTAATTAAAAGGACGAAAGTCTGACGACCAGTCTTAGTATCGTGTTACCCAGTGTGAAGGTCAGATAAGCAGTCGCTCCATGTAAAATATTGGTGGTCAAACCTCATCTACCTTCACTATACATGATTATTGTGATACTCAAATAGGGAGTCGAAACTGTTTCTCTTAAATACAGATTGCTCAGCAATCTAGCTAGGAGAGCTAGAGAAGATTGACCCTGCAATTGGTTGTACCTACAACATGTAATTATTAATGCATACTTTGTAAGTCCCTCATGTACTACAAAACTTGTATGTATGTATTGTCACTACATCACTACATAGTATAAAACAAAGTCGCTTCCCGCTATCTGTCTGTCCCTATGTATGCTTAGATCTTTAAAACTGCGCAACGGATTTTGATGCGGTTTTTTGTAATAGATAGAGTGATTCAAGAGGAATGTTCATATGTATATATTACCCCCGTGCAAAGCTGGGGCGGGTCGCTAGTATTGTATAACGGGCTGGTGTCCGCAACTCCAAAGCGCGTATTTTACGTGCGGTTGTGTGTACCTTAATAATAATAATTTATTATTATAATTGTATGTACCTTAATCAATTATTATTATTAAATCATATGGTTGTTAGGCAGTTTTGCAGACATTCATGTGGGAAATGACGTTAATCCTTATTTAAATACTATACACACAGGATCACACAACCTAATCATTCCAAATGGTTTGAATTGTCTTCATATAAGTTAGTGAGTGCCTTGAGTTTAATGTACAAAGAACCCGTCATAGCAAGATCTTAATAACTGTATATAATTAGTAAACGAACTCAACTCGAACCAAAACAATTTAATTTTGTTAAATTTTTCAATTCCGTGGCGTGGGATCGCCGAAAAATTCAAGTAAACAAGAAAAAAACCTTATAACACAGTTTCATTTTTAGTTGATGAGTAGGTTATTTTTTTGGCCTTTGAAGGTTATCATGAACATAAATATATCATAGACAGACAAACGATAATAATAGGATTTTAAATCCGACCTTATTTTAAAGATTCTATAACCTTGTGTGGAAGTTAATTAATTAGTTTATAAGGCCTTCTTTTGACAGAATGATAGGTTCTGATATTTTTCAATTGATTTACTCATAGTTTCACAAAATGTTACAACACAAATCTCATGTCAAATTGCAACGCAGTTTATCATCTTCAGTCTATACTTTTTTAATACTCTTCAGAAGCTTGCAGCTTTCGTTTCAATGCAAGTGAATCTGGATTATTTGGAAATTAACACCGTTAATTAAGAAAACCGCTCAGTATCACATAAATATGCCAGGTTGGTTTTTGGCACGATTGACATTAGATCGATCGAATATGTAGAAAATGCAATATACGAAGTGTAGACGGAGTCGGCCGTCAACCAAGCATTCTGTACATCAAACAACGTAACTCCACGCAAAAAAAAATTACCTACTGGGAAACGACTTCTATTTTTGGGGTGAAAAAGTCATGGAGGTATTTTAAAATAAAGTTATAACATTAACACTTTGACCACCAATATCTCCGTAACTAGACGGTTTCCTCCAGGTATGGTCCAGGACAAAAAACGTATCACCATGAACAGGGAGAACAAGTGCCTTCCGGCTTCGGTACTATTTTTACACCCATTATGTTTGGGTTAGTTGAGAAAACCGATATTCTCTTTGTTTCTGTATCAATTTATTCCTCCGCATTTTTCGTTCTACTTCCATTTATCGCCACCTTGTTTATTCTGAAACTATAAAATTTATAAATACAAGAATTATTCATTCTGCGATGATTGCTAAAAAAATACGCAAAAAAACCTTAACAGTCACATTGAAAGGGCTCGTTAAAAGACCTGAATGGCGAGGAACATTAATATAAATATCACTCCTATTATAAAACCGGGCGAGATCAAAAAGAAACTGTAAGTATTATAGTAGTTTACATTTTATTATTACAGGGCTACTCAAACCTATTCGCCGCCTCTCGTTTAATTGCAAGGAGGAAAATAAGATGACTTCGCACTAAACGTGCATCGTTTAGGTCGCGTAGACGCTGCGTAGATGACGGTGTTCTCAAACGTACACAACAAACACTGATGACACGTCAACGCGACGTAATTCCTATACAACCACGTCTACACAAATCTAACGCAGCGTAAGTAATTAAATGAAATTGTTTATTTTATTCAATAATATTTTTTTTTCATCGTTGCGTACGTTTGAGAACAACGAAACGTGCTGAATGCAAAGTAATAGTTTAATGTCTACCTAATTAGGTACCCAATCGATGATTCTAAGACTGCTGTCTCATGCTGAGCTCGTGAGGTACCTATACCTCTTAACATCATCTCTTTACCTGTTGCATCAAGATTATCTTTCAAGATTATCTTTTGTAGAACCCAAACAATCAATATTTTATCACGTGCAATTTGCAGACCAATCTGAAGAGTCCTTAACACTGAATTGAATAATAATGAGAGATAATGTATTATATTTCTATTCATGTCAATCCATAAAGATATTTTATGTGGAAAATAAAAGAAATCAATCTTAACATGAAATGGTATAGAGTTGATTGAAGCTAATAAACCTTAATAATTTGTAAAGATCAAGGATTTTTTTTATTCCTTTTCATCGATAAATCCTTTTTTATCAAAATGTTAAGCTTGTAAAGTAGTCAATAACAATTCTTCGCATATAAGTGTAATATTCGGTCCTGTGGACTTTTGCGGAGACCAGAGTTGTCTTAAGCGTATATGGAAAATTTCAGCTAAATCTGTTGAGAATAATTGTTTTAAAATTCAGTGCAAGATTCGACCTTATCAAACATACATACATTGCAAGTTAAGGTGATCCCATTGAATGACTTTTTCGTGAAATAGTCATTCAATGGGGTTAAATGAACTTAAAAGGGTTTTACTGATGATTTTGATGATGATAACTCTGTAAAGCCATATTTTTGCGGCCGCAAATCATATTTATATCAACATACAACCTGATACTGACCTGCTAATTGCAAAAAACGTAAGAAAATTTGAATTTCACGGCCAACCCTGGCGCTCGATAAATAGAAGTTTGTAAAAATGTATTGGATTAACATGAGCTACCGAAAAGCTTATGTCAATTCTGTTGAAAGTCGTCATAGAAATACAGGTCTGTCTGGTTGACTGGTAGAAAATGCCTATGGCATTAAGTCCGCCTCTGTACTTATGTGCTTGAAGTGTTAAATAAATAAATAAATAAATAAATACGAGACGCTTTTAAAAAAGAGTACCACTTGTGGGAATATGCCCTCAGAACTATTCAGTGTTGTTATGCATGAGATAGAAGATAAGTTATAGGCACATAATTATGGGTATCTGATTAAATGATTATGATGATAAAAGTGCAATTATCATCATCAATTATCATCATCATCATCATTCCTGCCTTTATATATTTATTTGAGGTCGGCGCAGCCTGCCTTCTTCCATACTATTCTATTTCCCGTCATCTCATCAGTCACTTTATCGAACGCAAATTCCAAGCAATACAAGCACTGTTTTCAGTCTGAAAACGCACATTACGGGAAGTTTTTAGCTTCTTTTCAAGTCCAAACATACTAATAAAATTATTTATTGCTCGTCCTTGCGACTCCAATGCAATCCAGTTAAACAGGAGCTTATAATTACCCAGTTTAGCTGACACAGTGTGAATGGTCGGGTCCTTCCCACGTTTGCGTAATAATGTTACAGTGTCAATGACTCCTTTAGTCCTTGACGTGGCACTGTACTATGGAATGAAGTCCAGACATGACATTCTTGAAGAACTGGATATAAAGTGTGGGCAGTTGTCCCCAACTCACAGTCCACATAGATCCACTCTGGCAAAGAACACGCCCAAAATGGTAAGTCAAAATAAAACTAGTTTTATATGTAAATTTCGAATGTTATGTAATTGGTCGTATTAATAAATTGATTGAATTCGAAATCCGGAATTCGAGAACCTAAGAATAGCCATGGTTTTGTTTATGAACCTTTGGTTTGTCGTATTGTATGTAGCAATCCATTCTTGTTATGGAAGCTTGACCCATAAAATTATGAGACATGTGACTTTAGTCTGCCATTTCAACATTCTCACAAACACCTCATAACACATTTATTATTAGTACTAAAAATCAAAGCCATATGTCATCGCTACTACGAGACACGACAGGAGTCTGCAACAAAAAAGAAAAAACAACTCAATAACCGCTTAGAAATGTTGCTAATGAATACCTACTTATAAAGTCATTTTTATTTTTATTGAGTAGGTAGTAATAAACTAATGACTCAATACAGTCTCCAAGAATTAACTTTGCCTGCCAAATGTCTAAGAATATTATTTTGTTTTAACCTCTTGACATCGTTCCTGTAAGTTTCTTAGAATGATTCGGCAAGTAAATTTCATAATTAATCTTTTTCCTTCAACCTTCTCAACTTCAAATCACGACACCTTCTCTATTTCAACTCATACTTATCATTACTTACACACTCGTAGATATGCCTGATAATTTCTAGAGATGATCTTGCTTCCAACGTATATTTAAGAATTTATTTTGTTTTTTTGCTAACTTTCATGCTTCTCATGTATTATCATCATCGTAAACTCATTAACCCGCCGCTAAACTATACCTACGAGAATATCTGTACCATTTAGCAGAAACTATGTGATACCACAATACTACTCGAAATACAGGAAGCAGGACTAGTAATCAACCATGGGATTATTAGGCTTGTCAGAGCGGTTGTCAAAGTTTTCAATAAACCAAGGGCTGGAACTACAGGTCTCGATTGTCGTTTATTATAATTGATTTAAAATTATAGCTTTATATACATATTCAACTGGAAAATGAAGCTAAATCAATCGTCATTGTACATCATCAGTAGGTCATGATTATGAATCATGACATTCATTTCAATGTCATTTCTTATTGGGCTATATAAATTAACAAAGGAAAAACTCTTAGATGTATTATTTTATTAGCATTCTACATTTATTTGCATTTTACGACTTGTATCTACCATAAATCTGTATTTATATTAAACAATAAGATAAAAGCCGCCGTTAAATCTGACACGGTTGTTTGAAGCAGCATCCGGGATGTCTAGTTTAAAAATACAACTGCATTCTTGTAACTTTACGCATGAACAAAAATTAAACAAGACAGATAAATAAAACGACGATGACGTGACATCATTGCCACATTAATAACATTTGACTTTACACAGCCTAAAACCTACACCCTGAATTCAGAATTACATTTTGTTATAAAATAGGGAACCTCTTACTAAAAAACTGCATCACCTGTGATAGAAAACAGAAAATTGTTTATTATCCATTATTGTTTATTGTTTAAATTGTTTATTTTCATAAGCAGATACAATTATACACGAGAGATATTACAAATGGCTTAAACTATAACCTAAAACTAGTTAACATAGTGTTGTTGTGAGCCCCTAAGTAAAGAGTTAGTCTGTATCTTAATGCACGGTTTTTTTATCTCTTTTTTAACACTTGCTGTTGCCCTTATCATAATTAGGTCAAAGTCATGATTAACATACTATCGCACACATAACATTCCATGACTGATTTTATAAAATCGACATAGTACAAAAAAAACATTACCGTTACAACCGCAAACGCATGGAATAACTTCAAAATGGCCGCGATTTGTGGTTAGATGCGTAGAAACTTATAGACTATTCTTAAAATCAGTACATTGCCAGTTTGTGATGTTATCTATATAATAATATCTTATTTGCAGGACACGGATGTAACATTTAGAATCTAGCAGTCTTCAATCATGATCCTAAAATTAAAAAAAACTATGCAGATAGCAACTTTCATGGTCATTCGCATCTTCATCTATCACGGAATGTTTGTTTGCATTTTATTTTTATAAGATTTTATTTAATTACGTAGTTTACTTCCAGTTTTTGTAAAAACTTCTGCTAGGGTACAGATTTTTAAATTATTATTTGAAATTAAAATTAAAAATTGTACTCGTATTTAACCTTTTCACCGCCACGGACTTCAATAGAAGTTCCAGATTTCCGTGCCACCAGCGCCACGACTTCATTAGAAGCTCTTAATTTTTAACTACCTATAAAAAAAACATAAAAAGTACTGTATTTAAAAGCTTCGTTTCATTTTATTAATTAAATATAACACGGTCTAATACCCTGTTTTTTTACTTTTCCACACAAAAGTAGCCCTTATTTGTCTTAAAATCGGCAAAAACATTTATAGCTTGGCGCTGGCGAGGCATCGCGTTCTGTGTTCTTTTCACCGCCAACGTACACGTTGGCGGTGAAAAGGTTAATGATTATCTCCAAAACCCATCAACAATGTCGCTCTTCACTTACCAAAACCATTTCAGTACTTGCAAAATAATTTTGTGGAAATTGCTGGCAAAACGGCGAACGTAACTAGTATTATTATAATGAAAAGCATAGCTTGCTTGACCCGTTGGCCCTGACATTATGGTATTTTGTTGCGCAGGTAAAAGGTGCTCATCTCTGCGTCCTGCCTACGCTATTTATGGCATTTGTCACTCTAGCTAGTTGCCTTGGAGGGCAAATTAAAAAATTCACATACAACAATAATGGATTGGGCACGTACAGTTTCGAGTAAGTGTGATAATGACCGCTATTGCGATGAAGGTGTTATTATTTTGGCATATATCATTTCCTATACGCAATCTTATTCAGTTCATGATGTTCGAGGCTTATGTCTCAATAATTTCTTAACAACGAAGTTATTTGGCTTGAACTTTCGTGCCGGAAAGCTAATTTACTTTAATCATTAACCAAGCACATTAATATCAATTGCTAATAATAACGTATTCCAAATATTTAATTATTTTATGCAGAACAGTAGTTTCTTAAGCCTTTGATTAAAAATTACACAAGTAATTGATAGGTATAGTAAATAGGATGGGAAAAACTTGATACACAGTTACTGCTTTTAATACAAAATTGCCAATATCAACACTAGTTTCCGGTACTTGTAATTAAAGCAATAATAATTAGGTATTAGAGCAGTAAATAATCTTAGTAAAAATGGCTCTAAATAGTATGTATTCTACGTACAACAACTTATATTAGATTTTTCCTAGAAAAAGGAATAATAGGTCATGAACTCATGACGTAGACAAAACAAACTCGTGAAATAATTAATATTTCCAATTAATAATGATTAACTCCAAATGTCATCGTCACGATCCGTTATAATGTTAGACAAAAAAAAGGAGCAAAGATTTTATAGCTAATAATTAATTTAAATATTTTATCTTTCTAATTTAGTTTTTTACGACCGTCTAATAACATGCTGACAGACTAATCTTCTAACCTGTGATGTGGATTTAATAATGTCACACGGCGGAAAATGTTGTGACAGGATAATGTCAACAACGTTACATTTCTATGATTACTTTTTAAATACTAGCCCACCAGCGTCGATAACAGGGTCCGAGCTACCGGTGGTCAGGGGTCTTGAAAGAGGAACCTCCTAACAATACGCACCGTGTCCAGAAGTACTGCTTTCTGAATTAAGCTCTTGATCCAGCTGCCATGCCAGAGCCTCCTCAGATGTTGATCGAGGCTATTGGCTATTAAGCCATAGGCTGACACGACTATCGGCACAATGACTGCTGTACTCACGTCCCACATGTCGACAACCTCGCGTGCCAAATCTAGATAGAAGATCTTAAGGGGGCTGGTGTCTAAAAATTAAAGTCTAAAATCGGTCCATGGATCTTATACACATTGAGATCCCTCTGTGCCTCCGAAGCCACTTGAAACGCGTTTGTTTTAGCTGTCATTTGTAGATAATTCACAGTCGTAACGGGTAGTCAGAAGCCTGAAAGTCGAACAAGCAGACTTCCAAGGGAAATCGTATTACCCAGTGCTCCAGGCTTCCAGTCTAACCGGATGCAGCTGGATACCAGTATTTTACATGGAGCGACAGGTTCTCTATTGTGTCACCTAACTTTTTTATCCATAATTTAAAGTGCCATAACTTTTTTTGTCCTAATCATCATTTGTCCGAATGATAACTTACCCGAACCTAATATCACATAATATCACATGCCATAAAATTGAAATCCCTAAATATAATATGTCCTAAATCCGTTTGTCATAAATATCACAATCAATAACATACAAAAGACATAAAACCGTTTTCAATAAAAGTTGTAAGTCCTAAATTCAAATTACATAATCTTTATTTATAATAATAATTATCTTAGAACAAATTTGTATAACAAAGCTTTTGCTATGAACTTCTCTCTCTTATAATTTTTTATTATACATAAATAAATATATTATACATGTACTCAATAAAGCAGTTGATTGTGAACATGTGGTTTTTGTAAGCAAGCAAGCATGCAGCATGCAAGCAAGCATGAAGCATGCAAGCAAGCACGCAGCATGCAGCATGCAAGCAAGCACGCAGCATGCAGCATGCAAGCAAGCACGCAGCATACAAGCAAGCATGCAGCATGTAAGCAAGCATACAGCATGCAAGCAAGCATGCAACATGCAGCAGGCATGGTTTCTGTCACGGCTCCGGCGCTGCGGGGCTCCGGCGGTCCCACGCGAGTTTAAATTACACTCTAGGGGTAGAGCAGACAAGACTGCGTGGAGTCGGATTTACAGCGATTCGTTTCTGTCACTAAAACCTAATTTTTAGCAAATGTTTTAAGACTAAAATAAATATTATAAATGAACATTCGGAATAATACACATTATTTAACACAATACTTAGGACATATGACTTTAGGTCATGTAAAATTAGGATATTCAATTATTATAGTTCTCGATATTATGACAGAATACTTTTAGAACTAAAGATAATTATGTTAAACAAAATTTCGGGATTTTGAACATTATGGTTACTGAAGTTTATAGCATACGTGTTATGGATAATGATTTTCAGACAAACAATTTTAGGAGAAGAAAGGGAGTACCGGAGCGACAGCCTATCTGAACTCCACAACCCAGTTAGTACTGGGCAATACGATACCCCTCGGTAAGACTGGTTGTCAAACATTGCAAATAGTTATAATTTCATAAACTTTAAAGGATTTGTTATTCCCAAATGTTTGCATAAGACGAGGACTATGTAATCAGAAAACCAATTGAGGTTTATGAATCTAAGGTTAAGTAAAGAGTCATCGTATAATAAACACTTACACAATATAAAATGTGTAAATCAAATACCGTTTTATAATTTTTATATAATCACACTTAGGATTAGAAATGACGCAGACACTATACATCAATTTTGAAACTAGTCATCAAAAATATTTTGTGCACCTGCATTAGTGAATATTTCAGCTGACTTTTTGACCTTTGACCATTAGGAATTCTAGTAATACTGATCGTTTTTGCGTGAGAGTACCAAAATGCAATTCTATCTATTAAGAAACAATGCCTGTGTTTCTCGAATTTAATTGAACGTCTTATAAGTTTCGTATAATATAAAGTTTAAATTCTATTGCTCATTGCTTCATTGTCGGCCAATTAAATGTACAATTTACTTTGTTTTGCATATGAATCGAATAATTACCAAATTATTTAGTGATTGTTTACGAGTTTTTTATAAATATTTAGTTAGTGAAATTAAGTAACAATTTTCAATGTCTTTTATTTCTCAACTCCTCTTTATCACGTAAAAGTGTAAAAAAAACTTAGAATATTTTAATTTAATTAATTAGATAAGTAAGTGTTAGTAGTAGCTGTAACTTGTACTTGTACTCAACTTACTTTTTTCTTAAACAGGTATGAAACATCAGACGGTACATACAGAAGGGAAGATGGTGGAATTATTTCAGGACCTGAAGGTCGCTCGTTAGTCGTCCGAGGGGAGTACGGGTACATCGACTCCAGAGGAAAGCCCTATTCTATGAAGTATGTTGCAGATGCTAATGGGTACCACCCAAGAGTCAATGACGACCACACAAGATTCAACGACAGAAGAATTATTTGATGTTGTGATAATAAAGTAGTAGAATTTAGCATTTCTTTTATTCAGACTAACAATTAGAACCCCAACTTAGATTATGGCCTGCTCCATCTCAAAGACTGGATTGGTGGTTGATTATGTAACAATTAGCGCCACTCGTCACTTCTTTATACAGTTTTCCAATCATTACAGTATTCGCGAAGAATCTTAATTTTGCAACTGCATGAGTTAACGGCATTCTTGCTATCAGGAATGGGGAAGCAGGAACTATAGAACTAAACCATGATTCTAGTATACTTTTTTTGGTTCATCCACGTTCACACACCTCGTATGTACAAGGGCGACAGTAAATTCCTATAAATAAAAACCGTAGATTGCGTAAATTAATTAAATAATTAAAAATTTGTCATACTTAACCATGTTAGATAAGCATTCTTCATTGATTTACACGCTTGTGGTTAATTCAATATTTTTGACGCAACTTCCGAGTTTAAATGTTAAGTGAATTACGACTTTAACTTTACGAATCATTTAAGATTCTGCTTATTTTTAAAGAATTTGTAATATAATCGATAACATTACTTTCAGAGGAGATTTACAATTAAGTGTTCAAGCAGATGCAGATGAAAAAATTGTAGAAGAATCATGTTTGAACAGTTTTTTTTTTTGTCATACAGTCGGATATGAGAATGTTGAGATGGATATGTGGGGTGACAAGAATGGATAAAGTAAGGAATGAGTATATTAGTGGAAGTTTGAAAGTGGCGTCTGTTACAGAAAAAATGAAAGGCAGTCGTTTTTCTTGGTATGGACATGTAATGAGGAGGGATGAAACGCATGTGACTAAAAGAGTAGATGGACATGAATGTTGATGGATGGAGAGGGGGAGGAACGCCAAAGAAAAGATGGATGGATTGTGTGAAGACTGATATGAAAGAGAAAGGAGTAAATGATGCCGTGACGTCTGACAGGGGAGAATGGAAGAAGAAAACGTGTTGCGCCGACCTCAAGTAGAATGGGTCAAAGGTAGGAAGATGCTAATGACTTAATACATAATTACTAATCAGTGCGTTATTCTGTGGTTTAGTAAGAACCGCTGCTTAGTGTCCCAATTGCGGGCTTAGTCATTCACCTCGATTAAGTGATCACAGAGCGCCAGCCTATTATTATATACCCATTGTTATATTATATTATTTCATTCTATTGATTATAGAAGAACGTTAAAGTGCCAAAAATGTTACTCAGAATATTATACAGTAGAATAAATCACTCATAAAGTCTACCAAAGTTATTTGTGACTACAACTAAACCAAACCAACACTTGCGTGTATCTTATCGCGTCGTGCGTGCTTGTTCCATTTTAATTTACACCTCTCTGTCCTTATTCATATGTAAAATAAAAGCGCTCTTAAATTACGCCGAGCAGATAAAATATACTACGTTCGAAAACATGACACCAATTCCAGTGTGGTTATTTTAAAACTAAAAGGGAATTGATACCTTATAATAACTTATTGTGAGTGTTTTGTTTAACATCTTCGGATTTTCTGAGTATTCTGACTGAGGTGGTCAGTAATAAGGATGGCAGTAGTAAGGTACATCATCATAACATCACGCCTGTAATTAGGCAGAGGTGTACCTAATAGTACACCCACATTTCCCCAGTTATGTTTAAATGCCATTTAATAGGGAGCAGGCCTATTGCCATCAACCGGGCAAAAATTCAGACTCTGTGGCTGCTACTGAGGAATTCCTGATGGACAAACCCAATAAAAGTTGCCAGACCCGGGAATCGAACCCGGGACCTCATGCATAGCAGTCGTGATTGCAACCACTATACCAACGAGGCACTCGACAACTATTGCTAAGGTACGTAGAAACAAAAAGTACTATCTCGTATTCGAAGAAACAAAAATATGTGTTTTTGGTCCCAAAACAAACAATAGATGAATTCTGACAATCAATCTAATTAGTTACTGGGCTGTGGAGGTCAGATTGGCAGTAGCTCCATGTACAGTTCTGGTATTTAGCTGCATCCAGTTAGACAATAAGCTGACCCCAATAGAACTGTAAAAGGCTAGGCAGATGATAAGAATGAGACATTAAGTCCGCCTTTGCACAGTGTTTTTTCATGTGCATAAAGTTTTAATAAATAAATGATTATGACTTCTTAGTAACAGATGCAAATGTCAAACTTCCAGAATAAGATTATAGTTATTTCACAAGAAAATGAAGCGAACGTATGATCTTTGGAAAAGCCAGAAAATCTTATTAAAATAAAATGGGCAATACATCGTAAAACCTTACCAATAACAGTATTGAACATTCTTTACGACTTATTTCGCAAGTCTATAAAAGTATACTGCTCAAACTTGACTATTTATTTGATGTGTCATTTTGTAATACAATATCTAGAATAATGTCCAGAATATCCTTTTATTTTGTTACGTATTTCGTAAGTGATTTTAATGAACTTTGGGCATATTTTTAGCAGTTTAAAAATTCTAATGTAATGTTTTGTTTTATAGGTCCTGAATAGTCTGATTATGAAGTGTAATTGTGCTATATACACGTAGTAAGTTAATTGTATTTTTAATCAGCTCCTCGGAAATTCACAATTTTTTTAGAACTTTCTTCAATCGCAGACCTCATTCATCGCTTTTCATCAGGCTTGACCGAAAACAAAAGCTCAACCAAAAAAATAAAAGGGATTTCCATAATGTTGATAAGTTACAGTTTACAGCAAATGTCCAATTAATAAAATAAATTATGATTTCAGTGAAGACATTGAGTTAAGGAGAATATTTCCAAATGAATTTCCGCAAGACACGATTCGTAAAAGTGGTTCTTTAGATCCAGAGGTATATCAATCTTATCAGAATAATATTCAAACTAATGCCATCAAAAGTACTGGCAAAAGACAGTAAATTAGTGACACAAAATAATTACAATACCTACACAAATTATTTCTTACGGTGAGACCTAAGAGAGTGGTCTAGACGATTTGGGTAAGAATAATTAAAGTTTAGCAACTATGAGCTTCTATTGCAAGTAAGTTTGTGTTTTAACAAACATTGGTACTACCAATGAAACTTTGTGGTTAACCTAAGGGGCCATCCTTTAATCACGTGAGGTTTTTTAGGCCACTAGGCACAACCCGTCCCTCCCCCTTGGTGATACGTCGTGAGGTTTACCCCTCGAACCTTGGCCACCCTTACCCCCCCTACCTGAATCTCGTGTAATTTTTATTATTGATTAGATCAGAGAGTTTTAAAACATAACTTTATAAAAAATTAAGGATCTTTTTGACACAAATTTGCTTGCTCGGGTTTCTATGTGGTGACACAAATAAATTCAATCCAATATTGGTAAAAAAAAGATATGTGACGTTTGTTACTCTATCCCTATCGTGATTAATGGTAATTTTTCAATCTCACGTGATTAAAGGACGACCCCTAAGATGAATACCCAAATATGACTTCTTAACAAACATCTTACTTTACAAATGATTTCTATTTAAGTAAATGGATAGTCAAATAGAAGAAGGTAAATATTTTCCTTTGTCTAAACCACGACATAAAAAATGTCACATATTACGTAACGCAAATCGAAATACTTTTTTTTTCTTCTAGCACTTGGGTCGTTACGCCGAGTTAGAGAGCTATTTCAAATACCCAAAAGCCAAAATCAACAGTCATTTCGAGGAGTTGGTGTGTTATAATAAAAACGACAAAAAGGTACGCTTATTTTACATTATTTAACGGTATTCTACAACAAAAGATTCAAATATAGATAAACAGACATAATATTACAGTATCTTTTTTATTGCGGTTGGCTGAGATTTAGCCGCATTTCGTCATTTGCTTAAAGTACAATCGAGCTCACTGACGGTCGACCACTTTTCACCCTTTTTTTATTTATTTTTTTGGATGGGAAATCATCAAATGAATCCTCCCGCTCCGGGCGGAGTGGAAAGGAGCGTCAGACTTCTACTGACTAAAACCCATCCATGTTCCTTCTTTGCCCTTTGTGTTCCAGGGCTTTCCTTTGTATCTCTTTCGAACAGTCCCGCAGCCCCGGCAGGCATCGGCCCTTGCGGACCCCTCCCTTGTTGCTTACATCTTTTTGAGGCGCGCAAGGAACACCAACGCAACCACTTTTCACCCTTATGAACAGAGTAATAAGGTTGAACGTCAATGAACGCGTTAGTACCTTCCCTTGTACTGGCATTAACCGGGTACAAAATCTGAAGTCCAGGCTGCTACTGAGCAATACCTGATGGAAATATGCTTCGTCCTTGTTAGCACGAGACCAACGCCAATTGTGGCTCGTGAAGACATAATGAATTACTACGAATTAAAATGAACCTTCAATTTATGCAAAACGATCTGCGACGGTCATTATTTTAAGTTATTAGGCCTAAATGGTATTAGCTTTGGCTGTCGACATGGGATTTTGCAACAATAAGCCAGTGTTTATAAAAGTTATACTGGTAAACTGAATCGAGGCTCATATAACATAACTAGCTTATGCCCGCGGCTTCACCCGCGTGAAGTACGATAATTGTCCCACGGGATCATACTAACGGGATAAAAAGTGTATTAGGTGTTAATCCAGGTTATAAACTATCTGCGTGCTAAATTTCATCCAAGTAACAAGGAGTAACAAACATCCATCCCTCCATCGATCCTCACAAACTTTCGCATCTATATACACCAATGCGAAAATCGGGATTTCACATATTTTACAGAAACGTCTACCTCAGAAAAATCGTACCTACTTATTAATAGGTAAATACTCCCGCGTCCCGCACGCCCTGCGCCGCACTGCACGTCATCCGCCCGTCTACGTGAGTTTCGAAGCCTTATTTGACTCTTTTGTGGGATGATTTTGGCAAAACTGTGATACACGTGTCTCATAATTTTAATTTAAGAGTGTGTACCTACACCAATTTTCGAGTCAATCGACCCAGAGAATATAAAGTTTCACAGAAAATTTAACTCCCCATTTCACCCTCTTAGGAGTGCAATTTCGAAAAACCCTTTCTTAGTGGATACCTACGCTTTACAAAAATACACCCTTCAAATTTCATGTCTTTAAGACCAGCGGTTTAGGCTGTGCGTTGATATATCAGTCAGTCAGTCTGGACTTGAATTTTATATTGGGGGACGATTTTGGAAAAACTGTGATACACGTGTCTCATAATTTAAATCTATACATATAAAATTCAAAGTCCTGACTGACTGACTGACTGACTGACTGACTGACTGACTGACTGACTGACTGACTGACTTATATATCAACGCACAGCCCAAACCACTGGTCCTAGAGACATGAAATTTGGACAGTGTACTCTTTGTAAAGAGTAGGTATCCACTAAGAAAGGGTTTTTCGAAATTTCACCCCTAAGAGGGTGAAATGGGGTGTTGGATTTTCTATGAAACTTTTTATTCTCTGAGTCGATTGACTTGAAAATGTATCTACATATATTTCAGTTAAAATGATGAGATACGTGTATCACAGTTTTTCCAAAATCATCCCATAATTTAAAATTCAATGTCCTGACTGGCTGACTGATACATCGACGCACAGCTCAAACCACTGGTTCTAGAGACATGAAATTTAGAGAATGTACTCTTTGTGGAGAGTAGGTATCCACTAAGAAAGGGTTTTTTGAAATTTCACCCCTAATAGGGTGAAATGGGGTTTTGAAATTTATGTGAAATTTTTTATTCTCGGAGTCGATTGACTTGAAAATATGTCTACATGTACTTCAGTTAAAATGATGAGATACGTTTATCACAGTTTTTCCAAAATCATTCCCCAATTTAAAATTCAATATCCTGACTGGCTGACTGATACATCAACGCACAGCCCAAACCGCGGGTCCCAGAGTTATGAAAATTGGAGGGTGTATTATTTGTGATGAGTAAGTATCAGTATTTCCAAATTCCTACCCCATAGAGGGTGAAATGGGGTGCTGAATTTTCTGTGAAACTTTTTATTCTCGGGGTAGATTGACTTGAAAATTTGTGTACATACTCTTCAGATAAAATCCAGTAAATCCGATGTCCAATCTCAAACCAAGGTATCAATATTTCACGTATCTAATTTAATTGATATAACTTTAAACTAATAATTGCAAGTTATAAGCAAGTACATGTAAATCAATGTATGTATTATAGATAGATACATAGATTACTTATTATCCCAGAAGTAAGATCCCGTGGGCAATTCCCTAACTCCACGCGAGCGAAGCCGCGGGCATAAGCTAGTTGAAGAATATGTACACAAGTTTTCAGGTCAATCGATGCCTAGAATAAAATGTTTCACAGAAAATGCTACACCACATTTCACCCTCTTAGGGGTGGATTTTTGAAAAACCCTTTCTTAGTGGATATTTACTCTTCACAAAGAATACACCCTCCAAATTTCATGTCTCTAGGATCAGCGGTTTGGGCTGTGCGTTGATATATCAGTCAGTCAGTCAGGACTTTGAATTTTATATGCATAGATAGATAGAAGAAGATAGACAACACGCCTGTAATCTCCGAAGGGTTAGGCACCTAATAGTACACCCACATATCGCCAGTTATGTTTAAGTCCCATGTAATAGGAGGGAGCCTATTGCCATCAACTGGGCACAAATTTATACTTCGAGGCTACTATCGAGAAATTCCTGATGGAAAAACCCAATAACACTTTGCCCGACCTGGGAATCGAACCCAGGACCTCATTCTCAGCAGTTGCGCTTGCGCCCACTAGACCAAAGAGGCACTCAAAGAGTCGAACAACAACCTTATAGTTACGAGAATAAAGATCGCTGTGAATTGACAAGGGTTGCAAGGAAGAGGGTTCAAAAACTATTACTGTAATGGGCACTCTAATTTCAGCTGTGTAGAGTCGATGTAGACCGATACTCTCCGGAAGAAGACGCTTACTATCTGTCTAACGTATTCGACAGCCACGTGGACCGACGTCGGGTTTACTGCTTCATGCTACTCTGCTTCACTGAAGATGAGGTGGATCGGGTTGTAGCATCATTTTAAATAAAAAAATAATCAAAATTGATATTGACATTTTTTATTTCCTCCAAATTGAATTTAATGCATGAAGCACAGAGCTGTAATCAAATGGAAGGGTTTAAATTAACTTAGACTTCGATATAGTCCGTCAATGGTCAAACGCAGTCAGCATTCGGAATTCACCAACACTACGTCACACGTGCTTAGACATATACATCCAGTCTTTGTACTTGCTTGTAGTTTATGCAATAGTTACAGAAATAATGCCTGGCCAAAGTTTTTGCTAAGTAGCATTAATAGATTTCAGTCTAAGGGACAAACCACACTTATTGATGATGATGATGATGAGAGATGCGTACGCATCTGAATAGACGCGGAAAGCTGAACGGACGCGTAAGCATCTCCATACAAAATCGTTGTTAATATGTGCGGTTAGTCCCTTAGCCGCCGCCCCGTTGATCCTGAGCTCCTGACACTTCTTACATGACATTGTCAAAAATTGAGTAAGAGTTTAGGAACTTGATAGTAAATCCTGTCACAATTATCTCGATCCCAGCCACGCTATGGTTAGTGTGATATACTAATAAACGTAGCGTGACGCTTTACGGTTCCGTGTCGATTAGTCCTCCCTTATCCCGGACAGCGAGTGCACGTACCCTTAAAGTTGTTCATCTACTTACTGATAATTGAGTGGTTTTATTCTAAACCCTAACTAGTGTTACTAGTGAACACCACATTGGCGACGAGTAAAAGCGCAGTAAGTGAAATTATGTACTTGCTTACGGAAATTGGTCAGCAACAAAATTATGAACAAATTATTTTAAAAAAAAAGTTCTGAAAAATAGTGACTGTGATCTCAGTGAAAATTTGTAACAAGCCTCATCATAACATCGCGCCTGTAATCCCGACGGTGATCTAAGTGAAATTGAGTGACAAACGTCATCATAAAATCACGCCAGTAATCACCATAGGATTAGGCAGAAGTGTACCTATCAGGTACTCCAACATTTCGCTCGTTATGTTTAAGTCCCAAGTACTTAATAAGGGCGAACCAAATACTACAGCGAAATTCAGTATTAATGATGATTTGTTTCCGTAATTATGTTTACTTTGTAAATATTTAACTAAAAATTACCTAGGTCTTGAAAATATCGCTTTTGCGATAAGACCGCCCATTTTGTCACTCTAAGTGAAATTTTTTCTTGTAAGAATGTTACTTGTATGGTGTACCTAATTAAGAATATTCTATTCTAGGATACATGAAACTATTCTAAAATATATTATTATGTACTTACAATACAAAATAATATGTATAATACAAAATAATACAGTATTTGATGAATACTGTTTATTTCCTCAATTGTCTCAATTTCCATCAACAATTGTTATTAGGTATATTGTTACTTATTTAATATCCTATGCGCGATCTGCGTCTGCAATAAGCTGAGGGATGTGCGGCAGGGATCGATGAACTGAGTAATTATATCACTAAATGTCACTCGTAAACAGAACCGAATGTTGGAATGAAGTTATGATATTTTGATAAGTCTCTGTATTTCGACATTAATTAAATGGCTTAAAATCATCAAAAATGGAGGTACAAAAAAATAAAATAAAATAGATGAAATACCTGGTACCTACATATTGTTGACCAAATTCGTTTGCAAACAACATTATCGAAAGACAAATTCGATAAAAATTAATTTCAAAATGTACCAACGAGATCAATGTTTCGTAAATACCAGTTTTAATCAGGATTTATTTTCGATCAAAACCTGATGTATCGAAAGAAATCTTCGATAAAATCAATGAGCCTACGAGAACATTTTCTCGTAAATTCCAGTTACCAAGTTAACCAAGTGCCCCTTCGACAACCTCGAAGTAATAGAAATAAATATTACTTTATACCTATATCGTTAAAACTGCAAATAAAATATAATAATGGTAGAAAATGCCTGTGGCTAATGCGGACTTAATAGTCCGCCTCTGTACTTTGTGTTTGACGTGTTAAATAAATAAATAAATAAATAACACGTGCCTATAGAAATAAATTTCGATCAAAAACCTAATGTGCTTACGAAAACGTTTCTCGTAAATGTTCCCATTGAAAATTCAATAAAAAACGAATGTACTTACGAGAACATTTTCTCGTAAATTGCAATTCGATAATTTCGAAGTAATGAAGGTAATAATTGTCATGAAATCTGTTAAGGCTTTTTAATTTTGACTAAATCTTAAAATGTGTTTTGTGCTGTCATCAAAAACAAAATAAGAAATAAATACGATGTAATTCGATTACTTTTATTGTGAATCGGATCGAAGCCATTCAATACGATCCTAGAATCGTATCGCGTGGTCACGATTCGGATAATCCAAAGTATCGATGCAAGTATCGTACATCCCTAGCTCTGGATTGTATTAAAATTATAAGTGGCCGCTTTGCTTAGTTGACACTTAAAGGGGACTTATAAAGAAACCCTTGGTGAGACTTACAAGCTACAGTTTGTTTTAAGTGCTATGTTATCAGAACTCACAGAACTCTTTGTTATTGGCCGGATACGACCAATAAATTTGTTTCTTTTGTTAAAGCCAAAATAATAAGTTAAGCAGTTTGCTTATTTTAACTTCAAAAACTTTATTGTCCTACTTATGTTTTGGTAAAAATAAAAAGAATTTGTCGAGACAACCATGAAATTATTTTTACGAATATAGTGCACAAATATAGTGTTTATCTCGACTAAATTAAGAAAGGTTATTTTGATTCTCGGTGATACAGCAAGAATCGAAAATAATTACAATAGTTTTCTCTCTTAAAACTGTAAAAAGGCCGTTAAATAAATACACAATAGTGTCAGAGTACAAAATGCAACAAGTACCTTGCCTTAATAAAATTGACAACAAATGGAACCAAATATCTCACTAGAGAGGTTAATCTTTGGTGCCGATGTGGCAGTAAAGATCACAAATAATAGTCAGTGGCTGAAGCCCTGCAAATCATACAATTCGCATAAAAGATGGCAAAAAGGTCATAACCAAAACCATTGCAAAACAAGGTCCAATAAAAGAAAAAATGTTTACCTCTGGTCGGCCAAAACATAATATTTCTTAACCAGGCCAGAGCCATAGCAAAACCAGGGCAAATAAAAGAAAATGGTTTACCTCTCGTCAAATGACTAGAGTAGAATCAATAATGCCAAAAGATGAGGTTAACATGAAAATGATCATTGAATCTAACTGTAGATTTAAATGATAAAAGACAAAAAATCAAGTCATGAATTTTGATCACGAAGCAAAACTTATAGGCTACAACCAGCTACAACCAACAAACGACTCCAGACAGAACATTCATGGGTCGCTAAATGGTTCATTTTATTTAATTCTCGAGTAAAAGGTGTTAAGTCAATAACAAAGTTCAAAGTTTTTAAATTAAAAATCACTGTTTATGAAACAATTTCTCCAGTTGTCAGCTTTATACACGAGTTCCAATTCATATGGAGCAAAGAAAAATATTAAACAAGACGAACTGGTAAAATGGACATCAATAAACCTGGAAGTAAACCATTTGCTTGGGATGAATATATTATGAACTTTTCACGGATCATAAGCCTTACCCTGAGCCTAAGTTATATCTTGCACAAAATGTAAACTTTGAGAGTGACCTAAGGGACTTTCAAAGGCAAGCATAAAAAAGAACCTGGTCCATATTATCCCTAAAATGTATATTGCAGCATAGAATAGTAATTTAAAAAAAGACGCTGTAATATAAATAATTAAACATGAAGTTTAGTAACATGAAACTCATGAAACAGTTTAAAAGAGCAACCAAACTCAATTTGAAAACAAAATAATGCCTGAGTGGAAGCATTGTCAACTAGGACATTGAAGGCTAGACTACATACAAAGGTCTGTTGGCCGATATAGGTAAACAAAGACGCCGTAAATAGGTTTAGTCTCAAGACCAAACCCTCTAGTATAGTTAAAAGGCGTGAATTTCCTTCAGAAGCTTGTAGGAATAAAGTTTGATTTTTGAATCCACTGCCAAGTGGAGATTATCTTTTCGTGATGATCGACTATTACAGTCGATACAAAGAGATTGAAATCTAAATTATTCTTTCTCTCTACATATACAGGACACGGTAAAGTAATATTTTCTTAAACCGAATCCTGCAAGTATAAAACCTAAGTTTGACAGACAATTTTGTGTCTCAAGAGTTCGAGACATTCTATATAGAAAAAGGAATAAACAAGGTCCTTTACTAGCCAAAGAGTACTTACTCAACAAAGAGCTAACATACAAGGTCTTCTAGACAAAGAGTACTTACTCATCAAAGAGCTAAGATACAAAATCGTCTACTAGACAAAGAGTACTTACTCATCAAAGAGCTAAGATACAAGGTCGTCTACTAGACAAAGAGTACTTATTTAACAAAGAGCTAAGATACAAGGTCGTCTACTAGACAAATAATTCTTACTCACCAAAGAGCATCAGGGATATCCTTAAACAATTGAGAATTCATCAATGCGAAAATCAGCCTGAAAGGGTGATTTGTTATAGTACTTAATGATGCATATTAATACACCTCAACTAAACAAAAAGAAAAGAAAAACACCATCAGAGCTGTTTTATGCAACACCGTTCAGAGGTGAAGTGGAGATAAATAACCATAAACAGATCTCGAAGTTGATACAACCATTCAAAAGTTGAACAGATTTATTAAACAGAGATAGCAGAAAAGTTACAAATTGAGAATTGGGATTGGAGAAAAAGTACATGTAGAGAACATGATGAACGAAAATAATACACCTCCGTAATTTAATCCACACCGCAGCGTACTGAAACATAAGGTATGCTGAAACTGGTCAAGACTACCGACACATGACGAATATCATGGAACACCTAAAGAAGGTATAAATAAGAGCAACGAAAACTGGTCTATTGAAACTTATCGATCACAAAACGTAAGATAAAGTTACATAAATAAGAGTAACGAAAACTGATCAATTGAAATTTATCGATCACAAAACGGAAGATAAAGTTACGTACCGTATTTTAAAATTAAGCATAATGCAATAAATAAAGTAAGTTTAATGCTAAATAGTGCAGGTACTAGTATGTACCTAAAATGTAATTAAATTCTAAATGGAAATATTGTCATTGTACTTTAAAAGAATGAATGACTGAATTCTAAATGATGCTAAATATTGTAACTATTGTACTTAAAACTAATTTTATTAAAAAATTAAAGAAACAATGTATACGCCTAACATTGTATATGCCTACAATATTTGCACCTTGATTATGTCTTACCATTATAAATTTATCTGAAATTGTTAAAATTTTAATATTGTGTGCCTACGTTAACATAATTTGTATTATATGGTAACATAAAAGGAATTGTATTCCAGATATGTAAACTTAATATTATAACTATTACACCAATTAATATAACCTACACATTTTTGTAAAACATTTTAAAAGAGTAAGTATGGAGTTTCTTCCCCATTCTTCTCCATACAAACTACCGTAGCGAATGGGAAAATGAGGAAAATGAAATGAACTCATTTCCTTAAGTGACCTCTAATGGTCTAATTGAAATAAATATTTTCATATAAAAAGGAAGAGATGTGATATACTAATAAACGTAGCGTGACGCTTTACGGTTCCGTGTCGATTAGTCCTCCCTTATCCCGGACAGCGAGTGCACGTACCCTTAAAGTTGTTCATCTACTTACTGATAATTGAGTGGTTTTATTCTAAACCCTAACTAGTGTTACTAGTGAACACCACAGTTAGCATCACAGAACCGGCTCGTTTAAACAAGTAGCTAGGACCCCGGTGAAAAGACCAGAAAGGTACAACCGTAAATCTGAAAAAAAAAAAAATGAAATCATATAACACCCAAGTCTTCTTACGTGAGTACAAATGAGTAATCCGTATACCTTAACCCGCGGATAAGTCAAAGCCTTAACCCCGATTATTATGGGCATTACTTTGACAGGGTAATTTGTATTCCATCTTTATGATATCTATATTTATCTCCATTGTATTGCGAGTTAATTTTGTCTCTGTTGCACACCCGAGTTAGTTGAGACATAAGATTGTTATCATTCACGCCCAGACTGTACACGATCGTTACGTCATCTGAAGATAACCTGCAAGTCGTGAATCCTTTTGTTTTCACCCGAGGTATGGAGATGCGTCTTGTAACGTCTTCATACAAAATAAATTTTGATCAAGTCTTAATACTGGCTTCAGCAATTTTTTTAATAAAACGATTCAATGTTGTAGAATCAGGACCAAAATCAGATAAAAAAATTAGGCATCACACACAATTAGATCACAATCACAATGACAATCAGATCTTTAATAAAAAAATAAAGTAATGAAAATGCTTTATTACCATTTTAATTAGTTGTTTTCATGTAAAAAATAAAAAGAGGTTCATGCATATATGTATGCTACACTGCTACATAATGACTCATTTTATCAGCGAAATTAAAGAAAGAAAGAAAAAGTATTTATTAGACTCACACAGGACAAAACAAAAAAAAAAAGGGAGGAGATAACAATAGTGCAAAAATTATATAAAAGTAAACATAAAAAAGATAAAAACAAATTAAATTGGTCCTGTACGAGGCCAAAAGGTTACCTCAGCATAGTGCTGCTACATTTTTAAAATTATGCCCTTAATTAATTATGCCCTTTTATAGTTTGTTGTTAGTTATCTTAGTTTATTTAATCGTTTTTAATTGTAATAATGTTTAAAGTTAGTTTTGAACGTTATACATATTTTTATTAAAGGTATATATCAACAAAATAGAAAAGTTTCGACGAAATAAATATTTTCACAATTTGTGATATTTATTTTGTATGAAAACGCCACGAGTGCATCGTTCAAAGATTATTTATTCAGATTCTGACAGCAGTAGGTAAAACAATTTGATAGTTTCCCATGACCAATAAAAGCATCTTCGCAATGGTCCCGCGAATCACGCTGCCAATGAAGCAACAGATTCTTTGCAATCAAAAATTAGATAGACGAGCTGAGCACATCCGTGAATCTGATCTCGAATGTTCTAACAAAGTTCATATAAAGATAGCATCTATGAATGTATTGGCATTACGGAGAGACATGGTATTTGTAAGTAGATCATCGATAACTATTACAGTTACATCTTCATTTTACACACGCGAGGGGTCATTTAATACTCTAATATCTTATCATGCCTGTCCTGTTATTTGCTCCATGCAGGAGCTGATGGATGCAACTGAAAATGCCAAACTGTTCGCCAAGTTTTGGCCTGATTCAATGTAGATTGCCATCGACACGCTAAGAAGAAGATGTTCATGTTATATCAACCACTGTTTGTCATATCCACTTCTGGTTACATTTATAACATGACAAGGGCTCTTAAATCAAAAACAATTTGTAGTTGAGGGTCACACGAGGTGATTTGATGTGTAATAAATTCATTAAGAGGTCATACTTGACCATGGTTAGACGGTGTTTTAATTTATGGAGACGAATTAAGGTGGAGTATTTGAATAGATCTTAACAAAATGTGTTACATAGAAAATAAATACACAGAGAAACATAAATGCATATTGCCAATACATAATTGCTTTTTAGCATGTGACAAAGAAAGACTTAGGCAACAACGGGGTTAATTCAATGGCGTCTCACTCACCTCACGGGGCTATGCAAATTTATTATGTTTGCTTTTATCGGATCCTAGCGACAAACGCAGCAAGCATATATTTAGAAATAGGAAAATTTGCAACACTCCTATTTTGATTTAAAATCTTGTAAAGAAGGTTCTTCCCTCATAAACTTCTAGTTTTAAATCTGAACGATATATATACGACTGTTAAGGTCCATTAGTGTCAAAGGTACAAAGGTCCAATAAAACGGTCAAAAAACATGGCTAAGCGATAGAAAACGCATAGTCTCTCGACGCATAAAACTTGACCCACTCAATGGAATGTAAATATTTATATAGTTATGTAAAATAATGAGGTGTCATCTTGGTGCCGACAAACTGTTATGTCATTATAACCTTGTACTACATAATATTTGTGTATGTGATGATTATGCTTATTATTGGTGTTTTATGTCATTGTAAACTCACTGTGGTGTTCTAAAGCGTCTATATTAAAAGTTTGACCTAAAATGTGAGACGTATATTCTGTAAGGAAAGCGACGGGTGTCAGAGGTCGTCGGCGGTGTATGGTTCAACGGTTCAACAGACTGTGACGTAAGCAGACCGGTTGGGAACTAACCTCCGCTATCGAAGAGGATAAAATATATTCAAAAAGCTTTTGTAATCCACCTACATTTGTGGCAATGTGTCACAATATTTTGTTTGATTCGGGAGTTGTGGAAACCACAGCTCCCTCTACAGTCAATAAAGCTCAAGAAATAAATACATTAACTATTAATAGAATTGCACCAAATAATAGTCGCGGAACAATTCGTAACATAAGAGTGGGATGAGTCTGCGAGACTGATGTTACTCTTCATAATATGCTAGTCTCATCAGAAACCAATTGGATACAATGTTTAGAGCAAAATGTAAAACCTTGACCTTTCCATTGAATTTTCGACAAAGCGTCGTGGTTTGTACATTTATTAATAAATTAAATTCTCGCCCTAGGCACTATAGACCTTATTTATTCGTAAATACAATCTATTTTCATGTTTACGTTTTTACGAAATGCATCTTCAAAATAACTTCGGCCAATGAAAATGCCAAAGGCCGATTTAGTGGCTCCGGCTGATTGACATTTCCCATAACCTTAAAATAGCGTCCAAATTCCTTGAATTTTTCTTAGCAAATTATCGGTGGTTTGAACAATTATTTCCACTCGTTTAGACGTTGTTATAATTTGTTCAACATCAGTTCTTTGAACTAACGGCCAACCTTGAACTGATGTTAAACGGAAGATTACCGAGTATATCGTAATTTTGTAACTAAAGGCTGCAACTAAGAACCTATTGCCTAGCAGGCAATTTTACCGTAGAAATAATCTCTCTGGGGTCTGTCCCTCATGTCTGAAGATCGTGGTCAGCATCAAAGTTGTATCTGGAGCGGATGATCTGCCTCCACCGGTTTCTGTCCAGCGGGTCTCTTACAACCGTGTAAAATTTGGATGCCGAGTCTTTCATTTGGTCGGTCCATCTTGTTGGTGAAAGACCACACGGCTCTTTTGCCTTCGGTAATCAGTAAGTACCTACGTACAAATGCGTATAAGTCTACATCATGCATCTAGAAGAAGCAGAAGTAATAGAATTTAAGCCTAAATAGACTTAGGTATCTACATTCGCTCACTTTATGAGAGAAAGAATCTCTGGGTGTGACGGTTTTCAGCATCATCAGCCTATATTGTTCCCACTTCTGGGACACAGTTAAAAGATAAATAAAGCAGCATATTGTTTACACTATTATTTTACAGTCAGGAAAAACCATCATACGAAAACTTTATAGGCCAGTTAAAAAAAAAAATAAAAAAAATAACCAATTTCCGTACTTAAATAGAAATACATAAAAATAAAAAACTACTGACTTACGACCGAACCTAAATTATGAACGGTAATTGTTTATTCTATAACATCAGTAAATTTATCCTACAACACCAATGACCTACTAATTATACGCATAAAAAGCCTGTTTAGAGGTCGTAGGCGGCTCTTCAATAATGACCTACTTTATATCTCATTTAGTTTTTGCTATTAGCATACCTACACATCTTCATTACTGTTACCATTAATCCTGAACAACAAATTATAAAGTAAATGAACCATAATGTTTCTCAAAACGAAGTCATACAATAACATTGATTGAGTGAACGTTACTTAAACTTCGACTTGACAACTTAACGTCAGAAAAACTAATGACAGTCCAAGCTTTATGATGTCTAGCACTTTGTCTGCTCTTTGAAAAAGCTAGACGACATTACAGAATGGGTTCATGAGGGTCTTGCGTAAATGGAGACACTGTGCGCTCCACCCAATCAATGTCTGAACTTTCAAAAGAAAGCGGTGACTTACGACCGAACTATATCGGAATATCGTGAGCACACATCGACTTATACAATTATTATAATGCTTTATGTAATGCCTATTGACAGTGTAATCGCTTTTGATATCTATTGTGGCAGTAATGTAATGGATGCCTTCTTCTTATAAGCTGTTTAATGAAGCTATTACTCGCTAATGCGTCAAATACAGCCACGCCTTGCCTGCGTGGTTCTGGGGGGGTCAGTTTGCGCTAAAAAGTGACAGAAGTTGTTAACCTATTGCTTTCAAACACCGCATGACTCGTACAGGTCAAAACAAATCAACAGGCCGCCAGTTCTTGAAAGAATTCGTCATAAACAACAGATCGGAACGTCGTAAATCTGGCCCTTTACGACTGTGTTACAACTAACGTTTCCACATTAGCCATTATGTAATTGAATTGATATTCTAAATTTCACTAATATACCATTATATAATGTGTCAAAATCGTTTAATAATTTCACCAGTTTAAAGCTGGAACAAAATGTTATTGTAAAATGACAAATTAGTTATCTGTCTGAGCCGTTTCTCAAAGGCTGTTGTCGCAGTCTACTTACGTGGATAATGTATAGGTACCGTCTAGAGTTCAATTGTGACTGGGAAGAAGTGAAGTCGTGGGCAAAAGTCAGTCTTACTTAATATATTACAAGAGAAGCCAGCATGTAATCCTATCCATTCACTACAATGCGTCTTACATTGTGATTCATAACCGAACATGAAATCTTAAACTAGATACATTAACTTTTGTACCAAATAATAATGTAAATTAATGTTTTGTGAGTGCTAACTATTACCGTTACAACATTACAAGTAGGCGTTTAATTTAACTCTGCTACTGTTATGTAATCTTTATTCAAAAATTAACATAGTTTCCAGGGCAAATGTTACTTCGCCATGCACCCAGAGTAGTTATTATGTAGAAATATAATACAAAATTAATTTTACCATTTGTGGATTTGCCATCCTGCAAGTAGGAAGTGTCTGTCTTCAATTAATGTGAACTAGATTTACTGATGGCGATGTAACCTGGGAAATGAAACGAAACAGTATGAATGAATGTCACTTTATAATTTGATTTCAGGGAGTCCGTTTATTAATAATTCAAAATTATTTCGAAATTTTAGAGATGATGTATTATTACATTTCTCTATTATATGCGAGTGAATATGTACAATTTATGTTTTGTACACATTGGTAAACTAACAGATAATTCCCTCTTTACGTAAAGTAAGCGGTAATCCCAGTGGCGCGTTGGGCACCAGAATTTGGCATGGCTGGAGGACAGAGACACCCATAGGACAGCCCAGTTAAGCAGACGCCATACACAATAAAGCGAGCGTCAGATTTTTTTTTAATTTGGCAGCAAACCTACAGACAAAGCTTCAAAAAAAGGAGACAGATTTATTTGTACATATTTTCACCCTCATTCTTCAATAGCTATGAACCTCGAAACGTCGGGAATAGAAACAATAACAATATAAACAAACCTATCTGGTTTTCTTGCACTTGTGTTGAAAACGTGGGTTTTAAAGTCAAAGATTGAGACGAGATAAAAACCCATCGCCCACATGTGTATCTCTGGAATGTCACGCCAAATGAATGCGTTGACCTATTGCAGGCATGGGTCATTAGCCAAAATATACGAATTTTAATACACAAACTATAAAGTTACAAAGATATGTCTTCAAGAAACATTTGAAATGCAGTTAGGAATAATGAAAATTTTAAAAGGTCAGTAGCTGGCTCTTCCTACCCAATTTATTTTGGTGTCTTACCATAAAAAGTGGCAAACAACTTAAACATGATACTGTCTATGTATTCTTAAAACAAATATGAATCATGAATATGCACTTTTACGCATAAGCGTTATAATCTTATGCATATTTGTTTAAGAAGACATTAACGATCGCATCTGATGTTTAGTGTGAAATATAGCAATAATTAAGACATGCATTATAAGATGCTTAATGCATCCATTACACTAACTGACGATTTAGAATTACAAGTAGTTAATAAAACTGAATTAATGCACCCAATTCACAAGAAACAACTGCATACATTATGTGAGAACATCGTAACGTTACGTACATTAAAAAGTGAAATAATAGGGATAGCAACCTTTTGTAATTCATGTTAACATTGACATTTATACGCCTATTATTACTTACATAAAAAAATTGCATGGTAAAATTAAATGTTACACACATGAAGATACTAAAACAACATCGATTAAAAGCATGCAACAGACGTACCTTCATGCTACGTACACTAGTGTTCTCCACGGGCGATGCTGCATCTTTTGCTGTACGGTATACGGCAATAAGAAGCACCTTACTGGCCCAGCCGGGGTGTTGCAACGCGGTATTAGAAGAAATACTTACGTTGGTATATAAGAGAACCGTTTGAAGACGTAATCATCCCACACATCAAGTGTTCTCTGAAGAAGACAGCCGCAAGAAAACAAAGAAAATGAAATTGGTTAGTCCTGTGACGTCATGGATTGTGAAGTGAAAAGTGAACTGTGAAATTGGATTAACGGA
This sequence comes from Noctua comes, assembly GCA_963082995.1. Classification (NCBI taxonomy): domain Eukaryota; kingdom Metazoa; phylum Arthropoda; class Insecta; order Lepidoptera; family Noctuidae; genus Noctua; species Noctua comes. The sequence continues at coordinate 10,576,418 of OY720269.1, forward strand.
ATGCCTTTCTTTTCAGTTTGTGGTTCTTGCTTTGATCGCAGCCGCGTGCGCCGCTCCCCAACAGAACCCACAGGATGTTCAAATAGTGCGTTATGATAGCAACCCGGGAATCGATTCTTACAATTTCGCGTAAGGAATGCTCCATTATATTGCAAATTAAGAGTATAGGGAAACAATTGAATTTTGTTAAACTAAACACAAAACTTTTACAGGTGGGAGCTGTCAGATGGATCAAAGCACGAGGAACAAGGACAACTGAAGAATCAAGGCACAGAGAATGAGGCGATCGCCGTTCAGGGACAATACGCGTGGTACGGACCCGACGGCGTTCTCTACACTGTCACCTACATCGCTGATGAGAATGGCTTCCAACCTACGATCCAGCAGGGTCCAGGAGGAGTAATCCCTTCAGCGGTCGTTGCGTCCCTCTTGGGTTGAAAATTCCAAGGGTAGTTTAGGTCTCTGTAAATACTCCTGACTATGTATATTATATTTATATGCTAAGTCATTAATGTATATTATGTAGTTTATTAGGTAATAAAAGTACTGATTTTTATAAACATGACATGTGATTTTATTGGCCTGGCAATACCGTTTCCATAGAAAACTTTGAGAATATTATTGACAGGATACTGTGGTAAGATTTACGTATACGTATGAGCCTATTCCTAAACCTAAATAATCCTGAATAATTAAAAATGACTGAATAGAGAGTTATAGTTTAAAAAAGAAACCCGAAGATACGAGGGGTTTCCCAGTATTAAGTGGGTTGTGGAAGTCAGATAGGCAGTCTGTCCATGTAAAATACTGGTATACAGTTGTATCCGGTTAGACTGGAAGCCGACCCCAAAGTAGTTGGGAAAAGGCTAGGCAGATGATGAATCTCAATTGCTCATGTTTTCGGGAAGGTTTTCTCAAAACCAAATTGGGAATTGGTTTGTTCTAAATACTTAAATCCAGAAAAAAAACCGGAACATTTTCATATTATTTTCTTTTTATCTAGGGTTTTTTTTATTACACTTATCCCCTTAATTAAAATAACTGAAAATAAGCTATATATATATAGCTAATCTAAATCTGGAGCATTTCAATAATTATGCAAGCTACTGTGAATATTAAACTTAAGTTTCCTCAATCAGTGAACTGCATTTCTTCTTCAAACTTATATAACATGAGCTTCTTCCATAAGTTTGTTGACATCATGACAATGTTATATCACTCTTACATATACAAATAGGCCAAACATAATAAGATGAATCAGTATGAGTTTTGTATTAGTTACCTACGACATGATATCATAGCACTTTCATTGAAATGTTGGCATGTAATGAAAGCATTTCACTTATTTGGATTGGTTTTTTTTACGTTGTTTCATTAATGTATGTATATTTGTTGGTTTATACCTAGTAATTAATGCAAGGCTTGTGTTTAATAAATTATAAAAAAAAAGATTAAATATAGTAGGTACGCCGTTGTTAAAAATATAGGTTTTGTTCTTCTACGAGTATGTCCAACAAATGCATATTTGTTATTTTATGAATAAATATACAAATTGTAATGTTGCAAGGTTTTGTTTCGGTTGACAAAGCAGGCGTTTATTTTTCTGTTCTGTTTTAAATCAGTTCTCTTTTGGTTTTATCTTGCACGTTATTTTATCCTACTTTATTCGGAGACGGATTTCTGTAGGTCTTTTTACAACTTTTGTTCTTCCATACGTCTCTATACTAACTGTAATCAATTCCTGAATTCACTTATTTCCTGGCTACATTAATATTACCTTTTCGTTCATTATCAGCGGTGGCCCAGTGGTGGCGGCCCCGAATTACGAGCAGTAAGTCGTGGGTTCGAACCCAGGCAGGCTCATTACTTTGTGTAATTTATTTCATGACCGACCACTGCTCTTAAAACGGTGAAGGAAAACATCTTAAGGAAACCGGCATGTCCTAGCACTAAAAATTCGAAGACATATGACATCTACCAAACCGCACTGGGCCCACGCGCCACGTGGTGGATTATAGCCCATTAATTCCCTATCATAGAGAGTCTCAGCAGTAGTAACATTATAGGCTGATTATGCATTATGCAAGTAGGCATATATTAAATAAAGAAAGGTGATGACTTAGTAACATATGTAATTATTTCGTGTGCGTGGTTTTTATGTGACTTTATTCAATACCAAATAGATTTATGAATTTAATTTATAAGGTTGTCATACCAATTTTTACGATGTCGATTATATTACGAATCAATTCGAGTTTATCGAAATCTCTTAGGGATTAATACTTATTTGCATAATTCTTGAATAAACTGTTAAAAGTATTCGCTTATTATGTATCGTTTGTCATCTTCTTAGATGACATACGACTTTTAATAAGTATTGGCTTTATTATTCAGACCTTGAAAGGGGAATGGGCAGGTTCACCACAAGTACAACAGATATCACATTATTACCATTAAGGTACCTTTAGGACTTTATTGGAAAATACACTTTGGTTCGTCCCTCATAAAATTATAGTCTATCGATCTAATAATAATAATATGTAATCTGAGGAGGCTCTCGTTTGACAGCTGATCAAGGGCTTGATTCAGAAAGCAGTACTTCTGGACACGGCGCGTATCGTTAGGAGGTTCCTCTCTCAAGAGCCCTGACCACCGGTAGCTCTGACCCTGTTCCCGATGCCGGTGGGCTAATATTTTTCATATTTTAAATGTTTTTTTTTTCATACATGACAGAAATATTTAAAATAAATTATATGCATAGAAAATAAATAAAAGAATAATATGTAATATGTTGTTTGTATTAATTTTTATTTCAGGCAGTCACAGGTAGGTAATGGGTGCAGCACATTATTTTCTAGTTCATTATGTTTAATGGAGAGAGGGAAGGGAGGCCTTTGCCCTGCAGTGGGACACATCAGGCTCATAATATAATAGTAATATAATAATAATATAACAATATATTATTTTTAAAGTTCAATCAATCTGAATGCGTCTGTGAAATGAAAATATTATAAGGCGTCGCGTCGTAGTACTCCTATCTTCAAAACTTAACATTAAAATATAAGTACATAGAAGTAAATAAGGAGTTAAAGAATGTAACATTTCTTATCAGGTAGGTATTTTTCAGACCTCCTATTATTACAACCGACAATGGACTTAATACAAATTTATTATAATAACATTTATTAGAATGCAGCAGATTACTTATTTTGTTTTTTTAAACAAGTCATAAAAGATGACATTTGTGCATCCGGGCAATAAAATTGGAAAGGAGAGATCATTTATTCGTTGTCATCAATGTCAATATTTGAAATGGATCCATATTATTATAAACGAAGATAACCTAGACATTTGATAAGGTCGAGAGCCGTTTTTATACTCACAGGTGCCGAAATCTTGCAGAGAATTTGAAGAAATTCTTCAGATTTTTAACCCTCTGTTATCGTACCGAGGTTAGCTTCCGCAAAATGGGTTGCCATTCAAAACCTTTTCATTTCCTATGAAGAAAAAAAACGCCCGCACACGCAATATCACAAAAACTTAATTTTTAAACGAATATTAAAATATTTTATGCAAAATCAGCGACCGATTGCATATAATAAAGAACCATCTGCCGACTCAACCTCTAAGCTAATAGCTCAATTTAGACATTTGGCATTCGGAAGTATTTCATAATTGTCTCAAGGTATTTTTGCAAAATCGTTTAAAATATTCCATGAAAGTAAAAGCACTGGAATAATCACAAAAATACAATACATTTCTTCACATAAGCTGATGACATTTACTTTAAGAAAATTTCAACGTTACAAAGAGCTTTCTTCAAAGAATGATTTTTTAGCTAATTGAAATCACTGTCAAACTTAATTAGTAATTGTTCGATACACTAATTAACTCTATAATTACCATTGCGTTACGTTGAGTAAGGTTGTTCTAAAAAGTTTTGTTTATACATTGCATTAAGGGAATTACATTATATTAGGTAGATGTCAAGCGGTTCACCTTCTACGGGTACTACTTTAGCATAAAATCAAATCAAAAGTTGTGCTAGATATAAAGACCGAATTTCATGTGAGATTCGTCACTTCACCGTATTCATCCGTAAAATCAGCACTTCAAACATGAAATTGGTTCGTTTTATTTGTGTATTTTGTGTTAAACAGTGTTTAGTGCGATAGGGGAAAAATATTCGATAAATAATAGATATCGAAAAAAGTAAAAGAAAAAAAAACGGTTCGGATATTTTTCGCGCAATTTTGTTCTACATTTTCGCAACTCTTTTTCAAATATTTTTTCATAATCTTTACCAAAAGTGTTTTTAGTGACAATTAAATTTTGATCTAAATTAATATAAAATACTCCTCGTAAAATATAAAGGTTTTGTTTTAAATCATAGATCTTAAGTTCAAATATCTATCACCAACAAACAATTTTATTAAAAAGTCAATGCATTTTCGGGTGCATTTACGTCTGGATTTTAATTCAACCGTTATAATTTTCAAAGAACTGCCGTTCGATTAGATACAAAATCAGTAACGAAAAATAATCTTTTCGGAAACCTCCCTGTTCCCAAAGTGCTGACAGTTTGGGACAGCCAAAAACTGACTTTTTGATAAGCTCTCATCAACTACCCTAAAACTCTGTACTCCGACATTTTTTAACAATTTAACATAAAAAATAATAAGTTAAAATTTTAAATCCGCTTCTATTATTTACTTTTCATATTTTGACTGCTGTCAATACCGCAATTTTGTCCTGATTAATAGAGTCTATTTTCTATTTTACTTTAGACTTTGGCAGAATAGTCGCCATCGACTTTGCTTGCATATTAAGAAAAAAATAATAGTATCTTGGTACATTGCTATCCAATGACTAATATTCAAACTTTTAGTGTTAACTTTGAGGAATATTAAAATTTGAATGTAGAATTAGCTTCTTCTAATTCCCAACTTTTACTTGCAGATCGTAGTTCTCTGCTTGGTCGCGGTGGCGTTTGCTGCCCCTGCCCAAAAAATCAACTACTCCCAAGACAATGTACAACTTGTCAGGTTTGACAATGACAACGTGGGACTTGGAAACTACAAATACGGGTGAGTCTTACCTTATTTTTAACTGACTACTAAAAAGGAGGAGCTTATGTATTCCACTTCGAGATTATTGGGCCGATTTACATAATTTCTTTTTCATTTGGTAGAGGAAGCCCACACGGTAGTCCCATATACATTTTATTATTAGAGTCCCTTAATACCTATTCTTCTAGTTACATGTAAAAGGAAAATGCCCAATTTTGTACTGGAGTTCGGCTGTTCTTGCACCTCGACTGAATCAAAAAAAAAAAGGAAATGTAGAGTGCGGCTTATTTATATGTAATATTAATATATTCGATGGTTCGGACATTTAATGTTCCAATTATTGTAATATCGCGCTACGATCACCGACGAAAAAGCAAATGTGGATTGCAAGCATAGTGCACAATAGGAATCAAATAGACAATAAGTTAATAATAACAGAAACCGAATCTATCAATGATGAAGATGATGAAAAAAGTATCTAAAACTAAATAGTCCAATGATCCTAACAACATCAATTTTATTTCCAGCTTTGAACAAACTGACGGCCAGGCTCAAGAGCAGCAGGGAGAGATCATCAACGAGGGCAGGGAAGACGAATCAATTGTCATCAAGGGATCCTACACGTGGGTCGGACCCGACGGTGTGACCTACCGTGTCATCTACATCGCCGACGACGAAGGTTTCAAGCCTGAGATCGAACAGGGACCCGGTGGAGCCGTGCCCGCCGCCGTTGTGGCGTCGCTCCTTGGTTAATTAGACTTTGTTATTTAATCTTTATTATTACCAAAAATATGTATGAATAGATATTATTATTAAAAAATGTTAAACTATTTTGTGTTTGATTTTGAATTCTGTCGCTTAAAACAGCTCAAAATGTAAATAAAAAGATCGTAGGAAAAAAAACCAATGTGGGTCAGAAACTGCAATAAATATCTGAATTAAGGCAACAGTGATTTAACATTGGCGATTATATTTCAATGCTCTTCCCGATGTTGACACTGATAAAATTTTACTATAGGAACACATTCGTGATGCATCGACTTTAAAAACATAATGTTACCAGAGACAAAAATTATACCTAACCTTAACGGGTAAGTATTACGACATTGTTTACTTTAGCAATAATGGCATGATTTATTACTGTCTTGTTCAAACTGTTACTGTGAAACCCTTATATTTATCGGGCTGTTGGCATTTCTGCGTATAAAACGATGCGCAAGAGAACCTTACGCCCACATGTTATTACCATAGATACGACGCCAACATATTTTTAATAAGGTTGCCCCGTTGGTCTTGAGGACAAGCGCGACTGCTGAGCGCGAGTCCAGGTTTCGATTCCAGGGTCGGGCGAAAGTGTTATTGGGTTTTTAGTGCGCTTTTTCTTTTAGCAGTTGTTGGCGATGTACCACTCTCGTGCTTCGGAAAGCAGGTTATGCCGTTGGTCCTGCGCCTGATCTCACCCAGTCGTTTCGGATTGCCGTCCCATCGTACTATAAGATAACAGAAACAGAGAGTTTACCTGTGTTAAATTTTTCTTGCGTACTTGATTAATATTCGTTGGCATTAGCCCAGCCCTTCTGAATCTCACACTTCACAGTTTTAAAAAAGAATGCACCTTTTCTTTTGAAGGTCAATAACGATAATTGAGATCGTAATTCGCCAAATCCATAAATCTAATACGGAATCGTACCAATAACACTTGTCATAAAAATAATAGGGTAACATACTACAATGTTAAGGTATGCCGAAGGGTCATTGCGAAAACATTAATTAGTTTATGCCGCCTTAAAGTTGACGCAACGGTTTTTGCTGTAACTTTAGTTGTACGTATGAGTACGTCTTGCCCATGGCTTTTCTTTGAAATAACAATTTAATAAATCTGTTTTATAATTGATTATAATAAAAGCATCAAGTTATAATATAAAGGGTGTAAATAGACCCTTAACATAACCGAAAGGCACTAGTTCTCCCCGTCTTTGCGATCATTTTTTTGTTCTAGACCATATCTGGAAACCTTCTAGTTACGGAGATATTGGGGGTCAAAGTTCCAACATTTTCACAAGTTTTTTTTTAAATCCATGTTTTTAATGTAAGATTTTTACTTTACACACCTCCACGAACCCCGTACTATTCAATCCATCCATCAGCACAATGCTTTGAGTACTTTCCATCGAGTCCTACCGTAAAACGTGATTTTTCACCCCAAAAAAAAAGTCGATTCCCAGCAATAATTTTTGCGTAAAGTTACTTAGTTTGATGTCTATTGACGGCTATGTGAAGGGTCTGTTTACACCCTGTATAATGCTATTATTCCATCAGCCCATAACGCCATTGCTGAGGCACGGGAGTCGTCTTTGTGGGTGATAAGTTGATAACCCACCTATCTGTGGGTTACCCACCCCGCGGGCCCAGTGCGAGTAGGTGAATGTAACATGTGTTCGACCTTTTAGTTCTAGGACATACCGATTTCCTCACAGTGTTTTCCTTCACTGTTATAAAGCATACGCTTCCTTCACTGTTTTTGAAGCATACGCTTCATTCAATTGGTAGATTTTTTAAAATTAAGCAGGCTTTGATTCTTTTACTTCTATTAAATGGTAGACATATAAACCAGTATATACAGGGTGGAAGGGAAACCGACGCGAAAACGGTTACCACGTATTCAGTACATCATTCTGAGCCCCCCCCCCCCCCACATAGAATCCTTCATCGGTTATTTAAAAAAAAAACAGCTGTTCCATACATTTTAACCGTGTAGGTGTTGCACTTTTGTAGGAAACAGCTGATTTTTTTTAATAACCGATGATAAATTGCTATGTGGGGGGGCTCAGTATGATGTACTGAATACGTCGTAATCGTCTTCACGTCGGTGTCCCTTCCACCCATTATTTATCAATAGGTATTTTTTTTTGTAACTGTAGTGATATTATAATTATGGCAAACATAAGCTATTTAAAGCTGAAAAGCACATCACTGTTTTAAGCTTTCACGGTTTACAACTAAACTTATACTGTCACTTCACAGGATATCTTCTTCTTTCTTCTTCTTATTTATTTTCCATCCACCCGCATTCTCCAGTCAACCCGCGATCATGGCGCTTGCAACAGCGCCGAAATATCGGGGGCTTAAAATAATGAACAATCACGGAAGATATCCCCTAAGTGACAGTATAAGTTTTGAATAGCACATTTTATAAATAATATTCACAAACTGGCCAATTGGCCATCCACCAAGGACTAAAACCGAGTAAACTCTGCAAGTGCTTCGGTTAGATTTTTTGTCATTGAATCGGAACGCGTGGTGTAAGTTACGTTAAGTTTTCGTTCACCTACGACAAATGCCTACTGGCAATACATTGTTGAACCGATCGATATGAAAGTTGTTATTCGTTTATTTAGATCATACTAATCTCTTATTTCGTAAGTGGTATGGTGTATATTACTATGTTGTTATTTCTTAAGCCATGTATGTTTGTAATAACGGAAAAAGTAACTCTTACCACTAATTTGTATATCCGGAGTTCATATATATAAGTAACCATTAAAATGGCTATTAAAAAGTGGAACACTTATAGAAGCTGTAATTTCACTTACATGTTTTACAAACATATCTTCTAGGAGCATTGCTAAAGAAAACATTAGATTACTTCGATAACACTCTATCTTAATTAGTGGAATGTTACATAATTGCGACAGATCAAGAAGTAAATAGCCACACGAAAAATAAAACAATTGATTCTATTAGCAGCTAGACCTATCGAAATCTGGAACTCAGTTTGAGTAAATTCTTTTTTTCACGTGAATATGACAAAGGATCAATTATACAGAGTAATACTGACGCTCTAGAAAACATAAATTGTTGAATGTTCCATTTTCTCGTACTGTAGCTCGATTCACCTCCACCTTCCCTATACCGCGTGCGGTGACGATGCCTAACGCACTCGTGGAGACCAACACTGGCTTGGACTTGTTTGCTGATGAATGGAAAACATAATGTTAGAATGTTTGTGGTTCTGTGAGAAGACCGAGTAAAACTACTGACCGAGTATTGGCTTGGCTTATGCTGCACTAAATGTAATAAATAAATAAATGACAAAGAATTAGACAGATATAAATAGATACACTACGATATAAGGGAAACACCCAAGGGAAACCCAATTCTGGGTTAAGCTCGCCTTTGTACGTATGCTACATTATTGCAATTTGTATGTAACTTTTTTAATTTTTTTTTATTTTGTGTGCAATAAAGAATAAGAATAAACACTCTAAGCTAACAGGTTAAAGTCATCACTAAAATAAGAATGTTAATATTTATTCAATGAGTATCTTTTGAGGTTTGTAGGTACTCTAGCTCAAGGTGAAGAGAATTAATCGGAAGATTCACAGTTGTATTTCCGGAGTACGAATCTTGCATCCAATTTTATATGCAGATCCATAATTATCGCTGTTGAATTGGGAGCTCGTGGCTAAATAAAAACCTTCAGATTAAGCCGCGCTTGCCTGGGTTGGTCCGTGGATAGGTGGCCACCCATTTCCTACCAAGTTCCCTCCGCGCCTCGGAAAGCACGTTAAGCCGTTAGATCTCTGACAGTTGCGGCAGGTAGTCAGTGGCCCGAAAGTCTGACAACCAGTCTTATCAAGGGGTATCGTATTACCTAGTACTAACTGGGTTGTGGAGGTCAAGTAGGAAATATGAAATACTGGTATTCAGCTGCATCCGGTTAAACTGGAAGCCGACCCTAACATAGTTGGGGAAGGTTAGGCAGATGATGAATTATCGCCTTGCTCATCAGGGAATAATTTTAAAAACAATAAAATAATAATGGCTTTAAGTCCTTACCTCTTCCGATGATTATGGACACTTATAGTCGGACATACAGGAAGAGGCACCCTGGTGCATGTTGTTTGCCGACGACATTGTTCTTGTTGGTGAAGATGGACCTGAGATCCAGAGCAGACTGGAGAAATGGCAACAGAAGCTGGAAAATGTTGGTTTGAAAATCAGCAGAAGTAAAACTGAATACATGTTCTGCGATTTCGGAGGTCTCCAGTTCTGGAGCCATAGCGCTAGATGGCGCGCTTCTTCCTGTCTGCTCCGACTTTCGGTATCTCAGTCCAGTTGTGCAAAGTAATGGCGAAATAGATCGTAGTGTAAAGCACAGAATTAACACAGGATGGATGAAATGACAGCAGGTCACGCGAACAATCTGCGACTCCCGCATTCACCTTAAACTTAAGGGGAAGATTTATAAAACAATGGTTAGACCTGCTGTCTTGCATGGATCAGAATGTTTCCCCACAAAAGGTATGAAAGGCATTTGCATGTGGCTGAGATGAGAATGAATGGGGGATGTGTGGTGTTACGCGAATGGATAAAATAAGAAATGAGCATATAAGAGGAAGTCTGAAAATGGCGCCGGTGACTGAAAAGTTGTGTGGTAATCGGTTGTCGTGTCATGTGATGCGGAGAAATGAAAATGTGAAGAAAGTTTTGAGTATGAATGTGGATGGGTATAAGACTAGAGGAAGATCAAAGAAACGATGGATGGACTGTGTTAAGAATTATATGGCAAGAAAGGAGGTGTCTGATGAGATACACATGCGTGGTGGATTATTTCCCACGCACTGTCGCAGAGAGGAGGCCCGTGTCCCAGCAACGGGAACGTTGTAGACTTGAACGCTATACACTATCTGGCAGAAAGAAACACATGACGACTACAATATAATCATTCCTCAACCATCCCCAGCTCCACGGAAACATCAACACCACCAACCATTCTTTATTGCTGTTAATCACAAGTAACAGTCACAATTTTGAAAGGTCCTCATCGAAGACAGTCTGTAAAGGTGCCGAAGTTTGTCCTTTAACCGTCGTCAGTACACAAAACATAATAACGAGATAAGCATTAACCAATAACACACCTGACGAATGCTTGATGATTTTTATGACGTAATACATTATTTAGAATAGTATAAAACATGAGTTCAAATAACTTATGAGCACATAGTTCACACGTGAATTCGATAAGTATACATATCGTTATAGTGATCATGAAATTGGTCAGTAGCTCCGTTGTGGTAATTTAAATAAAAATGTTATTATTGTGAAAAGTGTTTTTAATACAGTGTTTTTACTTTCAGTTGGTGCTTTGTGCGTTAATATCTGTAGACGCAGTGGTGGGCGTGGTGCTATCTGCCCCCCAGAATGCTCAGGATTCAGGTGTTCAGCTATTGCGATATGATTCGGAAAACGATGGGCTTGGCACCTACAGTTTCTCGTAAGTTATATACCTACGTCAATTTTCTGAAATTCGGTTATGGCTGCTGCACACTAGTATTTTCTTGCTAGTTTCTTTTCATGGCTTGTGTTTTTCGCATTTGCAAATAATAACGGAAACTCATTTGGATCTCGCTCTCTCATTTAAATAAATGCGTTTTTGTGATGTGTGTGTGTGTATGTGTATGCTAGAACATTGCATTTAGAATTGTTCTTGCTTATTCACAGCTACGACCAAAGCGATGGCTCGAGCCGCAATGAGGAAGGAGTTCTGAAAAACGCAGGAGCCGAAAATGAATTCGTCGCAGTGAAGGGTTCTTACAGGTGGACCGGTCCCGATGGTGTTATCTACGAAACAAATTACATAGCTGATGAAAATGGGTTTCAGCCTACTATCGAACAAAGTCCACCAAGCGGACCATTACCCGCGGCGCTCGTTCAACTTCTTGGTTGAAACGTTGTTTGTCACAGTTTTTTTTTTAAATAAAATTATATAAACATGTTTAACAGCATTATTTCGTCCTTTTCTTGAGAATAAAATTAACTAGCGAAATCTGGTATATTTAATGGGTACACCTCTGTCTAACTCTTTGGGGATTAGAGACGTGCAGTTATGTTTCTTGAGAATGAAAATATTTTTCGACACAGGTACTTAGGTCAGGTTTAAAGAAATGTTCGACTAACCAAGGCTAACCTACGCATGCTAAAGACGTAAATAATATTATTTAACAATTCTCGTGACATTTGATCTCTGACATTTAATTTTATAAAGTACATTAATCACATCGGGTTTGGGTGATCATGATCACACACTTATACCATTATTGGAATCTTAAACGCCTTTTTCTAAAGATATTGTGACCTTCCTATTTAAGGTCGCCATAACAATGACACTGATGTCGTAGATTACAAGGGTAGTATTTAAACGAGCGAAAATAAGGTGTCAAAAATATTGAAAATGGGCTACTGAAATACTAAGTGAGCGATAAACAGTGGGCGAATACAAATGTTTAAAACAGCGACTTGAAAATACAAATTTGAGTTACTAGTTGTTCAATACGATCAGTGTGATAATTCAAGGACTCTGAAAAAACCTAAAACAAGGTTATTAACCACTAGATTGTAGATAAGGCGTTGTCGACGTAGCCGGGGCGTAGGCGGGCTCCTATTTCTGTTTAATGTAACCTAACACGAAGGGGATAGCGGGGTCTAGTGAGCGAGCGAAGTGAGCAAACTAAGACCCCGGAATCGAACCTAACCTGTCTGAGTCGGGGTGCCACAAGTCTCTCTCAGACTTCGCTCGCTCTTGCTTCCTATATTCTCCTTGCCGCCGATAAATAATGCTAATGCTGTATTATGCTTGCTTGCCGATTAATAATTTCCCGATTACAAGTGGGGCGCCAAAAAATTATTTTCTACCCTGTAAATATTTTTTCTTATCTTTTTTCTTTAATTTCTGTACCTAATAATATTTACAATGATAGGCCAATTCAAACTCAGCGGCCACCAATAGCACGCCACATGAAAAACAAAGTTATGTTTTAGTCTGAATTGTATAAAAGATGAATTTAATAACTAATGAGCACATAGTTCACAAATGGATTCGAAAAGTTAACATCGATATCATGAAATTGGTCAGTACATCTTTTCTGATTATTTAAAAATGAGATTTAATTGTGAAAAGTTTTATTAATAGTGCGATTTTATTTTCAGTTGGTACTTTGTGCGTTAGTAGCTGTGGTGGGCGTGGTGCTAGCCGCAGCTCAGAATGCGCAGTCGCCTCGGGCGGTAGTCGCTAAACTTCTCGGTTAAAACTTTGATTGGTACAAAGTTTTTGAAATTATTAAAAAAAAAAACAATTTTATTAGTTTGTCGTTTTCCTGTGAATAAAATATTTTTCTCATAGCACATAAGTGCAAAAATGTTTTGCAGAAGAAAAGCTCGATTGTGCTATTTGTGAAGATGCATAATAAAATCATTTAGCAATTCTCTTGGCAGTTGATCTAAGGCGCGATTTATACAGAAACGGCGTAAAGTGAAGGCGCGGCGCAGGCGCAGCGCAGGCATGATGCCGCTTCAAAATATTTTCATACAAAATGTCCGTTCTACGTAATTTTAATTACACTCCAGCAGCGCAGCACAGGCACGCCGTTCTCTCGTTTCTTTATGCGATGGATTCCAGTCCGGGGAAGCGGAAGTCTCACTAGATCCCAGGCGTTGTCGATTCGGTGACCGATTTCCTTTTACTGTTTGTATCGAAATAAACTAACTGGCTCAAGTAGATGCACCCATCGACAGAGTTTATTTCCTGTCCATCTACCTCGACCCAACTTTTAGTGTTATCAAACAACGTTTTAGTTTTAGACCGATTCGTGGCCCACCACACACCCACCACCCACCGCAGTCCCACCTTAAGGCTAGTTGGGTCAGGTCTTGGAGCATCCCGAGGAGGCCCGGGTGTCCAGACCCATCAAGACGGCTGAGGTGCGCGTCGATGGGCTGGACGACTCTGTTTCCCCGGAGGAGGTGGTGGTGGCCATAGCCCGGAGCGGCGGATGCCCGCCAGAAAATGTGCGGGCGGGCGAAATCCGAGTCAACGCTGGTGGGCTGGGCACCATCTGGGTGCGGTGTCCGGTGGCTGCGGCGAAGAGAGTTGCCGACGCGGGACGTCTTTTGGTGGGCTGGGTTTCAGCAAGAGTGAAACTCCTGGCACCCAGGGCCATGCAGTGTTACCGGTGCCTGGAGAAAGGGCACGTCCGGGCACTGTGCACTAGCGAGGCCGACCGCAGCGATCTGTGTTATCGCTGCGGTCAGCCCGGCCACAAGGCGTCCCAGTGCTCCGCGGAGCCGAACTGCAGCCTCTGTGCGGCTGCAGGAAAGTCCGCGGGGCACAGAACTGGCGGCAACGCTTGCAGCGCGCCCAGAAAGCGCAGCAAGCGTTGGACCAAAGCTACGGGGGCCGCACCCCCTAGCACCTCTTCGGCCGACTCCCGGCCTGTGGTAGGACGAGGCGCCGACGAAATGGAGTGCCAGTGATGGCGCTGCATTTCCTCCAGGCGAACGTCAACCACTGCACCAGAGCTCAGGATCTCTTGGTCCTGAGCATGGCGGAGTGGTCGATAAATGTGGCGGTGGTCGCTGAGCCGTATTTTGTCCCCGCCCGGGATAACTGGGCAGGGGATCTTGGCGGCCTGGTGGCCATCATCGGCGCGACTCTTGTCGACGTATCCCGGGGTCACGGTTGGGTTGCCGCCCTTGTGAACGGGATCGTCACGATCGGGGCATACTTTTCGCCCAACAGGAGTCTCGCCGACTTCGAGAGTTTCCTTGTGGAGTTGGGAGCCGTCGTCGGCCGGTCTCATCCTCGGCCCATTTTGCTTCTCGGTGATCTGAACGCCAAGTCTGCGGCGTGGGGATCCCCGGTCACAGACCCGAGAGGCGATGTGCTAGGGGAGTGGGCCGTTACGACGGGCCTGGCTGTCTTAAATCGGGGTTCGGCCTACACGTGTGTGCGGCAGCGGGGTGGATCCATTGTGGACGTGTCGTTCGCTAGTCCCGCTGTCGTGCACCGTGTTCGTGATTGGCACGTGGAAGCGGAGGTGGAGACGCTATCGGATCACCGATACATACGCTTCGACGTCTCCACCCAGACCGCTGGAGGTCGTAGCCAATCGGCCCCCCGAAGAGACGGCCCGCGTTGGGCGCTGAAACGCCTCGACAGGGAGGCTCTCGAGGAAGCCACTATCGTCCAAGCCTGGATCCGGGAGTCGGCTACCGTCGGTCCCGTCGACGTCGAACGGGAGGCGCAGTGGTTTAGCGACGCGATGACGCAAATCTGCGACGCGTCCATGCCACGCGTCTCCTCTCTGTCCGCAAGGCACCGCGTGTACTGGTGGTGCGTCGAGGTCGAGCGGCTGCGCGTCGCGTGTGCAGACGCCAGACGCCCGTACACGCGGTGTCGGAGGAGACGTCTGCGGGATCCCGACGAAGAAGCCGCGCTGTATGAGGTGTACCGCGCGACGAAGGAGGCTCTGTGGCTGGCCATCGGCGAGTCGAAGACGCGCTCCAGAGAGGAGCTGTTGGCGACCCTAGACGGGGATCCGTGGGGGCGCCCTTACCGCACGGTCCGAGGGAAGCTTCGGCCGTGGGCCCCCCCGCTAACGGAAGGTCTCGAGCCGCAGTTTCTGGAGCGAGTGGTCTCGGCTCTCTTCCCTGAGACAGCCGAGTACGAGCCACCGCCGATGGCTCTGCCCACAGCTGCAGAGTCGGAAGAAGAAGAGGAGAGCGAAACCGTCCCAGAGGTGACACAGGCGGAGATGAGCGCGGCCGTGATGCGGCTCCGGGCAAAAAACACTGCTCCGGGGCCCGACGGAGTGCCTGGTCGCGCTCTAGTCCTCGCCCTGAAGGAGTTGGAGCCCCCACTGAGGGGACTCTTCTCGGCGTGCCTTGAGCGGGGTCAGTTCCCTAGCAGGTGGAAGACTGGTCGACTGGTCCTGCTCAGGAAGGCGGGGCGCCCGGCGGATTCGTCGTCGGCTTATCGGCCCATAGTGTTGCTGGACGAGGCGGGCAAGATGCTCGAGCGTGTCATCGCAGATCGCCTCGTCAGCCACTTGTGTACAGAGGGGCCGAACCTAGACGACAGCCAGTTTGGCTTCCGGCGTGGGCGCTCTACCATTGACGCCATCATGAGGGTGAGAGTCCTGGCGGAGGAAGCGGTGTCCCAGGGTGGGGTGGTGCTGGCGGTGTCCTTGGACATCTCCAACGCGTTCAACACCCTGCCCTGGGGTTGCATTAGGGAGGCCCTGCGATACCATCGGGTGCCTTCCTACCTCCGCAACATTGTGGGGGCTTATCTGTCCGGACGGTGTGTCACCTACATGGGACGCGACGGCACGGGCCGTCGCGAGATGTCGTGCGGTGTTCCGCAGGGTTCGGTTCTGGGCCCACCCCTGTGGAACATCGGATACGACTGGGTTTTGCGGTGCGAGCTCCCGCCGGGAGTGGACCTGACGTGTTATGCGGACGACACGCTGGTCACGGCTCGGGGGAGCTCGTACAGGGAGGCAGCGTTGCTGGCTACGGCTGCGGTCTCACAGGTGGTGAGCCGCATACGACGCCTCGGCCTGGAAGTGGCCCTCAACAAGTCGGAGGCCATTGCTTTTCATGGCCCCCGACGGGCGCCGCCGCTGGGATCACACATTGTGGTCGGTGGGGTCCGGATCGCTGTCGAGTCAACCATGAAGTACTTAGGATTGGTGCTCGACAGCCGTTGGGACTTCGGCCCCCACTTTCAGCGGTTGGTGCCCAAGTTGATGGGCGCGGCGGGCGCGCTGTCAACGCTGCTTCCCAATCTGGGGGGCCCGAGCACCGCCTGTAGGCGGTTGTACGTGGGGATCGTGCGATCGATGGCCCTTTACGGGGCCCCGATTTGGGCGAAAGACCTGACGGCCCGCACTATCGCGGTTCTGCGCAGACCGCAGAGAGCGATGGCCGTCAGGGTCATACGGGGATATCGCACGATCTCCTACGAGGCGGCTTGTGTACTGGCCGGATCCCCGCCGTGGGACCTGGAGGCGAAGACCCTCGCGACACTGCACCAGTGGCGCGAGGAGGCCGATCATCGGGGCGAGAGGCTGGTGCAACGACAGATAACGCTGTACCGGTCTCAGCTCCGACAGGTCATGGTGGCGGAATGGCGGGGGAGGCTAGAGCTCCCTACCGCCGGCCTCGACACAGTCGAGGCGATCCGGCCAGTACTCGACGACTGGCTCGGGAGGAAGCACGGCTCCCTGACGTTTCGGGCGACGCAGGTGCTCTCGGGGCACGGCTGCTTCGGGAAGTACCTGTGTCGCATAAGCAGGGAGCCGGACGCCCGGTGCCATCACTGCGTCCACTGTCTGGAGGACACGGCGCGGCATACGCTGGCCGAGTGCGCCGCGTGGGATGAGCCGCGCCGTGCGCTCGTTACGGACGTAGGAGGAGACCTGTCGCTGCCGACCGTCGTTCGCTCGATGGTCGGCAGCGCAGAGTCCTGGGACGCGGTGATGTCCTTCTGCGAAACCGTCATGTCGCAGAAGGAGGCTGCGGAAAGGGAGAGGGAGATGACGAGCTCCCGCCCATCCCGCAGCAGACGCACCGGGCGTCGGCAGAGGGCGGACAACGCCCTCTTCCGGCCCCCCTAAACAGGTCCAGGGGCGACGGATTCGGGGACATCCGTCGCCCCCGATCACACTGGACCCGAGACGGCGGCGCGTAGTGTTCCACGCGCGCCTCTCTCAGACGTAACGGGGGGAGTTTCACACCTCACTCCCCCCCGGGACGAGGCCCGCAGGTCAAGCGGGCCGGCACCAGTCCGGGGCAGCGGAAGTCGCATCAGATCCCGTTGCCCCCCGACGCAAGTGTGCGAGGGAACACCGGGGTGGTTTTTAGTCAGTTTGAGTCTGACAGACCCCTCCGCCCGCCCCAGGGCGGAGGACATCCGTGAGGATTTTCCACCCCGACAAAAAAAAAAAAAAAAAAAAGGTCTTGGAGCATGCTGTGCAAGAGCTGTAGGAGCAAAAAACTAAAAAACTATATTGACGGCAAATCTGAGGTTAATCAGCCTCTAATTGCCGACTTCATTGCCCTTGGTCTTCCACGAGGCTGCCAATGTCCGAAATATCTCCTCGAGTGTGTTAACAATTTTGGAGACAGCGGGTCACCCTGTTTAATTGGTGGCGATGGCAATGGGACATTCAAGGCCAATGAGATAAAATATATAATACCGGTATTAAAATGTAGTTTCACATAAAACTCTAGGACCATGGGGTCCGAGTGTTCAGTCTTTTCAAGGACATTTCAAAACGCTTAGTTGACACTTCCCGTGACCCAAGGGCTGGCTTTTACCTTGGCCAAAGGCTTAGCGTTGCCATACAACCTGGCAATGCCACCAGTCTCTTGGGTACATTACCAGTTGACAGCGTTGAGGAGGAGTTTAAGTTTATTGTTAAGTTAGTCACTTTAATTTATAAATGTATATAAGATTAATAAATAAAAATTTAAGTTTCAGATAAAAATCAACAGTTTTTCCTAATTGCTGTTAATTACTCGTTAAAGTAAACATTTTGAAAGAACCCATCACTCAAAGACATCTTCTATTGTTTCGCTACTCGCTTCAAGGTACTGGTCAAGTAAGACGACATAAGTGCAACCCAACCAATGAAATATCAATGGTCATGATTACGAGTATGTTGTAATGACATGTTTGAAATGGTATAAAACCTGAGTTCAGAAAACTAATGAGAACATAGTTCACAAGTAAATTCGATAGGCAGTCATCATGAAATCAGTCAGAAGATGTTTTGTTACTTTTTTTAAGTTGTGTTATGTTGAAAAGTGTTGTTAATAGTGCGGTTTTACTTTCAGTTAGTGCTTTGTGCGTTAGTAGCTGTGGTGGGCGTGGTGCTAGCTGCCCCTCAGAATGTGCAGGATGTTCAACTGTTGCAATACTATTCGAACAATGATGGACTGGGCACTTACAGTTTCGGGTAAGTTGCCTACGTTTACCATTCATACCATGGGGGTTATCATAGGCCAGCACCCCTCCGCAAAATAATTTCAATCACAATCCGAATGATTTTGAAATAAATTCCTACTGCTTCATCTTTGAAAACTTCGCCTGTTCGACAATTTACATAACGCAATGAATGTTGTGAATTGACAAAACGAAAGGCATTGAAATTGTAAGTTTGTTACTCAGTTACCTACTGGTCAATATTAAACATAGAGTGAGGAGTTATGGGTTTTTGCACCATATGTCGCTGCCGCCAGAATTATAACTCGTCGACTTGCCCGATAACTTCATTTCTTGCTTTGCAAATATATTTGGCAGTAGTCCCCCAGTACTGTCTTGCTTAAGTTTCCATGTGGTATCAATATTATAAACCTATAACATATTATCTCCAATAAGTATAATTTTAAACTTAAACATACTTTTTTATTCACAGGTATAAACAAAGCGATGGTTCGAGCCGCGATGAGAAAGGAGAGCTGAGAAACGCAGGAGCCGAAAACGAATTCGTTGCAGTGACGGGTTCTTTCTCGTGGATCAGCCCCGATGGCGATATGCACCTTATAACTTACATCGCTGATGACAAAGGCTACCAACCCACGATAGTACCAAATTTGAAACTGCCCCAGATGGTGGTCGCTTCACTTCTCGGTTAATTCGTTGAATTAGGTGCAATACCAAATGGACTGATTAGTAATAATGTAAAAAAAAATATTTTTAGCATTATTTCATCCTTTTCTTATACTTCTAAGGAAGTTTTGATCATGCTTTTCTAAGTATGCTCAAGATGAAAATATCACTTAGCAATTCTCACAATATTTGATATATGACATTTCACTTTATTGGCCGGAACATTGACGTCCAAAAATAAAATTTAGGTCCCTCGTACCGTGGGGTATCCGAATCACCCCCATGTATGTTCCGCGACTTTTCATAGTTTTCGAGTTATGAATTTTTTTCTGATTTTTTGGTAAGGTAATACGATAGAGGGTATCGCATTACAGTGCACAAACTGTAATGATACAAAACGAGTTTACATCAGTGAAGGAGGAAAACCGAGCATTACAATGCGCACCTTGTAATGATACAATGTGTAATATTTTGATACAACTTGTAACATCAATGCGCTTTTTTTGTTGCGTTTGGCCGGCCGCCGCGCCAACTCACTGGGCCCAAACAGTATAAAAAGCTATGACACAAACAATATAAAAGTACCCCGTATAGACTAGCTGTGCCCCGCGGTTTCGCCCGCCGCTTCTGAAATGTTATTTTTATTTTGTGTTTTCGGTCGTAGCGTGGTGTTTTATAGCCTAATCATCATCATCATCATTTCAGCCGAAAGACGTCCACTGCTGGACATAGGCCTCCCCCAAGTGTCGCCACATTGACCGGTCCCGTGCGTCTCGCATCCAGCGGATCCCTGCAACCTTTACGAGGTCATCGGTCCACCTAGTGGGAGGCCTTCCAACGCAGCGTCTTCCGGTTCGCGGTCGCCACTCCAGAACTTTTCGGCCCCATCAGCCATCCGTTCTGCGAGCAATGTGCCCTGCCCACTGCCACTTAAGTTTGGCTATTCTTCGGGCTACGTCGGTAACTCTGGTTCTCTTGCGGATCTCCTCATTTCTGATTTGATCACGCAAGGAAACTCCGAGCATAGCCCTCTCCATTGCCCTTTGGGTGACTTTCAGCCTTCTGATGAGGCCCATTGTGAGCGACCACGTTTCGGTCCCGTATGTAATCACTGGCAACACACACTGGTCATAGACTTTCGTCTTGAGACACTGCGGTAAGTTGGACGAGAAGATACCACGCAACTTCCCGAACGCTGCCCAGCCGAGTCGGATTCGACGATTGACCTCTTTCTCGAAGTTAGACCTACCTAACTGGACCGTTTGTCCCAGGTAGACATAATCGTCTACAACTTCGAGTGTAGAGTCTCCGATCTTGATAGGAGTGGGTGTTACATGGGCATTCAACATGACTTTGGTTTTGTCCATGTTCATTTTAAGACCCACTCTTTCGGAAGCTCTACTGAGGTCATCGAGCATTGTACTGAGGTCCTCCATGGTCTCAGCCATGACCACTATATCGTCGGCAAACCGAAGGTGAGAGATATACTCTCCATTGACGCTGATGCCTAGCCCTCTCCAGTCCAGAACCTTGAAGACATCCTCCAGCGCAGCGCAGCCTAATACTTCCTCGATAAATGGACTATGCAATACTTAAAGATTTTTTATTTCGAACCAGTAGTTCAACCAAACAAAGAAACTCTTCAGCTTTATAATATTAGTATAGATCCGTCAATACGAAAAGAAGAAGTATGGAAAAGCTCAATCATGTTTACCTAAGAATACTCAAGACGCAAACTAAAATTATTTTACAATTCTCGTGATTTGTTCTATGACACAATGGATACAGTCTTGCTGGACAATGATATCAATCGACTTAAACCGACCAACAACATGTTGTTTAAAAAAATACGTGTAAAGGTGTCTGTACTAACCATAACTTAACATAACGCCTGTAATCCCCGAAGAGGTGGGCAGACGTGTACCTAATAGACATTTCGCCAGTCATGTTAAAGCCCATGTCAACCGGGCATAGATCCAGACACTGTGGATGCTACGGAGAAACTCCTGAAGGAAAAACCCAATAACACTTTGCCCGACCTGGGGAATCGAACCCAGGACCTCTTACTCAACAGTCGCGCTTGCGACCACTAGAGCAAGGAGGCAGTCCTAACTAATTTACATAATAAACATCATGTATCCTTTACCCTTATACAAAACTCGAGTTTTGTCGTCAAAAGGTTCAAAAGCACGCTATACAACGTGTAACATAATAAACGCAAGACCTCCCGTGTGGTTTCTCAGACCATGAAACTGAACAACTTTTGTTCTATGACTTTTGGAAATTCATAACTTTTTTTTTAGTTTTCTGGTATTGTTGGGTACGCAGACGACAGCACTGTCATGGAGAGTTATGCATCCAGCGCAAAGGCCAGCGGTGATGAAGTGCGCTCAATGAGAGAGGCCATGGTTGAGCGAACGAGTTCAACCTTAAGTCATGTCTCCAAGTGGGGTGATGAGGATCTGGTTGTTTTTACCGCCACCAAAACACAAGTGTGCCTGTTCACCGCCAAAAGGAGTCCGTTCAATGTGGCTCCTACTTTCCGGGGTACATCTATACCTGTCACCGACAGCCTCGAGCTTCTTGGCGCCAAGTTGAGTGCTAATCTGAACTTCGGTGCCTACATTGAGTCGAAAGCTCAAACTGCGGCAAAAAAGCTGGGTATCCTTAAAAAGGTTAAGCGTTACTTCAAGCCTGGACAGCTTTTAGTCTTATATAAAGCACAAGTTCGGTCCGGCATGGAGTATTGCTGTCACCTTTGGGATGGCTCCGCCAAATATCAATTGGCCACACTCGACCCTGTTGAGCGCAGAGCCAAGAGGCTCATTGGTGACGATAAGCTGGTTGGTACCAGGCTTCATAGCCTGGCCCACCGGCGCAAAGTTGCATGTTTGTCGGTTTTTTATAGATTGTACTTCGGTGAGTGTGCCCAAGAGCTCCACGAGCTCATTCCACCATGTCCCTTCTTCCATCAGGAATCCAGACGTACTGCAGGTTATCACCCATACCTTGTCGATGTTCCACACATTCGCACGAAGCGCTTTGCTACATCATTTATTATGCGCACAGCAAAGGAGTGGAATTCCCTGCCTGCGTCGGTGTTAACGGTTCATATGACCCTAATCTATTTAAGTCGCGAGTTAATAGGCTTCTTTTGGGTTAGCTCGTTCCATCGTCGACCTCATCTCTGTCCCCAGGACTAGATTGAGGTCAAGAGTAAACTCATTTTGTATAAAAAAAAAAAAAAACCGTGCATGTGGATCAGCTGATTGCGTCCGTTCCTATAGAAAGTATTTTTTTTTTGCGAATTTCAAGAACTCGTAGAACAAAAGATGTTTAGTTTCATGGTGCGAGAGACCACACGGGAGGTCTTGCGTTTATTACGTTACACCTTGTATACCCAAAAAATGGAGCACCTGAAATTAGAGTAGATATTCGACAGGAGAGATTACCTAATCTGTATCTGAGCACTTCGTTAAAATGTAATCAATTATTTTCTTTCAAACCAGTTCCGAATCCATAGTTTATTTAACGGTGATGACAAAAATTGACAATGCACAATAAAATTGCAAATATAAAAAAAAACAAGAAAAATACCTATATACAACAGTAAATAATAAAATGAATTGAATAATTAATAAGATTGAGCAGTTTGAGTAAGGAATACGGAAGAAGAAGACATGCTGCACCGACCCCAAATAAATTGGGATAAGGGCATGAGAACGAACATCAAGATAAAGAAGTCTGGCTGAAAAGAAACATAATTTTCTACTTATCTATCACACAAATAAAAGGTATCTTTTTGAAGTTTCAAAATATCAGCTTTTTACTGAATGCATATAAAAGTAAAATATGGTACATTTTTTTTTTTTCACGGGGCGTGTCCTTCAAAAGGCGACCAGTCTTTGGGGATAAGACTGGGGAGTGTGGGATTTCTACCTCACTAAAATCACCCCGGTGGTCACCATCCCCACATGGAAGGAGACACCGTTTCCTCCTAAAAGACCTGTCCGGAGCCCCCTCTGTGCAACACTGGTTAAGGTGCATCCCTGGGGAGATTGTAAAGAGGTCTCCCCTGAGCGTCATAACATTTTAATTTTAATTTTTGTGTCTGTCTGTAAGTTTCTTCTGGCTAATCTCCAAAACGGCTTAACCGATTTTGTCAAGTTTTTTACTGGCAGATAGCTGATGTTATAGGATGTAACATACGCGTTTGCACTTTTATTTAAAACAAGGATTAGGGTTCCGTGAAAAAAAACCCTTGAAATTGTTTACAAAATTCGATTCAAATGGGGAACTAATAGTTTTACAATAATATCACGCGGACGAAGGTCGCAGGCTAATATTAAATATAGCTCTACGGAGAAACCAACAATCTTTCCATAATGCTATGTATTACTCGTTAGAGTAACCATTTCGAAAGAACCTAGCAAAGACATCCTCCGTTGTTTCGCTACACGTTTCAAAGTAGTGGTCAATACGCATTGCAGAGATAAGTGCAAATAAAAAACCGCGGTGATGATTACGAGTATGTTGTAAGGCAATATTTGAAATGGTATAAAACCTGAGTTCAAATAACTAATAAGAGCACAAGTGAATTCGATAGTGAAACAGTAATCATGAAAATGGTCGGTGGATTCTTTGATGCGGTTTAAAAATATTGTGTTAATGTGAAAAGAGTTGTTAATAGTGCGGTTTTTTCTTTCAGTTGGTGCTTTGTGCGTTAGTAGCTGTGGCGGGCGTGGTGCTAGCCGCCCCTCAGAATTTTCAGGATGTTCAACTGTTGCAATACTATTCGAACAACGATGGACTTGGCACCTACAGTTTCGGGTAAGTTGCTAAAGTTGAATATTGATATCAGCACCCCAGCGTGAAATAATTTCAATCACAATCCGAATGATTTTGAAATAATTTTGTGCTCACAAAATACTTAATAGGACATTACATTAAGATAGAAATTTTAATGTAATGTCCTGTTAAGTATTTTGTGTGTAAAAATACATAAATAAATTCCTTCTGCTTTATCTCTGAAAACTTCGCCTGTTCGACAACGTAGATACACAACGCAATGAATGTAGTGAATTGACAAAACGAAAGGCATTACGATTGTAAGTTTGTTACTCAATTACCTACTGGTCAATATTGTACAAAGAGTGAGGTGTTATGCGTTTTTGTACCATGTGCCGCCAGAATTATAACTCGTCGACTTACCCTGTTACTTAATTTCCTGCTCTGCAAATATATTTGGCAGTAGTCCCCCAGTATTGTCTTGCTTTAGTTTCCATGTGGTATCAATATTATAAACCTATAAATTATTATCTCCAATAAGTATAATTTATAACTTAAACATACTTTTTTATTCACAGGTATGAACAAAGTGATGGCTCGAGCCGCGATGAGAAAGGAGAGCTGAGAAACGCAGGAGCTGAAAACGAATTCATTGCAGTGACGGGTTCTTTCTCGTGGATCAGCCCGGATGGCGTCACGCACCGTATAACTTACATCGCTGATGACAAAGGTTACCAACCTAAGATAGAAAGCCGAGCACTGCCCCAGGCGGTAGTCGCTTCACTTCTCGGTTAATTCATAGTAATTAAGTAAAACATAAACGGACTGATTTTATTAATAAATATTTTTAGTATTATTTCGTCGTTTTCTTGAGAATGCACATATTTTTTCTATAGAAATGTTTGAGCATGTTCTCCTGAACGTGCTCAAGACGAAAGATGAAATCACTTCACAAATCTCGTAACATTTTACCTATGACATTTAATTTTATAAAGTTCATTAGTCATACTGTATTTTTGACTGAGAACTTAAACACCTATCACCACAGCTATATTTATTTGATTCTGAAATGACGCTACTGTCTAGAAACACCTTCAGAAAAGCTTGTTATCTTTGAATTAAATCGTGCAAAAAAAAATTCTACATGATAATTATATATTATTCTAATTTTGATTATACATAGGTCACAATAATCGCCGAACCCAAAAATGGTACTGTATTTTTGTTAGCTTCCAAATGCAACTTGGTTATACTTAAACTCAGTTTATCTTTACTCTAAACATTTTATAGAGTGATTGTACTAATCATTATGAAAATGAAGAATCTAGATTGTGGAACTACCCCTGAAACCAAAAAATGCCCTTTCCTTGGAACATGGGTAGGCTTTTAGTGTGGGAAGCGACATGCGTCGCATCTTCCGAGCTCGTCGTGCTGTGCTGGCGCTGCCGCTGCGGCTGCAGAGAACCTCAAGCAACGTAAATGTAGAAAACTTTGTGGTAACTATATTTTCGAGCCGTTTGGGGTTGAAACTCTGGGGTCGTGGGGTCCGAGTGCTCATAGCCTGTTTAAGGAAATTTCGAAACGCCTAGTTGACGCTTCCCGTGACCCAAGGGCTGGCTTTTACTTTGGCCAGAGGCTAAGTGTTGCCATACAACGTGGCAACGCCGCCAGTCTCTTGGGCACATTACCAGCTGACAGCGTTGAGGAGGTTTTTGATGCCCTTTTATAGTTTGTTGTTAGTTTTCTTATTTTAGGTTATTTAATAGTTTTTAATTAATTATGTATTTAGTTAGTTTAATGCTTAAAAAATGCTTTACTACACATTTTATTTCACGTACAAAATAATGTAAAACAGCACGCAGTAAAACTGCCTCGTTGGCTTAGTGGTCGCTAGCGCTACTGCTGAGCATAAGATCCTGGGTTCGCTTCCCAGGTCGGGCAAAATGTTATTGGGTTTTCCCATCAAGAATTTCTTAGTAGCAGCCACGACTGGATTTGTGTCCGGTCGATAGCAATAGGCTCGCCCTCTATTACACGGAACTTAAACATAACTGGCGAAATGTGGGTGTACTATAGGTACACCTCTGTCTAACACTTCGGGGATTACTGGCGTGAAGTTATGTTATACATATATAACACTAATGTTTATACTACAACTAGATACGGCCCACCCTTACTTCATACGGGTGCAACAGCGACGTGAAGAAACATCGAGGTTTCTGTCTGTCATCTACGTTTAATATCATCTCGTTTGGTGACTCAGACCATAAAACTGAATCATTTTGGTTCCAGGACTTCTGAATATTCATAACTTTTTTTCGTTTTTCATACATTTTGATCAGCTGATCGCGCCAATTCCTATAGAAAGTACTAATTTTTTTTTGGCTAATTTCACGAGCTTGTCGTAGAACCAAAGTGGTGCAGATTCATGGTCCAAGACGCCACACGAGAGGTCTTACGTTTAACAAGTTACACCTTGTATAAATATATATGTAGACAAGTCCTTCCTCATTTATGACTTATAAGGATATATTAAACATTACAAGGGCAACGCCGCTGGCTAAAGATGATACTATAAGTCACCAATAAATTGTGAGTACCTCTTGAGGTTTCACTCCGATACTCTGGGTCAAGGTGAAGAAGCTTCGACGGAAGATTCTCGACTGTAGGTATTTCCGGAGCTTGAATTTCGGTTTCAATTTTGTTTGCAGATTTACCCGATTATCTCATAGATTTTATTTATTGAATGCTTTTAGCACACAAATGTCCAAGGTGGACTTAATGATTTTCAAAAAGATTATTTAAATCCTTTATTTATTTCTATACAAATTAATTACATTTTTAAATATTCCTTAGAAGAAAATAATATAAAAAAACACATTTAAAAATATTAAAAAAATTGTAGCCCACCGGTATCGGGAACAGGGTCCAAGCTACCGGCGGTCAGGGCATTTTATTTAAATTATTTTTATGATCAAATTAGAACTTGTCTGATCAAATATAGTTTGGCTTTTTTTAACAATTGACAAATAAAACTAGGTATTAGGCCAAATAGCTCACGTATTTGAGCCACATGGCTCAGAAACATTATGCATGGATTAGTGTCGGATCACAAACAGTTTCAATGCTTCCGCTGTTGTCGAAGGCACGCAGTAAGCAGAAACTAAACCAAAAGCAGAACCGATGACCTCTAAGTAAGATGATGTCGCAAATAATATCCACCAATAGCAATAAGCAAACCACATGTGCCCAAAAGCTGCAGTCAAAGCGACCGCTGTGCTGCCACCGACGATACCGTGACAGTAGCGAAGTATTTAGCCGATAACAATTCGACAGCGCCATCGACACGAAGAAGTTAGAAATAGATGAAAGAAAGATTTCTACTGCTTCTATTTTACATTGATTGAGTTTTTGTACAGGGAAGTAGTGAAACTACAAAAGGCGATTCTTTAAAAAATTCAAAATTCAAAAAAAAAATCAAATCAAAATTCAAACAAAAAAGAAATAAAAAAAAAACCAAATTTAAACTTAAGTAGAGACAAGTTCTAAACTTTTCTTCAATTCAAAAACCGGCAAAGAGAAGTCTACTTTCTGTTTCGCAATGGGACTCTGTATACTAAGAAACAATTGCAAAAGGCCTGACAACGGCTAAATTAGATTTACTGAAAAACCAAAACCGCCACGTTATCTATTTGAAACACGATATAATTACGTTCAGCCTAACACTTAAACAAATTAAATAAATCCCAACAGTTTTAACAAATCTCGTTAGAAAACCGAAGCATTAGCAAAGCCAAACGAAGTACCTACTCTAATTATCGAAATACTTGAACGTAATCATCCAGTAATTTACAAACCTTTTATTCATACAGAATGCGTGTCGAGTTGCTAAAAATCATTATCTCCATTGGCCAACCACGTTTAGGTACAAAGTTACAAACACGTAGAGGTCGAAGGTAAATGTCATCTTGCATTATTATTGATTAGCTGATTATCTTTAAAGTTTATCAGGTTTGAACGATTAGTTTTAATCACATAATTAACAGGGCGTATTGTTCTAAAAGAGCAAAGGAAAGTTACGAAAAGTTAGTATGATTTCCTCTTTTCAGCCACGAGAAGCTGAAGCTTGATTCTCAAAACCGAATTCCCAAATGATTGTAGAACCCACTTTCCCTCATGAATGATATTCTCAAGAGATACATACATGTCATGAAAAAGTGATCATGATCGTTTTACCATAAAAATAAGTGGACAAAATTATCACGAAACGAAAAAAAACAGAAGATAAAAACTTTCCGGAAGAGCGCTGTTCAATTGAGTGATTTGGGTTCACCTCCACAGTATTATAAACCACTATCACTAAGAATAGAACTGTTTAGAGTTTTTGCTTTAATAATGAATAAGTTTCGGAAAACCATACAATTGGTAATTGATTCAATAGCATCCGAACTAGTTCGATAAATTATTCAAGCTAACTGTACATGAAACAATTGTAACATCTTTTCTCAACTCCACAGTGACACAGTGGATATCAACAAAAAAAAACCCTACGTACTGTCAATCAAAACAAATTGTAGGTAACATCTGGTACCATAATTAAAATCACAATTTCGAAAGGTTCCCATCAAATACGTCTTCAAACACTTCGCGGCTTACCTTCGCCATGTCGTAGGAGTGGTCAAATACACAAAACATTGTAACAAGATGTACGTCAACCAATAACAGTATGTTGTAATGCAATATTCGGAATAGTATAAAACATGAGTTACGATAATTCATGAGCGCATAGTTCAAGTAAACTCGATACGGTAAACCGTTTAATAGTGATCATGAATTCGGTCAGTATAATTATTTCGTGGTGTTTTTTAAATCAAATTTAAATATTTACTTTCTTATTTGTGATGTTATTGTGAAAAGTGTTGTTAATAGTGCGGTTTCACTTTCAGTTGGTGCTTTGTGCGTTAGTAGCTGTGGTGGGCGTGGTGCTAGCCGCCCCTCAGAATTTGCAGGATGTTCAGCTACTGAGATACGATTCAGACAACGATGGACTTGGCACCTACAATTTCTAGTAAGACACCTACACTCTCCCTCAAATCCTGTAAAAATTTGCGTTCCGCGTTTTGTTAATGATTTAACCTATACTTACTCACTTTAATAGATTAACGGGGCCATTATTATTGTTAGCCTAGTGCCACTGCCGAGAAAAGGTCTCCATTCCTTGGGGATACTGGAGATTCCATGAAACTATAACTAACATTTTTTTTCCTAATGTAAAAATCACAAAATCCATGGCACTTACCAATGCAAAAGAACCTCTTAAATTTTTTTTTCAACCTGTACCTACTGTCTCTGCTTGGGAAATGTCTCCCCACAACTTTTCATGGCAGATCTCCCACAAACGCTTCTGAACCATCAGCTAAGGTTTCCCTAGCCTCTCTTGGCTTGCAAAATGTCAACGTTGTGTTTATATTTTAAAAAATAACGAGCGATATGCTAATAACTTAGATTTGTTACAAAAATATGCTCCTTTATGCAGCTGGGACCAAAACGATGGCCAAAGACATTATGAAAATGGAGAGCTGAGAAACGCAGGAGCCGAAGATGCTTTCGTCGCAGTCAAGGGTTCGTACTCGTGGATCGGCCCCGATGGCGTCAACTACACTGTCAACTACATTGCTGATGAGAACGGTTACCAGCCCACCATCGAACAAGGCCCAGGAGGAGCTGTACCCTCAGCGGTAGTCGCTTCACTCCTCGGTTAATGTGTTATATAAATAATAGTCTAATTTGTTAAAATAAAGTTATTATAAGGTCTATTATATTTCAGTTTTATTTCCGTTGTTTCGAGGTTCTTCTTAAAATACTTATTGAGTTCATATGAAGTCAGAAACATCAAATGAATACAAGCCATCAGTTTGTCAGAATCAGCTCATCATCTGCCTCGCCTTTTCCCAACTATGTTGGGTTCGGTTTCTAATCTTATCGGATGTAGCTGAATACCAGTATTTTACATGAAGCGAGTGCCTATCTGACCTCCACAACCCAGTTAGTACTAGGTTAATACGATAATCCTTGATAAGTCTGGTTATCAGACTTTTAGGCCACAGACTACCTGAAATTACTGCCAAAGATCTACAAATGGCAACCGGGACCAACAGCTTACCGCGCTTTCCGAGGCGCGGAAGAAACTCGGTATATAATAGGTGGTCACCCATCCATGGACCAACCTAGGCAAGCACGGCTGAACCTTAACATCGACCTTAACGGCTGATATTATATAGCCCCTCAATCTGCTACTAAATCAAAAAGTGAAGACATGCGTTTGATGAGATGGTGCTCTCATCTTCTTCTTTGCATGTCGATGGACTCAAATTATATCGGAGGGGTATTGGAGCCATCTGCACCGCTCTAACGTTGGCTTCGTTTATAAGGTGCAGGTGGTTGTGCACAAGCAGAATGTGCAGGAAAGGAGCTGAGGCGTATACTTCATCCCAAAAACAATGTCAGTGTCACACTGACACTGTATTTGGGATGAGTCGAGGTTATCCCATTTGACAGAGGCCAATTAGGGTACCATGAAACTGTCGAGTTGTGTCAATGCTTGCTCAAATCTATGGTTGACCGCAGGGAGTCATCGAAGGCCTTTCTACAATATGGTCACGTCGCAAAGGACGTAAGAGAGTGGGTCACAGAGGCGACACTTAATTGGCCCAATCCTTTGTAAGTGGAAAATTATTCGTTCAAGGGCCGTAAAAATAGCAAGTTTTTATGGGATTATCCCTCCACACTCTTTTTAACAAATTGTGCGAATTGCTACAAAAATTATATTGCAGACCACACATCACCACCCTATTTCCTTAAACGATGTTGTTTAGGAGGGTCGCACTCACGTCTCCGCCCAAAATTTGAGCATACCGCGAAACATTGTGATTTATTTATTGTAACAGGTTTATGTGTTGACGCCTTATGGACTAACAACACTTTCTTGGGGTTCTATCAAAACAGAACATGAAACAACTGTTCCAGAAATTATTAAAACATTTCTGACTAAGTACGAGTATACAAAGTGTAAATGGACTGCATTCTGTACACCAAGCTAAGTCACTCCACGCAAAAAATATTGCTGGGAAACTTTTTTTTTTTGGGGTGAGTCACGTTCACGATCTCAATAATAATCACGGATTACATTTTACGGTAGAACTCAATGTAACGCACTCAAAACATTGTGCTAATGGATGCTTTGAATAGTACGGGGCGTCGTGGAAGTATTTAAAGTTAAACTATAATATTAAAAACTTGTGAAAACTTTGTCCTCCCGTTGGAACTTTGACCCCCAATTCTGCATATCTATAACAAAAACTGATCGCAATGACGGGCCAGAACAAGTGCCTTTTGGCTTCGTTAAATGTATTTTAACACCCATTATACATGTAGTAGTATGATCACTTTAAGTGTGTAGTTCAAGGCCGCGGTGCTTGTCAAGATGCATCAATATGTCAAACTTGGTACATTTACTTTAGTTCCGAGTTTTCCCGCCAGTTCCGATTAGTTGGTTGATGTTTAGTATCACATAAACTCCTTTCTGACAGAATAATAATGGATTAAATTGAATAAATACAAACTTTTCAAAAGCCGTCTTCTTCTGTCAGCAGAATCCAAGGTTCAAGGTACTTATATACTAACTGGAATTATGACGTGCAACGGAAAGCCGTTCCGAGCGAGAAAAATTAAATAGTGGATGTCATCTCTTTCTAATAGGGTATCCAATATTTGTACTTACATTTGGGACAGTCATTCTGTTCTATCTTACTAGCACCCCGCTCCCCGCTTTGCATGGGTAGCAGTTTATTCAAAATTACGGGGTATAAAAAGACAGGGCCAAGCCGAAAACTACGCATACTGTAGAACTCTGTGGGAAATGGGATAGGTCTATAAAGTAAAGAATACGTAACACTTATTTTCGTTCACGGTGGTCTACATGTTAGGTTACATCCTTCATTTGTAAAGAGATTTTACAGCGTACAGGGCTGCAATATTCACATAGATAAAGCTTGAGCATGTAGCATATTCAAACAACTTAATACGTAGTATTTGATAAATTTATTAATCACACTATACATAATTAAATGTATGGTTTTATGTAATTGTTGGTTTTTAGTATGAGTCAGTAGTGTTAAATTTAAACGCGAAGATGCTGATGATGGAAGACGGTTGCAAACTAGGCAATATAAAAAAGTAATAAATAGTATATTAAAAGTAAAGATAGAATTCAAATGTTTATTTATTCCTATTCTATTTACAGACATCTCACTATCACATCTCAACTAAAAACAAAACGTATGAAGTTCAAAATACTGTCCTTTTATAATTATCAAAAAGAAACGAATATTTATTCGTTTTATGCTTATTATAATATATTTGAGCTGCTATTTCTTCGGAATTCATTCATGATAACAAAAAAACAAAAATTACCAATGAAAAACAAAGTGATAACAATATTATGAAATAAAAACATAACTTAACAAAAAAAATAACAGTAACAAGTAATAATTTTAACAGAATTAGCTGAGTTAAACTTGGAAAGCGTATCAACGTTGGGAAAGCTGGAGTTGATTGACAATGACATTGCCGAATGGCGACTAACTATGACTTTTGTTTGACAATTTATTTGACAAACAAGACAAGATGGCTGCCAAGTTTTTTATCGCACCAAACTCCAGATGTCGCCGTCGTCTATGTAAATTGATGGCAGTGCTAAGTGTGCCACTCTGTGTTCCTTTTAGTATACCTACTCTTTGGTATAAGTAGTTTACTCTTTGGTGATATGTCTGAAATATTTTTTTTGAAAAAAAAAAATAAAATCAACGAGAACATAAGTTGTAAAAAATATTGCGTAAATGTAGCTCTTTTCGTTTCTTAAGTGTCTATTTTTATTTGAAGGCGGAGCCCTTTTTTTCGGCGTAAGTAACACATACAGTTTTCTTAAACACAACAAAACAGTTTGTAATATTTTAATTATCATGATCATTTTCCTGACCTTATACAAAAAGATTTCGCCACACAGCATTCCCAGCTAATAATATTTTTGAAAACTTTAAGAATTAAGACAATTATATATTTTTGTAAGGAATATAAAGATGGCTCTTACGAAATTCTAATTGTATATATATATTTTTAAATTATTTTGCAGTTAAAATGGTAAAGGGACTCACAAGATATAATAATGGAACAGGGGAGATGGTATTAACTGCAATCAAGAAATTGATGAAAAACACAGGTTGGACTACTCGCACTATTATCAAATTTATAAAGATGGAATTCCAAATTTCAGACCCGCAAATAAGCCGAAAAGTTTCCAGGTAAGCCAAGTTTGTTAAAACAATTTTTACTGGACGAAGATATATTCTTTTCACTGGACGCCTGTCGGAGGAAATCGCTGTCGAGGTAGACCGCGGCGAAGGTGGTGTGACGATCTGATTTCGTTTGCGGGGCGACCACGGCCAGATATCGCACAGGACAGAGGTTTGGAAGGAGAAAGAGGAGGCCTTTGCCCAGCAGTAGGACATAAAGATATATATTATATTAGAGGAGCTCGTGGCTAAATAATAACAGGCGCTCAGGTCGATCTTTAGGTTAAGCCGTGCTTGCCTAGGTTGGTCTGTGGATGGGTGACCACCCATTACATACCGAGTATCCTCCGTGCCTCGGAAAGCACGTTAAGCCGTTGGTCCCGGGTGTCATTTGTAGATCTTTGACAGTCGTAAGGTAGTCAGTGGCCCAAAAAAGTCTGACAACCAGTCTTACCAAGGGGTATTGTATTACCCAGTACTAACTGGGTTGTGGAGGTCAGACAGGCAGTCGCTCCATGTAAAATACTGGTATTCAGCTGCATCCGGTTAGACTGGAAGCCGACTCTAGCTAGGCAGATAATGATTGCTACAATTCAAATTGTGGTAAATCTTATGTATAACAATCTCGTGTCACGGTGTTAGTGATCGCACTCCTCCGAAGGCTCGACCGATTTCGATGAATTTTTTAATGTATATTTGGTAGGTATGAGAATAGGTTTTAAACCATATTTCACACTGCTAGGGTAGGTAAGGGTGGGTAGGTAAGTAGGTAGGGTAGGTAGCTAGGGTAGGTTAAAAAAGGTGCATTGCAACGCATGCCGGGTACAGCTAGTTAATTCAATAATAACGATTATTACACTGAAGTATCCTTATATTGCGGAAAGGAGTGTTTAGCTAATTGTTCATTGATCACGTATACTAAAAAAAAAAATGGTGCCACGTTAGTCTGAGTTTCAGCTTCATTAAGTGAAATAATCTGTCGCCCTTCACCTTTGGTGAGCGGTCATGTGTGGTCATGGTGTCACCACTGCGAGGACCGCCCGGAGGACACGGTGGAGCATACGGTGCAGGACTGCCCCGCGTGGGCAGAGCACCGCCGTGTCCTCACGGCGGCGATAGGCGGAGACCTCTCGCGCCCGGCATTGGTCGAGGCCATGCTGCGGAGCGAGACGGAATGGGAAGCGGTCGCCTCCTTCTGCGGTAGCAGTCATGCTCGCGAAGGAGGAGGCGGGCCACGTGAGGGAGAGAACAGCGTCCTCCCTCCACCCCAGCCGCGGTGGTAGACGCCCACGGTGCTGGACGTCGGCAGACGATCTCCGGCCACCGTTATAGAATTACCGTGACCCTGGAACATAAAGGGCTATCGAAGGACACCGTGGATTTTAGTCAGTACAAGTCTGACAGTCCCTCCCGCTCTGCCCTGGGTGGGAGGAGTCATTTGATGATTTTACCAAGCTAAAAAAAAAAAAAAAGACACTTGTTCTCCCCATCTTTGCGATATTTGTTTTGTTCTAGAGCATACCTGGGAACCTTCTAGTTAGGGAGATATTAGGGGTCAAAGTTCCAACTTTTTTACAAGTTTTTTTTTTAATACATGTTTTTAATGTAAGATTTTTACTTTACACACCTCCACGACCATTAATAATACTATTCAATCCAACCATCAGCAAAATGCTTTGAGTTTTTCTTTGGTTTTTCTTTTTTTTGACGATGCAAATGTGCCTATTACTGGTCTATTTAACATAAAGGCTTTTAGTTTGGAGTCCTGTACAAGTAAGAGCAATGTTTTTTATCAGAGCACGTTATGTTGACTCCCTTTGGGTTTCGTCTTTGTTATTTGTTAAACATACAAACACTCGGGCGTAGGTAGTTATTACAGAACGACTTCTGACTACTTTGGTAAAACGTTCATGACAGACAGACGATAGCACTCCGTCTATATTCGTCTACTCCGGTATATGGAACCATAATCCAAATCAAGGGTAAAGAAAGGAAATCCGCAATTACTAATCTATATAATATGTATAACAGTCAATCCATTTGATGGTTCATGCAAAGTGTGTGTGATCATCTACAACACTCTACACGGCCTTGTTATTTAAAAGCTCTCACGGTACTTCTTTTTAAACTCAAACATTATTATATTTATTTTTTTGCATTTTACATCAAGAATTTTAGGTTACGTTTCTATTAATCTGTCAATTGAATTCTAAAATAAAATTTTCTAAATTGGTTTTAAAGCCTGCATTAATGGTAAAAAAAGTTGTTGACAAAAATTTTTTTTGTGTGTTGTT
Organism: Noctua comes; assembly: GCA_963082995.1. Classification (NCBI taxonomy): domain Eukaryota; kingdom Metazoa; phylum Arthropoda; class Insecta; order Lepidoptera; family Noctuidae; genus Noctua; species Noctua comes. The sequence continues at coordinate 10,612,374 of OY720269.1, forward strand.
GCCAACAACTTTGCATACAGTATGTTTGTGAATCATGTAGTTGCAACAGCGTTGAACGAGAAGTAAGGGAATTTTACGTCACTAAAACCTTTCCCGGTGGTCATAGAGGCACAAAGAGGGAAGCACTGAGTCTTCTTAGGAGACCAGCTCCAGGACCCTCCTTTCACTAAGTCCTGAAGTTCCTGAGTTCCCTACGGCTATTTAGGGCTCATCCCTGACGCGACTGTTTAGCAGCTACGCAATGAAGCTACGCTCCAAAACTATGTATATTTTTGAACCAGAGCTAAAAATTTAATAAAGCACAGCTAAGCACTACAGAAAATCAACTTCGCCTCAACTCGATCGGTATCGCCTCGCATCAGGAGCAGCTACTAGAGGTTAAGCTATACGGATTTGCTACACCGATACCGCATTACTTCAACACGGTAGTGCTTAAGATGTAAAGACACAGCACACACAAGCTCCGCTATGTAAATCAAACCATCCTTTATAGATCATACGGAACCATTGCTACGCAGTTTAGCACATCTCTGGTGAAAAGACAGTAGAAAGGGATCACCCTACAGCCTCGCTATTCACATCAGTACGTGATGCACTATCATACTTAGATCAAATCATCTTAGATCATGATCATTATCTTAGATCTTAAGCAAAGTTCCTCACTCCCCCATAACCCCAAAAGCCGGCCTGCATTTGGATCTAGCTCACCTAGCACCTAGGAGACCAAGGTTCCAAAATCCAGAACTCTGTCCCGAAACGTGTGCAGTTACAACCAATTAGTGTGAACCCTTAAAAGATAATAATTATGATAAAACGTACGACAACTTTTAAATTCATAAACCTATTGCAGGGCATTAAAGCGCGGTGTAAGGCTGGGGCTGTTGCAGTCGGAGCAGGGACGCTACAGACTCAACGAGATGTCTCGTCTAGCGAGGTCAGTTGTCCCGTGCACAAAACCTCAGCGCAGGATCCAGCAGGCCCTGCGTGTGCGCAGCCGTTCACATTCTCCGAGTTCCAGGATCGAAAACTTCAGAAACCGTGGAAGATGTTAATGCTTTACAAAGTCAGTGTCAGGCTAACACCGAATGCACAATAAATTATAAAACAACATTGATAAATATTTTGTTCTTGACTTTAAAGGAGGCCCCTTCAGAAACACATAATAGGTATTTTATTTACCTTGATATAGATAAGATTGCTTTAAGATTGTATCACCAACAATTCCATTGCATCTTCCATTCAATTTTAAATTACATTTGAGCCAAATTATGCGACTTTGGTTAAAAAAAACTTATATTGAATTTCCCTGTTGGGGAATTCAAAATAAGTTATTTCTATAATTTTATTTATGAAGTCTGTTATGTTTATGTCATAGGTGCGCAGCGAAGGTGAAGAACGCCTGATAAGTAATCTATAGTAACACATTGGTTTAAACAAACATTTGAGATGGGAGATACTCCAGGCGCTGCGCTGTTACTTTCATTTGGCACTTACATTATATGATGACCTTTCATTTAATATTCAACCCCAATTTAATAGCTTTTTAGCGAGGGATGCACATTCTAGTAACGTTATAAAAAAAGAAAAACTATTATTCTATAAGATGTGTAGAGAAAACAGAGACTATAGCGCCTCAGCCGGGGCAATAGCAATTTGGCCGTACAATATTCATGAAAATGAATACAATTTGTTACTAGAAAACTTGTTTTAGCTCAAAAAAGAAGTTTTAGTATCATTGTTGCCTATTACGTAGGAAAATGACGACTACTACTTCACAATTTTTAAAAGTTATGACAAAGTTCCATAAAACTTGTTCATTCGAAAGTAGGTATGGAAATTTATGACACAAAGGAGAACTTATAATAAACACAAAATGCCACGTGGTTGTAAATGAAAATATACCAAATTCTAATTCGTGAATAATATTCTTGCACAAACCAATAGCATTACTTAATAACAGCAGTAGATATCTAACCCAACACCAGATATTTTCGAATGACCGAAACTTTATTAGAGACAAGTTTTCAATTAACTATTATTTTCCTTTATGAGTTTCCTTATTTCTGTGCCCATTAAAAGTTTTCCTATCATAAACTACAAACGTGATATATTTCCACACTCATATTATTGATTCACATTTTATTAAGCATGCTGTGGTCTCCTGTAAGTGAAGGAGTACACCTACGTGATACTTTGTCGTCGATTATTTATTTCGTGTTTTTGTACATCCTTTGTTGGAGATCCTAAACAAATAAATAAATTACTTATTTCAAATTGTAAATTGATGTACACATTGTTACATTGAGCGTTTTACAAAAGCGAGCTTATTCTAGCCTAGCCTAAAGGCCGAGACGAGTAGAAAGATGTGTTTTAAACCGCCAATTGAATTTCGTTATTTACACTCCTCGTCTCCGCTTAGCTTTAGTGGAAAATGTTGAGCAGAGAGGAGACGAGATGTCTTGCAATTGTTCAGCCCAGGGGACACGAGCAGAGACGTGAGCGGCGTGCGGTGAGCGGTGTGCTCTGTGCGGCGTACGGCAAGCGGTGAGCGGTGTGCTGTGTACGGCGTACGGCAAGCTGTGAGCGGTGAGCGGTGTGCTGTGTGCGGCGTACGGCAAGCGGTGAGCGGTGTGCTGTGAGTGGCGTGCCGCTTTGGACATCTCCTCTCCTCTCCGCTTTCCACATCTCCGCACCGCTTCTGTAGATAGACCCTATCTTTTACGCATCTCCTCTCCGATTTACACATCTCCTCTCGTCTCTGCATCGGTGGAGTCTGGGCGTTAATCTACTAACCTTGTGAGTTTTTGTTAAAACTCACATCCTTCATGGAGCGATTTATATTATTTAACTGCGGAAAACTGTTCAGTAATTATATCTCAGTTGCAAATACCTGTGTTATTATTGTTTCAATGCAATCAAACACAATAGAGCTATTATAATAATAATTCTAGCCATTCGTCTTCAAGTGCAAGTCTTCTTATTTCCCGTCGGTAAACAATAACAAAAATCATTACTAAGTTTTGCTTTGAACACCTTTGGTATTTTAATATTAAAAAATCGTTAAAGAAATTAATCTGCCTAGCCTTTTACCAACTTTGTTAGGGTCCGCTTCCAGTCTTACCGGATGCAGCTGGATACCAGTATTTTACATGGATCGACTGCCTATCTGACCTCGACAACAAAGTTACTAAGTAATACGATACCTACCCATTGGTAAGACTGTCAGAGTTTCCGGCCACTGATTACCTGAAACGATTTTTTCAAATTAATAATACCTTTCCTTACAACTCAATCGAAATCTCATGGACATGTGTATTCTTCTCATTTTGACGTATGGATCCCAGACTTCGTCTGTGGGAAACATTCAAAAGTCCTAACTCAAGGTTTACCAACGTGCAATGGGGCGCAGTATTTAGGTGTCAAGTTAACAGACTGTATACATACTTGACAACACCATACATACATGACATAACACAAATTACCGACGTAGCTTATAAAGCCACTAAGCTGAAATGGGATCGGGCTGGCCACGTCTGCCGTATGCCTAATGAGCTGTGGGTCAAAATAGCCACTATGAGGAGCCCTGACACAGCTAGGCCTTTGAAAAAGATCGCGGGACGAGCTGTACAGAACCAACGACCAGTGGTTAACATTGGCCCTGGATCGGAATTCTGCAAGTCATAGTCATATGGTATTTGCCCAGCAATGGGATAACGCAGTAACAGTAGTGCTCATCTTCGTCATAAAAATAACTCTTGTGCAAGAATTCATACTTCGAGGCCCAATGGTTTGTGTGACTGAATGAATGAATTAGATTTTCATCAAGTAGATGGAAATCAAGTTTCCGTCAGAGTACATAACAAAGTTGACAATAAGTTTTTTTTGTTGTTGAGTTTGGCTTATTTACTTTCCACTTACAGCCACCTCTTATCGAAGGTCTTCGTACATTATTATTTTTTATATTTGAGGTTAGTTTCCCATTTATGTAGGTATATTTGTAGCCCACTTCTGCAAAAAAGTGCTAGTCTATTGTATAATACCTGTCATCATCAATATCCTTCTGCCCGTATATCAATTATTTCTAAAATTATCGAGTGTTCAGTGAACCTAGGTGTCCTCATCATACAAACATTCCACCTTGATCTTAAATTTATACCGGATTAGGTAGACATGGATGAATTTCCACTAGCAGCTGGGTTTACCACTCTTGTTTCTAGCTGTAAAAGGATTAAAGAAGACCTACATGCGTTTATCCCGCAATCGACTATATTAGTAGTGCACACACGATTTGCGTTACATCAAACGGTACCTCAGCGTCTTGGGTTAAGTCCAGCTCAATAGTATGAATAGTTAACGGTTATATAAATGGTTTTATGGTAAAGATTTCCCCAGGTTCACGAAAGTGAAGTGAGATATGTTGATCAATGGAGTCTGTGACGAAGAGTTCCAATTAGAATTTAATGGTCAATGTTTGCGGGGCAAATATGGTCAGAGATCGCTCAGGATAGAGAGGGACGCAAGGAAGGAGAAAGAAAAGGCCCTTTGCTCAGTAGTAGGGCACGATATAGGCTAGTAGAAAAAAAAACTACTATTTTACCTGAGTTTCATAACGAAGAGCAAAACATTATGGCACATTATAAAAACATACTGTTATACAAGAACACGTGCCTGGACCACGTAATATTTTGTTTTCCATAAGTTATATTATAGCTATCTTATGGTGTTGGTTTGCTTATGTACCTACCTGAAGTAATTATATGCGTACAAAAAACAGACTCCATCTATGATTCTGAGAATATAACAGGAAACAAGCGTATCCAACTCATTCATAGATCAGATGCGCAGTGTTGGAACGTAAACATACAGTCGTATAAATAATATTTCTATACGTTTTTTCATCTTTTGGGAGATACGAGGACTATTGAAAGGTTGTGGAATTTAGCGGGCGATTGTTTTAGTGTTTTTTTTTTGTGGAATATAATAATTGGGAAACCAAGCAATTAAATTCAAACGATATGGATACTACATTAGTAAAGGTAAGAAATTAGCACCTCTGTTATAGCATGTTTTAAATATAAGAACAAAATAAGCTGCTTACCTCTGGATCAGATTTTTAGATCATAAAACATCTGTAATCGATTCTGTTTGTTCACATAGAAATTGATCTAGTTATCTGTAGAGCCCTCAAAGACGTGAACCTACCCGTCATATTGTATTAAATAGCTTTCCCGAAGGAACTCATATCCGATTCTTGAAAAAAACAAAACAATTTCCTATACAACAGTAGACCTACTATTTCGATGCATGTATGAAAAGCATTTTTTTCCGAATCGAATATGAGTTTCTTTGGAAAAGTTGTCTAATATGATGGGTAGTGTTGGGCTCAGAAAGGAGTATGGTGTAAATTCAACTCGTGATATTTCAGGGAATAATTGCTCACCTCCTTGAAGGATACAGGTAACTGATCCCCATCCCTGTATAGTAAAAATGTTTTATAATTTGACTTAATTTCATTAATGATATAACGATACAAGTTTCTCCAAAATCTAAAAAAAATTAAATAATTAATATTAATATTAAAATGGACAGTGTAGAAGAATTGAATATCAAAAAGTTTTCGTATGGTTCTGAATCGGAGACTCAGAACGGTATACATGTTTCAGTCGAAACTTAAAAACCACTTTTGAATGCAAAAACCAGTCAAAACCCTTCTTGGATTGTACTGGCATTTATTTAGAAATATAATGGGTTGGAATATTTTTGGCTCTTTTAACAACAAGTATTTTTGTAGTGTTAAGTTAAAAACGTGTTTTACTTCAAATGAATTAACTGTTTCAAATTGATTAACTGTGTCCGATTTACGTGTCTATGGGTGTGTGTAAAACGACGATTATAAAACGATGTTGATTATTATAGAAGGCTCTCGAATATTGTCTTGGTGTTAATTAACCCTAAACCTCTTAGGTGGTAACTCGGACCATGAAACTGAACAACTTTCATTATGGGACCAACTCTGGAATCGCGAAAAAAAAATCTGCTGTTTCATACAAAAGTGCAATACCTACTGACCCGAAATGTTCCTTACTTACCTTACCTTCCTCGATAAATGGGCTATCCAACACTAAAAGAATTTTTCAAGTCGAACCAGCAGTTCCTGAGATTAGCGCGTTCAACCAAACAAACAAACTCTTCAGCTTTATAATATTAGTATAGATTAGTTGCTGAAAAAAATGTGTCTACAATAGACCTTGATTTTATGAAAAAAAGCTCTAATGGAAGAAAAAAGGGGAATACGAAACGACGATTTCGTCAAAATTGGTATGGAGAATCGCAGCCCATGTCTTAACAAAGTTCATAATCGTGATGACTACCTACTCTGTTATTATCATGACATTTTTGTAAAATGATTTTAGGTACATTCAGTATCATTTTCTATTGTTGTGTTAAATTATACTTTGTACTTTATGAAAACGCTACTAACAAAAGTTCTTCACTGTTTTCAGTTTCTAATTCTCTGGATAATGTGTGAAAATATTGTGTTAACCACAAGCATGGCTGTGAAAGGGGTTGCTAATGCAGATCCCAATACGAGACAAAGAAGATCACCAGCTGACAATTTTTCTTTATTTGGATTGAACCTGGGTAACGCAGTAACAGCAGCTAGAAATTCTTTCAGTAGTATCGGAAATGTGTTTTCCGGTAGTCGTGGGAATACTCATCAAAATAATTATCACGAACCTATAGAAACGTTTGGAAATGTGAGGAATCCCAACACGTTATCTCCAATAGGCTTTCCAAGCAGAAGCGGTATAACAAATTCAAGAGCTCAAGATGATTTTCAGAAAGGGGAAAGGTATGTTTATTCACAAGAAAACAAAAGTGAATGTCTTAATACAACAGTACCCGACAAAAATCAAAATACCAATGCAATAACAGTGCCTGAAGGAAACTATGAGGCTCCTGAATATACAAGCGAGAACACAGGAAATGGAGACATTGATAAACAACTAATAGATTATATATTTCAAAATTCACAATTCATTTACGACGGTGCAGGCACAACTGTGAATAACAACATTGACTTCGTAACTGAAACTGGAGAGTACGAAACTGTAAGTACAATATTTTTATTTGATACTAGCACTTCGCCCGCGACTTCGTCCGCGAAAATTGTGATAGCTCGGCTAATATGCATGATATCTTTATAATTTATAGCCTATAGCACTCACGAATAATGTAGCTTTCTACCAGTGAAACAATTTTTAAAATTGGTTCATTACTTTCGGAGATTACCCCCTACATACAAACAAATTTTACCTCTTTATAATATTAGTATAGACTTAAACCTACTTCCTTATTGACTTCAAACAAAAGAGTATATAATGAAATAGAAATATAAGATGATGAATAACTTGAATCTTTGATAACTATAATACGACCTTGCTTATCCATCGGGACCCTATGAAATATTAAAAAAAGAATTCATAATAAGAATACTAATGGTTCACTACTGGTTTATTCAATTTCAGACTACAGATATTCTAGACAATCGAATACTGCCTCCAGCGGCTGTGGCGACACTTTTGGGATAAATCTATGGTTGGTTGCAGCTTCCATGGCAAACTTGTGTGTGAAGATAACTCTCGAAGAACTTAACAACATCGGCCATACTGTTCATCATAAACTCGGCCAATAAAGTTCCATCCTCGTTGTATTCGGCATAATGAAGGGTATGAACTTCCTTGTCTTTATGGATACCTTTTCCCTTTTTTTTGCCATTAACCTGACGTAATACCGAACTTCTGTTAATGGTTAGAACTGTTCTTCTTTTTCCTTCAGGAGGCGTCTTTAAAATTTTGATATTTATTATTTTATTCGTAGATGTTATATTTTTCATGGGTGTTGTTATATTCTCAATTGCGGTTATATTCTCAGTAGTATGATTTACATGCCTACAAAAACAAAAGAGTGTTAGTGCAATCCATGTACCCTGGCTGAATTCAAAGGTTTTCGGAGATTTTTGGAATAATATTATTTTTTTTATTACACGTGTCTTGAGTATATACATGGTGTAACATAATAAACGCAAGACCTCCCGTGTGGTCTCTCGCACCATGAAACTAAACATCTTTTGTTCTACGAGTTCTTGAAATTCGCAAAAAAAAAAAAATACTTTCTGTAGGAACGGACGCAATCATGAATAGTAAAACTAAAAAAAAGTTATGAATTTCCAAAAGTCATAGAACAAAACTTGTTCAGTTTCATGGTCTAAGACACCACACGAGAGGTCTTGCGTTTATTATGTTACACGTTGTATATATATTGGGCCACGTCTATAAGGACATTAATTTACGAATTAGAGTGTACAGAGTGAGTTTTTCTTAGTGTATAATCTTAGGGTGGTAAAGCAATTACGAGGTTGGAGTACATCTTATAGCAATATTCTTATTACAAAATAATATTGTGTTTTCAATGTAAACACCGAAAATCTCGTTTAGAATAGGTAGTAACGCAAGATGTAAGCTCTGAGTGATACCCAAAGACACGCTTTATTACATTGAAAAATAGATACTTACTTGATTTCTTGTTTGATAAAAGTAAAAAAATACTTACTCTTCTTTTAATGTAACTGTTGCTATCGTCGCGGTATTATTACAAAACGCAGACCCAATCACAAAGGCAAAAATCTGAAAAATGATTGATTTATTTTTTATTCAGTAAGAAGAAACAGCAGCAGTAGCAGTACCTTTGTGCTGTTCTATCTTAATGTAATGTCTTGTTAAGTGTTTTGTGCGTGCAGAAATAAATAAATAATAAATAATAATAATAATAAGAAGAAAAGAAACTCAGGTTTTTTTGGACTTACGGGTAAACATTTTGGGAAAATCATTGTAAACAAAAGTTCTGATTGGACTCACTAATAGCTAAACGAAACATGGATTTCATCATGAAAAATTATGGCACCATTAAAATTATCGGTAGCTATAAAAATCGTTTGGAAAATGTTTTCTAATTACTCATATTAATGCCTTACTATTAGCCCCGTGGTTTTTAAACGCAGTTGCTAAGGGGCCCTCTCCACGAACGAGAGAATCGCGGCAATATTATCGTCGTGCCACGTATTTCTATATACCCTCTTAGGACCGTCTCCACGAGCGCGAGTATCGCGGCGATATTATCGTATAGAAATACGTGCCACGACGATAATATCGCAGCGATTTTCTCGCTCGTGGAGACGGCCCTTTTTACAGTGGGCTCGAGTTCGATTCTTTTTTTGAGCAAATTGCATTTTTTTGGGAATACTCAGTACTTATTAAAGAACAGTTGCATTTGTGCAAAATTATTTATTTATTTATTTGTTTAAAAAACTATCAACCAAAATGCAACGAAATTAGGTACATACATATTATATACCTAAAACATAGTAGAGGCGCCCCAGACACCCCATTAACTCCCCAAACGGTAGTGATAGTCGTTACATAAGTATTTAGTTTTAAGAAACTGCTGATTTTTATGTCTTAATTTTGTTCATTAAAACTTTAATTATATACTATTTATTTTATTATCTAACACTAACCCCTTCTCAAGAGAAGCTGTAAATGAGACAAGTACGTAAATTGGTAATTTTTCCTTTTAGTAGGAGTTTTTGATCACATCGCCATGGTATCATCAGGACATTCTAGCCTCATCTATATTTATACAAAGTACTAAAATAGCTTTTGAAATAAATAGCTTGAAACTTAAAGAGCTTGAGATTTAAAGACAACTATATACACGAACGATATAACGATAACTACATAGTACAAAAGTGAATAAACGAGGAATATAAGACATTCATTCGTCGGGCGAGTTGCTCACAACAAAATAGTAGGCGGGTAAACGCCGGCAGCGTGCAGCGGCGTGAACGGCGTGATGGGGACAGTGTTTCTGAAGAAAACCTGTAACAACCAAGAAAGGCAAGAACCTAATTGTTGCGAAAATATTCTTTACCTTCTTTGGGTTTTAGTTTTATAAGAAAAGTAAGTAAGAAGGTAAGTCAAGGCGATACATATAAGAAGATCATCTATAGATAATCTGTACCAAGACAGGTACACGGTTTTTCCTTGTTACTACGTTCACAGCTGGAAAAAACTCAGTTGTTATGAGAAATGAATATGCATTCCAACAACTGTTAGGTATTCATGTAGGTAGGTATGCTAAGTTCTATTATTAAGGAATTAATGAGAATTTCATTGTAAAAGACAAGGATGTTATTTTTATGGTCTAGTTGGTATTTCGTTGGTGGCCATTGATTTGTGATTTACTGGTAAATTAACCTTTAGGTTATCGTTAAGTTGCACAATAGTCGTCCGATTTAAGTAACATTTGGAAATAAACAGAGCCCTTTGCCTTTCTGATTGCGAGTATTATCTTTGGCAATTAGAGCTGGCAAATGTTTTTTTTTGTTTAATCATAATAAAATACATAATTCTGATTGCTTGCTTTATCGTATTATACGACGGCTACTAGGCGTGATTTTTATTTTATTTTATTTATTAGATCTACCAACAATTGTTTACACTAATCTACAATCAAAAATACAAGATGGAAGAATCATTTTGATGAGATTTCTAAAGAAAAAGGGTTATGGTACAAAGTTATACAAAGTGAGCCTCCTCGTATACCCTGGTTCGATGATGATAAATTTAATAGAAACTATATTAAGTTACTTTTAAGACTACGTTCTGGACACTATCCATCGGCAAAATTTGGCTATCTTATGGGAAAAGTTCCATCTCCCAACTGTTTAGCCTGCAATAAAACTGAAGATATACTTCATTTGCTGATGGATTGTGTAAAGAACAAAGACGAGAGAGAGTCATTAATTAAAGAGTTTAAACTGAATTTTCTAGATGTTGGGTTAATTCAAACAATTTTGGCAAATCCTAAATCGCAGTTAGCTAAAAGGTTAAGTAGTCTAGCAACGCTATCTAATTGATGAGTCCCTCTCGCTTAAAATTGTTATGTATGTTAGTGTAATAAGAACTAAAATGGTACGATGGGGTTGGCGTATCCATGTGGATAAAAACCCCGTGTTAAATAAATAGATTAAAAAAAAAAAAAAAAAAAAACAATCAAAAATAAAACTTGCGTTTAAACTCTACACAATGAAACAATTACTTAAAGGTAAATAGCACATGAACAAATAAAAACAATAATAAGTAATTATGTTAGTTGTTATTTGGGAGAGGAAGGCCAAAGAAAAGATGGATGGATTGTATGAAGACTGACATGAAAGAGAAAGGAGTAAATGATGCCGTGACGTCTGACAGGGGAGAATGGATGAAGAAAACGTGTTGCGCCGACTCCAAATAGAATGAGACAAGGGCGGGAAGATTATGATGTTAGTTGTAGTTGTGAGCTACATTATTGTAAAATTAAACTTAGTAAAATATAAAGGGTGTAAATAGACCCTTAACATAACCGAAAGGCACTTGTTCTCCCCGTCTTTGCGATAATTTTTTTGTTCTAGACCATACCTGGGAACCTTCTAGTTACGGAGATATTGGGGGTCAAAGTTCCAACTTTTTCACAAGTTTTTTAATGTAAGATTTTTACTTTACACACCTCCAAGACCCCCGTAGTATTCAATCCATCCATCAACACAATGCTTTGAGTGCTTGCCATAGAGTCCTACCTTAAAACGTGAATTTACACCCCCAAAAAAAGAAACGATTCCCAGCAATAATTTTTGCGTAAAGTTACTTAGTTTGATGTACAGAATGCTTGGTTGACGGATATGTGAAGGGTCTGTTTACACCCTGTATAACTATGTATTAGTAACATATGCTAAATATTAAAAGCATGAATTCTTTAAAAAGTTCAAAAACTACACACACAGTTCAAAAACTTTTACAACAAATCTAATAAACACTTCAGTAATTTTTGTTTTTGCTTGTTGAGAGAATCAAAGTGACTCAAAGTGAGTGAGTCAACCATTTTTAATTATAACTACTATATCATCTTTTTACGTGAATAAGTAAATAGTTTTTTCTTTTTTCGGGAAATTACAGGGAAAAAAAAATCTTTTAAATTGTTCGCAAAAGTAAACTCAAGTTACTTTACTCTAATTTGAAAATGAATGTGAATAGTTCGCCTACGGTCTTTTGTCAATAGTATCTATTCGTCTCGTTTTACCAAATATGGCTTTCAGGTAATTGAAAGTGTCAACCTGGCGAATTTCTGGTGAATAAATTGAAAACAGGTTAATTATTTAGCGTATTCAACAAGAGATCTATTGCTTACGTTTCTCCGAAATTATACAATATAGAACGACATATTTAAGGAATAGCAGCCAACATGAAAGAAAATAAAATTCTGAGAAGGTTTTCACAAATGAGGGGTTCTGAAAAGATGATTCAGTCAAGTTGATAGCATAGCTATTAGCAAGACCAAGGTGCGCCGAACAAACGTTTAATACGGTTAAATCAAGTAAAAACAGAAAAAACACAAAATTAATACATCAAGCACGTTTAGGAAATAAATCGTAGGTTTATTGTCGATTGCACATCAAAGAAAGCTGCACATTAATGTTCAAAACAACAGGTAAAAGTAGTCAGGTTGTAAATCAGGGGAAAATTACCTTTATCTACATACTACTGGATATTCTATGTACGTAACATATGACCATAACTCTTTTGAGGAAAACCTGAGCAGTGTTTTGCATACAATCGTTCGAAATGTCAAGGACAAGTCGAGTCGTAAATATCTAATGTTCGTAAAAAACCAAATAACTTTTACTGCTTACTTTTACTTTCTAATCACGTAAAAATAGGTAATTTTGTCGACAGCAGTTCGTTCGTTATTAGCAGGATTAATGTTTATTACTACTTACATTAATTGAAACTAGCTGTTGTACCTGACTTCGCTTGTGTACTGGTCGGAATTCATCCCACGCAGTACGTTCCCTTCCAGGATAAAATTATTCAATGACCTAAACCAAAATGTGTTTTGACTGTGTGCCTCCTTGGTGTAGTTGTCGCAAGCGCGACTGTTGAGCATGAGGTAGGAGGGTTCGATTCCCAGGTCGGACAAACTATTATTGGATTTTTCTATCAGGAATTTCTCAGTAGCAGCTACGAAGTCTGTTTTTGTGCCCGGTTGATGGCAATAGGCTCGCCTCCTAGGTATTACATGGGACTTAATAATAGAGAATAGAGAATGTGGGTGTGCTAGGAGATACATCTGCCTAACCCTTTGGTTATTACAGCCATGATGTTATGTTATCTATTATTTTAGTTTACATACAAATGCAATAACGCAATAATTTTTAATAATTTATTCGAAATGTTTTAAATAAAGTTACGATGTTGAATTTTGTACTTAAGTACAAAATTTAACATTGTAAAGACAAGTGGTGACTTTTACCGTAAAAAGGTACTTCTACGTAAAAGGTTCATCGGAAAAACCAACGACTCGAGTAATTTCCCGTAACTTTATTCAAATTCCGCACACACACCGTTAATATTTGATGTATAGAGAGAAAGTATACAACACGACAACGTTGAAGTTATACATTATTTATTTTGTTTTTTAAATCATCTGAATCATTTTATCATTATTATTCACAGCTCGTTTTTACCCTCTGCTGGGATTCAACCTCCTTTCTTTGTCCTGTATCCTGATTAATTGGCAACTGATTTATTTCTTACAGTCTGTTTCTACTGGGTGTTTTTTTAAACGTGGGCAATACTTTAGGGGCGTGTAGTACTCATGAAAATAAGCAACTTTTACTATCGGACCAAAACAAATATCAGCTGCTCCACACATTATTGGGCGCGTAACTCGAAAAAATGTAGGAAACAGCAGATTTTTTAAATTATATTTCATAGTTAGCCCCATAGTAAGAGTTGTTCATATTTATGAGTACTTCACTCCCTTGAAGTATTGCCCACGTTTACCCAAACACCCTGTATACGATCCATGATTTGATTCTACATCGAATTTGGATTCGTATTGGCCACGCCCGTTGCATTGCATGGATAAGGGACGCACATAACAGAGAAGAATGGCAGAAGAAAGGGGGAGGCCTAGGTCAGTGGATACGAAACGGGGCATTATGAAAAAGTCGACGCAGCACCGCTACGCGGGGCTCCTATTTCTGTCTGCAAGGTTTAAAGTAACCTAACCTAACCTAACGTCGGGGTGCCCCAAGGCGGGGGGGGGCATTCCCCAATGTCCCGTTACGTACACTCCAACCGAAAATGTTTCTAAGTCCTCGCTCCATAGCGCCCCTAAGGCTACACTCCAACCGACGCCTATACCCAACAGTGGGAGATTCCGGGCTGAAATGATGTTTATGATGATTGCGTTGTAAGCACTCTGGTTTTTTTCTTCTGCGGTTCAGATGTAAGGGTACGTAGGACACTGACACAGATAAGCCATGCTCGACCATAACACCAGACAGTCACATTGTTTCTGCAGGACATTACCTTTTTGTACCATTATTTTTCTATGATGAGTTTAAATAAAATAAAAAAATTATAAAAACAGTTGAAATGTTTTATGATTAGGTATTGCAAGTATTGTGTACTAATAATAATATGAGGTATTTCAGAACATGAAACAGCTTATGCTTACTGCAATCTGTATATATAAAATGGTAAACTGACTGACTGACTGGGTGATATATCAACACACAGCCCAAACCGCTGGTCCTAGAGACATGAAACTTGGAAAGTGTGTTCTTTGTGAAGAGTAAGTATCCACTAAGAAAGGATTTTTGGGAATTCCACCCCTAAAGGGGTAAAATAGGGCATGGAAGTTTATATGAAAGTCCGTCAGTTTTGAAGTTAGGATCTTCAAATTTTGTGTTTAGGCTGACGATTAAAAATTAATTTATACGTGTCTCAGCGTTTTTGATATTTCTACCCCTGAAGGGTTAAAAAGGGGTATGAAGGAAAGTTACTATGTTTATGTTTTCGGCATCCACGCGGGCGAAGCCGCGGGCAGAAGCTAGTCACTAATAAAATTAATAGTCCCAACTCTTCATAGTATTCGTGGATTTTGAAAAATGCAAGTCACCTCGTTACCCACATTCTTTTTACATGACATATCTATCTGAGGTACGGTATCCTTATGAAAACGCCATATTTAGTTAGTAAAAACATGAAGATCCTGTACAAAATGACGTGTTATTTGACATAATCATTAGTCTAACAATACACGTCTTACATTTTATCGCATGCCGTCATCGTCTCATGTAGGTACTGAAATATCATGAGAATTCATTAACGTAATTAACTTACGTGTATTTTCATTCTAAGAAAGGAGATGTTACTTTTATATTCCCATCTGAGTACCCGCAGTTATGATTACATTTTGTACGAATTTTTATTTTCTCAGATTGAAAGATATTATGATAAGATCTTCATAATTTTTATCGGGTTAACAACCTCTTTATTATTCCAAATAAGGAACATATTTACTTGAAACTCAATTAGTATGTGACTTGTTCTGCAAACCAAAACGGATCGTGTTACGAAGAATAAATATACCTACATGCAGCTTGTCTCGGAGCCCAAGATCTGACACTAGAAGTAAAATAATTAAATTTCAGTGTACTGATGGGTCAATTTTATAAATTTGAGTTTTCACTACGTTATCTATGGTCTAAATGGTCTATGGTTCTTAGAGGCCTTAGACAAAGAGAAGGGAGAGATTTTTTACAGTTTTGTAAAAATAGCAAAATGTAAGTCAAGCATAACAGACCCTAATGCCCTAACCTATTGAAAGCCTTGCTATTATTATACAGGTACAGACAGAGTAATCAAATCTGTGTGGTTATTTTACAAAAGACCGCTTCAGAGGTCAGTAAAAAGTAGGGACTTGGCATGGTTTAATATAACTTGCCCAAGATTATGTCAGGACTTAAAGGAGGCAATAACCTCTGACAGAAAAAACCAACTCCAGCTAGTCTTAAAATGTAGATAATTTTGACTTTTAAAAGTTTTTTCCAACCAATTCCCAGACATAAATATTATTTATTATTTATAGGTTCCTCGTTGGTCTAGTGGTCGCAAGCGCAACTACTGAGCATGAGGTCCTGGGTTCGATTCACAGGTCGGGCGAAGTGTTGTTGAGTTTTTCAGCCACTTTGCAGACCTGTTTTTAGCAGCCACGGAGTCTGGATTCGTAGCCGGTTGATGGCAATAGGCTCGACCATTATAAAACTGGCGAAATTTGGATGTACGATTAGGTACACCTCTGTCTTCGGGGATTACAAGCGTGATGTTATGTTACGTTTTATACTTTAACATCAAACACACATGAGATTTTTTAAATAGTAATTTAAAAAATCTCATGCATATCTGAAATATGAAAATAGACCCTAATCTCAAGGCAAGGCAGATGGGTTGAGAACGTCACAAAATCATGATTAACTTGTTTAAAAACCAAAACAATAGGTAATAATGCCAACAGACTATAGAGTAACAATTTGATTTCTCATTAATGCAGAGCCTGCTGGGTTTGAAACTCAGACTGCAGGACATTTAAATAATTTAATAACTTTGATGATTCTATTTGCCAATCTGTCAATAAATCAATTAATTTATTGCTATATTTAAGGGGATATAAATAAGATGAAGCAATATGCCGAAAATTATACGTTTTGAGTTATGTCAACCTGTGATTTTTTATGTGTATCCTAGGCCGGAGGTATAGATAATGATAAAACATATGTACTTCGATCTGCAACTAGAAACTGCCTAGGCTGTAAAGCACTTTAAGAATATCTCTGTCACCTTAGTAGTTTACTTTAGTAGTTTAGTTTTTCATGCGGAGGAATGAGGGAAACGTGGGGAAAATTTTGAATATAACTATGGATGGGTATAAGAGTAGAGGAAGACCAAAGAAACGATGGATGAACTTTGTGAAGAATGATATGGCACGAAAGGAGGTGTCTGATGAGATGACGAGTAATAGAGAAGTATGGAAGAAGGAGACATGCTGCGCCGACCCCAAATGAATTGGGACAAGGGCAAGTGAATGATGATTTACCTTAGCAGTTTTGTGTACAAAAGTGTATTTCAAAGAGCAAGCAAGATCGAATGGGAAATTATTAACTCATGAATTCTACACAACATCTTTTATAGATACGAGTGAATTCGACGATCATACCTAGTATGCTTTAGGTTTTCGCGAGTTCCGCGATTATACAATAAAATATGCGATCAATTAATATTTTGATCTCAATAATTAATGTATTTAGACGATAAAGTTTATTCCAGTACATTAGTGTCACATAAAATGTCAAATTTTTCAATCAAGCAAGATTTACGTAATAAAAGTTTTATGGCAGTTCCAAGCAAAACAGAAAATCATAGGTCAGTTTTGCATAATCTTTTTTGTACCTATGGCCTCAATGTATTGCAAAAACAGCAACATTCACGATAATAATAACCATTGCCACGTACATATATCAGCATAACATACATACATAGCGACATTATTTATGTAGAAAACAAAACATTTTGGAATATTTATGACATAAATATGCCATGCTCGTAAATATGACGTGTGACAATAGGATTCATATATTTCGGCTGGCTAAAAATAGCAGCGCGTGGCTAAATAATAACAGCCGCTCGGATTGATCTTCAGTTTAAATACGCTTGCCTGGATGGATGGGGAAATCTGACAACGGAGTCTACCAAGGGGTATCGTATTACACAGTACTGTGTTGTGGAGGTCAGATAGTTAGTCGCTCCATGTAAAATACTGGTATTCAGCTGGTTAGACTGAAAGCCGACCCGAATACGGGAAAAATCTAGGCAGATGATGATATTTCGGCTGATACCATACGCATAGAATGTTTCAGTCTACGTGAAAAGCCTAGTGAAATTTTAATGTATAGTATGAGCTAGCCCATACTGTACATTTATGGTTACACACGCCCGATTACTGGCGATAAAGTAATACTGTAGTTTTTGTACCATTTTCGTGACTACTGTAAGGCAAAACGTGTCCATATTATGTTTTATCTTAGTCCGATACATCGCTACTGGATGGAAACCCCGACTTGTTTATATTATCTGCAATGGCTTGTAGTGTCTGATGTGCAAGCTTGATTAATCTTTTGTTTACTAACTAAACTAATTAGAAGAGATTACAGTCTGCCTGAAAAACCCTGGAAATTCCACGGGAAAATAAAAAGATACATAGATATTGTTATATAGTATGACAGTTTTTACTTATAGCCCGAAAGTCTGACAGCAAACCTTACCAAGGAATGTCGTATTACTCAGCTACTGGGTGGTGCAGATGCCAGGTCACATAGGCAGTCGCTCGATGTCAATTCTGGTATTCAGCTGCATCCGGTTCGACTGGTAGTTGATCCCAACATAATAGGAAAAAGGCTAGGCTGATGAGCTGATGATTATGATAGATATACCTATTGGTACGTGGCTTTAACTTCTTTTTAAAACTTTAAGATATTAACTAAGAAATATCCTGTTCATCGTCATTTTTGGAATCTCCGTTATTCTTTATAATTAATTACCCTAGTAATTATGTAGTTTCTTGAAAAGAGTGTTGATTTAACTAAGTGAGTATTAAGTTATGTGCCACGATGAGAAATTTATATGGCGCCGGAACTTTTATCGCATCGGCTATTAAATCACCGCACGCCGCCGCGCCGCACCGGAGTGTTTGCACTGCAAGTAAAAAAAATATCTTTGATTTAGTCTTGGTCAGAGTACGTATCTAAAGAAAGATATATAATATCCATGTCTTACATCAGTAGCTATGCAATTTCTTATTAATAAATCATACATAGTCGGCACACAGAAATATTATAATTTCGAAATTGAGACTCCAAATATTGCGAATTGTAATGTCAAATTTAAATTTTGAACTATTTTAATTTAATTACTCAACCTTGCATTTTGATCGATAACTTGTGAAAAATTATAATATTGCATAGATTTCGTAATTAGATGATCACTTTGTGATCAAAAATTGATCTGAACTATTAATGTCGGCAAGAAAATTTACATTTAAATAAAATGCATATTTATACTAAAACTAAGCAGCTTTGCAATCTTATATAAATTTTAATTTCAAATTAGGTTGTTGCATTATTTCATTGCACATCCATATCCATGATTGTACATACTAATACGATTAATGTGAAAGTAGCTCTGTCTGTTTACAAACTTTTGACACCATAACACCCGAACGGATTGAAATGAAATTTGGCAGACAGGTAGACTATCACCTGGGTTGGAAACTAAAATAAGACTTTTGATCCCGGATGTACGATCTCGTGCGATCGTTTCCGATCTCAAGAAAAAGCAGCTGGCAAAATCTAGTTGTTTGTGATCCTAATTAAATGACAAAAAAAACTAGGTATCTAGTGGAAGGAGGAAAGGGGGGCACCTGCCCTGCAGTGGGACACATACGGCTGTTAATAAATAATAATAATAACTAGGTATCTAGTTTATGAAAAACTTTAAAATAAAACCCCCCATGTGCACAAAGAGTTCCGTAGCACCGAACAATATATGTAGTAACAATATTTTTTACGCTCATTCATACTATTTATTTTTCAACCTTCAGTTATATGTATGGCTGCGACATACGGACGGATAGACAGACAGGGCAGGCAGAATCTATAAGGGTTCCGTTTTTTGCAACTTGGCCCCTAAAAAAGCTCTCTTGAACACCACAGAACTCTAGAGCAGCGTAATTTATTACAATAAAGTTAATGGAACCTCTTATTGTGAAAAACCATTTGTATCAAAGAAGGTTGAATATCAATTTTTCAGTATAAAAAAGTATATTACAAAACTATTTACCCCATTCACATTAAATCATCCATTTCACGTGATAGTTATAGCACGTGCTTAGTGCTCTCGACGCCATGAAATGCGTCATCAGCAAATAAATAGGGGTGACGCAAACACACATCACTTGGAGATAAATTGCTGTACCAATAAATTTATTTTGAAAAGGAACGAGTGTGTAGTTCCTTTAATCCCGTTATAAGAATGTCTGTACATTTTGTAAGAACCCACGTTATCTTTACTCAAGTTATGTGGAATTTGATAACGTTTGATTTTATCTTTTTTATTTTCCTCGGTTGCATGTTTAGGGTTGCGCCGAAAGTTCCTGTTTGTTAATTAAACCAACAATATGAATAATATGAGTACCTACAACCAGATATAACTGTCAAAGCAGCGCATAGCGGAGTAATCACGTACTGCTATATAATTTTGTTCGTAACAAAGACTTCCTATTATACTAGCAAAATAGAGTTTGCTAATCCAAGTTTTCATAACTGAAATTCCATTTCTTCACATTTCATTCATCATCATCATTCTGGAATTACTTTTTTTTATTTCATTTTCATTGCATTCTTTTAATTTTTTTTATTAAAAAAAAAAATGTAAGAGAAAATTTGGGAAAATTACATAGAATCTAAGATAAATTGATTGATTTTCCCAGAAAATAACATCGTAATTTTCAAATGTCAGGTATATACTGACGGGCTGCGGGACTGTTGGGCTGCGGGACTGTCCCAAATAGATACTTGCGGCCCAGGAACACAAAGGGCTAAGCAGGAACATGGGTGGGTTTTAGTCAGTACAAGTCTGACACTCCCTTCTGCGCCCAGAGCGGGAGGGGTCATTTTATGATTTTCCATCCGGAAAATAAGGTATATACTGACGTTATCATTGAAATATTTCCGGAAAATCATAAATTACGATTCCAGTTAAGAACTCATCAATGATATAGGTATAACATTAGGTCATACAAAGTTAGTGCCGGTAGTAATAACTCGTAATGAAACGTTTACGCGATGACGATATTAAACTGTTTTTATACTTCTAAGTTTAAATTAAAAAATAGGTAGATATTTACAATAATTTATGGCTAGTGCTTGTGTCTGTGCATCCATTTATATAGGGTCAAACCGCTATATGCCCATATATGTTCATTTATCTGGCAAGCTTGTTTTAATTTCCATTTAAAATGATGAGCCATTTATAAGGCATCTGATGATGTTAGCCTACTTACACAGATTCTGTTTTAGCTAAACATAAAGTAGTTGTATACATTTGTAATTTGTAAGGTACCCCACCACTCAACAAAATATGCTACCCATGTGGCTATGCCCCGTATAGTATACAAAGCTACATATGAACGTACGTGTACTACTTTACTCAACTATCTTTTGTCGCAGTTAGTAACAAAAATTAGTCACATGAAGGAAACTATTGTTTGTTGCTGTTCTAGTAACTTAAACATTAACAGACGTTATTTGAAATGAGCAGTCTTTACTTTCAATTCGCAAAACCATTTGAGAATCTATTGTTTCTTTGTTAGTGCGGGTTTTACCTTATTGTTCAGAGATCTGTAACCGTAGCATCCGAGCGGATCTTGGCTCCATTCATATGTCGATCTGTGTAATGGTCAGCTAGAGTTGGCTCTGTTTCAGCGCAGGCGGAGCGGGCCGCACGCTTGTATGCGGCCACCAGGCGCACACACCCGCCACTCTTTATATATAAGGAGATCTTGCGAAACCGTTAGCACATTCGGACTACAACCTGTCCAGGAAGTCACCTGCTTCTTTTGTCATCTGTGAAACGCGACAAGATGCTGTTCATTCTGGTAATTATCGTCCCGTGTTAAGTGTTTATAAGTGCATCTGAATAAGGAGTAAACAGTGTCAAAATTTGCATGGTAAATTGTGTCGATAAATTGAGTGTTTGAACTGACGACCTTCCTGCGGTTGCATATTGACGAAGATGTGTGTTGCAAATATCGGCGCGGCGCCCAGTGCATGAATGTGTGGTTGTACCTAATGTCGTTAGAGGTTTAGGTTCTGACCTTTGCTGTGTCCACTCCTTCTATGTGGATGCCTACAACGTATGGCGAAATTCCCCTTAAACTGCATATTTCATTTGAGAAGTATCCATTGCAAAGTACATTTTAGATTATCTGTGAAGCAAAACTTTAATAAATAATTTTTGAATTCAGAATTTAATTTAATAACTTTACATAATGATTCCGCAAATCGAGTATATGTGAATGTCTATGCGATATTTATTTTTTGTTCATTGAATCACCCGCGAAATTCTTAAAATAGTTTTCAATCTAAACATAATAATATTTCTATGAGAGTCATAAAACGTCGAAAACCTCAATTTTTTCTTTTATATCCCGCTAAGGTCATACATGTTATATTTTTATTGATAGTGATAAGATTTTGAAGGTTATCCAAGCACATACATGACCAATACTCGATAATAACATAAGACAACAACCGGGTGAAAAGCCGTTTTTGGAATGCAAACAAAAAACACAAACGAGATGAACTCTAAAATATGCCAATATGAGATCAAGGTTGAATTTCTAGTGTTCCAGATATGGAAAAGTTAATTACAGGCAATAAAATTTCATCGATCGCTTTGAACGATATTTGTACCAAGAAAGGAATCTTGAAAAAAAAATGGTTTAAAAAGCTTTTACCGGTCGGAGACTCCGAGATGTTATCATTGAATTAACGAAGGACGCACAAAAATCCGAAAAACGTGTTCCGAGGGCGTGTGACATGCCGTAATGGCTAATTAAGTAAACACGCTTTAATGTAAGCCAATTAAATGAATCTTTTGATTATATTACAGAGCTTGGTGTCCGCTTTGCTGGTGCAAATGCTTGGGGCGAGTCCTGCGGTTGACAGCAAACCAAGAGCTCAAATTATTAACTACAACTTTGACACAGCCAACCTGCCGAACTCTTATAGATACCAGTAAGTATTTCTTTCATTTTTAATGTTATTCTGTAATTTTTAAGCAATATTGACATAACGAGTAGACTTCTCAGTTCAACAATATGCATCGAGAAGTGCGTAACTAGGGCACCGGTCCCACCGCCGGCGATTAGCGGTATGCGAGGGGAGCTAGCAACTAGAAACGAGTTGGCCAGCAACTAGCAGCGTGTAGTTTCGATACTTCTGTCGATGGGGCATGATCGCGATCGCTCGCTCGTACGCGTACGTACCCTTATGCCCTAAGTAATAAAAGAAAAGCGATCCATCGTCAGTGAACTCGGTAGTACCAAGCCTGTCAACGGTTTGTTCACCAGCCCCCGTAGCATGACCACCGTAGACAAGGATTTCTTTGACGGAAGAATCGACAAAATGACAGATTTCTTTGCACTATCTGTCATTTTGTCGATTCTTCCGCGCGTTGTTGAGTGAGAACTCTTTGGGACAAACGAGAGTAGTCGCCGAGGGGTTGGTGATATTTTACACGTCTCTTGAGAAAATATTCTATAGCTAATCTAGTCGCTTTCTCTTCGGCAGTGGGACAGGCAGTTATCCCATGTAGGATATTAAGAAATGCTGCAAGCTGATTTGGTAATCCTCTCTCAGTATGTATAGTTTATGGGGAGAATGGTCGCAGATGTTAGAAAAAAGGATCTATCCAAAATTTGAATACCTTGATTTTGGAAAGTAAGTTACTGTAGGTTTTATTACACCTTAGATAGTAGCGATAATAGAGATCCAATTCTTGAAAGAACACACAAAATGGATCTGCATAGTTGTTATGAAAATAGAAATACGGTACCTATAACAGACAAGTAGATTGCTCTCTTTTTAGTTACATCTCACCTTCACAAAGGCATGCGATATTATTGTTACATTTCTATTGTGGTAACTTTTTAAATTTGGTACGAGTTGGTAGTCTGAACGTAATTTGTAGCCAGGTGTTATTATTTTATTTTTTAAACACTAAGTTGTTTATTCAAAAGTTATTATTTTTAAGAATGGAGAATCTTCTCGGTAGCTTGTTTTAACAAAACTTACGTCCGGAATTCGTGCGAAATATTTAAACGACTATGTAATTAATATTGATACATTAATAACTTATCGAGTAAATTGAAAAACATAGTAACTTTATGATTAAGACATTTATTAAAAGCCTCCGATAAAATGTAAGAATATAAAAGTTATTTATTTTGCTATAAACAAGTTGTGATCCCAATATTTTGACACGAACATGATATTTGTCTGTAATATTTTATGTCGCCAATAGTTTGATAAAGAAGCTTTGAGGAATGTTTAGAAAATGTATTTTTTGATAAATGATAGCAAGATATAGGAATGCATATGTTTTTAAAGAACAAGCAACTGTCTTACATAGAAATGTGCTCGATCAATGTCTTCAGAAAGAAAATGTTTTAACCTTTGAGGTCAATGACTCCGTTACATGTAAATGTTATATACCTATGTAATAGAAACCTACATTAATCGATCAATTTTATGACGCCTGTCTCATATCTCAGTCATAATGCAAATCAATCTTAATTTTTAGGAACACTTTACGTATGGATTTGTAACGGTTTTTTGTGTGAAACGTAGCTTTACATCAAATTAAAAAAAACAAACAAAAAAAGCAATTTGAAGTAAGTACTTATAATCGATGTAAACTAAGACTTTTTGCAACGGTACCTATTACAAAATATAGGTAAGTATTTAATGAAAATCGCCTTCAATCATTGCTTGATTGTTTTATAATAACACCTTATTATTGGAGCAAAAAGTTGATTGGATATTGCTAATGAAAACACAAAAATAATTACGATAAATTGTACCACTATCAAATAAATTTTAGTCAATGATTTTAATAACTAAATTTTGTTATTAAAGCTCGTTTTATTACAAAAAAGGTTTGAAGTATCATTGGAAACTCAGACAACAGCTTCAGAACAGTCTTACATTATGAAAGAAGAGATCTCAAAAATAAACTAGAAATACGCGTACACTGCAGTCTGCACCTACGAGTACCAACATAATAATTAGTCAATCCTCTTGTAAAGCCTCGCCTTGCTTACGCAATGGACTAGAAGTTGTAAATAGTATCCAAGGATGTACGAAATAGCATAATATCACATTACAAAGACGACATCTGAGTTTTATTAATCCTATTGATACTACAAATTGATTGCGAAATCCTTATGCAACAAGCATCCTAAGTAGACAATTAACATACAATTAAGTTTGTTCCATTTTTCTCTTTAAGTAAAAAATAAAGAGATTATATCATGAACTAGGCCAGTAGAATAGTCTACTACACTTACTGTGTACTAATAGTCTATTGATACTAAAACCATAATAGTATTCTATCGATCCGTATTCTAATCGTGCAATCACTCTCGCAACCAATTTCCGAATTGATCACTTAGAAAGTTTAATGACGGCATAAATCGTTGGTCAAATGTCTTGATCTATGTTTTGATATAATTACCTAGACTAAATTACTCAGCAATTATACTAGCTGTATTTTGATCCTAGTCAAAATAATTACGTGCAGTAAACCTACTCTGAAACTGTGTCAACCGCTTACTTTTATCGCCCGTCTATCATAGTTTTACTTTAGTTCTGAACTAGAAAAAAATCAGTTCGGATGTTTCAACTAGGTACACATGTAATTATAATGGGTGTATCTTTCTATCTTGTTAAACGTGTCCTCCCACTCCATGACCAATATTTAATCCGTTTTCAATCATTCACTGACTTATAAGTAGATACAAAGTCTTGTTATGATGTCATTTGTTTGAAAAAATATAAATCTCTATAAAAAAATAACTTAACTTGATGTAAGACTGTATTGTGAATGTCAACAAAGTGGTCTTTGTAAATTCATAACAATTGAAAAATAACCAAAATTAGACAAAATCCCAAAAACTTCATAGAGCGTAACCGTAGAGTTTCTAGTTAGGAAATACTATGATTACTTCAAATAGCCAAACAGGATTGAGAATAATGCTTACCTACAGTAATAAAATGACAAAACATTTTGAATACTAAACGAAAAGGAAAGCAAACGTCTGACTCACCATCACCATCACTAGATCAGCGACGTAAATATTTGCGGACCACCACTATGGAATGTCATGTTTATGTAAATTGACCTTTATATTGTCCTTACGTTAACCTGATAATCCGAATACGTGATCTACCTGTTTATAGGTACTAACACGGTGTTTATTTGGAAAGCAAATATTTTCAAATCGCTCTTCCGTGATGTTTGTTGGCTTTCTGCCACAAGGATAGCAGCAATTTGTTTGAGCCTAGGCGGAATCGGTCTCCATTGTCGAGTAATACCTGATAGGTAAATACGGATATTGGATTATATTTGCAGTTAATTACAGCCGACATCATATGATAAGTGCTAATTTGTTTTCAAACATTACATGATACACAACAGAAAGCCTGATAATTATAAATACTGAGGGGTTTTACTTGGGACATTCATTGAATCACGAATGATATGTAAATGTGCGAAAAATCAAGTAGCAAGCTAGTTCTATACACTTGACAACTTTATCAAGCAATTTTAATTTACTTCATCATCTATCATGTCATCAGTCATCGAAATTGACTTATAAGGAATCATTGTAATAGGTTATACATACCTAAGTTTGTTCAGTTTTAACGGGTCTCATAAATATGAATGGTGCGCGACCCAGCACGCTCGCATCCTTTGAAACTCAGATGTACTGTATATTTGTGTAACCCAGTTAGTACTAGGAATCTAAGGACTAATTTCACACGCTGCGCATTCACATACCAGCATTCGTATGCATTTAAATTATAACAATCCACCAACTTGAACTTTTGCACCAATAATCGCATAAATCCTTTTTCTACGTGTATTTTCAATGGAAGAAAATCTTTCAGTCGCTGCTTGGTGGACTTGTATCAAAATTGTTCACAGGTTTTCCACTAACGTATCAAATGTGTGACCTGAATACCCTAGAATGCCTCAGTAATATGTGAATCTTATCTTATCTTATAAGCCCTTTTATTCTGAATATTTTTCTCTGATTTTGTAAGTTGTTAAAGTATGTCTCTTAATTCAGCGTGCCTCTTGGCAAAGGCCTCCTCTAGCTGTTTCGATTGTATTCTATCCCGAGCCACTCTCTTCCAGTAGGGCCCGCAGTAAGTCTTAACTCGTCCTCCCATCTCCTTTTTTGTTTACCCTTGTTTCGTTTACCATTTTTAGGATACCAATCTGTTACTATTTTGCTCCACTTTTCCTGTTTTGTTCTAATCATGTGGCCAGTCCACCGCCAAATATGTCAATATCTTAACGTAAGCTAATGTTTTCATCTGTGTTTTAATTCATTACGATGATTTATCTAAACTCGTACACCACCTAAGTGCAATACTGCAATCATTTGGTACGCAATCTTTGCAACCGCACAAACTAGTAATACCCGTATAAACATTACTAATAAGTCTTATAACTGAATACCACTTATAAGAAAAATGTGATATCATCACATAGAATATCACGAGCGCAAGATGTTTTTCATAAAATAATTGCAAAAACAAGGATGTACGTTGATGTAAACATTAAGTTATATAAAAAATAAAAATGCACCTTCTGAGTTTCCTTGCAAGGTCATATATCATAGAGTACTTGGCATAATGCTAAGTGCATTATGCCAAGTATGCATAAGTTACCTACTGAAAAAAGAAATTGTTTTGTTTATGTTTAGAAAATTAATGTTTATGTGAAGCAACTTTCCCTAGATTGGTAATTACGAAGTAAAAAGCTATCCATATCCGATTTCTACCATTTTGGGGCGTGTTCTTTACTTTTACCTTCTCAGAGCACCATGGCCTACATTTCTATTTGGTCAAAAATCTTATCACTAAAGCTATCAATTATTTTTAATGTTGATAATATTCACAGCTTATTGAAATGTTTTCGATGAAGCAATTTAATTCACAAAACTGTCACTTTGAATGTATAAGCCTACAATCAATAGCAATAAATAAGCATAATTTAACAGTTATATGCTTTTTTTAATAAAAGGGACACTAGATAAACAATTTCGATAAACATAAATAATAATTTCACTAAATAGAAATGCTACCTAAGTTAATGGTTTTCTTAAAAACCTAAATGTGTCTATAGTTGTAATTAATAAAAGAAAGCTTATAAACTTATTAACCTAAGAAATAAATAAATAAAACAGAATGCTTCTGTAAAAAAATCGTATTCAATTCTAATTGTACAAACATCTGCTGTTTGTTTGACTGTCAAACGATAAGTTTTCATATTGAACCCGGATCTCAGAACAATTTATGATATGAGATTATAAATTGTTCGGAGATCCAAAAAACTTTAAACGTTATGCTTGTCACTTTAATGTTACAAAAAAGTTGAATGGTAACATGTAACAATGTCGTGTGGGGTACAAAAACGTATGAGTATGTTGTAGTTACGCCTCCTTTAAGTTGAATGTCCGAAAGCGGTACGAATAACCCTAACAGCCAGTTGCAGCTCCGTTACTCGAATGGGTACAAGCCCTCAATTATAAGGAACAATCTTCCAAAAACACCATTGAGGTTGAATTTCATTTAAGTCTCAATACGGTAACAAGCCTTTTCTTTTCAATTGGGAATGACTCGTTTTTGTTTTTTTGTGTTGCATACAGCTTTATATAACCACGTTAATGCTGGGATTTTTTGTTCCAAATCAGGTACTGGTTGTAAAGAAAATAGTGGTTTACAATTTTGAAAACGTTTATGCTTTCAAGTACACCTGTCACGTTTAAGTGTGGAATACCTTAACCGAATTTTATTGTATGTATTATAGTTACTGAAAAATCCAATGATTAGTATTGATTAACACAACGTAACGCACGTTAACGACATGACATTTCTCAGAATCTTGCGCTAAAATCATGGTTATTGAACTTTGTGTAGAATGGTATGTGCGAATTAAGTGGATATTTCAAATACATCCTACTTGACTATATTTTAAGCGAATACGTCATTCTCATAAAAATACCAAATATTTGTCGTCCAACTCTCCAATAAATAAATATCTAATTTCGAATATCGTGTGTTTTTTGACGGTTTGAATTGGATATGACTAATCTTTGCTTAAACTTAATGTTATAATGTAGTGTTTAGATAGTCTACAGTACCAATAGATCGAAGCATTAGCTTTGTCCTTATCTATTTACTAACGTTAAAGGACTCAAGTGGAGGGTCAATGTTAAAGTTAAGTACGAGAGCACTTAGTTTGTCTTAAACGACTTGCTTTCCTCAACCGCGTTTACTAGAACATATTCTGTATTTTTCTAATATACCAACTACTTTGTGCTTAAGGGGCTGGGTTCGATTTCCCGGTCGGGCAGTGCTTTAAGGTTTTCCTATCACGGATTTCTGAGTAAACTTGGAGTCTGGATTTGTGTCTGATTGATGGCTATAGGCTTGCCCCTAATTATATGGGACTTAACATAATTGGCAAAATGTGGGCATTCTATTAGGTACATCTTATCTGCCTTACCCTTCGGGATTTACAAGCGTGATGTTAGGATGACCAACAAACAGAAAAAATTGGAGAAGCGACAATAATGTAGAAGCATCGTATAAGTAGACATACTTCAAAAATAAATAATGATGCACAAACTCTTTCTTCAATCTCCTTCACATAACACTGGATATTTACTTTTCTGAGTGCCTAGTGTTCAAAATATTTAAATTGAGCAAAGGAATGCTTGGAAAAAAAATATTGCGTGGAATTTCTTAGCAGTCTAGGATCTATAAGTTAGTTCGACCTCGTTTAATATGAAGCCCATTTAAATTCTCTAAAAAGGTAATTCACGTGGCACCTCCAAAAGTCAAGGACGTTCATTGTATAATATGTATTTGGGATAAACTAGTTTTCTTCATAAATATTTTGGTGTGCGTGGGTATCAGTCTACCGCTCTATAAGGAAATGATGTGATAAATTATAATATATGTTATGACTGAGTTTTGGCTAAATGTAATCAGCTTGAGGCGCCCGGAACGTGCCTCCAACTCTATTAACTATTACTTGTTTAGCGAAAAGATACTAAAATTTGGGTGCCATTTAGGTACCTTTTACAAATAGGGATAGGCAGAAAATACAGTATTAGTCAACTAATGCAACAGTATTCCCATCTGCAGCGTCCCTTCATTGCTCCCATTCGCATCCCTTCTTCTTCATCGTCATCCCTTTTCAGCGTCACTTTTAAT
Source organism: Noctua comes (assembly GCA_963082995.1). Lineage (NCBI taxonomy): Eukaryota > Metazoa > Arthropoda > Insecta > Lepidoptera > Noctuidae > Noctua > Noctua comes. The sequence goes on from OY720269.1 coordinate 10,642,447, forward strand.
AAATAGCAACGCTGAGAAAGGATGAAATTAATGCACTGGAAAATTGTAATGCCTACCAATCTCCCGCAAAATTAATTTTAGATAGAAACTTACACAAACTTATAATAAATACACAGTGCATTATTAAGGCAATCGCACATCAAAAACCTACATTCATTTGGGATTATGTTTATCGCCAAAATAACGCTAGGCGACACAGCGCCTGTTACTTTCCATGTATCTAGCAATCCCACTGATGCTGTTTGCTCAGCTCCTCATAAAGTTCAAATAGACAAATATATTCTTTATATTGTATTGTATTAAAAGTTAAATTCCTTCATTTCAGTTACGACGCCAACGATGGTTCATCTCGCACTGAAGAGGGAGCGATCCTGAACCCTGGTACCAAAGACGCAGCCCTAGACGTTGCAGGCGCAGTACGCTGGTACGACGCCAAGGGGCATCTCTACCAAATGACGTACAAGGCGGGCAAGAGAGGCTACAGAACAATCATCAAAAAATTATCATAATACTTCGCCGGCAATGGAATGCATCTTTAAGTATTAGCTCGAATTTATTTCGATAACAAAAGACTGGACAAATAATTTTATTTATTGACTACAATGGTTTATTGAATTAAAGGAACTAGCTCGAAAAAAAACTCGATTAATACTTCTGCAGGAATTTCTACTACCTACTACAAAAAAAAAACTGTAAGCAAATTATTTTAAAATCTGCCCAAATTCTCATTAACTGTATTATTTTATTTTAGGTTAATTTGGAATTATTTAAGTTATACGTTAATATTAATTACGTAGATAATAAGAATGTTCTTTACTTTAAATTAAACTATATATAAAAGTGCCCACACTCGTTTCATTATTTGTTGCTTAAATCTTATGCCACCTTATCAAATTATTTAAAAAAGGAATTGCACCTCCATAATCCCCAAAGAGTTGGGCAGAAGTGTGTCAATAGAAAACCAACATTTTGCCAGTTATGTTTAAACCCCATGGAACAGGGGGCGAGCTTATTGCTATCGACCAGGCAATTAAAAAAAAATATATTTAACCCAATTATACTTTGTCAGATTTAGGAATCAAAATCACAAGTCGTTTATTCAAATCAGGCTGAAAATCAGCACGTTTTAAACGTCTATTAAATTAAATAAAACAGTACCCCAAAACGCTCACGGGATCGAACACAGGACCTCATACTCAGTAGCGCTACGACACCAACGAGGCAGAACTAAAACACATACAAAGGCGCTCTCTCACCGAGAGCATTCTCCTGTAATTTAACAGTTCAGATTCACTTGTTTCTGTACAAAATCGAATCTGGCATTGTTACAGACAATGCTTCTGGTGAGGGAGCGCCTTTATATGTCTTTTAGTTCTACTTCCAGGTAATCATTATTATTCAACATAAAAAATGGATAACATTTTGAAAATATCATTCTATCGTTTAGAAATACCTACTTCTAAAATATGAATGAAAAAATGGAAACAAATGATGACTTCTTCAACACACAGTAGTTAATGAGTATTTATTGTGAAGACAAACAGTTGCCCAGTTGGCCGTGTGTCAATTTGTGCGTTTGCCACATTTCATAACCTGATTCGTGTTATCACCTTAGTTACTGCACTTCTTCAATATTGATGTAACTTCACAAACAGACAATGTATTTAAGGGGATTTTTGCCAGTTTTATATATCATTTACGTGTTCTGCCTATTTGGATATCATCACTTCAACTGCCATCATGATTGCTCTGGTAAGTTTAGTAAAAGAACCAAAATATTTGAACTTACATTGTTAAATATACAGTGGTAACATAACCAGAATTAGCTGGCCTCTAATTCATTTGAAACTCCATACTACGCTAGGTCAGTTCGTGGACAAACTGTTATCACTAACGTGTGGTTGACAGTACCTAGTCGATTGACTTAAATAAAGAACAATTTCTAGTATATGATAAGCTTACTCCTTATTTACTCGATATGGGTGACAATGTTACATGCAAAGCTCCTTCAGTGTTCACCTATCAGTCAGCTAACGAAAGCACTGGCTACTTAATATGCTATTTACTTAAGGTTCCTTTGGGAACTGGCTAAAGTATGCAGGTTACATGGCAAAGAAAAATATTTTTAGTCAGTCACCGCTGTTGTAATCACAATGAAATATTATATAAGAAACAATCATAGTCTTGTCACAAGTCTTTACATAACACCTAAGTTTCAGGCTAAAGGTCAAACACGAAGAAGTAAAAACTCTTTAGATTTCATGACAAATATTCTACATATTATGTCACATCGTAGCACAAACATGATTGCATATCGTCACGTTTCAGAAACTGTTCGTGCTCGCACTCTTCGCCGCTATTGTGGCCGCTGAAGACAAACCAGTTGCAGAAATCCTAACGGAAAGAACCTTCGTTAATCCTGATGGATATAGCTTTGAGTGAGTATATTTGGATAACGTTTTAGCAAATTAATATAAGTAGTCGCTAAATGATCAGTCAAACTGATATTGGCCAAGTCGGAACGGCTGCGGCCCGCAGATACTGATAGATACTTCAGTTCATTGTGTGTCCACCCGATATCCGCAGCCGCGTCCGCAATTCCCCGCGTAAAATTGTAGTGCTCGAAAGACAACACATGAGTTTTATTTTTCGAGGCGCTTTACAGGTGTAACTAACACAGGCGTAGGTGTGTGTTAACTATGAAATAAGAGACTACGCTGTCAGAAAACCCTAAGCTAAATTACCTTTTCCTTCCAGCTTCAAGACAAGTGACGGTGTCTCCCGCCAGGAAGAAGGCAGCCTCATCACCGTAGGAGACAAACAAGGCATCGCCATTAAAGGCTCCTACTCATACCTCACCCCTGATGGTGAAGAGTACCAAGTCACCTTCACCGCTGATGACAAAGGATACAAACCAACCATCCGTGTCCTCCCCGCCCAACAGTAACTTGTAATTATTTGTACTTTTGTACTGTTTTATACTTAGAATATATTATTATATTTTGTTACCAAAAACATTGCATTTATTTTCTTCCTCTAATTTATGTCACGAGTAGGTAACTATTTCTGCTCATTGAGATTTTTTTGTTAAGCCATCAATCGCATCGGTTCCAGATGTGATACAAATATCTATGACAGTTTAAAACTGGTTATAGGTAGGCTGCTCTTTAAATGTCGAAGAGAAACATCTGTATCGTGAGGACACCAGCTCGAATTAAAAACAAAAATAGGAAGACTTATTATCAGTGATAGGAATAGGTAGTGCCTATTTGCCTAAACTTCGAAGAACAGAGACAAGAAACGGAGACTTCCTTAGGACTAAATTTTTTCCGAGACATCTGTCCCGAAATTTCGAGACAACACATAAATACATTTAAAAAAAATGTTATTTGGAATAAGTAATTCGTCTATATTTACCTAAAGTTTGCGACTAGATATATCATAATAAAATAATAACATACAGTCGTTACAACCATAAAATTTTCTGAATTTTTTTTTGGAGAACATTTTGTAAATGACTTGTTGATCGTAATACACAATGAATCACAATGTTTGAATAAGAAGCAGTACACGTTTCGAAGTAAATATCTTCTTTCTAGCTCACTCTCGGCTACGTTTAATGAGATTTCTAAAGTTCAAGTGTAAAAAAAGCATTATATGTAACACATACTATGATTTAAAAGAGTGTCCATGGAGTTTCTTGCACGTTCTTCTCCATAGAGACCTACTCTTTGGAACGTGCAATTTAGCGTCACTTTTCTTGGACTGACCGACATTGACTATTCAAAAGTGCCTGTAAATGGTCTATTTGAAATAAATGCTTTGATTTTGATTTTGTCGGTATTTAAAATAAATAAATAATTCATTTATTTGTCAGAATGTAGGTATACAAAGTGGTATGATCTTAATATTAATGAGTCATTAATATTAATACTCCATTGACACTCTTTTAAATCATAGTATGTGTTACATATAATGCCTTTTTTACACTTGAACTTTAGAAATCTCATTAAACGTAGCCGAGAGTGAGCTAGAAAGAAGATATTTACTTCGAAACGTGTACTGCTTCTTATTCAAACATTGTGATTCATTGTGTATTACGATCAACAAGTCATTTACAAAATGTTCTCCAAAAAAAAATTCAGAAAATTTTATGGTTGTAACGACTGTGTATGTTATTATTTTATTATGATATATCTAGTCGCAAACTTTAGGTAAATATAGACGAATTACTTATTCCAAATAACATTTTTTTAAATGTATTTATGTGTTGTTTCGAAATTTCGGGACAGATGTCTCGGAAAAAATTTAGTCCTAAGGAAGTCTCCGTTTCTTGTCTCTGTTCTTCGAAGTTTAGGCAAATAGGCACTACCTATTCCTATCACTGCTTATTATTCTTAATGAAATCCATCAACCCCCATTAGGCTCGCGTGGTGGACAGTACTCCACTTCATCTAACAGAGAGGCCTGCGTCCCAGCTGTGCAAACGTTTTAGGCTGCTTATTCTACAAATCTACATAGTAAGCTGACACATAACCCACTAGTAACACATCTCCAAAATTACACAAAACTGCCTACACACGTCAAGCATATTTGACCCTAGTTGGCATAGTAACTTTTTTATATTATCTAGAACTTGCTTAATAAACGTGACAAATTACTTAGTCGCGTCGTGTCACCGTGTTTAGTACATACATACAATACAAGCAACATTGAACGAGGAACAAATGTTGTTTCTGTTAAAGAAATTCCAAAATGAGTAGACTCAAATTATGCTGAGAGCAATTCATTCGGTGTCGGTGTAATAGTCTGTCAGTCTGCTGATTTTGGAACCATTTTAAGACTTAAATACCCAAAAATTTTTCCGAGAAGCTTGAACTACTGCTGGCTGTAGTTTACCTTAAGAAAAAATATACAGACAACATCTTTGTGAAGCCTTCGAACTGGTAACAAAACTTGAGAAAGATGACTCTCCGGTAGGTATTGATAGGTATTGTATTAATTCAAAAAAGAAACGGAAAATCGTATCGGAAACTATGCAACATTACAAAATTCGATACTAACGTGAGCTATAGATTGTGCCTTGAATCATTGTCACCGCTTGTTCGTCGTGGAGTTTCATTTAGTAAGTTCGTGCTGACAATATTTTAGCAGGCACTTAATTTGAGAGTGTTCGTTATCACGAAGTGTATTTTTAAGAGTTTTTGGAACAGTTTTCATAGTGACATATACCAAGTAAGTGCTCTTGTTTTACATACGTTTTCTCTGGTTTGAGTGTTTTAATTCATTAATTTAAATCATCAAGTGCCTGTCAAATATTTAAAGATGATTATTACGAACAATCCAAAGCTGATCTGACCTTAGACGGATGATATTTTGATTATGATTTTTAAAATTTGGTGTTATTCAATTATTTTATCTAGTTTTATAAGTAATACAGTCATGTTTTTTTTTTCAAGGATAAAGTCAGTGTCCAGGTTTTTCGTTGGATAACAAGTGACAATAAACACAGATACATATCAGAAACAAAAAGTTGGGTGAGCAGTAGATAGCAATCTCAATTATTGCTACGGATGCTTCTTGGTAATTAAGGTATATCTTCATTTCCATATATTTATAAATACTTCAGTACCTATAATTGAATATTTTTGGCCAAACATACATATTGAACTATTACTACTATTGAACATATTTGAACTTTTTAGCTTCTATATTCTGAGAAGAAGTGTATAATTTAACTTTTTACAGAAAACTACTCTGAAGAAGTCAGTTTGCAATGGAAATATTGTTATCAAAGTAGTTCAGTCCTTACGAAGGTAAAATAACTAAAGTGATTAGAATAAATTATTGAGCAGGACTAAATCTGCAACAGACTATGATGACACACTCACTCTTAAAGTAATTCCAGATCATCAATCATTGAAAGAGACACAAATACGGGTACTTAACTTTTTGCGCTTTGCCCTATATGACTTATGAAGTGGAACTCGATTTTAATCTTAATTAATGATACCTAGTAAAAATATATTATGCATTACAAGTGTTTTTGCAATGAGCACGCAGAAAAAGTAAGCAAGAAAAACATATTTTATAATTATAAGACGACGAATGCACCGTAAATGCATACTTTGTGATCTAAAATCAACCGAGATACTGAATAAACAGTAATGGCGATTGATGGTATTGATGAAAAGGACGAAAAAAAAAAAAAAAATTTTTATGTAACCTTTATTTCAGGCTATGGCAGTGATAAGGTATAACAAGGATCAGTTATATAAATCCTTTACATATTTGGTTTTAGCAAAAAAACTTTAATGCCCGTTTCTACTAACACTAAGATACACTAAAAGAAAACCTTAATACAATAAACGAAATAACAGTGAACTGTTGCAGTTTCAACACTAAGCTGAGCGCCTAGAGTTGAAATTACAACAGTGCAATGGTACTTAGGCATTCCATTAAGTGCCATTTAATGTTATTGAAAGCGGGACTTATATGTGAGGGTCTTCAAGGTGTGAGTTTAGGCTTGGGGGGTGGGTGCCGCGTCACCTTTTTCTTCGGTGGGCTGGTAACCATTCTTGTCGGCCAGGTAGGTGACTGAGATCTTCTGGCCGTCAGGTGCGACGTACTTGTAGCTACCCCTGACGACGAGGCCCTCCTGATCGGTGTCGTTCTTGTACTCACCGGTCTCCTGCCTTGAGGTTCCGTCACTTGTCTCGAACCTGAAGAAGAGAATGAGTTAGATCTAATTCAGACACAGAACAATAGCAATATTGTAAAAGAGTTGTGTACCAATTTTGCTGTACGACAAAGTATACTCGGTCTATATATCTGAAACATCATGTATTCTTCTATGGGCAAGGCAGTTTATATTGTACTAGCTTTTGCTTGCGGTTCGCTCCCGTTTTGTATGCAAATTATCCAACGGGAATGTTTTAAATATAACCTATGACACTCGAGGATAATGCAACTTCCCGCTAGTGAAAGAATTTTCTGAATTGGATCAGTGGTTTCGAAGATTACTCCTTACATACAAACTTACAAACTAATTTTACCTCTTTATAATATTAAGAATAGATGTGTATATGGTATTGTACATTTGCCCAGCGATATATAAAAGATAATTATGTACAGCAAAACTGAAATGTAATGACAGATATAATGAAACCGAGTTGTTTTCGTTCAAAATTATTGGCGTTATTCAATGTTATAATAAAAAAAAACCTTCGATTTTTAAAACTCAACCTTGTACAACTTACTAGCCTTTTTTAGTTACAGACACCCTGAAAAAGGCAACTAAGTTCATGTCACTATTTGCAAGTAAATACCCCTGACCCCATACTTATTACGCAAATAAGTATTTTGACTTTGAATGAGGTTTTGGGCTCATTCCATAAGTACATAAGTATTAGTAAACAAGTCATCTTGATGATGGTGCCCTTTTCAAACAATGGATTAAGTAATATCTCGCGTTGAATAATTTTTCTTTATGAGCCGTTGTTTTGTCATTATTTTATGTCAATGCCTTTGATCAATGTTAATGAGTATTTAAATAAGAAAATTTAGGTACTTATTATTTAACACCTTGTAACATAAGTATTACAGGAAGTATTTTTCATGAAATTTGGAAATACTGTAAGATACGGCCGTGACCCTAATAACTTTATTATTAGGTAAATGTATGATAACCAGTTGGTCACTTTTATAAGCAATATCTTCGTAAACTTGGCAATTGTTTCGATGTTTCGATCATATTTATATTTAGCGCACGTACAGTTACGAGTATTACATGTATGCACTTAGTAAAATTCAGAAGTGATTTTCTTCTACTGTATCGATTAACGTTTTACATCATTTTTTGGATGCCATACTATCACGAAATAGGTCTTAACTAAAAGCAGAAACAGTTATCATTCGAAAAAATCTCTTGTGGATTTTTCTAAGTGTATACATTTTATTGGTCTTGCCTGTTCAATAGGATTTTACAATCATACTTGCAAATGTTTCCTAAAAAAGCTGATGATGATGCCGTCTAGCCGATTAAAGCCACAGCGACTGCTTTCGATAACTTTTTGGGGTAATTAAGATCTAAGGTGTGCTGCTTATTCGAATACTCTCAAGTGACAGCATAACCAACTTTGGTCAAGAAAATCCGAACACAAAGCGGACATGTCAGAACTTCAATGACGACACTATAAGTAACCAAAAAATAATTAAATAAAACTTACTCAAAGTTGTACTTGTCTACATCGACCTCATCCACTTGCTTGACGATCGTGACGGGCGCAGCGCCCCCTGCTGGCGCCGGCGCTGCTTCCTGAGCGCATGCTACTGCAAGAGCGGCCAGGGTGAACAGAGTCTGAAAAAGTTAGAAGGTGTAATTAGGTATATTATAACGTAGTCGCGTAGTTTTGATCAATTTTAATAGAAAGGAACAATAAATAGAGTTATAATATGAATAAAGGTTATTTCAAGTAACGTAGATAATTAGTTAATTGAACCAAGCTATCAAGTGATTTTAAAACGAGTTGAAACTAGATTTGATATAGTTAGCCAGTAAGAGCATCAAAAGTGCAAAATATTTTTTTAAACACTCTTTTTCAGGCGCAATTCAACAAAAACCACTTACAATCTTCATCATTTTTGAGGTGTTTAAAAAATGCAAATTCAAGTAAGGATGTGTTGATTGTAGGACGAGTCCTGAACGTCTATGCTCTGAAGTTACAACTTGAGCTATAAATATCATTCCATTGTATTGACAGTGCGATGTTTCGAAGTTTCATTGGGAGGCAAGGTGTTAATCACAATCATGCAAACAGTTTATTTAAGGTGATCCAAGAAACGTCACAGGGATTTGTGAATTGTGTAAATTGTTTGTCGTCGGCCGTCTCGGGCGTGTGTCTCTTAACCTACATCTGCTCTGCCGTACCAACGAAAGTCCTTGAAGGTACGATTTTTGTTTTGATTAAAGATTCACACTTGTGCGACAATGCATCACTATTAAAGCTATTAACGAATCGCTAATCGTATCTAAAACATCCTTAAGTATTTTAAATAGAAGCAAATATTGTGACAAGGTAAAGATACATAAGCATCTCGTATTGGATTCAGCCTGGATCTTAGATCATTTCTACGCGTGTGTTTCAACGATCTAGCGCCTGAACGAAATATTTTGTGTATAAAAATAAAATTGTGGTAGAAATAAAACTGTATAATCTATTTTGTGATTTTAAACAACATGGTTTTAAATGCGCGTAATGTTGCGGTAAATTGATTGAATACTTGTTAGATTGTAGGTAATGTAAAGTTATAATTTTCTTTCCGTCCACATCGTAACATTGTCTTGATTTCTCTTGGCACCTCCATAGGTGTTTAACTGCTCTTGGGTAGACCAACACCATAAAGTTGACGTAAGTAATGTGAAGACTTCAAAATTTTGTAAAAGGTATGGGCATCAGCGGGAGCTACTTTCAGTACAAAAATAGGTGCTAAAACTACAATTTTGCTTTTTCCAAAAACGGGACTATGTCGATATTTTCCTAACGAATACCCACTATAAAGATCGTTAATTGTAACTGTGACCATTAATGATGCCTCATTATGTGTTGTATAAAGGGTGTAAAAAGACCCTTAACACAAACGAAAGGCACTTGTTCTCCCCGTCTTTGCGATCACTTTTTTGTTCTAGACCATACCTGGGAACCTTCTAGTTACGGAGATATTGGGGGTCAAAGTTCCAACTTTTACATAAGTTTTTTTTTAAATACATGTTTTTAATGTAGGATTTTTACTTTACACACCTCCACGACCCCCGTACTATTCAATCCATCCATCAGCACAATGCTTTGAGCGGTTTCCATCGAGTCCTACCTTAAAACGTGATTTATAACCTCAAAAAAAAAGTCGATTCCCAGCAATAATTTTTGCGTAAAGTTACTTAGTGTGATGTACAGAATGCTTGGTTGACGGATATGTGAAGGGTCTGTTTACACCCTGTATTCCTAGACATAAAGGTTTCAGAAGCACATAAACGTGGTAAGGTCGCTGGGCAGTATAAATAGTTAAAACAGCATAAAGCAGTTTTAGTTGTAGAACTTCCTGGGTCAAACTCTTTAACAAGGGAGTTCTACAACTCTTGCGGTAGAGGAGACTAAGGTGGAAGCGCCAGGGTAGCCCGCGTAATTTAATTTTTCTTATTTTTTTTCTATTTACAGGTCAGTGTCAGGTTGTATGTTGATTAAGATATGATTCGCGACCGTAAAACTATGGCTTTACAGAGTTACAGCCATTAAACACAAATTCAAATTTTCTTAGAATTTTTGCAATTTGCAAGTCAGTTTCAGGCTATATGTGAAGCGAAATGTGATTCGCGACCGTAACACGTATGTAGTTTTATGAATGACTTTTTCCTGAAATAGAATAGAATAATAATCACAATTACAACCCTCTAACTTCATACAATCCCATTGAATTACTTTTTCACGAAATAGTCATTGATTATTCTTTCATTATTATTCTATTCTATTTCAGGAAAAAGTCATTCATAAAACTACATACGTGTTACGGTCGCGAATCACATTTTGCTTCACATATAGCCTGAAACTGACTTGCAAATTGCAAAAATTCTAAGAAAATTTGAATTTCGCGGGCTACCCTGACGCTTCCATCTTAAGTTTGTAATGTTTCGTATGTTCTTCTAACATTATCTGTTTAGCTCGAAGACCATTTTCTAATAGAATGTATCCATGTATCAGTAGGGCAGGTCACGATTTCACTGATGTGACGTCACCACACGAATCCACAACTTTTAATTTATTACTGGTTAAACCGAGTTTTAATTGCTGGTTGTAATATCTTAAGAGGTCATACTAAATGAAAGGTATAAAATAAAAATATACATATAAAGATTAGTTGGCTATGGGAATGGCAACTGTGAAACTTACGGCACAACCACAGCTAGTTCTAAACTTTAGTATTACTTTTTTTTTTTTTAACGTGCTAAAATCATCAAATGAGTCCTCCCACCCAGGGCAAAGCGGGAGGGACTGTCAGACTTGTACTGACTAAAATCCACGGTCCTCCAATAGCCCTTTATGTTCCAGGGTCACGGTAATTCTATGAGTCCCGCGACCAACTTTAGTATTACTTGAAAATCTTTTAATTTCATTACAGTTTGATCTCATTGGTCAGGTTGGGACTTAGTTATGGTCCTTCCATCTACAATGAGCTTTGATAGGTCTTCCATATTTTGAACAAACCATATTCGTTTATTATATTTTCAGTTTTAAGTCAGGTTTTCAAACACTCACTTTCATAAATATCGTTGGCGCAGTAAGTAATATACCTGTTTATTCCTCGACTATAAAAACCTTACTATAATATTATAAACGCAAAAGTAAGTTTGTCTGACTGCAAGTCCATGACGTTTTCACGCCTAAACAACAGATTCGACTGCTATGGTCAGATAGGTGAAAAAAGGTCATCCTAGATCGCAGACGAAGTCGCGGGCATAGCTAGTATATGTTCAGTCATAGAGTACACACGACATATGCACGTAGGTATATTGTACGTCGGTTATGTAATAGAAGGCTGCGGTAACCCACACCGCGCAATATGTCATTGTAATTGAATTTTCAATAAAACGTCTCCGGTTTGTTGCAGGGGTGTCCGTTCGTTTTTAGCTATTAACTACTTAAAACTGAATTTTAATATTGTATAATTATTGCTGTGCCCTAACAGGTTCCATAATTGTTCTTATCTGTAAGGCTTTTGTAACGCCTTTTTAAACTTATTGAACCCAAAATAAAATGAATATGAATAACCTCAATTTAGCTTTGGAAACATTTTCCATCAGAAACATGTATTTAGCGTCCAAATAGCTTGGCGACGCTTTCATCTTAGTAGGTATAAGGAGTTTTTACATTCTATATAAGTAGGAAGGAAAGTATGTAGTATACAAGGTGAAAATGGACCCTTCACGAAGCCGTCAACCAAGTATTCTGAACATCAAACTAAGTGAAACAACTTATTATGGAGTAAAAAATCACGTTTTACAATAATACTCAATCTAACGCACTCAAAACATTGTGCTGATGTATGCATTGAATACCTCCAGGTATAAGAAGTAAAGTTATACACGAAAAACTTGTTTTAAAAAAAAAATTTTTTGAAAACGTTGGAACTTTCACCCCCAATATCTCCGTAACTAGAAGGTTCCCAGGTATGGTCTAGAACAAAAAAATAATTGCAATGACGGGGAGAACAACTGTCTTTCGGCTTCGTTAAGGGTACCTGTACACCCATTATAGTACAGTATCATTGGCCTTTCCACTAGAGTTTTATGATGAATCGTTTAAATTCAATGTCCTGACTGACTGACTGACTGATATATCAACCGCCGAAACCGCTGGGCTTAAAGACATGAAATTTGAAGTGTGTATTCTTTGTGAAGAGATGGTATCGACTGAGAAAGGGAATACAGTCTGGAATAGCACATAGGGTACTTTTTAGCCCGGTACCACGTCCCCGTGGGAAATTCCCGAACTCCACGCGGGCGAAGCCGCGGGCATAAGGTAGTGTTATATAAAACGTTATTATCAAGATAGTGCACTTCTGAAAGTAGTTTGTCTAATAACAAAGTACATTAAAAATAAGTTCAATATACGTGAAACACGCAGGAAAGTTAGGTTCGAACATGAGTAATTAGTATATTTCCTGATGTTGTGACAGCCCTACACATAAAATTTTCCAGTTAGTATTCATATTGTTTGACCTCGCAGAGTACACAAACGTACAAACAAACCATGCTATATTCGTCTATGGTTAAAAAAAGAAGTGATTTATGCCTTGGATGCGGAATTGGCGGTCAAAACCGTAACAATTTAATTTTTATATGGTCATTATTATAATTATTAATGCGTGTTGTTAATGTAGCGAACAAAATTACATCGGTTACTTCAATGAATAAAGAATATAAGTAATAATTATAATTTTCAAATCAAATGTTGATAGTTTAAATTTAGGATTTTTCCATGACCTAGCCAATTCATTATACTCACCACTCTTGACAGGCAAATTGTTGATAACAGTGTGATAAACTGATAAAGGAGGTTCTGTTTTACTTTCTGGAGTCAACTCCTGCCCCCGTAGCATGGCCTGGCATGACGGAAGAATCGACAAAACGACAGATTGTGTCGACACAATAACAGATTTCTTTGCAATATCTGTTATTTTGTCGATTCTTCCGTCAAAGAAATCCTTGTCTACGGTGGTCATGCTACGGGGGCAGTGCACTGGCCCAAACTACTCACTAATGAATACTTTTCTTTGTAATCTGAAGAAGTTTAACTATATCACTCTGTGTGTAAAATTTTACCGATGTCGGCCCATAAGATACAGGACTAACTAACGACCCGCCCCTATCGGGTGCAACCTATCGGGTTCTAAACTTAACATCCTATCTTTCAAGCTGGAACCAACAATACACATTCACAAAATTTTCTAGAAATCGGTTGGGTGGTATCGGAGATCAGCGTGTGTCCCAGAAGTACCCAGCCTAATTATGAAAACACAAAAAATATAAGATTTTTTTATTTATTTCTCTACTAATCTCTACGTCAGGCCGCCATTTATGCGTCAGTCTGGGTACTTTAGGACTGCCCTAGTAGTTATGTTTACATAATATTAAGAAGATATTTAAGTTTTAGGTCTTATAAATAATTAGTAGTTCTGAGAGAGCATACAATGACATATCAAACTGTGTGTCACTTAGTGCAGTGCGTTCTCGTATGTAACGTTACGTGTAGTAGCATTTTAGTAGGTACGAAACCGGTTGTTGCATGTCATAAGTATGTACACATGTCGTATTTACCTATTAGCGACCACTTATATAACGTGTTTATTTTAATACATATTTTTGCTTCCGTACCTATAAATATACGGAGGAGCTCGCAGCTAAATAATAACAGCAGCACCGCAGCACGGGTCGATCTTCAATATTAAGCACCGTTTATCGGCCCGTGGATGCGTGATCCTCCATTAGGTACATACTGAGTTTCCTCCGTGCTTCGGAAAACGCGTTAAGCGGTTATTCATGCGGCTGTCATTTGTAGATCTTTGACAGACGTTACAGGAATTCAGTAGCCCGAAAGTCTGGCAACCAGTTTTACCAAGGGGTATCGTATAACCCAGTGCTAAATGGGTCAGATTCGCAGTCGGTCTATGAAAAATATTAGAACTAAGTGGCATCTGATTAGCCTCGAAGCTGAACACAATGTAGTTAAAAAAGGCAAGGCAGATGATGGTGCTGTAATGTAAAACTTGAAGCCAGTGTTGCTACAAAACTAACGGTGTCATCCTGTAACAAAACACTGATAGCTTCCTTTACACCAGAGGCATACGAAGATGTGTAGCGATGTGTTTGAAACTAAACACTAATATTGCTGTGAATAATGCAATGAAGCGATTTTTGAACATTAACCTTAAGCCACACATGTCTGGTGGAAAAGCAAGCTACTGAGTGAATGCTACTCTATCGTAGGTCGTCTTGATAGCATATATAAGTACGAAACGAAGGCATACATAATGTTTATTCTATGAAAAAGATAAACTGCTGCCGATGTTTACAAAATATGCGCCTGCTGAGAATTTCTATAAATTACATGTACGTCATCAATATGCTGATTATATCTGATTTATCTCAAATTAATTTTCCCACGCAAATCCCTAAGTTAAGGGGCTTTATTATTGTCATATTAGTGGAGATGGACAATTGATTCTGAACACTCAAGTTTCAAATTATCTCAGCTTCATTATTATTCAAAGAATGCTGAGTTAAAATCCATTTAATTAAAATTGATAATTTATTTATACGTGCTGCATTACATTTTATGTATAAACTTAGAATCTTTTCGCCTCACAACGGAATGAAACGTGCTGCACTTTCCGTACTCCAAAAACTCTCCCTCGACTCCTGTGAGGGAGTGAGGTGAGGGGTGAATATTTCTAAGGCTCGTCTTGTAACTATAATAGAAGAAGACCAAAGACACTATAGATGGACTGTGTGAAGGTGCTAGAAAGGAGGCGACCGATGACATGCCGAGTAATAGAGAAGTATGTAACAAGAAGACATGCTGCGCCGACCCCAATTGTAGTGTATAACGGGCTGGTGTCCGCAATAAATTGGGATAAGGAGAGTTATGACTCCGTTTGTACTTATAACGTCCTTATTTAGGTCCATTGTAATCCAACAACATTTAAATTAAACTCATGGTCACGTCAGTTATGGTTATTTTCTTGTTGATATCACAGCAAAATCTTGTATGAAACTCATGATGTTTTTTTTTTTTATCGTAAAGTAGTGTTCTGTGCATGTGTTGAGGTGCAATTCTTACTGGTTTATGATATGCGTAGCAAAAACAAATCTGGCAATCTATTTTGATGTTAACATTTTAAGTAAATTACGATGCTCGAACAAAAGTCAAGGATTTCATTAGGAGTTTATTTCTATCGTGTGAAATATTCTGACAATCGATAATAATATAATTTATTGTACATAATGCATCTGCTTATTTTAATTTCATGACATCACATTATTATTAGTACCTGGGCGACCGAGCTCTGCTGGGGCGAAATTATTGAAAACAAATCCCTGATATGAGACCGAGTTAGATGGATTTTTCGCCCGCGTAAACCCTAATATTGCAACTTTCGTCGAAATTGTTAGAGCCGTTTACGAGAACGCAAATATTCAAATATTGCTCATTTAATATAGGTATAAGTACAGGATAGACCCTAGTCATGTTTACTTAGGCTTGAAACACATGATCAGTCTTTCATGTTTTCGCTGCTGGGTCATAGAGAGAAGGTCTAAGGACCTTCAAGATGGACAAATATTTAGTAGTTTTATTTTAAAACTAACTTCTGCCCGCAACTTCGTCTGCGTCCAAGAAACTATTACATTGTAAATAGAATAGTACAGCTTGTGAAAGATTTTTTGTAATCGGATGAGTAGTATTGGATTTTTTTTTTGTGAAACTGTGCCCCATGCTAGGAACTTCTACTAAATTTTGGGTGCGTTCACAAACATTTAAACTCACATACAGAAACAGCCAGACCCAGAACAACTACTTGTAGGTCAGCCAGTCGCTCAGTCACTGCGCCGTCTGATAAAATTACCTACTTCCGAACTTAAAAACCTCTTTATAATATTAGTATCTTTATTATAAGGGCATTAATACAATTATTAATATTGTATTGTACCCGAGACCTCTGATTTTTCGGATTCGTGAGCGTAATGTATAATTATCACTGGTTTCGGTGAAGGAAAACATCGTGAGGAAACCATCATGCTGAGAGATACTTCTCGACGGCATGAAAAGCCAATTCAGAGGCGGCATAAAAACTTTGACGTTAGGTTAGGCTAATGCCTGTTTTTATGCCGCCTTATCCTGTGGTTAATACCACATGATAAAGAAGAACGAAGATATTGTAATATAAACAGTTATTTCAAAAAAGGTGTACTTAATCTTCGATGTAAGTGACAAGTCTGGTAATTAATTAGGGGAATCCATTCAAATATACAAATGATATGTAAATAATTAGCTTATCTAATTGGTAGTAAACCTACATGCTAGTTTTGTACCTAGTATTACTAGTTTTCATTGGGCGACTAAATATGAGTTTGACATTCTAAGGGCCACATAAAGCCGCGGCCTGACCAAAGCGGTCGTCACGCGAATACGCGAACGTCGCGTTCCTTTTGTTCGGAGAATCTGAACGAGTGGCATAATTATGAAAGCGATGCGGGACGGTGCGGGTAAGGGGGAGCACTGAAACTACTCTTTTAACTCTTTTTTTGTCAATGTACATTAATTGTAACATTACTATTCTAGAAGGAATCGAAACTATTGCTCCAAAATAAACGAATCCTTATCAGACACGTTCCTGCATTTACGCAATTATATTTTTAAATTAGAAAAAAAATGAGGCTGTTTTGTGGCGGTTGGTACTTGGTACGTTACATGCATTCTAGTCTTTTCACACATATGTGTTCAAGGTTTACGTATAAGGAACTCTAACATGGGATTTTAAATATCGATATTTCCTTTTAGATTCTCAAATAGTTACTATAATACTAGTTATATATACAAGATACAGCCATCATCAGCGACCGTCTTTACCTCCACCAGTCCCATGCATAGTTAAATAATCGAAATATCAACTGAAGTTTCATTGCCTTGGCATTACGTTCGCGCGTTCATTACGATGGACGAGAATGTAAACAGCTAATATTTTTGTTACTGAACTTTATCGTTAATAATTAAATAACCTTGGTAATGTCAAAAACTTCCAGTGTATAAAAACACAATACCCAATTAAATGAAGATTAAACGCAATAGACAAACAAAAAGCATGAATAGTCCTCGAGTCCAAGGACCACGTTTAGTTTTTTAGTAACTTATTGGTGAATTAATCATCAGTATACAAACGACTTGCTTATGCCCGCGGTGTCGCTCCTGTTATCCCACAAGAACGTTTTAAATATAGTCTATGATACTCAGGGATAGTGTAGTTGTGAGTTGTCCTCTTAGTGAAATAGTTTTCGGAATCGGATCATTCTCACTGATGGTAGTTCTGAAGATGACCCTCTACATTCAAACATACAAACATTACCTGTGTATCATATTAGTATAGATAGTATAGATCTGCGTAATATTGTGCTGAGATTGTACCTATTTGAACTAGCATAGGCGACTCCCTGTCTATAAAACTAGTAGTAGATTTGTAGATCAAACATTTGCATTTAGTATTCATGTTTATTTAAATTCTTGTTTACAGTGGCTAAAAAAGAGGTGAATTTAAATGTTCATGGATGGAAAGGGAGAGGAAGACCAAAGAAATTATGGATGGATTGTATGAGGAATGATCAACATCGGCCTATCATCATTATCCCAACTATGTTAGGGTCGGTTTTCAGTCGAACCAAATGCAACGGAATACCAGTACTTTACATAGAGCAATTGCCTATCTAACCTCCACACACCACTGGGTACGATACCCCTTGGTAAGACTGGTTGTCAGACTTTCTAGCCACTGACCACCTCTAACGACTGTCAAAGATCTACAAATGACAGCCGGGGCCAAAGGCTTAACGTGCTTTCCGAGGCACGGTGTAAACTCGGTGTCTATTGGGAGGTCACCCATCTACGGGCCAACCTAGGCAAGCGCGGCTTAACCTGAAGATCGATTCGGGCGGCTGTTTTTATTTAGCAATAGTTCCTTCTGTGTGAGGAATGACATGTAAGGAATATGATAACGTGACATTTAACATGGGAGAATAGAGGAATAAACGTGTTGCGCCGTCAAGTGACGTGGGACAATTGCAGGAAGATGATTATTCATGTTTATAGACGTTCCCCATATGCTTGTTTTCACTCAAGTCAAGGGACAACGCTGTCAATGTTTAAATAAAAAAGCCGTTGAATTTTCTCCAGATAAACACTAAGGTAGCCCGCGAAATTCAAATTTTCTTATGTTTTTTTTTTAAATTTTTAATTCAGTGTCAGGTTGTATGTTGAATAAAATATGATTCGCGTCCGTAACAAATATGTTTTACAGAGTCATAATCATTAAAATCATCAATACAAACCCCCAAGTTATTTTTTTTAATGTTGTGTGAACTAGTGGCATGTGCCAAATAAACCTATTTTATTTCTGTTTACCAGTAACTGTAAAATCATTAATACAAGCCTCTAAGTTCATTTAATCCCATTGAATGACTTTACCACTACCCTGGCGCTTCCCCTTTAAAGGTCGATGTGACTCATTGAAGAGTAATATTATACAATTTTAGACATTCGCAAAGTAAATATTCAACCTTAGAAGGCGCACTAACAGATTAGGTAGCTATGGTTTTGTAAATGTTTTGCAAGGACAGACGACAGATTAAGCAGCTTCAACTGTTAATGTTAATGATACAGTTTTATATTTCCCAAATCGTCAACATTAAGCAGCGGAGAGCAACGTTGATCCAGTAGTGGCGGCTCCGACTTACGAGCAGTAAGTCGTGAGTTCGAACCCAGGCGCATTACTTTGTGTAATTTATTTCATCACCGCTGCTCTCAAAACGGTGAAGGAAAAATTCGTAGACATTTGACATCTACCAACCCGCACTGGGCCTGGTAGTGGACATACCATACCCTCTCATAGAGAGGAGACCTGTGTCCCAGCAGTGGGAACATTAAAGGCTGATTATGCTTGTTAATGCAACATTATTAATACAGCTACCTTTTTTCGATCGCGTTATTGCCTGTTAGAGCGTCACTTCAAAATTTTCGCATCCAGAATACTTCGAGTATTTTCTTCAGAACACAAAGTGGCAACTACTGGTCAATATTTTCGAAATCTTTTATAAGTTCTCCAGTTACTAACTCATAAAAAAGACGATCAATATAACGTGCATATTTTGTCTACATAAAGGGTGTAAATAGACCCTTAACATAGCCGAAAGGCACTTATTCTCCCCGTCTTTGCGATATTTTTTTTGTTTTAGACTATACCTGGGAACCTTCTAGTAACGGGGGATTAGGGGTATTGGGATTCAAAGTTCCAACTTTTTCAAAAATTTTTTTTTTTATTCATGTTTTTAATGAAAGATTTTCCTATACACACTTCCACGACCCCCGTACTATTCAATCCATCCATCAGCACAATGCTTTGAGTGCTTTCCATCGAGTCCTACCGTAAAACTTGATTTTTCACCCCAAAAAAAGAAGTCGATTCCCAGCAATAATTTTTGCGTAAAGCTACTTAGTTTGATGTACAGAATGCTTGGTTGACACTTATGTGATGGGTCTGTTTACACCCTGTATGTATATAAAAATATGGTGCATGGTTCTTACAAAGTTCAAACGAATCGAAGTGAATAGAATGAAGGGTATACGATTGGACTGCACATTTGCTTGACATTATCGAAAATCTAGAATCTTGTTACGTATATATCGATCCTATGAGTCAGCCTCAACCTTATATCTTGGTGGAGGGATTAACATACATATATAACATCACGGATCCTAAGGGTTGACGATTGAGTTGTACCCAGTTGTACACTCACATTTTGCCAATAATGTCCCATGCAATAAGGGGCGAGCCTATTTTTTCGTCACCAATCGGGCGAAAAGACACGCTCCGAGCTGCTACTGAGTAATCGTAGGTGGAATACCTAGCACTTTGACGGATCCGGGAATTGTAACCACGACCTCATGACCGACTAGACCAACGAAGCATTAAGTAGATAAAAATTTAAGTTTTTGTTATTTATTATAGCGTGTCCCCTCAACATTTTATTGCGAGATTGCGTAAAAATCCTTGAATTCAGCTGTCTTTGTTCTGTCTTACACTGCTTATAACTTATGTGAGATTGTAACAAAATTAATTTGATGTCCATTGAAAATCATCGACAGGAATAATAAAAATAAGCATGTTTTTTGTGTCATGAATACGCAATGCCTTCTAAAGAAATATTAGTAAGACATTAACAAAGTATAATCCACGTATACAATTTATTCATAAAATCCTTCAGAAAAACAAGAAACATTTATAGTTTTGGAGACATCAATATTCTAAATGTCAATGGATGAGTACGGCTACAGTAGGTCAGTACAAAGCATTATGCACTTTTAACTCGTGAATTTAAATGCACTCCACGACATGAACACAATGAGTTCTTAGTCGTGGATATGATGAAGTTGTTGTCCAAGATCCTTTTGCTATACTCCTTCTGTCAATGGGTCTTTGAAACCTTTTACATCACGATCGAAAATTCATAAATTATCGATTCTTTCAAAAGGAACCACGGTTTTGCAATATTAGGTAAATTGAAGCTTTAACAAGTACGTAAAGTTTATCTTCCGGGCGTAAAGTTTATCTTTCACACATTACTACAATTCACACATGACCATCTCTTATGTGTTATCATGTCTTGTTTATCCAGCCAGTTTATAAAATATGCAATTGTGGATACTCATACCAATACCCATCTATATTTGTCAATCGATTGCTGCATAACATAAAAAGTACGTCCTACTCATCAGTCATTTCTTGTGACTCTTGACTGTCAGTGGGTTTACATGAATTCTCTCTTATATAATTATCTTGCCCAAAATATAGAGCTCTGTCCTTCTTAATTCTGTATATTTTTAACTATTCTTGTGAAACAATTGTAAAATACTAAATTTCCGTTAAGTTATAGGTAGGTAGTATGTTACAGAAAATCAATCTATGTCATCAAAAATTTCATTTAAATTGCGATTGCAACGCGGAATGGTGTACCTGTACAGCCTCCTGTAAAAAAACAAATTATTATCTGCTCACCCCTTCGGGGATTGTAAGCGTGAGTTTATATAAACAAGTTATAAGTTTATATAAGTTTATATAAACAAATTATTATCTGCTCACCCCTTCGGGGATTGTAAGCGTGAGTTTATATAATTGCACACAAGTAAAGATACTATGGATTTAAAAATAGACGTCGCTACTGTAATATAAAATATTACAAATCATGTCCATGCATTACACAGCTAAGCACCTATTCACCCAAAGTTATCACACTTCACATTGAATGAGTATTTCTTCAGTCGAAAGTTCAAGCAACATCATTTGATGACTACCGATTACCAAACAAAGATAGTTTGTTTATTATACACAAAGATTGACTAATTGCTGTCTGGACTCCTCAACTACATATGTACCTACTTGTTTAAAGTCATAGGACTCATGATGACGCAGCAGCAATTGCAACTGTTGGAAATCGATTGTGACAGATTAATAGATGATAATACTGTAGAAATGTGTAGATAGCTATCCTTTATATCAATTCAGACTAAAGAATCACGTTTAAAATTTGTCCTGTGTAGGCGGTGGCGGCGGCGTATCGGCCGACGCGACGGGTCGTAAAGATAGCTAGGATAAACGAGATGCGGAAAGCGTAGTACTGGATACTGTGGCAATGCTCGGAAGAGGCCTATGTCCAGTACTGTGAACTGCGAAAGGCTGAATTGATAAAATAGAATTTTAGCTCAACTCAATATATAATACGTCACAGTATTGATTTCTTCATCAAAAAAGTGCATTTTGCCAAAAGCAATCAGTGGCGTGTGAGTTGGACGGACAGATAATGCCTTGTTAAAACCCCTATGTTTTTGTTGAACTTGTATTTAGGGATGGTGCCTTAGATATCGTCATAGATTCTGCAAACAAACTATATTTGCCGAGACCTCACAAGATTTAGAAGATCAAAAGGAAATTATCGCTATGTATAATGACCTGACCGCAGAGAGGTGTCTCAATGAGGAGCTCAATAAAACTAATCGAGAGATGTTGGTTAATTCGCGGTTTTATAGTGTAGACTACTTTTTGCAACTAATGCTCGTTATAAATATTTGCCGTGAAGGCAAACAAATGAATATGCTCGTATGTACTAATCTAAGTTATGTTATGACTGAACGTTTTGATCCCAACGCGATGTCGACAATTGAATTTAACTTCAGCTAAGCCGGATAGTCCTAATGCGCTGAAAAGGTTTGGTCAAACCGGTGCGGGCATATTGCAGAACGGACTCAGGACTTCGAACTTTGACAGATAAATAACATACTGCAGTATCTGTCAAATCTCGTGCTCAAAGCTAAAAGCTCGTGGCTAAATAATAACTGCCGCTCGGATCGATCTTCAGGTTAAGCCGTGCTTGCCTAGGTTGATCTGTGGATGGGTGACCACCCATTACATACCGAGTTTCCTCCGTGCCTCGGAAAGCACGTTAAGCCGTTGGTCTCGGCTGTCATTTGTAGATCTTTGACAGTCGTTATAGGTAGTCAGTGGCCCAAAAAGTCTTACAACCAGTCTTACCAAGGGGTATCGTATTACCTAGTACTAACTGGGTTGTGGAGGTCAGATAGGCATTCGCTCCATGTAAAATACTGGTATTCAGCTGCATCCGGTTAGACTGGAAGCCGACCCTAACATAGTTGGGAAAAGGCTGGGCAGATGATGAGTATCTGTCGAATTCCGGTGTAAGCCTCAGCTGGACTGCAATCCGGCTGTTCCGACTTGAGTGCCGTAACTTACAAGGGTTGTATTGGTACAGAGTTCAAAAATCTACATTGTCGGCTCTTTTTTGTGGTTGTAATATACGAAACAATTGTTCTTTAATGTTCGAACAAACAACGATTTACATTGAAAACAAAATCCAAATTATAGATTTTGTCAACCGAAACCAAAAAGAATAATTTACCTAATTACTGATTCCTGTATTGTTAATTATAAAGGTATGGACGCGTTGGTCGTTGTATCGTGCCATATATTTCACGGGGCGCATGACTGTATTGCAAATACTCCACGAAAGATGTCGAAAACAGTTTCAATTTCTATCAGACCCGATGACGTACGAGCCTGGCTTGAAACTTTTAGTTATAGTAGACTTTCGAAAAAGAAGACTATTAATTAAATTGATTAAATTCAAACCAGAACCGTAAGTATTTTTCTAAGAAAAGAGATAAGTCTCATTTAGTTAAACTAGCAATTAGTCAATGATTAGCTAAAATAATCCAATCATAAACCATTTCGACCGAATTCAGAAGCTACTCCAAAGTTCTCACGACTATAAATAGCCAATTAGTAAATATTATATTATTTTATTTATGTCGCAATTATATAGTCAACAAGAACTACATACCTCTTCGTGTTACTAGATAAGTAGATATTATAATTAATGTATAATGAGCTATAAAACCAACCTACGTTTCATATGCCGTCTTCATCGATAGTAATACACTGATTATTTTGAATTTTCTATTGAAATTGTAACTAGCTTGATAAGTTTTGAACGTTTGAATGAACACGGGTTGGTGGGGGTGGCTCTTTGAATTAAATTCATATTTATGAAATCGAAACCAACATTTAAGGCACTGTTAGTTAGTTATTTTTACCGACAACAATACAATTATTTTTTAGCAATTTTGCCTATTTTACAAGACAATAGTGTTTCGCAAAAGTTAACAAACACTAAACACATAGGTGTATCTATTTCTAAGCTAGGAGGACAGTCATAAAATTAAATCTCGAAGATTTAACGATAATATTTTTTCTCACTAATCCTAAAACCGTTGACTGAGCTTCAGCTAACATGTCACAATGACACTGATACGAAGCTTTAAACGAACCTATTGTGTTTTCACTCACGTACTATTTCTTAATCTGCCTGTCATGATTTTTGTGTCCGTTTTTATTATGTTCAATTATATTTATATTGTAATTCCACCGTCGTATGTAATCTGCCTTTTCATAATGCACTTTGTATAGAAACAGTTTGAGGACTTCCTTGTTTGCACATGATTTTGTTTTTGTTTAAGTTTAATGCAACGAATCTGAAGCGTTACATAAGTCCTCATTAAGTGTCTTTTAACCATAGGACAAGATTTGATAAGCACAAAACACAATTAAGTGAGGATAAATTATAATTAAAAAGGAACGTTTAATCCTTTGTGATGTACATATGAACGATGAGACAAGATAATAGTTCCGTCTACATTATTATTTTCTATTACATAATAAACAAACATAGGTACAAATGTTGGAAACCCATTATCAATTAATATTTATACCATTAACACATCGTGTAATTATTTTGAATACAATTGTATACTTACATGTAGCTACAAATACAATAAATCTAACTTTAAGTAAATTACAAAAAAGGAGTGTTTTTAACTGCTACACAATGCAAAGGGTGGTCTTAACACCTTTTTAAATTATCAGTATTGATGCTGACCTAATCCAAATACACTTTAAATTAATGTTCTTTTAATTACGGAACTCAAATCATAGAAGCTATTGTTGATTAGCGGTCATATCCAAAGTTCACAAAAAAGCGCTGAGCTCTGTTAAGAGCATAGAGTATACCTCGAAGCGCGTCACCGCGACCCATCCTACATGATGTCAGCCATCTGCAAGTGCCTGCAACTCGGGATATATATAAAATGAACGATCTTACACTAGTTACTCATTCGTTAGTTTGAACTCAACACGAATACTAAGCATCATGCTCAAATACGTGAGTCGAGATATTTTATTTATTTAATTCTAATAAGCACTGAAAGATTTCATAAATTTTAATGGTTTTTTAGTAATTTCTTGTTGAAAGTGTGTCGTGCCTTTTGTGATGCATCGGTTAGGTGTGGTAATGGTCGTAAGATGCGCAAAAACAATGGCTGGAGGTGTCATACCGAAGTGACTTGATGAATCCTGACCCCAGGGTTACGTTACAACAGCCGGTCTGTTATTATCGTGCCATCACACGCTGTAATGTTTTACTTAGGATTTCAATATCGGTTGATAATTGCATATTAATTTTGGCATAAGCAGTGGAGTTACAGTGTGTCCCAGGTAGATTAAGGACTGATTTTTCAACTGCCAAATAACTTTTCGCTGGAAAATAAATATGGCGGTTTTGCATATTTTCTGTAAAAAATTCAGTGTTACTAAGAGCCAATTTTTCAATCTTCAGATACAGATCTGAAGATTGAAAAATTGGCCCTTACCCAACAAATTTTCTTATAAACTTTGAGAGTCTCTTTGTTCATTAACGTGGCTAGTTTTGTAAGTAGCGACAGTTGTTCCGTTTGTTCCCAGTAAAGTTAAAGGGCATGCAGTTTATATAATCCACTTAGCATAATGCTGGTTCTTCGAAAGTTGGTCCTATGACTTGCTTACAGTTAACAATGGGTCGTCAGTTAAAACTGAGAACGTTTAGTGTCGCTACCTAACTGTTAGCATTAAGAACTTACTATTTCTATAACTGGAATGCATTTAAAACGTGAGCACATAGGCGGTTTTAATGAATGACTTATTTGTAATTATTTTATGCAATTGTTTAATTAGCCAAGTTTAAGAAAAGTTATGAAATTAATTATCCGTGTTTATAATACATGCTTTTTTTTGTATCATGATTAATCTTTACACATATAAAACTGTGAACTCGAAAAGCTTTTTTGAAGAAAGAATTTTGTATAAAATATAAACATTAAACAAGAAAACCTCAAAAACTTTATAGTTAGTTGCTTGAAAGTTATCATATCATATTTTTAACCTCGACTGTTGAAAAGCTCTGCACATAAAAGTTGAAAAACAAACACCCCAAAACAAATGAGCGCGACATAATAAACACTTAAACATTTGCTCAACCTTATCATCGAGCACAATATGTATATGTAAACAGAGAAAACGTTTAACAAATATTGTTTTAAATGTGTAATGTTTGGACAATGCATGTGCATGGGCTGCACTCAGAAAGGCGTAACTTGAATGCTTTACTCGTAACTTTGAGATATAGCACCCGGCTTTCTTTGACGTTCGATGAAATTCAGGCTTGATTATTTGTGTAACTTATGGTTCTCGTTAAAATTGGTGAAATATAATTCTAGAAGAATCTTCTTCTTCTAGAACTACCGACCTAAAGACCAAGTCCGCAGATTAGCTACTAAAAAAACGTAATCTCATCAGTGTTTAAATGTGAATTAAAATAGAGGAAAAACATAACAGCATAAACATTATATGAATCTAAACGTGTTTCGTCGCGATTTCAAAATTACGATAGAATTTGATGAAGAAGAATCATACTTGATATTTGCTAACAGTGTATCAAATAATGTTTAAAATCTAATTTTGTGTTTGTATACAGGTAACATTGGTCTGCGTGCTAGTGGCGGTCTGCGCCGGCGCCCCTCAGCAGAACCCACAAGACGTGCAGATCCTGCGTTTCGATAGCAATGTCGAGCCCGATGGCTACAGCTTCGCGTAAGTTTTCTTTTAACTCTTACCTTGTTTTATCGTTTCTAGCTTCATTTGTAGATTTTTGACAGTCGTAACGTGCAGTCAGAAGTCCGAAAATCAGAACATCAGTCTTAACAAGGGTTTCGTATTACCCAGTAACTAGATTGTGAAAGACAGATTGACGGTCGCTCCATGTAAAGTACTGGTATTCATGGTTATACTGCTAAACCAGCTGGAGTGAAAATATGTAAATCTCTAAGTTGTAACTGTTTCTGACTGTCTATAATGGCTCGAACGAACAAATAAATCCATGGTTCGAAATGTTAAAATGATTAGTGCAGAATCTTGAAAAAAAAACCTCTGAGGCTTATAAGACCTGACCTTTTAAGACCCAGCTCAAAATCAACTCCTAAGAGAGACTCCAAAGACTTGAAAAATCGAAAATTAATTTTCAAAAGTTTAATGTTGACAAAAGTTGTAGTAGCAGAAGGTTAAACTTTTTAGTACTATAAGAATATGGTATTTAGGCCCTCCTGCGGACAATAGCCCCCTGGTGTTCCAGCGCGTGTCGCAAACAATACCTAAGGTACTCAGGTATGTGCACAGACCACCTGGTATTGGGCACACGCGACTTGGCGCTGATAACATCATACAGGGAATTTCTCATTCCTATAAGGCTATAGGTCAAATGATCATTAATATGCCTAAAAGATGAAACTATCTGAAATCTTAATCTAGGAATTACTAATCCCTTATAAATGGCCGGAAGTACATCCATAGTCTGCTTAGCGTTTGAGTGACTTTACCTTTCAGTTTTGATAACTGAAATGTATAGTTTAAACTAAGAAATAGAGACTTATTAACAATACTGACACATCATTAAATACGACACCCGAGGTACTTCTATTGAAATATAAACATAATTACTTAATCAGACGGTAAATGTAACCGTTTGTTGCGAAACGAAGCGAGTTAAGAGTAGGTGATGACCCTTTGTGACGTAACCACTTAACATTATACAACTCCCATTGTAAGCCATAAAAATAACAAACTTATAACCATTTTGGGACTAAACAAATAATACCGAAAGGTTTTTAACTAATTATGCAATAAGGAAAATGGAATATTGGAGAAAATTGTGTTTCCCTTCGATTTTATGGCATTTAAATATATTAAATATTTAAATGCCATAAAATCAAGCCTTAATGATTATTCATATAAGTAGCCACTGTTATTAAGAAATAATAATTATTTTTTAAAGAATTGGGCACTTAACGAAATAACAAACATACATATTTCGCGCGTTGAAGTCTTTTGTATGAAAAACCGAATTCTAATAAATGTCGGCTATGAATTATTGAATCAATGAAGAGATAAAATTAAAAACATTTAAAGACTTATTTTTAATACGTAAATAAAAAATAATCGTAATCCGTAGCCAAAGGACAGACACTTACTTGAAAGAATTTTATTTCAAAGTAGTTCAAATTCAGTGTTATGTGGAAATTTTTGGTGAACTTTTTTGATATATTATTATGATATTTTCCTTAAATATAAGTGTCGTGACTTAGTAAACAGGAAAACAAAAACTGATTGTAACATACAAGTTAACGAGTGGCCTCTTGTTATTCTATAAATCGTTTAAAATAATATAACCTTGTTTTTTTTCTTCTACAAAGCAATCCTTGATTAATTATTATTCCGGGATCAAATCCAGGTCGTCTTATGTTTTCTGATCAGTCTTAGGTATAGATCTTTGGTATAGACGTACGTGACATACATGTATGCCTAGATATTACCAAACTGTTGGAATTTCTACTCTTACCTCTAAGCTGAGTATTGAAAATCAATCAGTATACGCTCTAATTTTGACATTCATTTAGTTGTCGTCTTGAAAACAGATATTAGGAACTTACAAAAAAACCTAGCTAAATAATACTGACTGCCTCGTTGGTCGAGTGATCGCAACGGTGACTGCTGAGCATTAGGTTTGCTTCCCGGGGACGGGCAAAGTATTATTGAGTTTTTCCATCAAGGATTTCTCAGTCATGGAGTCGGGAAAATGTTTACTATAATGTACATCTCTGCCTAACCCTTCGGGGGATTACAGGCGTAATGTTGCTAGCTAAATATACTTGCCGTTAATTCTTATTAAAGTTTCAATCATGTTTAAACTTAGCAAGTTTTCTGAAACTAAAGTCAAAGTCAAAGTCAAAGTTTTATTTGTTAAACATAGGTGTAAAAGATGTAAGTAAATATAAAGGGATCGCTATGTTTTGCCGACAACGGCGTTGACGACTGTCCTCAGGACAGAGAGGTTTGGAAGGAGAAAGGGGAGGCCTTTGCCTAGCAGTGGGACATTCAAACAGGCTAAAAAAAAAAGTATTTACGACTTTCTGAAAGACATGGATGGCACTACACTTCAATAAAATACATTTTCTTTTTCTACAGCTACGAAACCAGCGATGGTACCTCCAGACAAGAGGAAGGCAAGCTCGACAACCCTCAGTCAGAGAACGCAGCGCTGACAGTCACCGGATCATACGCTTACGTCGCCCCTGACGGCAAGCACTACACCGTGACCTTCACTGCAGGACCCAACGGCTTCCAGCCCAAGACCTCCCTAGGACAATAGGACCACGCACCGAAACAACCTGTAAATAGTTAATACTACTCTCAACAGTAGAAAAACTACTATCACCAATAGAATACTACTATCATCAGTAGAAAACTACTATCACAAGTAAAATAACTACTACTATCAGTAGATTTGTGTAATAAACAGTTAGAGAGATCTCAGTTAAGAGATCTAATTCTAAATTCGCGTGCCATAAGGACGTCTCTTAGTAATTTTGTATATTTCTTTGTACTTTTATAAAATTTATTATGAATGAATAAAATACTTTTTTTATAAAATTGTGTTTATTTTATTGAACCTGAAATTAAATATAATGTAAATTTGTTAACGGAAATCTTCAATTTTAGGCGCTTTTTATCTCACGTAAAACTATAAAATTGTCAAGGCTTTATTATTTTTTCTTATCTTTTAATAATTTTTATTTTGATTATAGATACGAGTTTAATTAGACATTACATATTTCTAAAACCGTGCCTAGATAGTTAAAATTTTACGACCCCAATTTTTATTGATAGTGATATAATTTGGGAGCCACGCCTAAATGTTCTTCACACACATTTCATTAATTAAGACGTATTTTTACTTTAGATTTATAATACATAAGATAATATTCAAACACAGCAAAGTTGTTTCACGGTAATAAAAAGGCTTGCAGCTATTCACAAACGTTTCGTTTATTGTTATTTGATGACATAAACGTGCTTACTAGCTCGCAAGGACGACTGGTAGCGAATCACGAATGTTCTTAAAGAAATCTAACTTTAGAAATATTTTGCGAAACACACATACAATTTTAAAACTGGCTATTATCACTATAATTTTATCCTCAACTTTGCGCAAGTAAGAAACAAATTCAAAACAACTATTATGACAGTGCAACAGTATAATAGGATAAATGTGGACACCTTTGCAGAATCTCATCCTATCAATCCGCCGATGTATTCTAAGCATGGACCTATGAAGTACAGCTACAACATTAAATTTGTATGTAGGCAATATCATTAGTTAACCTTTGAATTATATATGTTTTTAGCAGCGTATTGATGGCAATCTAAATTGAGTCGGTACAGAATTTGGCTACGAGTTTGGCACCTTTAGTAGCGTTTATCAGTTCCTGTAGAAATCATGACAGAGTCATCTATAAATTTTCACCTAAGACCCTAAGGTTTTTTTATATATAGGGTGTAAACAGACCCTTCACATAGCCGTCAACCAAGCATTCTGTATATCAAACTAAATAACTGTACGCAAAAATTATTGCTGGGAATCGACTTTTTTTTTGGGGTGAAAAATCACTTTTTACGGTAGGACTCGATGGAAAGCACTCCAGGCATTGTGCTGATGGATGGATAGAATAGTACGGTGGTCTTGGAGGTGTGTCAAGTAAAAATCTTACACTAAAAACATGTATTAAAAAAACTTGTGAAAGATTTGGGACTTTGACCCCCAATATCTCCGTAACTAGAAGGTTCCCAGGTATGATCTAGAACAAAAAAAATATCGCAAAGACGTGGAGAATAAGTGCCTTTCGGCTCTTTTAAGGGTCTATTAAACCCTTTATTAATGATCGCTGTGTGTTTTCATACGCTTTACGCTTTAACAACAACTAATGAGCTGAGACTTCACCTAAGTCAATGGGGCGTTTCATTTGTTCGACGTCGACGTAGTTAACAGATGTGTGAGGGAAATCAAACTGCTTGCAAGTCTTTAAACTACGAGTGTTTATTACTTCGTTAAATACATATTTAACTTACATGTTACTCGGGTTAAATATTTAACGCAATCGTTACAAAACGATTCGTTCAAGACTCAAAAATCACTTCATACCTACAAAATTAAATTCATGTTTTTCTATCAAATGATTTGCTTGATGTACATCATTTGAACATAAATAGGACTTATTAATAAATGTGACATCGACGTAGTAAATCCATTTTGTCACTTGGCAAAGGGAATTAAATTGTGATGTAGGAGCAAATCAATCACAACGATTTAGTCATTTATCTTATTTATTTATTTTACTGTTTATGTACACAATATATACAACACAGGAAATAACATTATAATACTTGAGTACATAGGTACTGCTTATTTCCTAAGAAAAGAGAGAGAGAGATGCAAAAAGTGTTGTTAAATCTATATAATAAAATTGAAGTGTCTGTAATATCAAAATTACAGCTTTTTACTGAATGCATATGTAAGTATATATGGTATAAGATTTTATTTTTTGATTATTTATTTTTTTATTTTAGATATCGGGAACTCATAAAAAACAGTAAACATGGTAAATATCCCGTTAGTATTAATAGTAAGTATATACGGTACTTATAACAAAAACACATTTTTTTCAATTTTTGTCTGTCGGCAAAATAGTTATGTCATAAGGAGTAACTAAAGCTACTTTTATTTTAGAATAAGAATTAGGGTCCCGTGTAAAAAAAAAAAACTCTTGAAATTGGGAACAAAATTCGATTCTAAAAGGGAAGTAACATGTTTTTTTTATAATAATTTCACGCGAACAGAGTTCGCAGGCAACAGCTAGTAGGATTAACAAGATAAAAAAATCACTGGTACATTAATTTTCGTATTTAAAGAATCTAGTTTTATAGAAATCGACAATTAAAACTGCCACTGCAGAACGATTGAAAGCCGTGTACAAGTTAGCGCAATAACATTAGGCTTAGAAATTTCTCAGCTAGTGTTCAATGTATGTTTCGTAAATGTGTCTAAATGCCAACGCACACAAGACGCATCGTCGTGAAGGTTCTTGCATCCGTTAATGCGTACTTTAGAGTTATAGTATCTGAGTAGTTCAGCAACCTTCACTTATCACGATAATTTTAGTGACTGACCGACAGTCTTTATAAATGTTTTATTTTTGTGACATGCCTCAACTGGTTTTGAGAGAACTATGATCTCATTGTCTTCCTGCCTCTGTCCCACGTTTTCTTCTTTCAGTCTTCCCTGTCGTCACGCTATCATTCCCCTCAGCTACCAAAACTTATCTGACCTAACACAATCAATCCACTTTAAGTTTGGCTTTCCTCTTTGTCGTCGTCCATTAGCAGTTTTAAATCCATGACTTTAAAAGTCACAAATCTTTTATCAAATTTGAAGACACTTTTTGAAACTCTCCCTTGCCAGGTCACAGAGGTCGAAGTTTGTTACTTCACGTACATCCGAAGCTAAGCTGACATCAAGTGCCAATTAGTATTGGAAAATCCGTTGACTTTAAGTATTTCCGTAAACAACATCATCATCAACTTAACTACTGTAATGTCCCAAAATTTATTATAAACTACTGCAGCTAATGCTTCGGCATTGACAGCAACGTTGAAGAGTAGTTAAGTATATTTAAAGCAAAAGATAATTTGTATTTTTTTCTAAATTGCACATACGACCTTGAATAATTGTGAACTCTAATGCGCAAGTATGCATGAGATTCACAATTTGTTGAAAGCCCAGGGTATAAGCTGTGTCACATTGCAGGAAACAAAGTCCAACAACATGGAATGTTGCAGTGTTGCTAATATTAGCAACACTGCAATATTCCATGTCTGTCTACTTTGGAACAAAAGAACATCTCGGAAGCGGAACATCAAATGTTGCGCGCATGCTATTCAACGATGTTCCCAGTTGAATAGCAATTGGAGAGGCCTAGAGGTCCAGCTGATGATTGATTCCAAATTATTTTTGGGAATGGCATCTCCCAGATCAATCTAGAAGATTGTCGGCTACTTAACCGGGCCATCCTGAGGGTGCCTTCAGTCAGTGCCTGAGGGCAAAAACTTACAAACTTACAAGCGACTTCTCGCTAAGAGCACCCCTCGATTTGATCGGATCAAGACTATTTCCAGTGTAAACGAGTCTTTATAAATGACGCAACGTTCGAGTATTATCATCGTGCGACAGATGGCGGTGTGTGTCGCACTCTGACACGAGTGCTTGAACCTTCGTTATTTAAAACGGTTACAAAATGACTGTGACGAAACCCGTGACCTTTTGAACATCAAACGGTAGTGGGATCAGTGCGTTTGTTAAACGGCACAGTTATGATTTGCGATCTTTTTATTGATTACATGTAAATATGAATTTGATAGGTAATTACTATACTTAGTAGATAATTGTTTAATTGATTATACAAGAAAACTCTCCTATTTATTTTAAATGTTAGGGCACTAGGTCTAAGAGCATCTTGTGAAGGCCGCGGCAATCCGATCCAGGCCAGTCTATGTAACAATGCTTATGAAAGACCTTCGTCCAGCATCATCTAGTGTGGACATCTTTCATCGGAAACATTTCTAGGTAAGCGTGCACCCTAGGCTGCATCATCGCTTCACATCAGGTGAGTTGCGGCCAAACACAAGCCCCTTTTGTGTTAACAAATACAACCAAAACAAATATGAGGGACCAAAATGCCCCATAATTCCACAAAGCGATGCCAATTGAAGGCACAGGATAAAAACATAGACTCGGATTTTAGTTTTTATGAGTCAGAACCACGACATAAACTACTGAAAAGCCTGTAGAATTCACAAGTTCTATACACCGCAACGTGAAAACTTGATATAAAAAACTGCAAGGCGCTTAAAACTAATAAAAAATCCTGTTTTACTGCATAGCTCTCCCAAAAATACTAAATCTTAGACTGGACTGAATTATCAGGGGACCAGTTGACTATTCTTGAGGGTAGGACTATGCAACACGCATGACTCGTGAACTTGTTAGTTATTACTAGTAAGCCTTTACAAATCACTAGCAACCTATCACTGTTTTAACAAAATTATCAATTTTGGAAGGCGTTAGTTAGCGTGAGGCTTTCGGAAATGTTCAGCCTGTAGACAAGAAAAAAAAACAACAAACAAAGAGTAAAACGAATTATATATAATTATATAATTTTAACTACTATATCAAACATAACATAATATGCTATGCTATTATACTGTTTAGAATGAAACCGGTCAGTAGCTCCGACTTGACCAACTATAGTAACGCTCAAGAAAACTAGATGGCATTGGTGAGCAGATTGTACTGATAGACCATCGATCGCTCCAACCTTTTACCAAAAATATGTAAATTAAATTCAAGTTAAGATGACATCACTTAACGGGCTATTCGTTATAATTCCATTAACACGTAGGTACTTCAAATTGAAAGTGCCTAACCAGGATGTACTTAAGTTATACAAAATATTCTATGATTTGAATACTAATCTTCCGCAATGACAATATTCTAAGTTTGAAGATGAGCACTTGTAAATAATTTTGTGATTTCTATTGAACGAAAAAAGAAGTTGAAAATGGTGCTATCTTCTTTTTCGGATTTCCTCTTGCTACAGAGGGGTAGGAGGCCACAATTTTTTGTCTTTGAATTTCAAGGACGGGAAGGCTCATAATTAATTAAACTTTAGTTAATTTACTGTATCCCGATACATCCAAAGGCTGCCTGGTAGATGTTGCCATTAGCGATAACACCGCTATTGTACAGTTTCTCCAAATGAGTTTCAACCATAAAATGTTGAAGGTCAAGTTCAAAATCGAATGTGAAAATTTGACAGTTTGTGGTAACTTGATGCGCTGGCAACTGTACACAGAACATTATTTAATCTGTAAATGAGCTTTGATAAAATGTTGGTCGCACACAAGCATTTACCACCAAGCTAACTTCAACAATAATTATGCTTTTAAACTTTGCATTGAATTTGCTATAAATTGCTCAGTGTAAAGTACTAAATATTTAAATACAATAAGCTTTGTTTCATCTCAGGCTTTAAGTCTAAGTAAAGACGTGAACGATGTCATCAATCGTGACTGCGTAGTTCCTGAACTCCTAGGCCGAGATCTATACATGTTACTTGGGCCATTCTTTGGCTAAGTGTTATTCCTATCACTGTCGTGGAACTGTCAAACTACAAGCACAAGAAAGAGACAGGAATATATCTAAGTCAAAGCACAGTTAAGTCAAGTTTATAATCTCGGCCCTAGTCGTAGAAAGGTCATCCATGATATTATAAACAAAGCGAAGATTTAAACGCAAACCATTAACATAGCTGTATGCAATTATTTATTGTGCTTCACTTCGTTGAAGGCATATTTGCATGTAATCACAATTCATCATGTCAGGCAACTTCAAGAAAATGTTACAATATTGGGCTCGATGGTCTATAGTCGCAAGCGCCACTGCTGAGCATGAGGTTCTGGGTTCAATACTTGGGTCGGGCAAAGTGTTATAGAGCTTTTTCATCAGGATTATTTCAATAGCAGCCACGGAAACTGGATTTGAACCCGGTTGATGGCAATAGGCTCGTATTACGTAGGACTTAAACATAACTGGCAAAATGTGGGTGTAAGTGCTCCTCTTTCGTCCAAACCGGCATTGGGAACAGACGTGTGTCTCGCTGCCGCTTAACGCAATTTATTTACCTGCATACGAAAATTGACCTTATCCAGTTTGCAAATAGTTTCATTATTTGCCGACACTAATTACCGAGTCTCTGACGCCGCGGAGGTGCGCCCCTTCCCACCCGCGCGTCTCGAGGGAACGAGATCCTCCGCCATAATTGCTTTCCTGCTCTTGCGCCGCCATCTGAAACCTGTCGCGCGACGCACACCGCTGAGCGGGCCTGACAATCTACCTACTACTACGTTACGAAAGACAAATCGGAGTACCTTACTACGAGAAATAATAATTGGTCTCCGAAACGAAGCTGATACTCGAACATTCCACGGTGTTAATCAACTCAAGCTTACCACGCCGAGTCGCCGATACCCCGAGAGGATATACCAAGAATACTTACCTAACATCAATATCGCCAGCTGCACCGATGAATAAATCTGTCTCTGAATCGGAGGTTAGCCTGATGGGCATCGACGGAAACAATACGCCGCCTAACTATGTTTTTCTAAGGGCTAAAAGAAGTCGCGAAGATATCTCAATTGGTGAGCAGTTGGAAGAATTCAAAAATGAAATAAAAGAAATGATGGACCTCTTCTTGGCTCGTCAAAACAATGAAACACAGCAGGTTTCGTCTACATTAAAAGAAATACAACAATCCAACATTAACATAGAAAACACGATTATAAACCTGATGTCACAAAATCAAGATCTTGAAAAAAAAATTTCACAGTTGGAAAAACAGTCGAAGGAGGACAAAAAGTATATCACACTTTTAGAAAATAAAATTGAAGAAATTGAAACAGGAAGTCGCAAGGCCAACTTCGTTATAAAAAATGTACCAAAAATTGCCAGTGAATCTAAGCAAGATCTAATTGATATGGTCTTGACCCTTTCCCAGAATATGGGCTGTTCCATGGCCAAGTACGACATTAAGGACATATACAGAGTGCGGGGAAAAAACAATGACAGCCAAAAGATGCCCATTGTTGTTGAAACCGGATCCACTTTGCTAAAAAATGAAATTATGAAATCGGGGAAGAATTTCAATATTAAAAACAAATCCAAGCTATGCTGCAAGCATCTCGGCTTTAAAACACATGAAGATGCACCCATCTTCCTGTCTGAGCATCTGACCCCTAAGGGATCCCGCCTGTACTTCCTTGCCCGTGACCTAATAAAATCGGGAGCATATAAATACTGCTGGACTGCTTATGGAAGAGTTTATGTGAAGAAGGAGGACCTGGCGCCAACTATAACTGTTAGAAGCGAAGAACAAATTCATCAGCTGTTAGTGAAAATATGACTTTTTACCGTTCACTCTTTTTGCCTACAAATTATGTGTAATACCGCGACGATGTCATTCATACCGATATTCATAGTGCTTTCAGTCATAAACCCACCGAGTCGTATATGGTATAGTGCGATGTTGTGTTATCATAATACCATGGACGGAGTTACAAGGTACCCACTTTTTCACTTTGTAAACTCTTTCACAAACCCTCATACACCCAATATCCACAATGACCCTTTAACGCAGTTCAATTTCGCTTTAAATCTACATATATTCAGCCTTTATAACCCATACCTCCCGACAATATATATAAACATACATATAAATTCATCATACACGTCTAACTCCCTCACTATAACACAAATACAGAATAATAAACATACATACACTTCTCAAAACACCTTCACAACTCATAATATCAACAAAATCTTTAATAATATATGCCATTCTCACAACTCTAATACTCTCACAACACAAATAATCACACACAAACATTTTAAAATACTAACTCCTATGTTATCATTTTCATGCCTGAGGTTACGCAAAATAAAACCGTCTCGTTGTTCTGTTATATACTTCAAACTCACTAGAATTTACACAGACGTTTACGAATATCTTGCAGTGATTATCATTCTATTTAGTAAACAATTCTTATGAGTGACACATTACATACAGTCCATGAGATAGACAAACTTGAAATTGCGAGCGCAATTGAATGCGACTGCTCGAACCTCACTAAACATATTTATTTAAATAAAAATGATTTGACTATTTTTTCACAAAATATAAGAAGCATATATTGCAATTTTGATGCGTTTGTTGTTATGTTGTCCACTTTCAAGTTCGAAACAGATGTAATAATATTAACGGAATGCAGATTAAATACAAATAAACCATTACCTCAACTTACTAATTATCACTCCTATGAAACAACACGGCAGACGAACCAAAATGATGGTGTAGTCATTTATGTAAAAAACACGCTAGAATCAAAAGTTCAAGAAATATACCTGAACGGGGCATCTTGTCTCCAACTGGACATACTAAATAATACTGTCTTGTGCATTTATCGATCCCCGTCAAACACAAACCCCGATATTTTTTTAGATTCACTTAGTTTACACTTGGACTCATTAGCCTCACATAAAAATTTAGTGTTAGCGGGGGACATAAATATTAACATTAGGCCCAAAGATGCAGAATTGGCTCATGACCGAAAAAACCGAAATAGTTACCTTCATATGCTGTCGGGATATGGCATATTACCTGGTCATACCCTACCCACCAGAGAAGTGAACTGCCTCGACCACTTCATGTTACGAATTCATAAAAAGAAGACCTCTGCTTCAATTGCTATCTTACAAACCACAATTACTGACCACTACACTACGTTTTTATCACTTTCTAAAATAAAAAGCAAAGCGGTTACAAATAAAACTTCTACTTATATCAATTTTGAACAAGCACTAAAATATTTACAGGAAAAGAATCTTGCCGAGTTGTTATTTTGTAATGATCCAAATCTCCTAACTGACTTACTCATACAGAAACTGACTGACACTATTAATAAAAATACTACAATAACAAGCATCCCAAATAGTAAACGCATAATCAAACCTTGGATCTCCCCGGGAATACTACGCTGCATTAAAAATCGCAATAAACTGCAAAAGAACTTTCGGTCTGACCCGTTTAATGAAATTTTAAAAATCACTTACTGCCGATACAGAAATTATTGTAATAATCTCATCAAAAAAATAAAAAGAAAATATGAAAGGGAATTAGTCAGTAAATCAGTTACAAACACTAAGTTACTCTGGAAAAACATTAAATCTATCACCTACTCAAATAAAGTAAACAGTCAAAGCACAGAATTGTTAAGTATCAGACCATCTCCAACTGAATCAGTCAACTTCGTAAATGATTACTTTGTGAATATTGGGAAAAACTTAGCTCAGCAAATTCAACCCGGAATTAATAAAATCCCTTCTGATCGGACTAGCATTTCTCCTGTACAAAAAAATTCCTTTGTGCTCTTGGACACTGACCCAAAAGAAGTTGAAAGAATTCTGATGGGCCTGAAATCGTCCAGTGCCATAGGTTGGGATGGTATCTCTACTAGTTTCCTAAAATATGCAAATAAAGAAATTGTTCCTATCATTACCCACCTGGCCAACCTTTGTTTCAAAAATGGTACTTTCCCAGCACCATTGAAAAAATCAATTATTACACCGGTACACAAGGGAGGGAACAGAGATGATGTCAATAACTATAGACCTATTTCCGTACTACCAGCCCTGTCTAAGATTATTGAAAAATTAACTAATACTAGACTTATAAACTACTTAAACAAATTTAAATTACTATCAGCTACACAATTTGGTTTTAGACAGGGATTATCCACCGAGGACGCAGTTGCTGCCCTCAGCTCATTAGTTACAGAACATCTCAATGCAGGAAGGAAATGCCTGACGGTATTTATAGATCTAAAAAAGGCTTTTGACACCGTCTCTGTTCCAACCCTTGTGACCAAGCTGGAACGACTCGGAATAAGAGGAGACCCATTGAGTTTCTTCAAAGATTATCTATCAAATAGAACGCAGAGAGTTAAGATAGGAGCATATGTTAGTGATGAAGCGGATGTGTCATTCGGCGTACCGCAAGGTAGCGTGTTAGGCCCTACGCTTTTTCTAACGTATATTAACGATCTATGCAACTTAAAAATCAATAACGCAAAAATCTTCTCTTACGCTGATGACACAGCCGTTGTCTTTTCCGGGAATAACTGGTCCGTTGTTAAGCACAGTGCGGAGATGGGCATGGTCCGAATAGCAAACTGGCTCAACGATAACTTACTCACACTAAACACAGTAAAAACGAACTACATCTGTTTTACCATCTCGAATCGTTCACAACCAAATAAAGATTTTAGCCTCAAAATACACTCGTGTGGTAAAGTTTCCAATAATAACTGTAGGTGTCCTGCAATTATTAAAGTCTCACAAACTAAATATTTGGGCATCATAATTGATCAAAAGTTATCATGGTATGCTCATCTTGAGCATGTTATAAGAAGAGTTAGGAAACTAGGATGGATATTTAAAACATTACGATATGTCCTCCCCACAAATATAAATAAAAAAGCAGGCCCTCATAGAAATCTCCTAAATGAAGTTTATGTGGCGCTGGTGCAATCTGTAATAGTGTACTGTATCCCCGTATGGGGCGGTGCGGCAAAATCTAGATTTATAGATATAGAACGAGCACAACGAGCACTCATAAAAATAATGTACTTCAAAAAAATAAGATACCCATCAGAAAGTCTTTACCAGATGAGTGGCCTGCTTTCTGTTAGAAAACTATACATTTCTTATACAGTCCTAAAAAAACATAAGACACTTCCTTATAATGCAAACACATTATCAAAGAGACGGAAAGACATAATTGCTCAAATCCCACAAACTAAATCTAAATTTGCTGCAATACAATACAACAAACGCTCTGCTCAGCTTTATAATAGGGTAAACAAGGAGATATACATATACACTAAACAACTACATGAATGTAAAAAAATGATAACAAATTGGATAAAACCATTTACGTATGATGATACTGAGGCGCTCTTACAACACATAGTTTAACTCACCCATTCCTCTCTACACACACACTCAGCTACACACACATACACAAACGCACTACACACACACTACCTCCCCACCCCCATCCCCATACACTATACTACACGTGAATAATGTAAAAATGTGTACTTTTTCTGTTCTTTTGTAAAATTGTCTAGCTATGAAAGAGCGGAGTCTCCTAATACAGGCTTTTCTTTGCTTAAAAGGAGGCTCCAATCATCAACTTGTCTTGTTTCTTTGGTTATGATAATAAACAATTTTTTTTTTTTTTTTTTTTTTTTTTTTAAGTGCTGTTGTAGACACACCTTCTAACTCTTCAGGGATCAGGCGTGATGATAATTATTTCATGATACAATATTTTGTTGTAATAAAGAAATCATCGCTAGTGATGGTGATGATCGGAGAAAGATGCTACTTTATTTCCGCTAGAAGTAATAATCTGTGGATAAGAATAATCCCAACACAAGAAGTACAATTAATTATTTTGTACAAAAAAATAAATGACCGCGAGTTAAATAATATCTGACACACAAATAATCCAGTAGAACAAAAAAAAACTATGGTCAAAGTTTTTTTTATAAAATAAAGTTACATTTGAACATGTTTAATAGGCAAATGATCAATAATATGTAAACTCACAATGATGTCAACAACCAATAAATACATAAAATCACACCTTCAAATGGATCGATTTGAATTTTATTATTATCTATCTTCTAAAGATAGAAATCCACTATTATACACAATTTCTGTGTATATCTATATAATTATGTCGCTTCGTTCAATTAAACCAAGTCACATCAGTTCTCATCACATTATGGGTGATGAATGAGACTTTCAGTAACTAGAAATGAAATGAAACCTCCACGATTTACACGAAACTTTGCGTGGTAATAGTTTAGTTTTGATAGTTTTTTTGTCCTGTCGGAAAAAGTACGTACTTTGGTCTATGGTTTTGTCGCCACAGTTCCATTGCTTTGCCAGTGGTCCACACTAGCCCTAGATCGAAAGACCTGGAAGTCATGGGGATCTGCTAATTTAGGATGATAAGGGCAGGCGAATGATAAATTGCAATGCTTGTAAAAGGCTGCTAAGTTATAAGTAATAACATAACACCACATTGTACACTTAAGGTTCGCGCACATTATGTGGGGCCGCAGTGGGGCGGAGCGGGCCGCAGCGCAGATTGCTTACTTAGCACAATACGGCGGAAATTCATACAAAATACATACGAGCGATTAGAGCGGATATTTGCGCTGCACCCGACCCGTTGCGGCCCGACATAATATGCACGAACCTTTAGTTCGCAATAAATGTTTTGACTTTGACTTTGACCTCTCGCCATTGTAGAAGGATCATCTTTGCTCAGGTGTAGGATGACGCAGGCTATCAGTAGCAGTACTATTGCTCGACCCTAAATGTAGCTTCTCTTTGTGATTTTCGACAACCACGCGGAGTCACACAGTACAGCTAGTATAGCACTAAAATTAAATGAAGTGATAATATGCTCAATAACAAGTATGTACTCGTGTAGATTATGTATGATGAAGACCTCAGAGATTTTGTTTTAAGGAAATTAAAATACCATTTAAATTTGTGTACACATTCAAAGCCGCTCGTTGAGGTTGTAAGTATTGATTCAAACAATTTTAAGTGGCATTGAAAAAAAGAAAAGAAACAAGTCGCCAGCTAGCCCAGATCAATCGAAAAATCGATAATTAACATCATAAAACGATATTTTTATCTATATTTTGGTTTTGCAGACAATGAAATATAGATTTAGCAAATAATGTGCATGATATGTGACGCTTCACGCCAGGATTAGCGATCTCACGACTGTTTGATTTAGCTTGATGTTATATGACGGCAATGAATTTACATCAAACGATCATAGCATAGAGCTTAAAATAGCCAGATGCAAGGAATAATGTACAGGGTGGCCAACTTGTAAACAATATTAATTAACTGTAACCTTATTGGTAATTCCAGTTTTGAGCCGTTTGGGGTCGAAACGCTCGGGTCATGGGGCCCGAGTGCGCGTCTCCTTTTTAAGGAAATCTC
Source organism: Noctua comes (assembly GCA_963082995.1). NCBI lineage: Eukaryota > Metazoa > Arthropoda > Insecta > Lepidoptera > Noctuidae > Noctua > Noctua comes. The sequence goes on from OY720269.1 coordinate 10,685,294, forward strand.
TCGCCGACTGGTCGACACTTCGCGTGACCAGAGGGCTGGCTCTTTCTTTGGCCAAAGAATTAGCATTGCCATTCAGCGTGGCAATGCTGCCAGTCTTCTGGGTACGTTTCCAGTTGACAGCGATGCGGAGGAGTACTTTGACGCACTCTGAAGTGTCCTTTTGTCGTCGTTTTTTATTTGTTTATGTTTTCTTACTTTAATTCTTTTTTTTCATTAGGTTAGTTCTATTTGTAGTCTGTATATAATGTAAATATTATTTAGTTATACTAATATTAATTTATTTATTTTTATTTTTTATTTTTTCGGCCTCCATTTTGTGCGGCTGACTTTCGCTGTTGTTTTATCCCACTATTTTGTTTAAAAAGCGGTAAATTCTTTATGGACAGTTAATAAGACCATGACTGTTGCAGTTATTGCAACTGTTCAGTTATTATATCCAAAAGCTCATATTTAAGCAGAATTTTCACTATATTTGAACTTTAGCTTATCCACACAAGGTCCTCATATTCTCGTCGTCGTCGTCTCGCCTTCGACTGGTTGGGTGAAATAGTTGGAACATTCTTGTTTTAAAAGACTTCATAACAGGGGTCACTACTCTAGCGATGGCCATTACTTCTCAAAGGTCTTTTCCTTCAATTTATCAGTGAATCAATTCATCTGTTACCCTTTTAAATACGTGGTTCTAATAACTTGGAGCCAGAAATCATGCAGGTAAACACAATCGAAACTTTGAAAGGAATATTTCCAAGACACAAATCTAAACAAATGTTAAGATAAACTAGATTTCAAGGGTTTTAACTGAGGGTACAATTATCTGAAATGTACGAACATTTTGAGAAAAGCTTGATGAAAAATAAATCGTGATTAAAAGCTGCAAAAATGTGGAGATTTGTCGAATGATATTTTTTATTACTTGGGGAAAAATAAATGGTAGTTATCGTTTTTAATTAACATTATCTTAATATATAGCTGTATACTTCCGAGTTGGCCACCTTGTTCAACCAGCCATAAATTCCAGTCTGAAAATATTATACAAATTAAATGGAATTAATAAACAGATTCGTTTTTATTAGACAATAGGTGCACCTAATTAACTATCTATATGTGCATATTAACAATGTTGATTAAACATAATAATTCCAAAATTATATTTTGTATAAATTATCGTTTACGATTATTTTATTGTTTAATTAAAAATACATAGTTAATACAGCCATTGAATTCTAGAAGATACATTAGATTTTTTTTTTTGACCTTTATGTTATGCTTCTTCAACAGTGCCGATAATATTTTAACATATTCATACATAACGTCACGCGTGTAATCCCCGAAGGGTTAGGCAGACGTGTATGTAGTACACCCACATTTCGCCAGTTATGTTTAAGTCTATGTAATAAGAGGCGAGCCTATTTCCATCAACAGGTGACAAATCCTGACTCTGTGGCTGCTACTGCGAAATTCCTGATGCAAAAACCCTATAACACTTTGCCCGAATTGGGAATCGAACACTGGACCTCGGGACCTCATTCTCAGATGTCGCGCTTGCGACCAGTAGAGCAACGAGGCAGTCAACTTTTATTTATAGTAACATAACAGTCAGTTAACATACATATACTTGTACATTATTCATTATTCATTATTGTGATAAAAACATTCGCACATAAGTATGAAACAACACAGCAAATATACTCGTATACTTACCAAAGTTTTTAAAACGTTTTCGATTAGATCCGCCGAATACTAAATATTTTTTGTTGATCATGACATTTTATAAATCACAACTTTGTAAATATGCCAAAAAGTTGTACATTCTTCATTGCTAAAAGATTTCGCATAGAGGTTACTGAATCTTCTGAAGTCAGTTTTTGCAATCATCAGAAGGGAATGAATATGAAGACTGTCAGTGCAAACTATGGTTCCTATGTGCCTCATATTAATATCTAGCGACCAGCCCCGGCTTTGCACGGGTGCAATATATATACAACATTAGTTTTAGTATATGCGAAACCTGAAACACGTGTCTAGTATTTTTATGTAAAAAAAATATGTACAAAATATCAAAACTTTATCTTGAAAAATCACAAAGTTATTAGCTTGCTTTTTACCTGGTTGACCGCACAAAAACGCGGTCAAAACGCGGCGCCACCGCGCGCGCGGCTCCAGAGTCGTCTTGAGCTCATTGATAACAATAATTTGGCAGTAGGTACCTAAATGATTGCGATGGGTACTTAGTGGCGCTCGGTGTCCAACTTGTAACTTTTTAAAAATATTTTTGAGAAAAAATATAACATGGTTTAAAAATTATTGAAATCGATTCAGTTACTTATTCTGAACAAACTATATTCAGGTTTCGCATATTCTAAAAATTATGTTGTATATATATACCTTCCTCTTAAATCACTTTATCTATTACTGGAAACCGCATCAAAATTCGTTGCGTAGTTTTGAAGATCTAAGCAAACATAGGGATAGACAGACAGCGGGAAGCGACTTTGTTTTATACTATGTAGTGATTGGTTTACTACCAACACGTCCCTTCCTTGTCTTCTACTCGCTACGGAAGAGACTGGAACATAGTTATTTCTATAGCTCTGTTTTTTTTCGATGGTTTTCAGCTCGGGTATCTCTCAGACATGACTGTACAAAAAAAATACAAAATATCGCACTTAGATTTGGTCTATTTTTGTTAAAAACATCAGGATCTTTTAACAGTCAACAACGGTTAATTTCATTTTTATTCAAGTCACGTTTACATTGCGTTGAAAAATGACACAATTAATAAATCAACTGTCAATCAGTCGTGCCACGCACTGACTGGAGCAAAGTTGTAGGTTACGCAGTTTATTCCAATCGGAACATCAAGCACAATAGGAGCTCGTGGCTAAATATATAACAGCCGCTCGGGTCGATCTTCTAGTTAAGCCGCGCTTGCCTAGGTTGTTCCGTAGACGGGTGACCACCCAATACATACCGAGTCTCCTCCGTGTCTCGGAAAGCACGTTAAGCCGGTGGTCTCGGCTGTTATTTGTAGATCTTTGACAGTAGTTATAGGTAGTGGCTAGAAAGTCCGACAACCAGTCTTACAAAGGGGCATTGTTTTACCTAGTACTGAGTTGAAGAGGTCAAATAGGCACTCGCCCCATGAAAAACACTGGTATTCAGCTGCATCCGGTTAGACTAGAAGCCGATCCCAACATCGTTGGGAAAATGGCTAGTCAGATGACGGAACATCAAGCACATCCGATTTCACGAAAAATTTGTAATTCTGAAATAATGACAAGTAATAAGAGGTGAAAAGTAGGAAGTTATCCTTGGCTCGGTATACACTATTGTCTTGAACATGTTGGTTATTTCTCTGGTGCTATTTTTGTTTGATACGATTTTGTCTACTATGTTAGGATGATAATTATACAATTTTAGAATACTAGAGTCTACTCGTATTAAGGTTTATAAAATTATAAAGTTGGAGATAATAATAAGAGTTTTGTATGGAATATTCAAATGTTTAAAAATATATGATTGACGGGGACTCGAGAACTTCCTTGAAACTTCATATTTTCTATTCTTTGATGCAACATTCAACCACTTCCTACATTTCTACAAGAGCCCACTTACGGCATCCATTGATGTTTGGGTGACCTTGATTACCGCGGTAATTGTAAGATAAACATTTTATACTTAACACTGACCTTTGTCAATTAGTTAGAGTATTCGATTCGTCAAGATCAGCCGTTTTTTTTATCATTTTACCTAGAATTCGAATTATTTATGAAAAGTCGGGGGTTCCGTTATCCACACTCCCAATTTCCATATTATAATTATAAAAGCAGAAGAACTGTCTGTCGGTCAGTCTGCCCGTATGTCTAATTTTCTCCCTATCCGTGATAATGGCATACCTTAACAGCTGCACGAATTTGGATGTTTGGCACATGGTTTTACCATGACGTGGGTGAACATAGGATACTTTTAATCCCCGTAAGTAATACGTTCCCGTGTGTTTATTTCCGACCTCCACCCAGGCGAAGCCTAGGACACAAGCTAGTCTTTCCTAATTCGATGAACCGAAAATCGATGAAATAAGTTTGGTACCTTGGATTTTTTGCAAATACGTATGCAAATAAACCCACGAATTTCGTATTCCAATCGCATGTTATGTTTTAGTTAATCTTAAGACAGGTCGATTGTACAATGTCCAGACATAGTTACTCTTTGTTACGATCAGACGTAACTATTAAAAAATCGAAGAAAAGATTCTATTTTCATCAGTGAAACAGACTTTCTTACCTTTGTGTTGTTATTATATTATTAACCAGTAAGTTGTTATTATATTATTAAGTAAAGATCAGTTGTTTTTGGTTTATCACAAATAAAGTTATGGAAAGATATTGAAACAACTGATCCGTGCGCAACTGCGCATTTCGATGTTAGCGATACGATTGTCTTTACAATCGTATCGCTATCGTACCTAATTTTATGTTATGTCCAATCATGTCAAACGCTGGCTTTTTTATTATTAAGGAGAAACATAATACCGTATCATGAGAACTTCTATAATATACGACATCACGACAAACATTTTAAATTAACTTTAATGAGGTTAACGATTTGTCGAACGACTTAAATGAACAAACTTAGAAAGAAAACCAACGAGAGTCGACAAGAATATGCCATAAATAATCATAAATCGAAATAATATCGTGACAAATTTATTTGATGATAATCACAAAAAGAAGAAGTATCACCTGTAGCTAATCATCATAAAGTATATATAATTTATTGATGATTGTAACTTGAGACTACTACATATAAATGTTTGCAAATTATAGATCATTATTGACCGCATTAGGAAAATGTTCTTCTTTTTGTGGTATATAAAATAGTTTGATGCAAAAGTGAGACTAAATCGATTTGTAATGTATCGTTTCATTTACATACGTCTATCATTTGGTCTTATCCATATTATTTTAATACATATTATACATTTCAAAGTAACTCTGCCTATCAGTCGGTCGGTTTGTCAATCTATCTGTTATCTTTTCTCGTCTAAATCGCTGAATGGATTTCGAACAAAATATGGCACACAGAAAGACCAGGATTTTGATTAGGACATATTTTATCCTTGTATTGCGTTGCTGTGACATTAACTGCCAGCTAGTTTATAAATATGCCAATTAAGCAGTTTTTGCAGGTATTTTGATTAATACTTACAACTTGTTTCAACCAAAATAAAAGGTGTTTTCAAAAATATTTGCTGTCCACGTAAATACACTCTTCCGTATAAAATATGTAGCTAGCGGTTTTTCATGTTATGAACAGTGAAAATTAAGAGACAGCAACAACTTAATTCACTAAAAACCGAATCATTCATCCGAACTTTAATTCATTCTTGATTTGGTGTTTTTCTGGTTTTCGCTGATCAGGTGCCATCCGACCTCTGTGACCCCCGTTGTACCAGATTTGTGCTCCACGGCGACATATAGATGCTGTTAACTTTTTGTATAATCTGTAGTCAACATTGCAATTATGCATGTTTTTATATATAATTTTAATCGTGACAAAGATAGCCTGTTTTAAAAACAAGAATTCTGAAGGACGAATCTGTAGCCTATGATAATTTCTTTTGTATTTCCTATTAGTTATTTAAACATTACGTTTACTTTTCAACACTGTCATGGTAAGTGATTAAGTAAACCTTCTAGGGACCAACGAACTGAAATCAATCCAAGTTTTCTACAAAACTTAAATAACAATCTTTAAAAGTGGGTACAGCCACTCATGTCCATGAATAAATTCAGATGGCTAATTGAGTGCTACCTAATTGCAGATAGATCTATGTAAAGTTCTGTCTGGGACAAAACAAACAAGCTTACATTGAAAAAAATATCGCGAATGATCAGAATAACATGTAGAACTAAAATAATAAGTTTGTGAATGGATAGATAACTACCTAAATACAACTTGCCTCTTAGAGGAAAACATTTGGCTAGTTTTCATAAAAAGAAAATTCCTGAAACTTAGCTTTCACTGTATTTTATTAACCGTTTAGAAAACAAACATGTTTAGATTTTATTTAAATACATTATTATGTTTTATCAAAATAAGTGTCAATGGGGTTTCCATTGACACTTTTTAGGTATTTATTAGGTGTTTCTATAACTTTTTGGTATCATATTATCCCAGTTCACAAATGAACTCAGAAGCTTCAATTTTGCCATCATCATCATTCTCCTACCCCTACTAATTTGGGATCGGAAGCTTCAATATTCTATTTACCTGAAACATAGAACCTTCAACAGAATTCAAAAAACGCTTAAAATTAAAACAGGCCCTGTTCGTTTACCAAGGATACTTGTCCCAGATTAAAAAGTATCTTCTTGATATACATCTTGTAATGACAACTAATTACATTACAATCGTGACATCGTGGGCACGATCATCGGGCCCGGAAACAAAATATGCCTGCAATAAAACATGGCCATACGTATAATAGTGACGACTCTGACTGTCGCTTCGCTCATATGTTCTAGGCAGAAGTATTAATAAATTACGTGGTCCAAAGAATCGGCACAGTCTCGTGCGAACTCTTGCGCAACAGGCCGCGAGACGGCCCGCGTTATCATACACATTACGATCATATAAGGTAAGTCGATATATTGTAACATTTAAGAGAAATGATGAACAATAATTAGATCAGTTATCGAGGATTATGAAAAATATGTGCTCTCTGAAAGTGACCTAATTAGAAAGTGGCTTAATCTTTATTAAGGATTTTTTTTTATAACTAGTTAAAATAATTCATACGCCAATAGCAATACAAGAAAGTCAAAGTTGCTCAAGCAAGAGACTTTTTTGAAGAATCTAATTGAGTATTCAGCTAAAATAAGGTGAATAATAATGAGCACGTTTGATTTTATTTTCTCTCTTTGGCAAATCGGGAATAGTTTTATTCTGGCAAGTTCACATTAAACATTTTTTTTTTTTTTAATAATCTTTGCCCCACACTAGGAATTTCCCCGGTATCGTGGGTGCGTTTACAAACATTTAAATTCACGTACACAAACAGCCATACCCGGAACAACTACCTGTAGGCCATACAAATATTTGTTCCGTGCGGGAATCGAACCCGCAACACGAAGCGCAGCAGTCAATCGCTCAACCACTGCGCCAACCGTGCCGCCAAATTGCTAAAAAACATTGCTAAAGTAACAAGACAAGACGTAATAATAAGATAATGATTGCACGGATTAGTTATAACCAACTTATATTAACAGTTTACACCACACTTACAAGTACTTAACTCTTTCAAAAGAAAATTATAAAAACCTTGTTTCCAAACTATACAAACATTTAGTTCAAATTTTTTACAAAAATTCTTCAATGACCTGTCGTGCACAATGTTTCGTTGCGAAATTCGCTTATTCTTTGTTGTTTAAGCGCAGTTTCGAAATCAGACACATAAATAACTTCGCACAACGTGGTTTTAGCACATCATTGAACATAAATTGCGGAAAGAATGCCATTGCTTCCGAGTAGATAAATAACGCGATAAAATGTTTTATTAATTACTCGTAAACTGTCCTTTTATTACTAAACTGACATATAATTAATAATGCTTTATCAGTAAACTAATATAATTTGTAATGCATTATGCTAATTCCATGACATAGCTGAATTACTAGTTGCAACTGACGACGATGTCCACCTTGCGTAGTTTACTATCTCATTGTTAAATGAAACAAACAGTAAATAAACTTACAGACGTGCCAATAGCTACTGTCAACGTTTACCTTGTCACACGGTACTATGTACCTTAAATGTAGGTTATGAAAATAGGTATTTCAGGAAAATCGGCAACAACTAGAGTGCACTTTTCTAAACAATAGAAGATGGCTTTGCGAAGATGGGTCAAGAGAATGCAGTACTCGCAATACGAGTACGTGCAGTTTCTTTTGCCATCTTCGCAAATTCTCGCCTGATATGATTTCATGGTATCAAAGAAATTCGATAAATATAATGACAGTTTGCCTGGGATAGCATTCCTAGTCACCTTTTCATATGTAACCCTTGGATCATAATATTTCTAACAATTATACGAAATGCATTAAGCCCATCTTTGTTCAATGCCCAGCAACCTGCCCCAGCCTCGCACGGTTTTCGCGACATGATAAAACATCATTATTGTATTGTATTGTATAACGGGCTGGTGTCCGTAACTCCACGTCCAAGCGCGTATTTTGCGTACGGAAAAACATAATAAAAAGAATATTTGATTAATGATGGAAACCGCATCAAAATCCAGTGCATAGTTTAATTAAAAGAACAAGGCAGTCATACATGCATTCAGACAATAAAGCATAAAACAAATCACAAGAATTCATAATTTCCATTAGCAATTTACTACGATTATTTATGTCTACCTATTCGATGCAATATTTAGATGTCGTTACTTGTTTTTTATGCGTTGCTTATTATTAATTTATATATTGGTTTTGTATATTGAGTTTTTTCAACATGGATTTCTCAGTACCACGGAGTTTGGATTTGTGCCCGGTTGATGGCAATAGGATATGTATGATCTCATTTTTATGTAAGACCTTTTTATACCGTGTTTTAAGCAAATAAATATATTATTATTATTATTTCCTTTATTTCTTTTCTATACATATACTTTATATTTTTAAATATTTCTATACAAATATAAAAAAAAAACATTTAAAAATATAAAAATAGTAGCCCACCGGCATCAGGAACAGGGTCCGATCTACCAGTGGTCAGGGCTCTTGAGAGAGGAACCTCCTAACGATACGCGCCGTGTCCAGAAGTACTGCTTTCTGAATCAAGCCCTTGATCCAGCTGCCAAGCGAGAGCCTCCTCAGATGTTGCTCGAGGCTATTGGCTATTAAGCCATTGGCCGACACGACTATCGGCACAATGACTGCTGTACTTACGTCCCACATGTCGACAACCTCGCGAGCCAGATCAAGATATTTGAATTGTTTATCTTTCTCTGCTTTCACGAGATTCTCGTCATGCGGAACCGTTATATCAACAATCATTGCGCGACGCTCCAATCGATCTATCACCACTATGTCAGGCTTATTGGCAACAATAGTCCTGTCAGTGACGATAGATCGATCCCAATACAACGTGATATTACCATCATCGAGAACTGGGTCGGGCGCATACTTATAGTATGGTACTTCTGATTCCACAAGATTGTACTTCAAAGCAAGTTGCTGGTGGATAATCCTGGCAACGAGGTTGTGTCTATGCAAGTACTCTCCGTTAGCCAGACGAGAACATCCAGAAATAATGTGTCGGATCGATTCACCCGGACGGTGGCATGCCCGACATATGTCAACCGTGCCATCCTTCACAATGTATTTCCGGTAGTTATTCGTCATCATAACTTCGTCCATTATTGCACAGACAAAACCTTCAGTTTCCCCGAATAGGTCACCGAAGCGCAGCCAAGATACGGACGCTAAGAAGTCTACATCGGGTCCATGTAAAGCCCGGTAATAGCGTCCGTGAAGCTCCTTGCCCTGCCATACCTCCTTGCGATCATTCGTATCTAATACTCTAGGTTTGCGCCAGTTCTCGTTAGCCAGGGAGAGCGGGGTGAGGCCCTTGTCCACTGAGACCACATCTCGGTGCATCCCCACGTCGGCTTCTAGGAAGTATTCCCTGAGACTGCATACCTCACGGTTGTGCAGGGTCTTAGCATTTAAGAAGCCACGACCCCCGCACTTCCGCGGGATATACAGTCTCATCACCGACGACCGTGGGTGATGCATTCGATTTGCGGTCAGCAGTGCGCGGACCCTCCTATCCAGGGCATCAAGTTCCGTCTGAGTCCATTTGAGTATGCCGAAAGAATACATCAAAACCGGTATGACCCAACCGTTGAAGGCGCGCACCTTGTTACCGCCTGACAAAAGACTACCAAGTACCTTATTCAGGCGGCCAAAGAAGCGCTCCCTCAACGATTGTTTCATGTCGACAGTATTGATACCTAATGCTTCCGACATACCCAAATACTTGTACGTTTCTGTTGAGGAGAGGGATCTAAGGTGTATGGAATCCGAGAGTTGAATTCCCACGGATTCCATAATCTCCCCTCGCTTCACATGCATGACTGCACATTTGTCCACACCAAATTCCATCCTGATGGCGCTACTGAAAGTTTCCGTTACTTTCAGTAGCTTCATCAGTTGCAAATTGTTGGGGGCAAAGAGTTTCAGATCATCCATGTAAAGAAGGTGAGATATGACTTGACCACCTCTCCTCAACCGATAGCCTAGACCTGAACCCTCCAGCAGTGTGCTGAGAGGGTTCAAGGCTAGACAAAACCACAATGGACTCAGACTATCACCCTGGAATATACCGCGCTCGATCCTTATCGGTTCGCTGTTCTCCTGGATCTGTCGACATCCTGGATAGCAAAGGACCGTCCTCCAGTGCCCCATACATGACATCAGGAAGGTACGCAGAGTTGCATCAACTTTATACAACTCCAGCACCCTCATGAGCCATGTGTGAGGCACAGAATCATAGGCCTTCTTATAATCTATCCAACATGTAGACAGATCTCTTCGGGAGCGGCGAACCTGTTGGCTAACGGCCATATCTATGAGGAGCAGCTCCTTAGTGCCGCGGGACCCATTCCTACATCCATTCTGAGAGGCAGACATGATAGAATTACTATCAATATGATGGTTAATCTTAGCTCTCAAAATGGATGTAAGAACTTTATAGACCGTTGGTAAACAAGTGATTGGTCTATAATTTTTGGGCTCCGCAGTACTACCTGATTTATGGAGCAGGTGGGTAATTCCTGTCGTCAAGAACTGGGGCAGCGACCCTGACTCTAAAGCTGATTGAAACTGGGATGCCAAGCGAGCGTGCGATCTCTGAAACCATTTAATCCAGAAGTTGTGCAGTCCATCCGGCCCTGGAGATTTCCAGTTAGGCAACGGACGGACTGCACGAGCTACGTCTTGGGGGCTGATGGTGATTGCCCCCATTTCAGGTATTGGATCACACGCTCGTTCAACCTCCCGGGTCCAATCACCCTCAGTGTGACTGACAGGCACGGACCAGATGCTGCGCCAGAACGAACTCATGGCGTCATCATCCGGTAGACGCGTGTCAGTCACACCTTGGTCCGGTCGTTCCCAAGCCCTATATACCCACCTTTCATCGCTCTGGAATGTGCGATTCTGAGTGTATCGCTCCACTCGCCTCTTGTACCGACGAATACGGCTTGCCCATGCACAGATCTTCTGCTTCAGGAAGTCGATACGCTCTGTGACGCGGGCCAAGTAGTCTCGAAAACTAACATCAGTTCCCAAGAACGCCCGCCTCACAAAGCGCATCACTCTAGGTCGAGTATTGCCCTCCCTGAAGCAGATTAACTTGCCGATGAGTGCTCTAGCCTCACCGATACGCCGCTCAATCCTGCACTGCCAAGCTGGAACAGCTAATTTTGGTCGCGTAACTCTGTCGTTGTTAGGAAATTTGACGTGAGCTACACGACATGCCGCTACAGCTCCACAGTACAATATTGAGTGGGTATCGGCGAGGTCTTTGCTGCTGTCAAAGCAATTTGACAGCTGCGAATCTAGAGCAAACACCAGTGCCTTGTTTTTCTTGTGCATAGGCAAACGAGGTAGACGTGGCCTAAGTTCAGGCGGTGTGGAACGGTACTCCCGGAATGCACCCTCCAAAGCACTCCTCAATTGTACGTTGCACTGGGTACTCACGGATATAACTTCGTCATCATCCCCTTCACCACCGTGTTCGGACCGCGGCGAAGCACTGGTAACATTTTGTTGCTGCACCGCGATCATTGGTGAAGCAGGCGTAACTAGGTTACTCCGTGATTCGGAGCGTAGTCGATCAAGTACGGTGTTATCCAACATATGGTTACGCTGGATGACCCGCACCTGATCCGACAGTCGTTGCGCCGACACGCTGACATCTGGCTCAAGCACCTGAAACAGAGACAGCATCCGACCACGGTACGCAGTCAAGTTGCTTCCCCCCTCAGTAGCCCCATAATATGCGCGCATGACTTGTTCATTAATGGACGGAGTCCATCGCATGCGCGACACATTTCCACCAGCAGCGGGGACCCTGTTCGGGGCCGGTTGGCCTCGGGGTCCCAAGCCCGCTGGTGTCCGTCCTCTTCCTCGTCGTCGTGGTGGTGGTGGTGGAGTCGACGGCGGGGAGAAAAACTCGTCGCTCGAGCTCGACGCAACTACAGCAACCGGCGACACGGTGCTCACGGATGTGGCGCGTCCCGGCGGCTGCGAGGCGGAGCTGAGCGACGAGCCCGGAGATGGTGGGTGTGCCTCTTGATGTTGTTTGGCTCGGTGTCTTGTGAGCATCGGTGACATTTTTTTCGATTATTTTTCAGACATTATTTTGTATTTTCCATTTTCTTGTTGACTCCATTTCAGTTATTCGGTAACAGTTTTTTTTTTCTTTTTCATTATTTATGCTTGTAAATTTGTTTAAATTAGTATTTGTGTGGTAATTTGCTAAAAAATATTAAATTAAAATCGGATAGAAAAAATATATGTCACTTCGATTTGACACTCGAGCCACAGATCTATTATTATTATTATTAGGCTCGCCCTATATTACCTACTTGGGAATAAACATAGATGGCAAAATGTGGGTGTACTATTAGATACACCTCTGCCTAATCCTTCGGGGTTATAGGAGTGATATTATGTTATGTCTATATCGGACCGGTAACCGCAACCCCGCAAGTTCCAAAGCGCGTATTTTGCGTTCCTGCTTATTATTATGAATTACAATTATTTGTATTGAATATGAAATTCCTACTTTTAAAAATAGATATGATAATAACATGTACAGCTTCATCAATTCAATCATAATTGAGGATTTACGTGCATTTGTTTGTGCATAATATTACACCGGTACCTGTGTTTCTGAATATTTTTGTTCATAAAGACATATCAGTGCGTGATGATCAAATGAATTTAAATACGTGATATAAATATTGAGATCATCAGAGTACATTTTGCTATTCGGTCTTAAGCGTGTAGCTATAATGTCGCGATATTGTTAAATACTTGCTTTTTCCAACTTGTTGTGCAAAATGTAATCTGGTAAAGCTGTAAAGCATTTTCTTCTGTTTAATTCTTGCCTAAAGATAACACTTCTAAATCGTTCATCAGCTCTTCGAATCGACATAAAAATAATTAGCGATTGCTATTATTTTTCTAAAGTCAAAAGATGACAGACTTATGATGGTGATATCTACCGAATAATAAACGTTAATGGGAAAGTAACAGTTAGATAGTCAGTTAAGTCATCTCGTTATTCAAATATGAAGATTTATCGCAAAATATGAATATTAAATATTCAATAAAAAGAAAGTTATTTCTAAAGAATCTTGTTATCGTATCGTCATACACCAAGCTATTGCTTAGTGAGTACATAAATATGCAATATGAGGTAATCACAAATATGTTAAATTTTGTACTTTCCAGTGAACTATTAATATCGTAGAAAATAGCTTAAGCTATTTAAAAGATATTTATCATGGAGGTAATAAAATTCACTACATGAAATTAATAAGGAGCCTACTACATAATCTTTAAAGTTATGTTGTAATATAATTTTTACTACCATACATTAGCATTAATTTAAATTTTCCGCCCTATTGTCAATATAATTTATTACAATGAAAACGATTCGACTCAGAAGATTCCACATACTTTCACGTGCTTGAAAAAAATAAATTACTCCCACTTATACTCATTTTATTTTTGGCAAAAACAAAAAAACAGGTGACATAAAACCAGCCCAACAGGTGCACGATTATCCGCGAATAGCCAATAAAAATAGTAATAACTCACATATGTCATAGCCAAATCAAACAGAATAAGTTTCTTATAATGTATATATACCGTTTTGGCACGGGTTTTGGTATACTCCTTTTCTCCATGATGATGGACGATATGATGATTTATGAGGATGATGTCCTTTTAGTACACCGTCCGACATCCGTTTCACGGAGCAGTCAACCAAGCATTTTGAGGATCAAAATAATTTTAAAAGTATTGTTAAGAAACGACTTTTTTTTGGTGGGTTTTGACTTTTTTTTGTGTAATGTAACGCACTCAAAGCATTGTGTTGATCCCGGAGGACACGGTGGAGCATACGGTGCAAGACTGCCCCGCTTAGGCAGAGCACCGCCGTGTCCTCACGGCGGCGATAGGCGGAGACCTCTCGCGCCCGGCATTGGTCGAGGCCATGCTGCGGAGCGAGACGGAGTGGGAAGCGGTCGCCTCCTTCTGCAAAGCAGTCATGCTCGCGAAGGAGATCTCCGGCCACCGTAGGCGCGGGCATGCGGGCGGCGAGTAATGGGCGACTCGCTGTCCGACCATGGACTATGCCCGGGTCGACGGCGCGTTGTGTTCCACGCGCGCCTCAAAGAGTGTCAGCATAATGACGGGGCCCCCCTCTAGAGGGCCAAAGCCTGCCGGGGTCGCGGGACTTATAGAATTACCGTGACCCTGGAACATAAAGGGCTATTGAAGGACACCCTGGATTTTAGTCAGTACAAGTCTGACAGTCCCTCCCGCTCTGCCCTGGGTGGGAGGACTCATTTGATGATTTTACCACGATAAAAAAAGCATTGTGTTGATGGATGCATTGAGTAGTACAAGGGCCATGGTGGGATTAAAAGTAAAGTTATAACACAAAAAACCTTTCTTTTGTAAACGCTTGAAAAAGTCGGATGTTTGACTTTGTAATCACCGTAACTAACCATCGTCACCGTACAGTACAAAAAATGATGGCATTGACGGTAAGAACAAAGGCCCCTCTACTTCGTTAAGGGTGTTTTACACCCTTTATTTAAGTCTACAAATGTCTTATGAACGGTTAAAAATGTACTCGAAACGACAGTAAATATAATTAAAATCGTATTGAATTTTTTTTTAAAAGTCTCTAGATCATGGCTCTAGACAGCAGAATTTGTGGGTTTGTCCCGATACCAGCATTTAGTTATTATTTTGTTACATGTTTGAAAATTGTTGTATTTAACACTTTTATAATATTGTTGTATTTAATACGGGGTGGAAGAGACACCGACTCGAAAACGGTTACCACGTATTAAGTACATCATTCTGAGGTTGAGCCCCCTACATAGAAATTTTTCATCGGTTATTAAAAAAAAAAGCTGTATCCTACAAAAGTGCAATACTTACACGGTCAAAATGTATGGAACAGCAGATTTATTTTTTAAAGTGTTAATATGGACGGCTCAGATCTCAAATGTGTATGCAGCGTGTCTCCACAGACAATGGCCCATCTTCGATTTTGCGCTGCATGCCCTAACACCTGCACACTTGACGATCTTATGACTGCATCAGCGAGCGGAATTGGCGTAGCTGAATTTTGGGCCAAATATAATATCTAATAAAAATTTGCCATAGACACGCTAAGAAGAGTATTCTGAACTTTATAAATGAATATGATCACATAAATCTTACGGTTTACAAATGAGATCATTATACATATCAACATCTTAATAAAACCAATCATTTAAATTAAATTAATTCATTAGAATACTAAAATCAACTATAAAATCTGTATCATTTGTCGAAACGACCATAAATCTTTGAACCTAATCTGTAACAGGAGCATACACAACGATCTATATTTTAAAACATGTCGTTAATTCTGCTATAAAATCAAATGTTTGCATACGTGTGTCAAACTTTGTGTTAAAATATATTGGCATAATTTTTTTTTGTTTTTTTTTTTATTGTGGTCTAAACTAACACGTGAAGTAAATTAATATTGTGTGATCATGTCACACTTTTCGCATGAAAAACAAAACTCGTTGAACTCGTTTATTTTTAAATCAAGGAGGATCTTTTAAGACCGTCAACACATTACCGCCCTGTTACGATAATGAGCGAATGTCCGCAGGAGATTCATTAAAGTATACTATTATTTTTTTATGTTGGCAATAAATGCCTACTACCAGATCATAAACTTTGACAAGGATTTGAATAAATTTTTAATTCATATTTAGATTTTTACAATGGTTCTACTAACGGAAAACATTAAAAATATCGTAAATTCAGCTCAGTGGTAATTAAAATACATAATAATGAAAATATGTTGTATATAAAAGTATAATGTTTATAAAAGACATTGCTAGCAACGAAATCTTTGTGGCTACCATTTGTATGTTAATAAACTGTATTGCTTTATTCATCGCATTGTTTTAACGATCGGTATTTAAATGTTTTAATTCCAAATATTCCGTCATCAGAACAGAACATGGAAAAAGTGTAGTTTCTAGTAACAAATGAGAATTATTATTTTTATTATTATAGGCTTGCGTTTGACCGCAACTAGCCTGATGTAAAAGGATGATGCGGCCTAGGGATCACGCTTGCCCAGAAGAAACCGATTCACTCGTACTTTGAAGAGATCCAGATTATAATGTTCGGAAAACAGACAAGCTGGCAATGGATTCCACAGACTAGTAGTTCCCACAATAAATATGGAAGCAAAGCGCTTTGTTCGGATCCGTGGGACTTCAATCATAACGGCAACGCTTCGACGTATCTCTGCTAGACCGAAGATAGAATAGGAATGGAGGAATTAGATTGTGTAATTCCAAAGCACACTCTCTGAAATCTAACCGATAGGCTGGCAATTTTGCGGCGATGTTCAAGGCTTTGGAGCTTGGCTTTGTCAAGGCAGTCGTTGTCAATGAGCCTCTTAGCTCGTCGCTCAATAGCTTCTAACGCTTGCAGCTGGTAGTTGGCTGATCCATCCTAAAAGTGCGAACAGTACTCCATGTACGGGCGAAATTGTGCTTGATGTAATATGAGCAGCTGTTCTGGCGTCAAGTAGTTTCGCACCATTGCGAGAATATCCAGCTTTCTAGAGGCTAATTGGGCCTTGGACTCAATATAAGATCCAGAGTTGCGGGTCGAAGTCAGAGTAACACCAAAAAGTGTCAGTAATTGGGACGGAATCATTTCGGAAAAAGTCTTGGCTGCTTTGAACCTGACCAGATCATCGGCATCGCTCCAATCGGAGACTGCCTTGAGAGACAAGTTCAGGCACTCGGCCATGGTTTCCCTGAGTGACTGGATTTCGGCAGCACTGGCACGTGCACTGGATATGTAAGTCTACACAACCGTGCTGTCGTCTGCGTACCCAAAAGTAGGCTTTAGCAGGTCGTCGACATAATTTAAATTGCAGTGATTAAAAAAAGGAGCTGATGTTCTTTCAATGACACCACTGAACTAAACATTTTTATACTAAATTCAACTAATGGTGGAGCATTAGTAAAATCATTAATTAAATTAGACAATCGATGTAGGCAATAAATATTTTTACAAGTACTCTATCAACATGCATGTAGCCGCGAGCCGAAGTATCGATTACTATTTAGTAATGCTTTGACATTTTTAAAGATAAACGTTTACAAGAGATACATATCAAACTAAACTAAGACAGCTTATATTAATGACTACATAAAAAACTTGTCGGTGGCTCATCAGCATGAGTGATTAATTAACTTCTGACAGGCATCGTATATTATAATTACTCACCAATTAGTCAATACGTCAGGAAGCCATGTTACGCATAATAATTTCACACTCACTTTTACGGCGCGCCGCGTTGTGAGAAGTGACAGCACGAGCTTACTTTTTTTTAAAAGGGTTGTTCGAACTTAACAAAGAGAGAAAAAATATTAATTCATCTCAGATACTTGTGCGTATAAAGAAAAACAAGGTAAAAAAATAATAAACAATTAAAAAAAAAAAAAATATTAAAAGAGGGGTTTTTTGATTTTGAATTACGAAATGACAATAATTTGTAATGACGTCAGTCCAGTCATATCGGAGTGTTTTTCTGTAAATGTTTTGTGTCGACTGAACCATAACGCTCCCTTGTAAAATTAAGATTTTGAGTACTCGTATTTTGTGCTTTAACTTATTCAAAGCATATACATAGTTACATACTGTTCGATTAGCATATCTATTTAGATACTTGGATAGCTATAAAGTTTTTTTTTTACCAACGTGAATGTTGTGCCTTATTGAAAGCGAAGTGAAACATGTTAAAGAAAACATTAAATACTGATTCAACCGAAGTAGTAGCTTAACGGAAATGTGAAGAACATACGGTCGTAAAAGTTTTGCGTACGTGTTATTTCACTAGAAAATCAACTCAATTTGTCTAGTTACATGATATTATCATAAGTCAATATTGAAGTTCCGCCTGACATAGGAACATTATTTACTCAATTAATTGGTGATGTTCAAGTAATCCGTCCGTCGAAAATCTTAAATAAACAATATTCTCAATAATAATCACAGGATACTAATGTATTAATTTTAAATGTTAAGGCCATCGTCTTTGAATACAGCTATTATTAAGATACGTACTATAATTAATTACTGGATTTAATGTAAACGATGCATATTTAGCTGTCTATCCCGACCTTAAACTTAGGAACTTTGCTCATTAATCAATTTCGTGACAGCGTTTTTGCAAATGATCGCTACAGCTTGCTCTTCGCAGTTAAAATTTAATTTTGCGAGAAATTCGTCACAAGCGAATATTGAACATACATATGAGCTTAAATCTTTTCTTTAGAACGTTATTTGCAAAATATTTTTAAACAAAGCCATACGATTCAAAATCGATTAATAATGTCTAGATTTAAGGAAAAAATTAAAATAAAGAAACTTATTAAGCCGCTGCCACAAGAAATTAATGCAGAACAGTATTTGAAAATGTCAAATCCAGTACAAATGTAAATACACTTTAGACTTCCGTGTCTCGCATTGAGGTGGAAGCGCCAAGGTAGCCCGCGAAATTCAAATCTTTCTTTATCGTGTGGTTAGTGCCTAACCTAGTGTCAGAGTTTTATGCCGCCCATGGGCCTCTGACTTGGCTTTACATGCCGTCGAGAAATATCTCTCAGGCATGCTGGTTTCCTCACGATGTTTTCCTTCACCAAAGCAAGTGATAATTATACAATACGCATATGAATCCGAAAATCAGAGGTGCGTGTCTTAGGTTCGAACTCGAGACCTATGACTTGACAGTTCGACGGTCACAGCACTAGACTATCACTGAAAAAAATTTGCAGGTCAGTGTTAGGAATGACTTTTTAATGAAATAGTTATTGAATGAGGTCAAATAAACTTAGAGGGTTGTATTAATGATTTTAATGATTATAATTCTGTAAATACATACGTGTTACTTGCGCGACTCATTTTTCATCAACATATAACTTGACACTTTTTTTTTTTCGTTTGGGAAATCATCAAATGACCCCCCCCCCCCCCACTCGGAGCGGAAGGGAGTGTCAGAGTTGTACTGACTAAAACCCATCCATGTTCCTTCTTTGCCCTTTGTGTTCCAGGGCCACGGTATCTCTTTCGAACAATCCCGCAGCCCTGGCAGATGTAAAACTAACTATAACTATATATAACTTGACACTGACATGTATATTGTAAAAGAGAAGAATTTTCAATATACCCTGGCGCTTCCACCTTAAGTGAGAGAAGAAGGCGGTGGAGGAAAGCTCATCTTTATGCACTTACGTATATATTATTACCGAGAAGAGTGAAACAGAATAGTTAACGAGAGTAGCTGGTTTACTCTATTATGTTTTAAAGTAGAGATTAAAAAAATGTTTAAGGAAAGATTTTAAAAAGATAATAACTAAATATTTAATGTGGTCAATTAATATTCAGAGGATGTTTATCAGCACCATGTAACTAAGTAGTATTATAGTCAATTATTTCTAATAATGTCACTTTTCCAATTATAAAAACATTCTTAATTGATATTAATAGGTAAACCTTCTATAAAATAAGGCACCATATTCCAAATTAATTGTATACTCTTGTATTATGTAAAACAACAGGTGTGGGCTTTATAAGCAATATTTATAACTTTAGGATGTGCCATTTTATTTTGACAACCATAAAATGACGTCATTTCTTTAGTAGTTTTGTACCACCAGCATGATTTACGTTCAATCTCTATAGTTAAGCACTTTAACGCAAAACACGGTGAATATTTTATATTCTCCTTGACATCGAGTTCCGTTTTAACATAATTATGACATAATGTTTAGGAACTGTTAAACACCAAGATCCACCAAAAGTTAACACTTACTGAATGTAAGTGAAGTAATTTTAAATGCCAAGGAGCTTTTGTATAATGGATGTGGAAATAGTTTGGGCAGTGACGTATTATTTGTGTACTTATATTATCACCATTATGCTGATAATATAAGTACACAAATATAAGTACCCAAATGTGTGGTAGGTGTATTAACACCTACCACACATTTGGGGCCGTTACCACGGGGTTACGGCCCCAAATGTGTGTGGGCCCCAACAAACCTCTGACCCACCACACATAGTGGGGTGTCAGAATTTCGAACCTAGGCACTTTACTTTGTACATTTTTAATCGACTTCAAAAAAAGGAGGAGGTTCTCAATTCTTTTGTCTTTCTATCCCTTAATAACTTCTAGTTACAATGTAAAAATTTATTCAGGACAAGAATTTGTGAAAAAAGAAACGACTTCCAAAAAAACAAAAAAAAATCAATGAAACAAGCAAAGTCACCGACTTTCAAAAGTAAAGTTATTTTTTACTTTTTTGAGAATGTCGGTTTTTTTTTGCAGAAAGTTTTTTCATCACCACTGATTTTAAATCACTGAAGTAACCATCGTGAAGAAACTGGCGTTTCCCAAAAACCAAACATGCGAAAACACTGACGTCGACCAATCCGCTGTTCACCCGTGTGGTATTTTCTACACACATCATCTCCAACATTAAACGAAAAACTAAACAAGAATGACTAGTATTTTTTAACATACATACGTCTAAAACATTTAACTAAAGATTAAACTAGAATGACCAGTATTTTTAACATAGGTCATCTCAACCTAAAATTGTTGTCTAATTAGGATGAACTCTCAGGTAAACTATTGTGAAAAAAAAACACAGATTGCTATTGAGTTGATAAAGCAGGTTTTAAATGACCTTTTTCAAAGTTTGATTGAAATGGGCTGGTGTCCGCAACGCCATGTCCAAAGCGTGTATTTTACACACGGGTAGGAAAATCGATCATTCCTATACCCCAGCTCCAAAACGCCTTGGTGTTACTGACAATGTTGCGGAGAGTACCTGGGTTACCGAAATAAAACCCTTATAATTAAAGATTTTAAAAACAACTTGTCTCCTTTCTGCTTCAGATGCATCAGCCAAGCAGACTGCGTTTAACAGCGAGCATAGTACTATGCCTCGTGCTGCAAGTCATGGCTGCCGACAAGTATACTGACGAGAACAGACCTTACGAGTTCGGGTTCAAGATCGACGGCGAGCAGCACAGGCATGAATCTAAAGGTAAATAAAATTAATCTATCTTTGAATCAGACATCTGCACTAATACCTAAAGAGACCTTGTGAGTTTGGATGTACGAGAGAATCTTCGGAACAAAAAAATTCATTCACTAACGGAAAGCGACATTATCCCCAAGTGTCATAATTAGGGCTTGAGGATCCGGGATTTCCTGGTTCGTACTACGGAACCGGTTCTAGATTCGCTAGTCATAATAGACTACATTTAAAGTGTTCCCGTGCGATCATTTCTGACGAATACAACATCGAGTAATTTGGTTCAACCGATGCTAGGGACATACATAAAGCTTTTCTCATGGCATTTTCCTTATTCCTCCGGTCTCCGCACTATATTATATAACCAAATTGTGTCACTTTATGATTTTTATACTAATTTCTTATTATTTAATCTAAAATCTTCTTCTACGAGTATAGTATTTCGACTAAAATTTAGATTTATTTAAGAGATTTGTCTAATACACAAAAAGTGGTTATAGGATTGAAAAAAAAAATGCGATCGCATCTTGAAATAGCCTACTAATATGTGATAATGGTTAGCTATTTCATCAAAAGGTAAAAGGTATAAAACGTCTAGAACTCTAAACGTATCAATAACATAACAATTAGTGAGTTGTGTGTGCTTAGAGAACTGTCACGATTTTTGAACGAAAATGTGACTATCACGTTAACTACGTTAAGGTCACCTTCGCTTCTTTCTTCGTTCGTAACGTACGCTTATTTTTTTTGTAATTTAGAATAATTGTGCAGCTTTACTTAATAACAACATTTAGCTAAACTGGGTTCAGTTAAAAGTCACTGTTCGACTTTTTACGATAATAACGAACGATTTCATATTTAAAATCGATTCAATCTTCATTCTGGATTAAAAGTCTCTTTTAATAAAATCATTTATCAGAATTCAGATGGCGTTTCAACCAATAACATCTGAATGTTTCCATACTTACGATGTACCTATGTTAAATGTAAAACAATAAAAAAGATAATTTAGATAACATTTGAATAGTTAGCTGTTTCAAACTGCATTTACAAAATATGTATGTATATTGACCAATTTACTACTAATGAATATCAATAATACATTTTTAATGAAAATCACCCATATTTTAGCAGTATATCTTTTAATCCAACAGGTATATACTAATATGCGAATTAAAATGTCCGCGATATCACTTCTCTACATCTAATAAAAGGAGGAAGTCAGGAAAATCAAATATTGCTGTAACACTTTTGGAAGTACCTACCTACCGAGGAGCTCGTGGCTAAATAATAACAGCCGCTCGGGTCGATCGGTTAAGCCGTGCTTGCCTAGGTTGGTCTGTGGATGGGTGACCACCCATTACATACCGAGTTACTTCCGTGCCTCGGAAAGCACGTTAAGCCGTTGGTCCCGGCTGTCATTTGTACATCTTTGACAGTCGTTATGTGGTAGTCAGTTGCCCAAAAAGTCTTACAACCAGTCTTACCAAGGGGTATCGTATTACCTAGTACTAACTGAGTTGTGGAGGTCAGATAGGCAGTCGCTCCATGTAAAATACTGGTATTCAGCTGCATCCGGTTAGACTGGAAGCCGACCCTAACATAGTTGGGAAACGGCTAGGCAGATGATGACTTTTGGAAGTACCTACTAGAAATCATCATCTCGACATCATCAGATATTAATAATAATTATCTGAAACTAGTCGAACGTCAGAGACAGTTAGATAGACTGATAATAATTATTACTAGAGCTAAAAAAACCTATAACGAATTGCTTAATTATTCATTTCCTCGTATATTAATTTAAAATCTGCATTTTTTTAAAAGCAGGTATCTCACACTGCTTCTCCCATATTGTTTGATGTGACCGTTTTTACAAGGTCAGAAAATCGTCACGTTTCATAAACACTCTATTCTATTAATACTGATCATGTGAATACCTATTATAAACAAACTAGCTTCTGCCCGCGGCTTCGCCCCCGTGGAGTTCGGGATTTGCCCACGGAATCTTACTTATGGGATAATAAGTAATCTATGTATGTATAGTACATACATAGATTTACGTGTACTTGCTATTGTAAATATTTGTTCATAGTAATATCAATTAAATTACATATGTGAAATATCTTGGTTTGAGATTGGACACCGGGACACCAATCAAATGATTTATTAGGAATCTATTTATAGACATAATACTTTGACATAATATTTAATATCAATGTCCCGTATCGCGAGCCAACGCGAAAATCGGTGGAATAAACCATATTCACAGATACGTCTACCTCAGAAAAATCCTACCTACTTAGTAATAGGTAAATACTCCCGCACCCCGCACGCCCCACGCAGCGCTGCGCGGCATGCGCCCTTCTACGTGAGCTTCGAAGCCCTATTTAACTATATTGGGGGATGATTTTGGAAAAACTGATACATATGTCTTATAATTTTAATTGAAGAGTGTGAACATCAATTTTCGAGTCAATCGACCCAGTAAATATTAAGTTTCACAGAAAATTCAACACCCCATTTTACCCTCTTAGGGGTAGAATTTCAAAAAACCCTTTCTTAGTGGATACCTACTCTTCACAAAGAATACACCGGCCAAATTTCATTTCTCTCGGACCAGCGGTTTGGGCTGTGCATTGATATATCAGTCAGCCAGACAGGACATTAAATTTTAAATTGGGGAATGATTTTGGAAAAAATTGTGATACACGTATCTCATAAATTTAACTAAAGAGTATGTGTATGTATACATATTTTCAAGTCAATCGACTCCGAGAATAAAAAGTTCCACATATAATTCAACACCCCATTTCACCCTCTTAGGGGTGGAATTTCAAAAAACCCTTTCTTAGTGGATATCTACTCTTCACAAACAATTCACCGTCCAAATTTCATGTCTCTAGGATCAGTGGTTTGGGCTGGGGTTTGATATATCAGTCAGCCAGTCAGGACGTCTTAATTTAAAATTGGGGATGATTTTGGAAAAACTGCGATACACGTATCTCATAATTTTAACTGAAAAGTAAATACACAAATTTTCAAGTCAATCGACTCAGGGAATAAAAAGTTTCACAGAAAATTAAACACCCCATTTCACCCTCTTAGGGGTGGAATTTTGAAAAACCCTTTCTTAGTGGATACTTACTTGTCACAAAGAGTACACTGTCCAAATTTCATGTTTCTAGGACCAGCGGTTTGGGCTGTGCGTTGATATATAAGTCAGTCAGTCAGTCAGTCAGTCAGTCAGTCAGTCAGGACTTTGAATTTTATATGTATAGATTATGTTGATGATTTGACAACTAGCTCTTCGTAATATGTTATCGGGTTAACGACGACCTAAACAGATGTTTTTATTTAATATATTGCTTAAACCTGATCTTTTCCTACGCAATGGCGAGTAAGCATGGGCTTTACGAAATTTCTGATTTAGCCATTACTCATCTTGGTTTTCGTGGTTCGCGATTTGGGCTTTTGCCACTTCAATTCACTATTAAGTGTCGTGTTATAAATTAGCGGACCTTGGCTGGGCTTACTATTATATTTGACTTTAATGGCAATAAACACATTATCATAATATATTCTTACTCAATAAAACCGATTGTATCATTACAGACAAAGACGGGATTATCATGGGCGAATTCGGATTCATCACTGCCGATGACGTGTACCATGTCACCGTGTATGCTACAGACAAAGAGGGACGTTTCAAGATATTGTCGATGAAAAACATTCACTTGAAATCATGTAAGTTTCAACCTTTAAGTAAAGTTGTTCCAATACATGTAGGTACTATTTGGTACCTATAGTGGAGTGCTAGAACAAGTTCCTATAGCTTGCCGTTTGAAATAATGCTAAATTAGTGAAATAAAAGCTTCTAAGACGTGCATGTGTCTCTACTGCGATAAAAGGAGAATTCTAAAAATGTATAACTTATCAAGACTTGTGTCTGGCTGATACCAGTGAACCGCTCGTCCTTGTAAATTTTGCACTAAAAAGGAAAAGGAAACTCATGGCTCTTATTTCTAAATTTCAGCTTCTGCTTCGACTCTTGCACCTACATCGGCAAGACAAGGCCATGCTCTAGCATTGCCACCTGCACAACCTGCTTCCGTACAAGCATCAGCAGTCCCACAACAACCACTCAAGCAAGGTGGAGCACCTACGTCACCACCGCAAGGACGTTTTGTACCACAAGCTCCAGTGCCACAAGGACCTTTTGCACCACAAGCTCCAGTGCCACAAGGAGCTTTTGCACCACAAGCTCCAGTGCCACAAGGAGCTTTTGCACCACACGCTCCAGTGTCACAAGGAGCTTTTGCACCACAAGGTCTAGTGCCACAAGGAGCTTTTGCACCACAACCTGGAAAACCTTATAAACCTGTATCTATTGAACTACCAGGAAAGTCATGCTCATCTTGCAGTTTGCCAACAACTACCACACGGGCACCACCTCCTGCATATAACCAAGTGGCGGACAACAAAAATTATAATAGTCCAAACCAATTTGGTGTTCCTGGAGGAAGTCCTCAAAATCAACAAGCATTCCCTCCATCATCTCCTGGACAACAGAACATTGCACAGGGTGGACCAATTGGTTCATCATATAGTCCACAAGGCGGTCAGCAAAACTATCCTTCTGGACAACAAAATATACCCCAACAAGGACTAGTTGCCCCAGGTGGCGCACCATCCTTTGCCCCACAACCTGGTCAGACGCCACAAAATTATCTAAACTCACCAAATGATTCCCAAAAACCTCATTCGCCTAATACATACTCACAGCCAGGAGGGGGGACGTTTTCTTCTGCTGGGCAGACTCAAGGAGGAGCTAGAACACAAGCTGGATTGGGTCAAACAAATTCAGGAGAACAGAGCAGTTTGTTTAGTGGTAATAATAATCCCTACGCTGGAGTCGGGCCTAGTCGCTCCGCAACTTCTGTTCCTGATGCTGGTAATTATGCAAACGGTAACGTTCAGCAAGCTGGATCACCCGGGCAGAGTTCCTATCTGCAAGGATCACCTGGACAGGGTTCATATCCGCAAGGATCACCCGGACAGGGTTCGTATCCGCAAGGATCACCCGGACAGAGTTCCTATCCGCAAGGATCACCCGGACAGAGTTCCTATCCGCAAGGATCACCCGGACAGAGTTCCTATCCGCAAGGATCACCCGGAAAGGATTCCTATCCACAAGGAGGAGCTGGAGAAAGAACTGCAAAGCAATACAATGGTCCTAGACAACCACTTGACTCACAACTGGGATCTAACGGCTCCCAAGGCCCGGGTGCAGCTCAAGGACAGCGTGGCTCAGCCAAACCGACGCTATTTTCTGCTCAAATGCAAATAGTTGACAAGAATACTGACATTTATGCACTTGGCCCTAACGAGCAGAAAGGTTTACCGCCAGGACTCGCTCAGGGTGACATGACTACACTACTCTACACATTTAACTACACCGTAGGTTTCCACGGTCACTTCGAAGAGGGCTATACAAACGGTGTCAAGAAGGGATACTATTTCGTAACTGGAAGGAATGGCGTTCGAACGAGGATTGATTACGTAGCCGATGACACAGGGTTCCATCCTACAGTTTCACAGGAGGTACTCGACCTATTGTCTGAAGATGTTCCCAAACCAGAAACTGAAAAGGATGAGAAATATGGCCTCAAGGGTTATGAATTCAAATGGTTGTATTATCCTGTTGAATCTAAATGATACTACTAAAATCTTTTCAAATTGAAATGAACCTGACCTTTTACTGACGCTCCTTACAGCCTTAGGGTTAGGGGTACAGCCTAGCAGGCAAATTAAAATGTATAGCTTTACTATATCTTACTATTAATTTAAGGTTACTTTATATTTTAGGATAAGTTTTTGAAAGTATTACATTTAACTTTAATTATATCGTGTTCATAGTAACAAACTGCCACGTAACTGCCATTAAGTATGATCACCAAAACTAATTATTAGTATTCTGTTAAGTTCATAGAAGATACACGTGATGACATCTAGCACCTTGTATAAAACATGTTTAAAATTAAAAAAATGAATAGAAATACAATAAAATATAAAAAAATATATAATGTGTTTAATTAATATTACCTACATCTTACATTATTATTTATAAAAACTGAATTGACATTATATTTTCCTGATCGAACAAAAGATCAATTTAATGTGGTAATAAATTAAACAGAGGCATAAGTTTCCAGTTTTGCACCCAGATCTGATAGAGTTTCGTGTTTTTTTGATATTTATATCAGTGATCATCAACAATAATTACAGTCAATCAAATCTGCATAACACGTTGAATGAAAAAATGTGACTCATCAATAGATTTATTCTTGGTAATTAATGATTATGTGTGAAAGAATTGGAAGTGGGTGGCCACACATGATGGGGTAGAAAAGTGTTAAAGTGGAGACTAGCTTCTACGGCCAGTTCTAGCCGTCGATGCATGAGCAGCCCAGGCTGTATCTGAATCAACCTGGAGTTGAATACAGGAGCCCTATAAATGGGAAGTATGACCTACACTTAATGTTAGATTAATACGGCTTCAAAAATAAAAGACTTGTTTGTGTCATTTACCTTTTTAGTACCCAACTAAAAGGCTATTATAAATATTTCGAAAACATTCTACAACTTTATTCTACTTCTACACGTATATCTTACTAAAACTATTCTTTAGAATAAAGACGTACTTAGTTCACCAAATCAATCTATAAATTATTCAACAGCAATAAATCACGCTTAATAAACAGAAGTGCATCTCGTGACAGAACACTGAATACCTAATAAATAAAAATGTGTAATAAATATGTTATTCAAACGAGATTATGACCAATGCATTGGCACGTGTATATCTCCAAATAACATAGTAACACCGTGACGAGAATCAACTACTTTTCTGAACAAAATAATCAATCAGAAATATAGCTTCTTAACACGATCATAATACATAAAAACCATGACGAAAAACTAAAAAATTGCAGTTGTTAAAAAATATTGATCTTTACCAAAAACCATATTTATAGGTATCGGCTAATGTCCCATTTCTTTAATAATAACTGAACCATTTTGTTTTTGTGGAATTGAAGCACACGCCATCTATTAAATGTTTAGTGCAACCGCATATAAACAAGGCCATAGAGGTTTTAACAAGTTTAGAAACCTGCGCAGACGCAACTAACGGTACGGTACGGAAGCATTGATCTTGACTTCTTATTTCCACCAATTGTGGACAGATGGCAGTAATTTCATAACAACATTTTATGTAAGAATTGTATAATTTCAGATAGACGTACATGATGTTTTGCAGAAGGATCGACACGTTTTTATGCGGGATTGGGGAGTCTTATCCTAGTTTTCACCCATAGAACCCATGCCTAAAGTGACACGGTAATTGAGATCTATTTTCTTTATTTCGCGAAATGTCACCTCCAAGTCATATTTTTTTTGTTGGAGGCTGTAATAGAATTTAATACTTTTTTGGGGTTATCGACGATGTACATTTCTTCTAGAAAATGAGGTACATATATTCTTTAAAAATCTTAAATTGTTTAATTTACTAAATTAAAACTTTTATGTGTATCCCTCGAAAAATTGTGTCGGTGGTTTTACCAAACACCCCGCTTGGTAGTGGAGCTCTCTGTGAAGGCGAAATCCTTTACAAAGGAATACTACATGCCACCATACTTATTTCTGCTGCAAAGCAGGGTTGGTGTGTTCCTGATTGAAGGTGTCAGTGCAATTACAAAAACAATAATTTTAAGCTTTTTCTGGGATAGCAGCGCACTACGATGTCTCTAGTATTGCGATTTATATATAAGGATTTATTTATATTTAATTTTTTTTTTTTATATAGGTGACCATTTACCATCAGGATTTCCTGTTCATTGGCCGTACATATACCAAAAAAAAGTACTAACTGATGTCCTAATTCAGCTTAGGGGCAAAAGTTTTTTGGACAAACATTTGCAGTGGAAAACATACTTCAACAGATTTTAGCAAGGCGTTTGATAAAGTAGATCAGTATAGTCTTATAATTAAAGCAGGTTCAACTAGATATAGGTGAAACGTTGTTGACTGGTATCATTTGTACCAAGAGAATCAAAAGTTGTAGTCTAAATTGTGATATCTCCGAAAGTTATTTTGGCCACCTTGTATTTGTATGTACTTGTACGTATACCGCAGGGAAAACATTTGAGTCCGATTCTTTCCATTTCTTTTACAAATGATGGATATAACGTAAGGATCTCACCTCGAAAAACTCGTTGATTCTACTTTACCACTAAGCAAACAAAATAATTATACACTTGTAGCTTATGTTATGTATCAAGGTCACTTCCGTTCGGAATTGACAACTATACTTCTGTTAATGAATCTGCTGAAAGCACTAATTGTTGATAAAATAAAAGCATCGAAGAAGTAAGTTCTTGGTTTTTCATGAATTGACAAGAAGAAGTACAACATTGAGAAATGACGGAGATAATTAAAATACCTATTGTACCCTGGATAACAACCTGCAAAGTGCCAGCAAATAATAATAATATATATAGGGTGTAAATAGACCCTTCACATATCCGTGAACCAAGCATTCTGTACATTAAACTAAGTAACTTTACGCAAAAATTATTGCAATTGAAAAATCACGTGATACGGTAGGACTCGATGGAAAGCACTCAAAGCATTTTGCTGATGGATGGATTGAATAGTACGGGGGTCGTGGAGGTGTGTAAAGTAAAAATCTTACATTAAAAACATGTATTAAAAAAAAAACTTGTGAAAAAGTTGGAACTTTGACCCCCAATATCTCCGTAACTAGAAGGTTCCCAGGTATGGTCTAGAACAAAAAAATGATCGCAAAGACGGGGAAAATAAGTACCTTTCTTTTATGTTAACGGTCTATTTACACCCTTTATATTCGTTGCTCGATATATCAAGCCTACTCTTTCTCAATTACCATCACGAAGTTTGATTCTCTTCTTCAATAATAACTTGTGCATTGAACATTTTGGTACTAAATTATGGGGAATTATAAAACGAGCGATTAAAAAAAAGCTTTGCGACTGATGATGACATACTGTATTAATAACTTGAGCGGTATGAATTTGAGTAAGCGAAAAATTAACTAAACTAACGACGAATATTGATTAATAATAAAATCCAGAACGAGCTTACAAAAAGTGGATTGTGATAAATCCATTTCATATATTAAAATTTTATCCGAGCGACTACATTACTAAGTGAGCGACTAGAAAAACAGAGAGGGCAACTTCAATATTAAGATAGAATCGATTTTTCTAAGTGAGGTTAGGTTAGGTTAGGTTTTTTAATGTGAGCTCCTTATATAAGATTTTAAACTATCATGGTCACTAACATTTCTATTAAAACTAACGGGATATTTACCATGTTTACTGTTTGTTATGAGTTCCCGATATTGAGAGAGACACACAGTGAGTTTCGTGTGTCGGGAGCAGAATCGAGTTGCGAGTGACAGTGGTAGCGGTACCGAGTGCAAAAAACGAACAAGAAAGAGGGTAGATCGATTTGTCTGCTCATAAACACCCACCCGCAATAACTTCAGTTTATCCGTGATCATGGTGCTTGCAACAGCGCCGAAATATCGGGAACTCATAACAAACAGTAAACATGGTAAATATCCCGTTAGTTTTAATAGAAGAGCTCCTTATACTCTGCTCATTAGTGTATTTTTCAAAGTGGTTTTTGTATTCGAAACACTTCATTTAAGATAAAATGCCGCTCAGTATAAAAAATACATTTGCCAAATATTGAAAAAAATGCAGGACGTAACGTTGACACTCAAACAAATATTAAGTCGCTCAAATATTATGAAGCTGCTCATTTTGAATTTTAAGTAACTCAAATTAATGTTTGTAAGATACTATTCTGTTGATTTTTCGTCACTTACAGTCAGTCGCTCACTTAGTAATTATATAACCCAAATTAATTAATTTTGACACTTAAAATTGTAATTTACAGTCACTCGTTTTATTGCTACCCCTAAATTATTATGAATTTAGTTTTTATTAGTATTGTCTAAAAATAAAACCTAATTATAGGTAACGCAATATGCTCGTACATTGCCGATTACTCACCTTCCTATGAGACTGTTGTCATATCCTGCAAAAGTAGACATCCCGCTCGTTAAAAAAACATGAATGTGTCTCATTTCCTTTAATTATCAAATTCAATATGTATATTTTATTTAGGACCGTGAGAATCAATCTTATATGTAGGTATATTTTATTTATCACTGCGTTATGGGTCGCGAATGTTGCGACATGCGTTGTGAATTGAATGACTAGGTGTAAACCTAGTCATTTCTCTTTCCATAAAATCTTCTTCCTTCAAAAGCCATAATCCAGGCCTAGTGGCGGTAAAAATTAAGTTCAAATTGGATCACATTATCAATGCAATCCACTGCCAAGCAAGTGAACCGTAACCGGAACTTATTAGAAGGTGGTGAAACATACTATAAATATTTTAAATTCGCTAGATATTTTAGTCAATCTGTTTTCATTAAATGTCTGTAATTTTGGGCTATCACTAACTCGAATCTAATTCAATTAGATTCAAACTCTACGATGTCGGAATAGGTCATCATTTTAAATTCACGTTTCACAAAAGGAAAATAAACCAAATCGTGGAAATGGCGATAAGAACGAAGGTAGTACCTTTACCGCACTTAAAATTTGAGCCAAATAATATTAGCGATATTCTTTCATGCGAACATAGAAAACAGTAAAACTATTATCATGTAATAAATTTGCTCTTTGTAAAATAATATAACAATAGTGATGCTTTTCTATTTTAGACGTACCTACAATAATTGACCCGCTTATAGCTCAGCAGGAGTCGTGACGTGACCCGACAGCAATGATTCAATGGTCCCTGCGATAATCTCAATAACAAGACAATTGCATAAGATTCGCATTCATGAATGAATGTTTGCAGCTACTTGCAGCCACTATCGCTGCGTGCTTTTGGCGGGAAGCCTCCACCAGTCGTACCAAAGCCGGCGCGTGCGCACCACGCGTTCGTTATTCAAATTTTCAAACTCAATGCGATCGCGAACGCGACGTTTCGTCTCCTAGTCCTTTTGTTCTAAAATAGTTAAATGGAAGTATTGAGGGCACATCTCATTTACTATTATAACAATTCTGTTTAAAATGGTGTGAACATGCTTTGTTAAACAATAAAAGAAGTGTTAGTTCTACTTTCTTAAACTCTTAAACAAAACATATCCTAATTGAGTATTTGATGTTGGACATAATTAAGTGAAAGACGTTTCTATACTAGAAGTAAGTAGTTGGCTTAGATTTCCATACAATAACATGATTAAAAGTAACATTACCCAACGTCCAACTAACCCAGCTTTAATAACAAAAGCAACTAAAAAAAACTACATGCAACTATGACCTTATAACAGGTCCAGGAGTGTCTTATTTATTACAACAAACAAAATATCAGCGGTCTTATGATAATATTCTCAAGTGCTAATTTATCTCACCTTTGCCATCTTCACACTTTACAATATAATATCTGACATATTCAAGGTACTCTGTTTAACACACCTTAATTTTCAACCATTACGCTTCCGATCTAAGAGTCATCAGCTAAGAATGTAAGACTACCAAACAGTAACAGTGGTAAATAAACATGATAACATGTACCTAGGCATACAATGTTCTCTGTGGTACCCAATAAAGAATATCCCATTACTTGTCTCCACTAGAAAGGAATCGACAGAATTCTAATGAATATCCAGCACCTTCTTCAATTCTACCAATGAAAACAAACTGTATTCCATAATTGGTCTGTCCAACTTGCATAAAATATGTAGTTGTAATTTCACATTTTGTCCATTCAGTGAGGTCGTCTTTTGGTCATTCAAAAGTTGACATATAAAGTTACAAAAACATATGACTATCATAATAAGGAACAGTATTAAACTGAATGTCATCTCGTTGACATTAGATTTTTTCTTTTTTCATAAATATTGATTTTAACACGTTTTTGGTTTGCGTCATCCCACTACTGGCCAAAACCCTCCCCTCATGACTTCCCGTTACTTCAACCCAGGGCTAATGTCGACCAGTGGTCGTTGGTTTTGTCCAGCTCGTCCCAGTGTCCTTTACGAGGTCTGATGCGACGCTATCAGAGTTGTTACAATTTAATTGGAAACTTTATTAGCCCACATCAGTCAACAGTCTGAAAAAAAAAAAAATAATTTAAATGGTGACATTTCCCCTTAAATTCGCCACAGAACAATTTCTGTTGTAGTCACATGACTATCAATTACGTACCTATATCACGCAAGGTTAACATTATAAATTGCATTATGACATCGCTATTTACAAAATGAACTCTATGGTCAGACAAGGGCACTCCATACCCATAAGTGCCTTTATTCAAGAGTATCACATCATCAATCATTATTTCATGAAGTAACAAAAAACATTATTTGAACAAAAGTCTGGTCATTCTGCTGATCAGTTGAAAATTAATCATTTGTTTGTCTGATTAGATTAGTAGGAAATAATAATAGATGTAATTCTGGCAGAAGTCACTCAGGTCAAGGCCAAAATCAAAATCCAATTACCATTAATACCATCATACCTATTCTTACCGCTAAGTAGTGTTGCAGTGTTGAGTGTCAGTTTAGTGTAATTATAAACACATGAATCCTTGGGATGGCAACGCATCTTCCTGCCCATTTTTTTTTTTCGGTTGGGAAATCATCAAATGACCCCCCACCCACTCTAGGCGGAGCGGAAAGGAGTGTCAGACTTGTACTGACTAAAACCCATCCATGTTCCTTCTTTGCCTTTTGTGTTTCAGGGCCACGGTATCTCTTTCGAACAGTCCCGCAGCCCTGGATCTTCCTGCCCTTGTCCCATGTTATTTGAGGTCGGCGCAACAATTATCTATTGTTTTACATATCATGTCAGCCAAGTACAGCTGAATTTCTCATCAAAGTTTTGAATTAACGAGACTAAAACAAAAACTTCATTTGCGTTCACATGACTCAATTATAGAAATAAAGAAAGTGCACATTATTGCTATAATTACAAAATGTTCATGAGCCGTGAGCTGAGCACAAACAGACAGTGAGCCATAACTCTTAAAAGCAGCAACAACTCATTTATTAAGTAAGCATTTTCCGGAAGAGAATCGAACTTCGTTACGTTGCGTGTTGGTGAACAAGAGGTTTGAATCAACGTTCATTTGAAAAACAAACCGTGCGATGAGATTTCTTATCGGCAAACATGTCGAACTTCCATACAATTTCATCCCTATTCAAACCCTCTAGGGGGTGAATTTTGTAAATCACACTTTCGATGTATATAGGGTGGAAGGGATACCGATGCTCAAACGGTTACCACGTATTCAGAACATCATTCTGAACCACACACATAGTAATTTTCATCGGTAATTTTTGTTGTGCGTCAGTGATTTTTTTTTTTTTTAAGTAAACGTTGCCCCACACTAGGAATTTCTCCTGTATCGTGGGTGTGTTTTACAAACATTTAAACTCACATACACAAACAGCCAGACCCGGAACAACTACCTGTAGGCCATTCAAATATTAGTTCCGTGCGGGAATCGAACCCGCGACACGCAGCGCAGCCAATCGCTGAGCCACTGCGCCAACCGTGTCGTCATTCCACCCTGTATACGAAAATCTTGTGCTAAATTCCATGCTTCTGTGATTTAATGAATTAAACATGTTTATTAAGTAGAGAAAACATCAAGTCGGAAATCAAAAGTATCGGCAGTCGGAAGCTACGATGGCAATAATAATCCGGCAGTATGAGTTTAGTAGTTATTTAGGTCTGTGAAAATTCTTTCTGAATTGCTGCCGCAACTCAGCTTCTGTAAAATGGAAAAACCAGAACCAACAAAGACAGAAAAATGCAAAATGACAATGGAATAGAGAAAATACAGTTCCATCTATTTCGTTTTAAAGAGGTCACACAGATCCTTGTATGAATCTAGTGTAAGATTAACATAAGTACCGTAAAGGATTTTCACAGTTTGAACAGTTGGAAAGCTGAGTAAGATAGCCAAAGTCGGAATCGAGGTAAAATAACGGACACGGCTATCTTATTGTGACATATGCAAACCTTGAACTTTCTAGGAAAATCCTTTTGTTTATATTATGAACACGATACGATAGTAAACATTTGCTTTACTTTTTAGTCGATACTTCTCTTATGTCTGGCTTGGAATAGTTATGGCAGTAATGTAATAGCGAACAGCGCTATATAGCGCTACTGTGCTAGCGCTTTGTACAGATTGTATGGCTATTTTAACACATCAGTCAATATTAAAAACCTTAATTTGTCCTTATTACTAAAGGAACTTAATCACGAGGCAGGGTGCCACAAGAATTTCCGTCATAATTTGCCTAGCCGTTTCCCTACTGTATTGGCAACAAGGATTTTCGTAACTTACTTTTACTTAAAATATAACTGCCAAATTATATATTAAAAAAAACAACGTTATTTAGTATTTCATCAGATATAATTATATCACAGCACCAATAAATCAAATTATATCATAGAGAGCTCTTAATTATGTCATCACAGCGAGCGGCATAGAGTATTATCTATACAAGCGTAGAAGGAAGCATAGTTTCTTTGGCGGCAAGCAGTGGTAGGTAATATGTACTTACTTGCTTACGTGTTATTAAGATCTTAAAACGACATAATATTGCTATGTTCGTGTAGATTGTAGGCTGTTCCGCCTATACGCAACGCTAATTGACCAATGTGTATACTAAGTATACATGCACATGGTACCTAGCAGTAGGTGTATGTACGTCGCTGTACCTAATTGGTTACCCCTAATATAATATATTTTTTAATTATATTATAAAGCAGTGTAGTTTTGTATTTAGAGGGTAATCTTCGAACCCGATTCCGGAAATTCTTACACTAACGGGAAGCTACATTAACCCCGTGTGTCATAGGCTATAATTAAAATGCTCCGGTGGGTTATTTCCGTACATAACTGACACAAAGCCGCGAGTAAAGGCAAGTAGTGTAATATAGTAACGAATGAGGTAAAATTAATATGTCTTAATTTATTAATTGTGTATTAATTAATTGGTCATCTCTTGGTTGCCCCGGCTTATTTTAATTGATTATTTTATTTTTGAATTGTTTTTACTATGGACACTTTTAACGTACACATCTTGCTACATCGTTCTCACATAATGTACCATCTCAACATGAATGATGTAACCAAGGGTTTGTAAAAGTATTCTGATTTAAAAGAGTGTCCATGGAGTTTCTTGTCCGTTCTTCTCCATAGAGATCTACGTTAGGGAATGGGCAACTACAGTACTTTCACAGTTTTTATGCCTTGTGACTGGGACTGTGGCTATTGTTGCCTTTGTTTGACAATTCAAAAGTGCCTGTAACTGGCCTACTTGAAATAAATAAATGCTTTGATTAGATGTATTAAAAATAACTAGCAGTAAAATGTGGTGGTGGTCAAAAGCAACAATTTCAGAGGTAGTTTCGGAAGGTCCTGCCGTAGAAAAAAATCCCTTCTAATTATGTTGTTTTCTTCAGTGGTTTAGTCTTTATGTTGTCCGTCATTCAGTCATTGAACTGTTGTGTAATCGTATTAATCATGTATGTTTAGATCACGGAACTGCTTTATTTACTTAGATATTAGATTATACCTTGAGTTATGATCTAGCACGTAGTATGCATTACTATTCGATTATCGTAGATGTTTGCTATGCATTAATAAAATCCGAAAGTTAGTAGCTCCGACAGAACCACCACACCTAATACTGTCAAGAAGCAGCGCTGTTTTAAAGAGCACTACTTCTTACACAATCAAAAAAAGGTTCTTAAAGCCTTATTTTAGCCGCACTGATTCCTAAACAAGCGACGCAAAAGCCTTTTCAACTGTGCCCCTAGAATAGTAACACCTCACCTGGGTCTCTGCTTGTTAGGCACCCAACATTTCCTATAAACCTACCACTTTAATGAGTCCTCCGCCTTGCCCCATCAAAGGAACATTAACCGTCCATAAAGTCCTAACTATATCCCACAGGTTAACCATAATCAACGTTGGTATTACGATACTAATCGAAGCAATACGTGATCAACTTTCAGAATATTCCTTATAAATTTATACCTTCGCGGGGACTCATTAAAGCGGTCAGTCTACACAGCGATGCATAAAATTGCAACTATCGTTTACTTCACTTTGTACAATGCACGATAATTATACAACTACGATATGGATAAGTATCCGCGGTGTTGCATTGCATCACATATCCGATAGGAAGTAAAGTTTTTCTAGACTGATCGCTAAATTGCCCAACATATGAGGAAAATGTTTTTTTTTTGTTACCATGTACGATTAATTTTGGTACCATGCTGCACCATTCTCTACCGTGTTACAAAAAGTTTTCATCTTCATAGTTAAAGACGTATATTTTAAGAAATCGTCTTAATAAAATTAATCATACTTCACGACCTGTTAAATACTTCTATGCTGAGATAAGATTTTTTTTTTTTTATCGGGAACTCATAAAAAACAGTAAACATGGTAAATATCCCGTTACTATTAATAGTAATACTTCTATGCTGCTGACTTATTTACACATTTCTACTTCAAAACTTTCAACTCTAAATTTATGATTTCAGCGTCTACAGAAATAAATAAACCAGATACATTTAAAAATCGATGAGTAATTCCAAATGATGTACGTGATTTGATTTCCTATCTTGGCGCAGAACCAACGATTGAGTTTTCTTCCATTATTTAAAAGGTTAATCTATGTATTCTTTTGTATCTTTAGGATATTAGTTACTAGTCTAGGCAGTCAGAAAGTAGGAAGAAACAGCACATGTCCTGTCGTGTAAATGATCTTACTACAGTCACGTGTTAGCTTGGCGTCTGTTTTTATTTCATGAATAAATTCATACTACGAGTATAATAAAATGTGCCAAATTCAACAGGTTTAATATGATAAAAATTAAAAAGCATTGACGCTATCTTAATTTATTGTTTAAGTCAACATAATGTTACAGTAAACTTTGAATAGGTGAGGTCGTAGCCTACCACTGTTCAAACTAGTATTTTTGTTTTTTTTTTTTTATTTTACTCTATAAAAATGTGCGATTATAGGAATATTTATCACTATAGAGTCGCTTCCCGCTGACTGTCTGTCCCTAAGTATGCTTAGATCTTTAAAACTACGCAACGGATTTTGATGCGGTTTTCAGTAATAGATAGAGTTATTCAAGAGGAAGGTTTATATATATTGCACCCGTGCGAAGCTGGGGCGGGTCGTTAGTGGAAATATAAAATGCATTTATCTTTTTAAGACTTTGAATTAACCAGATGGGAGTTATAAATTATATACTTCGTTTTGCCATTTGCGTATTGTTTAGACAGGTAGGTACTGTCAACTATGAAATAATAAGACGTTTTAATCAACGTGATTCTCTCTGTAATATTCATTATATTATTAAATATAGAATATATTTGGCATGTTAAAAAATCAAAATTAAAAAATAATTCCCACACACATTGGGTGCCTGAAGACGTTCGTCGTCACCGAGGCAGGTCCAAGAAACGCTGACGATTTGGACTCGTTGCAGACTCATACTCATGAGACACTGAATAAATTAAAAAAACAATCGATAACTGTTTAAAAGGCACCTACTCGAGGAAATGAGCCACACAGTGTTCGCGTGTGTATCTAATTCTAAACATGGGTATACGAGCTAAACCTAAGATTTACCAAGTCGATACTAGTAAGCGTTTGAAATACGACGATTTCTAATTCCAGTAAACTTACGTATTGACCACAACTTGAACTTTATCAGTAACATATGCATGCGAGGATGAGTCATCGCCGAAAGTTTCAAATGTTAAATTCTTACTTAGTATCGTCACCACTCATATCAAACTCTTTAATTTTATTGCTTGCATTATTAACTTTTTTTGCATTATTAATTTTTATTACGTCTTCAAAGCAATTAATTTTACAACGTGCTGTAGAAATGGAAACAAAACACTTAAATTGTGTATCTATTTCGTTGGGAAGGTAGTTTGAAAAACGCCGTATGGTTTTAATCAGTAAGGGTCTGACAGACCCCTCTATCGTCTCAATGCAGA
This sequence comes from Noctua comes, assembly GCA_963082995.1. Classification (NCBI taxonomy): domain Eukaryota; kingdom Metazoa; phylum Arthropoda; class Insecta; order Lepidoptera; family Noctuidae; genus Noctua; species Noctua comes. The sequence goes on from OY720269.1 coordinate 10,724,916, forward strand.
CCAAATCAAAGTTGAAGTTTGATGGAGATCATCTTCCTATGGGATTTTTAAAACAGGTATATTTTAGGTACCTTTTACAACGAAGTACTTCTCAGAATAAAGTTGTTGCATCTATTTAAAGTGTGAAACATTAAAATAATACAAACAGTGCGGCATTTCGAAGAAACCGCGGCTGCACGCTTGCCTTACAGTATCGCATTACTTCCCAACACTTCCTGTTTATCGTAATAGAATCAGCAATTTATTACAATTACTGTTGCACTATTATTTAATCGAATAGTTCCCAACCATTACGTAGATAACGAAAAAAATGGTGATGATTTACGCGTATTTGTTTTTAACAATCCGTTAAAAGCAGAATCATAGACACCGACCTAGTATAATGAAAATGAAAATTTTAGGTTTTAGGTACTCATTAGAATAGCTCAGAGTTTAATTAAAACTTAATAACTCGCCATAATAAATAAAAAGGTTCCGACGAATTGAGAAAACAAAAGAAATATTTCTTATATTATGCAAGAGTTTGATTTATTGAAGTAGGAAACAGTTGAAAAGCGGAAAGGTGAATCACTGACCAACATTCTTGTTATTTGTGTACCTACTCATTGTGAATTCGTAAGAATAAAAAGCGAGATTTGTAACAATAAGTGGCCTGATTGTATAAACTTGAAATTGTAACAAAAAAAAATATTAGCAAGATAAAGCCACTTCGCGATTTATTTACGTAAGACATAACTTTAAATTCTAGCTGAATGAAATGAGGATTCATAAACTAACATCTGGGTTCTGGAAAGAAAATCATTGACGCATGAAATTTAAATAGAAGTCCATTGCTTGTTTTAGCTTGAGTCGACTTAATTTAATTGACTGTTAATGAAATAACTCTTTCATTCAATGACAACAGTTTACGCACACTTGACAAATTGTTAGCTTACTTTTAAGTTGGTTTTGGTTCTAGAAACTAGGCGTAACAGTGCAAGCACAGTCAACCTGTCACACAGTTGCAATTTCTATCCCATATTTGCGGAACTGCACGTTGCTTGGTTCCGACGTCGATCATGACCAATCACATAAAACACACCAAATGCCCACTTGATATGCGAGGAGCGCAAGCCTTTTCACTATCGTTCAATGTCCCATTGTACGCACACTTTCTATAGTAAACAACGCCATAACAGAAGGAATTTATAAATAATTACGTTGGTTATGCAAAATTGTGACTTAATCAATATCTACAATGCTTAATTTTTATCGAAGCATAGTCGCATGCCTATTTCCGTATGTGTTATTTGGGTGAGGAATAATTACTTGTACATGACAAACAAAACAACTGGCTTAGTGATGTTAATCTAGCACGTTGCTATGTAGGTAGGCAGCTAGTTGCTGCCTGCAACTTTATACGTGATAATGAGATTCGCGTTTTTTTATTTTATATTGTGTTATATTTCACGCCTCAATATCTACCTATAAAGAAACAACTATCGGCCAATATCAGTTGATTAAAAACTTCTTTTTGTCATTTTGCAGAAACCCAGGGTCGATTAAAAACTTAAATATCTTCCGTAATAGTAGAATAATTCATTTTATAATTGTTTGCTCATCTACCCTAAATTTTGTGGATCTCATAACAACATTAAACAAACACCACAACATCAGATTAATAAAACCCAAGAAAAAATCACCAAAAACCAGGAAACAAAGCCGTCGAAAATCAACCTCTAATCAGTAGACTAATGCGTGAGAAAACAGCTTTGAACAAACAAAACAGACAATCTGATTACCGTCATTAATTGCTTCTGCATTAGAGCGAGTGTTGGTTGCCGCAAGTGCTGTCTCAATGTCACCTGTCCCATCGACCCACGTACAACCTTGCCATAACTAGAGCATGTGGTACGCAATTTGATCAAGTAGTTTGTCTTTGTGTTCGCCGACTCGAAAAAGGATGGGTGGCTGGTTAAGTTCAATGTTAAAGCATTGGGCAAGTCTGGCTTTGTGACTTGTGTGTTTGGCCATAAATTTAAAAGCAGTTTCCTTGATTCTTTGTAGTCCCTTAAATTAGTCGAGTGAAAAATCCTTGTATGGTTATAAAAAGCTAGCGACGAACAGCTGGATACAGGGTAGCTATCTGTTGTCTCTACTGCCTGCCTGATAATAATAAATAACTCATGATTGAAAACTAATAATAAGAAACCTGATTGTCTGTGCAATTATGGATGAAGTATAACTACCTGAGATTTATTTTGAAGGACGGCACGGTTTGACATAATTATGTCGGGCATGCCGTCCAGGCGAATCAATCCGTCACATTATCTCCGGGTGTTCTCGTCGGGCTGACGGAGAGTACTTGTATAGACACAACCTTGGAGCCAGGATTATCCATCAGCATTGTGGAACTGGAAGTGCCGTACTATAAGTATGTGCCCGACCCAGTTCTCGAAAATGGCGATATCACATTGTACTGGGATCAATCCATCATAACTGACAGGACTATTGTAGCCAATAAGCCTGATATAGTATTGGTGGATCCATCAGCGGCGCGCAATGATTGTTGACATAACGGTCCCGCTTGATGAGAACCTCGTGAAAGCCGAGAAAGATACGCAAATCAAGTATCTTGACTTAGCTTGCGAGGTTGTCCACATGTGGGATGAGAACTCAGCGATCATTGTGCCGATAGTCGTATCAGCCCATGGCTGAATTGCCAAGAGCCTCGATCAATACCTGAGGAGGCTCTCGTTAGGCAGCTGGATCAAGGGCTTGATTCAGAAAGCGGTACTCCTGGACACGGCTCGTATTGTTAAGAGGTTCCTCTCTCTAGAGCCCTGACCGGTAGCTTGAACCCTGTTCTCGATACCGGTGGGCTTCATTTTTTTATATTTTTAAATGTTTTATATTGTTTTTTTTTAAAGAAATATTTAAACCAGAAGAATCGATAAAATTAACAGATCAGTTAAAAGGTACCTACTAAAACCGCAGAAATAGATTTAACATTTAGCTTTTCCTGTGTTTCCGCAAAGAGTAAGGCACTGTGTCGTATAAGAATTATATGATACTCTCCTGCTTTTATGTCATTCAAGATTGTTTTTATATAATGTATTATTTGTTTCAGGTACCCGCGAAAACTGTGATGAAAAATGTTTAAACAAGAATTTATATTATTGGTAAGTACTTATTTACGTTAAGATATAAAAATAATTCCAAGTATTTTACTGGACTGTTTAGTGAAAGTCCTGGAAATATCTTTCGATCAACCTTTGACTCAGAAAAAGCCAACAACTCCGTTACAAAAAAAAAGTATTTTAAGTTAATCAACTTACGAAATTTTTCTGCTGCAAGTTACGTTTTATTCGTTAGTGTCAGCTTGCAGTTACTACAACGACTATGTACGCACGACGGCCAATCAAGCTGTAGGAAACCAGTTTATGCGGATTGCTCATTGTATAGACAATCTATACAAAGCGAGGCCAAGTTATACTGGAAATGTACAGCTTCATGTGCCGCCGTGTGTACGAATTCCATCAGTTGTCAAATAAGTGTTCTTTCAACACATTATTGTGGGCCTGAATGTTGTTGCTTGAGAGTTTTCAAATAGTTGTTCTACTAATGTGCAGTTGACCAAAGTAATCATATTATTGCACACTTGCGTAGTTTTAACGTGTCATTTTAAAATCAGGAATATTATTTTCAAAGATGACAGCGATGCGGCCGCCTAAGTGTCCTATTGTCGTTCTTTTTTAGTTGTTTATATTTTCTTACTTTTAGCCTTATTTTTATCATTAGTTTAGTTCTATTTGTAGTATGTATATAATGTAAATAATTTGAAAATCATAAAATATTACATTAACAATTTTCAAAGAAAATATAAACTAACTAAATTATTTTCTTGATTGGTCAGCCAACAACTGTTTACATTGTAAATATTTAAAATAATGATCGACTATAGTCTTTAGCGAAGTCACTGCTGGTTTGTAAAATCTAACGATGAATCGCATTTAGAGCTTGAATAGTAACATATTGACATCATACATACAAAGTGAACAATAGATTTATTAACAATACTACTGTCTTCGCTTCTTAATTAGGATCGAAGTACATTAGCGTAGCAATATTTTGTTGGAACAATATATCTTATTGTATGCAGTCAAGCGCATGACGTAACGTTGTTGGAGTGGTTCCGAATGTTCCGAAGTTGGCAATCCAAACATCGCTTGGTCAGGACATGTTCTGTTAGATGCAATTTAGATAGTATAGAAATGCACAAGCTCAGTAAAACTCAGACGGTCTTGTGAAACTGTAACCAAATACCAGGCAGGTACATGGTATAAGGTAATGATGCTCCAAGTTCACCCTCTTGGTACATTGCATGTGCTTGATTTTTGATATACTCAAACACATAGTAAAAAAATATCGATGTAACGTCATATTTTTTTCATATTCTTCTCTGTATACCCTTTTAATTGATACCCATATCGTGAAGGTGACTAGAAATTAATTAACAATGACGTCACTTAGCTAACCATGTATTGTCATCAAAACTAAACATGTATTCAAAATTTCAGCTCAATCGGTAGGGGGATAGTTGTTTTAAAATTCCGTTGCAATATTTGTTCTAGAAACAAACAAACATTGCAAAAATAAAATCTTGTAAAAACAAACCTATTGTTATCAGGATTTACCTTAATAATAATTTGAGTGTAATTTAATTGTAAGTAAAAATATATTGTCGAAAAATGTGCAATTTATGCAAAAAACATACCTATGTCGAAACAATGTTTGCCGAAGTGTGAAATTAAATATACCCGTATTTCAGCGTCCAAAAACATTGAATAGAAAAGCGTTTATATTTTGCAAGATGATTCTGGCAATGTTACTAAGTAAGAAGTTGCAGAAATAATGTTAGTTCAAATGTACTTTTTTCTTATTACTTATATCACAAAAACAGTAGTTTGTTCAAGTTTTTGTAATAGGAGCTACGGTTTTTTTTATTTTATTAACCGATTCTGTCCCACTGCTGGGCAAAGGCCTCCCCCTTTCCCAACACTTCCGGTGTTTTGCCTCCTCTGGCCAATCAGGCAGGAACAAGTCCAAATCGTCAAGCCAGCGTTTCTAACATTATTAATTGGGTTAAACTAACTGCGGTTTCAGTTAATTGAATTTCAGTTGGCAACTGTAAAATGGCAATCAATAACATATATTTTCCCTCCGAGACTACGTATTTTTTAATAACACCGTCTGAGTAAATATAATTGGATACGTTGAAATTAACATTTATTTCATGATATTTTCTTTTTAGCAATATTCTTGCTAGGCTAAAATGTAGAACGTTTCATCATCACGAAAAAAACATGCGGATGCATTGTGTTGTAAGATAATATTCTTGGTGTAGTCTAGTAAGTAAAAAGTTATAGCACATGCATAAAGAAGCATATTATCTGCTTATGCTTTGTAAGTTAGTCTTACGAGTGAACAGGCATCTGCTGGGCACGCTGGACCCTTCATAGACCTCATCTATCGCTTTTCATCGGGTGTGATCGAGGTCAAGAGCAGGCCGCTTCTGTAAATAAAAAAATAAAAAAGTAATGGTATCACAATTTAAAAGTCCGGCTCTCATATTGCAAAAAAGCCTTCGCACAGATTATCTCTTAATTGCTTCTTAGGTACGTATAGTTCACAGAACTACCAGTTATCGGTCACGATCCCGTGAAAGAATGGCAAGAGACACGTTATAATGAAAACGAACAAACAAACAATTCGTAATCACAACTTATCAAACCGGCCCTTTACTTTATGATTGAGAAATACATTTTATGAAGCATTTCTAGCAACTTTATTTTCTTGTCACACGCCTTAAGAGTGAAAGTAACATGTTCCAATGGTCACAATATCTACTCGCGATTACCAACATACTCGCACAGGACCCAATTCCACTTAATGGAACTTGATTTCGATATAAGATTATATAAGTGTTACACAATTGGTATTTCCTGTATTAACTTTTAATCCGGTACTACAAGGATGAGTAGATACAATTATGTTTGTTAATCGAGAACAACACATGATCTCTGATATGATTAAAAAATAAATAATTGATCTGAACTCAATTGAGTTGTTACATAACTACGTGTGTTTTTTAATTAAGAAGATTACTAATAGTAACCCAATTGAATCGTTTACTAACTCGTCCGGTCTTAAATAGGTACCTACTGTCTAACGCCTTAGTTTTTCTACCTAGGCTCAACCTACACCTACGCCTGACAGCTCTGATTAATCGGCATTTCTAAGAAATACTACAACAGCCTTACTACCAAATTGGGATTATCGCTTGTTTAAGTTATCCTTTATGACAATTTTTGTAGGTAGAATGACCTAAGTTAGCGCCTGATGACGCATTGTTTTCAAGTCGACCTAAAGTGGATAAAAAAGTTTTCCTATCAATCCCGACCATATTTATCCTTCTCCATCATTATAACACGTGTTGAAAAAACACGAAATTGGTAATTTAATCAAATATGGAAGGGCTTACCGAAAGGCTTTGTAAGATGCTTTTCTGATAACAACTGATTTTCTTAAGTCGTAAAACAAAATGCATGTGTTGTGCGATGTTCATTAGTCATTTTCAAATTACAATCGTTTCTTTTCCCGAGAATAATTCCGTCCTAGCCTTCGCTGCACACAAAAGGAGATGTAACAACAGCCAAGCACCATACAATATAATACACGATTCTATACCCACGTCCAATTAACTACACCTGTTCGTGTACCAAACAATGGTGTAAAAGAACTTTTCGCACAGACCTGCTCCCGACGTGCATTCGGAAGTCAGTGGTCCAAGTTGCCGACACAATGCGCATTCTTGTGAGATTGTTTACACTCACGGTGATTACGCACTGATATTGTTGTTAGATAAACCTGAATACCTACACTCGTGTTTGCTTAGATCCCGAACGATAAGTTCTAGTAAAAAGGAACATGTATTTTATGTGTCTACGTAGGTTTCCTTTCATTTATTTGTCAGTTTTCTAGTTTTTCTAGATAATAAGGAAAAGTGAAGAACGCGTATGGCTGGTTAGTGACAAGTTTCTTCCGCTACTTTGCCCACTCATGTTTAATTTTGTTTTTACAATTTCCTGCTGATCTGATTCACGCAGTACGTTTCCCACTAGGCATATTATCCAGCCTAAATTGACAATGAATCAGCATCAGACTGAATTACAAGTACTTCGTCGGTATTCTTATGATGATGACACATTTAAAATTCGTCAAAGTCTTATATGGTGCAGTAAGGTCCAGTAAAAAAACAATTGAAGTTAAGAACCCACGACCAGCCTCGCATTTACCTCCACCGTCATTTGTTTTTACACCGTACAGTTTTTGTTTTAAGATTGGAATTTGAATACAAAGTAATTAGGTTTACCAAAACTGCACATTTATATACTGAAACGTTCATAGTTTTTCCATAAAAGCCTAAAACCTGAAATTCAACCTTGTTAAAGCTACCCATGGTCTAGTAAGCTATGATCAAACATAATGAGTGTGCACATGCTCATAAAACAGTCGCTAAGTACATAATTAGCGTTTAAATTGACCGTCTGACGCGAACTACTGACCTCTAACGATCTCTCAGTAATTAGTCTCTAGCACTCAACGCAAGGCAATGGACCGGCCATGTTAGACGTAGAACCGAAGACCGTTGAGGTAGACTTGTTCTTGAGTGGAGACTGCGAATCGGCAAGCGTAAGGAGGGACACCCTCACGCTAGGTGGATGATGCTGCTGGATGAGAGCTTCTGCGAATCCAGCTGAGTGGCGTAGTCCAGCAGTAGGCTACCGGATGATGATGACTAAATATCTTAAGGTTTTATAAAATGAAGGCAAAGGATGACATCTTGTTGTTTTATGACCATCGACCTTGTAGAACAGGTCCTAAATTAGTGCAATTGATGAGACAAATGCTCATGTAAATATTTACCCGTATCTTGTTTCCAATGCCGTGAATGTTTAGATTTGTCTTTTTTTGGTTCTGTGCTTCAACAGGTAAAACGGAACCTTTATAGGCACACTTGTAGGCACAGTCGCAAACTGACAGACACTATTATTTATACGTTAAGAAACTTTTGAAAGAGATATTCTGTGACTGTATTGATTATATTTCAATGTACAATTTAAAAAGCCATTCTATATTTCAAAGTTGGAATAGCAAATCCTCTTGCATTTCTTTAAGTATATATTTCTGCTCATGACAGTACTATATTCGTCACTTTACTAGAAAATCTTTGGTCTACCTGCAACTTGCAAGTAAGTCCAACTTAAAACAGCCCACAGAGACAGCATTCCTTTTGTCTTCCATTCCTTTTGCAGCTAGAGAGCTCGTAAAAATACATCTGTGACTCAGATATTACGTCAGATGGGCCTTCTCTTGTAAACTTTCCTCATACTTAAAAGTTTTTACCAATATCTAATGTGATTTTGATTAGTCTTCATTTGCAGGAACTGTGTTCTTTTGATTGGGAACTCAAAAAAATCTTGCATTTTAACAACTCGTTTTCCGCCTCGATTGTTTTATGCAGGTGGCTCATCAAGAAAATCTTTATAAATTGCCCATCTCATCTTATTACGAGATTCTATATTTTTTGATATTAAGTGAAATGTCCAATCTTCTTCTAAAAATTGTTTTTTAAAAAAAAAACGTTGACTTACATTAGGATGTGCATTTACAAACATTTAAAATCACACACACAAAAGCAAAACCCGGAACAACTACCTGTAAGCCATACAAATATTTCCTCCGCGCGGGTATCGAACCCGCTACACGTAGCGCAACAGCCAGTAGCTTAGGCACTGCGCCAACCGTGTCGTCATGTCAGTTTGATGTTCCATGCATGAATCGAACCCTAATTATTATTCAAACATTGGTGATATGTGTGTAAAAAGGGCCTAATGTATTCACGGTCACACTGTCACAAAATGGACTAGTTTCTCATTAGATAATCGTCAACCTATTCTTTAACAATATTATGCACCTAATTACCACATTTTATATAGTTTTTTTTATTGCATTTGACGATATTAAAATAGTGTAAAGCCTTATTTTAATAGTGCTGTGACACACTTTTACGATTACGCGAACTTTGTAATATAAAACTTATTGTGCAATTAAAAGACCTTTGTTACCATAAGGAGTGGTACGTTAGATAATCTAAACTGTGGGTGGGAAATGCGCAAAATCTTGCAAAAAAAATTGACGACGACGCAACACTATTCTCCCAGTGCGAAAACCTGTGAAAGCTGTACTAAGTAAACATTAAAACATACACACCCGTAAATAAACGCGCCAATTAAAATTCATACGCTAAGTAATTCCCGAAATGCGTTAAAGTATATAATGGTGAGAATTAATACTAACGATCGTTTACGTAAGAAAGCCATACAAGTGCTGTCTGTACCTATGGTATAAAGTTGCTTATTACACTGCTATACAGGTTAGTGGCCAGGCGGGCAGTACTTGGGGCTCCGACTCTCCGAGACAAAGAGCGAATGTGGAGCAAGTTATCGAGCAGCTAACTGATGGTTGCGTAACGCACGACTGCAGGGTTGCCGATGCGGTTTAACTTGTAAACTCAACTGCTATCAGTTGCTATATTAAGAGTAAGGCACTCGTAATGTGTTATGTCATTCAAGAAAGGTTGTTGTTGTGATAACTGACCTGCAACGTGGTTTCTGCTATTGACTTCGTTGTCTTGTTGCCTTATGCAGTGCTGTGTGGTTCACATAACGTGGTGGTGTGGTCTTCATTATTCGTGAAGATTCGACGTTCTCAAAATGTTGGATGATTAAACTTCTTTCCATATCAAAATAAAGGTTACTTTAGGACACAAGAAATAGTTTGCTGCAAAAGTACGGTAGGTAGCTTATATGGATTTCAGACCTCTTCTAGAATCGAGAATCCTACCACGGCCGTAAAGCCCTTATCTGATATTAATATTAGGATTCAAAACATGTCAATGGCAACAACATGATGTAACCACAATAAGTCCAATGCCAACACATACATTACGTACGACCGACCAAAATATTCCATGAGGAATGTAATACTTCCTGATTGCAAATATCCCTTAGGTACAATAAAGCCTATTTATATGCCACGCGTACACTATTCATGATCTACGATAAACCGAATCAAGAATCGATTAAATCATAGAATCGTAACTTTTAATCAAGTCATGATTATATGATTCAATCAAAGTCATTTAAATATTCTTATGAGTTTATGACAGACGAGACAACGTAAAAAATCGTAATCTAATTGCAACTGGTTATTGCTTTCGGTACAAGTGTAACGTATTGAACTTGGAAATTATGTCATTTTGCTTTAAGAAATCACTGAGGCAAGAAATACCTTTTTGCATGATATATCTTCCGATAGTGCTATCAGCAGAAAATACCATCACTGTAGTATCTCAAATCTCTTTGGATTCAATCAATTGATCCTTGTATTTTAATACAGAAGTAGATCATCATTCTCCTGCCCTTATCCCAATTTATTTGGAGTCGGCTCAGCATGTTTTCTTCCATACGAGAAGAATAGAAGAAGACATCCTGCGCCGACTTACTCGTCATGTCATAAAGCAGTGGGTAGCCCTGATCAAATCAACAAGTTTTCGTTTACTACGCTCGCGGTCTCACGCTGACCATTAGGATACACCCACTGACTTTACATTAAACGAGTATCTATGGGTATCTGTTGGCCTAGTTGCAAAACCGCTGATGTTGTTTATATAGTCCCATGTTTCGAACATAAATCGTATTTTTTTCTCAAGGTCAATAGCCAATAGCTTGCCTGTCTATGTTACGTATTGCTCCATAGTTTGAGCTAGATGTTAGCCTCAGATGCAACGTGCTTATTTTTACATGGCCACTCAAAAGTGGCTATGTTAACTTGTTTTGCCAAACAAAAGAGGTTTTGTTCTTAAATGTTACCGATCAAAGTCAATGGCCAGTTTTAGAAATACAACACTTCCTGAATGCATTTTCTAAAAAAAAATTCTTGTTCAACTACAGCTTATTATTTAAAAACCTTCGAAAAAATCACATGATTGTTATGTCATTCTTACTTGCTAATATTTACAAATTGCTAGAAACTATAACTACATACATTAGTAACATTAGTGCCAAAAAAAATGAATATGTCCGAACAAGTTTCGAAAACGAACCTTCAATGGCAGCTCAGACATCTTATTAGCATTTCTCCATCGCACATTTAACATCAATTACGTCATATTCTTTGAAATCTACAGATTACTCGTCTGCCAGTATAATTTTATGTGTATCATTGCGCTGGCGGTTATATAAGCTCGAATCAAACATACTTTGACGAAATACACATTCATATTAAGTTGAGCATTAGTTTTAATTCGAAACTGCCCACGTTACTTCGGTTTTGTGTGGTCTGGGCTACAAAGAGACCGCCTGCTTGTTTTGAATGGGTAGTCCAACAAGTAACTATGGTACGAAGCTGAGAGCAACTTAAGCCAACAATATATACAACATACAAAAGTGTGTAAAAGTACCCTTAACGAAGCCGCAACGCACTTGTTCTCCCCGTCATTACAATAATTGTTTTTGTTCTAGACCATACCTGGAAACCTTCTAGTTACGCAGAAATTGGGGGTCAAAGTTCCAACAATTTCACAAGTTTATTTTTAAATACCATTTTTTAATGTTGTAACTTTACTTTACTACTTACTTTAATACCTTCACGAAGCACGTAATATATAATAAATCCATCAACACAATGTTTTGAGTGCGTTACATTGAGTCCTACCTACCGTAAGACGTAATTTTTACCCCAACAGTAGTTTTCCAGCAATAATTTTTGCGTAGAGTTACTTAATTTGGTGTATAGAATGCTTGGTTCACGGCTTCGTGAAGGGTCCGTTTACACCTTGTATAATACAACAATATAAAATAGCTAAATATAACAATCAATATATTGTATCTACCATATGACCTGCTGCTATAAAGATTATCATAATCCGGTGTAAGATTTCTATAAAAGAGCTAACACTATAAAGTGCTAAAGAAACATCAAAATCTACGTCATCCTTTCATTCATACATCATCAAATTTTTTTTAAAAAATCGACATATGTATGATTATGTAGCTGCAGCCTCAATTAATCATCCGGCTGTTAATTCGTCAATTATCGCAATCGTTGACATTCGTCCACATCCACAAGAAGTTAGCGAAAGCTATTCTTAATCGACTTAATTACAACGTTATTTCCTTCAATCAATTACAGACAACAAATGTTCACGGTTTGAGGTTTTAAAACAAAAAATCGAGTGAAACGTCAATCGCAATGAAACAGGCAAATGTTCTCATGGCTACTTTTTTTGAGAAACCCACTATAATAGGTAGTTATGTTGAACTTATCGTCGACATCAGGCTATTAACATAATTTATTATTGGACAAATTCTTCTTATTATGTTCGTACATCTGTGATGTGATGAGGCTAAAAAATAAAAAGCAACTACGGCATAATAAAATAAAACAATTGTTTTAAAGGGAAACATTTGACACGCTCTTGCCTTTACTACTGTTTACTCAAACAAATGCTGTTTGAAAACAAACCTTATCATTTTGAGATAAGTACAATAATGACAATATTATTCATTGAAGAACTTTGAGTACATTCGTCTAGTCTAGTGGACACGGTACCAATTATTCTGTTTCAACCTACGTATGTGCTAATCGTAAATCATTTAATTCAAACCATGAACAAATGTTAATTACAGGATTAGAGATTCGAAGTGAAAGTAGGAACATTTAGCTAAACATACGAGACCGGGTGGTGTGTCGAGTTCCTCATGTCTCAACACTTCCTGGATGTCTCGCCGAACTTGATTAGAAATCCTAGCTATATATGGCTATTGATTGATTCTACGTGGATTCTACGATCAACGTAGATTCTGGTTTGAATGAAAAAATATAATTCGGAAAAAGAATTTTATTGTTATTGATTGATCATATTAGTATCTAATCGCTGTACTTAATAACATCACGCCTGTAATCCCCGAAGGGTTAGGCAGAGGTGTACCTAATAGTACACCCACATTTCGCCAGTTATGTTTAAGTCCCATGTAATGAAGGGCGAGCCTATTGCAATCAACCGGGCGCAAATCCAGAGTCCGTAGCTGCTACTGAGAAATAGAAGTTCCTCAGTGGCAGCAACGACACGGCAAAGTGTTATTGGCTATAACACTTGGTCAATCACACTTTGCCCGACTCAGGAATCGAACCCATTGCAGGACCTCATGTTGAGCAGTCCTGCTTGCGACAAGTAGACCAACGAGGCATACCTTTACCTATTGTTTACAAAATATTGTGAGATCAGAGACATGGGATTTTACAAACAATTATCAGTTTACTAAAGAAGCCACGTGAAATTCGAATTATTTCATACCTAGGGCTATATGATAGAGTTTCAAATGTTCACATTTCAAAAATGTTTTTACATTGTTACCTATCACATTAAAATGTGCACACACACGTGAAAAGGACTGATTGATCTTATTCTAAATGGGTATGCAATATCCGATTGCACACATGTATAATTAACAAGATTATGGTCCGTCTACCATTGTATAAGAACTGTAATGGCGCCATGGCCATAAATAAGAACAATTATATTATTATATGCGTCACTCGCAAGCCAGTCCTAGTTTTATAATGAAAATGAAATCATACACATACTCATACAAATTATGGCATTGTTGCATAATTATTAATTACATTTTAGTTTATTGTTTTTCCTGCAATTGACCAGTATATTGTTTTGTCATTGATGTTTATTATCGAATAACATTGATAGTAATACGTGCAATAAAAATGTTTGTATGTGTGTGTGCATGTGTATGTAATGCTGGATACAGACGGAGCCAACAAAAACCTAGTGCCGTTTGAGGCATACCGTGTGTTAGCTTAGCGTGAATCCCAAATTGGTAACTAACACGTTATATTGCCCAAGTTGATGTCCGCATCGTGAACTAAACAAAAATTCATTGCAAGTCGACTTTCAAGGAACTTTTTTAACGGTATATAGCCATTGAACAGCTTCAATGGCAACTGTTGTCGTTCCATGGTGTAAACTAATTAGTATGCTTATTTCATGCTAATTTGTTTACATCATGCCTTATCTAGCGATTGATATAATTGACGTCCGATAAATAACATACGACAACGCATTTATGATCACTGATTACAATGACACACGTAATTCCTTCTTACCGGTCAATTAACATTTAAGTTACCCTTGGAAGCCCGTTGCCCCTATATTTCATATCGATGACCGTCATATGTCGGTCTAGGACACTATTTGCCTATTGCGACAAGCCACGGACTCTAGCGGGAAAATATAAAAAAAAAATATCACAATTCAGTGTTCTGAATTCTTATTATGAGTAATTTTATGAACTCATCAATATTGATTAGGTATTGCCTTGACGGTGACACATAATTGCATATAAAATTATATTGCAGTTATTTATTTATGAATTTTATTTTTCCGTTTTAGTTTTTGCAGATCAAAAAAACCCTGTTTAGTTTTTTTCTCAACATCACACATTTTCCAGTCCAAATCCCTACAGTTTCTCGTTACTGCTCTTTCTTTTAACTTGCACTAACCTATCGAGTTTGGCAAACAAACTAGCGTCTAACAGCTGGTAACATTTGGACAAGTTAGGGACCCATAAAGAATGCAGGCAAGGTCGCCTACGTGTCAAACTACTATTCACTTAGTTCGCATACCTCTGAGCTTACACAAGCTTTAGGAAAGCTCATTATCATAGAAATGTATGTGCTTTTGAAATGTATGTGTTTTTGAAACATTTACCTAACTACAAGGCTAAATCAAACGACATTTTTTGTTTTATTTTAAGTAAAAATACAGTTTCACAAACCAATATACCTACCTGGTATCACAAAAAAAACCGGTGTTGTAAGTTACTGTCAATCTAGGTACACCTTCCCATTGATGGGTAAAAGCATCTCCCCGTGTCTCCCAGTTTTTTCTAAGCAGACCTCTAGTTGCAATTATGTTTGTTGAGCTCGTCTCGACATAGGTAATATGGATAATATCATGTTTAGTTATAAATCTATTTGGTTCATCGAAAATTCATGTCTAAGTTAAAAATAACGAACACTAAAAGGCATAGAGGTCAACGTCAGCGAGAACAGATTCGGCGCTAACTTTTTATATTAAACCAAATGAAGCATTTCATTGACCACCGTTGTATTAAATAGGATAGAAAATCATAGTTTTTATTAGCGGTGAAGTCAAGGCCTACAGTTAAGTGGGAACTGGTCGGTCACATTGCACATCGTGAAGCATGCAACAGCAAGCAAGCCTATAATGAGAAAAGCTGTACTTGGCTGACATGATATGTAAAACAAAAATTGTTGCGCCGACCTCAAATAACATGGAACAAGGGCAGGAAAATCCAGGGCTGCGGGACTGTTCGAAAGAGATACCGTGGCCCTGGAACACAAAGGGCAAAGAAGGAACATGGATGGGTATAATGTTCCCACGGCTGGGGCACAGGCTCCTCTTTGTGAGAGGGAGTGGGCTATAACCCACCACGCGGACCCAGTACGGGTTAGCAAATGTCACATGTCTTTGGACAGGCCGGTTTCCTGACGATGTTTTCCTTCGCCATTTTGAGAGCACGCAACACAATTACTCAAAGAACTCACATTACAGTGTTTATAGCACTAATTACGTGTGGACACGGCGCTAAACATGACGTTGCCACTATTCACATAATGTATGTTAAAGCCCGCATTAGACTTTAATGATGATTAGATGATATAGGTTTCTAACAATGACTTTTATTGTGTGGTTATTTATAAGTAAGTGGGTCTTTGTCAATATTTTGTACCTATTTACCGATACCTACTTACCTGTTGTTTTTTTGTATTATTGTTATTTAGCTTCTAACGAACTAGTCAGCCATATGTAAAATAGACTGTCTGTGTAAATTCTGTATAAAACCAAGGCTGGCTCACACCAAAATATGCAACTGTCGCCGATTTAGCATAAAAATAGCAATCTGCAGTCTCCATCTCAATGGACTATTTAAGTGATAAGAACAAGACAAATAACAACACATTTGACTCGACCATTCTTGTTCGAGCGCAAACGCCTTGCCAAGGAGACCGCACAATAGATTATCACAAGGTCTTCGCCAAAAGTACCCACGTGCAATCAAATAAGAGTAGGTACTACATGACAGTTGCAATTTATTTGCGCCCACCTTACTTAGCATGTGGACTGACAAGGAGAAGCTACGCTAAAGACTCGTGACAAATGCATAGGTAAATATTTAATGCTACTTTGAATTCCGCTGGTGAGGTAAGAAGAAAATTGCCTGAAATTCGTTAGGAGAAAAGAAGCACCTTACAGAAGGCTGCAGGAAAGCAATAGATGTAGCTCGAGAGAATTCATTAATATAATTGTAAACTACGGCTTTTTGTAACCCAATTTTCCTCCACACCGTCGACGAACTGCAAAGCTGCTATTTTGTAGATCCGACAATATCAAACTATATATTATGTATGACGGTTGGTATAGTTTTGTCCATGAGATACGTGATGTTATGATTTGATTTGTGAAATAGTTAAAAACCAGAAAACAATAAAATACGAAGGATAGAAAAAACCTTGACTCATTTGATTAATATTGCATCTTGAGACTTCATTTGGTAAGTAGGTATATTTGATTTTCTAATCTATTTTTTATAATCCCGAAATAAACTGACATTTAAGGGGTCAGTTTTTATACTGTTTCTTATTGTGTTACAATGATGATATGCCACAAATGGTACTAATCGTTGTAAAAGATTATAGTCTTAAATAATTTTTTATTTCAGTGAATAATTATTTTGGCATTTGATTCGGTGGTATATTAGAATACAAGTTAGTTGTACTAGTCAAATGAGGCTCTGGCATTATAAAATAGATGTGCTTAATTTTGCAATACCTAACCATAATTATTTATCTAACCACATATTCATATCCAGTATGTGAAAAATCCTAAAACGATTCGTTACATTGTCACTGTATTTGTACCCATATGAATACACTTATATATCTATAATTTTGTAAAATTCTTGTAGCGTAATTGTAGGAAGACCTTTTTATAGTTTTTTCGTAAAGTCTGTTATATAGCTAAGTATGTTAACGTGTAACACAATAATTTTGTTTACGCACGCACGCACTACCATATGTTTTCCATAAATTATGACCTATCATAGGGACAGCATGTTTGTAATCGACGCCCTGTAACATTATACCAAGCGATTAAATTATTAACTATTCATTTACAATGATATTATTACCGTCCGCATTCATAAACAATGACACTATTTAGTTTCTGGCAGAGATATTAAAACAAACAGACCATAGAGGAATATGTGAAATATTCATATCTGGTACAAAACAATGTTATCAGAGAAACAGCTATGGGTCACTGGTAGAACAAACAATATAAAGCCTTGTTCACAAAATTCACTCATCTAACTTTCAAGGCTTCGTTCACAAGTGTGAACGTTGCTCAATGTCAGCCGGAGAGAACGAATGATTACGGCACGGCACGTTGGTTGTCGAGACAAATCGCATGCATATATCATTATGCGTAAACCACACTATAACTTCCTATTGTAGAATTAAGTTGTAACGCCGTACGTGGTACGTGAATCGTCTGTAACAACAAATGAGTGTTTGAGGTCGAGGTCACGACTCGCTTTAGTAAAACTACGACGTTATTTTTACAAATACTTAGCTAATTTTGCAGTTGGTTAAGCTTTAACTGGTTCTTTGTAAAATATTAGTTTCTTAGGAGCATAATAATTATGTACTTTAGTTCTGTGTATTCTTTAAAAAAACAATGCAGAGTCCAAATCCAAACCAAGGCTCTATGTAGATTCCCTAATTCCTTACTGACGACCACTGTTCCGAGCAGGACTAGCAGCAGCACTTTTAAAATCTACAATGATCACTGTTTTAAGCTTTCACGGTTTACAACTAAACTTATACTGTCACTTACGGGACTTATCGGGAGCTCAAAATAATGAACAATCACGGAAGATATCCCGTAAGTGACAGTATAAGTTTCGTAGTCATCATTGTAATGATGACATCGAACTACGAAATCCTGGTGTTTCACAAACAACACTTGGTCTGCAGATTACAACTAGCCTAACGCTTGTGCCACACGTGGGTAGGCTTACGATCGATAGCATCTCCTTATTAGCATCTTTAACCCATGATCTGTATATCTTAAACAACCACCTACAAAAGTACACTGTTACACCATCGAATTAACCATTCGAAATCATTTGTCACTGGCGTCAATAAAAGCCGAAATCATACGGGTTACTCCATCAGCCATTTGATTTATTAACCAACAGTGTGGTGGAGATTGTGATCTCGAAGTACTGTTGGTAAATTGTGGCAATGTAGCACTGTAGTACCGTATACGTATCGTAGTTGATGGAGCAAGGAACTATGAGCAGATCACGATATCTTGTAACTGCGGCAATTGGCTTCATTATTCAGTAACTCAATCTTATGTTAATAGGTATTAGGATCAGTGCCTTTGCCTTTATAAGTGCCCAGAAATATGATATGGACATAAAAAACTGATAAGCTTTTGTTTTTGGGCTTTAATTTGGACAGATACACAAATGACTCACTGTTCACATGATTATCAAATAATGCATCAGAAGACGATACAAACGAGTTTCGACACAATTTTATTAAAACATTTTTACATCCTCAGGTCACGATCTACGTCAAAGTTTACGGATGTGAAATCCTTCACAAAGAAACGTCTGTCGTACAAGGCTTACGGTAGCTTTCAATACAGCGTTTGTTTATGAACAATTTAAACAACGCAACTGGGTGAAAGTGGTCAGCGTGGTTCCCCCATCCTGTCGCCCTAACATGGCCTGATTCCGCAACCTGTCTAGTGCCCACTGTCCGCCACTCATACCGTACATAAAATAATAATAACGAATTATATAATAAACATTTGTATAATTAGTGAGACAGCGCCGTATATCGTTTGACAGACATACTATTTAACTTAACGTCAAGTCGAGTAACATTGTTATGCACGTGCAAACGTAAGGCGCATACATAATTATGAAGGAGAAAGGTGGGAAATACAGAAATAATCAGCGTATTACAATAACTTGGCTCATTGCCACGTTCTCACGTGAAATTATGCAAAAATTAAAAATTAGATTAAAGTAATGGTCACAATTTAAATGGTTATGTTCCATAATAGAAGGGAGTGTCAGACTTGTACTGACTAAAACCCATCCATGTTCCTTCTTTGCCCTTTGTGTTCCAGGGCCACGGTATTTCTTTCGAACAGTCCCGCAGCCCTGGATCTTCTTGCCCTTGTCCCATGTCATTTGTGGTCGGCGCAACAATTTTTGTTTTACATATCATGTCGGCCAAGTACAGCTAAATTTCTCACCAAAGTTTTGAATTAACAAAATTAAAACAAAAAGATCATTTGCGTTCACATGAGTCAATTATAGAAATAAAGAAAGTGCACATTATTGCTAAATAAAATAACATACCTTACAACAGCCTCCATCACTGTGAAGAAATAAATAATTTCGAAAACATAATATCGAAATCAGAGGACATATTCATTATTCAAATAATAGTCTGTAAGGATGTGTCTTACCAAGGGGTATCGTATTACCCAGATTTAACCCAGTACTAACTGGGTTGTGGAGGTCAGATAGGCAGTCGCTTCATTTAAAGTTCTGTTTTCAGCTGCATCCAGTTAGACTGGAAGCCGACCCTAACGAAGTTTGGACGAGGCTAGGCAGATGATGAGTCTGTAAGGGTGTAGGCTAAAGAAGAGATTTTCAGCAGCCTTTCAAAGTGTTCCACGGTGATTTCGAATCGAAATCGCAAGCAACATGAAGTTACAATAAAACGTTAAATAGCGTTTAACCGCTGTTTGCGACAACTCCTATTGCAAAAATTTACGTTATTTCAAAATGTTATTCCGTTTACCGATCATAAACTCATAAGCACCAATTTCAATAAAATTAATGTGTAGCTATTAGTAAACGTGATTTTGCACAATATAACAATGGAGGTATGGACCAATATGCCATGCTGGCGGTATTATTAGCATTACCTTCGCCACACTGAAAAATCGGCATCTCTTTCAGTTTCATGTTCCTATAAAAATAATACTAATATTTTTTCGGAAATTAAGCATATCCTAAACCACTTACAAATAACATGACGACTGTAATCCTCTCAGGGTTGGGCAGCGGTGTACCTAAAACACTAACATTTCAGGAATATTCAGGAAAGTCCTACTTAATTATGGGAGCCAATAAATAACCATTAAAGTAAAGTTTTCCTTCCATAACAATTTCAAGACCACTTGATTCATTTGTAACGCATGACATAAATTACTGAAATCAATAGAGGAAAATAAACTCTGTTACGGAAAGTAATTTACAATCTGTCGAATAAATTAATCCTATCCGAGATATAAATCTTAAAAAAGATCGTTTTATTACGACTTCGAAGTAACCAGGCGAAATAATTAAACAACGATGACTCACGTGGATAAACTAGACCACAACTAATCAAGCAGGTACTTAGAATTCAAGGCAACTACTTGAGATTTTTGTTTGTGTACCAGTACAGGATTACAATTAGAAAGCACATAACATTTCAGCACATGCCGAAGTGTCTCGGTGGGTTGTGCAATAGGCATATTGTGTAACAGCGATGCAATACATGCTAATGTATTGGACTTCCGAACGGACATGTCAATTTAGTTAGCGTTCGACTCTTGCGCACCTCCAATCACGCACATCTCGGCCTGGTTTAGAAGAAACTGAAATTTTGTGCTTCTTTTTTAGTGTTTTATTTTTCTTATGTAAAGTGTGTTTTATGTAGTTCTGCATTTAATATTTTCGAACAGGACTGTGTTAAATTAAGTAGGTCATAATTACAAAAAAGGACAAGTTTTTTTGACTTTATTTACCGGTTTAATTATTCATGACCATATTATTTATAAATACGTGTAGTCATTATCCTATATGGATTTACATATCAAAATAATAAAAAGTAGAAAAGTAGGTACAACTTTCAAAATAAATCAAAAAAACATGCTAAAAGTGGGTCAAGTAAATAAATCTATATTCTGATGCATATTTCTGCTATCCAATTACTTAAATATTATTTATGGCCATTAAAAGACAAGTTTTTGCGCTCGTTATATAAAATTACTGAGGTATATATGTATATATGTATATATATATATGTATATGTGTATATATGTATAAAATAACCAGAAATTAGCAAATTGGAACGAAATGGACTGATCCATGTGAGCGAGTGAGGGCCGGGCCGGACTGACATGCTTACTTAATACCTAGATAGATTACCTCGTAAGAACTTAAAACTAAACGACCTAGTAATAAATCAAGTCTTGAAATATTTAAGTCCAGCGTTTACTGCATACTTCAAAAAAATGTAACGAAAAATGAATGCAAGGTATGTTCTCATAATACACATGGTTCAATAAGTAATTTATAGCTAAATGCTTATGTTTCTTGCGAAACGTTATTTACAACAAATATTAAACTTAAAATATTTTGAAACAAACTTGGACACGATATCCCACGCACCAATTTTTAAATCGCAACATAATCATTTTATTGCGTAAAATTGGGACAGATTTGTTACTGTAATTTGTAGGAAATGTCTCTATTGACAGGTGTGGTTTATTTTATATTCAATTGGTAACCTGCCAAGTGTTTTCCCAACTATGTTGGGGTCTGCCTCCAGTCGAACCGGATGCAGCTGAATGCCAGTATTTTACATGGAGGGACTGCCTATCTGACCTCCACAATCTCCCCCAGTTAGTACTGGGTAAATCTAACTGGTTGTTAGACATTCGGGATTTTAGGTAGTACAGTTGAGTAGTAGGATATTAATTTAGATCTCAATTATACTCGTAGATACATATTTTAAAAATCGTCTTGTTTTATTTATAATGTTAGCCATGACTTTGTATTACAAAAAATACTTAATGTGCTTCAGATTTTCACACGAATAAATCCCAAAATAGTACAATGAAGTAAAATAATTAATTATACCTGCCTTGCAAAAAGTAACATTAACGAATAAACTTTTTCATAATTTTGTTAACTAAGTTTATAATTACTGTCTAAATTATTTTAACAGAATAAATTAAATAATCATCTCAAGAAACTCTTAATATTTTTTACAACTTAATTCACATTTATAGCAACTTGCAAAAAATATGCGTATCCTACTTCACGGATATCAGACAACATTATAGATTTTAGTTATCCATCTAAAACTTCACATCAATATCATGGACTCCCAAAACCTACCTGAGTTTTTTGTCCAGTACCTTAATATCAATAAAATTCTAAATTAATTCTTAAAACATTTTTTTGGCTGCATACCGCTCTAGATCACCGGTAGCCTGCCCCATCAATCACGGGGAATTTATCTATCGAAAATGATAATGAAGAGTAGAGGTGCGCGCACGCCGTCACGTTGTCGCGTGATTACGTCACTAACTTTCGTCGCGTGAGAACCTTCGCATTGTGGCTCGATCGCGAGTCGCGAGTCGCGCATCACTTTCATTGTTTATACGGAACTGCGCGCACGCAGCGGATGGATAGACGTGCGGAAGATGTGGCGTGCGTGCTCGCTCATTTTTAACAACGTGCGTAATAATAACGTAACGTGATTTACGTTAATAGAGCTGACAGCAATAGACGGTAATTGAAAGTTTGATACGTAGCATTGAGCATGGGCAAATGTACTTTTTTTGTTTTCTCGGGGAAAACTTCAAAAGGCGACAGGTCTTTGGGGAAAAGTCAGGGGAGTGAGGGATTTGACCTTAATAAAACCACCCCGGTGGTCACAGTCCGCAAATGGAAGAAGGCACTGATTCGTCATAAAAGACCTGTCTAGAAATATTTAACGTGGGCATAATGTTAAATGTTTCTCCGAGGCACAGAGAGTCATCTTAACAACTTCATGCACTAACCACAACACCCACAGACAAGGTTTATCTAAATTCCAAACATGATTATATGCACTTTAAATCCAGGCGTCCGACAGCTCTGCATGCTAATCTTCATTCTGTATGTAACATTATTGCTGGCTTTACAGGAAACCTTTATTTTAGATCTAGAATGCGGGATTATAGCGACGTTCGTTCATATGCAGGGCTTGCAGCAATACGTTACAGTTATAATAAGCATTAGTTGTATACGGTAAGGAATGTGTGTGCAGTGTGCGACTCAGCCGCGACCGGCGTCACATGGAGTCAAATACACACATGCAACTTTAATGGACAGTGTCTAATGAGCTTTTTAACAACGTAGTTACTTTGAACCTAAAAGCAAACTTCCTGCAGTAAATCTCTTTACTGCTTTTCTAATAAATGAAACCTTTGTTACGTTCAAAGCAGTCATTTCAAGATTTCCACACATATGCACGATGGTGAGTTAAGATACTTAACCTAAATTAACTTGAACTCATAAAGAGCTTATAATATTTGACTAATCATATCCGTACCTATGGTTCGGCAGCTCGGAATCTGCTGCCAAACATATGTTAAGTGGCGTAATATTAATTTTAATTCGAATTTTATTTAGCCAGCCTACTTAAAACCAGGAGCCAAATTGCAGCACAACTCTGTAATACAAAAAGAGCATCAAATTTATACAAACCCACTAACCCAGATGATGCAGAGTTTAGCAATCATAACGAGGAAAAAACGAAACTAGACATGAGTCCGGCTGCGGTACAGAAAAATAATTTAACTAAGCCTCTAATGACTACGAGACACACCTACTCACTGGCTACGTCACCCAAACTTCTTATGGAATCAAATCACTTGGGTTTGGTAGGCGACTAATGAAGGTCTTATAAGGAATGTAAATTACCTGTGATTAACAAGGTTACCAGTATTTCGTTGAATGCGGATTTGTGCGCCCTCTGAACCCACACGACGCCTTTGGCGACACCCACGGCTTGTACGGTCACCACCAGGCGACCAGGCACACAAGACCCCCAGCATGCACAAGTGCGTATTGCCACCGCCTTCAGTTTAGCAATTACACGTGGATAAATAACAAGTCGCCCACACACTGACACCTCAGTACTAGAGCATGCTGATCTCATATCTCTTATTCTGTCACAAATTATTCTGTTGATTGATATTTTAATTGTAAATTGATACCCATGAATCTTTTATTAAACGAGCAAAAACATAGAGCAAAAAATACATATTGCGGAAGTCTGTAATTATTGTAATCTATCTATCTATTTTTTACTCTATGTCGAATCCATATCATGGTCTTCCAAGCTTGACAGTACCATAAAAGAAGAATAATTGAGACCCAAGATCATAAACAAAATTCTGTTAAAGATCGATCGTTAAGTGACCCTCACAGAATAAGACAGTTTGTCTCAAAACACGCTAGGTGGGTGTTTACTCCAGGCGCCACTGACGCCAACACAATCAGGTTGTAATTCCAGTACTTTTTAGACCATTTATGGTTGAAGGCCAAAATCAAGTCTGTGATTCAGTGATCACAGTCACCCTGTAGGTATGATTAAGCGTATAAGCTAGTAGGTTTTAGGAGGACATTGATAAATACTATAGTTAATTATTCAAATTTTAATACCGTTTAGCTACAAATTTATACTTATATGGATCAGCTATTACTTCAACTGGTTCGGCTACAACGATGGGTTCAGAAACGATGGGCTCGAGAATGGGTTCGGCAGTAACAGATACTGGGAGGTGGATGCCTTCGACGTGGGTTCCATCGAGGCCGGCGGTGTACTTGGTGACGTAGACCTGGCCGTCGTCACCGATGTATGAGACCTCTCCCTCAAGGATCATGACGTATCCGGTGCCGTCTGGCGTGGGCACGAGCCGGCCGCGCTCCGATACCACGGTGCCTTCAGCCGTTACGTACCGCAGTGCGAACTGACCGAACTCGTCGTGAATCTCCTCGTGCTCGAGTGCTGGCATTCTCCGCAGCTCTTCGACGGCAGCATCAGGACTTGTTGGTGCTGTTGCGGCCAAAGCGAAGAGGGATAGAGCTACCACAAACTGCAAGTGATAAAACGACTATTACTATCGATAAATACAACCTAATGCCTATTAGAGCATTGCCAATTAACAAGTTAAGAAAATACTCACGAATTTCATGTTGAAAGAAATGATTTTTGAAGTGATGAGGAGACACGGTGTGTATTGCTCAAATTGCAAACTGATACGATTTCTCCAAAAGGGACGAGCTTATATACTACACAATCATTACTATTTTGCCAAAAATGCCATTGATGAACCTGATTAGTATTCGATACTAAAATTAATTAGATAATTAAATTACGAACTCATTGAAGTGTAAGTACCTACATTTACAAGTTGATTCCTTAATGTATTAACTTGTTTAATTAATTAAAGAGACTACTAGAATTACTTTATAAATGTCTTAGTTTAATGAGCATTTTGTCGTATACGTATCTAAAGAAAAAGTCGCTGGATTTCTTATATTCTTGGGTAAGGAGATTTGCCTACAATAGACAGTGATGTTGTCAAATTTCTATAACGGCACAAAGGCCCATAAAGAGAAAAGACAAGCCTCTAACTGGGCGCAGTTCCAAATCCCAAAACATCAAATTACTCGACTGACAATTATTCTACAATTCTCTACTGTCGCTCTGATGACCTCCATTTAACGGTGTATAGAATGAAGATATAGAAACACAGACCACCTGTTACATTATTTTTCTCAAATTCTGAACAGCTTAAAATTTCCACGTTAAATCAAATTTTCCCGCCAGTCATTTTTCATTGATTCGTGTACAACTTAATGCTGTATATACAAAATATGAATTTATAATTCGTCATTGTAATCTTTCTGTTCCGCCACATTCCTGTTTTTGCTGTTTGTATAATTATTATGTGTCAGTACAACATTTACATACAACAATACGACTCCTACATAATTAGTTGAGAGATGATGTCAACGTGTTGCATCTATTGTACTCAGGGTATAATTAAATTATTTTAGTGTATCCGGGTATTCATCATTAATTTATTTTCTTATTAAAACCACTTTTTACACTACTGCCCAAAAAAAGACCGTTTTCAGGATTATGTATGTGTGTGAGTTGCTTAATTTCACGATAACTTATAAACGCCTTATCCAATTTCGAGATGGTACCGTTGCAGTCCTTGCATTATCATCATCGGGTAACATACTGTGGAGGCGCGGCTATATGCTCAACTAGGTGGTCCCACGCACCCAAGAGAGCTTTTACGTCTCTTCAGCCTCTGGGGCACTGAGATGAAACTGTGCATTGAATCGCATGAATCAGCTTCTAGCTGCGTCATGCCGATGCGGCTGGCTATCTACATGCTTCGGGAGGCCTAATGCCACTCAGTGCAGCGGGTACAGCATTCATACTAGGATCGGTTTAAGGCAGGTCCCATTTGTTCAAGGGTAAAAATTGGTTTTGTATGAAGTAAGTATTATTTTTGTATGTATGTGGAACAGGACATCGTCCGAGTGATAAGTATTTGCCAAGACATAAGGAGGCCGTATAAATCTTTTAGCTACATATTAACAGTACACATAGGGGAAAACCCCATGGTTACAGTCACCTGTGGGTTGACTACAATCAACAATCATAAATGAATATTGATTGTATAATTGAGATACAATTTATGTGGAACATAAAATTAGCATAAACATTGATCCAATACCAAGGCGATCCCAATTTAACTTATTTTATCTAAACGTTAAGATTTTGGTTTATAGAAGATCCAAACGTTTAAAATGAAAACAAAAATAAGGTAAATATACGGTGTAAATGATAAAATAGGAAAAGTGAATAAACCGTAGGGTTGTACCTGATGAGTCATAATGATGTTACTAAGTATAAGTTATGATTATTAATATCTTCTATATGTGTATCTATTTTTTAATAGGGCATAGGTTACAAGGAGGATGGCGCACCTTTAAGACAAGAAGCTAACTTGTTTCCTTTATCTCATTAATTTCTAGGATTAAATATTTTGCTCTGTTTTGCTATTATAAAGAAACAACGCACAACACTTTTGATGTTGATTTTGATGATTTTTCTCCTAATTTAACAAATTTTATTTATGTAGAAAGGGGATTACGATAACATAATTTATTAAATGTTTTGATATTATACAGCAGCTTTGTAAATACCGCTCACAGGTTCGGTTATTCAAGTAACGTGTTTTATTCGCCTATCCAAAAGTTAACACATCTAAAACTACGGAATCGTGAAAGATAGATCGGTATGTAAATCAACGAACGAAACTATGACTAGTGTCATAGTTTTTGACATCCAAATAAATCATGCAACCATCGAACTGCTTTGTCTAATCCGTAAAGTCAACGACACAGCGCAATTAAAATAAAGAATTTAGGCGGAAATTAAAGCCAATTACTTCGGAACAAATAAGTATTCGTGGATTAGTTTTTTGTTCAATACCTTGCATTATTTAGTCATGTAAGTTAACGTTTCCGCGTAGGTCTTTAGTTCTCGGCCCACGTATGTCCCGAGGCTGTCGCGGTGGGCAAGTAGGCAACACAGAAACACATTGATATTCCATGGCACTAGCCGTGAGTAAGGCTGACATGGTTACTTGGTTAGTCCTTCTAACATCGCTGTTGGACATTTCCTTATACGGAAGATGTCACACCCAACATGCGCTTACGATGCGCCGCAAGAATACATCATTTCACAAGTGTCACTGCTTTACTTAAATGATTTATTGTTACCTTATTTAGCTTTACGCAAATTGTTCGTTTGAAAACTCGTTCTTGACTTGCTGTATTCAGCCTCACGACAGATACTGGAATATTAACGTCATGTAAACCAGTTGTCTGAAACTGATTTGACTTTCATTGTGTTTTTTCCATATTAATGGGAGGTCCGTGTATTTTGTTGCTTCATCTCGACCTTCGGGGCTGAGTTAACATCTATTGTTCAACAAATTACTGATTCGTCTCTAATTCGTGGCAGAGCCATTGTCTCTCAGTTGCCCGATTTTACGGGTAGTGCACAACACGAGAAGAGGAACATACCTACCTGACTAGGAAAAACACATCGCGTGATACATGTAAACGCTGTAACGTCTTGTTAGTGACGGTTAATTACTGAGAGTGATGGTTGAGGGGTTTGCCGCATAAATTTAGCCTACACCACATTTTGATTTTCAGAATGAACCCATGATTTATCTTTTTACCCGACTTCGGCGAAGTCAACAGGAAGGGTTATGATTTTAGCAGTCTATGTATGTTTGTATTTACGTATGTTTCTCCGTAGCGCCTAAACTATTCATTCGATTTTGATGAATAAGGTGTCAATCGATTCGATATTATGGCCCGGGTAACATATGCTACATTTCAAGTATTTTATTTAGGTAGCATTCCACATTGAAAATTTTATTAAAAAGGCTACCGTGACCGTAGCTTCAAAATATGGCCAAGTCATACAAGTCATTGTAACAACTCATTACATTCATTGTAACTTTTTATTATTTGAACTTTCAGGCAACTTTTGTTGTTATCAGCGTACATCTTTTTGTTTGACCCACAGCCTGTATTACAGCAATTCATGTGTGACAATGCTCAATTATTACGAGTACAAAAGATAATCACGCAATAACGTTAATATAAGTTTATTCAAGTGGTCCTTGACACCACTTAATAAACAGCGATTACCAACAATCCCTAGTCCCACGCTCGTCTAACCTGCGATTGAAACTGTACACTAATCAGTAATCAACTACTGCAGACCTTGTCTTAACCCACAATAAGCAACATTATGTTGTTATTATAATTCAGGCACAGACAACACTGTGGTACTTATACCTAATAATAAAGACAATAGATAAGTATGGGTTTAATACAGGGAAAAAGCATGACAGGCCACATAAACATATGTGACTGACTCAATAGTGACCATTTTCTATGGAACAATAACATGCTTCTTGCTAACATCTGAATGAAAAACCTATTTCCATACTCAGTTTATTATTCCTAGGATGTTTAACTTGAAAGATGTCGACAAGGTTAAAGTTGTTGGTTGCGTGGCGTAGTAGGACCAATTTCGTGAGACATGTAGTTACAGTACCTTACGATGATGAATCATCTTACAATTTGGTACCTAGGTAAATACTAGTCACGCCAGTTAGATCTCTACCTTATTGCCCTACCCAGACTTAAATGAATTACACACAATGGTAGCAATTGACCATTATTAACGATCATTTGTACTGTTTCTCAAACGAGACTAATTTAACCAAAGATGGTCTAGGTGGTTCCAATAACTGAGAGTTGATAAAACGGCATGACGTTAAATGGGTAAAAACTAACTTAAATCTTTGTCATAATTTAAATTCGCAACACCTATTACTCAAAAGGAAGATATCGCTTGAATGCATCGATTAAGAAACCGCAGCACAATTTCGTTTCATTTTACATATTATGGCATCTACCATCATCATCCATCATCTGTTTCACCCACAGCTACCAATTTGTCATGATCATAGCTGTGCCCCTGGCTCCCCTTGTCTCGCATACATACGTAAATCTAGCTCGAGTATGAATTGAAAATATAGATAGAATCAAGCATTCTCGAATTTGATAGAGAGCCATGTTGAGATGACACTACATTGGCTGACAAAAAACTTGCTGGACAGGGTAGGTCAGAGACATCCGGACATGATATTTCGTTAATTATTGACCTACACTTCAACCAACTTATCTGTGTAGGCGCGAAAATACCGAACTACAATAAACGTACCAAGTTTGACATATTGATGCTTCTTTCTTCTTTCTTAGCCTGATATTATAGGTAAAACTGTCTTTTACGAACTTGTATGGTAAACCAACTGTTACCATACAAGTTCGCAAAAGACAAATTTAATCATTATCATTCTCCTGCCTTAATCCAATATATTTGGGGTCGGCGCTGCATTTATGCAGTCTTAAACGTACTATGTATAAGTATCTAAAACTACGGTATACAATAAAGAGTATGCCTTCTTTCGCAGGTGTGTGCGTGCAGCGTCCTAGCTGCGTTGGACGGGTACAGTCCCCAACAGGATCCCGATCAGTTCCACATTCAGACAGACGACGATGACGAGCGATACTTCTTGTACCAGACACACAACGGACAGTACAGGAAGGAGAGGAGGCTGAAAGATGGATCCGTTGTTGGTAAGGAAGAATTTTAATATTCACTATCATTTTATAGACCAAATACTAAACTACTTTTAGGCTAAATGCATAAGGTTGGCATCGATACATGGTGATATTACCCATGATACCACCGATGATTATATTTCGTGCATACGTAAGAGATGCAGCACCCACAAACATGAAGAAGAAAGAAGAAACAGAACCTAACAGGTTCATTTTTCTTTGTCCCGAATCAGCAGGTACTAAAACACAAAGAAGTCGATTACGTTACATATTGTTTAGTTGATTGATACCATTAATATGGAATGAATATCAAGTTCACAATAAATTTAGAATAGAGCAGCCTACTTGTGAAGCTCCATTGTCAATATGAAAATGTTGTCGTCCTACACATACTCTGTAGTTCGTTGTCCCAGCTCTACAAGTCTACGTAGGCGGTATATCTGACTATGTATATAATAGCAATAACCTTCTAAGGAAATAAGGATATCAACTAAAAAAAACTTTTAAATTGTTGTTGAACAATAACATTCGTGACGGACCATATCTGTATTAAATTGTATTCTAGCACGAAAACTGATATTTTTGTCGAATTTCTATTTCATTGAAACTGTTAGTATGGTTTCCGGTAATAGCTATGCTGTCACTGCCACTCCCTATCTTTCCGTAACATATAGTTGCCCTTCGTCATATAAGAGGTAAGGTGACTAAGACCGATTTTATAAACAGGCCTCCTAAAAACTACATACCTTTTACATCTTTATCCTGAACAATTCCATTCATGAATTCTGGCTGTATTATCACACTAGCACACTTTCGTAGTGTGTGGTTGTGCACTTAGCATATCAGGGTCGTATTTACAGGTTAATTTGCAATGAAAACTACAGTTTGAAATTGTCTACGTTACAGGTACAACGGGTTGGGTGGGAGCAGACGGATATTTGCGACTTCAGGACTACATCGCTGACAATCAAGGCTACAGGATTTACAAATCTAAAACTGTCTACGTTGGAGAAAATCGACCAATTTCAGTACGTATCATTTACCTTTTGTGTTTTGTCTTTGTGCTTATCACAATGCTAAACATTGTTTTTGTTTGTGTTTCAGGAATCGTTACAGATAGCTAAGACTGCCCCAACGGATTCTGGATACGGGATCACACCGGCACCAGCGCCTGTCCACCGGTATCGTGGGCCACCGCGGTACGCCTCCACGACTCAGGCCCCACCGCCTTCCTCCTCATACGGTCCACCCACCTACCCCGTAGAAGTTTCAGTGACGCCTCCCCCACCGACGTACCCTCACCCGACAGCCACACCACAAGTTTACGTTTCACCTAACTCGATCGACTCGTCAACAACGACTTATGACCTCAGACCAACAGTGACACCTATCACAGCCAGCGAAGCTGCGACAACGCGCAGTCCATACGAATACGATTCATCTAACACTAATACGCTTGATGATGAGTACCACGCCAGCGACAGCCAACGCTACGATGTGTATAATCCGAACTCGTACAGGCACGCCGATGCCTGGCAGAGACGACAGCAGCAGTTACAACAGCAGCAGTTACAACAGCAAAAACAAGCTGGAGTCAAAATCGGTGACGGGTACACGCCTCAGTTCTCAACATACGATGGTTCAACCTTCAGAAGAAACGGATTCCGGTACTATCTACCAAAGCAGTACCATGAGGAAGAGAGTAGTAACTCCAACGAAAGGACTGGTAGTTTCGGTTATTTAGATCCGTTCGGTATTCGTCGAGTGATATACTATAACACATCGCCCGGCGAAGGCTTCCAAATACGCAAAAACAATAGGTATGTGGGTCATGACGCGACCCCATATGACCCTAGACCCGTGAATTGATGGAGCAAATGTGTGTACACACATGTGAGAATTTGAAGTTACCTAATTATTTATTCATCAGTATTGCTAGTTCCCATGAACTATTTATGTAATAAAGGAGACAAAACGATCTAATCGAACGAAGCGAACAAGTCTTAGCCATTAATTTGATAAATGTAAGTAAGAGTTATTGTACGACAAAAGTTTTTTGGGTCATATGACAAAATATTGAAGTCAAATAGCTAAAATGTTTTTTGTTTGTGACTGGTTTTTCGCAGCCAAAAATCATTACTTTCTTATTTTTCAGTGCCATTGTACTATTATGTAGGTACAGTATACCGGTAATTAATATTGTATGCTTTGTAAACATCATAATGTTATAAAAATAATAAACTTAATATTTAATTAAATTACAGTTAGCATATTTTATAAAAAAATCGTGTTAGTGTGACGATACGTTGTGTTATTTGCATCAAGATATTTTAATCTTACCTAAAATTAAAATAATACAAAAAATACCGTTAATTTATTTAAAATTATCGTCAAAGTATCAAAGAAGGACAGCCTCTGGTCATTATGTCTATAAAAGTCATAAGGTCTTTGAACTCATCTTGATTGTCATCTACATGGATTTCCTTGCAAATGGACAAGCGTAGGCGCAGATGAACGACTTAATGATTCTGGTATAACCTTTTAGAGTGTGTAACTAAAATGTATCAGTAACCAGAATCAAGAATTACTAGCACAGCATGTGATCTAGGTACCTTATCATCATCAGCCTGCGGCAAACGTAAGTATTTGTGGTTACATCAAGTAACCACAAACTGTCAAATTTTCCAAATGATTTTAAACCATAAAATGTTGATGGTTAAGTTCAAAATCGAATGAGAAAATTTAACAGTTTGTGGTAACTTGATACGCTGGCAACTGTACATTTAGAGTTCTTTAAATGATTTCTAGTGTATTCACGTTAACCACTTCTCCTTCTTAGCGTTTCGATGGCAAAATGTTTAAATATGTTTAGGCCAAAACTCAGCCACGCGTACCCCGCTCACTGATGTAGTAAATAAATCATCAAGAGCGCAGGTGATAGGGCATGCGGGCCAAGATAAAAAAATAAAATAACGTTAACCACTGATTTTGTAATTGTCGACACACGTACTTAATATACTAAGCCGGGTGCATGTTATTAAAATGTTATTGCGAATAATTTGTCATTTTTGAGAAATATTTGTCAGAAATCAATGACAGCTTGTTGCAATGACTATTTATAACGCTGAGGGTAATAAATTATAATTTAAAATAAAATGTATTCGTGTCTCAACAAAATTCTTAACTTCTACTAGCTAATTACTGTACTCCTTTTTAATGATTATGTAAAGATTGCACAGCATGTATTTATACTAATTTTATTGTTTTAATGTAAGTTCGTACCTACATAAATAATTTGTTAACAACATGTGGTTTCATTTCCAAATTGAGTAGTTTTGAAAGTCCATGTACTAACGAGTACGGTAAGAATTCTTAGCGCACGTTTCAAAAGTAGTTTAACAAATGACCTGGGAATGTATTGCGAAATATTAACGAAATCCTGTTAGCGTAATAGTGGTTTTGCTCTATAAAACGGTGCAGTCTTATTAATTAGGCCAGTGCCAGTGCAGAGTCATCAGTGTTACCCAGGTTACCCAAAAGGTAAAGTTCGTTATTAACAACTATCTATCTCGAAATATTTTGATGTGATTGTGTAAAAATAGTTCAAAAGTTATATTCTACTTTTCAGGAACATGCTCGTGACAACAATATGGGTTTTATTTGTAGCGCAAAGCTTTGCAAAAGATTTGGCTCCCCATGCAGCTCAGCAGATATTAAATGAAAATGTGGAAAGTCGGACTCGTATGGCGTACGACAGCCCACACTTGTCAAACCCTCACTATAAAATTAATTTTATTTATGAACAAAGGAAAACAAATGAAGTAACAGAAATTAAGCAAATAGAAGAAGAAATTGGAACGTACATGCACCACCATCACCAACCACCTACGACGACAACTACTACAGAAGCGCAGCAAAACACTGAAGTTGCAGATAAGAAGGACATCAAGGAGACCACAAATCATAGTCCTTTTGAAACACCTATTACCGTCATAGAAAAGCATCATCATAAGCATGAAGAAAAAGAAGTAGCATCAACGCTAGCACCGATACCACCAGCACCAAAACTACGAGAACCGTTCATTGCGGTTCATCCACATTTCCCGGCAGCGTTGCCAGAGAAAGTAAAGAATGAGTTCAAACAGCTCCTAGCTCATGAACTGAGACGTATACTTCATAAACATCCTGATCACCGGTTACAAATCTCACGGACAACCTCGGAAGCTCCTGTTGAAGTAGAAGTAAAAACAGAGTCATCTGTACTTGTCACACAATCGGATGAGATTCTTAATACTGACATTCCAGAATCACATTTAGATCAACCGGATTCCCCGGCTCATGAACTGAGACCTATCCCTCATAGACATCTGGATCACCGGCCACATGTCTCACAGACAACGTCGGAAGCTCCTGTTGAAGAAGAAGGACAAACGGAGCTGTCTCCATTGGTCACACTATCGGAGGAAATGGGAGAGATCCCGAATTATGACGTAGCGGGATCACATTTAGATCACCCGGATTTCCCGGCTCATAAACTGAGACCTATCCCTCGTAGACATTCTGATCACCGTCTACATATTTCACGCATAATATCAGAAGCGCCTGTTGAAGAAGAAGCTCGAACAGAGCTATCTCCACCTTTCACACAATCGGATAATATGGAAGAGATCCCGAATAATGACGTTCAAGGATCACCTTTAGATCACCCGGATTCCCCGGCTCATGTTCTGAGACCTACCCCTTATAGACATCCTAATCACCGGCTACATATCTCACGTACCACGTCAGAAGCTCCTGTTGAAGAAGAAGCACGAACAGAGCTATCTCCACCTGCCACACAATGGGAAGAGTTGAAAGAGATCCCGAATAATGACGTTGCAGGAACTCATTTAGATCACCAGGATTCCCCGGCTTATGAACCGAGACCTATCCCTCATAGTCATCCTGATCATCGGCTACATATCTCACGCACAACGTCGGAGGCTCCTGTTGAAGTAGAAGCACGAACAAATCATGCCTACACTGAGAAACGTATTCATCTATCGCCGACTTCACACCACCCATCATTTCTAAGTCGCAAGGACCAAAATACTTTGGCTAAAATCAGACTTCAATTTGAAGATGTGCAACACGGTTCTATTGAACTTCCCTCCCGACCTCGATCCGTGTATAGAGGTAGCTACAAATTCAGCTGGGATGATATTAATGACATGCATGCATCAGCTGTGCCTAAAGTATCCCAGCTAAAGGAAAATCCAAATCCCCCACCAGTTCCTACATTGTCACCCTGGTATGACGGCTACGGAAAATAGAAGTTATTAAATAAATCTATCTATACATATAAAATTCAAAGTCCTGACTGACTGACTGACTGACTGACTGACTGACTTATATATCAACGCACAGCCCAAACCGCTGGTCCTAGAAACATGAAATTTGGACAGTGTACTCTTTGTGACAAGTAAATATCCACTAAGAAAGGGTTTTTCAAAATTCTACCCCTAAGAGGGTGAA
The DNA here is from genome assembly GCA_963082995.1 of Noctua comes. Lineage (NCBI taxonomy): Eukaryota > Metazoa > Arthropoda > Insecta > Lepidoptera > Noctuidae > Noctua > Noctua comes. The sequence goes on from OY720269.1 coordinate 10,760,789, forward strand.
ATGGGGTGTTGAATTATATGTGGAACTTTTTATTCTCGGAGTCGATTGACTTGAAAATTTGTATTCATACTCTTCAGTTAAAATTATGAGATACGTGTATCACAGTTTTTCCAAAATCATCTCCAAATTTTATATTTAATGTCCTGTCTGGCTGACTGATATATCAACGCACAGCCCAGACCGCTGGTCCGAGAGACATGAAATTTGGACGATGTATTCTTTGTGAAGAGTAAGTATCCACTAAGAAAGGGTTTTTCAAAATTCTACCCCTAAGAGGGTGAAATGGGGTGTTGAATTTTATGTGAAACTTTTTATCCACGGAGCCGATTGACTTGAAAATTTGTATTCATACTCTTCAGTTAAAATCATGAGATACGTGTATCACAGTTTTCTAAAAATCATCCCCCAATTTAAAATTCAATGTCCTGTCTGGTTGATTGATATATCAACCCCCAGCCCAAACCACTGGTCCCAGAGACATAAAATTTGAACGGTGAATTGTTTGTGAAGAGTAGGTATCCACTAAGGAAGGGTTTTTCGAAATTCCACCCCCAAGAGGGTGAAATGGGGTGTTGAATTTCCTGTGAAACTTTTTATTCTCGGAGGCGATTGACTTGAAAATTAGTGTACATACTCATTAGTTGAAATTAAGGGAAACGTTTATCACAGTTTTTCCAAAATCATTCCCCAATTTAAAATTTAATGTCCTGTCTGGCTGACTGATATATCAATGCACAGCCCAAACCGCTGGTCCGAGAGAAATGAAATTTGGACGGTGTATTCTTTGTGAAGAGTAGGTATCCACTAAGAAAGGGTTTTTTGAAATTCTACCCCTAAGAGGGTAAAATGGGGTGTTGAATTTTCTGTGAACTTAATATTTACTGGGTCGATTGACTCGAAAATTGATGTTCACACTCTTCAATTAAAATTATAAGACATATGTATCAGTTTTTCCAAAATCATCCCTCAATATAGTTAAATAGGGCTTCGAAGCTCACGTAGAAGGGCGCATGCCGCGCAGCGTTGCGTGGGGCGTGCGGGGCGTGGGAGTATTTACCTATTACTAAGTAGGTAGGATTTTTCTGAGGTAGAAGTGTCTGTGAATATGGTTTATTCCACCGATTTTCGCGTTGGCTCGCGATACGGGACATTGATATTAAATATTATGTCAAAGTATTATGTCTATAAATAGATTCCTAATAAATCATTTGATTGGTGTCCCGGTGTCCAATCTCAAACCAAGATATTTCACATATGTAATTTAATTGATATTACTATGAACAAAAATTTACAATAGCAAGTACACGTAAATCTATGTATGTACTATACATACATAGATTACTTATTATCCCAGAAGTAAGATTCCGTGGGCAATTCCCGAACTCCACGCGGGCGAAGCCGCGGGCAGAAGCTAGTTACAGAATATACCACTTGTATCTTTTTCTTTCATAATAACCTTATAATCTAATCACCACTACCTGCACCATTCACCAGAAACTCGAATTTTATACGAGCTATGCTTGTGTTATTACCAAAATCTTTCTTAGTTTTCAATAAAATAATAGGATTTGAGGATCGAGGATTTGATTTTCGACAAAAAAAAAAAAAAATAGTATTTTAACTGAAACTGTTAATTTATAGAGCTAGTAGCACAAAAAGTAGCTGAATTACCAAACTAAAGAACTCGAGTCTCAATTACGCCAGAAACATCATCAGCTTCCTGCTGTTATCCGCTGTTTATTGGGATTGGCGCAATACGTTTTTTTCTTCCTTTTCCTGTCAACCGTAAAGCTATTATATCACCTCGGAAACATCACGCATCAAATATATATGCATCTTGTACGTTTTATGTGTGTATTTCATGCATGGGCCATCAGAATACTAGAAAAACTTGATATTCATGAATACTTTTTATTCAATATACAAAAATATATAATAAAAATGTAAAATTTTAAAAATCTTACTTTTGATACATACGTTTACCGTTACGACATCAATTCCACATGTTTAAATATTATCTTTTCGGAAACTGTAGTGAACTAAAAATAATATCTTTCACGGTAAAGATTTGTAATTTCGTTACGGTCTACCTATATATTAAACATTAGTCGAAGTCTAAATCAGATTCCTTGACTATGTAGATAGGCTGGTCACCATTCCGAAACTCCGACCGACCGAATGGCCACTGAATTTCTGGGAAATGAATATTTTGAAAGAAGTACGTAATCCAGTCGGGTAAAATACCTCTGGGTCCCTTGATAACTTCTACTATTACAGGTACGTCATCATCAAACCGTTCCTTTAATTCTTCAGATTTTGAGTCTTTCTCTTTCTTTTCTTCCTGAGGTTCCTCTGGTCTAATTTCCGTCTGATCGTTTAATTCTTTGGATTCCTTAGATTCTTTTGATTTTTCTTTAGAATCTTTGGATTCCTTTGACTCCTTGGAGTCTTTCTGAATTACTTTTATGTCATCAATTTTATCTTGAGCTTTGTCATTTTCTTCTTTAGATTTTTCCGCAGATTCTAATAGATTCTTGGTTTCGTCAAATTTGTCAGGTTCTTCGATGGCTATTTCTGGGATTGGGACTGGGGGGTCCACGCTATCGCTTTCCTCTGGCTTGAGTTCAGGGGAAGGCGGGATCGCCGGTACATTGGTGTGAAGCTGTTCCGGCGTTGGCAATGCCACGGCCGCTGACAGTAGACAAAATACTACAATGGAATACATCTGTAAATAAATGTATTTTATTCATTTATTTATGTACACACAAAATACTTAACAAGACATTACATTAGATAGAAGAGCACAAAGGTACTGCTTATTTCAAGAGAAATCTCTTCCAGCAGACCTGCGAGAGGAAAGTAGAATTAGAGGTGTAGACACAGTGTGTAGAAAAAACAAAACCATAATAATTTTATAATTATTACGGCAAGAAAACCTAGGGGGACCTGACAGTGACCAAATGGTTCTTAAGATTTCATATAACTTACCTCTTCTCGGAGATTCTACGATATTATTCTGTAGGACTAATACATGCCTTTTATACCCAGATGGTCATTCCAGTTAATGATCAATACAATTGAAAATACATTAAAAACATCTTAAAAAGATCAAAATACTTATTGTGGTTAGTGTATTCTATATTAAGTTATCTTTGCTTCTTATTCTAAATAGTGGAATTGTCATATAGAAATTTCCACAATATGAAAATTATTTGTTACAAAACAAACATTGTCGGTGCCTACACAACTCAATTTGTTTAAAACAATCAAAACAACAACAAATCTTCCCTTCAAAAAGCAACCCTTTGATCTAATCTATATTAAACTGCCTTGGCAAGATGGACATTTTTCCGATTTATTCACTAGGTTTACTAGGTAGGTATAGATATTCTACCTTCGTATCTAATTTACCAATCTGTTTACTAATCATTGGTCATTTCGCTAATAGAGAAAGAGAAGAAAAAATGATAATAATTCTTAAAAGATTTCCACGAAACGTATAGCCGAACAGAAGGAAATGCCATCATGATTCCGGTTTAAATGGCATTACTTGGAACACATACCTAGAGCTAAAAACCATAACTGGAGTTAAGGACGAGCAAAGGCCCTAGCTTCTGGCGTTTTATCTGATACAAAACTTTTGAATCTTGCTGCTGCCATCACTACTCTCGCATGGTCTACTGTTCTCAGTAGAAATGTGTCTATTTTCTTCTACACTAATATTATAAAGAGGTTAAGTTTGAACACTCCGACTACTATAATTTCTTCGACGCGCATGAAGTTGTGGGCTGAAGCGAGTCCTTCATAAAATAGCTTGTTAATAATACAAAGACAGGTCATGCCAATGTGATAGTGTTATTTGTAGTCAATGCCAACCAACCATTACATGTAGTTTCCTGATTAAGATGATACCAAAATGAGGTAAAGGATATTATGAACTTTGTATATGCTGTCCATGTTTTATGGTAACCGTGACATAAAAATTTAGACTAGGGCGACCCAATAGAGGGCCATGACAAAATAAACTTACAAATCCAAGTGCAAGTCGACAAGTGTCCTTGACTAGGAAAACATTAACGTTTTGATTGAAATTGGTTTTATGTAGTGTGCTCTATGTCAATGTATAGCTTAGCTGCATTAACATCGGAGAACATAATTATACATTTTCAATATTTATTTGGACAATTTCAACGACTTGTATTCGATTCTTTACAATTTACATTAAAACGTTCTAAAGCCTACGTTTGAGGGAAGATATATAAGGAAGAGTATTTATAACAAAGACAAGATACTAGTATTCTTAAAATATTTAATTAAAGTCACTGTACAAATCCTTTTTCTGGTTCTGGTTTAGGGTGCACCTGGTAAATGATTGCCCTCAGCATGGTATCCATCGAGGCCAGCGGTGACGTAAACCTGGCCATCATCGCCGATGTATGAGACTACTCCCTCGACGATCATGATGTAGCCTGTGCCGTCCGGCGTGGGCACGAGCCGGCCGCGCTCCGACACCACGGTGCCCTCAGCCGTCACGTACCGCATAGCGAACTAACCGAAGTCTTCGTGAACCTCCTCCTGCTCCAGTGCTGGTAGAGTCTGACAGTGGTGAAGCCAAGACTGATGAAATGTCGATAATGCCGAAGAATGCTACCAACTGTGATATAGAAAAAGCAGGATTAGAAAATATTGAACTATCAGTTCATGAACACATGTCGTGCTTTTTAAATAGTTTACTTATTCATAATGATACTTAGAAGTATTAACTTGTAGTGTTTCGTAGGATCGATAATGATGATGTTATCGCATTACAAAGTGTTTAAATATTAGAACGTTTTGAAACAGAATTTTTTCCTAATGAGAGATAATGGCCTATAGCTGGATCGTTTGCAAAACTTGTACAAGTGCGTTTTAAATGTGTTCATTGGAATTTATAAGATAATTAGCTTACGAATTCTAATGTGGTCGCTAATTGTATCAGTAAGTACTTTTCTATAATTACTCCTTTTGATTTTCGCTAATATATAATGCGAAAATAGTATTTGTAAAGTCAGTTCAATTTAATCTTGGTCAGATAAACATGGTAAGTTTTATTTCAATAACTTGTAATTATTTTCGTGATCAGAGTAGCCTATAAATAAATGTATGTATTTGAATTTATTAATGCTCAACAAGATTCAGTTATTTTGTGACATTTGATGTTACACCTTTCAGTATTGCAGTAAATACCTACTACATTTTCATAAATTTCTTTTAAAGGAGAATTTTTTTGTGGCACACTAATATTTAAACGGAGCCAGATTATATTAACAATTTTTTTGTTCTGTGTTCTGTAAGGACTTGTAATAGCAGAGATCTTATATCAAAGTATTAACAATTAATGTTTCCTTTTCAGATTACATCGGCAGTCTTTATTGCCTTAATAGGCACTTTTCAATTTAAGGCGACAATCTCAGCAGCAATCAGCTATGAGCCCATTAAAATCACGGTTAATGAAAATTTTAACGCACAGTCTGGTCAAGTCTCCACAGAATTTCAATCTCTCGAACCTGGCGTTGTACACCAAGGCGCAAACTTTTACTTCCAGCCAAAGTTCAACTTGCCATCAAGCTCTATACTTCATCACATTGAAGCTTTGATGTCCTTGATACAGCAACATCATTCTTGCGCAAAAGATGCTACGAAAGTAGTTTTCGAAAAAGATAAACTGACGGAAATCCTTAAGCCGTTTCTGAATCTAAAAGAAGCGCTGTCGGATTCTGTTATGGAGGAAGAAAACAGTTCAGAAATCGTGAAGCCCGTACCGATTTTAATTACTGAAGAACCGACTCCAGAATTTCTAGTCATTCAAGAAGCGCCGGTGCTGCCGCCAATATCATTTAACAGTCTCTCTCCCGTTGTTGAAAAGGAAATAAAAAATGAAGAATTAGTCACACTAGAAGAATCAACAGGTGTATTAAATGAACCCACCATAATTGAGGTTGAGCCTAAACCTGCCACTATCGAACTTGAAGTAATTCCAGAAGGTCCCGTACTATCTCCATTTTCGTCAAACGATATCCGCATTGTTGAAGAAGTTAAAATTGAAGAACCGCCAACCTTAGTTGACATTGAGGCCAAACCTGTAATTACAGAACTTCTCGTCATGCCTGAAGCGCCGGTGTTACCAGCATTATCATTTAACGGTATGTCTTCTATTGTTAAACAAGAAGTGAAAAAAGAGGAATCGGTGATATTAGAAGAGTCAACAGATATATTTCCTACAGTGCCAGCAATAACTGTCGGACCAATCACAGAGCCGATTATTACATACGTGGAGTCCAGATCCAGCACATCTGGACATTTAGTCATCCCTGAAGCACCGGTATTACCATCATTATCATTTAATGGCATGCCTTCTTTTGTTGATAAAGAAGTCAAAATGGAAGAATCGATCATACTAGAGAAGTCAACAGGTGAATCACAAGAGCCAACCATAATTGAAGTTGAGCCTAAACCTGCTGCTCCTGAACTTGTACTCATTTCAGAAGCTCCAGTATTGTCTCCACTTTCAGCAAACGATATCCACATTGTCGAAGAAGTGAAAATTGAAGAACCGGTATCATTGCCAATGCTAGAGTCAATCGTTGTCGACATTGAGCAAAAATCAGTGAGTCCAGAACTTTTTGTCATCCCTGAAGCACCGATCCTACCGCCACTATCATTTAACGGCATCCCTGCCTTTATTGAAGAGGAAGTGAAAAAAGAAGAATCAGTAATACCGGAGGCGTCAACAGGTGTATTACAAGAGCCGACCATAATTGAAGTTGAGCCGAGACCTGCCACTCCTGAATTTGTAATCATTCCAGGAGTGCTACAGTCACTATCTTTTGAAGACATCCATAACTTTGAAGAAGAAATGAAAAACAAAGAATCAATAATATTGGAGGGATCAACGAGTGAATCACAGGAGCCGACCATAATTGAACCCAAACCTGCTACTCCTGAACTTGAAGTAATTCCTGAAATGCCGGTACTGCCACCACTATCATTTAATGGCATCCCTGACTTTATTGTAGAGGAAGTGAAAAAAAAAGAATCGGTTTTATTGGAAGAGTCAACAGGGTTATTTCCAGAGCCAACCATTATTGAAGTTGAACCTAAAAATACCACTCCTCAACTTCTAGTAATTCCTGAAGCTCCGGTGCTACCGCCCCTATCATTGAATGACATGTCTCAGTTCGTTGAAAAAGAAATGAAAAAAGAAGAATCGATAATACTGAAGGATTCACAAGAGCCAACCATAATTGAAATGAAGTCCAAGCCTGCCACTCCTGCACTTGTTATCATTCCAGAAGCTCCAGTATTACCTCCAGTTTCAGCAAACGATATCCGCATTGTTGAGGAAGTGGAAATTGAAAAACCAATAACATCGACAATGCCCGAGTCAATCATTGTTGACATTGAGCCTAAACCTGCGACTATCGAACTTCTTGTCATCCCTGAAGCGCCGATGCTACCGCCACTATCATTTAATGCCTTCCCTTCCGTTGTTGAAGCAGAAGTGAAAAAAGAAGAATCAGTAATACTGGAGGAGTCAACAGGTGTATTACAAGAGCCGACTATAATTGAAGTTGAGCCGAGACCCGCCACTCCTGAACTCGTAGTAATTCCAGAAGCTCCAGTATTACCTCCAATATCTGAAATAGCTGTTGTTGAAGAAATAAATTCAGATGAATCGATTCTATTGAAGGAATCCACAGGTTCAATTCCAGAAATCTCTGCAAGTCCGACTTTGGAATCTTTTGTAGAAACCGAAACTGCAGAATCCTTTGCATTGGAAAACAATATATTTCCTGTTGCTACAGACGAAATCAAAATAGAAATGCCAATACTCTTAGAAGAATCCATAGAAGTGTTTCCTCCAATTGCAGAAATCTCTTCAGAACCTACTCTTCAGGAACCCGAAATATCTAACTCCTATGTGTTGGAAGACGTTTCTCAACCAAATTCAAACCGTGTTGCAGCAGTAAAGGAAACTTTAACTCCTACAATTATTCGAAAGCCTTCAAATAATCTGGGAGTTTTCAGTTATGCCCCTTTCCTTTCTCATCTCCCTAGTCCTGCACCAAAAGCAAAAAAACGTTTGTTCCCAAAACCAGCCTCTCTAGAACGTTTCTTGCTTAAGAAGCATCCCTTTAGATTGCCAGTAACACCTTTCCCAAAACTTTTCCTGAATGATATGAAGTCTCCTATTTTGGGAAATAAAAATCAGTTCCTATATCCTACCTCCTACGCACACGATGTTGCTGAAAAACGTATTGCTCCTAACATAGCTTTTAAAAATAATGCTCGTCCTAAACGCGTAAAATATTATGTCCCTTCTAATGTTCCAAAAGGATCCAGTTATTTGTAATACTATCTGTAGAGGAAGTTTCAAAATATAAAAAGACAAATTATGATTTCAGATTTTTATTTATTTTTCATGACACCCAAACCTATCGACAGTTGTTAGATTACACTCACTCACTAGGTACGCCTACATAAAATATAAAATAATATGATTATTTTTTACCATTGCCACTCGAAGAAGGGCATTTAATTCATCAATAACAGTGAATAAAACTCTCTTTTACTCACTGAGTGAATATATGTAGTACATTTTGATATAATGATAGTAATGATAGTCAAACACTGTTTTAAGCTTTCACGGTTTACAACTAAACTTAAACTGTCACTTACGGGATATCTTCCGTGATTGTTCATTATTTTGAGCTCCCACAACCACAGCGCCGAAATATCTGGAGCTCAAAATAATGAACAATCACGGAAGATATCCCGTAAGTGACAGTATAAGTTTTATAATGATAGTCGATATTACGATTCCACATGAAGAGAACCTCGTGAAAGCTGAGAAAGAGAAACAAATAAAATATCTCGACTTGGCACACGAGGTTGTCGACAAGTGGAATGTGAATTCGGCTATCATTGTGCCGATCGTCGTGACGGCCAATGGCCTTATAGCCAAGAGCCTCGACAACCATATTTCGAGGCTCTCCTTAGGCTGTTGGATCAAGGGCCTGATTCAGAAGGCAGTACTCCTCGATACAGCTCCCATTGTGAGGAGGTTCCTGTCTCTGGAGCCCTAACCACCGGTAGCTTGGACACTGCTCCCTATACCGGCGGACCACTATTTTTTTATATTTTTAAATGTTTTTTATATTGTTTTATATTAGAATATTTAAAAATGTATTTAATATGTGTAAAAATAAATAAAGAAATAATAATAGTATTTCATTCGAGGCGGAATTCACAACCGCGCCCCAGGCAAGTTTGTTATGGAGCCGAGAACTGCAGTAACAAATGCCCACGTTTATCAAACGACGTTTTTCAATACACTTTCGAAGAAATAAAATAATAATAAAAGTATTTTTATCATGAATTATTAGGAAACTATGATTTTAATTTTTTTTTTTCGCTTACTCGACTCTTCGACTTTTTTTTTCACGAGTTGTGTTGGCCCAGAAGGTGATGGCGGGATGAGCTGGACTCTTTCGCAAAGGATTGGCCTACAATCGCACTAGACCGTGAAATGTGGAAAGAGGGAAAGGGGGCCTTTGCCCTGCAGTGGGACAATATAGGTTATAATATAATAATAATAACGAGTTGTGTACTCTTTACCGTTTTTATTAATATCAAAATGTACTATATCCGAAGCAGATACTTTTTTAAAGAGTTTTTGTTGGTGATGAAATCTAATAGAAATATTTACCCTTATCATAACGATGCATATACTCATATTTTGCTCAGCTAGTCTTCTTGCTATACAAGATCGGGATCCAAAACCCAATGGTAAATTGAGAAAAGAATGAATGTTTTCATGAATTACTTTTATGTCAACAGATTTATCTTGAGCCTTGACATTGTCTTCTTTAGATTTTTCCGCAGATTCCGTCAGATTTGTCAGGTTCTTCGATGGCTATTTCTGGGATTGGGACTGGGTGTCCACAATGAATTGTTCCACGCTGTCGTCCTCCTCGGGCTTGAGTTCAGCGGGAAGTGCAAATGCCGGAAAGCGGGTGTGCAGCTGTACCAGCGTGGGCAAAGCCATGGCCGCGAAAAGAAAAAGTACTCATCAGACATCTGTAAATAAATATATTTAGTAATTATTATGGCAGAAAACCTATAAATCGGTCCTAACCAAATGGTTCTCTTAAGATTTCTTATAACTTACCTCTTCTCGTTGATTCCACGATATTACTCTGTAGGACTTATACATTCATTTTATACCCAGATGGGCATTCTATTTAATAATGACACAATTAAAAATACATTAAAAACATATCAGAAAGAAAAATAAATCATTATTAGTGTAATCAATATTAAATTATCTTTGCTTCTAAATATAAAAATTGTAATAGAAATTTCCACAATATGATAATGACTACTAAAGACAACTCCATTTGGCTAAAAGAATCAAAACAACCACTAAATCTTCCCTTCATAAAGTATCCCTTTGATCTAATCTATCTTGACTTATAACCTTGGCAAGATGGATGTTATTCCGATTTGAATAGGTATGTTTCAGTGGCGAAGGTTCCATACAACTCGATTCCTCGGCTTCCCTTTCAAAAGTGGCACCGTCAGTATTCTATAGACAAATAATATAATAACATTAAAGATATGTACTCCGGCTTACCTCTTACAAAAATTTACCCTTCGCTACTGGTAGGTTTAGATGTACCTACAAACCTTACCCATAACCTTACAATACCTATAGCCTTCAAATCTAATTTACCAATCCGTTTACTAAGCATTGGTCATTTCGCTAATAGAGAAAGACAAGAAAGAATGATGATTCATAGACGTTTTCCACGAGACGTATGGCCGAACAGAAATTAATTCCGGCTAATTCCGGTTTAAATGGCATTACTTGGACCACATAACTAGGGCTAAAAACCATAACTGGAGTTAGGGCAGAGGCCTTAGCTTCTGGCGTTTAATCCGATACTGAACCTTTGAATCTTCCTGCTGCCATCACTAACTTCGCATGGTCTACTGTTCTCAGTTGGAACGTGTCTATCGTCTTCTACACTAATATTACAAAAAGGTAAAGTCTGAGATGATACCAAAAAGAGTTCAAGGACATATGAACGTTGTATATTATGCTGTCCGTGACATAAATAATTTAAATTTAGGTTAGGGCAACCCAATAAGAGGGCCATGCCATGACAAGATAAACTTACAAATCCAAGATTAACCCAAGAAATGTTCTTGACCAGCAAAACATAAACATTTTGATTGAAACTGTTACACAGACTTGGTTTTATAGCGTGCTCTATGCCAATTTATAGCTTGGTTGTATTACTATCAGAGAACATATACAACATTAGTTTTAGTAAGAGTATATGCGAAACTTGAAAAACGTGTCTAGTATTTTTATGTAAAGAATCTATGTACAAAATTTTAAAACTATCAAAAAAAATTCACAAAGTTATAAGCTTGTTCTGTTACCTGATTGTCCGCACAAAAACGTGGCCACCACGCAACGCTTCCGCGCGCGCGTGCCCCCAGCGTCGTAATAATTTGGCAGTAGGTACCTAAATTATTGCGGTAGGTACTTAATGTCGCTCGGTGTCCAACTTATAAGTTTTTTTTTAAATATTTTTGGGACAAATTATAAAAAAAAATTAAAGTTTTTTAAAATTATTGGAATCGATTAAGTTACTTATTCTGAACAAACTATATTCAGGTTTCGCATATACTAAAAATAATGCTGTATAAGGGCCCATTGAAATAGACGGACACATTTTAACACAGCATTCAGTACGTCTGACCAAAGATATCCAAGCAAATAAAACACTGATTGAATTGATTTTATTCAGACCTAAAATCATTGGTAACCAACATTTTTAGTGTATTTTCGTAAGCTGTTTTTTTTGTTGTAAGTCTCTAATTAATGCGTTTTTCTATTTTTTTTTTAGCAATGTCCTTATTTTGGTGGTCTGAATGATTTCTAAAAGTTTGTCCATCTATTTTAATGGGACCTTACGACTTTTATGATATGATTCTTTACAATTAACTTTAAAACGTTCTAAAGCCTACGGTTGGTGGAAGATATAGGTATATTTTTTCTGCTTCGGGTTTGTAGACCTCAGGAGCAACTGGTAAATGATTGCCCTCAACACGGTATCCATCGAGACCGGCAGTGTACTTGGTAACGTAAACCTGGTCATCGTCGCCGATGTATGAGATCTCTCTCCAGTCCCGGATCTAGGTCGGGGCAAACCGGGGCACGCGCTCCTGGCGGCAGTTTCAGGGGGCGCCAAAATCATAATATACATAGTATAAAAGGCGCCACACATGACCACACCACAAGTGAACTCGAGATGCCGATTTAAGATTTGCGTGTCAACAATTGACGTATTTTTACTGAAATTGACGTCTTTTAACTATTAAAATAAGAATTTCGAACATTTTATTTGAACCAATTTCATTAATACATAGATCTACTAATATATCTATTCTATTTTCTCCGGGTATAAAATCAAAATCAAAATCATAGCATTTATTTCAAATAGGCCAGTTACAGGCACTTTTGAACTGTCGAAACAAAGACAACAATAGCTACAGTCCCAGTCACAAGGCATAAAAACTGTGACAGTACTGTAGTTGCCCATTCCCTAACGTAGATCTCTATGGAGAAGAACGGGCAAGAAACTCCATGGACACTCTTTTAAGTTAGAATACTTTTACAAACTCTTGGTTACATCATTCATGTTGAGATGGTACATTATGTGAGGACGATGTAGCAAGATGTGAACGTTAAAAGTGTCCATAGTAAATTATTCAAAAAATAAAATAATCAATTCAAATAAGCCGTGGCAACCAAGAAGTATATATTTTCATGTCACACAAATGAAAAAGTTATTAGGTATAATAAAGAGTACAAAATAAGGGTTCTTATTGTCCCATTCACGAAAAATGCCAACCATTATATATTTTTGAGGTTTTTTAAGTAATTTATCCCAAACGCTGGAAAGAGGCACCACTATGAAGTTTCTGCCCCGGTTCGAATAAATCGTAGACGGTGCGCTCAGCCGTCACGTACCGCAGAGCGAAGAGACCGAAATCGTCGCCAGCCTCCTCCTGCTCCAGTGCTGGTAGAGTCCGATATGGGTGTTCTTTCAGCGGTAAATTCAATAGCTTTGATGTCCTTGATACAGCAACATCATTATTGCTTAAAAGATGCTACGAAACTAGATTTCGAGAAAGACAAACTGATGGAAATCTTTATGCCAGTTCTGCATCCAAAAGAAGCGCTTTCGGATACTGTTATGGAGGAAGAAAACAATTCAGAAATTGTATAGCCTATACCTATTATAATTACTGAGGAACCTAAACCAGCCATTCCAGAACTTGAAGTTATTCCAGAAGCACCGGTGCTGCCGCCACTATCATCTAACGGCATCAGAAAACTAGAAGTGTCAAACCTGCCACTCCTGAACTTGTAATCATTCCAGAAGCTCCAGTATTACCTCCACTTTCAGCAAACAATATCCACATTGTCGAGGAAGTTAAAGTTGAAGAACCGATTACATTGACAATACCATGATTGTTGATGTTGAGCTCAAACCTGTGACTCCCAATCTTCTCGTCATCCCTGAGGCGCCAGTGTTACCAGCATCATGTTTCGACGGTATGCCTTCGAAGTGAAAAAGAGGAATCGGGATATTGGAAGAGTCCACAGATATATTTCCCACAAAACCAGCAATAACTGTTGAACACATAATTTAAAAAAAAGAATTCCCAATACTATTACAAGAATCTATAGAGGTGTTTCTTCTAATTCCAGGTATCTCTTCTGGACCCACTCTCTGAGAAACCAATATAACTAACTCCTATATTTTGGAAGAAGTTTTTCAACTAAATTCAGCACAACATTTAAGGAAACTTTGCCTCCAATAATTATTCGAAAGCCTTCAAATAATCTGGGAGTATTCAGTTATTCCCCTTTCTCATCTCTCTATTCAGGCACCCAAGACTAAAAACCGTATGTTCCCAAAACCAGCCTCTCTAAAACGTTTCTTACTTAAGAAGCATCCAATCAGCTAACCTGTAACGCCGTTCCCAAAACTTTCCCTGAATACTATAACTCTCCTATATTGGGAAATAAAATTCAGTTCTTATATCCTACCTCCTACGCACACGATGTTGTTGAAAAACGTAGTGCTCCAAACATGGCAAAAGAATGCTCCTGAACGCGGAGCGCGTAATTTATATCCGTTCTAACGTTCCAAAAGGACCCAGTTAATTGTAATACTATTTGTAGCGGAAGTTTCAAAATATAAAAAGACAAATGATGATTAAGATTTTTATTTATTTTTCATGACACCCAAACCGTTGTTAGATTACACTCACCCACTACGCCTACATAAAATATAAAATAATATAGTTATTTTACCGCATCATAACAATTTTTTACTCATTTCTTGAAGTAAAGGACAAAGACACTGGTTTATCTGGTTTATTTATAAGAAGAGTACGAATTCCAAGTTCTCCACCCATCCATTTTATGTTAAATTCACGAATCAGCTGAAACCCAAAAGATAATTTATTAACCGAAGTCGATTTACAGAGTTGCATATTAAAACGAATAAATATATTTACCCTCATCAGTATGATGCATATATTTTGTTCAGCCAATCTTCTTGCTATACAAGATCGAGGCCCAAAACCGAATGGTAAACTAAGAAAAGGATGAATGTTTTCATAAGTTTCAGAGCCCCTTAACCAGCGTTCGGGTTTGAATTTTAACGGATCTTTCACATACTGTGGCAGTCGACACGCTAGCATATTTTGAGTAACTATAACAGTCTGAAACAAAGACACAATTATTTGATTTATCACTTAATAACATTAATAATTTGCGTTCGAAATCATTTCGATACGAGTACTTACTCCTTCCGGAATTAGGAAATCTCTCAAAACGAACTCCTTTTGAGTTAAACGGCCCACTCCGATCGAAACAGGATTTAGTCTTAGACTTTCTTTGACACAACTTTTTACATAAACAGCTTTTGATATGATATCGGCAGTTATTTTAGCATCCTTCGTAGGAAGAAGTGTAAAAATCTCATTGAACATTTTCTGTTGAACTTCAGGATTTCGACTGAGGTGGTATAAAGCAAAACTTGTCGAATATGCGGTCTAAAATCAAACAAATAATAATAATCATCGTTACTCAGTATCTCTCAAAGATCGTTAATGATTTGATACATATTTACCGTGTCTATAGCAGCCATCAGTATATCAACCATCATTCCTAGAACGTCCTTTAAATCCAGATTCGGTTGTTTCAGAAAAAATCCCAATAATGAGTTGTCGTTAACGTCAGCGTGTTCGAAAAAATGAGCTCTATCCATTAAGATTTCAGTGGATACTCTATAAGAAAACATGGATTATAGTGAGGTTCAAATCAGGTGCATAAAAAATATTAAGGTCATCGGCGTGGCATACTTTTCTAAATATTCCTGTGAATCGGCAAGTTTCTTATAAAGAGGAGTTTTGAACAGTTTCCAAAGAAATCCTTGATCTAGTTTCATTATTCCACTATTAGATCCAAAAGCTGCTTCAATAGTCTTACTACTCCTTGAATTGGGGTCTTGTTCTTGAGGAGAAAAACTTTGAAAACGTTCATTGAACGCCACAGTTCCTATAACTGAAACAAACAACGAAGACTGTTATAGAATGTTTTAAACTTATAGTTTGTCTAGTTTCATTCCCAGCATTACCTTCTAAATTCAGTCTATTCAAATACGGCAAAAAGTCTTCATTATGCGAAACGTTCTTCTCTTTAATCCAATGTACAAACTCCGTTATGACGTTATCTGTTCTTTCGACATGACTTTTTACACTCTGAGGACTTGTAAAATTCTTTTGGAATGTGCTTCTGAGTCTCCACCATTCCGGACCGTTCCTGTAACGTATAAAATATAGAAGCGTGATTTTGGCCTTAATTCAAAACGATCGATGAGAAATATGGATTGACGAATAAGAGACGACAAACGTTAGCTCTAATCATTCTAACATTAGCAGACTATACGGTGTGTCATAACGACTTATTGAATTTGTATCGACAAAATTAAATGATTATTATAAGACATCTTCATTAGAACACACGACAAAGTAAACTTACGGCATTACCACTAGCTATAGCCAGTGAATTCTTCTATGTGAACTTCGGATTCTCCCATTCATACCCCAACACCAATTTCACTCTATTAGTTGTTGTTTAAAAATATGAAAGAGGTCCACTAATACATGGTATTTGTCCTAAAAATTCCCAAACGATATAGATCTCTACAGGATGTTTTGATAAACGTGGGCAATACTTTAAGGGACTAAAGTACTCATAAATATGAGCAACTCTTACTAGTGGGCTAACTATGAAATATGATTTAAAAAAATCTGCTGTTGCCTACATTTTTTCAAGTTATGCGATCAATTATGTATGGATCAGCTGATTTTTTTTCGCGATTTCATGGTCGGTCCCATAGTAAAAGTTGCTTATTTTCATGAGTACTACACGCCCCTAAAGTATTGCCCACGTTTAAAAAAACACCCAGTATATCGTTTGGGAAGGTAGGATATCGATGCCCAAACGCCTACCATTAATTGACCACATGAATCTAGATCGGAGCAACAAAGCGTTTCGTCAGTTATTAAAAAAAAAAATGCTGTTTCCTACAAAATTTCAACACCTTCACGATGTAAATGTACGGAAAAGTTTTTTGTTTTTTTAAGAACCGACGAAAAATTTGTTCAATCAACTCAGCCTATCGTTGTCCACTAACGGACATAGACCAAGCTGCGCCGCAATACACCCTTTTCCTCATCCCGCATTCAGTCTGACCATCACCATCATTATCTTGCACTTATCCCAGTTTAGGCGAAGCATGGCTTCTTAAATACTTCTATTACTCGTCATCTCAGCATGATAGGGCTGGAAAGGAGGTGATCTTCCTTGCCATATCATAAGCCATATCATCCTTCACACAGTCCATCCATCGTTTCTTTGGTCTTCCTCTACAACCCAACCACCTTTTTCAAGTCGTCGATTAACGGACTCCACTCTAGGAGTCGTTGGCACATCTTTACTATAACTAACCCGTTGGTCTAGTGGTCGCAAGCGTGACTGCTTAGCATGAGGTCCTGGGTTCGATTCCTAGGTCGAGCAAAGTGTTAACAGTAGTAGCCATGGAGTCTGGTTGATGGCAATAGGCTCACCCCCTATTACATGGGACTGACATCTCTGCCTAACCCTTCGGGGATTACAGACGTGATGTTATGTAATAAAAATACTTTACGTAGAAAGTAATCCGCCAGTGTTATACACATGTGGTTTGTTCAGCCGGTAGTGGTACATGGCGACATGGCTTCTCCTCGCTGGGTATCGATGGTCTTGCCGAAACACCACCTCTATGTCCTCAGGGTCGTATACGTGGAGCAGCCTGACTCCGGGGGATTCGCGGACCAAGCTGCCGTAACGTTGCCAGTTAAGCCAAGAGTTTTTGTCTAGTGCTTCTGTATTGTATTCACCTGAAAGATTGTTAGAATTAGGAAGACGAAGTCCTTTCCGGAAGGTAAAAGAAGATAATTGTAAGAGAAGTCTCTCATATTTTTACACCCTCACGGTATATTACATGTACAAATGTTACCTATACAAATAAGTAATAGATACCTAATAGCTAGTACGTGGGGCTAATGCACTAGGCGACACCTGAATAAATGCCTAAATAACGGTCTGGTTGATTTTCAACGGTCAGCTCAGCGATGAGAGTTGAAATTCCGACAATCGAATAATATTTAGACATTCATTTTTGGGTCGCCTAATGTTGGTGAAAACAGAGATACCTATCTGGTACACTACACAATAAGAGCAGATAGAATAAACAGATTCTTCGTGTAAATAATTAACTTAAACTACTTACCAATATAAGGCGCGTATTTATACAAGGTCCCAACAACTGGATAACACTTAGGTCCCGGGATCTCTTCGAACTTCCTCACCGGACCTCTATCATTGTGCATCTCTTTATTCTCCCCACTGCACGTTACATTTGATACAAATCTCCCTCTTTTCCCATTACAGGCAAACTTTTTAGATAGCTTCAACATGATTCTACAATATGCTTATATCGTGAGATTGAACCAGAGCGCAAGGCGTCACTGAGCGAAATCATCGAATTACAAAAAGACCCCGTCGTCACAAAATTATGCACATAACATAAACAAAAGAACTCCATGCGACTCGGCTCATGTTTTCTACCTGGAACAATATGTAAATAATTAGGTACCTACCTGCCGTACCTGACTGCATAATATACAATAATGCGGCGTATCCCGTGAGGAGATGGGACAATCATCACCAAAGTCGATAAACATACTATCACTTTTTTTAATAACCTTTTAAGGAAGCAAAATATTAAGAAAACAATAGGGTAGATGACCAAAAAAATCTAATTAGTCCGTCAGATGGGTTTCCAAAAAATATTGGAGTCGTATTTTTTCTTTTCTCACGTTAACAAAAAATGAAGACGATTCAGTGCGTCGAAAACTCGTGTGACGTCACATTTCAGTACACTTTTTACCGGAAAGTGACGTCACAAGCTAACAACTCTTGATCTTTGATGCGTTTTATCTGCGTCAATTTTTATTGATTTGATAAAACAAAAAATGCTAATCCAATATTTTTCGATAGGTAGTCTAACTGACGGACTAAATAGAATCATAGTTTTTTTTACTTAGAAACCATCCCTATTGTGCGGAAAAAAAATATTTTAATACTTGCAAACCTACCTCCGACATAATGTGTAATTTTGAGTATACATACGTAAGTTACAGTGTTCTTCTTCTGTAGCTGACTGTACTTTGTGGCCCTGTGTCTTATGGCTCTAAATGTCGTGATCGTGGGTTTCAACAAACGACCATGTTTGAAGCATGCACTTATCTACCTTTACCTATATTTTTTTTTTCATCTGATCATGGTGAAAAACGTTGTGACGAAGCAGGAGAGTCTTAAAAAAAAACAAAAATATTAGACTTACACTGACTTGTCCAGTGCGAGTCACTGACTGAATCTGAAAAGAAAAACAGTGACCCGCATAACGCTATCACTCGGTGTAAGTTGCTGTAATGTAGTAAATAAATTGAGCAGGATTAGTCAATTTGCTCGCTAATTAGTTTCGTTTAGTGCAGCGACGAAATTAGGCATAATGTTCTAATGCATCTTGCCTACGACCAAAAAAAATTGAAATGACAGAATCTATGACTCCTGTCATTCTTTTGTGTTTTGGTTTATAGGTTATGTTCAAATTCAAAACTAATGTAAATTATTATTTTTACTTAGGACTTTAAGGTGTGGGTGACTTTGTTGGGTACAAAAGGTACATAATATTCCCTAAAATGCTGTATTACTTAGTGGTGAACATGTAAACAATGTGTAATAACATAAGGGTGTTTGTTTATTTTTAGGTACAAATTATATAAAATAACCTAGTCAGCTAGTGAATAGTTATAACAAGGAAGTATTATTTAAAAAAATACCTAATAGGTATCTATTTTAGAAAACAAACTCAGACAGTATGATGAATATCTTAAAGCGATTAGTCCGTTCACAATTTGCTAATAAAGTGGGAAAACAGTATTTTTTTAAACCAAGGGACTACAGCAACGGACGACACCCTAATGTTAATATATTGGGTATTGAAACGTCGTGCGATGATACTGGCTGTGCTATCCTTAATTCAAATGGCAAACTATTGTCAGAAGTTTGTCACTCCCAAAATCTAATTCATTTAAGAAATGGAGGAATCATACCAGATATAGCACAAGACCTTCATCGAGCATACATTGAACCCACAGTAGCCAAAACATTACAAGAAGCCAAATTATCCATGGAAGATATTTCAGCTATTGCTGTCACACTGAAGCCAGGACTACCACTCAGTCTAGCTATAGGTATGAAGTATGCTAAACATTTGGGACGTCGTTATAATAAACCAATAATCCCTATACACCACATGCAAGCGCATGCACTAGTGGCAAGAATGCACCATGATATAAGATTTCCATTTCTAGTTCTATTAATATCTGGAGGACATTGTTTACTAGCTATTGTTCAAGATGTTGATCACTTTCAATTGCTAGGAGAAAGTATGGATTGCGCTCCTGGAGAAATTTTTGATAAAGTGGCTAGAAGAATGAAGTTAAGAAATGTTCCTGAATATTCCCAGATTTGTGGAGGCCAAGCTGTGGAAGCAGCAGCATCGAAAGCAACAAATCCTCACATGTTTAAACTACCTTTACCATTGTCTGAATACAAAGATTGTAACTTCAGTTTCAATGGCCTTAAAACCTCAGTTATGTTCCATTTACACAAAAAGGAAGTACAACACAAAACTGTAGCTCATGAATTGATACCAGAACTTAATGATTTGTGTGCTGCTATGCTGATGGCATCTACCAGACACCTTGTTCATAGAACACAGAGAGCTATGGAATTTTGTAAGGAAAATAATCTTATACCAGAAGGTAGACAACAGCTAGTTGTGTCTGGTGGAGTGGCCTGCAACAATTATATCTTTAGTGCTTTACAAATGTTGTGCAATGAAACTAGTTATAATATTTACAGACCTTATCCTAAATTATGTACAGATAATGGAGTTATGATAGCTTGGAATGGCTTGGAGAAGTGGAGAAAAGATCTAGATATAACACCAGTAACTGATTTTAGTACTTTAGATTTAGAAGCATCTAGTCCTTTAGGAGAAAGTTTAATTAATCAAGTTAGAGCAGCTAAGATATCTACGAAATTGATGAAAATAAAAACAAGCATTTAATTGTACTTAAACTGTTTTTATTCAACAGGTTTAATAAAGACCTATTATTTTAGTTGGACCAAACTAAAATAATAGCTCTATATTAACTATGAAATTGCCATTTTTTTCTAAAATTTTGTTCTTTCTGTAACTTTGACGTATAGATATTTTTTCCTAATTCCATTTTTATTGGTATAATTGTTAAATTACGTACATTTTAGAGTTTAAAAACCCTACTAGTAGTTCCATATTACCTCATAGGATAGTGTGTCAAAACACCTGCTTCAATGTGCCGTCGTTTTCACAACTTCAAGTAGGTATATTTTTGTCATAAACTGTGTTTTGAGAATTTAAGATACGCAGTGCAGCGCAGGTTTTTTCACTCTAACTATAGTGTGCAATTGCATCATAATCCGTTCAGACGTTTACAAAAAAAATAATGTCACTTTTCACGAATTCGTCAATACAAATCGGCAATTTCATACTTTAATTAACCCCTAATATCTACCTATATTTTTTGTTTAAAAGCCCCTTACAGACTTTGAAACAAGTCAAAAATGTTAACAAATTATTTCAAACTTTAGGGAGTTAGGTGCTTGATCTCTTTTGTTCAGATTGATGACAAGGTTTTGGACACAAAAAGGTTCAAAACCTTTTTGGGTAGTAAATTGCAGTTTTATCTTTTGAAATTTTAATTAAAAAAACAACAAATATATAATGTACAGACGCCAGCACATACAATCTGCCAGATTTCTTTAATACATTTTCAATTTTATCGCCAAAGTACTAGGTTCAGGGTTGATTGGGAAAATTTGACAAGTTTCGGGTAGCATGATGTGCTGGCGTCTGTACCGTCTAAAAGTGCCTTTCCATGCTTGCCAAGGCTTGACCAGCGTCCACAAGCAGAAGCGTGTAAAGAGGGTGTTTGGCTTGGCTTGCGTGAGCTTGTGGATGCTTGTATCCGATCCGGTCTAGTGTCGGTTTTTGGCACAGATCAAAGTGCGCTTGCGGCAAGCGCTTGCGACGCGTTCACACGTTGGCGCGCGCTTACTAGCCGCTGTGATCTCGCGACGAACGCACGTCTAGTTCTGAACGAAGAGAGTTTATCGTTTTTGGAATATTACCAGACCGAAACGTGTATCTGGAACTCCAAAGACGTTAACCATAAAGATAAAAAGAAAGTTGCAGATGCTTGGTGTCGTCTTGCCCAGTTAATGGGAAAGCCAGTAAAGGAATTAAAATCCAAAAAAGAAATATTGATGACAAGTTTAGATAAAAAAATAAAATAAAAGTAGGTTAAACCAAACGTAATAGCCGATACAAGTTCGGTGTCCGCTATGCTTGGATGTACGTAGCACACTGACGCATTCACAAGCGTGTAAACGACTTCCAAATGCCAAGCGAAATTTGTGGACGCTTGTGCCTTGTGGATGCTTATCAAGCCTTGGCAAGCATGGAAACGCACCATAACAGATTGATCATCTAAGGTTCCCATTGCAGCAATGTTAGATCTCGTAACGCCTACATCTTAGTCGATTATCAATTTAATACAAGTAAAAAAAGTGTTTTTCTAGATACAAAAAACAATTTAAAACCACCACCATTTTTTTTTTTTCACCACGGCTTGATTGCCGTCCATTATAGGTTATTCTATTCGGTTTAGTGGCGCTCTACCATTATTTTTTAAATATTTAGGAGCATTCGGAGTTATAGTCGATATCATTGTGACAGACATCTCTACAGCTGTCACAATTCGCAATGTCACAATTCACATCACATGCCATTTTTGATGTTCGCTTCGGCTGTCATTGCTTGCAATAGTTGCAATCTGTGTTTGCATTTTGCAATCACCATTGGGGTGCAGTACAAGTCTATAATGAATAAAATTATAGTATAAATAACTTCGCAAACCATATCAGTTGCCAAATAATGTGCACCGACGTAACATTATTACCGCTGTACTAGTAATAGTATAGACTGCATCTTGTTTTGATTCACAGTCCTTTACTAACAAAATGGATATTTTGGAGAAGATTTACCGGAACGTCCGTCAGCAAATTGCTAATTTGTCTGGATCAGTACCAAAAACTGTTGATCTTCTAAATAAATCAGTCGGGAAAGTGAAGTTGCCACCTTTTACTAAAGACAATGTACTGTACTATTATTTACCATTACAAGGTCTGGTTAGTTACACAACTTTGTCCGTAAGTGTTATGAATCCTCATCTAATGGTCAGGTATGTAAATATTGACTGTTGTTTTGATACTCTTAACTAGCTATTTTGTATTTAACATATTTTTATTTGAGATTACTATTCTTTTCAGATTGTTCCCACAAAGAGATGTTACAGACGTTTTATTTTTAAGTGCGGGTGGTGGTGCTGGACTATGGCTCTGGGCAAGACCACACATGGCAGCTGCAGCTCCAGCTAGGCGCTTTTCATGGGCATTTCTTGGAGGTTGCTTGTGGCCACTGGGATCAATTTTCTTATGGGCCATCTTAAGAAGTTCAGTTGGCCAAAGACCAGTAATAGGCACAGTATTAGGAGTTACTACTGGAGCAATGCTCACTAATATTGCTTTAGATTATTTCCATTATGTAGAACTTATGTTCTGTGGTGAAGTAACATTACCTGATGAGACGTACAGCCCTAACAGTGATGATGAAAAGTATGATATTGATATATAAAAATATTTATTGTTTCAACTATTACTTTACTGATTGTAAAATTGGTTTAAGGAAAATCTCAGGGGAGGTTTTACTTTTATGGGTTTGAGACAAGGCCATTTTTCAAGCCAGTGCAGCAGGTTACAACTTATCTCTGGCTATCTCAGTGACTTGATTCACAAACTGGCCCAGTGTCCCGAGCACATTATGCATATTTGGTAGTGGTTAAGTCTTATACTATGTTATGTTTATGCACCTTCTAGCATGTTGATATTGTATTATCTTTCAAAGTCTGTCTAGTCTTTCACTAAGAGCTTCGAATAAAATATTTAACTATTCTTCTTTTCTTTTTAATACTTCCCCATTTTATCCTAGTCAATCAGAAACTGAGACTGCCTCGTTGGTCGCAAACATGACTGCTGAGCATGAGTTCCTGGGTTTGATTCCCAGGACGGGCTTGGAGTTATTGGGTTTTTCCATCAGGATATTTCTCAGTAGCAGCCACAGAGTCTGGATTTGTGCCTGGTTGATAAGATAATTGATTTGCCTAAAACTTTTATACAGAGGTGTTATTATAGCATATAAATGAGATTATATTTTATTTATTTATTTATATTTTATTTTGTGTTATGCTAAAAATTAAAGCATGCAAATTTATATGAATAAACTTTGAATTGATAAACATTAATGTTTTTTTTTTATTTGATATATGTTCAAAAAAATCCTTAATACTTTTCATTCAGCCATTTATATAGTTTAATTTTGAATAACCTGCAATTTAATATTTTTAATACATTAGCTAATTTACTATAAACACGCACACACATAGCCAGACAGCTTTTATTATATTTTGCTAATCTAGGGAGGTCATCTAGTAAAAGTCTGAATTGATCACGGCGACTTCGAGAACTTATTTCCTTTGCTGTTTTGAACAATCCTTTATATTTCCTAACAAACATACATGCTTCATACAAATATAATGAAGATAAGGGTAGCAAACCAAGTTTTTTAAATATTGGTTGACATGGTTCATCAGATGGAATCCCATAAATGGCTCGTAAACATATTCTTGGGCGACAAATGCTCTGTTGTGGTCAGTACTGTTTCTCCACATAATTAGTCCATACCGTAACGAGGACTCAACATAAGCACGATATGACATCACACCCGTTTTTATATTAGTTACCTTTTTAATCTGAGGGCGTATAGGTACTTTATGCATACATTTATCGACCTGAGCTTTCCAGTCTAGATGCTAGATGGCAATAGGCTCGCCCCCTATTACATGGGACTTAAACATAACTGGCGAAATGTGGGTGACTATTAGGTACGCGGCTGCCTAACCATTCGGGGATTACAGGCGAGATGTTATGTTATGTCAATCAAAGAACGTCTGAATATTTTACAACAATACTTGTGAGTGAGGTGCTTGTAAGCATAACCAATTAACCATGAAATAAACAGTGGAGTCACTAATACCTACTGAATACTCATACAGTAGGTACCAAGAGCGTTGCGCGCAGAGCACGGAATCGCTGCACAGGCAGAGCCCTCCGCGTCTTTGCCGGGCTGATGGTCCGTTTCCACTATTTCAAGCAGAAAAATCCTCCCACACTTGGATGTCACTGAATAAAAGACTGTATCAGTATTGCCTTTAAATATAAAATTAGGCGCTCGCGCATCCTTGAGCACGCGCGAGGAGACACTGCGTCAAATTATCGCATTTCCGCTTGGCGAAAACGGACCATACGTCAAGAAGACAAGTATGCTTCGGGAGGTACCCGTTACATTACTTTACTCTATGGGGTGGTGGGTTGTCGGCTGCAAGAGGACCTATCCCACCGACCACAGTATCGCCGATCGAGTACTCGCTTCCTCGGCGGCAGATCAGGTGCCTCACAAAGCCTGGTAGATACTGCTCATCAAGACATTTTAAGCCTTCTAGAATCTAAATATTTATAGAATTATGACTGATACAATGGTAAAATAAAACAATGGTAATTAAAGTTTTTTCATACAATTTTATTGCAAGTTTACAATATGGAAATTATGATGTTACATGGTTAATTGTTCTGTGGGGGCTTTGACCACTCCACATTGAGGATCAAGTGATCATAACCGTGCCCGTTTAATGTCTGGATAGCTTTAGCAGCATCAGCACGGAACTTGAAGTGAACATACGCAAATCCTTTGCAGTGACCAGTGCTCTGAAACAATAAAAAAAGAAATTTAAAATAACAGTCAGTGGATAAGGGTGTAGCTTATCCTTAGAAAACCTGTATGCTTAGGGATGCCAAGGCATGCGACGGTAAGCTGAGGGACGAGGACGAGGGACTTATGCTGCACGCAAAATCCTAAGAGCCATAACATAAAAAAACCGAAATAGTTAGGTGACATACCTTCTCCTTAGCGAGATACAGCTTCTGTACAGGTCCGAAGCCCTTAACAAGGTCGTCAAGATCAGCTTCGACCGCGAAGTTACTAAGGTTGGAGATACGGATGGCTGCGACATCATCGCGACGAGCACCTGGGGGCTCACGGCCGGTACCGCGGCCCGCGCCTCCTTCACGCAAGTATGGCGCCACGTATTTGTTGGTGGGTGTGGCTTTCGAATCTGTGAATAAACAGTATCATATAATTTTATGCAGTGTTAAAAAAAAAATACTATGAATTTCAAAAATGACAATATTCCTAATGATTTTGGATAACAAAGGAACATACAGCATTTGCTGAGTTTAGTGGTCACTGCCACATTCACTCATGTAGTACCAAAGGCATAGCAGATGTGTTGTCATTTCTGAGACAATTCATTTTTGTTTGGTTTATATGACCATGTATTGTAACATAATTACTACAAAAAACTGCTCTGATCATTAATTCTATGTTTATATGCTATTCTTACCAATGCCTGCTGCCTTGACAGCTTCATTAGCTTTAGTTTGAGCCATTTGCGTGTGCTTGAAAGGACAACTCAGGGTCCAATGGTCTCCCTGGCAAGTTCTGCACTTGAAGATCACACTGCTGCTTTGAGGCTGAAATATTGTAGGAACATTAGTCAGTTAATGCACATTATGTACTAGATACACATGTTTATGGTATACTAGCTTATGCCAGCAGCTTCACCCACGCTTCTTCCAGGATTAAAATTATTCTATGTATTAATCAGTTTTTGCATGAAAGAGTAACAAACATCCATACATCCTCACAAACTTTTGCATTTATAATATTAGGGGGAAGAGATTTTTGGCTAATCATGCTTCACCACAGAATAATTAATCCAGTCCAGTAGTAATAAGTTTCTTTTACTATTTTGCTTTGCTTGGTGGGGTCCATTATTATCTCATTACATTTTCACCTTAGTACAAATTGTAAAATGCCAAAAATGATTGAATATTGAATTAAGTTACGAAAATATGATCTTTGCCTGAACCAAAGTTGCTAAATAGATGTTGTAAGTTTTTCCACTGTGTATAGATACCTTGAGACCATCCAGTTCACTATCATCAGGACGCTGGCTTTCCTCTTTGCTGGTAATGAATTGCATGTAGACATCTTCAGCAACATTAGTTGTTGCAGGATTTGGACCAGGTTTGTCATTGGCAGAGTCTCCAAATTTGCTCCAAGTTTTACGCTTGGCAATGTCCTAGAATGATTACACATTGTTAGAAAAGTTAAGTCAATGTTATTATAAAAAGGTACATAAATGAATGTCAAACAGTAAACATCTGCCTTTACACTCATAACAATATGTATCTAAGGACTACAATAAGACATAGATGTCTGCCGATATAATCCACATTATCTGGGTCATAAAATACTCAGATATATGTGATATATTACTTGGTTGTCTTTTGACAACTTATGATCCTATAGTGCCAGCGTTTTGTATGCTACTTGAAATGATAAAACAATAAGTTTTTTAGGACTTTTCATAACTTTGGGCTTTCAATTACAATTATTGGAGAAAAGAAATGTTATGATGTCAATGTTTACTAAACACTGATAAATCATTACCTTTGATACTACACGCTTTTCAATTTTGTAAGTACGGACAATCTTGACTTTCTTGTTGTCATTGTCATATTTATATTCAGTTACAATCTTTAACCCATTTTCAACTACTTCAGATGGTGGTGGTAGTGCTCCCTGGTCGATCTCAACCTCATCAGCCCATGAGGACTGGATTTCGTCAGCTACAGGCATCTGTAAATGTTTATTATATTATTGATAACAACTGTTTACATTGATGAGACACAGGCAGACCCTTCTCTGCGAGAGGAACCGCATACTCAAAGACAATAATTGAAAGATGAAACGATTTACAACAACAAAAACAAGCAATAATAAAATACAGTAACATAGTAAATACTAGCAGTATTTTTTTTGTATTAAGTATTTAAGCAGTAATGTCATTGGTAAATATCAAAATGTATTTATTGCTGAAAATTTGAAAAAATGTGTTTCTCATGCATTTTCCATGAATAATTTATGATTGGTATGAGACATTTTCCTCCTCTACATATTTGCACTAAATTGCTGTGTTCTGAGCTTTGTAATCAAATTCTCCCATATGTTGATGGTTTAACTATAAATAATTAAGGACAGCAACGATGTCTGTACATACAGAAATAAAAAAACATTGATAAAAAGCTGTACGCAACTACGGTCAAGGTATGCAATGAAATGACGATAGCAAAAACCAAATCACAAAACCTGACTTTTGTTGGTTAGAAAACGTGAATGTATGTAAAAATGATAATTGTTTCCTAATATTATTTATTTGTTACTTACGGTGTATTTCTGGTATATAGATCACTTTGTAGAATATTAAAATATTCTTTTAAAGTTTTCCAGTTATTATATTTGACAGCACAATCACTAAAATCCAGACCCCCTTCAAAAACTTCAATCCCCTCCCCTGCGCAGAACGGCCTCTTGTGCTTGCCAATTAGTGTTACAAACGGCAAAAAGAAAATATAAAGCTGTGTTTACACCAGTGCCTGCCGAATTATTCGACTTGGAACAAGTTTTATTGACTTGAGTAGAGCCAGGCCTGGATTTCCAACTAGTCCTACGTCGGGTTGGGCTTAGGGGCCCGGCCAGGTTACCAGCCCTCTCTGTTACCCCGACCAGGTAACGCCTGCCTTACGGCAGGCGGAAATAAATTTCTAGACTAGAAGGAAGAAAAAATACTTAATTCAAGTATTTTACATATTACTGTTTGAGATGTTATAATAGAATTTCACAATGTATTTTTGAATTGAATGAGACGTAAAACATGCATTAAACGCATACTATGTAAACAAGCATAATTATTACAAGTTGGACGATTATATCGATGATAAAATACTTGGCTCAATGCCGCGGCCGGTCCTGCTCCATAAAACAGCATAATAACCACCACTTAATTGGAGCACTTTATGTTGTTAATTAAAGTAGATGTCCGCCAACTACCTTTTTAATAAGTTCCGTTCTTTAGTGGTCCAGTGAGCGACTTTATCGGGGGTGGGCCAATAAAGTTGGCGGACATCAACTTTAACAACTTATAGTGCTCCAATTAAGAGGTCGTACAGTTGTTACCATAAGTTGATCAAAATATAACTCCTGTGTGATGGGTCGAAACACTTCTGACCTGTCCGAGGCCGGGTTCTAAATTTGCGAGCACGCTTCGCTCGCTCTTGCGGCCCACGTTACATTCGGCCTTTATCTTTCCTTAATAAGTCGACCAAGTTCAGAATAAAGTCACAAAAATTTAAATTATCTGATGCGGCAAAGTCCGGGCTTGAATATGTGTATACAATAAAACATCGTATGTGCGTACACATATTTTGTTTTCTCTCCCTCATTATCTCTCCCGATTTTGTACAGAAACCAGTGAACTTAATGCTCAAAATCGAATATGCATTTGTTACATTACAGGCGAATGCTCCTGGTGAGGGAGCGCTTTAAGACTTGTCATCTTCACGTTTTATTTGTGCAACCATAAAATCCTGTTGAGACTCAAGTTTGTTTGATAAGATTAGCTTTAAAAGTGATTTATGGAAAAAGAAGATAAAAAACAGTTACACCGATCCTATTTATATCAAATTGCAAAAAAAATAATATGACTAATGTCATGTGGCCACGAGCCTGTGGTCCTGTCCGCATCAAATATTTCCCATAAAAATGGGTAACTTCCTGAAGAGAAAATACTAAGTGTGAATTGAATTTGTTTTTTAAAAAACAAAGTAAGCCAACAGCATTTTTAAAAATGATAAAATTACATTGGTATACTGAAATCGATTAAATATGAAACATAGCCCAGCCCATTCACGAGAAAATTATTCATCAATGCACGGGCAGTCGGAATCCGCTATTTTGCCGGCGAGTGGGTACTCGACCTTACTTTTCTGAAGAATGTATTTATTACAACTAGTGAATAGAATTCTTTAAAAATGTAATTGACTGACGTAGCATTTGTCTCATCACTAGTTTTTGTGGTTTATGTTTTCTGTGGTTATATTGTGTAGGTAGACTAGGTAGTGGGTGGCGCTGCCTGCAGTAATATTGGCGTGCTGGATTGTTGGTACATAATTTAGTAATTGTGAGTCAAGATTAAATAAACTTTGCGAGCGCTAGAAACCTAAAAAAATCATGTTGTAGTGTGTGTGATTTTTAACAGAGCTACAAAAGTATTGTTGTTTTGTAGTCCGTAAGTTTCATACAGTTTTTTACTGTTGTGTTCTATGTAACCATTGAAATGGAATGATGTCAAAACACTTGTGATAACTTGTTTGCAACCTTATTACCATCGAAGTTCCAAGTAAGCTTTTGCATTGACTGATTGTCCGTTGGCTCAACAAACTAACTTTCAAATTGTTAACATTAGTATAATGTTAGAGTTTAAACTGTATTAGACACATAGTAATTCAATTATGTTGGCAATTAGAAATAAAGCTTTTAACAATAAATTATATCACTGAAAACAAGAATTAATCTCACTGTACAATGTTTTTCACAAAAGCTTTTAAGTACCATGATAAGATTATCCAGATTTTTTATAACAATTTTATTTAACATTATCAGCAGTCACTCAGATTTTTTTTTTTTCAGGTGTCACTTAAGCAAGGATGTTGCGCTTTCTGAGCAGAAGAGGGCGGTCATCAAGTCAAAACCGCAATAAACAAACCCAGAAGGCATCAAGCAACAAAAATTTGATACAATGCAAAGTACTATTACTTGATGACACAGATATTTCTATCAACTTATCTAAAAAAGCCAGTGCTAATGACCTATATGAGCAAGTTTTTTACTCTCTAGATTTGATTGAAAAAGATTATTTTGGACTGCAGTTCACTGATACCCATAATGTTAAACATTGGTTGGATCCCACTAAAACCATTAAAAAGCAAGTCAAAATAGGACCACCTTATACTTTACGACTCAAAGTCAAATTTTATTCATCTGAACCTAATAACTTAAGGGAAGAATTAACTAGATATCAGTTCTTCTTGCAATTGAAGAAAGATATATTAGAGAGCAAGCTCGAGTGCCCACACTCTACAGCAGTTGAATTAGCTGCACTTGCCCTACAGTCTGAGCTAGGCGATTTTGATGAAAATGTTCACACTCCTGCAACTGTGTCAGAGTTTAGATTTGTACCAAATCAAACTGAAGAAATGGAGATTGAAATATTAGAAGAGTATAAAAAATGTAAAGGTCTAACCCCTGCACAAGCTGAAGTTAACTATTTGAACAAAGCTAAGTGGCTTGAAATGTATGGTGTTGACATGCACATTGTCTTAGGCAAAGATGGGTGTGAGTATCACTTGGGATTAACACCAACAGGCATTCTTGTTTTTGAAGGACCTCAAAAAATTGGATTATTCTTTTGGCCTAAGATTAGTAAGTTGGATTTTAAGAAAAAGAAACTTACTCTTGTTGTAGTTGAAGATGATGACCAAGGGCGAGAGCAAGAGCATACTTTTGTGTTTAGACTGCACAATGAGAAAGCTTGTAAACATCTTTGGAAATGTGCTGTTGAACACCACACTTTCTTCCGCTTGAGAGCACCTGTGAAAGGACCTTCCGCTCGGCAAAACTTCTTCAGAATGGGTTCTCGATTCCAATATTCTGGTAAAACTGAATATCAGACTACTCAGCAAAATCGCGCCCGACGTACAGTACAGTTTGAAAGGCGACCTAGTCAACGTTTTGCGCGTCGTCAGAGTCATGTATTGAGAGAACGAGAGAAACAGAGTGTAGTAAAACCAGAGACTGCACCATCTGAGGCAGCTAATGATCTTCCTAGCACATCATCTGATCCAACAGCAGTGCTAGTACCTGAAATTGATACTCTATCAAGAAAGAGTAGTGCTAAATCTCAGAAGTCAACTCTCATTGAAACTGAGCACAAACCTGAGATTGGTGAACCTTCAACTAAAAACCTTCTCAATGATGAACCAGCTGAAGAAGTGTTGATGTCGAAAGATGACGCTATTAGTAACAAAGTGCTATTCAAAATGGATAAATCTCTAAATGAGGAAAAGAAGAGTAATTTGACTCAACTTGTGATTAATAAACCTGCTTGCAGCTGTTCACCAGTTACAGAATCTAACCCGTTGAATGATCTCCTTATGAGCTTAGTTAAAGAAAAACTTAATAATGATGACTCCAAAAATGAAGCAAAGAGAGATCAGTTGGACTCAGCAATTGACAAGGAAGTTCCTAACAATCAGACAAAATGTTATCTCTCATCTACTAAAGCTCTGCCGCCTGGCCAATTAAAATGTAACAACATTTTGAAAGCCAGAGAAAATGAAGTGAAGGTTATAAATGAGTCCACTAACATAAATCTGGCCATACCATCTACCCCTTCACCAAAAATATTGAATGAACCAACAAATCCCATCAACTCGCAATATGTATCAATTGTAGTGGTGGAGCCACCTCATAATCAAGCAAAATTAGCATCTCCTAAGCCAGTGGAGAAAAAAGAAGATGTAACTCCCAAGGTGCAACCTATATCATCTCTGTCACCTTGGCTCGTCTCATCCGAGCCGAGCTCACCTTCAGGCATTGGGGAAAAGGAAATTACAATAATTCATCGTAAGTCCGTTATTACTACACAGCTGTAGCTAAACTAGATAGATTTTAAGACAAATGTTATTGTTAAAAAAAAAAAGAAAAATGACAATGTAGAGTAATATTGCATGTTTTGCTTCTAAAATACTTGAATTACTATGTAGTAGTGCCTTAAAAAATCGCCTATTTAAAGAAGTAAGACGGTGTAATCTGAAAAAAGTAGCTTAATTCTACTTTTGGTTAAAATAATTAAGCAGTTATCTCCAATATTTTTCCCAAATTTCTGTGACTGGATGTTTATGCTAAGCTATTTTTGGGAAAACTAGTTTGCCCTAGGCCAAATTAGCCCGTCCAAAGTGTGTTATAACCAACTAGTTAAACCTAGGGTAAACTATAGTTTTCAAAAGAAAAACAATACATTCCTAGCGTATTAAATTTTTTTGATAATATGAATTTTCGCTTTCAAAGTTTCGACGGAAACCTAAAGTGAGATGATGCCTTTATTACCACAATGTATTAAACAATATGGGTCAGCAGGTTTCATTCCGCTTGGGTATTATACTAAGTAGATATCGATACTTATATTATGTACCTTATTCATACCTGAATATTTCCATGTACTTAACTATTGTACTTAGCATTTTATTGTTGCATTTGAGAATTTTTCTATTCTCTTAGCAATGAGTCTTAGCTCTGAGCATAATTATTTTTAAGAGAATTTATTCTTGACAAATAAATAACCTAATATTTTTATATCTAGAGATGAGGTATCTATACATTCCTTTTATTTACTTATGTTTTATACCTATACAGAATATTTTTAACCAGTGCAACACTTTATCTGATAAGAAATTAAGAATTGGCTACAATGCATAAAATGATCTCTTCTATTTTAAAAAGCCCCCTACCTGCCAAGGCCTACCAATTTGGTATTTTAATGAAGTATCAAGAAGCTAAACTAAAATACGCACTGGTTACAAAAATATCCTGCATAAAATAGTGTTAGTATTTTTGATGCCGTCCTTATTCAATCATTCTGTAACACTAACAACTTATACACTTAGAGTTAAGTACAACATATCAGTATTAGGACATGAAACAACTAGCAAGATAGGTGCCATAGTTTATAAAATTGCCATTCGAAATGCTCTCAGAATCTTAAATTAATTCGATTTTTAAATCAAGGTATAAAATTATATGTATTTGATATGAGTATTTTAAGTATTCATTACATACAATAAATAAATATAAGTATTTCTCTGTACTTGTTAGGACAGGAAAATAACGTAACATTGCAATGAATTAATATTTAAACCGCATTGATTTACATTAATATACATGTTGTTAGCTAAGCATTTATTTCAGTACTTAAACCAGAAATGTTGTTTGTTTCACTTTAAGAACATTTGGAATTGATCATTTAAAAAATTCGTTTGAAAGATGTGTAGACAGAGTTACAAGTCCAATGAAGTTTTTTTTATATCCAGCTTTTTTTATATCATAGATAGAACTTTACACTTTATAGGCATAGGTATTATTTTAATATAATTATGTTGATACTAATATTTAAGTCTTTCATGTTACAAATATCGTGCCAATTAACGAATATTACAAGGTGCTTGGGAACAATATAATGACCGATAAGTATAAATCGAATCTCGATGAATAGTAATCATCTGTTTATCGTTAAATTTTACATAGTTTAGTCTGCAGTTAAAATGTACAAAGCAGTTACAACGCTATGACCATCAATATAGTATTTTTTTTAATAATTGTATCTATCAATATCGATATTATGGTTATGTTACGGCTAATAGCCGTAGTGGTGAGACTACGCCCAGGTTTATGTTACGGCTAATAGCTAAAGTGCGGCTACATCTATGGTAAAGTTATGGCTGATAGCCGTTAGTGCGGCTACGTCTAAAGTTCGGTTATGTCATAATAATCAAAGTATGGCAACGCACTTAGATTTCACTAGCTGAAATTAGGTGTATGTAGCTCATTCATGTCGTTGTAACTAAGTGTAACCTCGCTTCTGTTCATAGCCGTAATGGATGCAAGCAAGTACTGCCTATTGTTTCCTTACTTTAGACATATAAATTAATAAGTTTCCATCGTATCCGACCTACACATATCAAAATTATGTACCTACCGTACTTAATAATAGTAATTAGATAGATTAGACTAATAGGTATATTAATTTCATGATGAGTTTTTGCAGTTTGTTGTTGTACGCAGAGATATTTAAACCTACCATCTTTGTTTTGATGTATTGTTGTAGGTAGGTACCGCGCCCTTTTTGTTGCGTTTTTCAGACAGAAGCGGTGGCGGATAGTATGACAGTAGCACTTTTAGTGTGCAGCTCAAGGTGACGTTGCTTGTCAAGCAAATTTGTATCGATATGTCAAACTTGATACATTTATTTTAGTTCTGTTTTCTCGCCTGCACAGATAAGTTGGTTGAAGTGTACCGTCAAACTACCCGAAACCGCCACGACGAAATGACATTAAATTTAAAGTACTTATTTTTCTTAATGCAATGCATCTATTTGATACGATCGTTTAAATTTATTTAAATGTAAGACAAAAAAAATATCGAATAATGAACATTATATCTATTGTTATTCGCATTATTTTACAATATTATAATACTACTTATTGGATTGTAATAAAATATTTATTTTATTCCATATACGTTTTTTTATTGTTTCGTACAGCTTTACCTATACCTACTTACGTATTAACTACAAAATATGATTCGCGTTCGCGACCTACACGTATGTAGTTAAAGAATTATAATCATTAAAATTATCAATACAACCCTTAAGTTCATTTAATCCCATTAAATAATTATTTCATGAAAAAGTCATTCAATGGGATTAAATGAAGTTAGAGGGTTGTATTGATGATTTCAATGATTATAACTCTGTAAAGCCTCATTTGTTACAGTCGCAAATCATATTTTAATTCAACATAGATAGCTGAATGAAAGCAAAGGTTGAAGATGTGGATCTTCAACCTTTGGTTTCATTCAGCTATCTTCTTCTTTTAAAAGAGCAATTATTCATCCTATCTTCAAGGGTGGTGACGGAAACCTACCAAACAACTATCGCCCAATAGCTGTTCTTAGTGCACTGCCCAAGGTACTTGAACGCCTCTTAAAGAGGCGATTAGTCCAACACCTCGAACACTTCAATTTGTTATCAACCCAGCAGTTTAGCTTTCGCAATAACAAATCCACTTGTGACGCAGTCCGTATGGCAATTAACAATATAGTACAGAACTTAAATGCTAACAAGACGGTCCTCACCATATTTTTAGATCTTGCGAAAACATTTGACACCGTTCCCGTCTCCCCTTTTCTACTCAAGCTTGAAAGTTTAGGTGTCAGAGGGTCTTCACTTGACTTCTTCAGGAGTTATCTAACTGGTTACTCGCAATTAGTGACTATAGAAAACTACAAGAGTGAAGAACTACCCATTCACTACGTCGTACCACAGGGCAGCATTTTGGGGCCCACACTTTTTTGTGTTCATAACGATCTCTGCAATCTCCCAATTACAAATGCTACAATAGTTTCTTTTGCAGACGATACCGCCATCACTTTCACCGCTAATTCATGGCCCGAACTCCCAAGTTACTGCGCAAGAGGGCTTTAATTCCGCCTTGAAGTGGCTTTCCTCTCACACCCTTACTCACACACGTAATGTCAACAAGACTAACCTCGTCACTTTTTCAATGACTAACACTTCCCAGCCTAAAACCCCAATCTCTATAAAAGCTCATTCCTGTCCTACACAAAATCTACTTAATTGTCAATGGCCTACCTTAACCTTAGTAGAGCAGATTAAATATCTTGGTATTGTTAAAAATCTTAATTTCAAATCCCATATTAACAACCTCTGTGGTCGCATACGAAAGTTAGTTTACATTTTTAAAACCCTACGCCATGTAGCCAACCAGTTCATCATTCAAAATGTTTACTTTGCTCTCTGTCAGTCCATCCTAATCTATTGTATCTCATGCTGGTGTGGTACTGCAAAGACCATACTTAAGCTTCTGGAGGTCGCACATAGAGCTATTTGGAAAGTGGCTACGTTCAGACCGATACTCTCCCCAACTATCGAAGTATATCAATCATGTAGCGTACTCAATGTAAGGCAACAATATATTTTACATATAGTCCTTCTGAAACACCGACGAACACCATTCAAAAAAATCTCCAAATGCTGCACAGACCTAATCCGCATAATTCCACCTACACGCACAGCTTTTATATAAAAAGTTTGCTCTCAATCTTGCCCATCTCTCTACAATAAAACCAAGGCAAAAATTCCAATTTACGGCTTAACAAATTTTAATTGCAAAAAGACTGTTCGCTCCTTCCTTCTAAGCCTAAACTACGACGTAACCGAAGAATTCCTAAAAAAGTGATCACTACTAAACATACATGCATCACACACCACATTAATTTAACGAATCAATCACTCACCACACTAAAATTGTGAACAATTTGTTTTTATTACTAGCGACCCGTCCCGGCTTCGCACGGGTGCAATATACATATAAACCTTCCTCTTGAATCACTCTATATATTACTGAAAACCGCATCAAAATCTGTTGCGTAGTTTTAAAGATCTAAGCATAAGCGGGAAGCGACTTTGTTTTATACTATGTAGTGATTATTATTTTTTTTTTTATTATTTATATATTTGTCTTTTCCAAAATTGCTGTTTTTAGGTTCTAAGTTACTCTTTTTTGTTTTTGATTAAGAACCTAATTTTGTCTGTCATCTTGTAGCTTGCGAATGATTACTATATATACCAACATAATTAACACGTGCTATCATTAGTCAACCTTTATGACGGGGATCGGAACTGTTTCTCCTAAACACAGGTTATTTTGTAACGTATCCAGGAGAGCAGTACGGAACCCACTAACTAGATTAAGAAACCATTTGCTTGTGCTTTATCGTATACTACTTTGCCATGTAATCTAGTCCTAGTTCAACAATAAATCTTTATTATTATTAAAAGAGTTCATGCACAATGACGGTACGGCCTAGTGTACCTACATACAGCAGCATTCGCTAACGCGATGCGCAACTACTTGATATTTTGTATGACTTACTACATTTTTAAGGTTTTCCATACTTACGTAATAGTAGGAATAATACAATCAGTATCGTGAGTAGTGCCTTAGTTTAAAATAATTCACTTCGACTTCAATTGCACCCTGTAGATTATATGGGTTATTGGTTGGTCCGTTACCTACTTAGTAATTTGGTACGTACGTATAATACCTATTTGGTATGTTTTGACTCATTTAAATGTTTTCCTTTCTAAGTTTGATTTTGTCACAAATTCACAACTGAAGCACTAAAGAAATCGATTTAAACATTTACCTAGGGGAATTAAAAATAAATATGTTAAAAAATAATACTGAACCAGTTTCTTCAGCAAAGTCGTCGGAACATTTCGATACCTTGTTTTCATTCAAACGATATTTTA
Source organism: Noctua comes (assembly GCA_963082995.1). Lineage (NCBI taxonomy): Eukaryota > Metazoa > Arthropoda > Insecta > Lepidoptera > Noctuidae > Noctua > Noctua comes. The sequence goes on from OY720269.1 coordinate 10,798,886, forward strand.
TTAACAATTTGGATTCCTATCATGGAACGTATTTGTTAAATGAAGTATCGAAAGTTATAAACGAGAAGAATCTAGCATCGGCACCTCCTTCACTAAGTCTCAGAGGAGAAGACGCTGTTGAGCCAATTCCTGAGCCTGAACAGCCTTATGAAATTATAGGTAAGGACTTACCTTATTGCTTTTTTTACCTTGCTCCTATAGAAGTAGGGCTATGCTTCTCTTTTCCTCCGTCGCGTCCCAAACTACCAAACCGTGGGAAGTCGAGTAGTGTCTATTAGATATTCTGTGCTCGTGGGTCAGCTATCTACCAATACCCATACACACATAGACAAGCTGCGACTGACCACCGTTATTGCGGTTTATTATCATAAAACTAATCCCCAGTTTTATTTCCTTGTTGCAAAACCTACTAGGGACTGTAACCGGCCCAAAAACCAAGCCTTTACAAAACGTGGCTAGGATTATAACGAAAGAAGAATGTGTACCGCAAATGCTCACATGCGGCACTGTCGTATTGGATGTCAGTTGCGATAGAGAAGAGCTTAGAATTGCAATGGAATATATGAAAGGTAAGAAAATTTAATCTATCTCCCTATAGATACTAAGTTTAAAGCAAGTGGTTATGAGTAGATTGTTAAAAATATAAAAGTGCACACACCTCCCCACAACTTTCGTCGTCGTCATTCTTCTACGTGCTGTTGATTCTTATACATAAGCTGACATGACAGCCACAGCACAGTCCCTTAGAAACAGGGACTAATTAGTTCAGCCAAATTTCGGACTAGTTAAATTAAATTAGACTCATCTTTCCGGTTTAAAATGTAACAAGAAAATACCTCCGCACATTCTTTAACTGAATGAGACGAAATTTAAATCTTGTATGAAACGCACACTATGTAGGCAAGTATATAAGTGTGTATGTAGTATATGGGGGATTAAATTGATAATAAAAATGCTAGGCTCAATGCTGGTCCTGCTCCACAACCATAGGGACAAAAGTGGTAGACTAATTGATTATCATGTGAAGTTATTGTGGAAGCCGCAGAAGATTGTAAAATTGTCTTTGCATTGTATAGATTCAATCTCTTAATATTAAGTATATAACTGCATATACATGTATGAGTACCATTTACTATAAAGCTACCATTTACGGGGTACCAATATCTTTCATTGACTCGAATTTGCCCTGGCGATTGAGAGAATGTCATTTACTCAAATGTCTCGCTGACGGTGGCATGTGTGTCGGATCATTTAGTTCCTTTCAAAATGGTTGTGCTGAATGGTGCTGATTCATGCGTCATGTTAGTAAATGGGCGCCGTCAGCAGGGACTGGTTATCTCTTAGCTGTCATGGTTTATTTTATTTTTGAATTGTTGATTATATCTTTTTACTCTGGACGCTCTTAACTTGCAAGTCTTTCTGAGTCGTTCTCACATAATATATGTGTTGAATCCGGTCATAGTACGGATATACAATGAATCCCAAGAGCGCCAGTGGTGACATCACGCGACCTACTTAACAGTCTACCCCCATCACAGCATGCTTCTACACAGTCGTGATGTTTTGAGGTCGTAGCGAGGAGGACATTCAGTGTCTGATCGCAGCGGAATTGAGACGTCCCGGAACTGTACCCGATTCATTGTGCCCCGTGTTATATGTGTGAAGTTGTAATTTTAAGTAATTTATTAGTATGTTTTCATTGCACGAAACCCATCTTCAGCCCACATAATGTACCTGCCTAACGGAATAAATCCTGACAATCCGACATATGTATAATCTCAACATGAATGATATAACCAAGATCAAAATCTTGGTAACAATATTTTGATTTAAAGAGTGTCCATGGAGTTTCTTGCCCATTCTTCTCCATAGAGATCTACGCTTTGGAATGGGCAACCACAGTACCTTCTTTCACAAGTTATTTTGCCTTGTGACTGTTTGAGCTTCGCTTTTTTTGTTTTTTTTTGACATTCAAAAGTGTCTGTAATCGTCTAATTGAAATAAATGCTTTGAGTTTGAAGCATCGACCAGAACTCTGCCACATCAACGGCATTACCAGTGACTTCGGACAGTTCCCTCAAGGTGTAGGTGGAAATGTACAATGTGCAAGATAGTGCATGTAGCATCGTTTGAGTGGATTCGCAGTAATACTTTGCTTCCTCAGAATACTTTCATCGGATTAAGTTGTACCTGCAGCTGCCCATCTTGCCTCATACTTATAATTTGTATTTATATTCACATTCTGACAGTTCTGGAGAAGCTGCTAGAAAAACAGGCTCCACCACCAAAGCCGGACCTGGATGATACCGGTGCATCAAGCGTGGGTGCCGCCGGGGATTATAAGAAGCGGTACTTGATACTGATATCCACCGTCATGACTTGGGCCTGCACTAAACCATTGGATCCGGTAAGTCCACATGTGTAAGGCACTCAATCCTGTGCCTACACATGAGGTACTTGATCGTTGTTGAGTCGACTGTTATACAGGGTGTAAAAAGACCCTTCACGAAGCCGTCAAACAAGCACTCTGCACATCAAACTAAGTAACTTTACGCAAAAATTATTGCTGGGAAACGACTTTTTGTTTTGGGGTGAAAATCAAGTTTTACGGTAGGACTCGATGGAACGCGCTCAAAGCATTGTGCTGATGGGTGGATTGAATAGTACGGGGGTCGTGGAGGTGTTTCGAGTAAAAATCTTACATTAAAAACTTGTGAAAAAGTTGGAACTTTGACTCCCAATATCTCCGTAACTAGAAGGTTCCCAGCCCCCCCGTAGCATGACCACCGTAGACAAGGATTTCTTTAAAGGAAGAATCGACAAAATGACAGATAGTGTAAAGAAATCTGTCATTGTGTCGACACAATCTGTCATTTTATCGATTCTTCTGTCAAAGAAATCCTTGTCTACGGGGGCAGGTATGGTCTGGAACAAAAAAATGATCGCAAAGACGGGGAAAACAAGTGCCTTTCGGTTATGTTAAGGGTGTATTTGCACCCTTTTCTATTTAGACCGAGTTCTATCGGCTCGCCCTTTGGCTTAGACATGTTGCCGTCTCTATCTTGCAATTAGATAGGTGTGCGGCAGTGACAGAAGTTACACGTAGCCAAAGTACGTATGGGCCAAGTAACGTTTGTAGATCACAATCGTACAGTATATTCACTTCCTTTGCAGGACAACCCAGAAATACCTTTCGTAGAAACCGATTTCCGGAAAAGGAAACCACATCCGAATTATAAGATGCACTATGATGCAGAAAACGCAGTGATTGGCATGGCCAGAAAATATAGGTCCATTATCGGGTAACATAAACTTTAATATATCTTTTTCTACTTTTCTTTTCGACATCGTTAATGGCCAGTGGTGTACCTACCTATGTCAAAAACAATGCTACACTGCCCTATTTGTCTTCTTAAGGTGGAAGCGCCTGGCTAGCCCGCGAGATTCCGTGTTTTGCAATTTGCAGGTCAGTGTCAGGTTGTATGTTGATTAAAATATGATGCGCGACCGTAACAAATATGGCTTTACCATTAAAATCATCAATAGAATCATAATAGACTATTTCATGAAAAAGTCATTCAATAGGATTAAATGAACTTAGATGCATTGATGACTTTTACGTTACGGTTGCGAATCATATTTTGTTCAATATACAGCCTGAAACTGACCAGCAAATTGCAAAACACGTAAGAAAATTTGAATTTCGCGGGCTAGCTGCCACCTTAAAAGATTGTATAAACATGCCTACTCCGTAGGATACCTATCTAGTCTTTACAACTAGTTATGAGATGGATAATAGAGACCGAGGGCGAGTATTGAACCCAGTGATTAGAGTGACATAGCGATTAGAGATAACTACTTTTACCCAGAAGTGGACTTTTGAGCACTGAGCAGACGATGGCCAATTGCAACAACCAACGAACGTCAACCAATGGATGCAAAAACAATGAGACAATCAATGGCGCGGCCAAACAGAAGCGGTCATTTCTGCTCGGCGAATAAATAGTTCATCGTATAAACCCAGTACCTACTTATTGGGCTATGGAGGTCAGATAGGCAGTCGCTCCATGTAAAGACTGGTATTCAGCTAAATCCGGTTAGACTGGAGGCCAACCCCAACATAGTTGGGAAAAGGCTAGGCAGATGATGATGATGATGAACAAATAGTCCATCGTCTGTTCGACGCTTTATGGGTTGATAATGATCAATAACACGCATAACTAAGTAGTTATGTAGATGTTATGTAAGGCAAGTTCCTGCCTACATAAAACAGTGAGCAGTGGAAGCCTGCGGACCGATGGTGACGTTGAAAAATATTTTGTTAACAGAGCACTGGTAATTGCTGCTGGCGTGACATACGGCGGCAAAGAAGACACGCTCTTCTGTTGGTTCCAAAAGGCTTGGGAGTGCGAGCCGATACTGCCCATAATCGATCGAGGGAGTAATGTAGTACCTTTGATAAACGTTATAGACTTAGGACAGTAAGTGCTTAGTGTGAATATTTTTATCATATCAACTTAGTGGGTAGGTACTAGGTAGTACTTATCAGTATCAAAATCTTGTAGGTAAGTTAAACAGCTCCGACTTTTAACCCAACAAAGTTGAAAGTTCTTACTTATTTTAAAGCTCATAAGAATTAAATGATAGTGACCTACATAGGCTTCTATTCGAATAAGTTGTTAGCATTTAAACATCCCTTCCAGAATTGTCTACGCTCTACTTCTTGATTTCCCAAGGAAGCTTTACATATTGGCTGTGGAACAGAACGTTTCGAAACAAAGAGAAGTAAGAAACAATACTGTTTGTTATCTCTTTTACTACAGTGTGGTATGTATCTACGATAATTGCATTCCTGTTGCAGATAGTGAAGCCACTTGGACGCCAAGTTGGCTCTGGAATGTTCAAATGTATTCCTCCTGAGGACGCTTTTTTGATTCCAGAAATTGATGTTAGTAGCCTATACTCTCTTTTGCTTTTTGTAAATTGTATGATATAGGTGCCTGTACCTACGTTTCTTCATCAAGTAGATGATTATACTTAGCTAAGTTCTTATCTACTTTTTAACTATGTCTTATAAAATTACAGCAAAGAATATACGATTTGATGACTCTTAATTTGAATATGGAGCCGACTTTCATTGTTGAGACACTAGCGATACCGTGGGTTTCTGAGTTGACCTTCGCAGAGAATGTACCAGCTCTTATGAAGCAATTTAAGAAAGAGAGGGGGTTGAAACCTTTTAAGGTACATAATAACAAAAGGTTTAGGTACCTAATTGTTTATTGGGACAAGGTAAACCACCGCTACAACTCACATATTTCTACGTTCCCACAGATTGTCATTTACGGCCCGCCAATTAGCGGAAAAACGACTTTGGCAAAAAGTATTTGTGAAGCTTATGGTCTCGTCTACATCTCACCAGAAACCGTGGCTCAAGATTTGGAGGCCGAATTAGTTAGTTATAACATTTTGTTTGTTTGGATGTGCTTCATACACATTACAGAATGTCATGGAACACACATGGCTGTTCATAATACTCTGATAAACTTATCAATAGCAATACGTGCCCATTGTAATCGATAGCTAGTGTGTCGTTTTTCGAATAGCTAAGCGTTCGCTATTGCGCAGGGACAAGTTCTTCGCACTTGGACCTACATCGCGCAATTTTTAAACGAACCATTTTGGCAACCTTTACTTCTTCTTAGGCCGTGTGTCCCACCAGTGGGAACATTATAGGCTGATTATGCTTATGGTAAGCGTTTTGCGGAGTTTGACTTAGTTTATTTTAATGTCTACCAGAAATACATATTTTTTTTAAATAAAACTTGATTCTGTAACGATGGGAGTTCAACTATGCCACTAAAATGCAATCAATCATTGAGATAAGTTAGTATAAATCCATAGTCAATAGTCAAGGTCAACTATGCAATTTTTCGGATAAGTATTAAAGTACACTCGAGTTCACACGACAACTTAATTATTTTTTTTAGTACATTAAGTACTTGGGTACATTAAGTTTTATTTCCAGAGTGAGTTGACCTCTCATTCTAATCTATTGCTGCCTACCTATAATACGAGGTTAGTTTATATTAGAAATGGTTCTTAAGTCCTACATAGTTGTGTACCCATCCAAATATTGAATGTGTTACGTGGCTTGAAGCATATTACACTTATCACAGAGGTGGCGTATTCATCATTGGGAGGTCGGCGAGAAGGCTGGACTAAGCGTTCCTAAATTTGGAGAAGAGGAAGATATCAACATAGACGATGACGAAGATGATGCGGACGAAGAGGACGGCTCACAGGAACAAGCGAAGGTAACCTTGGCTATCTTGGAGTCGGGTCGCCAGCTTACCGAAGAAGAAATTTTAGGGTAATTTTTTGCTAACGTTTTCTTATTTAAATGCTCGAAGTCAAATAATAACAGCCGCTCCGATCGATTTAGTTTAAGCCGTGCTTGCCTAGCTTTCTCCGTGGATGGGTGACCACCCATTACATACCAGCAAGTTACCTCCGTGCCTAGGAAAGCACGTTAAGCCGTTGGTCCCGGCTGTCATTTGTAGATCTTTGACAGCCGTAACAGGTAGTCAGTGGCCCGAAAGTCTGATAACCAGTCTTACCAAGGTGTATCGTATTATCCAGTACTAACTGGGTTGTGGCGTCAGATAGGTAGTTGCTCCATGTAAAATAAATACTGGTATTCAGCTGCATCCGGTTAGACTGGAAGCCGACCTCAACATATGTAGTTGGGAAAAGGCTAGGCAGATGATTTTGTTATTTAAATCCATATTTTATTTTAACAAGTTAATATTTAGAAGGTTTGGTTTTATCCAGGTCGTCTCGCCATCTTCTACCAGGTGTACTGCGACACATCTTCGACTGTGTTAGGGCTCCACTTATCTAGTGCCTATTTTGGAATACAGCTCATTGGGCATTCGGCAACCCAGTCCCACTTCATCTTAACGGCTTTTTGAGCAAGTGGTCCACATTGACCCTGGAGCTGAAAGTCATGGAGCCTTTGCCTAGCAGTGGAATGACTTAGGCTAACAGTAGTATTGAGAAGAAATGGAGGACGAAAATGACAATTACTTAAAAAAAATAGATTATTGTGTCGTTTGAGAATTGTACGGCAGGTAGTCACTAATAGTTACGACTTCTTTACGCTCAATACAAAATTCACTTCTCGCAAATAAGATTTTGAATTTAATTTTTAAAGTATTCGAAAACTGATGCAAAACATTTTATTTCATTTGAAACTCCCCAGATATTTGCGCCAAAAGTTGTTAAGTCGTGATGCTGTCAATAGAGGATGGGTGCTCGACGGGTTCCCCATTAACATAGCACAAGCTCAAACATGTAAGTAGACAAAGACATGCTAGACAAATAACTTCTGCCCGCCATGCCTTAAGATGTGTGTTGCTGGGAAGTTTGTTTCCTTCTTCTACTACTACTACGAAGTGGCTAAAGGTGCGTTTTGGGAATTATGAATTTTTTTACGTTCAAAAAGCCGAATTTGAAAAAATTAGATTTAGATTTTTATAATCGGTTATTAAATTAATTATTTGTGTAAATAGTATGTGACAAAGGCGAAGAACAAGATTCTGAGGTCAGAGAAGAGGATGACGACGACGAACCCTTCGAAGAAGATACCGATTTGTATAGCAATGTGCTCAAAAAGATATTACCAGGTAAGAAAGATTAATTTTGTCTCTTTGACCTTAGAAAGACTAAGTACCTAGCGAGCTAGTCCATCCTAATTTATTATTATGTTATTGCAGACATTGTGGTATCACTAGATTGTAACGACGATTTCATCTGCGAGAAAGCTTTACGCCAGCCTGAAGGACACTCAAGATTGGATGAGGAGTCAGTACTGAAGCGATTGACCGAGTTTCGAGCTGGTGATACCCGGGATAATACACCACTTAACTTTTTCGACGAATTGGATATACACCCACTAGTAGTAGCCCTTAAAGACCATTCAGATTATGCAATGAAGGGTCCCTACGCTGCTGTAGCACTGCGTATGGGGCGTCCATGCCGCTACGGAAAACTACTTGGTCAGTAGCAGTTATACACAAACATTGTTTCTTCCGATTTACATCTTAAACGTTAAAATACGCTCTATTACATTTTCTTGTATATAAATTGCAGCACGTATTGAAGCTGCTGAAAAGAAAGAAAAAGAAGAAAGAGATACTTTAAAACATAAGGACGCAGCTGCTTTAAAGGAACTCGAAGAAAAGATGAAACATGATCGCGAAGAGAAGATGGAATATTGGGTGAGTATTGAACTAAAGCTAGCTAAATTGCCCCTTTGAAAAATATAAAATGTTATTTTTTCTTTATAGACTGAATTATACGCTTTGATGCGTGATGAAGAGGAAGCAGCTTTGGCGGCCGCGAGCGAGCCCATGCGCAATTACTTAGTCCATCATATCTTCCCAACGCTAACACCTGCTCTGCTTGAAGTTGCAAAATTACGCCCTGAAGACCCAATAGACTTTCTTGTAAGTAAATTAAGCAATACATATTTATATGTATTCTTGGTAAACTGTGAATTATTATCATCCTTGCCCACTTTTTACCGACTTCCAAAAGGAGGAGATTATTGCATCCACATTTAGTTCTCAGCTCTGTCTATCTGTAGACAACACCATACGCTACACATTGGAGTAGGTAGGTAGCACTAAGAACTATGATCGTGTCAGTAAAATAGATATATTTTACGTGTTTGGAATATCATATTTCCAATAACATGATTGGCGTAACGTGCAAGCAAACTAGGCAAGACATAGGGTGCCAATAGATAGACGTTACGATAAACGCACAACAGCTGTAAGGCTTTGCTTACTTTATAGGTTTTCATGGTATGTAGACAGACAGTCAGTATAGTTAGCTATCTTTGTAAATTAAAACAAACTAATTTGGAAATCGTCAGGGGGAAACAACGTTCAAGTTAAACCCAATTGGTGAGGCGTTGGAAGCAAAATTCGAATTACACAAGGAAAGGAAGGCGTTGGCGAAAAATTGTGACGAACAGCCTAAGGAGGCTCATTTGCACGTAAATTATGAAACCTGCGAAGATTATAAATAACCTATTTATTTTTATTTACCTAAGAAATTGTCTTAATTTTGTACTTCTTATGATCTGCGTTTGGTATGCATTGATAGCAGCAACTGATGCTGAAATTATTACAATTCTACCTACGCATTCATGATTTATCTATAGGTTGATTCGGAGGTGTGTGTGTTGTTTTTTTAAATTACTTTTGATTATTACTTTGATTATGTTATAAAATGAAACGTGATATAGTTAATGTTTCTGGCTTTATATTGAAATAATATTATTATATTAAAAAAACACGCGTTTTCGTGGGGAAAGGGTTTCCTGGGAAGACCCAGGAAACCCTTTCATTTGATGCCTATATCATGGGAGTGCTTTATGCATTATATTTGGGAGTCCGCCATATTAGATTTAAAATGAAATCACTTAACATGCCATGCATTGTCATCCAAATTAAACATGTATGCAAAATTTCAGCTCAATCGGAAACCGGGAAGTGGGTCGAATTTAACTTCTAAGATTTTTTTACTTAACAGGTGAAGCTAATAAAGGCGTGTTAAAATAATGAAGTCTTTGGCTGAGTCACGCTTCCCAAATTGTTTTTCGGTTTTTTCCGGGTTTCGCATGTCCTACTACCCATAACTTACAAAACATCAAGCGATGCCTCTGGTCTAGCAGATGTCGATGGGCGTCGGTGACCATTTACCTCCAGGCGAGTCGCCTTTTTGTTTGGCCACAATGGCCACCCAATAACAAAAACCAGCCCAAATGGACCTACTTAGCTAAAATAAATCAATAAGATATCCCAGATTATAGTTAACGATTCTCAGATATATTTTATTTGGTGCTTATCAGGCGGAACACCTATTCAAGCTGAATCCAAGCGGTAAGATGCTTGAACCAGGATATAATTTTCAAGCGGAACTGTTACTGGGAAAAATAAAAGTACTGGACGACGCTTTGCAGGATCTTGAAATCGTAATCGAGCCACTATTAGGTTCTGATAGTGATGTAAGCAATAAGCCGTCCGCTAAGATAAATCCTATGAGTAGTTTGTAACAGGAGATATGTCTGTACTATCAATATTTTTTTAAGTTAAATTAGCAAAAAATTTAGTTTTTTTTCTGAATTATTATTTGTAACATATGACTACAAGGCCCTGTCTCCACCGAAGCGGGGAGCGAAGCAGAGGAGAGAGGAGATGCGTAAAGGTGCATCCACACCCCAGTTACTTTTTGTAGAACAATGTTTCCAAGTGTTACTATAACAAAAAGTTATTTATTGTTAGTATAATTATGTTGCCGTATTAGTATAAAGGGTGTAAAAAGTCCCAGAACGAAGCCGAAAGGCACTTGTTCTCCCCGTCATTGCGATTTTTTTGTTCTGGACCATACCTGGAAACCTTCTAGTTACAGAGATATTTGAGGTCAAAGCAAGTTTTTTTTAAATAATGGTTAAGGTTAAAAATTGCATTTAATTACCTCAATGACCTGTTTACTATTTAGAGCATCCATCAGCACAATGTTTTGAGTGCGTTACATGAGTTGTTTTACCGTAAAACGTGATTTTTCACCTCAACAAAAAAGTCGTTTCCCAGCAATAATTTTTGGGTAGGGTTACTTATTTTGATGTATAGAATGCTTGGTTAACGGCGTCGTGATGGGTCCGTTTACACCCTGTATGTTAAGTAATGTTGGCTAACTTTTGAATATAGTACGCGATGGGTGTAGTACGTGTAGTATACGATGGCGACGCCATAAGTAACATTCAACAAATAGGAACATGTAGCCACAAAAGTTACAGACAGTTACCTAATGTTACCGTAATGCACAGCGTTGCTCCACAAAAGTTGACTGCAGTGTGGATGCACCTTAAGAGATTGGATGTATTCACCAAAGTTGTGCGGAGATGTGCAAAGTGGAAAGGAGAGGATATGTGCGACTAGGGAATGCAAAACCGGATAACTGAAATAGCGGTTATTTTCGGGTAGTGCACTAATAAAAACCCGGGTTTCGGTGAAACCTGTCGAAATAAGTTGTTTTTTATTGTTTATCGTTTATTGTTTTTGTGTCGATATTTTTCTTTTTTTCGATTTATAAATATAACGCTGGTTTTATCTTCAGTTTTGCTGATGTTTTTTTTCTACGTCGTACGTAAGTCATCCATAGTAATCTGAAGCAAGAATAATAAGTTGACCTGTTTAATTATTAAATTAACACGAAATTAAAAATATTCGACAAACATGCTAACAAACAAACTTTTTATTTTTAATATGAGTGTGGTGTGCACACAAATTTTAAAATAGCAGTTTGAACCCAACCTAAAGAAATACTATAAAGGTCAAATACAAAAATAACTGAACTGCACGACAAATTAACATAACTCCTTCACTCAACTATTGAAAACAATCAAAAGTTAACAAATACTACGCTAAAACAACACGTCCTTTCAATTACCACCGTTGCCATCGTTTGGCAAAACAATCGGTGACATCAAATGCATTGTTTTGACTGACAAGTGATGCAGTAATGTTGCCATTTGAAAATAATAAAAAACTCTAAAAACCGGAAACTCGAAAACAAAACCCGGGTGTTTTAGTAATTACAAATATGCCAAAAACCGGTTTTCTGTGAAACCGCTTTGCATTCCCTATGTGCGACGCTCACCGCACGCCGCTCGCAGCACACCGCTCACCGCACGCCGCTCGCAGCACACCGCTCACCGTACGCCGCTCACATCTCAGCTCGTCTCCGCACGCCGTTCACGACTCATCTCGTCAGGTGCGCTTGGTCGCCGTGTGCGAAGGCTGAACTTAACAATTACGAGACATCTCTCTGCTCAACCATTCCTAAAGCTAAGCGGAGACGAGAAGTGCAAATAACGAAATTCTATTGGTGGTTTACAACACTTCTCCCCTCCTCTAGTCTCCGCTTCGGTGGAGTCCGGCCCTTAAGCTGCGTATTCTTTGGGAAACAGTTGTGCAACTTTGGTTCAAGAATATATTAATTTGTTTTGTTGAAAACATGTTATTGACAGTAGTGGCATTATGGAATGCAGTACGTTTTTAAATTCTATTTCCAACGAATACCAAGGCTTAATGATTAACGACGAGATTTTAAGAATATTATTTTGTTTGAAATATGAAGAATCTCATCTTGAGATCTACTCACCAGTTTGATGTTCGTTTTACAAATTTAAGTTTATCTACATTATGTTTATCAGAAGACGCTACGAATTAAAATTATATTATAATCTTGTTGTTCTTAGTTAGTTTTTATTTAAACTACGACACCGACTCAATTTGCTTTGAACTCGTATGTGACACTGACTCAATTTGCTTTGAACTCGTATGCGTGTTGTAGAAATTTTTAAAAGTAACTGGAGTTTGAGTCGACCCGATGTGAATTTCAATAAAATATAATTAGCATGAGAACGATTTTTGATTTTTGAATTTTTAGGAAATTTTGACGAACTGATATTAATATTTCCATTGCAACGTTACAAGATGGTCGGATCTATTCAAAATGCAAATTCAAAATGGAGGACTAGTATTCAAAGTGAGCTTTTGCAAAAGCAAAACGCAAAAGTCAACTTTCATGCGTGTAAAAGAAAAAAAAGTTCAAAAGTAATGGGGTCACGCAAGGGTGTATGCTAGGTGGGCTCTTATCTATACTATTATAAAGAGGTAAGTTTGTATGTAGGGGGTAATCTCCCGGACCAATGATCCGATTATAAAGAATTTTTCACTGATAGAAAAATACATTATTCGTGGGTGCTATAAGTTATATTTTTATCATGCATATTAGCCGAGCTATCACAATTTTTGTGGACGAAATTCCGGGCGAAGTGCTAGTTATATGATAATTTGAGTAAAATGCATCTATTACCAAAAGATGATTGATATCTGGGCATTTCACGAATCAACGCTTTATCTAGAAGCTGATAGCTGGACAAGTGTGCCTTTTCATTCAGAAATAACGAATGTGACACTTTGACAGATAATTATATTTCGCCCAGGTGTGCACACACGTGTATACCACGCCTAAGCTACTTCTATAATATGTGGCTATTACCCAAGCTATTAAAACTACAATTTGTTGGTAAGGATAATTGCTACTTTGAATTATTAAAAGCTTTTATCGATAAAACTTAAAGTGTACCGTACCTATGAGTTTCCATGACACACACTAACTGAACAGCTAATTTGCTTTTAGGTAGTTCGGAGCTTTTAGGGGTCCTTATGAGACCTTATTCGAGAAAAAGCTCTAATTACTGCAAAAAATTACCTACACGACAAAATATTAGTAAACATAACGACGACTATAAACAGGCAGCCAAATATAATTTCAAATTGGTTTGAATAGGTGCCAAATTACGTCTTTGGTAGATACTTGATCCCACAACGTCTCTGCTAAGAAAAAATAAGATGGTAAACTAGGTATCAGTAATTCAGTAGCGAAAGGTCAATTTTTGTAAGAGGTAAACCGGAGTACATAATCTTTAACGTGATTATATTATTTGCCTATAGAATGCTAACTGTGCCATTTTTCAAAGGGAAGCCAGTAGGAATCGAGTTATATGGAACCTTTGCCACTGCTAGGTATTCGGTTGAACAAAGTGGGCATATGCAGGACACGAAATAAAAGTATAACTTCATTTGCCTAATATCTAACATAAGGTGAGCTGACCTTTTAGAATGTTAACGGATTTAAATATCGTTGGACATATAACCGTGTTAGTAGTATATGGTGGAAATTGTCATAACAGCACGCAACGGCTGATCAATAATTTCGATGTTATCATTGTTGCGTGATTCAGTCCGCTTATTGCCGATCTTGTATGTACACAAAGTGAACAGTTCACTTGAAAATGTGATAGGACATGAGAGTGTACCCTGAATACAACTTCAAAAATGATATTTCGGGTTCTAAAAAGAACCGGTCGCCTTCAGATGTTAGTGGCATATCGTTGCTGGCTGCAAGTCTACGTCATCAGACGACGGAGTTCTTCAACAATTCAACTTTGCATGGAGTACGATACATTGCTGAAAAAGACAGGCCGTTTTGTGAGAAGTGAGTAATTCTATTTTTTGATCTTATAGCGCCAACACTCATCTTCTATTAATTCAACTTCAAGTCGTTTAGTATACTGACCTAGATCACGTACAAAACATTGTTTATCTTTAAGTCGATAAGATGCTGCTGCGTTTTCTTTTTACTAGCCGCCAGTGTCTGAGTCTATCAAATTGCATAGATAAAACACGTGATAGCTGACTCATCTAGTCGTTCTGTTTGGAAGCTAATAGGAAATGCGCCGCAATCGTGAACGACTTTAGCCTTTTTATATGTCAGATTTTACAAGACTAATAAATTGCATCGCCATGTATTCCCTTACAGGTTTATGTGGTTCAGTTTTACAGCCGTTGGTGCAGTGACCACTTGTATCATTATAGTCAGTTTATGGGAAAAGTTCCAGACTAATCCCACGATTACGGGTAAGCGCTTTTATCAAATTTTTAATAGGTAACTTTAGCTATTAGACTATAGTGTAAAGTGGTCCTAATACCTACACATGTTACAGGTTTGGATACAGACTTTCATAATTGGGATGTGCCTTTTCCGGCTGTGACGATATGCGATGTAGACCCCGTTGATGATGAATTACTGGATGCTTACATTGAAAGGTATGACTATTAAGTTAATACTGTATGTTAATTTTCATGTTTTCCCTGCCCATAAATCCCAATTTAGGTAGTTGGTATCGGCGCAGCATATCTTCTTACTCCACGTTCCACTGTTAGTCGTCAGCTCATGATTTTGAGTCGCTTCCTTTCTAGTCATCTTATCTTTCACACAGTCCATCCAACGTTTCTTTAGTGTTCCACTTATTCAAAAGCTACATCTAAAGACTTCAACAAATGAAGGGTCTGCCTGCATGCCAGATCTGTAAACTTGTATATTTTTCCAGTATTTGGGGTTCAGAGCCACCGGACAAAGCTGGCGATATGTTGCGGTGGTTGGCGACTCTCAGCTACCGTTCCATAGAAGAACGAGCTTCGGAATTCCTCTCAGATCCTGCTCTTGTGGGAAAGATTGATAGCAGCGAGCCTGCACCGGCAAAAAATCCTAAAAGTGCTGTGTTTGAAGTAATAATATTTTTTGCCTATCCAAATATCTGAAACATAGTGACTCACACTATTATGCAAAAAAAAAACTTCCGGGTTGGCGTAGTAGCTTAGCGATTAAGTACCTTATTCGTTACGTATCGGATTAGGCCACGGGTTCGATTCCCTCATGGAAATATAATTATACTAGCTGCTGCCCGCGACTTCGTTCGCGAGGAAATATTGATGTGAATGTGAGAGAAGAAAAAAAAAAGATGTGTGTGTGCCTATGTGCTATTCCGGACTATAATCTATCTCTGTGTCAAATTTCATCTAGATCCGTTCAGCCATTCTGGCGTGATTGAGTAACAAACATCCATCCATTCAAACTTTCGCATTTATAATAGTAGTTAGATGATGGCCTATCGAAAGTTGAGGTTTGAGTATTTATGTAAAAGCCTAAGAGAATTTCTTATTGTGGTAAAATGTTTTTATTTAAAAAATAAATAACAAAACGTCATCACGCCTGTAATCCCCGAGGGGTTAGGCAAAGGTGTAGGACGTAGGTACACCCACATTTCGTCAGTTATGTTTTTGTTTACGTCCCATAATAGGGGGGCGAGAATATGGCCATCAACCGGGCACAAATCCAGACTTCGTGGCTGCTACTGAGACATTCCTGATGGAAAAACACAATAACGCTTTGCACTTTAGAAAAACCCAAGATTACATAATATTTAAAAAACATAATTATGGCAATAAATCCACAAATAAATCAAGTGATAGCAGATAGGTAGATGTTGAAATCAATACGAACGAACGCTCCTCGTATTGGTTACATTGTGAATGTTTTGATATTTCCAGATAGTCCGTCATTGTGAGTCATTGTTTTACGACTGCGAGTGGAAGGGAGATTCCGAAGAGTGTTGCGACGTGCTGATGCCCGTTTTTACTGAAATGGGATTCTGTTATGCTTTCAACTCTAAACACGCTGAAAAAGTTTGGCCATGGTATGAACGTTTTCATGTTGGCACAGTCCGTGGCTCTACGTTACTCGACCCCTCTACCTCCTGTTTTCATAGGGTCAAATAATGCAGGTCATTGACTGTTGATCTGTTTGCAAATGCTGCAAGGACTTGGTTTGGTACATTTTTTAAATCCTTTGTTTCAGGCAATCGCAAACTCAAGCTGACCAGTTCAATGAAGCGTTCATCCACGAGACGGACGCTAAATGGTCCTTCATGTTTAACTCTGATCGCAAAAACACCACATTTGACGTGCGTAATACTCTTTCCTTCTAGCTAGTTTCCTGGTTTAGTTACTCTTTATCCTTTTTTTTACGTTACTTATTACTCATTGCCATAATGCGGCATTGCATTGTCACTATACCACTTGAAGCATTTAAGACCGTGTTGAGTGTTGTCCACAAACGATGGGACACTTGATATCGGCCTGCCTGTCCTGTTGCTTGCACATCACAGTTGCTGGTGTGCGCTACAGGAAGTGCCAAATTCGTCGCCAAATTTTGGGCTGACACAATTTAAATTGTCATCGACACGCTAAGAAGATTTAATAGCGTAGCAGAAACTCTCTGCGAAAAAAACCGACATCCAATAAAGACTAAAAAAGTCTATAATAACTTTACTTTCGAAATTCGGTGACTTTGTTTGTTTCATTGACTTTTTACCACCGACTTCCGAAAGTAAAGTTATTTTAGACTTTTTTACCGTTTTTTGAAAGTCGGTTTTTTTCCTAGAAAGTTTTTTATTTCATCCTTTTTAGTTGTAATAAACCACACAAATTCTTGACATGAAATAATTTTTACATTGTAACTAAAGTTATTAAGAAGATCATCAATACGTATACCTAGTGGCCTAAACAAATACCAGAACCCAATACGCTGCGGCCGCTATTTTATGGCTCGTACATAATTGTAAGGCACCATCACGCGACGTCGCGTGAACGGCAATTAAGGTGAGGAAAAAAAAATATTGCTGAACCTACTTTGATGAAATTTCTATGAGACCAATCGGGAAGTATATCCTTCAGATAAAATAAAAAAAAAAACGGTTAAGAAATGACGGAGTATATTAGCAAACATAAAGAAGAAAAATACAACCGAATTGAGAACCTCCTCCTTTTTGAAGAAAGCCGATTAAAAAACTCTGTTATTGGCTTTGTTTCTTTCAGATATTTATTCACTCTACCGAAGAAATGGCCGGTTTAGAGCAAAGCGCTCAGCACTCCTGGGACCGTCGAGTCGAGAAAGTTTCCTTCTCTGTAAAACACACTTACACAACTGAAGACGCACGTCAGCTGTCTATCCGTCAAAGGAGATGTGTGTTTGCTGACGAACTACACTTGGAAACCTCAAATATTTACACGTATTCAGCTTGTATGAGACAATGCCGTATGCAACGAAGTCGGGCATTCTGTAAATGTGTGCCGCATTTTTATCCACCTTTGAGTAAGTTTTTTTTTATAATATCCTATACTATTAAAAGAGCACTAAGTATTTGTGTGTACCTATCTATACGTATATATTTGTAATCACGTTCTCGAAAACGGCTGTAATGATTTCGATGAAAGTTGAAATATAGGGGTTTATGGGGGCGAAAAATCGACGTAGCTAGGTCTCTTATCTGGGAAATTTTTCTCAATTTTTACCCGAGTAGAGTATAGCTCGGTCGCCCATGTACTTTTAGGAATATGTAGGAAGGTGAAGGTCAGTATCGATTTCGGTTTTTACGGATACGATTAATATTGTAAACCTACTTTTAACTTAAATTAAAAAAAAATATTTGGTACCGTATTTATGTCAGGTGTATCCAAGGTCGTTTCGTTTTTGTTTTATCGTGTTTAGATATCGATATCCACCCATCAAGTTATTAAATTAAATTAGGTTGCGCTAGCTAATTTAATTTGAACTTTTTACGTCTTTTTTCCGATTTTCTTTGCTGACTAGTATACATTCATTAGACTGATATTCTGGTGATTTCTAATATAAACGTTCTACGTTGTTTTAGAAGGCTACAAGCAATGCACAATCAGGGAGTTAGGCTGTATAGCAAAACACGCGGCCGCAATAACAGACGTTTCGCGTTGCACCTGCGAACTTGGATGCTCTCACACTGTGTACGAAGTTGAAAAACTCTCTGACGTTGAGTAAGTTTACACAACCCATTGTAAATCTGTGCTATTGTTGTGAACATAGGTAGGTGACGCGAACCCTATTTGTAATATAGGTAAGTTGAGGACTTCTCCTATGTGTCACACCAGTCGTTAGTACGCCAGTGACGTACAGTGACGAACTAACAGGACTATTGGGACGCATTGACGACGTAATATTGTAAGCATTATTCAGAGATACATTGTGGTCCTATGATTTGTGCGTTACTGGCGAAAAAAGCACGTAAAACATGTTGAAATCTCTATTTCGCTCGCTCATTATTATTATACAATCTCATCGGCCGCGGCAGCTCAATCAATGGGCAGGTAAGTAGTGAGTAAGATTAGGTGGATTGTCCTAAATTAATGCTTTTTTTTTCCAGTTCTACTCGAAGTAGCGAGAACACTCTATTAGAAACAGAGTTCGTGTCATGGCCAATGGTACGCTACAAACGGGAGGTGCTTTTCGGTTGGGTCGACTTGCTGGGTGAGTCAAACTATCGTAGAATTACAGCTAATTTCTATGTATTGGTTTTCCTATTTGCTGTTTTTGTAATAATGGACTTTCCTTTTGTGGTTTCATTCAGTCTTAACGTTGAAACAGGCGACTAACCTAATAAAACATAAGCTTCAGATAGAAAATAATTTGTTTTCCATTGTAAATCTGTAGAGAATATTTTCTCTTTTTGTAGTCAAATCCTGAAATAAAAACTTATTTTTTGCACAGGCAATTGCCTTTCTCCTTTCCAACCACTTTATCTTTACGATCCATGACGTTTTTCGATGGCGATTCTGTATTAGTCAAGTAGCTAGATAAAAACAAGAGAAAGAAATATCTTATCAACAATTTCAGTATCATTCGGAGGCATAGCGGGTCTGTTCCTGGGTTTCTCTTTACTTTCTGGTGTAGAGCTCTTGTACTACTTCACGCTGCGAGCATGGTGCGCGGCCGCGAGAGATGGGGAAGTGTTGCGGCAAGAACGAGCGGAAAGACTCGCAAAATCTAAACCCCCACATGATCTGAGTCTTGTACCTTGGTCAGTATTTTTTTAAGCAGTTTATAGTTAGATAAAAGAAAATTGGAGCTGTGATTTCACTTCCTTCACAGTATTTTACCTTATGTAGCAGCAAACTTAGCGCAATGATCATTAAGATCTTTGCGATTTTGACAGACTTGTCAGTGGCAGCAATCTAACAGCAACCTTATTGCAACGTGAATAAATATCACAATTATTTAAAATAACTGTGAAAGGACTAGCCACACAAGGGAAAATTAGCAACTTTTGTCATGTTACAACGTGTTGGTAGCAGTGCGGACGCACCTTTGTGCGTTAATAAAGGTGCTTTTCTACAATAACCTGCTTTATATTAAGAGTTAGGATCGTTTGTATACGAGGCGAAAACTCGTATAGTAGACTTCCGGGAGCCAACCCAGTTTTATCTTTTTTGGAGGATTTTATTCAGTCATGTCGCTTTTACGTATGATCGAAGAAAACAATTTCGTTTATCCTTAACCAGTTATGTGTTGGCTATAGGTGGAGGCAACCGCCGGTACCGCGCAGCGCCCGTCCCATCGTGGTGCGCACTAAGAACATACAGCCGCCCGAGTACTCACCGCCTCCCTCATACCCCACTTACTTACCTTAGTTATAACTTAACTATGTGGATTAATCTAGATTATTATATTATTTCTAAGGTACTTTTATCATAAGTGTTTGAAATGAAACAATAATATTTTCTGTTAATATTTATTCCAATATTTTTGGTCACACATCCTTTCTAATGTCGCAATTAGTAAAATTTATATCGAACTACATTATTGTGACAATTGGACACAAAAACAGTCAACAAGTTCCAAAATTCGAGAAATATAAACATACATACAGTAAAGTCTAAAAAAACGAACACAATAATGCAGTTCAATAAATAACAAGTTTACAAAAAAATATATATGTTCCGAAACATTTCGTGTGATCTGTGTGTATGTATTCGATACAATTTAATTTATACAATTTTGTTATCTAAGAACCAGGGGTACTAAATCATACGCAGCACCAAACGTCTAAGTACTAAACAATTAGGAATGAAATTTTTGACTAATCAAACATAAATATTACTAATATTGCATTGAATAAATTGACTGGCAATTTATTACTCACGCACTTCACTCATTAGCGGTAATTACCGAATGAATGAATCATAATACTCTTGCATCGTTCCAAATATCAGATAATTATTAAAAATGCTGATTGTATTTTTATCGCAATATTCGTAAAATGAAATTTACAGATGTTTAACTTACTTATCTACTTACTGTATGATTATTGATTACAAATTTTATCATAGACACATAAAAAATGAAAATTCTATTCATCCAATAAGATTTTAAACCTACAATGCCGTTTCCAACTACCTTCCAAGGAATCTTAGCAACTTTGGCATTATAATACCTTTTAAAACCCATTTTAAAAAGGATCTACTTCTATGAGCTAATATTTAATATTAATTTAATACTTCTAGTGTAGCGTACAGTGTATGACTTACATTATCACTGACGATATAATAAGTTATAATCATGATCAACCTATGTACGTTGAATTATATTACAAAAACGCTGCATCGAATGTTTCACGTTACATTTACACGATGCAGCTGCATACTACGTTATCACGTTGAAGCTCAAACCAAACCGCGGCGAAACCAGTGTAATTGTTTTAATGATTATATCAGTGAGCACCTCCATACAAGTTAGTTCGCACAATCGACCCGAGCGAGTTTTGTCCCAAATCCCGCGTCGTATTCGCTTGAGTTTGGTCAGAGCTTTAAACAGTATAAGATGTTCCTTTGGTTTCCACACTACAGAAATCGGAATGCTGCTCACTGGATTATATGTGTATCTTACTCTACTTGACAATACTATTGTTTGAAATTTATGTTACGTTTAATAAATACGTATATCAAAGGAGTACCTCCTAGTAAATCTATTGAAGAATACAAGTGAAATACATCTCTAACGATGACATGGAATCCTGCGATCGGCGTGGAGCATGGGCGTCGAATTACATTGGATCTAGTTATTAAAAAAATATTGTATCCTATAATTGTCTGCGCACAAATACTAGTAATCTTAAGATTAGTATGGAAAGATAAAACGTACATCAATCTTTCTGACATCATGTTTTTAAGGAGTAAAAATTAATGTTAAGAAATCTTTAATAATATAACGTTAAGAGCAATTTATAAATTAATTTAAGTAACACGGTAAATTAAAGTAGTACGTAAGTAACTTTCATTAGAATTTTTGACACGATTTGCGCACGTTTTAATGTATTTTACGATAATAATACAATACAGCAAACTGTTACCATTGTTTGATTAAGAATACCTTTCTAATAACAATGTTGTTATCAGATATAAGTAGCATTCTACGACATAACAGGGTTTGAGATATCAAGTTAAAAAACAAATAAAATTAAACTGAGCAAAATATTTAAGTAATGTATGTGAAGTACGAGCGAAATGCAAAATCACATATCAATATTTCAAAATTATCGCGCATCCTCAAACATACGTTTTTTTTATTTCAATTCATATTTTTATCTATATTTACAATAATAAAATAAGTAGGATTCAACTTATATTCCTAAATCTATGATTTCGTTTAAAAGGCTTTAAAATTATTTCTGTAAATATAAAAACTATGATTAAAAATAAGTTAGGGAAACTCATTTGGTTCCTAAATGATTTTTTGTGACTATATGAAGAAATAAGAGGTTTTTTTTGCACTATGAGACATGAAGTTTTCTGAAGAGTCTAATGAAAAGTTAGCGGTAAAGGTGTAAGTGTTACCGACCAAACCCGATTTCAGGCCAAACTAGTTTGTCCTAGGTCAAACCGGTTTACTGTTATCGTGTAGATGTACAACCCAAACAAAGAAATTACAATACACCCAACTTGGATGTGGTGCTCACCGGCCCCTACCGCGGCACCGCTCGCTCGGCTCGCGCGTGTTTGGTCACAGTTCTAACCTAAGCCGACGGGGTGCTCTATGATCGGCCTTTTGTGCTGAGCCCTAGTTACCAGTTTACCGGAAATCGGGTTTGGCCGGTAACATATGCAATGATGATGGAAATATAACTATAGTTGAACAAAGATCTTCTGGCGTGTGACCAACATCGGAACTAACGACGCCATCTTGTTTTTTCAATACAATTTGTTAAATTTCTACAAAAAACGCCCCCTTGTCATTCAAGCGTCAAAAGATCCATGAATCTCTGTATAGTATGACCACTGTGTGCAGTTCAAGATGGCGTTGCTTGTTAAGAAAATTTGCATCGATATGTCAAACTTGGTACATTTATTTTAGTTCTGTGTTTTCCCACCTGCACAATAAGTTGGTTGAAGTGTATTGTATGTGTGAACTGTGTGTTTCTGCCACAGTTTTAGTTAACACACTGGCTAACAAGTTTTGTACTGGTGCAGGTTTCTATTTAATACATAACAGGTGACACTTTAAAAGGATTTGGAAAGAGTCTGTCAAGCGTTATTTGGCACTTCTATTTACGGATTAAGTACTAAAACGTTATACGCGCGATTGGCATAAAAATATTGATTAGACCCACAAATTCCGCTTCGTCCCATTCTTGAATACAAATATTAGTAAATTCGACGTATACCTAGTCTACTTATAAGTTATAATTTTAGGGGAGGATTGAGATCAAAGCTAAGTTTGTAACTTGCCCTCTGTGATAAAAGATCATTTTCATCCTCCACTGGTGATGGGGCATGACATAGGCGGAACGTGAAGTTATTCGAGTGTTAAACAATCTACACCCGCTGTAGGTACCTTCTCTCACTCCGCACGACGTTAACAGATATATTTTATAATTAATTTACTTTTAAAATATCCGCGCCGCGAATAGCTTAGTATAATTTGCGCTAAATATTGAATTATACTCGTTTTCCGAAATCCCTTAGTTAAGCTCAAACCGACAAAATGTAATAAAAATGTCTTATTTGATTTTCATCCATTTCGCATCATTTTTGTTGTCCAGATCCCCATAGAAATGGGAGCCACAATCCTGAAGCAAAATCAGGCAATGGACGCTTTACGGCTGATAAGATGATTAGATCATCTCCAGATACTTCCCTATCACGAAGGCGAGCAATAAAATATTTGCTATTTCGACCGTTAAGACATACTTGACAGACTCAGTGAAGGCTGAATTAAGTATCTTTTTCGCTAAGTACAAACTAAAATGTCAGAATTACACAACCTATCAAAATCGATAAATAAATAATGTAAAATCAACATAATTCATTAAGTAGATCATTAAAATTGTTTTAAATAGTTTTCGAGATTTGAATTAAAGCCGTTTAAAGGATCTATTGCAATCAGGGAAATAACTACTTTTAAAACAAAATAGTACAGAAATGCTAGATGATACGTGAATGATATTTAGCGCTGGGAGTATCCGAGAATTCGTTTATCACAGCAGATGTCACGTCAAACTTGACAAAGGGTTGAAACCTCATAAGTGCGGCAACACAACGCAAGAGACTGCGGCATTACACATGCACACCGCAAACCTTGAGAGTGCTGTTGAAATTTCTACGAAAATTGTGCCTCACACTGCGGTTTTGCCCTCTTGTAACAAGATGACCCAACGAAGAATTCGGCTTGAACTACAACTTGCATGCGTTGATCGACTTTTGTTTATTGAAAGCATTTTTAGGCTTACTGTATGCTATAGTTATCTCTGAATGGATGACGACCGCTAGGTTAGGGCGCAGTGTATGTAAACAAGAGATTTGTTGGTACTATAAAATGCATGAAAACGCATGCACGTCTAGTTCAACCCTGGCAGCACAGAGGCCGATGAGAAAAGCGTCTACGTTCAATACCGAACGGTAATTGTATAATTTTACTAGATTCGGTCTTAAAAATTAAGTAACAGCCAACTAAACCTCCAAGGTAAGATTATTCGCCGACCGATAAAAATAAATATTTTAATTTAGTAACATAAGGGAGGACCGAGCTGATTGTTCGGCGCCTCTTACACTATCACTATGGAGTAAAAAGGTTACTATAGGGCGGGATAGTCCCGGTGGTATGGAGTAACGAGCAAATGGATTGCTAACCCACATAACCTATTTTGAATTCAGAATCTCAGATAATTGACAAGTTTTGAGAACACAAACTTAACATCTTACAAGACAAAGTTCAAAGTTCATTGCAACCGAAATTTATTAAGTATTATTTTTGTAAATGATCTATTTAGATTTCATAATACTCTCAAATTATTTAAGTAGCCATACATGTAAATTTTCTAAAGATTGGGTATTCAAATATTTAAACACTCCCCAACATAATTTTTTGATGCTTATTACTGGTTCCTGATATATCACATTGGTTTTTTGGTGAACTTTATACTTGAGTGAGCATTTAAATCAATCCAGTCCTTACTTGACTCCATTCGCTAGCTACTCCACACCGGTTGGCATACATGAACGCGTGGTATATCCGTGCGGGGTCCTCAGCACAGCTGCACGTGGTCGCTGTAGTCGCGCGGCCACAGCGGGCTGGCGGCGTCGCCCGCGCCGCCCTTGTCGCAGCGCCGCCGCACCACGCGCGCCAGGCGGGAGAACGTGTCCGGGTC
Organism: Noctua comes; assembly: GCA_963082995.1. Lineage (NCBI taxonomy): Eukaryota > Metazoa > Arthropoda > Insecta > Lepidoptera > Noctuidae > Noctua > Noctua comes. Next base: position 10,823,883 of record OY720269.1, read on the forward strand.
TGATAGTGTTGCCTGCAGAAAGAACAGTTTACGTAAATATACAAATTAAAAAAAAACCCAGACAAAATCACGGAATACTATCTAGAGTGCTGCACAGTTCTATTGGCGCGTGGCCTTTAATCGGAACTAAAACCGCCATCTTGTTTTCAGATACAATTTCCACAGAATATTATATTCTTGTTTACTAGCAGCGCAGGGTCGGACTGGGCCGGAAGGGCCCGGATGGCTCCCCCGGGGCCCGAGACTGGATAGTTGATAGTTGGGATAAAATCAGAAAATAATAAAAATATGCCTACAAATTAATAAATAAACGATATATATTATTAGGTACCTAAGTGCAGTTCTAATTATATTCCAATAATATAACAAATATGAAGCTAGCGAATCAACATTTTTAAAAAGAGGAGAACTTTCAGCACTTTTTTTTTTTAATATCTCTAAAACAATGTCAATAGTAAGACTACTATTAGGAACTAAAATAATTAGGCACTCCACTCCAGACAAGTTAGCTTTTCCTTAGTTCTTTTATTGAGAAATAGATGTTATTTAATCGACTTAGGGACACAATGTCAAGAACAAAGCCACCAAGAGCAAGCGAAGCGAGCTCGAAAATTAAGTGATAGTGTTTTGCATGATTAACCGACATTGAGTACCAAAACACATTGTAATTTAATTTGTATATTCTGTGCTACTGACATAAAGATGCAATCTTTTGTCATTGACTAAGCAATTGACTGAATAGAAACGGTAAATTGAAAACTGACAATACTAAATATTTGGCTTATTTTATTTTTACTACATTAAAATAGATAAATACTAGTTGGTAAGCAAGTTACTGTTTAAACGTTTACAACAATAACTTGCTTACCAACTAATATTTACCTATTTTTTGTATTTATGGTTTGCGTTACAATTATTAGTGAAGAGTTTATTTGCTAAGTAATAATTTGGCAAATGAAATTATGTGGAAAATTGTTTGAGAAGTGATAATTTGTCAATTGCTTTTTGATGAAACAAGGGAGACCCCATTTAACCGGTAAAAAAAATCTACTTTGCTTCGTGTCGAAGGCGCACGAACCTGAGGTGAGTTAGCAGTTATTATTGTGATAGCTTTGTTCTAGATATAGAAAAAGATATACATGAGTACTACGTATTTAGGAGATTACTGATCACGGATTTCCAGAAAACATGACCGGTTTTAGATCATAGCATGCGTTTTTAACCCGGTTGTACGCTTGCGTTCGATAATTTCGGACCTACATACGAGCGACGCCGAAGGGCAAAAGATAGTATTAGGTAGTCCACACAGCATTCTTACCTCAATAGCTATAGCCAATACGAGATGGATGGCGGGTATTATCAGCAGATAAATGCGGAACTTGGTTTGCTCGAAGCCGCCGGAGTCCATGGGTTCGATCTCCATGAAATCTGCGAGCCACTTCCACGGACACAGCAGGAGTACCGTCACGAAGACAACTTGTGTTACCAGTGTCACCACCATGTAATCTGGAAATAGTAATATCGCATTAGTAATGTAGTCAATCCAGAAAAATGGAGGGATATATGCCGCGAATAAACTTACAACAACAGGTCTATGTAGTGCACCCATTGTTCACATTTCATGTCGCGAAATCATGTTTCGTCACTTGGACAAGACACACGGGTGTAACATGTATGATGCACCCTTAAGACCAAAGTGTTTTAATACACATCTATATCATAAACGTAGATTCACATTTGCTGCTTTCTGCGAGTAGTAAAGGCGGCCACTCTTTTTTAGCCAATTCAAAACGTACTCCAAAACAATTGCGTTAAAGTTTATTTTGGAATAACAAACACGTCAATTTTAGTGCTGCCTTGGTAAAAATATGAAGGAATATACTTACAGTTACTACAGAAACGTTGACGGAAAGGCCAGCCCTTAGCATACACACAGGCCATGATTAAGTACTGGAACGCCGTTATTATGAAGAGGACTGTGTTCTCCCAACATTGCACTAATTCCACGTTGGCTCCACCTTCCACTGCTTTGAACCTGAAATATAGATAAAATACAATTCATTATTATTTTATCTAGCGTGACTAACTGAGGTATTTCATCATTAACATATACATGTATATATGTTACGGCCGAAGTAAGGTTACACCTAGTTCTAGGCGGCCAAACCTAGATGCAGCCGGTAGCAGTTGTGTATCCTTTTTATTGCTAGGACACACCAACCATATGGGTTAGGTTAGAACTGTGACCTAGATCCAAATTGGCTGTATGTTCTAACCGAAGATAAGTAAGATACATCTAAGTTTAACTGGCTGCACCTAGTTGTACCTAAAACTAGGTGTAGCTGTAACATGTATATCTAATTGGCTTTTTGTTTTTGTGTATCAATGACAAAAGTTCAAATATGTTTGGTCCAAGGGGCCTTAGTCATAGACAGTTATGGGGTCATAAAGTGCACAAGTGACAGAGCATGCATTATTTCAGCTGATATGCTCCCTGTCCTCCTTTTCCTTAAGCATTGCCACAATGAACAGGCTAGCACTGTTTGTTCGGAAGCAAGGCATGAAAATTCAGGAAAGTCACAAGTTATCGCTCCACCTTGTGGGCCTCTGACTTGAAAAGACATAGTGAAGGTTCATTCAGTGCACTAGCAATTCAAACATGTATGTCTGGTACGATAACGTCGCTTTTCATAATCAACAGAATTCCTTACCAAGTCTGAGCATACAGCAGATAAATCGCCGCGATTTGCATGATGAGCACCAACAAGACTTGCATGACGAGCGGCACGATGCTGGACAGCGCCACCAGCGACACGGGCGGCGACTGGCGCGTCAGCTGCGGGCCCGGCCGGGCGCGGCCCAGCGACAGTGCCAGCAGCGTCGTGAGCACCAGGTCGATGTACAGGAACTGGTTGTTGCCGAGGATTGAGTAGAACTGTGGAAAACCGAAAAGGTAAATGATTGTGTTGATCTTTGAATAAACATAGCATACAGTACTCCTCTTTGTAAGAGGGGCAGCTGTAATACACCTTGTATTGGATGCGTAAGTACTGCAAAATTTCGTTGCAGTCAATAAGTCCTTGTCAGCAACATTATCAATAGTTATTTTTACCAATATTTCAGTTTACAATAAAACTGAAATATTGAGATTATAATTGAAACTGACATGTTGAGATTTAAACTTACGTTTGAACTGTGCTGTAATTTTGGACGTCGTTTTTAACTAATTATTAGTACTGGTGGTGATTCTGAATTACCACCTCCATTATTATCTTCCATAACAATAATCTTAAGGTAAAATACAAAGTATACTTACATTATACAGAATAAGGATTGAGAAGAACTGAATCAGCGAATATAGAGCCATGTATTTGAAGATAGCGAAAGAGGTGCTCAGTGCGCAACGTCCTTCCAAAGCGAGAAGCTTCACGCATTTGATGTTCTGCTCCTGAGATGTGAATGGAGCCGCCACTGAAAGAATTACAGAGTCATTTAATGTTCACGTTATTTTAGGACTTTTATGACCATGTCTGCAACATTGTACACAAAAGAAAGGATTGAAATATGAGCTTTATACCATGTGAAATACAGCTAGAGCAATTCTTGAAGACGCTTGGACAATGTATTGCCAACGCGTCTTCATACATTAGAAATGTTACTTAGGGTCAAATGAAATAAAGCTGACATTTTAATACTTTGAATCCAGTTGGGGTTGAGTTGTGTCTGCCATTCCAGTCTGTGAGCCTTTGACATATTATATGTCATGATGAAACCCTTTATGCCAGGTTTTCAGTCGTTGTGAAATCGACCTATTCCATTGGTTGAAATCCACATCGTGTCTCACGTCCTTCCTGTGATTGGTCGAATCTTTCACGCATTCGCGCCGTTCCGCTCGTCTCTGCTTTGATGAAGATTGAGTCTTATAGTTTCATCTTTCATTTCTTGCTTGACAACAAAACAACAAACTCCAAAGAAGGAATACCCATAACTTTGCAATAGTATCAATTCTTACCCGAGGCGTCGGCTTCAGAGAGTGATATGCCAACATGCGCAGCTTTCAACGCGCCGCAGTCGTTAGCACCGTCGCCACACATGCCGACGACAAGGTCTTCTTCTTGCAATGCAGTTATCAACTGAGTCTTTTGATCAGGACCGAAACGACCAAACACCATGCCTGAAAGAGAAGAATTTATCAGAAAGAACGAAGTACTGAAACTAGAACGCACCGCGCGGTAGCACCATTCATTTAGAATCAGTGGGAATGGGAGATGGCCTTCAAAAGTTAAAAATATCTTAACTTCAATTTTGAACCGAGTTCCAAAAAGGAAGAGGTTATATTATGTTCGTGTATGTATATTTTTTTATTGTATGTACAGCCTTAGTTTCGGAAGTCGGTGACAGAAAATGAACGAAGAAGACAGTGACAAACGTCACCGACGACTACGGTTATCTTGCACTTTTTAGAGGTTTTTTTAGAAGTTTATTGTATTTTTGTGAAAACTTTTTTTTTATGTAATGCTAGTTGCATTTTACGAGCGGAGTGTTCATTACAATCTAAAACATTGATATAGCTCTTGTGAAATTGACAAAGTACACGCGCTTCTGTATTGTCATGGTTAGTAATCAAAGTTTTCTTACCTCGAGTCAGTACTACTGGCATCAGTTCCGGATAATGAGTACGAATCACAGCCCAAGTTTTACCCTCCAATGCCAACACATATGCATCTATTGGTAGTTTAGGTAGTCCACCTTCGCCAACCACCTGAAATGTGCGGAGTTACATGTCATCGCGGTTCTATTCAAATATTGCAAAGTCAGGTTTACAAGAGTCAAGATCCACAATCAATAGAAACTTAAAAATCTGCCAAGCCTTTTGAACATGATTGAACGATTTAACCTCAACAATCGCGTTACGGAGTAATACGATACTCTTTGGAAAACCTGCTTGTCAGACTTTCGGGCTTTTAGCAAGACTAACGGTTAAATTTTGGTATATGCCGATGATCAACTATCCACAGGCCAACTTGGGTAAGAGTAGCTTAACATTCGATCAACCCTATATTTACTTGGCAAGTGGACACTAATACATATAAAATATCCTACTCTAGTTATCATCAAACTAGTCTTCATCTAAATTTCTAAACTGACTTTTCTATTTCATATCGTGTCAGTGGAAATCTTGAGTCTATTCTAAAAACTTACTTCCATAGTCAAAGGCGGTCGTGAGTCGAGAGACTGTGGCTGCCCCGAACTGATCAGTACAAGTTTCTGTTGCGGCTGCACCATCAGGCACCCACGCGCCACAGACATAGCAGTCATTATATTATCCCCTGTCAAAACAAAATTATTCTTATATTATATTTGAAACTGAACTGAGAGGGTTTTGGCCGACGCTTTTATCCATAGACCAATTAACTATATTGATCGGATTGAAATTAGGTACTTGAAAGATTAAGCAACACAAACCTGTCACCATAATCAGTCTCATAGAAGCCTCGTGAAGCTCTCTTATCACTTGGGTCGTCTCTGGCTTCAGGCTATTTTGCATGACTAGAAAGCCTAGGAACGCCATTTCGCACTCGAGCTGATCTCGCTTGACCCTCTGTGCGTCGACCCATTTCATTTTGCGATCGAGTTTCTTTTGTGCTAGGCCGATTACTCGGTAACCGTTGGAAGTGTACTCGTTGAGAACAGAACTGAAGTTTTCTGGGAGTGTGTCTGGATTGCACATTAAGGCAACCTAAAAAGGAAAAAACGTTTAGAATGACACAAATTTATTTGAATTCGGAATTGAATTTTTCGGCACTAGAGTTTATCCGTGATCATGGCGCATGAAACACTGCCGAAATATCGAGAACTCAAAATAAACAGTAAACATGGTAAATATCCCGTTTTTAGGGTCAATGATAGTTTTAGTGACCTTTCCAGTTTAAAAACATTACATAAGATCCTTTCTTTAGCCCATGTCAAGCGATTTGATGTTTTTTCTTATTTCAGTCAGCTAATAACAGCAGTTAACTTGAATTACATAACACAAGCGTAACATAGACCAGCGTGGTTATTTTGGCGCTTAAATGACATTGTAAGCAGGACGCTGTTGGTAAACATTTCTGAAATTGTCTGTGACAATTTTATTGAAAAAAGCTGTCGGCGTTAGTACCGCAACAACAATACCATTAAAATGTTTACCTTTTCAGGAGCACCTTTCACGAAATAAACCATCTGTGGCTGCCCAAGTACGTTAGTTATGACACCCATTGATTGCTGCGCCGATGAGAAATGGAACCGCCGCAATAAACCGACCTGAAACCATAGATTATTTCGTAATTAGAATAAGACTAACCAAATATTTTTATATTATCAATCGTTACATATTTTCATGTTTATGGTTTTACCCACGTATATTTACTTAAGGATCTCCTGCATGGTCAAATTCGTTTAGTAAAACCCGTAATAAATACGCGATTAAAATAGTAAACCTTAAATAAACAAAAAAATATTTGCTTTAAGTTTGAGAATGCTAGTGACTATAATATTATATCCTATATTTATTTTTAAACATATTAAATAATAAATTAATATTATATTGTTACATATTATCCCTATTTGTATCGGCCCTTTTTCTAAAATAAAAGCAGCCTAAGTTACTTCTTCTAACACCAGCTACCGGCCAGTAAAAGTTCCGTCAATATCGGTCCAGCCGTTTCGGAGATTAACCGGAAGAAACAGACAGACAGCCAGCCCGACAAACAAACAAAATGTTTTTGTTGTATACACCGTTTTACTCTGTCTGTCTTTTCACAGAACCGCATACGTTCTAACATTATCGTCTCCTGTTGATCAGCAAACAAGTCGAAATGGATTACCTCATATGGAATTTCCATGGTGAAAGGATCAAAGTCATCCAAGTTCTGTGCTTCATTGGCAGCTGTGATGGGTTTCACAATAACTGGTGTCAGGTTATCGTAACGTGTGTTTTCTGGTCCCGGTTCTTCGAGTATCTGTGAAAAAAAAAACAACCATGTTAGCGTGGCACAAAACATTGGATTTATTTCGAGGCTTTTACACGCTGAGCCTTATAGTGCATGCTTAGCTGACTATTGATGGTGAAGATACACTTAAGTTAAGCCGGCTATACTTAACTGTAGTCGCAAAACTTGAAGTCTATCCGCAACCTCTTGCCGGTCGTAACCGGCATACCCAATGGGTTTCATCTAGTGTGTAGTTTAGGCGGCTAATCTTACACTTATTTCACACTTTTATAATAAAATTCATAAAATTCTATCTGTGCACCAACTAAACCAATACGACCTTAAAGTAACTGTTCAAGATTGGCTATTTCAGCAGTCGTATACTGCAACAGACGGTCTGTAACAGGTTTTGGCTTAACTAACCTACAACTTACATACACATACACACACACGCTCAGGCACATACACGCGCAAGCACACGCACACTCTCATACACACACACACACCTACACCATAAAAGTAATTATTCCAAATTGTTCTTATATTACTTTTTTTCTGTAATTTTATACTTTTGATTTTTTTTAATTTGCTAACCAACCTTTAATAATGGTACATAACAATGATAATTATAAAATGCTTTCTGAGTGGAAAGCACCACAACCGCCAGCACCAGCACCAGCACCACTACCTACCACAAGCACCAGTGATTCACATCCATGTTCATTACTTGTTTATGCCAATAAATAAATTATTATATTTCTTTATACCTATCTTTAGCCGTAACATATCCATATAATTCCTTGGTGGTAAAACAATATTTTTTTTAATGTATTTTCCGCGTTTTCCACAGACAGTCTTCGAACAACACGCCTCTTTATGCGTCTGGGGTTAAAATTCAGAACAAAACCACCCAATTTATTGTTAATATTATAAAAGGTTAAGCTCAAAAGAGGTGATGTATAAGTTATAAATGTTTATTAAAATTTTCATTATACTAATATTGTAATAAAAAAAATGTGTCAAAATCAAGGGCACAGATACTTGAGATAAAAATCAAGAGTACCTTGTCTGTTATCAGATGCTTACTGCAATCAGATAACCGTCACATCAATGTTTAACTGGTTCATTTCCTAGTACAGACGACAGAAATGTATTGTGGGAATGAGTGACATCATCAATGTTGTTTAATTTATTATGTAGCTTTATTATTGCGGTGTTCTCGCAAATATTATGGGATTGATGATTCATGTAGTGCAGTTAAAAGTTACATGTAAAATTATGAAAATATTCCATAACAACCTAAGTAATTAATTAAATTAAAAGCAATGTTTCAAATATAGGTATAATAATAACAATGATCGAATTCCATACCTTTGTACGCTATAGAAACATGATTGGGTCCCTAATGGGGCGTGAAAGCTCTGATATTCAATCTATATAAAGTTGCAAAACGCGAATCCGTATTGGAATCAGATATACCACAGACTGCGTAGACTTAGCAAAAACTAGGTTTCCGTTGGCGCCTTCTGACTACCCTGAAAATGCAGGAATACATAATACAATAACAATCACTCACCCATTGTGTGAATTCAAACATCTTAAGGTCCAAAGGATCTCCTTTCAGTTGTCCGCCAATGCTGGTGAGGGAATGGCAAGAAGCCAGTGCTTGTATGAGCGGGCTGGTCGTAGGCAGCCCGCTAACTTCCACCACACATTCACCGAACTTTTCACCGGAGCGAGATGGTATTACGGAGTGGAAGTCTAAGCCGTCTTCGGTTAGGGTGCCGGTCTGAAATATCAAGGATAGTGAGTCTATGCTGATCTGAATCAAAGATTAATGAAATTATGTGTCTGAACCCTATGAAACTCTCTTAGACCTGGAATCCCCAGTTTATGAAGTCCAAAAAAAAGCGGCTGGAGGATACCATGCGTAAGAAAAAAATATGTGGGATCTCCAACAAAGGATACAATAAAAATCACAATGCAGGTAAAGGCACATGTACGAAAAGGTTATTTATATTACGTGTGCTCCTTCAATTATTATAGCAGATCAAACCATGCACATAAAACTAGGTGGAAAACAAGACAAAATAATGTATGGCTACGTATAACTGCTGCGATATACCTTATTAATTACATAAAAAGTATATGTTAAAAATATTCACCTTATCAAAGCACATAACTTGTATCTTGCCACAAACGACGATCCTGGGTGGGGATACGCAGAAGATCTTTTTCTTGCGCAGACGATTCTGACTGGACACTATGCCGGCTGTCATGGCGGCGGGTAGTGCGGGCGGGACGACGATAGTGATGATATCCAGGGTGCGGAGGACTATTGTACCTAGGAGACTCTGTGGAGAGAAATTGTATTTAGAGGTATAGTTGTGGTAAATGACAAGTGCGCGTCAAGTAACCTGATTTGATTACTATGTTTGAACAGAAATCGGCCGAGGTCGATCGGCCGAGTTGACTGAATTATTAATGAAAGTATTATAAGATTCAACTTACGCCTCTAACGACATAAAGCCAGATAGAGTATGCCATCCCAATCGCGGCAATGCAGAACATGAATATGACAAACTTGACGGCGTCCTTGTAGAATTGGAACCCAAAGGGTTTCGGGAACAGAATACTTTTTAATAGTTCTCCTTTGGCGGTGTAAAAACCGGTGCGTACTACTTTTGCTAAAACCTGCAAAAAAAAAACATTATTTCGTTTCTATTTCCTTTAATAAGAAAACTATAATGATATGTTAAGTGTAAGCATTTATTTATAATATACATAATGTAATAATTATTATTTCATTGCCAAGGCCTCAAATTCAAAATGTGTTATTTAATACCTGATTGTTGCCATAGAATCGTGTTTGCATAACATGAGTGCCAGCAAATAAGGTATGTCTTTTGTGTCCCTCAGTTGAGAATATTTCAGCAGATGGGCAAGGGGGGCCTTTCATTACTGGCACACTTTCACCTAAAATAAACATTGACATTTTACAAAGCTGTACCTAATATTAACTTAGTACATTTACGCGTAAAGATAATCTTTGGGTTGAGGGACAAAAAATGTAATCTCCACTTTTAGCAAGCATATTTGCTTTGCTTTTACATGTTACATTCTTACATCAATAGTTAACGATTAATGTCCATCTCGGCGTTTCAAGCGACCAATTTTTTTACGACAGTTAACCATCCTGACCTAATTTCTCTCTCAATGTCGGAGTCGATTGGAGACTTGACGATGATATTAAAATAACCCTTTAAGAACTCTAGCCAACTAGAATCTGTGACATTCATACATCTTCCTTATATTAGTGACGTTGCCTTAGCATTACAGATAAATAATGATGAAAGTAATCTATACGAGTTGTTTACATTAATCCATTATGTAAATTGTAATGTGATAATTGTTACATAATATGGTATATAAACATTACTATTACAACTCGCATATAACACGTGGCTGCGTAAATAAGAGTAAACACTAATATAGGTGTCAATAGAACTAGATAATTAATCAATTTGATTGACAATATCAATTCTTAATAAATGTCAATTTTGTTTGTTCTACAGCTGGAATGCGTGTGTAATTGTGACAAGCATTATTGGTAGTCGGTTTAAATTGAAATGGGTCCGCTTAGGTCGTGTCTGCCGTATTAATTTAGTTGGAGATCGAGCCCGGCAACAGAAACTGATACAAGTTTATTCCTTCATGATACCAAAGACCACCAAGATTTTTCTTAAGAATTCTTTATAGAAGCCATGTAAAACTTTTTATAGCTGGTAAAAAAACGTTTCTTTACTTTTTCTCGGTTTTTGACCCATATATGCTTTGCTATGCTTATCTATTGTACTAAAAAGAGATAAAGAGAATATCCAAAGCTCAGGATTCTAGCAATAATCTGTAAGCACACAACCGCCAACATTGCACAGCAGATCGATGACATACTGAAACAATATCGCCTAGCAGTCCACAAGTGCTATTAACCCTGTACCTGTAAGCATGCTCTCGTCAACGATGCTTGTGCCGGTAAGCAGCATGGCGTCACACGGCATCACACAGCCATCAGGTGGCAGCACCAGCACATCACCAGGGACCAGACGGCAGGCGTTCACCACACACTCCTCACGACCCATCCGGGTCGGTCGCAACACGGTTACGGTGAACGAACTCGTCGTGCCGGCCATTTTGTGCAGACGGACGCTCATCTGTTTGGAAGAATAATGATTGTAATTATATGAATATTTTTGTAGGTCATTGTCACCATTACGGTATTCTTAGCAAGTCTTAGCTGAACGGACGCTTTTGATGGTGTGAGAATATTGAAGATGTTTTTGGACATGTTCTTCAACAAGATTCTTGCTAGACTTACGGATCACTAAAAGAAGAAGCAGTCAGTGCATCAAGCAGATTCGGGAGTGGTCGCAAATCATTTGATGGTCGTTTATCAGACAGTTAACATTAGGATGTGTACTGACAAGAATTTCCATGCTACACCATATAACCAAAACTTTGTAGTTTATGATACTTAAGAGAATGTTTGTACACCTGTAATTGGTACCTACATAAGAACCCTAACCTCATACTTTTAATGTTGAATGTAAAATGTTTGTCAAGTACTGTTGGCGTACCTATTTTAAATAAATTAATATATTACCTTTTTGGTTTGGACTAATGCCAGCATACAGGTCGCAATAGACAAAAAGAAAACGCATGTCGCATACTGATAGTACTCATCCAATGACCAAAGTATGATAGAGAAAACTTGGAATAGATAGAACGGATTGAAGACTTCGTTTTTAAACAGGCTCCAGTAACTTTTGACGTCCACCTCTACTGAGTTTGTTCCATAAAGTTTAATCCTGAAAAAAAAAAGGTTGACTGGTAGAGAATCCCTTTTGGCATTAAGTCCGCCTATGTACCACTATTGTACATGAAGTTTAAATAAATAAATAAAATTACAAGAATGTTGCAAATGGGTAATAAACCATTAAAAATATAATTATGTAATTAGGCAATGCATTTAATTAGTAGTTCACTACTGATTACGTAAATTCGCTAAGTGACTAAGTGATTATTTTGCACTTACAATTCGCTTTGCTGTCGTTTGTTTATGCCAGACATATTTTCCATCAATAACTGAATAGACAGTTTCTCATTGAGTGCAAGAACATTTGTAAAAATTCCTTGATCATTAAGCCAAATGAAACGGTTGTGCTTGAACATAAAATATCGTAGTTTGCTATCTGGTTGGTTGGCAATGCTCAGTTCAATTTCAAGCACTTTTTCTGTGGACCATACTCCATCGGCGTCGATAACTAAAAAATAATCAAATAATTTAGGCATTGATTGATATCAGTTGGTATAATAAAAACAAATAAAGGCTGATTCATATACACTGTATCGAGTCGATCTTGAGCAGAAGCGTGGAGTAGTAGAAACAAAATACAACGAAGAGTGAATCAATATAATGTGTCACTTAATCACTGTCTGTAATCGGCTAGGTCCCGGCTCGATACAGTCATTTGAAATCAGTCTTTAGAAAGATGGTTCTGTCTACCAACTTACCACAAATATAATTAGCAGCTTTCAGACTGCATTTTATGTATTTGAATCTGTTGTAAGATGGGTAATAAGCCAAGGCAAAATATGGTAATCCACAAAGTAATATGCACACGGTGTGTAATAAAATAGCCCGTAATTTTGAATAGATGAAGCCGTGGATGTTGATGGTTTGTTCATCGCCGCTGCTCTCGATAACCTGCCACTGCGTCTCGCCAATGACTTCATATTCGTCTGCAATGTAAAACAAACGGTCTGCATACCTTACCGGGGATAGCTGTTGGTCATGGGTGGTGGCACTGTGTTTGCGTTGAATATTTACATGCTTGCATGTTCTCCAAGGTATGAGATACAGGCTGCAGCTGCAGTCTTGTTAGATATTGTTCATGCATTGTCTATATTCAATGAGGTAAAATAGTTGTGTGTGTAGAAGTGTGTAAAATTAGGACTGTTTCATAGGCACCACCCTCTGTGTAGTTAGATTTTGTAATAATGACTTATGACTCATTATCTTATCGTATTTACCTTAAAGTATCTTTTTGTCTGTTCTATGATGGCCAGACTAGAATTTGCACAAGTGGTTTTGCGACTTTAATGTTGACTGTGCTAAATGCAACTTGAAAACGTCTGGGAAAGACAGCTGGGTGCTCAACCTGCCCTCTGTTTAGCTTCTTATCTCAGACTTTTTCTTATATGTGAAAAACATGAATTTAGCATATTACAACTAAATTATTTGTTGAGTCAGTATCAAAAGGTGGTTGAGTGCAGAGTTGTAGTCCAGTAGTGATATGACAATATTCATCAATATTGTCATATCACTACTACACATTAAGAAATGAGAGTAATCCTAGTTCATCGAACTTAAATTCTTCTTCCGTCATTATAAACATACTTGCCAAATATTATTTGACTGTAGTAGGTAATTGATGGAATTAATGTTGTATTCAATTCCGTCATGGCTTTTATTATTTACACTTAAAACATATTGTTATTTTTTACCTGTATAATTCTGTTTATATATATTTGTATATTGGAAATGATGGAAATTGATTTTGTCGAGTTTCAGGATCCATTTTAAAAAAAGAGGGTATATTATGACAAACAAGCACAATACCCTTTAAGTGAATCTCTATTAACTGTGTGCCGCAATGTTCTTTGGATTAAAAGGTACTAAATATCTTGCTTAACATTCAACAAAATAATTACAAACCCACGAGCTACCAAACCTGATTTGGTTGGTTATATTTCTTATTATCCATTGAATGCCCTAAAATATTTCAACTATCATAATCCTGGTTCAATCGATGTTGAGGCATACATTCAAAAGAATTTTAAATGTCATGGGCCACACAATTTATTGAAAAAAATTTAGAATTGTGTTGACATAAGCATTTGGTTTTGATGACTGCTAACAGAATCAAATGTGAAAGCAGGTACAGGAAAAGCTGCTGCAACACAAATTGAGAAACCATTGTTCACTACCTAGTGGACTGTGAAAAGATCTTGATTTGTAATCTAAAACGGTGTCTTTAGATCTTTTAGTGAATGGTTACACATCAAGACTCCAATTTCTTGAAGATGGAGTTGCAACATGCATTACATAATCAAATGAAAATCACACAGTTACAGGGATAACCAAATGGCTTTTGCAAAACAAGTTCTTTAAGGAAAAAAGGATTTACCTAGCTGGGTTTCTTTAAACACATAGTTTAGTATTAAAGTTGTCTACAGAATACTAATCAAGATAAATGGGAAAATAGCAAGCAACAGAACAAAATGAATATCAACCCTTTTTCCTTTAAATTCTATTTGAATGGATAGTATAAAAATTATAGAAATAAAAACACTGACCCAATACCAATAAAAACAAAAATTCCGATACCGTTTTACAGTGGCTTTAAATAAGATTAGTAATAAATAAAGCATGATTCATTAGATTATTTTAGATAAAGGTGCAAGGAGCATTATGTTAGCATAAAATTAAAGCACATGCCATTATTTAATTATTATGACACCTAAGGTAAAAACAAAACAGTGCAAACACATAGTGCAATCACCTCACATATAAAAAGAAAAACACAATCAGCAACATAAAATAATTATTTAACAAGATTACTTAAATATTGTGTTTTTATTTTTATTCCAACAGTATCCCCGGCAACACATAAAACTTAAAACAATATTGCTATGATTTCAATTAATGGTGGCTTGTATATGTTCCATAGCTTTACAGCTAACTACAAACATGAATTCCAAAAGGTTGAGCCAATTGAAGTAGACACAAATTATGTAAAATAATGGATACAATTCACCAGTGATTTTCTTAAAACACAACTTAGTTTGCAAGACAAAATAAGCATTTAGTTTTTAATGCACATGAATTAGGCATATTTTGAAGTTAGTATTGCCTGTAAAGAGAATGTTGACAGAAAGTAACATTAGAATTTACTGGGGTTTATTCATAAATGCTTGATGAAAGTTAACAGATGTTTTAAAGTCAAAAATGTAGGTTAAGTTGCTAATCATTACTTAAATATAGACAGCATTTATGAACCCCAATTTGATTGTGTATATAGTGTTGGTAGCAAATTAAATAGGTATTATAGCAAAAAAATATAACATTAAATTGTCCTTTTTTTGTTTGTTTACAGTTTATGTGCAACCAAGTATGTTCATGACGGTTTCATAATATTATGAAAGAGACTATGGCAGTCATACATAAAGAGCTGCAGTGAAATGACGCTGATGAATAATAAAATTATAATGATAAGACACACGAAAGTAGTGATGCAACTAGAAAAAAAAAGAATATGATCTACTAAGGGAAGGTTTTATTAGTCATGTAATGAGTGATAATTTCTGATGTTCATAAAATTGAATTCAAATTACCAAGTAAGATTTTTGGTTATCTTACAAAACCCCACCTTACTTACACTTTGAATACCCTTTTGAGCATAAAAAATAGTTAGTATGATATTGAAAATACCTATCGCAAGTAATAGAGTTATCACCTTACAAAATCAATTTGATAATTCCAGAAAACTATGTTTGAAAAATAAACAGCTGGAATAGATAAATATAACAATATATTTCATTCAATTTATTATAAAACCTTGATCCTACATAATCTCATGAAGTATATGCTTTTGGAAATTACACAAAAATTGGCTAATATTATGAGACAGTTTCCATTGGCACATTCCAGAATTCTAGTCATTGATTTCATTGGAGTTTTCATTGGATACTTTTATGTAGTGATAGCTATGTAAATGAATATTTTATTTGAAAGCCTTATGCATTGAATTCATATGTTTCTAATGAGTCACAAAATATTTAATCAAGTGTGCGAGACTTACCATTGGCGGCGCAGGCATTATTAATGTTCGGCATTCCCGCGAAAACTGTTAAAAGGTTTATAACACAAAAAAGTTAAGGCATATTACTTAGATGTTGTTTAGTTATTTTTGAGTTACCGGTGCTACCTCATCGCAAGTTATTTCAGGTTTTTTAATGTGGATTTACTCCGCACCAATTCACATCACACCTTGATACGAATGACAGGAGAATGAATTGATCGTGTAGAACTGTAGATAATAAAATGCATTTGCAACACTGAATAATCTCTGTTCTCTCTGATCCTCAAAATCGACTAAACATTGATTTGCTATTTACCTTGACATTGAAGGTCTGACGCATAATCCACAACATAATGCGATTTTCAATCATTCGTATGATTATTTTCATTGTATAAAATTTCGAACACCACTTTTATAAAATTAAATACGAACAACTTGGCCAACAAGCAACAACTCAAAATGATGATGAGCTATCAACATCGGTATTTTTTTTTTTTTTTTTTAACGTGATAAAATCATCAAATGAGTCCTCCCACCCAGGGCAGAGCGGGAGGGACTGTCAGACTTGTACTGACTAAAATCCACGGTGTCCTTCAGTAGCCCTTTATGTTCTAGGGTCACGGTAATTCTATGAGTCCCGCGACCCCATCAACATCGGTATTTAGAAATGGTAAAGAACTAAAGATACGGTATCTGTGCTGTGACACGTTTTACGAATATTAATGTAGATGGCGCCATGATGGCGCTAGTTTTGAGAACGAAACGGATGTTATTGATTTGGCGCGAACGCGTGGACAATACGATGACAATCTTTTGAGAAATACAAATTATCTTTTAGCGATTTACTTAGCTTAAATAAACAAAATGCCGCACGGTGTGTTTGCAAAGAAGAGTGATTTTCTAGAAATCGGTGAATATAATTTTTCGTGGCCGGGTGATAATGGCACTTTTCAGGATTTTGGTTCCGTAAATTACACAATGCCTTCAGGTATGTAAAAAATATGTTATACTGTTATAACGATTGTTATATGTACTAACAAAATAAAGGACATGGGTTTAATAAATAAACAGGACCCTGGTATTGGCCGTGGTGTCCACTTTGGAGAACTACACAACATCCTCTATTTCAAGTAAGAAAATTGGTCGAAGTTTGTTTTATAATAATTAAATGCATTGCCATAAAGATTTAATAAGCTGTATGTTTAGCTATCAAACATGCTCTTCGTGGCTTCGTACTGCGCTCCAAGTACCAAGAAAGGTCAATTGTGGATGCATACTATTTTAATATTTGGTAAGTCTGTCTCATTATTTTTTTGGATACAAACACTTATATTATAAAACAATTAAATATATTAAAGCTTTTTCACATTATGAGAGGGAACAAATGACTTGTATTTACTTTTTGCTAATTTTGGCTATAACTACCTAGATAAAACCAAAGTTCGCAAAAGCAAATACTAGATGCACACTAATTATTATTTTTTATTGATGATACCAAATAATATCTATGTTTACCTAACAATATTGTTATAAAAAATAAACACGCAGACTGCTTTAAATTCTGAGAGCTTTAGAACTTTTTGGGTAGGACTTATCGGCGGCACTTCTGCTACTGGATCCATATATTATGTCTTATTGCCTTACCTACGTACGTGCTTATTTTTACTACACATTTTGTCCTAGCCTTCATGCTGTACTCAATATGGGCATGGCACGTGATATGTTCACCCGATGCCTTCTCCTGGAACTTCGGTTTCGTGTTCCTAAATCTTGCACAAGTTGTCTACTTGGTTTACGAGATGAGACCTGTCAAATTCGACCCTGAGCTAGAAGAAGTCTACCATACGCTGTTTGAACCGTTCAAGGTAAATGTATGAATAATTTCTGAGAATAATACATTTTCATAATTATTTACTAATTTATCATCACTACCCCAAAATCTTAGTCGTCATCTCATGGGTCACCTCTTTCTAGCCATAATTATATCATCTTTCATTTCAGTCACTATAAAATGGTTAACTTCGAGCACTTCTTTGTAACGCACTTACGGCAATATACAGTAGTTCGTCCAGCATAATTTCAAACACATGTCATCCTACCATGGCTCATTCGGGACTTATTGCTGAAGCTCTAGATTGTCTAGATCTTGTCTAGTAAAAAGGTGTCTCTTCAAAGCCTAATCATGGTTTAGGTGTCCAGACTGCAGTTCAAACGCATGGTGTCCCCAGACTTCGCACACGTGATGTCTTTGCACGCGGGTGAAGCGTACGCCATGCAGAATCTCACGAAGACCGACCGGCTTGGGCTACTGCTGGCTGGAAAGGTATGGCAACATTATAGATTAAGAACTTTATGGATTGACCACTGTGAGGCAGTCAGAAAGAACTTTTTGTCCAAGGAATAAAACCGAACTATCCGATACAGTGTCCTGTTGGCCTGTTGCGTTGTCCGATCCGAAACGAGACAAAATACGTCTTTTTCGCTACGCTTTGTCATCAAAGCGTAGCGAAAAAGACGTATTTTGTCTCGTTTGAATGGAAGTGACCACACTCATGTGTGGTCACTTCCATAATATACTACGTCTAGAAGCGTTGTAGAAGCATAGGGATTCCCCACCCTTTTTCTTGACAGTTGAATATTCGAAGTTAGACCCTCCACGGCTCCGGTCCGGTTAAGGTCTAACCGCACACATCCGTGTCGTGTGAGGAATGTGGCCAGGCCGCGGCCTCCTCTTCACACTGACTGAAGCTCAGGGACCGGAACTCAACTTTAACTTCATAAAAAATGTACTCAACCACACCACCACAGTCTTGACGCCAAAATGGTGTGCGCAGTTCATAAATTTTCATAAATTGAGAAAACAAATATTTCTACTATTTACGTAAGTAGTAGAAATCTTTGTTTGTTTTGTTGACATATCTTTTAACTATCCATACTCTTCGATTCGTAATAACTCTGTAAGAGTGACTCAATATTACGGAAATAAGAAAAGGAAGGAATATTTAACTAACTTCCAACTTTACTTTAATTACAGACGTCCTTTTTGGTACCAAGGGTCGTTGTAGATGATGGCCAGGGTTTATTAGGTCATATTTTCGCCAAAAGTGAGAACCCTGTATTTTTTTACTTGAAATTTTCCTCCGGGCACCGCGAAAGCCATTACGATTTTTTTAATAAATTAAAATTAATATGCTAGAGATCGTTGCAAATAGCATCTTCTGTGTCATCTTCATCTCTTAAGATCCGGTTTCCAATATGTGTTTGATAATAATGAATTAGACTATATAGTGCATTTTCTTTGGCTAAGGTATGAAACCGTTTTTATCGTAGAAAAGCAAGCCATTTAAAAAAAATGCTAAGGGCTTCTTCACTAATTTAGAAGCACTTAATCTCAAAATAAATGTGTTCCATCCTAGTTTGCCCGAGGAGATAATGGATTGTCGTCGTCACGTAATCAAGTTGTTTTCGACCTAATTATACTATATGTTCCTCAGTATCTACTTTACTATTTTTAGCCTTATTAATTGTCCTCTACAGATCAAACGGCTCCGTAACTCGATCTTGAGCTTATACGAATCTTAAATCTTTGCTACATCTTACTACTATTATTATTAAAAATGCGAAAGTTTGTGAGGATGGATGTTTGTTACTCTTTAACGCAAAAAATACGAATGTGGATGGGCACACAGATAGTTTATAACCTCCCAGACCGGGACCTCTCAGATAGTTTATGGTTTAGTACGATCCCGTGGGAAGATTACCGAAGTCCACGCGGGCGAAGCCGCGGGCGAAGCCGCGGGCATAAGCTAGTAAGTAATAAAACTACTACACACCGTCTATCTTTCAGTTCACAAGATATTCAGTTATAAAGTTTATATTCCCACAGGTACTCATAGAGTTAGAAAATTTAAAACAAATTTTCAGGCGGCACGTGTCTATGTTTGCAATGAATACGTATCGTGCCGAGCCTCACCTAACGACGCGCACGTGATTTTTATACGATACCCTCAGATAATATTAGAGTCAATCGATTCCCACTCTTTACCAAACCATCAGTTTATCCAGCTACCGTGGTAAAATTGATCGGTCGGAGAATGCTTGGCGTAGTTCGTGCACCGTTTGTGACTTTAGAATGAAATGAGTGCTAGTAGATTTAGGTCACAATATCACATTGAACAAGATTCTTATAAATATGTAACCGATGAATCTAGTATTTATTCGAAACTAGCGACCCGCCCTGGCTTTGCACGAGTGCAATTTTCTAATGAAGAAAACGAGAAGTGAGGTTAGCAAAAAAAAAAAACGAAATTTTTTTTCACACTAACCTTGTCCTGACAATTACGAAGACAAAAAAAAAGCCATATGAGTCGAGCCGTGCTCAAGTGATGCTCTGTCATACATGTGGCAGTTGATTTTTATTTGTATAGATGTTAACGGAAAAGTATGTAATCCGTCATTGTAAACAATTCCTAAAATAAATATGAATAGTATGCCTTTATATGCCTTTGCACATAAGCTGTATGTTGTAATTATGTGTGTATTTCTATTATTTTTGTGTGCAATAAAGAATAAGAATAAATAGGAAATCTACGATATATTTTGTAATATGCACTTTTCCTAGAAAATCTATACATTTCCTAAATAGCGATCGGAAATGTACATTCTCTATGTTTTAAGTACAGCGGGGATAGTGGTGCGAGGGGCAACTACACACAGTCGAACTTTTACAAACATGAGTAATCAAATAATAATGAGTGTTATGTACTTTTGACTGCGTAGCTAGCAAAAACTAGAACCAGACTGCAGCAGAAGTTTAATTCTAGTGGAAATAGAAGCAAAGATAGTTAATTTAGTCGCCGACTACTTTAGCAGTACAAGACGTAACTAAATCGGTCTGTAAGCAACTTCACACCCGCTTACTGCTCCCAAACTTAATACTCCCAAATCCCCTCTTGCTAATGTTCTGCTGGTTGTAAAAGCCGTTGTAAAATCCGACCAGAAGAGTCTTTAATTAACCTTAAACTCGTAGATTAGGAAGTTATCAGGGGGGGTGAAGTTTTGGTTAAATTTTATGTTGGAATATTTCTTTTTATCTCCGTTTAAACTAGATCCAGGCTTGGATGGAGACTGCAGCATTACATTTAGTTTAAAACTAAATATTTTTGAATTATTTTCGCAAAGAAACGCAGAAATCAGAAATTATAGAGTTTTGGATCAATCTTGATAGATATCATATTTTATTATTTTTGCCATCGACGCTCTCACAAGCAGTGGGTTTAAATGCAGCAATGATTAAGCTGGCAAAAACAAAATAAATTTAATTGTGTCTAGGTCAACGTTATGAGCGGTCACCAGTTCCTGCATCCAATTCTGCCTTGTGAGTTCTTGGATTCTCCCGAGTTTGAGTCGAGTCGAGCCACAATTGATGAAAAGTTCAAGGTGAGTTTAAACCAATATCATAATTATTGCCAGATCCGTAATACATTCTTTCAGACACACTTTGGTACATTCCGAGGTTAATATCAATCGGTGAACCTGTTACGCAGATATAGTTTTACACGTCCCAAAGCAGGAAATGTGTCCTTTATGTATGCTAAGTTATTATTTCAAGAGACGCCAATGAACCTAATGACCACCGAACCACCGTTCAATAACAAGGAGGCACATCCGCTCAAAAGGGTCACATTTATAGCTATTTTCTCAAAAAATACTACCATCACGTTTGATGTTATCTAAAGGCGTCTTATGTCACGCCATAACGCTTTGGAGCAAAGCGTCACCTTGTTAAGTAAGCCAATGGGGCTAACTAACACGGTTGGGTGGCCCACTGATGAGTTCATTATTCAAGGGGAGTGGAGTTCCTGACTGTACTTTGTAGTGAATGCCCCGAACCTACTAACCTATTTAAATAAATGCTACAAAGGGTTTTAGTTGAATAAAGGTCGGACTAATATCAAGTTGCTCTTTTGATCTAAGATTTATTTTTCGGGCAAATAAATCTTGGCCTATGGATGATGCCATAAATGTGAACTAAAACAGGAATGGACAGCGATGTGAAAATATGTGTTGATGGCTTTTTCCTTTTCTATATTACACAAGATTCTTTAAAATTGAGTTTGTATGTGTAGGTACCTATGCTACTAGTACCTAACATTTAAATTGCAGGTAGGTACTACATTGTTCTAAAATAAAAACAATTAGAATAAATTACTGTCAGATTTAACATTTAATTCTCAAAAAATACTTATACGTAAGTCGGTTATCTACCCAGTGCAGCAGGAGCTAGACCTTGCATTGGTTACCTAACTCTTAAATTTTGCCGAACTAAAGTTAAATTGCAAAATCTTAGCTCCTTTTTGAAAAAGTGCATCATTACATTATTAGTAGATATCTTTAACTCACATTTATTGTTACGACGTACCTAAATCAAAGGGAAATTTAAATTTCTATCTGAAACTGAAGTGTACCTACATAGCCTTATATCTTGTAGATTAAACAATGAAAACTGTAACGGTCTTCTCAAAAGACTTGATTTGTTTAATTTACATTAGACGTGAGATTGTTTTCATTTAATTTTTCGCACATTTTCTTTAGCTGTTATCTAGGTATAGGCTAGCCCACAGCCATTACACTTTAAGCCTTACAGGACAGGTCATAAACAACTGCAAACTAAATCACATAAATTCCCCGCGCGTGTCCAAGCAAGCCGAAACACCTCGCTGGCTGGCCGATGCACGCCAATTACTTTGTCCAAAGTGTCAGCTGTGATAACGCTTTTGTGAATAGTTTCAAATTCAAAGCTAGCCTTACATATATCTACAGGAGCGATGTTGTTGTACCTATACCTAAGCTTGTACGTAAAAAAACAAAAATTCTGTGACTATAATGAAAACATGACAAAGTTAACGCTTAACTTCATAGTAATGGGTATTATAATAATGCAATTACGATTACAGAAACTGATTTCTGACAGATTGTCAGAGCAACAGAAAAACTTAGGTAATATTGATAATATCAGTCGGCTAGATATCTCCTAGGTATTTCAGAGCGACAACAGGCACTTATCGTGGTGATATTTTCCGAGCTTCTTTGCATACAATAAATATGCCGACGATTTTACTACAAAATACGAGGCAGGTGAGATAAGATGAAGTTTTATCACGCCTTTACGTTACGTACTTATGTCATACAATGCGTCACGTATCGCTAAGTGATACATTTGCGCCAGGGGCCTCGAAGCTGAGTCATAGGTATTACAAAGAAGTTATGGGATCGGTTACTAGCTCAACCTCCAAGGCACGGAACCATTAAGTTAAAAGCTTCCTTCTATGGTGTTACAACCGAGCAGATATGAAGGGTTTACTGGGTCAGCTTGGAAACTTCGGATTTTTTCATTATAACTCCAGTCTCTTTCAATTCGATGCAAATATGACTGTTAGGTTGGCATTAATACGTGCTTGAATAATTTATGCCGACCTCTTGTGCTAAACTCGGTCGATTATAAGGTACTTTTATGCTCTACCCACTGAAACAGACTGTCTAATACACCAACTTAGCTATAAAACTTTATCTTTCGTGTAATTACGATCCGCACCAGCTGATATTATTTTCGCCATTGGTATACACACTCGTTGATCGCTCTTTACCTACCCCATTCCGTTGACCTAA
This sequence comes from Noctua comes, assembly GCA_963082995.1. Lineage (NCBI taxonomy): Eukaryota > Metazoa > Arthropoda > Insecta > Lepidoptera > Noctuidae > Noctua > Noctua comes. Next base: position 10,847,443 of record OY720269.1, read on the forward strand.
TTGTTGCCTATGGCTGTATAACAGCCGAAGTGGCTATAAATGCAAGAAACTAGGTTAAATATCGATGAAGTCTAAACAGTCTCGTAAAGACGTGGGGAACTTACCTAAATTGCTTCTTTAGCTATCAATCACATTAAGCCGTATACATTCACTTTTAATGTAGCACTTCTATTTATGGACTGAAATGTAGATTTTATCAGTAGATCTCTGCAAAATTGTTGCATCACTAAAATTACACATTCTGTTAGATATTTTGCTAGTTGACTGGATCAGAATGTGTGTCACCTTAGAGGCTTTCGAAAATACACACACACCTATTAGAGTGGCTTAAAGGCTTTCAACGTGCATGTTGCCCAGAACAATGGATGTTGAATGGTGGTATGGCAGGCCGTAGAATAACATTTATTTTTACTCTAAAATTAAATATATATAGGACCAGTCATCATCATGAGTCTAGCCTTTTCCAACTATGTTGGGGTCGGCTTCCAGTCTCACCGGATTCAGCTGAATACATAGGAACAGTAATATTGGAAATTCGAATTATGATTTAAAAAGTGTCAAGACAGACCTATTTGTGACCTTTCCAATTACTGTTCCGGGTGTTGATTTGAATGTTATTAAATTAACCTATAAATATGGACAACCACGCAAGGTCCTCGTTTAATTCTATCAGCCATCATATCCGCTCCCCATAATAATATATCACGTATTCGGTTGGCTATTTTATTAAAATGGCCCCTCCGCCCACACGTGGTGGCGGGCACTCATCAACATCACTAATAGCTTTCTTTACACAACCGCGATAACGACCGACACGATTTTACGTAATCGTATAGTGAAATAACGTGCTGCGTTCATGATATCTGTTATTGTTATGTTCAATTATGTGCTTTATATCTTTTTTCGTTATAAAAATGTAAAATGCAGGTCAGCGGATCGTTAAAATCACTACACGAATCTCTGTTTTTTTGTTAAGTATCATATAACTAATGATACTGCAGTATATTTTAAGTCATTGCAATAATATAAACATGATTTCAGTAAATGTCTCAATAAACTAGGAACGTTCAAAGTTAGTTCAGATTTGTTAGCCACAAATAGTGCCTAACCGCGTAGCGGGTCGGTTATTTGTTACGACTTCGTAGCCGAGCGTAGGCGCGATGCCTTTACGTCAGCTACGCCGTAGCAACAATAATTTAGTTCTCAAAATGTACGAAGTCAAAACTCCGAGCTCTATTGCTGCTGACAGTAATTTTACCTGTCAAAATGCCAATGTGCGGCATTATGACATACTTATATGAAGTTTCTTTATTTCTTGTATTGAGTCACGCAGGCACTTTATTTTCCCTCCCAACGAATAATTATTCTTTTGTTCTAAAACAATGCCTCTCATTTAGGTGTCGATAGTCGCCGCGTCATCGTGCCGCTACGTTTACTGGCAGCGCAGTTCCCTCGAGTATTTGTTTGTGAAGGAGCCGTATCTCGCTTGCGTGGTAACGACACTTATAGCCCGGGACATTACTACCAAGTTGTATGCGATGAACAACAAGATTGTGACTGAGAGGGGCTCGCATCTTGATATCAGGCTGCCGAGTATATCTCATGCACTGGCGAGAAGTCCGAGGAAGCTTCGTGGTGCTGTCAAACTGCCACCTCCGACCACAGTTCAGCCCGTGCCGCCTGAAAAACGACCCAGTGAGTATTCATTTCGTTCAATTTCAGGCAATATCCAATTAACGTCGGAGAAGTATTCAAGCCAGGATGTTTTTATAAACGTTTCTGGTGCGGTATAAAACCAGCTCATAAAATTCTCTAGACGTAGAGGTGCTACGAAGCCGCTACGGTGCTACGAAGTGTCTACGATTCCATAAATTCTTTATGGCAGCCGACTTTAGAAGCTGCAACTGTGCATTAATTTGCTACTTTAGTGTAGTGCCTTATCAAGTCGTGCAAGCCCTCCTGGTTTTCTTAAAGAGTTTCCAGACTTATGTTTGTTTAATGCACGCCAATTGAAAAATACAACAAACCATACAACTGGACTGTTGTCTTTTCGGCTGCTACAGAAAGATATGTACGTTAATGTGTTGTTTCTAAACAGGTTCTTACGTAAAAATAGTGCGGTTAACTTTTTCATGAGCTAAGATCTTACCTTCGATTTGTTTAATAGAAAATCGAGTCACACTAACAGGAGTTAGGCTCTTCATGTCAACGATCTACATTTCTCTTTAGTAACATATACGGGGTGGAAGGGACACCGATACATAGACGGTTACCACGTTTTCCGTACATCATTCTCAACCCCCCCTATAGAAAGTTTTCATCAGTAATTAACCTTTTCACCGCCACGGATTTCAATAGAAGTTCCAGATTTCCGTGCCACCAGCGCCACGACTTCATCAGAAACTCTTGATTTTTAACTACCTATCAAACATAAAAGTACTGTATTTAAAGCGTGTAAATCTCATTCATCGATATGACGATACCCTCATCACTACTGTTTACTGTATACTTCGTTATACAATTATAGCTTGGCGCTGGCGAAGCATCGCGTTCTGTGAACGTTGGCGGTGAAAAGGTTTAAAAAAAATGTTTCTCACAAGTGCCTACACGTTCAAAATGAATGGAACAGAATCATTTACTGAATACGTGGTAACCGTTTGTGCGTCGGTGTCCCTTCCACCCTCTATATACTAGAAACTAACAGGCCCCCCTCCACAGATTGCTGGATCCGCGACACGGAGCCTCTTCCCATCGCTGTGAAACGCAACTGTAACTCCACATACACTGGTGGCGACGAAGAACTGATGCCTTTAGCAGCCCACGAAGCTCCGGCCGCCTCGTCAGATGACCTGTCAGTAGCTGACAGCTGTCCTGACACGTCTTCCAAGTACCATAGCTGCGAGGCTGTCGAAACTGATGATGAACTTAGGCATTAAGAGAGGAATCGAGAAATCAGAAAGAACAGCTAGGTACTGTGTAACAGGGAATAAAAGCTGGGAAGCGGTTGCCTCTCATATCCGCATGCGCTTGCCCGCAATGGAATATGAAACATAATATAACATTGTTATGTTATATTGTGCCACGTCTGTAATCCCTGAAAGTTTAGGCAGTATTTTACACTGTAGTATCCGCGTTTGAAAATATATGCAAAATCTATTTAGCACGATGCAGTCTGCGGTTAAAAACAAGACGCGAAACCACATGCGGGCGTTGGTTTTATCAACACAAACACCGATTGTGATCAATTATTTTCTTGAAATATGTACATCCACAAACCTAAAACCGCAACCGCACAGGTATATATTGAGTGCCGTGTGGTTATGTATGCCCTGTAGTTATGACTGTAAAGACCTACTGCATTGACGCCTATTGCGTAGTAACTTTTGGGTGACAGGGTGAGATAGAGGCTAGTGCATGTGTGATTATGAAGCGAAGTATGAGACAAGCGATGATAGTCATTGCTGTTTATTGCCTATGCTTCCATTTTTGTTTAAGGGCATTTTTATTCGTAAGTCTGAAAAGTTTACATTTACTTCAGTTGTAACAATATTTTCATGCCTGTTAATCAACATAAAATGTACTGTATCATGTATTCTTTTATGTTTTATTGTGATAGTAAATGTCTAAGACAAAAATAAACTCTGTTTAATAAAATTCAATCGTTTTCCTTGTTTTGTTTATTTTAGCCAACACACAAAGAAAATACTTGTTCCGAAGAAAAATGATAACAGATAAACAAACAAACACGCAACCACTTACCGCACACCCATACCTACATATATTAATACCAGTTCTGTTCCGTCTAAAATACATTTGAACGTATGGGGAAAGAATAAACCTCTATCCTAAACGATTTAAATTCCTGCAGACTCATTGTCGAAGCAGTTGCATTTGCATGACCGTTACTTTCAGCACTTATTCAAGTGAACGATATGGTAAGTGTAGAGGTGCATTTTGCGATTTCATTCCTAATGACAGGAGGGTAGGTACTCAGGAAGGGCGGTATAGTAATGGCTTCATTATAAGTGGACAAGGACTCCCCCGTTCTACTCCGCGACCGTCCCTCGCCACGTCCAATCAATCAGCAGAACCAATCCAGTTATCGCGACAATGCACACAACTTGGCGGATATTAAGCCGACCGTTGACGTTTAAGTGGTAAATGGAATATTACTTTAGTTAGAGGAATAATCTGTTGTTGTGGGATTTGAATGAGGCACTGTAAGGCAATGAGTACTTCAAGCAGTAAGCAGCTACGGGCTACCTAGACTCTTATCTTATAAAGTTTACGTGTCAAAGTTCGACACTAATTTTAGATGCATCGCTTAGGTACCTACAAAGTTTTAAAACAACGCTATCCAGTTTGTTTTAAAACTGTGTAGCTACCCAAAAATTGTGGTTGGTAAGTATTACAATCGATTACTTATAGAAACAACTTGAGATTTATGTCATACTTGCCAAAGCTCTAAAATTAGCATTTGGCATGTGCAGCGCTACCAAAAATTCTCAGAAAAAAATATTGGTGGAGATATCGAGAGCCCAGGCGAAAACAACGTCTTGGTCGCTGACGGGATAAGTTATAGTTATGATTCGAACCAAACACTGCAGCACTGTGCCAAATCACTAATTGGAACTCCTTTTCACATAAACTTCTCAGCGCCAAGCGGAAGAAGTAGAGCATAAACTTGGTGTCCAAGCAACAACTAAATCATGTAAGTTCGTAATTTAATTTTATGTGTTACTGACTGGCAATATCTAGATTTAGGCACGTTTGAAGCGTTCTTGTACTTATCAATTATGGGTTTTTATGTTCTGGGACGGTAGATAAATAAGTCCTGTTTACACTAATGACCAGAGATTGGATTATCTGCATCTTGCAATCGTCGAAATATGCATCATATTCATACATTCTCGAAATAAACTAAAAGTGCTAAATTAAGTAATATAAAATAAAATATATTTTTTTAATTTACTGCATTTTCGACGAATATATTATTATCATTTTTGTTCTTGGAATATTTAATCATCGATTACGGCTCCAAATTATCAGTAGTACGTTTGAGCAACAGCTCGTAACTAATTTAAATATCTTTATAACTTAAAAACCATCCTAACACTGAGGTCAATGCTTTTTGAATGTAGGTGCTTTTTGTTGCGGGTATCGTATGGCAAATTTTTGCAGTTTTCCAGTTAAAATAAAAGGAAACGTGACCAAGAAAGGCACGATAAGCCGATTAACTAAAATATTATCCTCAATAAACAGCCATAATATGCAAATACATATGCAAATATGCATTTGCATATAATCCGGACTCTACTAATGACAATGTAGGTACCAATTTATACTACAATATATTCATTGTTGACACCATTTACTTGGACTATTAAGCACTCGCTCAGTTCAGAATGTTTTAAGGCTCTAAAAGCGATAAGATTGGTTGAAATACCTATGTTGAGTAGTAGTAGTAGTAGTACGATAAGTAGTCATAATTTGGTTAAAACGTTGCAGTGAGAAAATTCGTCTAGCCTCTAAAAAGTAGGAGAAAATCGTGATAAAAATTGATCGAGTCATTTTATAAGTTGTAGGTAAGCAGTAAGAATCTAAAATAAACCACATGATGGTCCTTTAAATAGAGAAGCACTAAAGCAGAACAAATTTGCCGACCGTTCAAAATAGATATGTAGCTTCACTACTTCAGTATAAAACCAGTAGGATATCGGAATCAATATTGCAAGCTTTGCGCTCCACAGCCGGCTAACTAGTTTCGTAAAGTGTACTTGTGTTGTCCAACGGAAGTTCGCTCAACCAGTTAAATGGGTCTTAAACTATGTTTGAAGTATAAGTTCACGCAACAGATAGATATAAAATATCACGATACTATGATCTACTTAAAACTTTGCAGTTTAAGAAGTTGTTGGTATAAAATTGTTACGGCAGATAGGTAGCTATTACGAAACGGGTAAAATTGAACACCGCTTTATAATCTTCTGCCATCTGCGGACTTAAACACGTATGCTGGAGTCGTTTGGCTTTCAACCTGCGCCATGATGCCAGAAAACCAGCAGATATCCGTCAGGGCCTGCCAAACACTCCCAGTCGCAGATGCCTTTCTTGTAGCCAAATGAACCTCATCTAACTGAGCTGGAAGCGTGTTGGCGTCGCTTTTTGGCGGCGTTTTCTAGCGTGGGTGAACGATACACGTTTCAAACGCTAATTAACTTTACTTTGTCTCTGACATTTATGACTTCAACGCTCGTAGGTAAGTTCAGCGTTATTCACGTTTGTTTCGGCTTGGTCACGAAAACAAATAGTTGTGTGTGTAAATACGATTAAAATGAAGGTAACGCATGCATTCAATTTAATTACTGTGCTTAATATACACGCGTGTACATAGGTGGTAAACATGCCCGAGCTGTTAAATTAATGCAGAAATAATTTCACTAATGCTGGGGTAACACAGTGATGCGTTGCATAAAATAATACAGGCACGTGGCCATTATTTTCTCTCACTGAACCGTAAAGAGACACACTCCCCGTGTTGATGACGTAACTCTGACTGTATCGATAATCCTCTGTATCTGATGCTGGATATCATGCGCATCTACAAATACTAATAAAATAATAGTACCGACTTCTAATTACGGCTTGTTTATACAAAAGATAAATCGGCTCACTTATTTCCAGTTTAACGCACACAAATAACTAAATCGTCCTATTTAATAACACAATACAAGCGGTCACGCGGAGCTCCACTTGACTAGCAATGTGTCATATTTGTTGAACATTCGGTTTAGCTTACGCTAACAGAACCCGGGCCTACGTACCTAGCGATTAAAATTAATTACTAAACAATCGAGGAGCACGGTTACACGGCTAAGTTATGGCATAATTACAGACTGAAGGACGTGATTGATGGAATAGCTAACAGACTGTGTTTAGTGAGTAGTTACAACAGCAAACATACCTACTGTTACATGAAATCTCATTCTATTTTGGGTGGGTAGGTGTACCTACCATATTACTTTAGCGCAACGTAGTAATTTAAGTATTGCACATACCTTCATACAAGTATTAGTCAACAAAGAAACTAACCCAATATTACCTAAACTTAGCAATAGATGCGATGTCTGTACGAAACTTTTAAGCCCCTCCGTGAGTGTGTGAGCTGACATACACGGTCCATTATATTAGCTACTAGCTTATGCCCGCGGCTTCGCCCGCGTGGAGTTAGGGAATTGCCCACAGGATCTTACTTCTGGGATAATAAGTAATCTATGTATCTATCTATAATACACACATAGATTTTTTATTTTATCTTTTAAAGTTATATCAATTAAATTAGATACGTGAAATATTGATACCTTGGTTTGAGATTGGACACCGGATTTACTGGATTTTATCTGAAGAGTATGTACACAAATTTTCAAGTCAATCGACCCTGAGAATAAAAAGTTTCACAGAAAATTCAACACCCCATTTCACCCTCTAAGGGGTAGGAATTTAGAAAACTGATACTTACTCTTCACAAAGAATACACCCTCCAATTTTCATGTCTCTGGGACCCGCGGTTTGGGCTGTGCGTTGGTATATCAGTCAGCCAGTCAGGACATGGAATTTTAAATTGGGGGATGATTTTGGAAAAACTGTGATACACGTATCTCATCATTTTAACTGAAGTATATGTAGACACATTTTCAAGTCAATCGACTCCGAGATTAAAAAGTTTCACATAAAATTAAAAACCCTATTTCACCCTATTAGGGGTGGAATTTCAAAAAACCCTTTCTTAGTGGATATTTTCTCTCCACAAAGAGTACAATCTCCAAATTTCATGTCTCTAGGACCAGCGGTTTGGATGTATCAGTCAGCTAGTCAGGACATTGAATTTTAAATTGGGGGATGATTTTGGAAAAACTGTGATACACGTATCTCATCATTTTAACTGAAGTATATGTAGACACATTTTCAAGTCAATCGATCCCGAGAGAGTTTCACAGAAAATTCAACATCCCATTTCACCCTCTTAGGGGTGGAATTTCAAAAAACCCTTTCTTAGTGGATACCTACTCTCTACAAAGAGTACACCCTCCAAATTTCATGTCTCTAGGACCAGCGGTTTGGGCTGTGCGTTGATGTATCAGTCAGCCAGTCAGGACATTGAATTTTAAATTGGGGGATGATTTTGGAAAAACTGTGATACACGTATCTCATCATTTCAACTGTAGTATATGAAGACACATTTTCAAGTCACTCGACTCAGAGAATAAAAAGTTTCATAGAAAATTCAACACCCCATTTCACCCTCTTAGGGGTGGAATTTCGAAAAACCCTTTCTTAGTGGATACCTACTCTTCACAAAGAGTACACTGTCCAAATTTCATGTCTCTAGGACCAGTGGTTTGGGCTGTGCGTTGATATATAAGTCAGTCAGTCAGTCAGTCAGTCAGTCAGTCAGTCAGTCAGGACTTTGAATTTTATATGTATAGATATCATCCCGTCGTACTGCTTTGCCGCGACCGTAATTTGACGAAAAGTTTGGCAAAGACAACAAACGTTATAGAGATCGCGGTATTTCGATATTCGCCGTTCACTCGCATGAAAAGTAGGCAAGGTAAACTTGTAAAAGCTGTGCAAACGTGGGCTTACCCTCCAAAACGATCGATTAACTTTAGGTACACACCTCGCACATAAACGGCCTAGATCAAAGTTTAGCAATTACGATACTTACCACGCTTACAACCTACGGCATTTTCTTGGTTTAGTACAAAATACGAGATTTGGGTAAGTGGCTATTCATTATGAGTAATACATTTTCAGAAGTAAATAAAATGCCAACCAGGGCAGTTCTTATGCGGTCTTTTCATGATTGATGAATGTGCGAACGACTCGGTGTGTTGCTAAGAGCCTCCTAGCCGCTGCTTTCATAGATATGAATATCCCAGGAAATCGTCTTACGCCACTTAAGCATGGGCTGGTTTCAAACTAAGTCACCGTTATGTGATTAATTTTTAATTAGATTTAATGGTGAAGTTTTCCCCACGAGACTTTCTTTGGGGACAGTTATAAATAAGCGAACAAGGCGTTTAATTAGTGCTAACATAATAACGCTTCTATGGGCTGTTAGCTTCGCTAACATAGATGCTAATTATTATTAAACGATGTTCCTAAATAATTTGATAAACAGTGAAAGTGGTATCGCGTGACTGTGAGTATCATATCATTTTACAAACAACTGAAATTAAATGAGAAGTGTTTCAAATTAAAAGGTAATAACTATTACTCATCTACGTAATTATAATTTCACCACTTTTGGCTCATGCAGGTTATGCAAAAGTTTGAACATATTTCTTTCTATTTTAAAGTTCTTTAGCTTTCCTTTTTGAACTGTTTTAACAGCTCCAATTACTTTTAAAGGTCAGCTGCAAAGTTAAATCAAGCGGTTGGAAACTTACCTTGTTTGGATATTTCAACTAGCTTGTTAGAGAAATTGGAAAACATGCATCAACATTGTAATGTTTTGCAAAAATTGTATGCCTTAGCAACGAAAATCTTTCCTTTTAAACTACGTAATAAGCTGTATCTTGTACAAGCTTTGCTTTTAATTTAGGGAAGTGTTATTTTATAACGATGTTTAGACGGCATTCATTAGTAACTTTTTTGAAATATCATATAGGTACATCATCATTGGTTTTAAGCTTTTAAAGTAGGTACTTAAGACTGTTTTATTTTGTGCCAAGCTTCTCTTGCTAAGTACGTGTCCCCATTATTAGCTTCATAATTAAAATAAGTTAAGGACAAGCTTAAGTAAAAGATAGCCACGGAAACTTTGTAAGTGGTTAACGGTTTAGCGAAAATAGGCCCTTCATTTTACCTACATTATCATTTTCACCCAAGCGCAGGTAAAAATGTTTCCTTATGACCCATATAACTTTCTTAGCTAAAGTACCTACTTTATGTAATGGAATTTTCAACCCTATTCAGTAGGGAACAGGATCCTTCTGTACTTAATTTATTATAATTGCCTAAGAAAGTACCTACTCAGTACTGAAATAGAAAACCAAATCACAATAGAATTATGTTTCTTGTTGACATTTCCGCAATTAAAATTGCTATGCTCCAGATATTTTAGACAACAATTTATTAACAGTTTCATAACACCTGAATAATGTTAAACTTACCGAGCAAAAAGGACAAGTTTTCGTGAATGAATTGAATGGAAATTCATACGACTTGGTAACGAGGAACTTATAATCAATATTTATGGGTTTGTTTTCGTGTAATGTAATCTAATCAGAGTCGGCGAGCACACCGACAATGGTGTTGTTGCGGCTCGTCCGTCTTTCTTTATCTAAGTAAATGAGCCGGCGACCTTACAGCACAAAGGTGACTCAACAAAGCGATAGTGAAAGATACGATCTGATCACCTGCAGGCCGGCGTGGTCAAGGCTGCCCTAGCCTGGCACTCGCGATGCTTTCTTATCCACCACCGCTACGCCGCACTATTCTTGAGCATTACATGCGATTACCCACCATTTCAAGCGTTATCTGATGGCCTATGGCGTAGCTAACAAAAGACCTCTGAATAAGGTTGGAGTAAGATCGATATGCTTGACCGTCTGATCTGGTATGGGAAAGGTTCTAGCGTAAATTAAATCCGGTAATGGAATACTCATTTACACAATTTTACTGAATCAAAGTAGAATCTTCTTCTCGTTTTTTTTCCTCTTTACACTTAACATACATTCCAACAATAAAATTCACTACTTTCATGTTTCTTCATCGTAGGTAGATCGACGGAAAATACTTGATATCTCTTGATAAGAGAACATACCTACATGACATAAGTAATGAAACTCAATATGCCAAAACATACTTTTCGGTTTAGTTCATTCCACTTTGGCCAGCTTTTATTTGAGGAGGCAGACTTTTAGGAGTATTTTATTTTTACCGATGGCCTTGTACCGAGCACCAAAACAGATTACAGGTACGAACACAACTTTACGACAAAGGTATTAAAAAAATGTTGAAAACGGTTTAACCCTGAAACGCGAAATGTGCTTCAATGAAAGTAGTTTGTAGGGACAATGTAAATGTCTGGGTTGGCAACATGATTAGTCGCGAATTTGTCATGATTGTAATGTGGTATTGTGAGGACATGGGATGCCAGACTGCGTCGTCGCTGCAAGGTCCCGCATCTTGTCACTTTGGACACGTGCCAGACGCTAATCGTCGCGCGGTTATACATTCAATCTCAATGGTCCAGTAAATCTATTTGTTTAATTATAATAAATAGACAAAAACAATTTTTTTTTATAAAGCTATCTCATATTGAAACAATAATTATCAGCAATCCTACAATTTGAATAAATTGAAAGAGACTCTTTTGTTTATCTAACGAAATGTTGATAAGCTAAGACTAGAGAATATTTCATGACGAAAGTTTAAATAAAAAGGCTTGTACTATATTTGCATTCCTAAAACTTTTATAATCTCTGACTGTTACCGGCTAACGTTTAACTTCCCCATGATTTATAGAGCATTTCTTGCTGAAAAAAATCTGGACCGTTGCCGGCGCTCGCCCCTCGTGTCAATACTAGTAGTATACTCCGTTATACAAGTAGCTTCAGATTGAGGGTAAGAAATAATGTCACCAACACAAATCTAGCCAGTACTTTAGAAATATTTTGAATTATTGTGCAACAATACTGGCGAAAATTAAGTGGCATATATTAATTATTGCAATCATTTTCGTACTTGTTTTGAAGGTTCGCAACAAATCACTCGATTTCACACTCGATAAACGATACAATTGACAGGCTGCGGCTATCGGCCGAGTTGATGTCGTACAATAATTTTATTGATAATATCTAAGTAGGTAGTAGCGAGATGGGAGTAAGGGTTGAAGCGGGTTGCGGGCGGCGGGCGGCGGGGCGCTCGGCGCGTGCGTGTGGCGGCGCCGCGCCCGTCTCGCGCGAGAGCGGCCAGTGTCGTGCCGCGCGGCGCCGCGCTCCATCGCCGCCGAGCGCCGTGTGCGCCTCCTCACGCGCCCAAGCTCTACTATGCGACTCGCGTGCCGCGCTCACTCGTGTTGTGGTGCTTTATGATGGTACGGCATGAGACTGCCAGATATGCGGACGTTCCGTGACAGACGTGCTGCTGAACTCACCACCGCCACAAGTGGGCGGAGAGACAGGACGCATCCTAGGTTGCTCAGGTGAGCGGCCCTTCGCATCTCACGCCGTTGCACGCTGGCTAAAGACGCTGCGATCTCGAGGTCGATAAGGCACTTTGCTGGCTAGATTCGAATGAAAGGTATATCGTAAGTTTAACGTAGTTTCTTTGCTACGAAAAGCGTAGACAGTGCTACGCACGGCGCTACGACTCGTAGCGCCATATGGCAATTTTGAGTGTGGTTGTTCTTAAATAATATCTTTTTTTTAAATGCGGCTCCTATTTTCCTTTGTTATTATCCCCTCATTATGTTTATGTTTATCTGAAAACGAGATTTACCTAAGAGCTTCTCGTTTGGGCAGACACTTGAAAAATGCTTATTTCAAAACGGCACCGATTTCACTGAAATGGGAGATATTAACCAGCAATTCTACTGTTACCAATAAGTAAGTGTTATCAACAACAAACCGAGTGTGATACAATCGCGTCTCGATCCGTCTGAAAGTATACATTGTACACACATTGCCACACACGTAATTTGGCCGAACTTGGCAACGTAACTACTATCGTATGCTTATCGATGTCATTGAATGTCCAATAAATGTAAATAAACAACTCGTAGCGGCGTCTTCAGCTTCAGTATTAGCTAACTTCCTTTTGCGTTTTATTCAAAGTGGCGAGAATTGAAGCATGTTTGTTTGAAGAGTCGTCTTTTTTCTTTTTCATTCAACGTATTTTGTTTGTTCACGATTCTAAATGCGATGGCAGCTTGTAAGTCAATAAATTCCTTGAGTCATATTTGTAGGGCGATGAATCGTGACTCGTGAGTCGTCACGCAATATCGAGAGTAGCATATCTTGGAGGCAGAAGGCTTCGAGCCACCGCCATCAATCTCTAGGCTGGGGAAACGACAGCTCGTACACACGATGTAATGGTGATTGAATACATTAGCTATATTCCTTTTTTCGATATATTTAACTGGAGTTATGTATAGGGTACATATCTAGCAAGGGTTTGATATGAATACATTTTAAGAATAATTAAAATCATGAAGCTTTTAGATGGTACAGTCAGCAATGAAAGTAGATTAACACTATGCAATGATTCAAAACAGATTTGTAAGTGACTAGTTAATTATTAATTGTTTTTATCGAATCATTGAACAGTAGAAAATACTGACAAGACAAGTTATATGATATCTGAAAAAAAAATGTTCTATGAGTTAAAACACGATCAACGAGTTTTGTCGTTGACTGTACTAAGAATTGTTTTTCTTTATTTCTTTTCAGGTTATTTATTTTCTGTTTCTGCTTTTATTTTGAGCAAAAGTATTAACATCATGCTCGGTAAACTTGATTGACAAGTTGAAAGTTTTATTTAATTTGTTTTTATTAAATCTCAACATTTGTATGTCTTTCTGGTAAGTTTGTTGAACTAAGAACTACATCATCTGATTATTCTGATTTATGTGTTTTTGTTCACTCTATGAATTGTTTCTACTATCGTTTTGTTATGCATTCAAGAGGTTTTTAAAAGATTTTTGATAGAGAGACTAATCTGGATGGTTAGTACACAAATGCATGTTTAGGTATAGTTGCAATGATACTATACTACCTAGCCCTGCTCCCATTTCCAACCAAAGATTCCCAAAAATTCAGACACAATCCGTCAGCAAATAAAAAATACACAGCGGAAATCTAGTAGGCTATTAATTTTCGAAAATGCAATAAAAATTGCATTTCTTGTTTCTGTATAGGTCGGCAGTTATTCTGTGTGTAAGAAGATATTGTGGACGTAGGCGGCGAGACGGTCGCGACAAGCCGTCGCCACGACTGATTCTAGTGCCAGGCTGCACTCACACCATCACACATACGACATGTACTGTATACAAATACATCGCCTATAAATTACTTGAGAATAACTCTCTCACACATGAACCAATTGTTTATTTAGTTTAGTGTTCTCCACTGAGAGTACTTTTCTCAGTATTCGTCTGTGAAAAGTACTGTTTTATGCTTGGTGGACAACATAAACGTAGGATAACATTACGCCTATATAATACAAAAGGGCTAGGCAGGAGTAAAATTAGTAGGTACTATACCCACGTTTCACTAGTTGTGTTGACGTCTCATGTAATAGGGAACAAGACTATGGTCACCCTTTTTTTTGAAATGGTGAAAAATGCCTGCTCATACCGCACCGTCCGGGGAGATGGCTTGGTTATATGGGACTTGCACCCATTACAAAAACACCACATTGAGCCTACTGTCACCTTGGCGGATGAGCCACGAGAACTGCTAAGCATGACGTTCGCGACCCATCCAGCGCAGCCCACCTCCGGGCACCAAACCCTTTGGAAGACTATGGCCACCCTACACCAGGCTCCTCTAAGATTTTCCTAGTTGAAGATACCATTCCAATTTTCTCGAAGGGGATTCCCGTATCCAGCACCTCACGCTGTCACACTTGTGACCAGTTCAGGAACTGAATGATTCAAGAAAATGAGGAAATCTTTCCTATATGTAGTATTAAAATAAAAACCATACATTGCAATGCCAATTTCGTTTAATATGTGTATTGGTTTTCGAAATGACATCTTATGGCGTTCTTGCCAGCAGTTGATAGTAATCTTGTATTGGAACATATTTTTCTTAAACCGATATCTAGATATTTCAAGCCAGCAGAAAACATAAAACTATTATAAACATAAATGTAATATTATTTACTATTGAATACATTTTGAATACATTTTTTATACGTTTTTAGTAAACAGAAAATGTAAATTCATATTTCAATTGAGAATATAGACGTAGTAAATAATACCAGAAAATATTTCAGTATCAGTGTAGGTAGGTACATAACATTTGTGGCGAAGTGTCGCTACCGTGTAATTTAACTGCATTATGTTTTACGACACCGCATGTTACTGAGACGTAAAAATACCTATTTGGTCGGTATCGTATTCGTAACCTACATGTACTTGTACGGCGAACAAGCTAATAAAACATGCTGTACTTGGAGCAAGGTGACCGAATCACTGATCGCGTTACCCGTGAGATTTTTACTACGACGTATTTGTACACCATTGTCCATAAACTACATTATTTTCAGTTATATAAGTGACAACATTCAATAGTTCAAAACGAACTATATACCTACCTGATTGGTATTTTAGTTACAGTTTTGAGCCATTTGTGGTCCAAACCGTTGGGTCTTAGGCTCTTACGGCACGAGTGCACATAAAATATCGCAATGACGGAGAGAACAAGTGCCTTTCGGGTATTTTTACACCCATTATAATATGTAGATATTTAGTTTTGATTTAGTCCTTTTATAGTTTGTACCAAAATTTACTGAATTTAATACATTATTACAATTAAAAACAATGATAAATAAATATAACATAATTAATAAAAAATAAAAAGATTTGTTTTTCTCTGGAGAACTCTCAATAGAGAAAAAAGTTTCTAGCAGCTCATTCGAGAAAGATATCAGTTTATGCATTTTTTTCCATAAAGTTCAACTCTACTAAACTTAAGAAGCCATAAGTAATCTTTCAATATTCTTTTATGTGGAAGAAGTTGACACAATTTTGTCACGTAGATACTATGACAAACCATTGAACGCATAAGAGTTTGTTCAGTATGATATCTTCTTCTGTTGGATGTAAGGTAAGAGAGATGTCAATGTTCAGAAGAAAAGTACAATTGTCCGACCTATTTGAAGATTTGAATCATCATCATCATCATCATCTGCCGAGCCTTTTTCCATCTATGTTGGGGTCGGCTTCCAATCTAACTAAAAGCAACTGAATACCAGTATTCCACGTGGAGTGATTGCCTAACTGACCTCCAGGTCCACCACTCATTTAGTACTGGATAATACGATAACCCTCGGTAACACTGGTTGTTGGTTGGTTGGTTAGACTTTCGGGCCACTGACTACCTGTAACGACTGTCAAAGATCTACAAATGACAGCCGGGACCAACGTGATTTCCGAGGCATGTAGGAAACTCGGTATGTAATGGATGGTCACCCAAACCATTACATACCAGTTGAAGATTTAACTAAGTATATTTAAAAAAAACACCAATAATATTCTATCGCCATTTCTGACTATTTGTACAACCCTACGTTGAAACGAATAACTCCATAGAAATCGATTCTGAATGAACACCGGTTTGAATCACGAGCTTGACATTGATGGATAAGTTAGGCCAAATAAATTATTACGTTATTTCTCATTTCTTTTGAACGTTTTATAAAAATCCAAAATATATTTTTCGTAGCTAAGACACAGGATTTAAATAGCCTTATTAAATGATTAGGTATCTTTACAATAATATTTATTTCGTTATTTTCAGAATCTTCAAACTTTGGATATGTATGTTATGCTGTATACAGCAGTGGTAGACTAGGTAGGCAGATTATGAATAAACATAGTTTTTTTTTTTAGTAGACTGTACTGTCCCACTGCTGGCCAAGGCCGCCCCCAATTCCTTCCATAGTGCTCTTTTCCAGTGTCTCCTCAAACCAGCCTTCGCGGTACGCGTCCAGATCGTCTCGCCACCTCATTCTGGGCAATAATAATCATCATCATCTGCCTAGCCTTTTCCCAACTATATTGGCGTCGGCTACCAGTCCAACCGGATGCAGCTGAATACCAGTATTTTACATGGAGCGACTGCCTATCTGACCTCCACAACCCAGTTAGTACTGGGTAATACGATACCCCTTGGTAAGACTGGTTGTCAGACTTCTGGCCTACTAACGACTGTCTCGGTATGTAATGGGCGGTCACCCATCCACAGACCAACCTAGGCAAGCACGGCTTAACCTAAAGATCGACCCGAGCGGCAGTTATTATTTAGCCACGAGGTCCTCTGGGCAATAATAATACAAGACAATATTTAATATGCATCGTATCATATGCAAGTAGCAATTTATAGTGCTTTATGAATTTATAATTACGGAGCGTTAAGTCGCTTTCAACTTTTAGCAGTCATCCTATTCCCTCAAAAATGTTAATCTCGCAAAATGTTAGAACAGTCTAGACAATCGTCAAGCTTCATTTGCGTTCGTTATTACTTTCTATGGCAGACACACGTAGGTACGAATATAATATAGTATTCAGAATACATATATTAAAGTCTTGCTGGAGTCTAAATTTATGTAAATGTCAGTCATAACTACTATTATTCCTGCACTTTATTTAAAAATACTATATTTTTATTGTACTTCATATAACTCATAACATAACATCACGCCTGTAACCCCCGAAGGGTTAGGCAGAGGTGTACCTAATAGTACACCTACATTGCACCAGTTATGTTTTAAGACCCATTTGACAGGGGTCGAGCCTATTGCCATTCCTTAACCGGGCACAAATCCAGTCTCCGTGGCTGCTACTGAGAAATCCCTGATGGGAAAACCCAATAACACTTTGCCCGACAAGGGAATCGAACCCAGGACCTCGTGCTCAACAGTCGCTACAACGAATTACTAACTTACATATTACTTATCATTCATGTCTGTTCCTAATACTATACACAGGTACCTACGATAACTTTTCTTGGGGCAACGAGGCAGCGGTGATTTAACTCTGTAAATTAAATAATAAAAACCCCTTATAACACGCCATAAAAATACATATCTTATTGTTGAGAAAACTCTTGACTCGTTATAAGTAAGTCTTCCAAACTTACACACAGTTATGAGTAAATCTCCCAAACTTACCCACATTCTGACAGCCAGCAAATAAACAGCTACTAAAGAATAATTTTCTCTGTTTTATGTGCACATGTGCCTCGTCCACTTTGTTTCCTCGTGAGTCAGTGTTCACACACCGCCATAAACGTTACATATTGGGGTGTAAATTTCCTTCTGTACACAGTACGCACCCTGCCAGCCCGGTACAACTTCTATTCAATGGAAAATTTCAGTATTGTGGTCCAAGTGAGCGGGACAACTATTTCAATAACCTACTGGGGAGCAGGCCAGCTTTTAATTAACTCTCGTGCTGAGCATAGTTATAATAGAAATACGGATAATAAAGCGACGGCATACCGTACGGACATGCCCTTTCCGAAATGTCGACGAAGGTAGAATATTTTGCTTTCATCGGGGAGACTATATTTTCATTGTTTTAGAAGTTATTATTACAGCGTTGTAATATTCAATAGTTAGTTCAGTTTCAGTGTACTTTTTTAGGATTGATATGAAACTCCGAGAACAAGTTTAACTCGTGTTACAATTATTCTGAATGTGTAATTCTCTGTTCTGGAAAGTTTAGTTTTTCATATGAATGGTTCGGTATAGAATGGCATCACAATCTAGACAAGGAATCGTATCGTATGAAATAAAAGTTTATTCTCAAATTCTCATGACTGGACTTGTCATCGTAGTGGTCAACACACCGCGATGACATTTGTCTCTCTCACCTCGTATCATATTGAGGTGCGGTTTACCGAAACAGACGACCTTTACGGGTTCTCCTGTATAATTATACAGCTGTGCCTAATCCTGCGGAGATTACAGGCAAGCCGGTTCTATATGTACACCCACCAGACCTAGTACGTGTGACTAGATTAGTGTAGGCTGTGTAGATGGCGTAATTGATATTAGAATACGTAATGCATCGATACTCGTCCTCTGCTTTGTTGGTAATTTGAACTCCTGATTAATGAAACTTATACTGTCACTTACGGGATATCTTCCGTGATTGTTCTTTGTTAATATCGGGAGTTCAAATTATGAACAATCACAGAAGATATCCCGTAAGTGACAGAATAAGTTTAGTTGTAAACTGTGAAGGCTTAAAACAGTGTCCTGATTAATGGTTCCAATATTCATAATCAGCAAGCAGTTATCATCTTCCTGCTCTTGTCCCAACCGGAGTCCGTTTCCTTCTTCCCTGTCAGATGTCACGGTATCATTTACTCATTTCTTTTCATATCATTCCTCACACAATCCATCCATCTTTTCTTTGGCCTTCCTCGCCCTCTCCATCCATCAACATTAATATCCATCAGTCTTGTAGTGACATGCGTTTCATTCCTCCTCATTACATGTCCATACCAAGACAAACGGCTTTCTTTCAATTTTTCTGTAACAGGCGCCACTTTCAAACTTGATGTACTGTATACATAATCAGCAACCAGCATTTTCTTTTTTCAAATTAAAATTGTCTACTTCGTACTTATTTTAAGAAGTAAGTTGTCGCTCAGAGTTTTCAGCATTCGTTCAGACTTACCTACGAACTCCTGGCATTCAAAAATTGTTTTTATATTACAAACTTCAGCTGCACTGTATTAAATCGTGAATTGTTTCTATGGAATGCTGCGCGCAAGAAGTAGAATTTCTTATAATTTTGGGAATAAAGGCTTAGAATTCACCTTTCCTTTAGGTGATAAAGTTATTATTTTTTTTTTTTTAAAAAACGTAATTAAAAAATAACTTTATACTAGACTATTCAAATTTTGTTTTTAAATGGAAAGCTAACTCGAAACTGGATGTACCGATAGTAAGAATTTAAATAACTTTTGCTGAATGAATTTATTATTATTTTCAACTGGTAAAAACTCACAAACATACATACATGAACCCTGAAAACATAACACTCCTTTTTTGGGCAGTCGTGTAAAACGCAAAGTGTTTCCAGCTACATCTTACCCTATTCTCAATAACTGCCTCACAATGCGCTTGCTTCGTACCATTTGTAGTGTACTACATATGGTATCGTTAATCCTATCATTGCTTTACATATGAAAGGCTTCCATTACTGCATTGAATCTAACAGATTTATTCCAGTATAAAGGGTAAGTGGATAATAGTGAAATACGTAGAATAAAAGCGCGTTACATGTTTTACGTTTCAACAGAAATGGGGGTGGGGGGGGAACCGATTCAGATTTAAATAGCTGTCTATTAGTCTCTATCACGTAAAAGCTGCGTTTTAAATGTTTCAATGTACAGTTTAAAACATATTCGCAATTTTTAAACTAACTACAAATTGTTTTTTTTTGTTACGCTACGTTTGATTTGTCAGTATAGATTTCTGCATGTTTTTTATTTGGTAACGTTTTAGTGACACACTTGAAACTTTTTAGCTAAATACATTTTGCCATTCTCTTACTTACTGCTATTGATCACACCGTTACGAGTACTTTCTCTTGTCTTCCAAGAAGATTTGATCATGCTTTTTCGCCATCGTGTCTCAATGGGCAGTACAGGGAGGATATTAAGCCATAGGCCATCGGGAATCTTAAATTTCGCCTTGCCTAATCTATAAATTCTGTTCTTGAGCTTTTCCGCAGGAAGTGAAATAATTTCGTGTAGAAATACTGATATACCAAGTTACAATGGAAGCTGACCAAAGCCTACGCCATCTACATTTATTGGAAATGAAGAATAATGACGGCTGTCCAAAAGAAAAAGCATTATGTGTTTCTACCAACTAATAGTATCAAATAGCTACACATTTTCTCAAGTCCGTGAATAACACCATCGAATGTGTCCCATATACCATCGAAGCAATGCATGTATATTCTCCATCGACATTACAAATATTTTTAGTATATGTACTGCCGAAGCAAGTACACACACATTACAAATATTGGAGCAGATTAGTATTCCTCGTCCGTCCCACAAGGACACAATAGATGAGACTGTAGCATGTTTAAATATTTTATTAGATTCTTTTATGTCACATTTCAAATGGACGTTTACGGACTTTACGATCCTGCATATACATACACTATGTATGACTATGTAGTATGGACTATTCGCGAGCTTCGTTGTCGATGTTATTCGTCTGGGAAATATTTTAGAACCACTGTCTTGAAAGTCTTCCAAAATGCAAATAGTTAAGTCTTATTTGAAAGTTTTAAAACATGGCTCCCAGTCTAGAAGCTAACACTACATTTACTATAGTTTTGATGGTCTGAAAATGATAAATGGGGATAAAGTTTAAACGTATATAGTAAGGTGTTCTGCCGTGTAATTGCAGTACGTTTATTCCTACAAAAGCGTTCGTCAGACGTATCCTCATAATGCATCGGTCGGGGTTCTCGTAAGTAATGCAAATGTGGCGATAACAAGGCCCACGAGTGTATACGTGTGGATTCCTCGCCACTCAGCCGCCACCGCCCCGCTGCCGACCCGCAGTCGACCCGCACGGACCCGCCGCCGCCTCGCCGATGACTCAATGTGTGCGGAAATGTCGCGGATTACACGCCTACCGACCGCTGCATTCTACCCTACGTTCCGTCACGAAATAAACTAGTTCTATTGTTTTGTTTGTGGCTGTTCCGTTATGCAGAACACGTACACGTTTACATATTTAGTTTTAACTTATGATGACCAAAACCAACTTAGAATTTGTGAGATAAGCGGTTGTTTTAGTTTGTGTGGTCCGTAATTCGTGACGTAGATGTAGGTATGTTTGTGATAGTAATGGTGTTCTATGAAATTAGTCGATGAAAGTATTACCATCGTTTAAATGTCACATGTATTCAGCAACCCGTTTCGTTTTCTGCAATTCATAACTTGACATTTTACAACAACTAAACTGATGTAACAGTATTGACCATGTATGTAGTTGGAAATATAATATTAATCTAAACTTAAGAGCGCAACGGTTAAACCAAACATCCCATCCCTGTCCAAAAACTTAAAGATAAACAAAAACTAATATCGGGAGAAGCGTGCAGTGCGTAGCAACCACATGAGTAGGAAAACGGAACAGAGGTTAAGCTTCATACAACCGCGCGAATCCGTTGCACTTCTACAAGCACGCGGGGCATGTGTGCGTGACCACTGGCCGCTTGTCGCGTACGCGGCGAGACTGGAAAAAACCGGTTTACGCTGGCACAGCCAGTGGACAATCTCAGGGTCAGCACGGCACGGTGCCATGGCAACCAAGGGGCACGTTGTTTGTTTTGTCAGTTGCAAGATTGGTTGCAAGTTTGAATATTAAAATTAAAATTGTTGTTTATTGTACTGTGTGTATGAATAATAGTAGAAAAAACAAAAATATATCATACTTTAACTATCCCAAGGAGTACAATAGGTAAGTAAATATTTGACTATTACTTTTTCAAGTAAGTACCTATATTTTATTGTATGATCCTTTTTTTTAATAAGAAGAGGATACTACTCGGTGTGTTTTTACCCGACTGCGGCGAAGCCCAAAAGGAGGGTTATGTGTTTGACCTGTATGTATGTAATGTCTGTTTCTATGTTCCCTCGTAACTAAGGAGTTAAGGAGCCCGGTAAGCCGAAGATTATCGAGTTACGACAAGGACAGAAAAAGAAAGTATGTATGGGAGAACAAGATAGAATGAGTAATGGTCTATATCGTATTTGGTACCAACTAGTTTTTTTTTTATTTTGTTGACTTATTTACATTTTTTTATTATACTCCCCCTGCATTTTATGCTTCACTTTATTTTCGGCTTTCTTGTCATGGGTGTCATTTTCGTGGTTTTTGGGGTCGCTGATAACTAAAATTAGGTCAAAATGAAAATTCAAGATGGCGTCGACGAAAATTTTCGGTTTTTTCTTCATGGGTGTCATTTTCATGGTTTTTGGGGTCGCTGATAACTAAAATTAGGTCAAAATGAAAATCCAAGATGGCGCCGACTAAAATTTTCGGTTTCGTGTCATAGGTGTCATTTTCGTGGTTTTTGGGGTCGCTTATAACGAAACTGAGGTCAAAATGAAAATCCAAGATGGCGCCGACGGAAATTTTCGGTTTTGTCGTCATGGGTGCCATTTTCGTGGTTTTCGGGGTCGCTGATAACAAAAATGAGGTCAAAATGAAAATTCGATGGCACCAACCTTTTTTTTTTGTTTTTTTCGTCATGGGTATCATTTTCATGGTTTTCGGGGTCACTGATAACGAAAATAAGGTCAAAATAAACAGAGATAAAAAACTAAAAAAAATGTAACTCTCATTTTTTTTTTTGACTGAATTTTCACCCTTCGCCACTGGACTGTATCATATTCAATAATAAAACTGTATAACAAATGTTTTGTTTAATTTGTCTTAACATATTGTGACAACCCTACCAAAATAGGTAACAATTTTGAACGTTCTTTAGAAGCTTTAACTCTGTTCCGTTTACTTACTCATGTGGTAGCAACTAGCTACGCGACGTAGCCGCCCACTGACGCCTACGTCGCGCCGCCCGCCTCGTAACCGTCGCACTAAAGTTCGTAGACGAAGCCTACGCAACGATACATGTAGTTCGGCAACAGTTTAAAATTAAATTCGCAAGGTCAATGGGCCAAATCCGCGCACTATAGATTTTCAGCAAAGTGGTGTAATTTTAGTTCTTAGCCGCGTTAATAAAATAGAGTAGAGGTTGTTTCTAGACTTTTAAATGGATTGGTGGAAATAATTGAGAGTTTTCTTCTTATTTGTTGAATGCTTGTTTACTGCCTCGCGTAAGTATGCTGAGCTAGTTACGTGACTCTATTTTTGCAGATGTTTCATAAAACTTTTGAACACTATCTCTTTTGTGTATTGTACCTACATTCAATTTACTATCTCGGGCTATTCTGAATCGTAATGATGTTCTAGTGTAATAGCGGGGTTTGGGTCTTCTTCTTCACATCGGTAAAAAGCATTTGAATTTGTTTTACAAAAATATTGACAATCAGCAAAACAGTACAGTATGTCTGACTTGACCACCCAACCTGTAGCCTCTTCATTTAATGATATTCAAGAGAACGAGTGACAACTGTTGTACCTTTGCCGGAGTCTAGCGACTGTGGACGTGTTGGCGTACAATGTTCTTTCTTCTAAGAACCTTATTTTGTTTCCAGAACGGGTGTGCTCTAACGAGAAGTGGGCAGCAGGGTGTGGTGATGGAGGTGGTAATACTGAGAGCGAGAGCCCAACTGAATCGTCTAGTGTCGTCGGGTGAGAGGCGCGCGGAGGGCGAGGAGCGCTCGCCGCGGGGGGAGGGCGGTGGCGGCGCGGCGCGGGGGGGCGCGGCGCGTGAGCGCAACATGGCGCCGGCCGCGCCCGCGCCGGCGTCCACCGCGCCCTGGCTCAACGCCACGCTCGTCTACAACGCCACCCGGCTCAACGCCACTTTTGACACCGACTTCGAGCTGCTCAGCTCGAATTCCACCGACGAACACCACCACTGGTTCTGCGCTAAATGGACCAACGCACAACAAGATCTTTTTCAGGTAACGACTTGTTCCACCCCACATATGAGCTGGCCGTTATATTTGTGCCTTACGTTCCAATGTGCCGTATGGTCCGGTTGGTGCTTGAATGTCTTTATCAAGAGACTGCTGTTGGTAAATATTTGTAAAATTATTTGTGGAAAATGTATTAAAAAAGATGGTGGCTTCAAAGACAGAAAGACACTTCATCTTTACAATAGGTTATCTTGACAAAAATGCAAACTTTTCTCTATATCCCGCAAACAGGCAGCAAACTTGTGTTTCGCGATCGCGTTCTTGGCGCCGAAGAGCTTCAAGCAAAGCATCTTGGTGCTGCGCGCGCTGGCGGCGGCGGGTGCTGTGCTCATGGGGCTGTGGGCCGGCGCCGAGGTGTGCGCGCCCGACGTGCTGGCCTGGAGCCTTGCGCTCGTGCTCGTCAACTCTATACATACTGTGTTTCTTATTATAAGGTATGTCGTAGGAACTAATCTGCTTGGTCCTCACATGATTTGACCGTGACAATGTCTGGACTTAAAAGAAACTGTGGCCTCTGACTATGACAGTATTTCTGCTTAGAGTAGTCGGATATGAAACTGAACACCTAAATCTTAAACTGCCTTGGGGTAAATAAATCAATTAAAAGTTTTTGCGAAGAGATAGTTCTTTGACCGTCGAGCAGGAAGAATGTTGAAGTTTAGTGATAGGCTATTTTCCTCCAAATCTAGCTCTGCTGCTATCTGTTTGCAAGTCACAATGAGAAAGCGCTCGCCAGTTTACGCTTGCACATTAAATTGTCGCCGGACGAACACGGCGAAGACTGATTGCTGGACTTCGCCCACTTAAATTAAAGCACGTTAACGTTTCTAAATCTTGATGGGCAAAGTTTCTCTAACACGCAAACTGGTGATCGTAGTTCCTATCTACTTATACATCTGTTTGTAAATCAAATCAAAATGTTATTTAACCATTTCAGTTCTTCAAAAATGCGCTTGGATGAGGTAATCTGTGAATTCTATTCTCTCCCGCAGGTTTCTTCCTCCAGCGCTGTCTCTTGAGCTAACAGATCTATTCTTGAAGCTGTTCAAGCCTCTTAAAGTGAACAAGAAGCATTTCACGGAACTGACTCGCGAAGCTAGGATAGTGCGGCTCGAGCCCGGCGAGGCGTATGCGGTCGAAGACGTCACGCCGGCCGATGAGAGATTGTCTATTCTTTTAAAGGGAAAGTATGTTTTACACTTTACATTTCTATTTACATTATAAATAAACCAATCCAGGCCTGCAAGATTCCGAAAAGAGATCTCGACTTCTGAGTTTATTTCGGTTTCGGCTTTCTCAGCGTTAGTCGAATAAAACACCTAACTGATTTAACAAATATTTTTAATACAAATAGTTTCCAACACTCAATAATGGTTAATTGTTTAGGGAACCACTGAGGGTAACTTATTAATTAAACCACTTTACCGTAGAAGGTGCGTCATCTGTTACAGAATAAATTGAATACTGAATAAGTGTTCCCAAAAAATCTTATGAAGATAAAATATCGAGGGTACAGGCTACAAAATAAACAATTCAAAGACAAGCGAGGACCCTCACGATGTAAAATAAGATACCTACACATGTTCCTTTTGTTTCAGTCGTAGAATTATTTTTCTTTGTTTTACCATTGCTGGCATTGTATGGACTAGTATTGTATGGCATGAACTACGACAGAAAAGAAACATTTTGTATTCTGCGACTAATTGACTGACTTTGTGCGACGTTGTTCAGAATCTTTTATTTTAATCCTTTTTTTACTTTTGAAAGAAATGCTTGATTAAATAAAAAAAACATTAGGCATGGGTCACAGTCAACAACGCTTTATATACAGTCAACATAAATCTTTTTATTATTTTCTTTAACAGTTTAGAAAAATCATTACATTACTCATTTTGAGCCAATGTTGAACTGAACTTCTAAGGGTAATTAAATCGTCGGCTTCGGCCGAAGGTTGTGGTGATAGCCGATTAATCGGTTTCAGCTTCGGTACTGTCGGACACTGTCAATTTTATACACCGAATAACCAGTTTCATAAACTAAATGTATACCAAGTAGATTTGTATTTGTTTGGGTTGGGCCACGCGGGGTAATGCACGGCAGACCATAAACTAATGGTTCCAATTCCCCCGTAAGCCATTTCATAGCCACTGTAATGAAATTAAGTACCTAGTCTACCCAAGTATAGCAAATACGCCTTATTAAAGTGAAGTAATTTTACTTGTTGCCTTAATTACACTTGCATAATTTAAAGTATTTACAATATTAAATCACTACACACCGCAGTAGCAGTTGCAATTACCCAGGCTCATACAAATTTATGATCAAACTACGGTGCTGTGTAATTATAATAATTAAGTTTAATTATATTCCAAACGCTGCATAATTGTGTGGTTAAATGGCGTTGTAGGTCACGTCAAATAGGCGGATTTATCGTGCTGATTACATCCCGGTTTCATTGATAACTCCAGAGGGAAGCTCTTGGGGAGCTAATAGGCTGTATTATCTATTAATCTAAGTTATTAGGGCTACAATATAGAATCTAATCTAGCAGCTCATCAAGGATTTATGCCTTTGGGATGTTACATTGTTTACTTGTTCAGGGTGGCATTTTCGTTCTCGCGGTATTTATTGAACAACAAAGCCGACAAATATTCGCCATTCAGTCGAGTCGTGCCGATCGGCGATCAGTGAACTTCGTTCGGCATCAATCCCTTGCTGACTAAAATTCTTGTCAATTCACTGATCGAGCGTTATCCCGAACATACGAGTATGGGTATCTACAAGTCATCCGACTGAGCCGTATCGAGCCGACGCGAACAAATATGTAGCATCGTAGCATCCCTTACTATTAGCAGCAGAATGATTTAAAGAGAAAACTAAGTAATTCACTTGTTTCCGAACAGATTGCGAGTGAGCTGCGATGAAACACATCTTCACTACATACAGCCTTACCAGTTCGTTGATTCTCCAGAGTGGGAGGCCAATCGCGAACAATCAGACGACGTCTTCCAGGTAATTAAGCAAATAATTCATATTCATCGAAAATGTTGTGTATTTCTTAAAACAAATGTTTTTTTAATAATAGGTACCGGACTATACGATCACTTAGGGAGAATGTCACCACTGAAACAGGACGTGATCAGGCGGCCTATAATGGCCGCATTAGCAGAATCATAATAGGATAATAATATGAATCACGTTTTAAAATGGCCACAGACACAGTTCATAATATATTATGTTTTTTTTTTATTTTTTTTTTATTTGGACACGCCCGCCTCACAATCATATTATGAGTTGTCACTTTGTGACTATTTTACGAATTATAACGTAATTCATATTATTATGTCCTGTTAGGAATCTGCTAAAGCAGCCATTTTAGGCCTCCAACACATCTGACACCTAGTCCAACAAGGACAATGTCAATATTTCACAAGAATGCATTGACAACTCTTGAAGTCAGTATAAATGTGATCATGTTCATTTTTAGTGGTGAAATTCGCCCCGAAAATTGAAATGGCCAGAATTTAACGCTAGTCTTTATACATATTTCTTGCTGATAACCAGCGCTCTTTGTACAATTACTCTTTTAAAATATACTCCGCATGCGACGTCATTCATGAAACATATCATGTACATTCGTTAATATATTTGCTCACTCGTGTCGGACGAGACACAGCTCATTGGAATTCCACGCACAGTTACGCTAAATAATTCAGGAACGCTTCGGAATAACGCATTATCTTAATGACTGGGGATTTATTAAACTGCCTCCGACAGACACGATAAAACTAACACATATTGACGTTTTGCAATAAATTTTTGTTTTTAGTTTTGTATGATTTTACGATCGCAACGTTCTGGCATAAAGAAACTTCATAAAGAATCTTGGACTGTAGCCTTAACATGCCTATTTTTTATTATTTAGAAAAAGGATGAAAATAATATCTATACTAATATTTTTGTTTGGTTGAATGCTGTAATCTGAGGAACTGCTGGTTCGAATTGAAAAATTCTAATAAATTTTAGTGTTTGATTGCCCATTTACCGAGCAAGTCAAGCAAGGCTATATAAAATCCCGGCAAGACCAATAGGAGCGGAGCATCAATGAAAAATGTTGCAAAAACGGGGAAAATTTATTCTCTTATGTGACGCAGACGAAGTTGCGCGGGTCAGCTAGTTGAATATATAAGTGCAATATAATTGAAAAGGTACTGTACGCGGTATTGATCCTTAACCTCAAATTCTATAATTCAACAAAGTTACTAAGTCGAGGAGCGCTTAACTCCCGCTTGTGGGCCTGCCGTCTCTGGTGCACAGTAATGATCATCTCGTTTACCCTTATACCTTTATTTAAACCATGGAGGTAGATACGTTTACCTGAAATATTTACATAGAGAGCAGAACAGTCTGTTACGGTCGGATTCAAATGTTTGAGTGAATCAAGATTAAACGGTACGTGAATATTTTATTTGAATAATTTCAATTGTTTTACCTTTTTGATTTTAATTCTCTCTTCTTATATTTGAATAACCTACAAAGGTACGTTGTAGTGTTTTATAAGAGTTTTCTGGTCATACGTTTTGATCATTTTAAGTTGACTAAGACACGTTGTAGGTCTGCGAACAACAACATTAAAAATGACAACTACAACATACAAAAATGGGTACGATAATATTTAGCCGTGAGAACTTTACCAACGAGTATATGTATGTATGTTGTACTTACTTACCTCCTATATACCTAAACTGATGTATATACAGTGAGGGTTGACTAGAAACTCGCGTGGATAAGCATTCTACTATTCATAGTTTACATGACTACAAGATGTAGCCATTTCAAAACAATGTCAACTACAACCAGTTTATATATTATTGCGTAAGTACAAAAGTCAAGCTAGTTGTTCGAGCAGATTTGACTTAAATGTGGATTTCGTTATGATGGCTGTTAGTTTGTTTCGCACAGACTTTGACTACTCTGTGCTTTGACTACCAAGAGAAATGCCACGGGAAGCCGTTGAAGGGGGAGTATTTGACGTATCGCTTTTGCAAATCAAGCTCTCGATGGAGCGACAATAAAAGGAAATGAAAAATCATTCATTTTTCTTTTGTTTTCGCAAACAAACTCTTTCAACCGTAAAGATGGCTAAAAGAGTTATTTTTTTTAATTTTTTATTCAAAAGGCACAACAAACAGCTGCAATATAAAACATAGAAATAAGAAATACACAAAACGTAGAAACAATATTGCAGCCCACAACGCTGTTCACAGATTAGCTATAGGATACGTAACAGTGAAAATAATCACTAGTTTACAAAAACCTGTGTAAAATGATGTATAAACACTCAAGAAACCTCTTCTTTTAAACTTATAGGGAGCACATGCGAAAATATCAATGTGTTCAAAAGTCCTATTGTAGGAATCGACCATTCTGCGAACAGACGAACGCAATCCAGAGTTGAACTGGCAAGTGCCCACTGAAAATAATCTACCAGCGCGCATCCTTCGCTTGTGGATCGTCTTAGGAACCGCATAACATAACATATTGGACAGTTGAATACAGTCAAATTTATTTCGAGCAATCTTATATAAATTCATGGCTTCTAAGTACCTACGTCTATTTTCAAGTGTTACGAGCTTATATTTAGCAAGTAATAAATCTTGGTGATGGCAAATAATATCAGTAGCATCTATAATTAATTTATATAAGATTATATTATTATATTTATATTATTTATTAATTCTTGTACGCAAGAATTTGTGTTGAACACACTCAATCATTTCAACGTACTTTTTATAGTAGGGACTCCAGACGGACACGGCATACTCAAGTTGAGAGCGTACAAGAGACTTACTTACTTGTATAAGCAAATATAGGAAGAAGACTTTTTAAATCGATTGTTGAACGCCTTACAAATCAGTATAGTTGATAGGCTTTATTAACAATCTTTCCTATATGTAGGTCTAAGCAAAGCTTAGAATCAAGGTTAACACCGAGATCTCGAATAGAATCCACTTTAAGTAGGGGGCATTGCACGTGTATGTATAGTTTAATTTGGTTTAATTTTTTGTAAAGTTTAAGGAGTTGCATTTGGGTAAACTTAGTTGCAACTTATTTTCCTGACAATAACAGGAGTTTGTAAAAAGGAAGCACTATTAAAAAATTAACGCATTTCTAATCTAATGTTTATTTGCTAATATTAATTTTTTGTTTATAGAAAATTAGATGTCATACCATTGATCTTTTTTATAATAATTTTATTTCCGTTTTTCATTTTTTGACCTTTTCTTTCATTGTATTATTAATTATTTTAAATTGAATGTGGATTATATCTTTTTAAATTTGTTATTCTATCTATATGTATTATCTTTGACATGTTTTTCGATTTTAATGTTTTAATGGTACTGTTTTATTTTACATTTTATTTTACTAAATTTCTATACAATGTATATTGTTCTGAAATAAATGACTATGACTTAATCTTAAAATTAGTAACGTTTGCGCACCATCCCATTTTAAGTTAATATTATGATACAGCAAATGTTTGAACATACGTTGCCGGCAGCTGCATATAAGGTATCTAAGCTACAACGGTAGCTCAGCTACAGCGGTAAAGTCAAACTGACCGAAGATCTTTGGGGAATGTCTATCAGAGTTTGTACATCCATAGTTGAGACTATTGCACCATACTTAGCTTTAATTTTTAATTTGTGTGTAGACCAAGGAGTTTTCCCTGATCTAATGAAATACAGTAAAGTCATACCTCTGTTCAAATCCGGAGATAGTAAAGATACTAATAATTATAGACCTGTATCCGTGTTGCCAGTTTTTAGCAAGGTTTTTGAAAAGGTAATGCTGAATCAAATGCTCAATCATTTTAACACCAACAGAATCTTACACGATCAACAGTATGGTTTCACCAAGGGACGTTGTACAACTGACGCCGGTGTAACCTTATTAAAGCACATTTTTACTGCGTGGGAAGAGTCCCAAGACGCCATAGGAATATTTTGTGACCTCTCCAAAGCATTTGATTGCGTAAATCACGACACATTACTTTTGAAACTTGAGCATTACGGACTAGGTAAACTTGCACTTAGTTTGATGAAATCTTATTTGAAGGATAGACAACAACAAGTTCAAATAAATGGTGTTAATTCACAGGGTTTAAAAGTAAAAATGGGGGTTCCGCAAGGTTCAATATTGGGTCCTTTCCTCTTTTTAGTGTATATAAATGATCTACCCTATTTATTGAAAAACCAACCTCATAATATGGTGTTATTCGCTGATGACACTTCCCTTATTTTTAAGATAAATAGACGGGCCCAAAATCTAGATGACGTGAATAATGCCCTACTTCAGGTCCATAACTGGTTCACAGCAAACAATTTAGTGTTAAATGGAAAAAAAACGAAATGCATAAGATTTGCTTTACCAAATGTTAAAAGTAGCGATTGTGATATAGTATTGAATAAAGAGAAGCTTGAATTTGTAGATAAAACAGTTTTCCTGGGGATTACGCTTGATTCAAGGCTACAATGGGGTTCTCATTTAACATCTCTTGCGGGGCGGCTAAGTTCAGCAGCATATGCTATTAGAAAAATCCGTCAATATACTGATGTAGATACCGCTAGACTGGTCTATTTTAGTTACTTTCATAGTATACTGTCTTATGGCATTTTACTATGGGGACGGGCTGCAGACATTGAGTCTATATTTATTCTGCAAAAAAGAGCCATCAGAGCCATATATAATCTTCGTAGGCGTGATTCTCTAAGGGAACTGTTTAAGGAAATTAACATCATGACGGTACATTCTCAATACATCTATGAAAACATAATGTATGTAAGAAAAAATCTACATCTTTTTAATAAAAGAGGTGACAGACACAATTACAGTACTAGAAATAGAGACCAATTAGTTCAGCCAGGCTTCAGACTCGCTAAAGTAGACTCATCTTTCATGGGGTACTGTTTGAGATGCTATAACAAAATTCCACAAAGTATTCTTGAACTGAATGAAACGAAATTTAAAACATGCATTAAACGCACACTGTGTAGGCAAGCATATTACAAGTTGGACGATTATATCGTTGATAAAAATGCTTGGCTCAATGCCGGTCCTGCTCCACAAGGACAGGGACGCATAAATGAATAGCATTACATATCCCAATCACCTGCGCTCCTGATGATTTATTTACTGCATCAGTGAGCGGGGTACACGTGGCTGAGTTTTGGGCTAAGCATATTTAAACTTTTTTCCATCGAAACGCTAAGAAGAAGAAGCATTAAATAGTATGTTGGAGCTGCTGAAGATTGTACAACTATCTTTGCTTTGTATAATTTCAATCTCTTTAGTATTATATAGCCGCATAGCCCATATTGTGTGAGTACTATGTAATAGAAAGCTGTCATTCGCGGGAAACCTACGCCTTTTCTTGACTTAAATGTGCCCTGGCGGTTAGGAGTGTGTCATGCTCACTCAAATGTCTCGCTGATGGTGGCGCGTGTGTCGGATCATTTAGTTCCCTTCAAAATGGTTGAGTTGAATGGTGCTGATACATGCGTCATGTTCGTGAACGGGCGCTGTCAGTTGTGACTGGTCATCTCTTGGTTGCCACGGCTTATTTGAATTGTTTTTTTTTCTTTTTTTGAATTGTTTACTATGGACACTTTTAACGTACACATCTTGCTACATCGTTCTCACATAATGTACCATCTCAACATGAATGATGTAACCAAGAGTTTGTAAAAGTATACTGATTTAAAAGAGTGTCCATGGAGTTTCTTGCCCGTTCTTCTCCATAGAGATCTACGTTAGGGAATGGGCAACTACAGTACTTTCACAGTTTTTATGCCTTGTGACTGGGACTGTAGCTATTGTTGTCTTTGTTTCGACAATTCAAAAGTGCCTGTAACTGGCCTATTTGAAATAAATGCTTTGATTTTGATTTTGATTTTGATTTTGATTTTGACGGATCAACCGGAAAAGTGAGTGGCTTTATTGGAAAACTCGAGGCAACTCTATTCAAAGCTATACGAATACTTGTTGGGCAAAAGATCTTATCTCCGGATACTTTCGGTGCACGTGCTCGCGTCCAAACTGAAGCATATAAGTGACGTAACCCCCATTTTCCCTGCTGCGACTATCTGTGTTTTTCATTTGGAAATGGAGATTTATGTAGCTATTCACCCTTCTTGCAAATAATACAAATTACCTTCTGTGCACCCTACATTATGGTATACCTGTATACCAAATTGCATCGAAATGCTTTCCGAATGTAACAAACAGATAAACGGACTTACTTTCTCATTTATAATATTAGTTTGGATTAGGCAATTATTTGGTATTAGCACTTCGCTCGCGACTTCGTCCGCAAGAATTGCGATAGCTCGGCTAATATGCATGATATATTAAATATAATCACGAATAATGAATACTGCCAGTGAAAGAATTTGATTATTAGTTCCGGAGATAACCCCCTACATACAAACTTACAAACAAATTTTACCTCTTTATAATATTAGTATAGAAGTATAGATTATTTATTTTATATTTTCAATATTTTACCCCTCCCATATATTTGGTAAAGTTACTATCGTCCGAAAACTGAATTTCCTAACTGCTATTTTGACCCAGCTTTGTTCCTGCAATAACAATACCGACCAATTTATATCCAGCATATCCTCCAGCCAATACAACTTCTGCCATTCTTCTATCGAATCCCCGTGGGGTTAGCCAGATATAGAAATCAGTGCCACAACTTCGACAATATGTCTTCATATCCAATATCAATATCTATGACAAGTTACATTGGATTCGCGGTGTAACACTTTAGACTCTTTTAGAACAGTCCATTATAAAGGGTGTAAAGGGTATATACCCTTAACATAACCGAAAGGCACTTGTTCTCCCCGTCTTTGCGATAATTTTTTTGTTCTAGACCATACCTGGGATCCTTCTAGTTACGGAGATATTAGTGGTCAAAGTTCCAACTTTTTCACAAGTTTTTTTTTTAAATACATGTTTTTAATGTAAGATTTTTACTTTACACACCTCCACGACCCCCGTACTATTCAATCCATCCATCAGCACAATACTTTGAGTGCTTTCCATCGAGTCCAACCTTAAAACGAGATTTATAACCCCAAAAAAAAGTCGATTCCCAGCAATATTTTTTGCGTAAAGTTACATAGTGTGATGTAAGTACAGAATGCTTGGTTGACGGGTATGTGAAGGGTCTGTTTACACCCTGTATTTCTAGTCTGCTAAGACATCGTACGTGGTTGAGTCTCATTGGACACCTATTACCTACTACTGATATTTACAGGAAGTTTCCCAGTTATTATGACAAATCCATTTTTAGGGATCCGTACCTCAAAAGGAAAAAGGAACACTTTGTTTTCCGTCTGTCTGTCAAGATCCTCTTTTCTCAGGAACGCGTAGGCGTATAAGGTGAAATTTATATCAAAAACTCGGGTATACGGTCTCTTTCAGCTGAGAAAAACGCGATCATAAGATAGTCCCGTTTACGTTACGTATTTTCGTATATTTTGCGATTTCACAAGGAAATCAAAACCTATAAGGTATGTACTTCCCATTGACCTAGAATCGTGAAATTTGGCAAAATCTGAAAACGGTAAATATGTAGTTTAATAACAAAATACCACAAGTTTGTACGGAACCCTCGGTGCGCAAGTCGAAATCGCACTGGGCCGGTTTTTTTTTAAATACCTGGGTTTCTGTGATAAATTGATAATTGTAGTATCTTCCCAAAACACGATGTGTTTTATTAACGCCCAGAGGACCTAAGCAGGAGGCAATCGCTTTTGAAGCGTATCGTATTTATAGCAATTTTTAACTGGACTGATATATATTATATAAATATTTTTTCGGTAGCATATAAATCAATCCACTAATAACTTTTTGCATCATTGGTGCCCAATGTCACTTTGTACAAACCAACCGGACCGGACACCGTACGTTGACAGATAATGTACTGAAATATCTGTCAAACCCTGGTGTTTTCAGCCAGTTCGGACTCCGGCCCGGTCGGTTTGCCCGCACCTTCACGTGGTCAGTGGAACTGACAGCCACAATGTTTCTCAGGTGAGCGTGATTGCGGAGGAGGTGTCCACGTGCGTGTGCTGGCCGCGCATGCGCCTGGAACGTGTGTTGCGTCACCGACCGGCGCTCAAGGTCGTGCTCGACTGCCTTATAGGTCAGTCCTCCTTCACTGTTGTCGTTGCAACACGAGGAATTCACCTAAATTACAATTTTAGGGACTTGAATCTGTAATCCCGAAGGGATACAAAATTCTGGCGTGTTTATTAGTTCTGCATTTTCACATAATTGACAATGTAGATATTGCTTAGACTAAATATTTTGAGTGTATCGAAACCGCTCACGCTAGTCGCTCCGCGCGTCTCATGACCATTACTCTTTCTTCAAAAACCGTCTGGGGGCCGCGTGCAAGACGCATTAAAGCTATGGCATTTTTCCACCAAATACAAGGCCCCTGACTAAAATAGCTTTCTATTATATCGTTAACTTAAATGAAAATTCATAGGTGCCAGGAGTTATTGTTTATGTTAACCGAATTAAGGAATGAATGCGCGGCAATTCATTTCCGAATACTTTCCAATTTGGTCCCCCAATGTGAAGAATGCGGTGACTCGACAAGATAATTTATTCATTCAATCTAACTTTTTAATATGATATCGATACGGATTTTCGGTCACGTACAGCTGGTTCTTCCTTTTTATTTGGCGGAGACCATTTTATTTGGAGTTTTAATCAACAGCTTGAAGCCATATTTGATTAAAACTTTTGTAAACAAACATGCAAGTAAATACGCATTTTTCTATTGAAAGGACAATAAACAAAACCAAACAGTCGTTACCAAAAACTATTATACTATAGGTAAAATAACCAAAATTCGAAAGTTAAAATGTCGTAGCAATATGCCATGAAAAAATTACTTTGGCGTAGCACCCAAATTACTCAGAAGGCTGGAAGAGACTTGATAACATTTAATTAAATCTATAAAATAAAACAAATCGGTGTATGGTTCTATCTAAACTAAAAAATAAGAAAGAAAGCGGTGAATCGGCGGTACACGAGAGTTGGCATGGCGCTAAAATTGTAGCAGTATTCAGATAAAATATCAAAAACATTGTAAAAATTAAGTACTGCAACGTAGCATCGTGAAATAAATGATTAATAGTATTATTATAAAGATGTGTTTAAAATACTGACGGTGACCTTCTTTCCAAAACTTAAAGAATCAAAAAAAGAACCTGTTTCCGGGTTCATACCTTGGGTAAATGAGAATGAGCGAAGCACCACTGTCGGTCGCTCCTACTACCTCTCAACACAAGTGTATGACAAGATTATGTTCAACAACTTTCCAGGCAAAGACATAACGCATAAGCTGTACTCAGTGAGCGAGGGCCTGACAACCGGAGTGGGCGCCGAGCATGAGGGGCAGGCGTCGCACCTGACGCGCTCGGCCAGCGTGGACGCGGTGCATGAGGGTACGCGCGGGCGCTTGCGGAGTAACGCGTGGCGGGCGCGCAGCACCACTGTTACTAAAGGTAAACGACCGAAGATTTTATTCATCATCATCGCCTACAGTCCCATGCTAGACCTCTCCAATCGCACGCCATTCAAGTTAGTTCTTAGCAACTCTCATACAACTGCTATCAGCCAACCTACGAAGATTGTCGCACCACCTAGCCAGAGCGTCCCACCACTCCCATTTTATTCGCGGCCTCCACTAAAGAACTGATGACGTCTGCTCCAACGGTCATCGGATCCTTCGACTAATATGGCCACCCCATTACCACTTATCCATGCTTATTCTGGGAGATGTGGGCTATGCTTATGATTTTGTTGACACCTCCAAATTATAAATTAAAGTCTAATAGTTCCAAGGCGAGATTTCTTATAAACAATGGTAAACGTGTTGGTTCCCCAGGAACATCATACTGGCAGCCAATGGTGGCCCGTCAGTTCCTTCAAAAATCACCATTCGGGCCCAGGTTGGCCCAGCCTCCACGATTGCTGACGCAGGCGTCTTCAGCGAGTCTGCAGCCGGCGGTAGCGACGCGGAAACGCAGTCCACCGCGGCGGACCACGTCGTTTAGACGTGGACGAGAAGTGAAGTTTGCGGAGATGACGATAGTCCCGGAGCCGACCGTGTGACGCGGGCCGCGGCTCCAGCCGGAGCTGGTGCCGCTTGTCTCGCCACAAACCTTCTCGCCCGCACACACGTCGATATCTCCGTCTCTCAAGACACCCTGACCGCTAGCCGAGCGAACGCACTTGCCTCACACCACTGATTTCTAGCCTTTGTCGTTCACTGTGAACTTAATTACTCAGTGTCCTTGCAATCAAGTGCTATTGTTTATAACAAAAAACGTTGAACGTCTAAAAAAGTGAAATGCAAAAGATTACGACTTTTCGTTAGTGATTTCGGTTCGTTCACAGAAAGAGCTTCCTGTTATAAAATGATCAATATTTATTTTGTTACTTGTACACCGTTTTCTCGTTCGCTCGAAAAAAGGCTCGTACGGTGGAACTATTAAAAGTCTGCTGCGGTGGCACTGATCTAGCAAGTGAAATCTTAGTGTAAGTCGAGTATGATAATTTTAATGAGTGCCGGTGTAAAATTGTAATTATTGTGTGAGAAAGAAGTCTAGCGCCGATGTACCTATCAGCTGTACGCATTACAGTGTAAGGGATCACGTAACGCTCAAGTACCTAACCAAAAGAACACTACGATAAAGTGTAATTTTTTATAAAAGCAAGAGTTGCGGAGCGATATAGTTCCATATACTGATAGAAAAATGGAATTGTAATTATAACAATTTTTTTTAGCAATTGATAATTCAAATGTGGAATTCTAAAAGTATTTTAATGTTAATGTTTATTAGTGATAAGATGTGTTAAATCGTGATAAATTAAATTAAAGTTACTGCGCGAGTTATTAAGTATTATTCATCAAAAAAATACTGCATATTTTCGAGTTCTGTGACGGATGAAATTCAGGTTTAAACTTATATAAGCGTCGTTTAATTATTTTTGCAGAAAATGCCAATAGGTTGAAAATGTGCCTGTCGTGTAGTAAAGAATGTACAACCAGCAAAGTTCCAGTGATACCATCTCCAGCACCGTATATAATAATCGTAGCGTGACGTCTACACAGCTTTTAATAGTCGTACCTATTCACAAATTACCGATGGTTACAACTGGTCTTTCTGCTGCGTGTACCGGTATTATTTTAATAAGAGTTTTGACTGCTTTTATCTACAACAAGTACCTAATGTTTACTCAAATGCTTGAGATTGACTCGTTGCGTCAACCAGGGGAAATAGACATCAAATATTTAAATACATTATAAGTTTGCATAAAGTTAAAATCTAAAACAATTTTGTAACTATAATTTGAGCAGAAAAAGTCAATTTGAGAAAATTATCAACGATGTGCGTGTCTGTATGTGACAAGAGTTAAAGGAACATAATTTAGATACTGAAAATTACAACGAAAGAAGTGTTTGATGTGAAAAAAAAATTGGATGTGTAGGTACCTACTACCTACCTAACATCTAAATCAAACAAGTTTGTTGATGTCGCAAAAGGTTAGCATGGAGATAATTATATCACCCTTTCAGATTTGTCTGTTCAATGTGTAGTTTTTCCATAAGTTGAAATGTTATATGGTATATACTTACTTTTATAAATTTACTATTTAACTAACATTTATAACTTGAGGACTATCCAGAATTTAATTGCAATATTAAAATAAAAAAAAACCTTTTTTAACACCTTTTAAATAAATACATTTAAAAAATATTAAAAACGACTTGTTTAAGTACACCAAACGGAATTTATAGATAGTAAAACTTTAAGAACTGTTCTAATGTTCAAATTGCACATTTGGAATATCTCACAAACAAAAATATTCAAATTCATCTAAATGCTAAGGGCTGAGCTTTTAGTAAATGTATTTACTCATGTAATGTAAGCATCATGGGGACTCATAGTCGTTATCTCTATAAATAAGTGTCATAACACATCTGACTAGAGAAAGATACAAACATCACAGGCTGAGGAAAAGGAAAATAGTAACACAATAAGAAATATTGTATTCTATAAACGGTTTACAAGTGAATAGGTACAAATTTGCACTGAATTACAATCTAAAATATTCCCAATACGGCTTTGTGATGTTTGAATCAGTATCGTAGATACATAATTATTCACCTCGATGTTTAGTTGATGTTGTTGCTTCACTACACGTGTACGGTGTCAGACTAGATGAGCATGTAGTTCGGTACTTACTGTACTTAAATTCGTCGGAATAATACTGTCGACGATACAAACGTAATTTAAGAGACCGTACAACGAGGATCAAATCATCACTTTTCACTATTAGATAGGTAGGTAATCTTAATTCAATGAGTGGTACGCGCTCTCATTTTGATAGACTACGGCAACAAGAGAGAACTTCTAAATAATAAGGTGTAACAAAATAGATTTGTAACCGAACTTTTCTGATATAAATATTGCAGAGTATTTTTACGTTTTGTAACGTATTTAAAATTGGCAAATAAGCAACTGTGTCAAGCTAAGAAATTGATAGACATGTTACTATTTTCAGTGTTATTTTATTACTAACAGGAGTATTTTCAAGTCATGAATGTGCTCTGTTGTGAATTAGCAGGGTCATTTGTTTATAATTAATCCAGTTCTACTTTCTATTGGGACTTCCAACATTCTAAAACCTTCCATTTTGAGATTGAGATCGACTGTATATTCCGTTAGTCCAAAATATGATTGGGCCAATGCTTCCCCTTTGAGTCTTCCACTGTATACAATTGTTGACCATTTCTAGATGAAGGGACTCCTATTCTAGAACAGAATTCTGCGTCCCCGCTTGATGACAATGCTCTTTCAATAAATCTCATCAACATAATGACGTCTTCATTCTATCCTGATTGTACGGTGTCTGTCGCGAATACATATCGTTCTTCGTCTTGTCTCGTCTTGTTAGTTCTTCTCTATGGTGTAGTAATGTTCTTGGTGGGCTAATTTTTTAAAGCAGTAGTAGTTTGTACGAACGGAGTTCAGATGCATTAAGTAGGTTTTCACACCACATCGTCACCGTCATCATAGCCGTAAAACGCTTTGTTAATGACTTAACTAGTAGCAAGAAATGATCAGAGAATGGTGTGTAATTGTTACATGTATCTAATATTGAAACAAGCAAACTTATAAGTAAATGATTCCTGTGCTGTAAGGCTAATAATGTCGCACCGTTCTCTACATTTCTTGCAAATTACAAAAATGTTGGCCTTGCTCTTATGGTGTAATAAAATAACATTATAAAAGGCTAGTGAAATTTTGATAACTAAATACCAACTAGACTTGAAATTATAAATTGATAAGGTAAATCATTATGACATTAATTATGTATTAACTAACATAATATTCACACAGTTTATTTCACGTTCAAATGCTTTTTGGATTTGTGTGTCATAAGTTACTGATAAGGTTTGGGTACCACATGCTTAAGACGACTTGGAAAGGAGTGACTCAAAGTTATCACAGGAATTGAAACTGGTCCATAGTTGCAGTAGCGACAACCAAGTGATAATTTGTCTAAAAACTTTACCTTCGCCTAAATCAGCGTCCTAATATCACCCTAAATACTATTCATGGTTAGTTCTATACTGGAAGTTCATTATCTCCATAAATATTATTATATTTACGTGTACATTTTGTTAAATGTCACAAGATTACCTCACTTAACCTGAAACAATTTTTACATACAACAGTTGATAAAGAAACTTCCAAATATAATCAAGTCTAAGTTTGTATGTTTAGTATTGTATACTTAGCAGCTTGAAATATATGCATCGCCCTGCAATATAATGATAATGTAATCGCTTGACTGTATTTATTTGTAAGTGTCACGTCACTAGTGTGATAATGTAATTTATTGTCAAAGCTACTTATATTTGTACAAAAACGGGAGCAATTCTTAATTATTTAACGCTTTTGTATTTAACTATTATTTCGAACGCAGGCATTAAGTCTTAAGCTCTTAGGAAAAAATAAATATATAATTTGTCTATTGTGTACAAACTACAAACAATATTCATACCTATAAGGACGCTGCCTCACCAGGAGCATTCGCCTGTAATGTGACACTCAAAGATTCGATTTTGTACAGAAAGAAGTGAATTTGAACTGTAGGTACCATTAGAGCGAATGCTCTCAGTGAGCGGGCGCCTTTAGTTACAGATTATTCATCTCTTGTAATAAGAGAATTAAATTGTGTATGTGTTGATAAAATA
The DNA here is from genome assembly GCA_963082995.1 of Noctua comes. Taxonomy (NCBI): domain Eukaryota; kingdom Metazoa; phylum Arthropoda; class Insecta; order Lepidoptera; family Noctuidae; genus Noctua; species Noctua comes. Next base: position 10,889,188 of record OY720269.1, read on the forward strand.
AATGTGATCAAGCACTTATGTACAAAGTTAATACAATTCAATAAATCTTCCAAGATGTTTTTTAAAGTCTACACTGACATAAAACTAGGACAAGAGATAGGGTCGATTTCTTCCAATATCACCACTAAAATTTTAAAACACATTATTTATTTTTCAGTAACTACATCTAAATGTAATGTTGTATATACTTCAGTATAAATAGATACAAGTAGGCAGTTATGATGTGATACTTATCGACATGTTCATAGACTTGTGAAAGGCACTATTCGGAGTACGCGCAGTCATTGTTTTAGAAGTTTTAGATCCATTCTACTGTGCAGCGAATAAAAGCAATAGTTGATAGTGATATTGAGAACTTATATGCTATTTTACCTATGTGTGTTGTTACATAGTATGTATATTGTATCTGCTGTGAACTAAAACAATGATCGGTAGCGACACTTGGCAGAGCGCCTCTGTGATACACGTTAGCTATATAGAATAGGAGTCGTCGGTTCATATTCATGTATTCGCAATCTGATGTTATTCTCATATGGGTTGCCTCCTGCGTCTCGTCATACATGACATTACAGTTATTGATTATATTATTGTATTTATTCACTTTATTAACATGTTTATTATGTCTTTAATAAAACAATTGCTTATTACATCGTTTTATTTTAGTGGAAAAATTATTTTTACAAACCTAAAAAAAAAATACTTTATTTCGTTTAGATTTTCCTCTATTTACGGCATGAATAAGGAGAGCTAAACGCAAACTGCGGCCAACTAACGCGTGGTATAGCGTGTGCCTAACTACTGTTTACATGGACACACACCAATCAGTTGGTAAATAGTGGGGCAACATGCGGCAATCATTGCAACGACACAGCGAACTACCAGTTCCCTTCAAACAGCGCAACGATTTAGACGTATTTAATACAAAACTGTGTGTACAAGTTGACTTTTAGACGAACGGTGACCCCTGCCCATCACGTCATACAGACAACATATTCGACTTAACGTACATAATATTGTTTAAAATGTTAATCAATGCGCGGAGCGCTGATAATGAGCTGATAAGTCAGTAGTGTGTGCGAAGGCAGGGCACGGCGCTGGCCCACGACATGAATCTTTTTTATTTATAACTAGAAAAAATATTTTAACGTGTACATTAAAAATTTAACATAACCATAATGTCGTTCCTTATGAGAAAGTTTATCGTGAACCTGAAGAATGTGAACCGATGTAGCACAGTGTTTGTTTTAATGCAAACTGTAAGTAAAACAAACATATTATTTCGTTTTTTTGAGTGTTATTTACTTGTTCATAGCCGATTTAGCGTTCTACATTAATTAAAAAACATGTGAACATCACATAAAATAATCGCAAGACATTTGAATATGGTAGTAATTTAGTCAATTCAGTGTCAGTAAATCAAATTAGAATTTGCATCACTACAAAAACGGGCTATGAAGGTCAAGTACAAAGTAGAATAAAATTAATCCTAGCTGTTATCACCGGTTTTTATTTCGAGTCACTATATGTAGGTAATCAGTCTGATTTATACGTAGTATATTAATTTATAGCATGTTTGAAATAATCAGTGCCACACAAAAATCAGAGCGAAGTTTCTTCATAGTAATAAGATAAGAATGTTATAATAAAGTAAAGCTTATCAACTAATTGCCAAATAACAGTGGGTGGCGTTTTATAAAGATAAGCTTCAAGGTGATTTTGGATTCGCGAAATGTAAACAATTAGGACAAAATCGAGTAGATTTGTAGGAGAAAATAGTTACGATGAATATGGATAAAATCGATCATTTCAACATGAGTATGAATACGTGAATAATGTAGGTAACAATGTGTTCAACACTGTTGCGAAAATTGTCGAGAGAAAATGTAAAATGAGAAGCCACATTATACGAAGAACAGAATGATGGTAATGAGCCACAACGGAAGTGCTCACACATTTCCGTTTTGCCTCGTTAGTTTCCTTTCAACGAAGACTATTATGTTTAAGCAAGTTTCTGTCCTGGTGAAACTTTGACACATTTAATTTCTACCCATTTTTAGAGTTCCTTACCCGAGGGGTAACCATACGGGACCCTATTACTAAGCCTCCGCTGTCCGTCCGTCTGTCTGCTAGCGGGCTGAATCTCATGATCCGTAATAGGTAGACAGTTGAAATTTACACTGAAAGTGTATTTCTATTGGGCATTTAAATTTAACAAATAATAAAGATAAATTAAAAAGTAAAGGAGGCTCCTCTACTACGGTGGTACGGAACCATTCGTGCGCGAGTCCGACTCGCACTTGGCCGGTTTTTATGTCTACTTTACCATTAAAAGTCGGTCGCAGAGTCTAAACTCATACATTTAGTACTAACTTGCTGTTGCTCTCGACTTCGTTCGCGTGACGTGTATCGCCGGGATAAAAAGCCGGCTGCTATAAAAGCTGCTATTTTTATTGTTTTTAATAGTAGTATGATTACACTTATGTAGACAAACAGCTGTTCTATTTCTGCTTTGTATGTTTGAATCCTGAAGTTATATTCTTAAATTGTATTTTCAGGGTAAGCATCGATCGCATTATTCAACTAGTAATATGCATAAACGTAATATATTATTATCTGATGTGATCCTTCAACAAAGAAATTTCCACACAAGTCAAATAGTCAACAAAATTGTCGCCTTCAAATTATCGGACATCGGCGAAGGCATACGAGAAGTAGTTATAAAAGAATGGTAAGACTCCATTACCCTTTAATTTATATCTTAGGTTTATGCCCATTTTACTTTTTTTTTAATGATATGTAAATGCCAAGATGTCATTAAAAGTCAGTAACTAGGCTAGGCTACTGTGAATGCTTCCAGTTACTGCCTATCGGCTGATTTATCAGCCTTTAAAACACACTAATAAAATGATAAATATTGGTTTTCAAATTAAATGTTTCATCCTACTTGCGTTATCTTTTGTGATAGTCAAGTCGCGTATGATGTAACAGTCATGTATTTGTACACAACAAACACTGTTTTGTTTTAGAAATGACTAAAAGTTCATTTGAAATTACAAATACACGCTTTCTATTCAATGGTAAATGCATTTTATGAGTTTGTTTTCGTCTTTTTGCTACAGTACCTACTTACTTGATTTGTACATATTATGTTGTAATTATAGACTATTATAGTCTTAAGCCTAAAGTCTATAGATGACGTCGATCTTTTAGATCAATCCATTGAGTGTTCTTCGATTGGCAATCGATTATGTTTTAAGGCGATCAATATCGACTCTGAGTTTCTAAGACTAGGCAGGTAAGAAACACCGGCCCCATCTAGTTTAAGAATATAACATGCTGTGACGTGCAAAAGTGTTTTGTAAAACCAAGTTACAGAAATAAGTATGATTTATGTATGACTAGTCGAATCGTTCTAGTTTCACTTTGGTTTTTTCTCTGTGATTGCTGCACTTTTTTTTTTCGGGTGGTAAGTCATCAACCCCTCCCCCCCTCCCGCTCTGGGTGGAAAGGAGTGTCAGACTTCTGTGATTGCTGAACTTCAAAGAAAGACAATATAAAAACGAGTTCCACCGCTCAAGTGCGCTTATTCCACAAAAGAGAAACCCCATTAATCTTTAATCTCCAATTCCAGGTTCGTGAAAGTAGGTGACAAAGTACAGCAATTCGACAACATCTGTGAAGTACAGAGCGACAAGGCAGCTGTCACCATCACCAGTCGATACGATGGCGTGGTTACTAAACTGTACCACGAAGTTGACCATACCGCGCTGGTTGGACAATCACTTGTTGATATCGAAGTGCAGGGAGGGGCTGATGAAGGTAGGTTGTAGCTGTTAGCTGGTAACTAAGAGGTTATTGTATAATACTCTAGCAAGAAGAATGTCAAGTACGTACAAAAAATATGAGCCCGGGTTTACACGCCATCTAGTGGGAGCCCCCTTAAAACTTGACCAAAGAAACTATTATACGAAAGTACTGTTATTGTATACCAATATTAGAAATTGAATGTTGGTTGTACGAGTGATAGTTATATACCGAGCATATTAATTACTTCACCAACGAACATCTTGCCTTGATATTTTATTTTTGATTTCCAGGTGCATCTTCAACGCCAGATGAAAAACAAGCCACAGCTACTGAACAGGAACCAGTAGCGGACAAAAGTCAGAAAGTAAAAATATTAACCACCCCGTCCGTTAGAAGAATAGCCGCACAGTTCAAAGTTAGTCGATTTAACGCACTTTAAATACGGTTAAAATAAAATGTTTTAATATTTTACCTACAATTGCTGCCTCAACGTTATGTGATTCACCAAATTACCTCTGTTTGTATATTTCACAAAGCTTATTCTCATAGTCCGAAAAACTACTTTTCGCAGAATTGACCAGTCTCCAATCCATTCATAAATTCCCCCATCATTATCATCATTTATTTACCGATGCATCATTACGCTCTATTCTTCAAGGTAGACTTAAGCACCGTCAAATCCACTGGGAGAAACGGAAGAGTACTTAAAGAAGACATGCTAGCACATTTGAATATCAGCTCAGATAGATCCAATGAAGTAGCTGATTTATCAAGTGTGAGTGCAATGGCTATACCTCTAGTGCAAGCACAGGCAACAATGGAAGTGTTATTAGAAGATAGAGTTGTGCCTGTCAGTGGTTTTACCAAAGCCATGGTGAAATCAATGACTGAAGCAATGGTAAGCAATTCAATAATTGTAAAATAGTATTAAGACGAAACGTTGCAGTCACGATCCGCTTCAGACCCGGATTCGTCAATGTGGGCAATTTTTCTGCAAGACTTAAGTGGGATTGGGTGGGCCATGTCTGAAGAATGCATCGGATTCGAGTCCGACATGGCCAGCATCACATATAGGCCAGTCATGACATAGTGGGTGGGGTGTAGTCGCAGAGAGAGGCCAAGGAAACGCTGATGATGACATCAGCGTTTCCTTGGCCTCTCTCTGATGCTGGCAATCTCCTATTAACACCACCAAGTCATGAGACTTGGTGGTGTTAATAGGAGATTCACCGGAGGGAATCACAAATAAGAATGAATGGAAAGCCATGGGGAAACTTTTAATTAGTAGTGGCAGTGTGGAAAAAGTTAGAAAATAAGTTCATAATTAAAATTTATGTTCTCAATTGATTTCAGAAAATACCCCATTTCGGATATAGCGACGAATATGACGTTACAAAACTAGTTGAAACCCGACAATCATTAAAGAAACTAGCAGAAGCAAAAGGAGTAAAGTTGACATATCTGCCAATCATCATTAAAGCTGCCTCCCTAGGACTGGAACAACTGCCTGTACTTAACAGCAGTCTGGACAGCACTTGTGAACGTCTCACTTACAAAGCAAGCCATAACATAGGCGTTGCGATGGACACACCTAATGGGTTAATTGTTCCTGTTATAAAGGTAACTGAAACCTAACACCATCATCTGCCAAGCATTTTCCAAAAAAATGGGGTTTCTTTTTTAATGTGAAAATTCTTATGGATTGTTTCCGCCTGGGTCGAGCGGAGGGGTTATGTCGGACTTTAACCAACTAAAAAGCCACTATTCCTAATACGGGGGGGCGGGAGATACACACATTCACGCAGACCCTCGAGTAGAACTAAAACCTGACAACTCGTATTTTAAAATCTTCAATATCATTAAGACCTGATTCACCATTCCTTGCACTATCCAGCCGATAATTTGAAAAACTAGAGCGAAAACATCCGCTAGATAATCTAACCAGTTCTTTATGGAAGAGCTGAATCAGTTCCATATCATTTACAACTTATGCTAGTAATATTATTATCTTTTATTTTCTAGAATGTACAAGCGAAAACGATACTAGAAATAGCCCGTGAGCTCAACACACTTCAAGAAAAGGGTTTGAAGGGACAACTAGGACTAACTGAATTGACTGGAGGAACGTTCACACTATCGAACATTGGCATTGTAAGGAGCTGATACTTTTCGTATATTCCTAGACTTTCTAATAATAAAAACTTTGTTTCATGGCATGACGTTTAGGAATTAAGCGCCTTTGAAGGCTTGTTTTCCTGAAAGTTGTATCTAGCTATACTGAAGAAACGTGAACATAATAAATGGACTATTTTTAATGTTTCAGGTTGGAGGAACTTATACTAAACCTATTATATTACCACCGCAAGTAGCAATTGGCGCACTAGGAAAAATACAGGTAATTACCTGATTATTAACTTCTACACTAGTCATTACCGTGGCGACTATATGATAACACTATAGTGTCAGTGCTACAGAATATGTATTCAAGGAACATAACTATTTTCTAAGCTCCAGAATACAAGTATATATTAATTAAGAATGCAGTTCAGACGCCTATTATATTATAGTATACCATTATAGACCTACTGTTCTTGGTTTCTGTTTTATACAAAAAGTTTGGAAGAAAGTCCCAAGAATCTTGTTTTCACATTAAAACAGCAGAATAATAATTTATGATTATGAATGGTAATTAAGGTTTTCTTTATTTTAACTTGCAGGTACTACCAAGGTTCGACGCTGAAGGCAACATAAGAAAAGCCCACATGCTGACAGTGAGTTTTTCAGCAGATCATAGGGTTGTGGATGGAGTTACTATGGCGCGTTTCTCAAACCACTTGAAAAACTACCTCGAAAATCCTTACACGTTACTATTGGATTTATAGAAAGATTACAATTTCATGTAATTTTCTTGTTTGAATGGATGCAGGACTTATTTTTAACTAAAAGGATTATTAATTATTGTTTGCTTTAAAAATACGCCCTGTATACAGATTTATAATATTTTTTATGAAATAAAAGTGTGATTTCTTTTTTGTAGTTTTATTCTTGTGACACGTTAAATAAACAAAGTCTTAATTTCATTATAAAAATAAAGGATCTAGACTGGTTATAAGATGCACTTAAAATTTGCTAATATGGTATGTTTTTCAGTCTGGTAACAACGTCGACACAATCAATCATAACGTCTAACGTAATTTCAAAACATATTGCTCAGGGGGTCGGAGTACTGTATGGTGTCGGACGTAAAGAATAGCACCATCCCATATCTTCCCGTGGGTGTTGTAAGAGGCGACTAAAGGACTTACCAGAGAATAGGCAGCAGCAAACTCTGTGCTTTTGTAACTACCGTACTGCGATCGCCAACCCGCCAACCAATCGTGGCGATTATGGTAAAACCCCCCAGTGAGATGAGCGCAACACAGAAATGGCCGCTAGTACCCGGCAGCCCGTCTGCCCTCGACTATGGTAGCGGTCGAGGTTACGGCGTGGCAAGGGGTGCGAAGAATCTCCAGAAGGGATCCGGCTGCCTATACCGACGACTTGACCTGGGCTTGCAGTCTCAAAGATACAAACCGAGTTGATGATACATTTTGCCAAAGAAAAAAGTCATAAGACTAGAAAGGAAAGAATCTTAGAAAGAGTTATTCGAGATGATAACTCTAACGAAAACATGGACGAAGTGTAGAGAAGGACTTAAATTCACCATCACCGAAAAAATATTTGACATTACAGGAAGAATTACAACTACAAATCCAGCAAGAAGCGACGTCTATACCATACATACTTAAAAGAGAAAGATTTTGATAAAGTACTAAAACAGAAATGACAGCATTTGACAGTGTAGGAGTTCAAGGAGAATACTTGTCTGCTATTCATGATAATTTGCTGACTTTAAAGCAAGTGAAGAAGCTGAAAGGGCCTTTTCGGCCGCGGGCTTTATTTGATTTGTTTTATTAATTTAATTTCTGTTAGATTTTGAGTTTCTTTTGTCGTTGGTCCCGGCTGTCATTCGTAGATCTTTGACAGTCATTACAGGTAGTCAGTGGGCCGAAAGTCTGACAACCAGTGTTACCAAGAGGGGGGGGGGGGGTATGATCCAGTACGAACTGGGTTGTGGAGAGGTCAGATAGGCAGGTAAAATACTGGTATTCAGCTGCATCCGGTTAGACTGGAAGCCGACGCCAACATAGTTGGGAAAAGGCTAAGCAGATGATGATGATGTTAGATTCTATTAAAATTAAGGATAATTTAACATTTTAACATGAAATATATTTAATACACTTACTCATTTAACTCACTAGCAGTCCATTTAGAAATGAAAAGGAAAAATTATCCCTATTTGATCTATCCGGTCGGGTCCTGTTGGATCCGGCCGGATCGATGGGAATCGGGCCGGATCCGGCCGGATTGGAAATGACGCCAGATTGCAATCCCTACCTTGTATTACATTTATGAATTATCCAAACCCACAGATATTCAGGGTGTTTTTTAAACGTGGGCAATACTTTAGGGGTGTGTAGTACTCATGAAAAAAAGCAACTTTTACTATGGGACCAACCATGAAAACGCGAAAAAAATATCAACTGCTCCACACATTATTGGTCGCGTAACTCGAAAAAATGTAGCAACAGCAGATTTTTTAAATCATATTTCATAGTTAGCCCCATAGTAAGAGTTGCTCATATTTATGAGTACTTCACTCCTTAAAGTATTGTCCACGTTTTACCAAACACCCTGTAGATAGACTTACGATAACGCAAGTATCACGATCTATATGAAAACCAAATCGATTCAAAGACGCCGCCGATAAATAAATTACATACATAAATTACCTATTCGATTGAAACACCTTATATAATCAATTTAAGTTCTAGTGTTTACAACAAGAAACAGAATTCTACCCTATTTTTATCTCTTTCTATCACTGAAGTTCGCCTTTGTACATACCATTTCTCAACTGTACGAATACTGTTTATTAAGTAATTATGCACAGTAAAGAATCATTCACAATCGTCTTAATCGATTTATTAATCGATTTTGTGACATAGTGATGAGACAGGAAAATAAAAATAAAGTTCTAGAGTTGTAACGTTGGTTGTTTTAAGCACATTAGCTTGATCATCATTAATAAACAATTTTTTTAAGCTCTATTAACGACATCATGCCGTGTATTTTTTGGACTTTGCGACGGTTCCGTTCCCTCATAATTTTCATTTGTTTGCTTTTGCTTTTTTCCTTCAACAAAGCTTGCTTCCTCAAAATGTATCGAACAACTAGTGCTTCGTTGGGAACCAATCTTTATTTTCCGTCGCTTCAATTCATTTTTCTTTTAAATTATCATCAAGTGGAAAACCAAAAAATCACGAAACGTTAAAATTATACACCGTGACTATTTAGTCGTCTTAAAACGGCAGCCCACTTCATGTATCCAATGACTACTAAAAATTCATAAAAAGAAAATAGGTATTTATGAGATTTTAGTAATGTAAAAATAAAAATATTATTCAGTATTATGACACATTACGTAGATAAAACACCCTGTGGCGAGCGATGATCTACTGGACTCGAGCGCTGGGTGGCTGGTGTTCTGCCGTTTGACACGTAAACATCATTAACAGGATGTTTCATAATTTTATTCAAATGTTTTATTTATTTTCTTTGTACCTATTATGGTGGGTAAAAAAAATAAAATCGTGCCTAGTGCTATTTTATGTCGGGTACATTGAGTGGACAACCTTTGTAAAGCGACTAAAAAGTCACGGTGTATATTAAAATTGTCTCTGAAATCTGTGTCCGAAATCGATTCTCGAGAATGGCTTTGTGTTGCTTACGATGCACAGCACTAATCGATAAAATTGACAGAAAAATGGCAAACGCACCTGTACTACGAAACCGAAGCGATATACGATAGTATCACTTGTTTCGATATTCATAATTTGTTAAAACAGAACATCGCATCAACCTCTCCAAGTAAAAGCCGCAATGCGTTACGAATTTGCAGCTTTAATTTTTTGAGAGAGGTCCGACTACCGTGGCGCAGCAATGCAGACTGAGCGTGACAGTGTTCTTTAGCAAGTTTCTTTAGCATAAGTCGGGCACGCGAAGTAGGTGCTCTTGCGTTATCTAGGTCTATCTATATCTGTGTCCAAACCTGTTAAGTTAAAATGATGCTGTTTCAAAATAGATATAACTTAAACATGTGTGAAGTCATTCGTAGAATTACATACACAAAATCTAAATATTTAGAAGAAGTAAATATGGCGGCACATGAAGCTGTACATTTTCAGTATAACTTGGCCTCGCTTTGTACAGATTTCCTATACAATGAGAGATCCGCATAAACTGTTTTTTTATAGCTTGATTGACAGTCGTGCGTACCATTAATTTATAATGCTCTACCTAAGAAAGTAGTTGACCTATCCTATATTTTTTTTTATACCTTAAGGAAATGGTTAATTCAACAAAATTTGTACCCCATGACAAGTTCCTTAAAATTATTCATCTCATTCTTCCCATTTTAAAAATGCATGTGAAATTTAATTGTTGATTTTCATGTTAGTATTTCAAAAATTGATAATTTTGTTTTAAGTTGTTTATTGTTGTTTTTATTAATGCAGATGTTTTTACCTATGCCGAGTTCAGTTGAATGAAAGGTGTACAATGTTTTGGTGAGAATGATTGTATGTAGATACATACCTAGATATATTTTAGTGTATTATTTTGTTTTACAAAGATGATGTGTGTTTTAGTTCAAGTGTGTTGTTTAAAATTTTGATATAGGATAAGTATTCATACCTACCTATGATGTTTTGTGATTTGTAATTTTCATGCCATTGTATTATGATTATGAGTATGACGTGTCTTCTGCACTGAAATAACTGTATTATCCTGTTCACTTCACATTTTATGCAAATAAAGATACTTAAGTAGGGGAACACGGGGAATTAGCATCACTTAAGCTAAAATTCCAATAACTGTTTACAATAGTCACTTTTTAATTTAATTTTTAGTTTTTATTATAGTATAAGTAATCAGGTTTATCCAAACAACATAGAAATTTAAAAAAAATACACACAAGATAGTTACAATCATTAAAAAAAAAGTACCATTGGTTCCCATTGCACAAGAGTACGGGGTATTAAGAACCAGAGTAAGGGGTAATGAGATCCACCGGGGTAATGGTAGCCCAAAATAGATAACCTTTTTTATATGTTATCTTATAACTTACACTTGTTTTCATATTCTTGAACATAAATCAGAGTTAGTGTTATGTATACAATTAAAAACATCACAATCAGAATCTTTGGAGGAATCACTTTCTGAAAATTAAGCATGTGACTATTTATCACAGGCTCTGCATTTGTTGTGGTACAGTGCAGGGCCTGTCTGATTTTTTTGTCTGACTCGTCTGATTTTACAGATTCACAACAAATCATAAACATGTTGTTTTATGGATGTAGTCACTACTATCATCATCGCAGATATTATGAATTGACTGACTCATCTGATGGTGGTCTGAAATAGGGTTTTTTATCTTTTTCATTTACTTTGTTCATAGATTTTTTTCTCTAATGTTTCAACCCTTCCCTTTTGGTGCTTTATTTTCTTTTATGAATCGTTTTTTCTTCTCCGAAATTCTAACCCGTTTTCGAGGCACCTGGAACATACTAGTAGCAATTATAAAGCGGGGTAATGAGAACCAATTGGGCTCCCATTACCCCAAATGCCCTTTTTTAAGTTTTCATATAATTTTCAAAATACACTACAATACAATAAAAGGTTTATATAAGTAAATAATAAACGTATTATTAACTTACATAAACCTTTTTATCCAATTTTCTAATGATAAAGTTACTGGTTAAAAGCGGCAACACTTATAATAAAATCATTTTCATACTCACAATTTGTCCTTGAATATCGTAATAAATTAGATCGAACGCCCGAAAAACCGACGTGTGGCCTTTTTATGCACCAAAAGTAAAATAAATAGCGATGCGACTAGTCACACGTAGGTCTCCCACGTCCTTGTGTACTATGGCAAAACAAATCTGGACCTAACTTAATTAGATACACGTAAACTAGGGTAGTTCTCATTGCCCCGTGGCTACGATTCCCCCGTGTTGCCCTACAGGCGCCAGCACATCAAGCTACCCGAAACTGTAAAATTTTCCCAATCAACCTTGAACCTAATACTTTAGAGATAAAATTGATTTTTTTTTAAAGAAATTTGACAGATTGTAGTAGCTTGATGTGCTGGCGTCTGTACATACGACCTTCATTGCATGTTTTATATTTATTTTTAAACAGGAACTTAGGTTTAAAAACGTGTGAGTTAACTTATACATATATGTATAAGTAGGTACTTAATAATTAACAAGAGATTCTGATTCATTATAATAAAGTTTAAAATAGGAATCGATTATAGTTGTGTGTTCTTTTTATTTAAATGAATCGTCTTCCTTCCAATAAAATGAATATCAGCGACGCTTATTCACACATACGTCAGGAACCTATTTATAGGTTAGGGGTACGGCTTACTCCATTTTAAGGCCGTAAGCACAGATTGAGTTCATCATGTCAACCAAGAAGCAAATGTTCAATGATGTCTCTGTGATCAATTCGGTGAAAACGGGGATCGATCACCGCATGGTAAGAGGCACATTGATCAATATCAAGCTTGAAAGGACTCGACTGATGAAGTCTACGCTCCGTCCAGCACAGATCCAGATCCGAGAGCTTTCAGCTTGAACTCCAGAATCTTTTCGAGTACCTAGGAAGCTCATTGGACGAATGACAACGATGGGTTCGTGGAAACTGTCTATACGTCTGGGTCTAAGTTCTTCAAGACACACCGTGCTCATAAGAACAAAAATCTCTGTGATCATACTCTCAAGCTCATGAAGGAGCGGCGTGAGGTGATCCTACATTCTTCAGACGAGGCGTGGAAATACCGGCACCTCAAAAGACGGATCTCTAAATCCTTGCAAAGCGACCTCCACCGATTAAATACCGAGCGTATTAAAGACGCAATTGAGCGGAATAAAGGCTCCAAGGTATTTCTAATAGATCTGGCTATTGGGTAGAGACAGCTCAAGAAATTGAAGACCGACGATGGCAGGATCGTATCCGCCAAACCTGAGCTACTGAGGGAGATCGAGAGATTCTATGGGCAACCAGTAAACCCGTTGTAAATTTAGCGAACGACCTTAGAGCTAGACTGACGCGACACTATACAGAAAATATCCCGGAAGTTAGCCTGTACGAGATTAGGATGGCTCTGAAACAGATTAAAAAAAAACTAGGCACTGGGTGATGATGGAATTACGGCCGACCTCCTGAAGACAGGTGGAAAACCGGTACTTAAAACCCTTCAGAAGCTGTTTGATTCCGTCACATTCGAGGGGAAAACGCCACAGGCATGGTCCAGGGGTGTGGTTGTACTCTTCTTCAAAAAGGGCAACAATGCCCGGCTGACCGGCCCATCTCACTTCTAAGCCATGTCTACAAATTGTTTTCAAGAGTAATCACGAATCAGCTGCGACCATGGAGGTGCTCAATACAATGCTCGATGACCTCAGTAGAGCTTCCGAAAGAGTGAGTCTAAAAATCTTTATTTATTTACCATTTATGTAGACCCATTTTATGCGAATAAATTATTTGATTTGATTTGATTTGATGAACATGGACAAAACCAAGGTCATGTTGAATGCCCACGTAACACCCAGTCCTATCAAAATCGGAGACTCCACTCAAAGTTGTAGATGATTATGTCTACCTGGGACAAACGATCCAGTTAGGTACGTCTAACTTTGAGAAAGAGGTCAATTGTCTAATTCGACTCGGCTAGTCAGCGTTCCGGAAGTTACGTGTTATCTTCTCGTCCAACTTACCGCAGTGTCACAAGAAGAAAGTCTATGACACTGACCAGTGTGTGTTGCCAGTGACTATATGCGGGACGGAAACGTGGTCACTCACAATGGGCCTCATCAGAAGGCTTAAAGTCACCCAAAAGGCAATGGAGAGGGCTATGTTCGGAGTTTTCTTCCGTGATCAAATTAGATATGAGGGCATCCGCTAGAGAACCAAGGTTACTGACCTAGCCCGAATAACTGCCAAACTTAAGTGCGAATGAGCAGGGCACCGGCGAACCGGAAGCCGTTGCGTTGGAAGGCCTCCCCCACTAGGTGGACCAATGACCTGGTAAAGGTTGCGGGGATCCGCTGGATGCGAATCTGAATGAAACCGATCAATGTGGCGGCACTTAGGGGAGGCCTATGTCCAACAGTGGATGTCTTTCGGTTGAAATTTTTTGCATTTTTTTGAATTTTTGCGTGCAAGATAGCTACTTTTTTGATCGATTATAAACCAAACTCCATGAATCCTTTGTTTATTATGAAGTTCCTTAATACACTGGCTAGAAAAAACCTTCAAAGTTTATTCTTCTTACAAAGAGTCTTTGTCGAACAGCATAAAGTAACAAATGTATGGCTGTATATTATTCGAGATATATCGATAAATGCCTTAACCAATACCATGGGCGCCGGCAGGATTATGTCCAGGGGTGTGCATCTTTAGTGCCATGAAAACATCTCGACTTATAAACGGCAGTGGCAAAAGACTCGAAAAGAAGTGAAGCGAGCTCCAGTAATTTAAGGTATTCTCGGATAAATTAAGTATGATAAGTACGATAATAAGAGTACTATTTTTGCTTTCTGCCTCGGAATCTCGGATAGATTGGTTGCTCTATAGTTGCCAAGATTTCCCACCATCCCTCTGTCTACGGCCATGACGATGGAATACACTAGACGTAGGCGAACTGTGCATGCTGTGTTCACAGGAAAATAGTAGAGGAGGATACTAAATTGATTGACAAAGTGATGAACAAATTTGGACAGCAACCTAGCCTTAAGTTCTTATTAACAAAATAATATATTATAAAAAAAATCCATATTTTTTTTTTTTTGCAAGTGCACCCCCTGGCACCCTGCTGCCGGCGCCCATGACCAATCATAATCCAGTCACAAGGTAATCCACAAGAATCACATCATCGACGCAAAACTTCGAAGCGAGTCACCTTAAAGTAAGCTATGGTCCATTCTGGGATACAGTGGGGCGTGTATTCGCGGTGAAATCTTGCAAATATCTCCGTAAATATCAGAACGTCTACACTATTGATAGGCGCCCATTTCAACGCCAAAAATGCCATATCCACATCGCAATATTTCTTATCTGTAAAACAATTGTATTGTTAAATATTTAAGACCTTTTTTCTTTTATGAAGCGAGTGAGCTTGTCTATAAGTTCTTAAGTTATGGAATTTGGAAAGTTTTATGATGAAAGTATAAAACCCCTGAATTACATTAGGTACACATTAGATTAATGAGCAGAATTATTTTTTTTTCAGTTTTTTTATTTCATAAATCTTGTAGTTGAAGTTCTAACATTGTATGAGAATTTATTTTTTGATTTTGCAGTTCTGTACGGCGAGGTATTTAATAGATGTATATTGCGATAAGAACGCAGTTGAACACGTAAATAATTTAATTTAATTCTCACCCTTTGTAAAGCACCTATCTAATTCAATCCAATCTTGTCGGAAGATCAAATAACTTTAAGTTGGCCACAATCTGTGCAGCGAGTAATCGTAGTTAATTATCTAATCTTGTTTTTCGATCACCTCCGAGGTGATATAACAAAACGTTAATTAATGGTTATTGTACATATTGTTGCTACGTGTGGTACCTCAGCAGGTAACCTAGCTCTTGAAACAATTGGACCGAAGAACGACGTTACCAACTGTAGGTTACCTGTTTTTATAAAATTAAGAGGTACTTCTAAATCTTATTAAGAATTAAGATTAAGGCACAAGTGCACACAAGACACAACCAGTTTGTAACTAGGTATGAGTACAGGAATAAAAGAGATACATACCTGCTATCCTAATGAAATAAACCTTCCGAGGGGACGAAATCTGTATGTCCTCAAGATTGAGCGACAACAGGGACCGTTGTTTGTTTCCCCAGTTGCGATCCAACTCGCGCATCAAACTCAACCGAGCGGGTTTAGTCAGCAGTCCCTGCAACTCTTTCATCTGACCCCTGCTGATAACTTGCGTTACTCGCGATATTGCCTGCAAGTACGTTGAACATTAGAGACCCTGTTCTAGTCCGAGAGATAAGCGTGAACATTGAAACAAAATAAATTCCAAAATACATGGCAAAGTATAAAGAGAAATTTAGCTTCAAAGATCAATTCTGCTGTTCATCTTGTTAGGCTCAAAAAACGGAAATAAACAATATTAGATTATTCAGAAGTAGTTGTTACTTCATCGACTTAGCAAGACTGTTTAAAGAGCAAAACGAAATAAGGCTCCAATAGCGAGCGAAGCGAGCTCGAAAAATTTTACACCTTACCTTGGACAGGAGAGAATTGTTTTGACCCTTCAGTATAGGAGTTACTAGGGCGACTTATAGACAAAGTAAAGAATGAAGAGAAAGCAGGCTGCAAGAGCAAGCGAAGTGAGCTCAAAATTTTTTACATCTTGATTTGAATAAATTCAATTATGTAATTTGAGGTCAAAATGTCACATTTTAATTTTGTTTTTGGATGCAAAGTACCTACGGACTAACGGACCACCGGCGTTAGTTCACAGATAATGTGTAAGTTTGTAGCAATAGTATGAGTACTCATAAGCTTAATTTAAGCCTTACAAAATTTTTATTTGAGGGGGATTCTTCAGTGCACTACAATTTATTACGCTTATTATTCATTATAAGCAAAAAAACCTCTGAGCTGGGCACTGACAAGCTTATATCTGAACTACTTACAATCAGCTACAAGAAAATTTGAAAAACTATAGGTAGGTACCTAACTACAGCGTTTATAAAAACTTATACTACCTGTTTGGTCCCAAACTTGAACTCCTTCTCTACAAAACTTGGATCCCAAATATTCCTTAGGACGCTAAAGTCAATTTTAATCATTAACCATGTTAACGGGTTTTGTAACAAAATTAATTTGGGAACGCGCCTCTTCTTTGGCTTCTCGCTTTTCCTCCCCCATGAAAATGATTTTTGCAAGCTGCTGAGGATACTTAGAGAACTTTTTGTTGTTTTTATTAATACTACATCCCCCCTATTATTGTTTCGGGTGTCTAGATGCCGATAATCAACGTAGGAGTTATGGTTAAAGTGGGATATTAACGGATTGAATGCGCTGCTTTTCTGTGATAGTACGGAGCAAGTTTTGGTAAGAGCAGAAACATTGTTGTACTTATTAATTTCAAAACATCGTGTTACAAAGGGACATAAACGCTTTTGAAGAAATACCATTGGTAATGCCATCTGAAAAAAGTATCAAACGATCTATTTAGTTAATGATACAATGAAAGAATACCTAGTAGGTAAAATCAGTAGTGTTTATGAGAAGTAGGTATCTACCGTATCTACATACTAACCATTACTCCATGGCATATTCAATGTCTCCCGTATTTACATTTCTGATTAGGAAACTTTTCCATTTTTATACTTTTACATGAAAATTTTGTTATTACTGCACCTATATAAATAATCTAAAATGCCATTTTGACTTGCGATCTACTGAAAGATTTTGTTAAGTTTAGATACAGAATGGGTACAGAAAACACAGTAAATCTAAAAAAAAGTCATGTTGACATGAACCAACCACTGTCGAGAAACTTATTTTTAATTTTTAAATAGTGGCTTTCAGCTTCATCGATCCTCTTTGGTTTCTTTTCGCTCTAATAACGAAAATGAAAATAAATAATTCTTTAACCGAAAAATCAAGTTATTCCTACTTATTCCACTATCTTAACTATACACCTATCTGTTTCAACGGCTGCACCAGAGCCAATTAGCTATTGTATTGTATAACGGGCTGGTGTACCGCAACTCCAGGTCCAAAGCGCGCATTTTGCGTTCGGAAGTAAATCATTCATTTGATCCGCCCACGTTCCCCGAGAAAGGACAGCAACGCCTTGGTGTTACTGACGATCTCACGGAGAATACCTGGGTTACCGAAGTACTTTGCCCTGAGGCAACCTCAAGGCACTGTAGACGCACGTGGGCTGCTGTCTCGTCTTCCTCCATGCTAGGCACAGGGTTGTCTGTGGCTTCTATGACAAAGAGATGTTTATTAAAGGAGCCATGTCCAGTAACGGCGGCTTTGCTGTGCGCAGCTGTAGGTAGCCGGAGCACCTGTTTAGTGAAGCGGTCTTCGATAAAATAGGCCCCTGGGGCCCCTGGGACCTTGGCCTGCCTGGACTCACCGTGGTCTAGCCACAGTTAATAGCAGCCAATTAGCAAATTTGCGTTGAATTTTTGTAAACGTCATGTGTAATTCGTAAGAGCATCTACTCACCGAATGAATTTGATGAAATCATGTTGTGGTCATCCTGAAAGGTAGATAAGTCCCGTCCAATATAATTTTATTCTATTAAGAGTTTTGGTAACAAAACCGTTTTTCTCAAAAGTTTTGCTTTCTTGAGTCGGTATTTTAACCCTAACTAAGTAAAGAAAAAAGAAAAGTTAAAGTACCTATCAGTGGCGAAGGTTCCATACGACTCGATTCTCGCTACTGGTACCTATGTATAGTAGATATTGGGTACAGACATGAATGATAAATAATATAAAAAAAGAAAGAAGCAAGACCTATGTAAGTTAGTTATTAGTCGTTTGTAGCACTTTTCGATTCTCAGGTCGGGCAAAGTGTAGTTGGGTTTTTTCCATGAGTAAATTCTTAGTGGCAGCCACGAAGACGAGATACATATGTACCCAGTTGATGGCAGTAGGCTTGCCCTCTATTACATGGGACTAAAACATAACTGAAATGTGGGAGTACAAGCTAGTAAGCCCTTGCCTAACCTATCGGGCAAAACAGGCATGAGGTTATTTTATGTAAATTAGTCTCATGTTTTCCTTAATGACTGACTATTTAGTCTATATTTTGAAAAGAATCACGTCACGTGAAACGTGACAATGTGCTTATTGTCTCTGTTCCGGTTGGTTGGGTTTCTATAACCACCATGTAATTTCCACTTCTATAGCTGCATATTTTACTACAACATTGCGATCCCAGTGACAGTGTCAAGTTGGTGTTTATCCCTATATTCATGCTTATTACTTAGAATACCAAGTTAATTCGAATTAATCGCTAGTCGAGGAATGATTGACTGCGGGTAACTATTCTTATTTTTTTTATTTACTAGGTTCACCGCTATTCTTTTAACCTTTGGGGCCATATAGCTCGTCATCAAACATCTGTGGGGCACTTCTGGGTGGTCACGCGCGATCACGGCGCGTCTGATTAAAACGAAGATATCTCTAAAGTTACGATAAGTAGCTCTCTCCAAGTTAAATCATTGGAATCGTTATTAAATCACCTAATAGGTTATGTATGGATTAGCGCAGTCAAAGGTCGATAAGGTGCTCTTTTTCTGAAAATTCAAGTCTTTCGAGTCAGACGTCTCATCGAACGCAAGCCTTATTTGTATGACATCAAACAGTCTAGTGTTTAATGGTCTGCCATAGTACCCACGTGATTTAATCAAAACTGGGTTATTTCCAAAGCAATCGATATTTGCGTTCCATGTTTTGTTTCAGAACTCTCATTTACGGAAGAACCGTGACTTTTCAGTCGTCTTCCAAAGGTGGTCCACTCAATGTACCCGACATAAAATAGCTCTAGGCGCGATTTTTTAAATGATGAATCTCC
Source organism: Noctua comes (assembly GCA_963082995.1). Classification (NCBI taxonomy): domain Eukaryota; kingdom Metazoa; phylum Arthropoda; class Insecta; order Lepidoptera; family Noctuidae; genus Noctua; species Noctua comes. The sequence continues at coordinate 10,908,727 of OY720269.1, forward strand.
GAAACGGCTTCTTCTTCTTTGCGTGTCGATAGACTCAATGCCTGACCAGTATATTGCGACCTGCACAGCTCTGTCGATGGCGCCGTTTAAATCCTGGAAGGTGCAGGTGCTTGTGCAAGATGGGCAAGAAAGGAGGTGGGGCATATCCGGCAGAGGGGCTTCACACTGACAAAATATTTATTCGTATATTGTTGTTTGTTTCACTGCTAAGTACAGTACCTTGTCTCCTTCATTTCTTAATCTTGATTCAAGTGTCGTTTTATCGATGTGCTGAGCACATATAAATTCGAGATAATTCAGATATCAGCTCAGTTTCGGTAGTTTCTTTATTCAGGTAAGTGTTTATTTTTATTAAATAAGAATGCTTTTAAGATTATTATTACATTTTTCGAAGCAGAAATCATGAGCTGTTAAACGAATTACGCATAAATCGAATTGTGTACGAAAACGAGCCTCTACTTATAAGAATAATTCGATAAATCATTTAGAGTAAATTCATCAATTACTCGTTACGATCAAAATTGTACTTGAATTGGGAAAGTTAAACCTAATAATAAAATTACAAGGCCATATACCAGTCGGTGAGTACCTAAATTGCCCAAAAATAACTAAATGTCAAATAAACAGTCAGGAATGTGCTCGGGATGCTTACCCAGGCTTGAGACAGACCAGAAATTTTAGTTCACCTTAGATGGAACTAAAGGTAACAAATTGCTCTTCTAAACCTTTTCGTAGCAACCTGCTACGAAAACGCTACGAATTCGAAGCGAAGTCGTATACTTAGCTCGGTGACTAAGAAAATTTCCGTTGGGAAAATCCTACATTAGAAGCTTTATAAGCCATAGGTGATTTATTTGATATTACTTACAGAAATGTGGTCAGTGTTAGCGGGCGTGTTAGCGGTCGCGTCTTTGGGCGCGGCTTGCACACCTAGTGTTACGACAGTGAGCGGAACCCATGCTCCTGGGACTGTCTGCTCCGGCGCACTCATCTTCTCCGACGACTTCGATACCTTCGACCTCGAAAAATGGCAGCACGAAAACACCTTAGCTGGTGGTGGTGTGAGTACAAGTGCTTTCTATAATTTTCTAAATATATGTATATTTGTAACTGTCGTAATTCATACTTTGACCGAAATCCACCTGATACTGAATTGTAAATTGAAAATAACATAAGGAAAAAAAATTCGCTGGCTACTCTGGCAGTTGCGCCTTAAAGTCATCTGATCCGCACCGAGATTCTTTTGTGAATCTTTCATTGTAGTTATGTATATCATACTTCTATTAAAGCAGGTCATCATTGTACAATTAAATTATTAGGTATGACTTAATTTAAAAAAAGGATCACCCAAGCCAATGCCAACGTTTTTTCGTATTTAAACCACTTCCTATTTCAAAATTTGATTAGGTACGTACTTAATTAGTATGAACATTGCACACACACAACAATAATTGTTTGAGATATAATTCTGCACAATATAATGTGAGGTACAGTATTCTCAATTACCTAAGTCATGATGTTTTGTTCTAGAACTGGGAGTTCCAATATTACAACAACAATCGTTCGAACTCTTTCACTCACAGTGGAAGGCTGTTCATCCGTCCCAGTTTCACTTCAGACCAGTTTGGAGAAGGCTTTCTTTCTTCTGGGTCCCTGAACATTGAGGGAGGCGCACCCGCTGACAGGTGAGAAATTTTGAAAGTTTATTTTCAAGTCTATGGTGATGATTAGAAGTAGATACCAAACTACTGAACATGGGCATCTACTCTTATTAAAAGGTATTTCGGCCGAAAACAACCTATATTTCATCCTATATTTTATTTCCAAAGACATGGCGTGAGACTTGAAAATTCGATATGCAAAGCCCATAAGCAGCAAAAACTGCAAAAGAATCTAATTGCTAATAACAACTTATTGTTTAAGAGATTATGTCGATTATATTTATTGGATAACTTTTCACGACTATCCATGAGATTTGATAGAAAATCCCAAACACTTCCCGAAGTATTTCCAAGTACTAATAAGGTGAAACTATTGCAATACGGGGAAGTCTCAAATCCGACCCAGACAGGAAAACAAACATCACTTAACCAAAATTAGCAAACCGCAACACAGTAGTAGCATCCTGCGCAATACGCACTTACTAACTAGTAAGCAGTATGCTCATCAACAATAAAAATCTGATGAAAAAAAACGTACGTCTTTAGGTAATTAGGTAGTTGATTTTGATAAGATACGAAGATAATCCTGTTGAATGATTGGCTTCCGATTGTTATGATTTATTAATGATCCTTTTGTGATCATGCCGAACACGTAAATACTTATCCGATAATCTACTTAGGAGAGGTATTGATAACATTGAATTCTTGTCGTCGTGAAACGAAACACAAATAGCATAGCTGGGACCTCAGTACTTATAATTATTTTTAACCAACTGCATCTAGAAGTCATGGGGAGAGGTCTTTACCCAGCAGAGGGATGGCAAAGACTAACAGTATATCCTATGCCAGCGGTAGCAAACATAAAGTCAAATCAATCAAAACTAGAACAAAAGTTTCCAACCACAGATGATCTTTAAATCATCAATTTTAAAATAGGGAAATTTGAAGGGGACCAGAGTACTTCTTGATTATAATTCAAAGATTTATTTTATAATTTGCCAACAGATGTACAAACCCGCAATGGTGGGGTTGTGAGCGTACGGGAACCCCTACAAACATTTTGAACCCCATCAAGAGCGCTCGTGTCCGTACCGTCAATTCCTTCAGCTTCCGTTATGGACGTGTTGAGGTTCGCGCCAAAATGCCTGCTGGAGATTGGCTGTGGCCAGGTAAGCCGGCTTGAGTACAATGTTATTCCTCTAAGTTATATTAAGTAGGTAGATCAGAAGGTACTATGAGGGTAAGTCGGAGGCGAGATGAATCGACGACCGGTGAAGGTTGCAGGAATCCGCAAGCTGCAAAAGGCGGACCGATTATTGTTGGGAGACGCATGTCTGGCGGTGGTAAGTCCCGAGAATCTAAATATAGACGAAAGGATAACACTGTAAAACCTGCAGAGTCACGGTTAAGATCTGGAAGAGGGGCGCCCGGAACCGGGAGGCATGTCAGAAGAAAAGGGAGGTCTGTAACCAGCAGTTGATGAAATGATGATGCTGGTGGTTCTAAATCAATAATAATAAAATTGGTGAATTGGTAAATTGTTTGTTGGTAAATTGGTCTTTTCATTTCAAAAAACGAATAAAATCATTTCTAATCGATAAATATTATTACACTATTGACGAATACGAATTAATTTAGAATTATTTTAAATTGCAAATTTGTACGCCTCTTGGCATAACATAGCGCCCTGTTTAACTAACCTAAGATCTGTATTTATTGTGTACCTATGTTAACAAATAAATAAATGATTGATTTGGGTGTAATTTTGCATGTCATCTTCATCTGACTACGTATAATCACGTAGATTTCCGAGTCGTAATAATAATCTTGTTTTTTTTTGTAGCTATCTGGTTGATGCCAGCGTACAACACATACGGCACCTGGCCCGCATCCGGAGAGATCGACTTAGTGGAGTCTCGAGGCAACCGTGGCATGACATTCAATGGTGTTCATATCGGTACACAGGTAAGATATGCATCGACCCTTTCTGCTTTTAAATTCGCCTAGTCCAAAGATAGTTTAAAACATCGTCTTCCGACCATTTACAGAGCCTTACAAAGTTAACAAACTATTGGTTTTTTTTTAGCCCGTCTTCTGATAGACTCTATAGATATTATGAGTATGTAGGACCTACAATCACGTATTGCGACGTTGTGATAAGACCTATGTAATAATAATACGGGTTCCAAAATATTACAAGGGTCGTTAAAAATGAAATTTCAATCATTAGGTTAACAATTTAAAAAATTTGCTAAATGTATAATAAGTTGGCGCTCATGACTCTACGTATTCTTTTAGCCGCAAAACATATTTGTTTCTATCCTCGCAGGAAGCTGGCTCCACTTTGCATTACGGACCCTACCCTGCAATGAACGGTTGGGAACGCGCTCACTGGATCAGGAGAAACACTGCTGGTTACAACAGTAACTTCCACCGTTACCAACTTGAATGGACCCCAAGTACGTAACTGATACTGAATTATTGTATAAATAACTACGTACACATAACATCACGCCTGCAATCCCAGAAAAGGTTTAGGCAGTGATGTTCCTACCGCATTTTGCCAGTATCTATCATATTATTATCTATATTATACCAAATTTAAAGCAGCTTTCAGTGTCTGCTTATGTGATCGCAATGTTCTTACAAACTACACAACAGATTTAGATGTGTTTTATATCAACATATAGGTATTCTGAAAGTGATATATGTGTATAATAAATTAATATTAAAAGCAGAAATGTCGATGTTTTGTGAATTCGTAAAAACTAAATGCGAAACAAGCTAGTTGCTAGTTTAATATATAATAATTGCCAGTCGACAAAAACATCTAATTCGAGTTATTCTGTCCAGATTTCTTGAGGTTCAGTATTGACGACACGGAGCTGGGACGTGTCACACCCGGCGCTGGCGGTTTCTGGGAATACGGCGGCTTCAACAGCAACCCTAATATCGAGAACCCATGGAGATATGGAAGCAGGATGGCACCATTCGACGAGAAGGTATTTACTAACTACATAATACCTTACGTGTTTCTAGAGGTTTCATCTTTTCCATGGGAGCTGGCGTAGTCACCTCATAGCCATTTTTTTTAGGGCACCATACCTTTGGGCAGTTTTTTTTCGTATCAAGCGTCTTGATGAGTGGCTGCGCACCATAAAACTGGCATATGCGGTATGCCAGTTTTATGGTGCGCAGCCACTTTGAAGAGAAATCAAGATGCTAACTGACGTCGGTTCTCTATTTTATAAATTCAGTCTTTATATTTTTATTTTGTGTTTGTCACTCGACCTTCCACAAACCTAAGCATCTCTGTACCTGTTCGATATTGTTAATTATTCAATTCATTTCAGTTCTACCTGATCATCAATCTGGCGATCGGTGGTACCAACGGATTCTTCCCTGACGGTGTCAACAACCCCACTCCTAAGCCCTGGTGGAACGGCTCACCGACGGTAAGCAAAGTGTCTTCCAAAGTTTAATTAGATGTGTCAACACTGTTAGGTACACTGACAAAAAAAAATACAGGGTGTATAGTGCTGCATAGTTTTGGTGTGTGGCCATAGTCGGAACTAACGCTGCCATCTTGTTTTTTCAATACAATTTCAGCATAGCTCTGAGTTCCAAGCATCGTCATTGGTTGAAAACCTGATAACGTCATTTTATATTTCAAAATAGGTTGACTTCATTGGTCAGAATGGGACCTAACTATGATCGCGCTATCTACAATGAGCTTTTAACGGTCTTGCCCATTTGATAACTTGAATAATAATGTCATTCAAGCGCCAGAAGAACCACATTGTATGTACCTTGCAGATACCATCTAGTTCGTCCTATTTTGGTGCTTTATGCTAACCAAACACGTGGATGGACAATCTGATAACATCTCGAGACTTATTATGAAAACAGTTTCATCTAATGATACCTATATCTAGACATTTTTTTTTATTCTAGGCCCCACGTGACTTCTGGAATGCAAGATGGCAATGGTCACCAACCTGGAACCTGAACTCCAACGATGGACAGGATGCCTCCCTACAAGTCGACTACGTTCGCGTTTGGGCTTTGTAATCTAACATCGACCTACTTATAAGTCAAAATGTACATTCCTGGAAAAAATACCCCACCTTTGTACATAAGCGACCAACGTAACAATAAAATACTGTAATATTATGGTACATTGTCTTTCTTTGGTAGAATTCAAATATTACATGTTATAATATTTTCAATTAACGAATTTCAACATGAAGGTCCATGAGTTTTGTGACTCAATAAACGCATTATGGTTAGAATTTTTTCAGCTGGCTAAAATAATATGAACACGAACTTTAATTCCCTTTAATTAGAATCGCCTTATCAATGACACAATAGCCCACTAATTAGTGGGCTATTATAGTTGCTTAGTTAAGTATTAGGTAAAACCAAAAATGAATAAAACTCACAGATGTTGCGTTTTTACAATAGAGGTTTTGAAAGATTACTGTAAAAAAAAACTCTCGCTTTTGAAATTCATAACAACTTTATAAGAAGAATGGAATGATACAAGAGAACAAGGATCATACCGTGATCAGTCCATATGGTAGAAACGAGGACTCATGTACTGCGCAGGTTTGTTGCTTGAAAGCGGCGTGGATGTGGCCATTATGTACGGTGGAAGGCGCCGCTTGTCCGTGAACGGACTCACTCTCGAATAGTACCGCCTTTCTATCACCTACAAAATAATTATCTTATTATTAATTAGCCGATAATGTATTGTCTCACTGCGGGGCAAAGGCCTCCCTATACCTTCGTTCCACCTCCAAGATCAATATTTGTCGAAGGAGTCCAGCTCATCTTGCCAACTCCGTCTGGGCCTGCCGCAATGTTGTTTGCCAGAACTACCCTAACACCCCACTTAAGCGTGGCAGCTTTCGGTTTGGAGGGACATTAGAAAGTAATAGGAAGTGGTTTTAGCATTGAAATTTTTTTAAAGATAACGAGAAACAATGCGGACGCGGTTTTTCCTAATTATAAGTTTGTAGGATTTTGTTTCAGGCAAGCACATTTCAGTTGGACGTGACAGCGCTTGAAGAGGCTTATCCAGCGGAGGAATACGCTGATGATGGAAATTAATATTTATCTATATTATAATATCTATATTCTATACTAATACAAACTTACTTTCGCATTTATGATATTAGGATTATAAAGCTGAAGAGTTTGTTTGGTTGAACGGCGCTAATCTCGAGAACTACTGCGCTACGTCCAAATGTTGCAAGAACGGGGAATATTTATTCATTTTGAGAGTTTCCGTTGCATGCGCTGCGTAAACGGTTAAAGTTACGCAAAAATCATGTATGACGGAATTATTCCTCTTAAAAAGTTTAAAAAAAATGTCCACGATTAGTATATGTCTATCTTTTAAGGTGGACTCACTATAGCCTTTTTTATGGTAATCTTGTTCTAAAATAATGCATTATTCGCGAAGGTGTTTTTATAAACATGTTATTAATCCTTATCCAAATAAATACGTTATTCAACACATATATATTTAATTTTGAACAAAATTGCCCTTACATCATTTGATTTCAACGATTATCATAAGAGATGTCACAGTTTTAAAATAACTCCTCAGAAAAATAATGATCAAGTACCGCGCGCGCAATTTTATTATGCGGAATGATGTGCGAGGCGGTGGTCATGTGCCCTCACATGAAGTGAATTGTATTATAGATGCCTACAACCCACTCTCTCTAACCCTCTCTCTCTTATGTGATGCAGACAAGGTTGCGCGGGTCAGCTAGTGAAAATATAAAGTTAGTAAAATACGCACTTTATCAAAGAATCTCGTCAACTTAACAGAATTGCTTGTGCCTGCAGCTAACGATCTGGAACATAAATGAACATAGTCTTAAAAGTATATACAGGGTGGAGACGACAATGCGACAATAAATTAAACTGTATGTACCTCATGACGTTCCCAGTCTGCATACAAAAATTCAATCAAAAATTACTGGATATTTTCGATTGAATTTTGTATGCAATTTATTCACAGGACGTTATTTTTCATTTTTAGCATTTTCTGCATAGTGTAGATAATAGGCTACTACCAACAGGTTAACGAATCCCGCATCGGTATAAACGTTAAACACATGTTGCCAACTCGCTACTTCAAAAACCTTGGCCAAAATTGTCGTATTGTCGTCTCCACCTTGTATATACTATTATCTACTACTATTGAACCTAATGCTAAACACAACTATGGAAAACACCACGCAATATACCAAATTTTTAATGACATTAACGATAAAGCGTGAATCACACTGAGAGCGGGTGCGGGGTGGGCGCGGGTCGTGTCCGTCGCGTGAGACGCGCTGTTCATTGCCTTCACACACAACGCGGTCGCGTGTCGGCAGCGGGCCAGCGGGTCGGGCGGCAGCTGCGGTTGCTACGACGAATCTGCAGTTAGCAACTGTTGAACTACATTTTTATAGTTTTTGTTACTAAGCTCGTACAAATAAGTATATTTACGAGCACACTACATAATTTTTCGTTAAGATTCAGGCGAAACTGATATGTTTTTGTAAATATTCACGAAATCAAAACAGACACGCGCCCGTGTCTATGTGAATGACTATCGAGGAATACTTGAATTACGGCGCAATGCAACAATGCTACACCTGTGAGCTGCTTCTGACAATCCCGACCAGCTCGCCCGCGCGCTGTCTGTGGCGGCGACGACGGGCGCGGCTCCCGCGCGTCGCCCTAGACGCACCCGTCCCGCGCACGCTCACTGTCTGATGTCGTCCACATAAATACATGAAATTACACCCGCTTTACGACCCGTTCCGCGCCCGCTCCCTGTGTGTGTTGCGCTTAAGTGTAGGTATACGAATGTAGGTAAACAAACGTCATGTGACGATATCAATCTGTCACATGACGATTGTTTCACAACTTTAAGGACTAATATTAATATTGGATTACTCACCTTGCTTGATGACAGTTTACGAATATTTCATCAGCACCACATTGCTCTGCTATGCTACTGGCTAATCTTCTATACTGGTTCTTTCTTTGTTTTTCTTCTGCCATATCGAACTTAGTTCCAATGACTAATATAGGAATCTGAAATATTACAGTTAAAGCATTTAGTTTCGGACAAACGGTAAAAAAAAACGGTCAAGGCCTGGACTGAGGTCGCGGGACTCATAGAATTACCGTGACCCTGGAACCTGGAACATAAAGGGCTACTGAAGGACACCTTTAGTCAGTAGAAGTCTGACAGTCCCTCCCGCTCTGCCCTGGGTGGGAGGACTCATTTGATGATTTTAACAAGTTAAAAAAAAAAAAAAAAAACTGCCTTGACTGATATATTAGTGTGTACTTAAGTATCAAGATTCATAGCAAAATAACCCTTAAAGCGTGTACAATTACGACGAAATCCTTACGACTTACTTGAGTAGAACCTAAAAATTGTTCCGGATCCACATCTACATGAGGAATAGGATTTGAACTGTCTTGATTCAGAATCTCCGACAGCCATTTTTGTAAATTGATTTGACTTTTTCTATTCGTTAAATCGTGCACCAAAATAATACCTGAAAATTATGGAAAATGATTTAACTATAGATGATGTTCTAATCTCTAAATGTATGTTTCATGATTGTAATCTGGCCAATAAGGTACTTAAGCAGACCTTCCTATAGCCAATTAGGAACAAAACCCTCAGGTGCTTATATTGTTCCATATCAATAGATGTAATGTACACGAGTCTCGAAAACAACACGAGCGCTCGACACGTGACTAGGAACACAAAGGCTATATTTAGACATTATTGATTTAAGCGTTCAATGAAAAGCGGCAATGGCAGTAATGGCACATACACTTATTTCCAGTTATAATATGGATGTTTGTCGTTCTCATAGCGAACGGCACCCACGGTAACGGCCCGAGTTGTAGGTCGTGGGCAGGACCGTCTTTAACCAGTTGGAGGCCCTGGGCAATTGAGAATAATGGGGCCCTTGTAGGATGCAAGAGCGCGCGAAACGAGCTCGAATTTTTTTCACACAGCCTCGTATAGGTTAGGTTTTCTTGTGACAATTCATACAAAAATAATGGGTATTCTTTTAGCGGCAGAGAACTTGAATTATTTGAAATTAAACATAGAACACAAAAAAATATTATTTACACAATAAAACACATACAAAATTTTTGATGTCCATGAAATTGGCTTTGTTTTACGGATAAACAAAGTAAGTATGAATATGCACTGCACAAACACACTACAAGTACAAAACTATGCACTACAACAATGCACTACTTCACTGCTCCAATGGTTTCGGTCATTTGGCTACTGCGGCTGCTGCGAACGTACCGAAATCTGGAGGTCCAGGCTGTATTTCAGCAATAATACGTTGAATAATTGATTACTAACTTTTCATGCCTCAAATGCAAGGTATTAATGTTGCAGGCATGTGGTTTCAAAGGACCAAGTCTGGGATCCAATGTCTGAGAAGGTCAAAATGGACAACATGTCCGTGATTTTTCACTTAAGTGCCAAAGGAAGGTTTTCTTTCATAAGTTCCTTCATGGCAAACAAACACTAATGACATAAAATTATCAGTCAAAAGAAGCCAATTACAAGGTTTTCTATGTTGTGTTTCAGTTTAAAGCTCTCCGCCTCTAAAAAATATTTTTTATATTTGTAACTATTAACTTATGCTAAAAAGCTAAACGCAAAAGCGAGCGGGGCGAGCTCGAAAATTTTAGCATCCTGCGGTCCTGCCTGGGATAAGTTAAGTTTGACAGCCTCTAGCTTTGAAAGTTACAGGAACTTGGGGCCCCTTGGATCGTGGGGCCCTGGGCACGTGCCTACAGAGCCCAGTGAGAAACACGGCCCAGGTTGTGGGTGCGAACCCAGACAGGTAATTTACTTTCTTTCTTTTTTTTTCATGAGCACTGCTTCAAAACGGTGAAAGGAACATAATGAAGAAAAAAACATGTCCTAGAACCAAAAAACGATAGCATCTCCCAACCCGCACTGAACTCGCGTGTCAGGTCATTCTCACAGACAGTTGGAGGCCCCTGTCCCACCAGTAGAAACGTTTACAGGCTGATTTTTTGACGTTGCTCCTGGCTGTGGATCAATAAGCAACCATATCTACACCGGTGGTGTAGAATCACCGGTATCACGAAACGGATTGTCGTATGCGGACAGGCCCTTTATGACTCATAGGCCCGCAATGAATCGCCTTTGAATATACCCACGTTGATTCTTTCAGTACCAAATAGAAATCGAAGATGCTGAAAGGACTTTGAGCCATGATTTTTTAAACCTAAAGACCGAAGATAATTATGTAGCTAACAAAAACGCAAGTGTGAGAGTGCAGGATGAAATCTTTTACCAAGTTATGGGTGAAGGTTTCATCAATGGTTTTACCAAGATCGCACCAAGCAAGACAAACAACAATTTGATTGAACAAAGACCAATATTGACATTCGTAAACGCACCATGGGTAGGCTGATAAAATACATTTCTAGTATTTCTGTGTCCGTTTGAACCTCCGACGTCCCACAGCTCCACAAAAAATGTGTTTTGCGCTTGTGTGCCTTCCTTGTACCTGTGTAACTTCACCTCTACGGAACATCCCACAGTCCATCCCGGTGACAATAGTGGTTTATTGTGTGCGATCAAATACGTCAGCGAGGTTTTCCCTACACCTAAAACACAAAAAATAATAATTTTAACAAACAATAACGTAGGTAACATAGAAGAGGTTCTTCAAAGCCTCACAAAGTAGGTCCTTCATTATTGAAATAGATCTTACAACCAACAAGCAATTTGCCGAAGGCCGACTTGGAAATCTCTAAATAGACTACGGACTCAAACCGGCCGTAGCAAAGACCCCATCTCTTCAAATGGGGGTTCATGGATTGCTCAGATCTCAAGTGTGTATGTGGCGTGTCTCAACAGACAATGGCCCACCTTCCATATTACACTGCATGCCCTTGATGCCCTGACACCTGCGCACTTGCCGATCTTATGACTGCATCAGCGAGCGGAGTTCGCGTAGCTGAATTTTGGGCCAAATATATTTAATGAAAATTTGCCATCGACACGCTAAGAAGAAGGAAGGGATGGAAAACATAAACCAATTACCATTTTGCGACATTACAATGATAGAAAATCTGAAGCGTGGTTAACCATTTTAAGCCTAAACCTGATGATAATCGCAATCAAATTACGGTCTTGATGATGACGATTTATTATACTACTGTGAACATGTAGTATGTGTCGTGGAAGTATTTAAAGTAAAGTTAAAACATAAAAATTGCAACAAGTTTATGAAATTTTCGAACACTATTTTTCGTTCAATGTTGTCGCATTAGGCAGTATGAGGTGCGCGAGAGACGATTCTTGCGGGGTCGAGGCCCTCTGAGACGGGGGAGTTAAAAAAACATCGCCCCTCTGGCTCTGGATGAAACAACAAGCTTTTCGACCATGCTCGCGATGACGATAGACGGACCGGGAAGGGCCCTCGGGTCTTTTTACACTCATTATGAAAAGAGGAGCAGAAAAATGTGAAGATTTTATTTCTAAAATATAGAAATAAATTATTCCGTAAACCTTTTAGCAAATATGTCAAAAAGTAAGTAAAATAAAATAACACATCTATTTTCTTTTTTTTTTGCAAGATAAAAATATCAACACGCTGTAAAATCACTTTGTGTTTTCCCGCCAAAATAAACGAATCCTAAAGGTTGGCTAGCCTTCAAAGGTGTCATGGCTACAGTCATGTTGGCAAACGACAAGTTGGACCGTGAATTTAGTGTATTTTTTACATATTTATCAGTGCAAATATACAAGAAGTGTGTTAATATATATTGAGATTTCATTTACCAGAATCACCAAGGACGACGACTTTAACTTTCTCAATAGCAGCCATTCACAAGATTTTAACTCGGTTCGTATCTTTTCTATTATTTTGACAATCACCTTACCAACTTTCTAAACCAAAACGTGTATTGCCATGCCGAAGATTTTTATTGTGACATGATTGTGTAAAATCGACTAAATTGCTTTCGATTACAGTTTTATCAAATTCATATTTTCACCATTTTCTTTAAAGTTTAGACATATGTTGATAAGGCATTCTAAGAATAGTCAGAGTAATCACTATTATTCACAACGTTTGAATTATTTTACCCGGAAATAATTCAATTTAGTCTAACCATTGAAACTTATTAGTAAACTTTTCAGCTGTGAGTGTTGTCATGTTGTGACACATTTATCGGATTGCTCGCTCATCATTGTTCGTTCACTGTGCTGCTTTTTCTTTGCGAAGCTAAAATCAATACATAATAAAATAACTACGTCCGCCATTGTACTAGTGTTTTATCATGTTGTATTTAGCTTTACAGTAAAATGCAAGGTATCAATGTCACATACATCGAGTCTTTATCTCCCGTAAAATTAAACAATGGACATTCACTACAAATTATTTATTGTGCTTCTTCTTATAAATTCTGTGCATCTATACTGTGGACCATACAATGGACAAGTATGTAAAAAATATTCAACTGGATACGTATGGTATAACTATACAGGAGGATTTGACAATGAGAAAATTACAACTGGACTTTGGAAAGAAATGATATCGAGACTCAAGGAACCCTGTCGAAGTAGGGCTGAAAAACTGTTGTGTGCTTATGCTTTTCCCAAATGCATAGATAAAGATGGAGTAGGCTACTTTGCCCTGCCACTTTGTTTAGAAGACTGTATGGCTGTTAAAATGCAGTTTTGTTACAATGATTGGATAGTTGTTGAAGAGCAAAAACGCCGTGGAGTTTTCTTTGAAAACAGAGGCCATTTTCGGTTTCCCGAATGTGAAAAACTGCCCAAGTTCTCAGGAAAAGGCCTGCAAGTATCATGCAATAATGTTGGAATTACAAATATGGATTACAGTCAAGTTACCACAACATGTTACAGAGATAATGGACGCTATTACCAGGGCAATATGAATGTGACAGAAACTGGATTAGCCTGTCAAGCTTGGGAGTCACAATCACCTCATCAACATACAAGACCTCCTTTAGTTTTTCCAGAAGTCCAGAATGCCACTAATTATTGCAGGAATGCAGGAGGTGAGGAGTCTAAGCCTTGGTGCTACACAATGGATCCTAATGTACGATGGGAACATTGTGATATTCCATCTTGTGCCAACACAAGTGATGAATTTGACAATAGTAATGGACCAAATAATATTGTAATGGAGAATTACTTTACACCTACATTTGTACTGTTGCTCTCAATTGGTGGCCTTGGATGTGTCTTGGGAATAGCTTCAATAGCTTTACTGTGCCATTATTTTGTTAAAAATCATTACTCCAAATGTAATATATCAAGCCGCAGGAATATTCCCAACATGGACATAGATCTGGATAAACTTCCTAGTAATTTAGCTTATCATACAACTGGTGCACAACTTAATCCTAAACTGGAAAAATTGGAGTTTCCAAGGAATAATATAATATACATCAGAGATTTAGGGCAAGGTGCTTTTGGAAGAGTGTTTCAAGCTAAAGCTCCTGGATTAATCCCTGAAGAAGAATTTACTCTTGTTGCTGTTAAAATGCTCAAAGATGAGGCTTCCCATGACTTAAAATTGGATTTTGAAAGAGAAGCTTGTTTGTTAGCTGACTTTGACCACCCAAATATTGTAAAACTACTTGGTGTGTGTGCTATTGGACGTCCAATGTGTTTATTGTTTGAATTTATGGGAAAAGGTGATTTGAATGAATATTTGAGGGCTTGTAGTACAGCTACCAATTTCCCACCTGTTGAAAATAGGGAAGATCTTAGACTGCTTGTTACTCCACTCAGTCATTTAGATCTTCTACATGTTTCTAGACAGATAGCATCTGGCATGGTCTATCTATCAGATAGAAAGTTTGTCCATCGAGATTTAGCAACAAGAAATTGCCTTATCAATGATGATATGGTAGTAAAAATAGCAGATTTTGGATTATCCCACAAAATATACTTACAAGACTATTATAAGGGTGATGAGCATGATGCTATTCCTGTGAGATGGATGCCTTTAGAAAGTATACTGTATAATAAGTATACATTAGAATCAGATGTGTGGGCATATGGTGTTTGTCTTTGGGAAATATTTTCATTTGCTCTTCAACCTTATTTTGGTATGACGCATGAGGAAGTAGTGAGATTCCTTAAAGATGGAAATGTGCTTGCATGTCCAGACAATACACCCCGGTGTGTGTATGATTTGATGAAACAGTGCTGGAATAGCAGTCCCAGTGACCGGCCCAACTTTAGAATTATCTACCAAACATTGGACAGTATTCAACTCATTTTGGAAAGAACTCATCCAGAATAGATCGAAAGTGTACATTTGATTAATTAGAATGTAGGCAAAACATTTTGTATCATAATTTTAGGACCTACTTTTATTATTTACTAGTATCCACCAAGTGTTATTTAATTGGGGTAATGACTCAAAAAATTATAATTACAACTATGTTCTAAATATGAATCCATACCTGTTAATTTATCCAAGATTAAACATGTATGAATTTTCTTGCCCTTAGAATTTATGATAATTTAATTGTACTTATGTAATGTGTTTTACAACATGCAAGCAATTGAATTTATTGGTCAATTTGTAAAAAGAATTAATTCTTTTATAAGTAATTATGTTCGCAAATTGTGGCAAGCTAATTTTATATTTCTCTTTCAATTTCACATTAAATCCAAGACTGATTTTTGTTAGTACTTTGGTATTCTTATTTAAAATAAGCTAGCATTTAGTTCTCTTTTGTAAATTTTAGTTTATAGGGAAGGTGAAGCTTTTGTAAATTATGTAGTTTTGAATTTATAGTATTTAAGTTTTGCCAACTCAATTCTTACATTTTTTAGTCATCAGAATGACTAACATTATTGATGTTAATGTGTATTGTGTATGCATATTGTTTGCATAATATATGATGGTTTTGAGACTTGAAAATAGTACATTAAATGGCTCTTCCTGCCAATCATGTTATTAAGTTTTTACATTTGTAATTTAGGTAACAATAATAATCAATTACATGTCTTTCAACATAGAGCAGTTCTTAAATAGTCTGATTTACACAATACTTTAACTTGAATACTAAACTTGCCCAGTTTCGGAAAAAACAATTTGCTGTTTTTAAGGAGTTTTGAATGTGTTAACTAAAGTCGGAATTGCATTGCAGCTATGATTTTTATAAAAGTAGGATAGTTAAGCAACAAAATTGGACTGAATGTCTCCCTAGTGATCGATAACAATATGTGTTTAAAGTGATATGTCCAAAGTAAATAAAATGTACATACTGCCAAACAATTTAAAAGTTCTATATATACATACAAAGAGTGAATTGTAATATTTTTCGTAACGCTGACAGTTAATATATAGGCATCTTTAATTTTTAGAATACTTTTATTTATGTATGTACGTATTGATTACAGTTTTACGATGTAATATTATTTTGTCAATGAAAATAATGTAAGTACCTACCTAAATAATTGAATAAAATTGTTTTTATGAAAATGCAATTTTTAGCATTATTTACCCTTGTTCGGTATGAAGTGATCAGCGCAGTGCATCCTTTCAGTAGTTGTTCACTAAGATATAATAATGGACAAGAAAAAACTCCCATCAACCCATTACTACGTACCTACATATTAGCAGACCCTGTGGTTTTGCTATGGCAACTCGACCCCTTGCGACAAACGGTCTACTAGGTTTTTTTTAATTCACACTAATTTCCAGAATAATCCATGGAAAACAAAGCATCGTTCATAGCGAGACTACTGCAACACTCATAAAGTCCATTACATATCAAATTAGGATGACATTTAAATAATACATTTTTATAAATCAAGGTCATAAAGTTCAAACTTGTATGAACATCGGCGCAGACTGCAGACATCTAACGGATTCTCGGAAATCTACGCATGCTCGTTTGCTCTTGAACCTATTGAAGATAAGGTTAAAAACTGAATAACGTAAGTTCATCACACAATTTAATGTTCCAGATTATGACTGAGGAACGGCTGGTGACCGAAGTGCCCAGCAGCTTGAAGCAGTTGGCACGACTTGTTGTTCGAGGCTTTTATACTATTGAGGATGCCCTCATAGTCGACATGCTCGTAAGAAATCCCTGTACGTAAAGTCAAATATTATTTTGATTAAATTACCTACCAACATTATCTATTAACAAAGAGTTTATTTGCCTTCAAGAAAGTAAGTAACATGTGGAATATATACCTCCCTATAAAATCCCGGAATGATTTTTAAGTTCCCAATTTCAAATACACCCGTTTTCTGCTCTGCGGATTTCTCAGTAGGATTCTAGAGTTGCGCCATATTTATGGCAAAAACTCCCAATTACATAATATTTAAACATCATCCATCATTCCTCGGAAGGGTAGGCAGAAATGTCACACCGAAAATAAGCCAGTTAACCCTTTCGACGCTGCGTTGAAAGGCCTCCCACTAGGTGGACCGATGACCTGGTAAAGGTTGCAGGAATCCGCTGGATGCGAGACGCACGGGACCGGTTAGTGTGGCGACACTTGGGGGAGGCCTACGTCCAGCAGTGGACGTCTTTCGGTTGAAATGATGATGATGATGATGATGAACCCTTTCGAGGCATGATGGATGATGATTTATTTCATAAATGTAGTTACACTGGGATTAGGATAATAACATCTACCTGTATGCCCGATAGAAAGATCCTATCCCGTACGTGTAGGTACTGTTCTTTCGTTAGTTTACTTGTAATTGGACATCACTGTCAAAATGACAGTGATCTTTGTTCTTATTACAAGACAACAAGGTTGCTGCGGTCAACTGTTATAATTTATTTTATCTTATTATTTAAAAAAAAACGTTGTCCCACACTACGATTTCGTTTACAAACATTTAAACTCACATACACAAACGGCCAAACCCGGAACAACTATCTGTAGGTCATACACACATTTTGTTCCGTGCGAGATTTGAACCCGCGACACGCAGTGCAGCAGCTAGTCGCTCAGCCACTGCACCAACCGTGCCGTCAAACTGTGACTGTATACTAACCCACTTTGCTTGCCTATCTGCTGAGATATCCTCTGCTCTATTTCGAGATAATCGTCTGTTAGCTGAGCATTGTTGCCATGGCAATGTAATCTGTGTCTATTTACTGTATACACCTACTGATAGAATAAGTAAAACATTTTCTAAGTGTAGGTACGCCTATGTATTGTGGTTAATTTATCTTCTTTATTCGCAGGCATGAAAGAGGATGACATTTGCGAACTATTAAAGTTCGAAAGGAAAATGTTGAGGGCCCGAATAGCCACGTTGAAAAACGATAAATTCATCCAAGTGAGATTAAAAATGGAAACAGGTACCTACTTCTGAGCAATTACTTCTAACTTGATCATAGGTATGATTCGTGTTAGATAGATGGGTGGCAAGATACCTGTCTACCTACCTACATACTTGCAACAACCAGCGCGGGTAGGTATATAACGTGTAACATAATAAACGCAAGACCTCCCGTGTGGTCTCTCGCACCATGAAACTAAACATCTTTTGTTCTACGAGTTCTTGAAATTCGCAAAAAAAAAAAACTTTCTATAAGAACGGACGCAATCAGCTGATCCACATGTATGGTAAAACTAAAAAAAAAGTTATGAATTTCCAAAAGTCATAGAACAAAAGTTGTTTAGTTTCATGGTCTGAGACACCACACGCGAGGTCTTGCGTTTATAATGTTACACATTGTATAAGGTCTAACTATGTAGGTACACGAAATATTTTCAGTGAATCATCTAATGGCTATAACGAAGCCATTTCAAGGGATTATATTTTTTATCTCAGTATATTTTTATAAAAATAAATAATTTAAAATTACTTGACCCACAAAATAAACTCTAGCTCCTTATTTTTGAACATCCATTACGCTAGTTTACTACGTCGTATTTACCTACTGTCATTGTTACAATATGGGAGTAAAGGTTTTATGCAAAGTCTCAAAAAATTTTAGAATTATAATAATTTCGTAAAAAAAAAACACTCAGATAAATTTATTTTTTCGTTGCTATGGCTACTTTATGACTTATAGAAGTTACCCTTAAATATTTCGTGTATGAAAAGATAGACCTTATATAAACGTGGACGAAGTAGAATTAGAATCGTAGCACATTGGGCTAGTAGTTTCTGCCTAACCCTCTAAGAAAAGGCGTGAGTTTATATAAGCTTTATATTATTAAAGTGTGGCCTGATGTGTGTAAATTTATGCATGTTAAAATGCTGCTTTCCATTGATCTACATAAAACTACTCGACTGTAGCGCTCAGTTACTCAACTGTGAAGCCGACAACCACGATCGTTTTCAAATAACTTTCTAATGGCATTCCCTAAGATAAGACTAAGTATTCATTTTTATTTTATTTATTTGGCTCACCAACAATTGAATACACTGCCTCAAAGATACGAGATACATTCAATAGAGTCATAGACAAGTGTATCAACCTCTTACAGGTAAGCACATAATGCAATACTTATTTGTCGTTGGGTGCCTAATTAAAATCAGATGAGTAGCTAACTACTCACCGCATACAACTATGGTTCTTAAATACATAATTCAAATTAAATTAAAATCAGAATTAAAATTAAAGTCAAAATTAAATCAAAATTAAAAAACAAAATTAAAATTAATTAACTACCAACCTCTTTTCCATTTTCAGGACCTGACGGAAAAGCACAGAAAGTAAACTATTATTTTATCAATTACAAAACATTTGTAAACGTAGTTAAATACAAATTAGATCTTATGCGCAAACGGATGGAGACGGAGGAACGCGACGCTACCAGTCGCGCCAGTTTCAAATGCCCATCATGTGGGAAAACATTCACAGATCTTGAAGTAAGTCTACTTGATAATTGACTCAGATGTATCTCTTCCTTATTTCATTATTAGCTTTTTTTTTTTTTATCGTGGTAAAATCATCAAATGAGTCCTCCCACCCAGGGCAGAGCGCGAGGGACTGTCAGACTTGTACTGACTAAAATCCACGGTGTCCTTCAATAGCCCTTTATGTTCCAGGGTCACGGTAATTCTATAAGTCCCGCGACCTTCATTATTAGCTTGGAGCAGACATTAGACTGTTACTATTCTATTATATTTTGGAAACGTGACCGCTTTAAAAGTTTTGTGTTGTCGCGGCTGCGGCGTGGTTGACTACAAACAATACTACCTACACACATGAAAGTTATCCGTATGCGTATTTTCAGGCAGACCAGTTGTACGATATGATGACACAAGAGTTCCGTTGCACATTTTGTAACCAAGTTGTAGAGGAGGACCAATCGGCACTCCCAAAGAAAGACTCCAGGTTACTACTGGCGAAGTTCAATGAACAGTTAGAAACACTGTACATTCTGCTGCGAGAGGTGGAGGGCATCAAACTGTCGCCAGAGATCTTAGAACCGGAGCCAGTAGACATCAACACTATCAGAGGGTACCTAAATATCTATATTTTTTTACTGCGTAAACTTAAGAGTCCGCTTTATTTTCATACTTCTGGTGTTAAGCCTGTTCCAGCACTTATCCATGTTCCTAGCCCTTTCTGTCGCTCAGCACCGTCATTTGCTAGAGCGAGAAATAGAGCGTGCTGCCGATCGCCTCCTCAATGCTGCCGTGTGCGATAGTCGCTCTAGCAAACGACGGTTCTGCAACACCACATATCCCATGGTATGTTACGCTAGCTACATTCTAAGAGTAAAACTTTCTTACAGATTGAACTCAAAATTGTTGGCCCAGCGTCCCTCTGGCCAGGAATGGTCGGGAGAGGCGACGCGCAACCAAGGCATGTTGGTTGAGGAAACCCGTGTCGACGTCACCATCGGCGAAGCGGACAACGCTAACGACACCAGTGCACTGCGCAAGGAGAGGCCCGTATGGATGGTGGAGAGTACTATCGTCACCAATGATCAAGTACTGGGTTTTCTTTATTATTTTGTCAATGTTGCAGATTATCCACCCCGCTCCAGCCCACTTGCACCACTAGTGGTTAGGCATATCTCACGGTCGAGGCACTAAGTGGGCTCTTAAATACCACGGCCTTGGTGCTACCTTATTTGTTGCAACTGGGCGTATAATTCTAGGTAGTAGTAGACATGGCAAAAGGCAGCCCCTGCGATATTTTCATTTACTAGTCAAAATTTGTCAAAACTTGTTGGCCCACCGTACCACCCACAGCGATTTCTCTTATCACGCGAATTATCAACTGTATTTTGGAGTTTATCTTAATGAGATTACCGACCATTTTACGAAATAACTGTCCAATTTACAAAGTCGCAAAAGAGTCTGCCACAATGCCTCATTTTTTAAAAAAGAGCCTTATCTCCCATCTTTGCGCATGGAAACAGCGACCTTAATTTTTTTTCAAAAGACGCAGTTGTGCCGCTTGAAATGGGTCATTCATTACCGATACCGTCTTTAACTAGGTTTCATATTATATCGACGCTCCTTGTTCAAATATTCAAAAGGCCGTCTATTTTCGGCAATCCTGTTAATAATTATCCTTTTAATTATATCGTGAAAATTATTTCGATCGTTTAAATAACTCCTTTGTAAGTAACTGACTCTTGGCTTGACCTACATTTAAACGCAGTATCTTCTGATAATACATTAAATGCGCATCTATCATGTGATTCATTGAGACATTTTAATGTCATGTGTTTTAGCACGAAATCAGGTAAGTACATTTCCTGATAGATAAGAAACATCTATCGGTACCTATATTATCTTACAAATTAATTTACAAGCGTAATAAAAGACATCACTACCTTTTTCAGGTAAAAATGAGTAAGGCCTGAATGCCTGATTGGGTGTATAGATCCAGGGTACCGTTCATTTTATACCAAAAAGTATGATGTGAAATTAAAGCCACATCCTTATCTCAGTAGCAAAGACAACTCTACAATTAATCTAATTATCATAGAATCTATGAGAAACACCAGATCCCCTCCTCGAAACATCCATTTTTGGATGATCATGAGTGATTCTGCCACATTCAAACTTGAGACGAAATACTATTCTTGATACATTTACAGAGTGACAGCGTTCATTCGACGGATGCTGCGCTGGAGAAAGCAGCCAGCAATGCCAGTAACACGAAGGCGGCTGGGAAAGAGAAGAACGACGACATTATGTCTGTCCTGCTCGCTCATGAGAAACAAAACACTGGTAAGGATTCGTATTTCATACAGAAATATTGTTATGGTAATCATTCGCTACGGAAGAGAACCATATTAACAGTTGGGGTAAATTAGGTACTAAAAAAAAACCATAGGGACTTTAAATAAATGGTTTGAAGAAACTAAGTATTTACAACACGAAGTATGAAGAAACAGTTTGATGTCTACAGCAATAAAGTTTTGACCTAGAATGAAATCCAAAATTACTAAAGTTATTTTTCACTTTTCTGTGTTTTTGAAGTCGGTTTTATTTTTTGCATAAAAGATTTTTTATTTTTTAGTTGTAAATATTCTATACAAATATTTGCTAAACATTTATTTTACATTGTCAACAATACATTTCATGGTAATAGGCTTATCATCAATAAAATGGAAGTTAATATAGGTACCTAACTGTCGCAATCAGGGTACCCCTCAGAGCATACAGCCGTTGTGTTATGTTATGATATTGTGTAAATAGTAAACATCCAAGCGATTGCAGCAATCACGACAGATTTGCTGTCTACTATTGAAGAGTTCCATTGTATAACTCCGAAGATCAGCTTCACCAAATTTAAACGAGACCACCGCGGATTAAGTAATATTCTTCCAAATTAAAAAAAAAAACATCGAAATAGGTTCACAATTGTCGAAGATATCGATAATATAAAATTTGGAGAGTCCCCTCGATTTCTCCAGGATCCCGTCATTAGATCCTGACCTTGATGACCATGGGACCACATGGAAAGTATACTGTTTCAAACAATTCCTATAAAATTTGAAGGCTGCCCTTAATTTTACTGGGATTCCATCATCTGATGCTGACTTATACCTTCTATCATCAGCTCAGCAACCTGAGATGATGATTACCAGGCACAAATATCTGAATTGCGTTAGAAAGTATATGAAAAACATTATAATGTGCCTATAAAATTTGAGGGTTGCCCTCGATTTCCCTGGGATTCCATCATCAGATTCTGATTTGGTGACAATGGGACTACCTCATTAGTATAGGCTTTCGAATAAAAAAAGAATTATGAAAATCGATCTACAATTGGCGAAGAACATAAAGTCGAACATAGAAACTCCTCCTTTTTTTTAAGTCGGTTAAAAATTGTCAAAGGAGTTTTGGTGGAACATTAGTGAACCATGTCATGGTAATAGGCTTATCCCCAATGAAATGGAACTTAACATGCCTAACTGTTAAAATGTGGGTGTACTGTAGACTGTACTCATCTCAGAGCATTCAAGCGTTATGTTATGTTATGATGTTGTGTAAACAATGAACATCCAAGCGATTGCAGCCATCATTTGCTGTCTATTATTGAAGAGTTCCATTGCAAATCTCCGAAGATCAGCATCAGATCTTCACCAAATTTAAATAGGACCACCGCGTAATAATATTCTTCCAAACAAAAAAAGAATCATCAAAATCGGTTCACAATTGGCGAAGATATGGCTGAACACACAAAAAACAAAAAAACAAAAAACATTCAGTCGACTTGATAACCTCCTCTTTTTGGAAGTCGGTAAATGAAGCATATTTTTTAATTTAAACTATCGAAATATATTTTTGACAACGCGTTTTATATTCACAGGTAACAATACTGCTCAGAACGCTCTGAAGGGTATAGAACCAGAAAGTTCAGATTCCAGCGACAATGAATCTAAAGACCCATACAAACTCAAGGACGAATTGGCTGCAGTTGGTAAGGAACACATACACACAAAACTTATACTTTCACTCACGGGATATCTTCCGTGATTGTTCATTATTTTGTTCTTTTTTTTGTTCAGCTTTTTTTAAGTTTAGTTGTAAACCGGAAAGCTTAAAACAGTGTTTGACATACACACAAGAATAACTTTAAAATTACGAAAATCAGTACTTCTGTATTTGACATTGACATCTCCTTAATTTCGTAGCAGGAAGGGTGATTTTCGTAGTTTAAGTAGGTACCTACTTATAACCACTAACGTGTGAACTTTGCGATGAAATTATAGCTTTAATGCGCCACATCAAGCGATGAGACTTGCTTGGCAAGTACTGTTGCGTCTTAGGTGGCTCATGGCATGCCCTAAGCCATTCGTCTTTTTCCGTAGTCGGTAGTAAGTAGTAAGAGTACTTTGTTCACATTTTCTATTATGTTACAGCTGAAATGGAAAGCGAAGATTCTGATACTGATGACAACGCGCCCTCTGTGTTGGTCAACGGCAAGACAGTTCCACTGACAAGTGTGGACGATGACGTCATAGCACAGATGACTCCCTCCGAAAAAGAAACGTACATCCAAGTTTATCAGGAGTATTACAGCCATATGTACGATTAGATAAGCGTTCATTGAAAATAAATCAACTAATCAGACGTAAATATTATGTCTTGTCTTTATCTAATGCGTTTCATTAAGTTCCTTTTATCCTTGATAAGTTTACTAAGGGCCGACGTTTCAGTCGTCACATAACCTATAACTAAGGAATATAATAGGCGGATTGACAGCTATTGTTTTCTTCATTTTCAAGTTCGAAAAATCAGCATGATGATGAATTTGATGTGTTAGAAGTGTCGGTTTAAATGACATGCTACAGCGGTACATGGTGTTAACGGGCCCTAAACCGCGTTGACACGATCAGAGTATGCTCGGACCGAGTGGAATCGGATACCTACTTGGACGCAAGTCGAGCCATACCAACCAATCCGAGTGCGCTCGGATTATGGGTTGCCACAATAAGAGTTGCATCCGAGTAGGTATCCGAGTCCACTCGGTCTGAGCATACTCTGATCGTGTCAACACGGCTTTATGTAAAAATAACTTCCTATACGAAAGTTCTCCTAGCTAGACCTAGACTTAGGTTGAATCTCACGAGCACTTCGAAAATGACTCTTACTGATACGAATTTAGGGTGCTGTTTAGTCTAATACCAATGACTGAATGTCGAAACTGAACTAAATGTATTGGGTTTTCTTTTCATTTTTAGCTAGGGAGTCATCCACATAATTATGGTATTGAATATAACGATGTAGGAATATACCCCGTGAGTCCAAAAGGAAAAGCAATAATAATGAAAAATTTCAATTCAACTTTATTTTCAAATAATAAATTACTAACAAAATAAAAATGTTTTTAACATAACTGTACAATATATTTTACATAATATAACACAAGTTGGAAACATCATGGAACTATGGAATATAATTATTCTGAATAACATGAGAATGTTATAATACTGATGTTTGTTGTATAAGTACCTTAGGTAGTATTATCATTACGTACTTAGCACATCTAATATAGGCACTTCGTTAGGCATTATTGATAACATGTGCAACATCTCACTTGAAAACAATACATCTATAATGAACACAATTTCAAAATTTACTATTAACGAATTGAATCTTAACATTAATTAACATTTTTGCCCCATTTGTCCCAATATTCTTCTGTCTGCATTTCCATTATTCTAGAAAGACTCCGGTCGCACGCAAACATTTCTTCTTCGCCCGTGAAAATCGCTGCATTGGCATCGGCCTGTTACAAAACAAAGTTATATTTTATAAAATAAAATAAATAAATAAATTCCATTTATTTCAGGTCCAAGACCCATATAAAAACCAAAAATAAAAATACAAACACATAAATTATAGCTAAAACCTAAATATCAGAAAAAGAAAAGAAAAAAGTTCACGTTTTCTATACACTTATATACTCCTTCCTTCATCAACCTCCAGGCTATATTCTTGGGGTAATAACGAGCAAGGAGAAGATGCCCTCATCTTATGACTGGCTGGCTTTTGGCCGTAGCTTCGCTCATGTTATGGTCTGAAATTATCCCATGGGAACGTTTTAAATATGGCCTATGACACTCGGGGATAATGAAGCTTCCCATTAGTGAAAGAATTTTCGGAATTGAATCAGTAGTTACGAAGATTAGCCCCGATTTCCAAACATAAAGCTTTATCTCCTTAAAATCTATATGTATAAAATGATAAACTGACTGACTGACTGACTGGGTGATATATCAACACACAGCCCAAACCGCTGGTCTTAGAGACATGAAACTTGGAGGGTATGTTCTTTGTGAGAAGAGTACGTCCACTAAGAAAGGATTTTTGGGAATTCTACCCCTAAAGGGGTAAAATAGGGGATGGAAGTTTATATGAAAATCCGTCAGTTATGAAGTTAAAATCTTCAAATTTTGTGTTTAGGCTGATGATTGAAAATTAATTGATACGTGTCTCAGCGTTTTTGATAATTCTACCCTTGAAGGGTTAAAAAGGGGGATGAAGGCAAGTAATTAATTATGTTTGTTCGGTACCTTCCTTTCTTTCTTCGTCGGATATTTTCCGACATCCACGCTGGCGAAGCCGCGGGCAAAAGCTAGTATTAGTATATATTAGTATAAGGTGTAACATAATAAACGCAAGACCTCCCGTGTGGTCTCTCGCACCATGAAACTAAACTCTTCTGTTCTATGAGTTCATGAAATTCGCAAAAAAGAAATAAATACTTTCTATAGGAACTGACGCAATCAGCTGATCCACATATATGGTAAAACTAAAAAAAAAGTTATGAATTTCCAAAAGTCACGAGAGGTCTTGCGTTTATTATGTTACACCTTGTATATGTTCCAAACTAGGGACCTATGAATCGGATTCGCCCAAATTATCACGGCCTTAATCACATTAATACAAACTACAACCGAAAAGGTATAACATGTTAAAACATGGTTGATTAACTTTTACTAAGAAATGGCAGAGCTTTTTACCCGACTACGGCGAAGCGAAAAGGAACGGTTATGATTGTAGCAGTCTATGTATGTATGTATGTTTGTATTTAGTTCCTTCGTAGCGCCTAAATTATTCATCCGATTTTGATGAATAAGATGTCAATCGATTTGTTATTATAGCCCGGGTAACATAGGCTACATTTTAATGGACTTCAACAATAGGAGTCGATTTTACCTTGTAAACCCCGAATTTAATTAGAGCGTGATTTTTCAGTAGTCGGGTTTTTTAGTTGTAGTATACCACACAAATTCTTGTTAAACTCACGGAATCTTTCGTAATTTTCAAGTCATCCATCAGCGCTCTATCGGCATCACCGTAATCCGTTTTTACATCTGATTTAAACAAATCTTTTGGTTCACAATCCGCTGAGATGACAACCTATAAGGCAATAATTATAATAATGATTAGTCTGACAATTTGAATTAGTTCTCCATTGTTAAGTTAATTAGTACTTACCCTAACTCTATTGTCATAGAGTGTATCAATAAGTGTAATAAACCTTCTTAGCTGAGATCTTAGCATTGCTACAGATAATTGGGGTAGGTTTCTAATGAATACAGTATGGAACGTCTTTGATATCACAAGATAATCACTAGCTCCTAGTGGCTGAAAATAAAGTAAAACTTTGCTATAAGTCATGATAAAAGAAAAGCTTAATTGGTATGATGTAGGTCAGGGGTTCCCAAATTTTTAGGTTCGCGGCGCACTTACAGGTTAAGTGTTTTGTCTCGGCGCCCTAGCTAGTCGAAATAGGGTACAAGGTACTAAGTTTATAGGTACAAAAATTAAAACATCCACAATATGTAGCTTTTATATTGACACTCAAAAATAATGAAATCTAATCGTGAATTTTGATATAACGCTGCTGTCGCAAGAGAGTTCAGCGAGACTTTAATTTTTGCAAAAAGAATTCTGGTGGATTTTGTGCAAGGATCTTGGATCCACGCAAAATTATCGTCATCTTCTTCGGCAAAGTAGGTACCTATTTCGAAAATCATTCAGTGAGCTTCGAAAGGTGCGTGAAAAGAGACATCAAGACTTGTGAGACAAAAAGCTCTTTAGTAAATATCCCGTTTTCAATGTTAGTGACCATGTCACTTAAAAAAGCTTGTAAAGCTCTTTAGAGTTGTAACCACCAACGCCTAAGTTTAGTTTTCGGAGAATGGCGAATAGGAACGCCTCACGGCGCCCGTCTTTACTCTCTACAGCGCACACTTTGGGAATCCCTGGTGTAGGTACAATAAAGAGTGTGTGTCTATCTAAATTTTAAATAGCATTGGAAACCTGTAGTGTTTGCTATTTTTTTACTTACCCTGTCACACAACTCTTCAAAAGTGGAATCTAAAATTCTTCCACAAGATTTAGCAAATTTAACATTTCTTCCCATAATGTTGATCACACGAGGCCTCACAGTGTCATTCTCCTTAGATATTAAAAATTTGAACAAATTGTCTACTGCATTGCTCTCAGGAGTGAGCTCACTGTTTCTGTAATCAATTTAATAATTATGAGTAAATCCATTCAGTTTTATGGCAATATAATTCTGTTCTTAATGGTCAGTAAAACAAAGAGTGATTTGAAACTTGGGTGTAAAATTATGTTTCACTAAGAAAAGACATACTTACAAGTGAAATATTCCCTCCAATTGCTGTATTACTTTAATACTCGTATAATACATAAATATAATCCCCATTATATGAAATGTTTTATGACGACAGATATTCAATTCAGCATGGTAAATTGAAAGCATGTAATTATAATTCAGTACTTACAGAAAATATTTACTATATTTTGTGCCAGTTCCCCGTAACCTATAGTCTACACCCGAATCTAATTGAACCATGGTACAATGAGATTTTAGGACAGGTATAAATGGCAAGAAGTTTGACCTCTGCAATCCGTTTTTGTACAAATCATCAGGCTGCCTATTGCTAGTTGCTATTACAACACAGCCATTGTCAAATAGTTGTGTGAATAGTCGTTTTAATACCATAGCATCCCCAATATCTGTTACCTACAAATAAAAGGAACACAAACTTACAAAAGGATATCACAATATAATATATTAAGATCCAAATCTTTACATTGATAACACAGTGGGAAAAACCTCAACTGAAGATATTTACGTTTTTAGTTATGCAAAAGGTCAATAAAACAGGAAAATGTTAAAAAATCTTGACATTTATTCTTAAATGTTCTACTTTGTCTGCATTTTCGGATTTCAAACAACAAATAATCTTGTTGCTAATTAATTGCTACATAGCTTTACAAACATCAAAAGGATTGGACTATCCATCCAGTAAGTACTAGATTATTTTTACTGCACTAACAACATAACACATATCAGGCATAAAATAATTAAAAAAAAACTATTACACACATACTACTTCTCAACCATAGTGAAACACTTACTTGGAATTCATCAAAGCAAATGAGCCAAGATTCCTGAGTGATGTCAGCAGCGACTGGGGGAATTGGATCAAATGGCTTCGAGCCCTCGTCACGGAAGGAACTTGCTCCTTTTCCCGATTTAATCTTCAGCTCGTGAATTCTGGCATGGATGTTCAACATAAATGAATTAAAGTGTACTCTCAATTTTTCTTTTATCTGAAAATGGGCATGCAAAATAAAATTATTTTAAATATTGTTACTAAAGAAGTAAATAGACAAATAAATAGTAATATATTTGAATTTTCTAAAATCAGAACACACATATAAAGATAATATAAAATCTATAACTAAAATTTTGAATTTTAGACAATAAAAAATCTATTCAACTATAATAATTACCGGTACTGTTTCATAAAACAAATCCATCAACATAGTTTTCCCTCCTCCAACACTGCCAAATATATAAAGTCCATTTGGTGCTATTATCTTTTGGGGCTCAGGTTTTCTAAAGAAGTTAAACACAGATCTTGCACTCGGGCTTTGTAAAGCTGGTCGTTCAAAGGCAACCACTTCCTCATATACTTTCTGTAAACTCTGCACAACATTTTCCTGGTGTGAATCTTTACTTAGAACTCCACTTGCCAATCTCTGAGAGTACAATGACCACGGTCCATCACTAGCTGAAGGGTTTTCCTGCGCTTGCGAAGATAAAAGCTTCATACATTGATTACATCTCTTCCAATGATACTTTACAAGTGAAGAAACATGGAAACATGAGTTCGGTGCAAACATCTTGTTCATCGTCAACTGACTGTTTCAAACGCGGAAAATATTTTCATTATATAACTTTCAAACCTCATAACCTTGAATTCTGTAAACAGTTTTACAGGTTTCCCATTATAACGTGAACCACACTACACATCAATAGGAACATTTTATTTCGATGTTTGTTGTTAGCTGATCACTTAGAACACTGCCTACGTGCCTACGTTATTTGTTACACTGTGCGTTGTTTCATACGATATCAAATTTTGAGGAAATACTATGTTATTATTAACTTAACCCAGACACAATTAAAAGCACTACTATCTAACTATGATTTTACGAAATATTTAGCGATATGGAACGCAGTAGCAGGCGAAATTCACGTCTGTTTGACAAATGACAGTCCTGCTATAGGTTATATTACTGTCATCTGTCACTGTCAATGTCATGTGATAAAAAGTCGTTCGGAAACTTATATCAAAAAGTATAACATAATCACATAAAACTTTATTCGATTGTAAATAACTTGGAAAGGGCGCGATGAAACACGATTTGACTCCCTAGTCTCCTTTGCCAACCGTAAAGCTATCACGAAATCTATCCTTATTTCTTTGGTCTTCCTTTCCTCTGCATCCATCAACATTTATATGTAACTCTTTTAGTCGTAATAATTATGCGTTTCATCCCTCCATAACACATGACAATCGATTCCCTTTCATTTTGCTGCAAAGGTGGCGACGTTAGTTTTTTTCATTTTTGCTCAAAATTATTATGATTAGCTTAAAGTTTTTTCATCCATTTAGTAGTTATTTTGAGTACCTGCAGACCATAATTCTTGTTACTACTGGGACACAGCCATACCCGTCCTCTTGTGAAAGGGATGAATGAGCTGTTCTTCACAGCGCGGCACTCGAGCGGCCTAATGAACATCAATCGTCGTTCAATCTCTGTTTTACCCGACTGCGGCGAAGCCCAAAAGGATGGTTTTTAAAGGATGTTTCTTTACAATGTTTTTCTTCATAGTGGTGATGAACCAAATTGTGAAAAGTTTCGAACCGACTACTTAACACTCGTATTACCTACGCCGCGTAAGTAGCCGTTGCTACTGGGCTAGCAATGCACTTACTTGTATTGCCGTATTACTACGCTGTGGTATAAGCAATGAAGTAGGTCAAGTAGGTACTATTGACTAGTAACTAGTCACACTCGTTCACCCCCTAAACAATCGACAGAACGACACCAACTTTAGTAAACTTATATTAATATAAAATATTCGACTTCATCGAATATGATTTTTACACCGGAGTGATTCTCCTGGCTAAAAATATATAGACAAGCCAATAATTCTCAAAGAAAGGACATTAAACGGAAGACATACATCCATAAACTCACATCTTGTTCCCATGGCAGTTACTACAAACTGCTGCGATTTTAAATACTTAATTAAAACATCGTCTCTACCATCCGCTCTAAACGTAAAAAGTCAAATTATTTCAGCGTATTGTGAGCCTATTAATAGATGTGTAGCTGATGTCATGCAAAAATAAAATACGACTTTGCTTAATACGATTAACTAATTAAAAAATCGTATCATGATGGCCCGGGGGTCAAACACGAGGTTGCGGGTTCGGGCCCGGCAAGGTATCGCTGTAAATATCTAAGTTCCATTTGGTTCAAAATCACAAAGCATGGTGATCAATGTTGGTTGAAGATTTTTTTTCTTGCAACGTGCAGTTGCATTTGCAGACCCGTAAAATCGATTTAATAATTATTATTGTTACTTGACCTCAATTAACGCCCTAGTAACTTATTAAAATGTTGTAAACATTGCACATTTATCTTAAAATTTACCTTCTTTGATAAGCCTGAAGGACAACAGTGACTTACAACAAGTGTAAAGGCTCCAAATGTCCCAGTGATTTTTGCGACATGTGCATAAAACAAACAGTTGAAACACAAGTGGGGGTCAGAGTGCTAATTTAAAAAACTCTCTCATAACAATAAATAACAAGAATATCTTGAGAAAGCAGGATGTGGTCAAATTGAAATCGACGTCCTGACTGAATTGATGCAAAGTAAGTGCTTATTGCAATCAACAGTCACACATTATCGTGACATCCTCTTTTTCTTGAACGGGATGAAACAGGGGTGCCACTTTAGTATGATCAATGGTAATTTGTTTTTTAAAAAGCAAATTACTCTGTTGTTTTGGCTTCAATAAACCAGCGTTCCTTTCTTTCTGCATGATCCGTAATAATATTATGAGTCATGGGAATAAATATAGGAACTTAGGTATGGTGAGAGTCCATTCCGCGCCCTAAGAGTGACTAATTAAGTAAATCAGATAGAATATGGAATGCTACCTGAATATTAGTTTCTTAGATCATTCGTTTCACATAATCTACATGGCGCAGTCGACAGAGAGGCAAAAAACATCAAGAGTTCCCTTCAGATGGTTAGAACTTTAGTTAAATCAATTGTTAGTTTTTTATCATAATAATATATCTTAACAGACAGATCCCAGACCGTATAGTATCCTTTGAAGTATCAAAGGCTACTTATTTTACTGTACTCTAAGTTATAAATAACCGCAGACGGCAACAAAGGTACTAAACGAAAGCTAAAACAGCCCTGAATGATACAGCAGCGCACGCGCAGCGTCTCCGCCCGCTTAAATAACCTGGTGTTTCTTTTTTCTGTCTGTGTCTCTTGTCTCCTGGAAATCTGTCGCGACGAAGCTACAAGTTATTTTCAAACACTACGTACTTCAGCTGTTCAAATGCTTACGAACACTTGTTTGTCAAGTACGAATTTACTTAATAGTCTGCTTAAAATTTGTGGCGAAATGCATAAAATTCCGCGAAATTATGTAGACAGAGAGCCATTGCCAAACACCTTTAAGAACAATAAAATGACGTTTAATCTTGCAGTTAATAGGTATTTCGTCAAGGAAAATATTTACAGTGACTGATAAGATAAACACCGAAGTGCAACGTTATTTGCCTAAAACGTGATGAGAAGATCTACGTCACGCCAATGAAGTTTCGTGAATTATGCGCCAATTATGGGCGTACGAATAACTCAACTTGAAACAATTAGGTAGGTACCTATCTAATGAATTGCGTAGATTAAAGTAGGTACCTAATTTTATTATCATCTTTATTTTGTTTAGTTTGAGCGTTTGTACAGCTGAGATAATAATAAACATTTTGTGAAATAGTTCAAACAAACACAAACATTTCAGGTGTAACTGTAACTATTGTAGTCAATGTCAAGGTTACCTTCGGCGAACTGACCTACGGAACCTAAATTGCTCTTGAACTCGCTCACACACTGGCCTCAATTGTGCGGTTGTGCCCCATCTAGTGCACCGGTTAACAACCTCTAGTGTCAAGGTGCCTGGTGTTGTTTGCATAGTGAAAGGAAGTCTCAAAACTATCACATCTACGAGCGATCGCTCGTAGATGAACAGTGAGTTTCATTCATACGTTACACCGATGAGATAGATCTAGATCAAATAGTTAAAATGATAATGAGTTTCTAAATTGTTTTAGGCAATGAACCGACACCAAATACCTTTAATTCTAAGACACAAGTAGATAATTTTCTTGGCAATGAAAATCATCAACATAGTTACGATTTTTTCGATTTAGTAGGTAGTTAAACATATCAAAAATTAAGGTGGGTTCCTAAATATCCACGACCAAAGAACGGGCCTTTTTTGACATCCAAGAAGTTTATGCAATCCTTATGATTAATCACGAAATGTACCTACTTCAGCTGGTTTAAAACTCAAACTAGGATTTTTATATCGCAGAACCGCGATAGAGAC
This sequence comes from Noctua comes, assembly GCA_963082995.1. Lineage (NCBI taxonomy): Eukaryota > Metazoa > Arthropoda > Insecta > Lepidoptera > Noctuidae > Noctua > Noctua comes. The sequence goes on from OY720269.1 coordinate 10,942,410, forward strand.
AGCCTTTATCCTGTTATGACTGCTTCTATTATTTTGTTTAGGTACCTGTAATTGGTTTATAGATGCAACTACCTTTATTATTATTTATTCAAGCACCTTGCGATAGGGATTCAATTAAAGCATATCCTATTCTGCAAGGTGCAGACCAGCGCAACTGAGGAAAATTGCATCATTCACCTAACTACCTATGTAAAGTTAATATTTCGTAGGTAGGTACTTATCTACTACTAGTTTATGCCTCATTAAGTACTACAATTTATGATTTGAGAACTCTCCATCCATCTCTGTATTCACCGCTTTTCCAAGCATTTTATCTTTCACACTATCCGTCCATTGATTCGGTGGTTCCTCTACACTTGTAACGTAATAATTCACTTTCGTACTCAACACTTTCCTCATGACATTCTTGATGATACCGCATCACTTGCGTACCATGGTCCTTGACAAGAGTTTCCACGCAACATCATTGCAATCAAAGACTAAAAATATTCCTACCTACACCACGTCATAACTAGTTCAACCATCTACAGACATGACCTGGTACAAGACTCGGATGCGATCACCCCAAATCTGCGCGGTGTAAGAATACCTACGTAGGATCATCCATTGTGCGAAATGAGTAATCACGTGCGATCGTGCACTGTGGGCATGATACATAAAAAGTTTAAACCTTATCCTGCCCAGTGTTCTGAACGCATCCCTACTGCTGTCAACCCTACCAATTACCGATTTGTTGCGAAAGCGCGAGGGTGGTCGACTCATGCGGGCTCAGCTGCGTATAACTTTACATATAATTTTGCACATCATACTGTATAGGTATGCTGTTTGTACCTCTATTTAAGTCTGCGGATGTGCTTTCCATACTTGAGATATCCGCTATCTTTGTGTATTGAGTTAGAATGAACGAACTCGCACTCTACCTACGTCAGTAGCAACATGGCTTCAATTTCGTGTATCTAAGGGAGACTTGTTGATAGTTTGACATTTTAAGAGTGGCTAAGGCCTTTGCTACCCCGAATTGTTGGTTCTACCAACGTGATACAGCCATTTGACTCACCAAAGTTTTTTGTGTTAGTGATTTCCACCTATTTTTCGGATGGTTGTTAAACAACAACCATCAGAAAAATAGGTGGAAATCGCTGATCTGAATAAAAGCTGACAATGTAAAGCCTACAGGTAGGTCTTACAAATTAAAGGACTCAGGGCGATTCAGGGCGTTCAGGAACACATCAGGTAACAACTTCCTTCAAAGCACAAGACGTAAATAGCACTAAAGATAGGCGGCTGGAAATGCTCAATGATTTTATTGCACGGAATTTCCAGATGTGGCTAAACTGTTTTTTACCTGAAATGTTTGCCAACTAATCTATAAGAGTACCTATTCGCTTAGAATGTGAAACTCCAAGAATTGGTTTCAAAAGTTTATACAAAAATAATAAGAAAGGTGAAAACGACACGTTTGGAAGCGTTATTAATGCCATGATGGACCCTCAATAAAACATACTAAGTTAAAAAAATATGTATCTTTCAGGTAAGTGGAATTGAAAAAAGACAGTTATTTAATGATGCTGAAAAGTAGATATTAAGAATTGTAAACTCATCAAACATATCTATATTAACCGAGACCAGTCCCTGATCATTCCATACAAAAGCAGTCGTGTCATCTTGATTCACGAGCAATTAAGGTGACTGCCAGCAGCCAAAACAATCGATCGTTGCAAATGGCCGTCTAGTTGACACGCACTTGTCAGACGTGCGCGAGACAGTCTCGAGTCTCAGTACTCATCGGACTGCCAATATACACTTTACATTGCAGAAATAAGATTATTTTTTGCCGCTGATAGCGTGCTACTATAAATGATAATGTAACTTTTAGGTCACGTTAGGATTAAATTGAATGATCCCACTCGTGACACTAAAGTACAACTGTAGTAAAATCAGGGTTTCAATTTAGACTCTTTAGTAGAGAGAGCCAGAAATAGATTTCATTCTTATTAATTACCAGCTTATTGCGGTTTTTCTCATAGCAACAAACAAGTCGTCCCTACAGAGGTGCTTAAGTACCCATTAAAATAAAACATTAAATTGAGAAAAAGTAAGATCGCAATAAACATTTCATTTACTTGGTGTTAACATCTTTTAATTTAAATTCGTAGATTAGCATCGATTATGCGTGTGAGTGCGCTCGCACTCAGCTGATCTCTAGAGTGGGAAGATGTCTTGTTGCTAAGCGCACTCTTCATGAACTGTTCTTAGAATCCTGAAATCCTTGATATAAAATCATAAATTAAATTAGATTGAACTTTATCTGTTACTTTGGAGTTATCATCATTAATTATTTTATTCAGATAAGTAGACTTTAACGATACACTTTTAAAAATGCAGAAACTGTAGGTAAGCGTTTAAGATACGTATTACATTTAAACTCGTTACAGTGTCGTGTCCTTGCTTCTCATGATAAGGAATGATTATATTTATTAAAGTAACAGCACGTGTACAATAAATTAATGGATATTTGACAATTTTCCGACAATATATCTTAATAATGTTCGGAGATGCAGTGATGCGATAACTGATTTATCGATTGTAGTCATCGTTTTGGCAGGATGTTGCCTGTGGGTCAAGGGGAAATCAATCAATAGAGCGAAAGTTATGGTACTGTTCCAGAAATCATTCAATTATACCGAATATTACGTGTTTATCGGTTTACTTATAAAATTGGGTCCTTTTTCCACACCACCTAGGAGGTAAGAACCGTAGGTGCGTTTTTTTTATAGAGGTCTCCCCAGTAGGCCTATTCCTCTTTAGGAAGTAACCGGAGGTCTTAGGTATGATCCGGAAAAAATTGTAGTGCAATTTCGTCTAACAAATTGGGATCTTCGAGGTCCCAAAACTGAAGTAGCGTACGTTGTCGAGATTAGGTAATGTGTCAGGAATTGTGTCATTCAGTTAAACGGAGGCGGTGCGTTTGCACGTCGATTATATTAGTCGAGGGCAGTGTTCCTCGGGCAGCGCGAATGGCAGATGGCAGACACAGAGACGTCGACCGCCTACTCGAGTACTCACCTACTCTACGTCAAATCCGCGATTGGCAATTGCGATCAGCTTTTAGGGCAGTTCAGCTGTCGCCGAATTATAAATCTGGACAATGAGAAAATTGATCTTATAATAACATCCCGGTCAAAAAGAAGTTCAAAATCATATTTTGCACAAAGCGGAATACGGATTTGGAGTATTAAAATACCATAGAAAACATCGAAATTTTTACAAGCGATTCATAGGATACGTTAGATTAGAAACTTCAAGGTCTGCCTATCTTTATTAATATTAAAGAGATAGAAACCGTTACTTACAAAGAAAAAAAGTCGCAAGATGATTAATTAGGATGATTCATAGGTTAATAGTACGTAGGTACGCCTAGGGTAGTGACTCCGTTCCCTTTTCACTTAACCTAACGTCTCACTTTGTTATGGAGGTTAACTGAAGAACCACATCCTATAAGTGTTCTATTCACCATGAGTTTTAGCAATTTTCGCATTCAAGTTTTTGTCTGTTATACGTATTTACAAACAAGGAGTAAAGTTTTGTGGTGGCGGCCACGCACTTTTACCGAGCAGGTAAAAGTAACAAACAAAAACATTGTGCTTTACTATCTCTCACATTCGATCTCACTCTCTACTGTAACTTACACAAATATTTTTAGGTACACACGAAATTCTGTTTCTTCTACAGAAAAATACTGAGTAGGTACCTATACCTACATTTTACATTGATATTTTGTGTCCTATCATTTCACGGAAAATAAATTTACATATTTTCATTTTGCATGTAACGATGTGCAAATACATACACGATTGGTTATTCCATCATATTACAACACAAGTTTGGCAAATAAATCACTTGATAAAATATTTATTCTATAAACTTTTATTTGATAATGTATTATTTAACAAATAATTCATTTTCTATTCACGTGATCTCGAAAAACAACTTTTGAAATAAAATGTTTTACGTATTGTGTTAAGTGTTTATAAAATAACAAAAACTTAGGATGCAAGAGCGAGCGAGGCGAGCTTGGGCCTTGGGGCACCCCAACTGCGATAGGTTAGGTTCGAAGGTTTAGTTTTTTTTTTAAATTATATTAGGATAAACGTGATTTTGCGACGCGAAACATTATTTCTAAAGAGAAGCATTTAGCTTTTCCAAATGAATGTTTGTAAAGTGAGTGTTTATAAAATGAAACATTTGCCGAATAATTTGTTTATTAAATAAATAGTTTACAAAACGTTGGTTGTATTGTAAGTAAACTGAAAATTTGTCAAAGGAATTTTGGTGAAACATTAGTGAACCTGATATCTTGCACCTTCTCAATGCGCTTCCAAGAACTCTAGTGATAGCTTTATCAGCTTGAATATGCTATAAATAACGTAGATACCTAACTAGTGCTCTGGGTCGCTCCATAATCGTGGGAATAACAGCTGTCCAGAAAAAGTAAGTTTTAAAGACAAATTGAACAACAGCTAGTGCTTAGCGAATAGAACATTAACTGAGCAGTGTTAAATAAATAATTGGGCTTAAAATTAAAATTACAAGTTAGTTTATAAATACATTTTATCCAAGAGAAGAGAGCCCGACAATTTATGCGTGCACTAACATACGAGCGTTATTATTGGAGTCAAGAGCTAGAAACTAAAATTAACAACATACAGTTACAAAATTTTAATCTACACCATGTTTGATTAGCTTCTGGGTTATATTTACTATGCTAAAGCGTTGGCTTGTTTATTTTTACTTCAATGAATGCAATATATTCCGATAACTTACTTGGCAAGATGTTGTTGTTCTTAACTTTCTTTCAGAAAACGAAACTTATCTGTTACCGACCTACTCATCTGACTTGGCTTAAGTGCTTCGCACGAAAACTAATCTAAAAAGTGGTGACGAGACTTAACAGTGCTATCAATTAATTTTTGCGCTAAAATTGTTCAATTAATCGTAAGCTATACGCTGTGGCAGTGGAGTTAACGTTATCGTCAGCGCGGCGGTCGAAGCCCCTCGCTCACGTTAGGTACCAGATTACATACTAGCCTGAACTTTGATAGCCCTGTTTTCGCATTACAACAATTTCACCCTCCATCTCCTGTGTCATTTCTATATTTACTAATAACGATTAAAAATACAAAACCTCCGTCACAATATACGTATCATCCATTATTCAAAGACCTCTCTAGTTGAAACACTATTTGGATGGACTTGATTCCAATCAAAGATTCACTCTACATGACATGATGAACATAACTTTGACTTTGCCTGTTTTAGAATACTTAAGTGTGTACCTAAATGTTCAATAGACGTTTACATTGACCGTTGCAGATTTTATTATTCAAAAGTTGTCGGAGACGATCGCGATAGCAATCTCAAGTTGTCGTGTTCTATAGACAATGGCACATAATATACGCGTTGAAGTTGAAGCAATCATTGGCTAATTAAAATTTGCTGTGCGTGACGCGACCACGAAGTGCCTTACTCACTTATAGGCTGCACACGTGCCTGTCAATGAACTTCGCAGACCATGCCAATAGCCGAGCACGCGTTAAACCGCCGAATTTCTAGGCACAGACATTGATCTATCCGTCACTCGTTGTCAACCCAAAACTCTTGAACTTTGCAGGAATATATTGCATCTACCGATATTTTTTTGCAATTTTTTGCATTAAGCAGAAAAATTGAATAGATAAACCACTTGCACTTACTTGCATAATAACAACTGAAAGATTTTTGTGATTTAGGTACTGTCTTATATAAACCCACAAATAGACTGGTGCTTCTATCTAGACTAGGGGCATCGAACTTAGCTCTATATCGATATTAAACAGTATATTTAACTGATTACTAAATAACTTGTTACGAACTTAATTTCTTGTAAGGTACTAACGTGCAAAAATGAGGACATTGTCGGTCCGCGCGAGGAAGTCGTCTTGTTCCGTGTGGGTGACGAAGGTCCTGGTGGGAGCTGGTGCATCGGCTTGCACTCCGGCTGGCGGCTTCCGGCGCTCGAATCGTTCCATCATGTCTGCCGGCACGGTGGGCAGCTCCCGGCCTGTCGTGTTCGGGGCTTGAGTGAAGCCTAGTTTCGCCAGCAGGCTCTCGCGGATCACTCGTAAGCTGTGTTCTCGCGCGTTCTCGTAGGAGCGGCAGGAGGCGCACGCGATCTGAGCCGCCGGAGGGTCCTGCGGACAGGCGAGCTCGGCAGCGACGGCCGCCAGCCACGCGGCCAGAAGCAGCAGGCTCGCGGGCCTGGCCCGCGGCCCGCGCGACGCGCCCAGCGGACGCGTGGTGCGGCAGAGCGGGGAGGCGGCGGCGTAGCGCGATGAGCGATGTGAGGCCGCGGGCGGCGCGTGCTACACTGCACACGACTCACATTCGACACTACAGTCGCACGCCACGCCACGCGGCGTTGCCCGGGGCGCTGCAGCCGCCCCGCGCCGCGCCCCCGCAGCCCGCTGACTCAGACGCTGGCGGCGCCAGGGCTGCGCTGGGAACTCGGAAAATGCGCCCAATGATGAAGTTGCACCGCCAGCGCATCACGAGCCACCCGCCCTGCGCAGAGGCATAAACAAACTGTTGAATGTTATGGATGAAAAATTCAGGTACCAGGAAGCATTCTTGCAGTTAAATAAACAAAAATATTTTTCATGCCTACTTTATTATTTTCACAGGAGCTCGTGGCTAAATAATAACAGCCGCTCGGATCGATCTTTAGATTAAGCCGTGCTTGCCTAGGTTGGTCCATGGATGGGTGACCACCCATTACATACCGAGTTACCTCCGTGCCTCGGAAACCAACTTAAGCCGTTGGTCCCGGCTGTCATTTGTAGATCTTTGACAGTCGTTACAGGTAGTCAGTGGCCCGAAAGTCTGACAACCAGTCTTACCAAGGGGTATCGTATTACCTAGTAGGTACTAACTGGGTTGCGGAGGTCAGATAGGCAGTCGCTCCATGTAAAATACGGGTATTCAGCTGCATCCGGTTAGACTGGAAGCCGACCCTAACATACTTGGGATAAGGCTAGGCAGATGATGATGACTTTATTATTTTCACAATAGATGCAACTGCAATGTTTTTACTTTACCTGTACAAATATTATGTGGGTATGTAACTAGATTATGATATCGGAACAAGCGTTAATCCACAGAAGATAGCTCTAAATTCGGCGTTGATTGTAAACTTACAGGATGCTGCTGATCTAATGAATTTGAAATACAGGTAGCAACAAATCAGTTGCTAAGCAGAGCTACAGGCTATAAATTCAGGGTAAAATAAAATATACTGTTAGAAATATTTATGTAGTAATTTTAAACAGTTTATTTTAACAAGTAACATATGGACTAATCCGTTGTGTAGAGTAAAATAAATATTATGACAGCTCTCACGAAAAAATGTGAATACCTATCAGGTAAGGCATAAGAAGTCTGGATTATATATCTTGTTGAGAAACAGGATAAGACGTAAAGTATGTATGTAGTTAAGTGGGTTAGCAAACTTTTACCTCTAAGTGTTACCTAACCTAGCTCGTGTTATTTAATAGTTGTTGAATACCTATGAACTTCAATGATCATTTCAGAAGGTCCATTTTCGGACGGGACATCCGACAGGTACATCCGAAAGATCTGAAAACTTCCGTGTACTGACACTGCATCATGCATGTTACGAGAAGTACAAATACCCGCAGAATGCCTCATACATCAGATACCTGACCTGACTCATTATAAAGTAGGTACTCGCTCAAATAAAGTGGGCAGTATCAATTTGCGTCCGTAAGATTGAGTGGTGCTCATTCTCTCAATAATGATGTAGTCTTTCACCGAAACGTTGGTTAAAAAAGAATTTGACAAGCACGCTAGCATTCCCCAGATATTTATTTATTTATTTATTTAACACTTCAAGCACAAAAATACATTGGCGGACTTAATGCCATAGGCATTTTCTACCAGTCAACCTTGGGGTGATGCAGAGACAAACAGTGGTAGGTGTATCTGAAAATAGTTTTAATTAATACTAAGATTAGCTATAAAATACTATTAAAATATTATATCAAAATTTTGATAAATAAAAATAGACATTTACACGAATATACTAAAATAAAAACACAAACAATGGGGAAAACATTACCGTCCTGACGAAACTGCAGATATGTGGTTAGTGTACCCACATAATGATCGTCTATATTCTTTTACACATGTTTTTTTTTGGCGATGGTGCTTGCATGAAGCTACAGGGTCCCAGTACGGACAGATCGGGAAAATAGTGCCATACGTAAGGAGGTATGCTACTATTTTTTCTGTATGCGATCGCACACAAATAAAGAATTACAGTATGCTTAAACAGTAAAAAACGGTACCGACAATTTGGGACCGGAAAACTTGCAACTTTATGCAAGCACCCTAAGGCATTACCCATAACGTTTCGAGATTTCGGAACCTTACTTGTAGACTTTAGAAAAGCGTATAATACCGTCTATACTGAGTTACTGGCGCTATTGTCTTATTACTATTTTTAAAGTGTTTCTTATCTCTAAAAATAATTTTATTCCTCACACATATTTGCCGGTTGGCAACCGCAAATACCTACTACGCTTAATGCATTTTATATTGCTAGAGGTAATGCTCATTGTGTTGGAGTTCCCTAGGGTAGCATACTGTCTCCGTTACTTTTCAGAATTATATCTTCAAGTTAATCTTAAGTAGTTAATCATCTTCATTGTCAAGCTTTGTTCGGAAACGTGGCCATAAAGCTATTAGTCAATTAACCTAAATCTTATCCAATTTAGGTACTGGAGCAGTCATCGTTTTGGCAGGTTGATATTTTTGAGTTTTTGTGGTTTGTTGCTTATTTATTGAAGGAATGAAGAGACTGTATACGCCAATAGTGTAACGGGCGAGGTTTGCACTTCGAACACGAACTTAAAACAAATTTAAGGCAAGTATTTTGGATTAGACTGGCCCATTGGTCTAGTGTTCACAAACGCAATTATTAAGTAAGAGAGATCTGAGTTCGATTCCCGAGCAGTAAATTCTTAGAAGCAAATAAGAATTTACTAGGCTCACTCCGATGACATGGTAAGTACTTTACGTAAAACATTAAGAAATCTACAAACTTCAACATTTGTAGATAGAAAGAAAGAAACAAAAATTGTCGCGGGGACATGAGTCATGACGTGCATACAAAATTACAAAAAAATAAAATAAACATACAACGCATAGCAAACATTTAGAATACAACGGGACGGAACAAAAAAAAAGTTGACAGGTTGCACGTCGTGACTGCGACAAGCAGGTTACCACTCAGCATTATGCTGTGCTATGGGAGGCCCACAGCACAGCGCTGGTTTTCAGTGGTCACCCGTGAAAAAACTTGCGGAAGCCAATACAGCATGAATATTTCAAAATCAAAATCAAAATCAAAGCATTTATTTCAAATAGGCCAGTTACAGGCACTTTTGAATTGTCGAAACAAAGACAATTATAGCTACAGTCCCAGTCACAAGGCATAAAAACTGTGAAAGTACTGTAGTTGCCCATTCCCTAACGTAGATCTCTATGGAGAAGAACGGGCAAGAAACTCCATGGACACTCTTTTAAATCAGTATACTTTTACAAACTCTTGGTTACATCATTCATGTTGAGATGGTACATTATGTGAGAACGATGTAGCAAGATGTGTACGTTAAAAGTGTCCATAGTAAACAAATCAAAAAAAAAAAAAAAACAATTCAAATAAGCCGTGGCAACCAAGAGATGACCAGTCACAACTGACAGCGCCCGTTCACGAACATGACGCATGTATCAGCACCATTCAACTCAACCATTTTGAAGGGAACTAAATGATCCGACACACGCGCCACCATCAGCGAGACATTTGAGTGAGCATGACACACTCCTAACCGCCAGGGCACATTCAAGTCAAGAAAAGATGTAGGTTTCCCGCGAATGACAGCTTTCTATTACATAGTACTCACACAATATGGGCTATGCGGCTATATAATACTAAAGAGATTGAATTTATACAAAGCAAAGATAGTTGTACAATCTTCAGCAGCTCTAACATACTGTTTAATGCTTCTTCTTCTTAGCGTTTCGATGGCAAAAAGTTTAAATATGCTTAGCTAAAACTCAGCCACGTGTACCCCGCTCACTGATGCAGTAAATAAATCATCAAGAGCGCAGGTGATTGGGATATGTAATGCTATTCATTTATGCGTCCCTGTCCTTGTGGAGCAGGGCCGGCATTGAGCCAAGCATTTTTATCAACGATATAATCGTCCAACTTGTAATATGCTTGCCTACACAGTGTGCGTTTAATGCATGTTTTAAATTTCGTTTCATTCAGTTCAAGAATACTTTGTGGAATTTTGTTATAGCATCTCAAACAGTACCCCATGAAAGATGAGTCTACTTTAGCGAGTCTGAAGCCTGGCTGAACTAATTGGTCTCTATTTCTAGTACTGTAATTGTGTCTGTCACCTCTTTTATTAAAAAGATGTAGATTTTTTCTTACATACATTATGTTTTCATAGATGTATTGAGAATGTACCGTCATGATGTTAATTTCCTTAAACAGTTCCCTTAGAGAATCACGCCTACGAAGATTATATATGGCTCTGATGGCTCTTTTTTGCAGAATAAATATAGACTCAATGTCTGCAGCCCGTCCCCATAGTAAAATGCCATAAGACAGTATACTATGAAAGTAACTAAAATAGACCAGTCTAGCGGTATCTACATCAGTATATTGACGGATTTTTCTAATAGCATATGCTGCTGAACTTAGCCGCCCCGCAAGAGATGTTAAATGAGAACCCCATTGTAGCCTTGAATCAAGCGTAATCCCCAGGAAAACTGTTTTATCTACAAATTCAAGCTTCTCTTTATTCAATACTATATCACAATCGCTACTTTTAACATTTGGTAAAGCAAATCTTATGCATTTCGTTTTTTTTCCATTTAACACTAAATTGTTTGCTGTGAACCAGTTATGGACCTGAAGTAGGGCATTATTCACGTCATCTAGATTTTGGGCCCGTCTATTTATCTTAAAAATAAGGGAAGTGTCATCAGCGAATAACACCATATTATGAGGTTGGTTTTTCAATAAATAGGGTAGATCATTTATATACACTAAAAAGAGGAAACGACCCAATATTGAACCTTGCGGAACCCCCATTTTTACTTTTAAACCCTGTGAATTAACACCATTTATTTGAACTTGTTGTTGTCTATCCTTCAAATAAGATTTCATCAAACTAAGTGCAAGTTTACCTAGTCCGTAATGCTCAAGTTTCAAAAGTAATGTGTCGTGATTTACGCAATCAAATGCTTTGGAGAGGTCACAAAATATTCCTATGGCGTCTTGGGACTCTTCCCACGCAGTAAAAATGTGCTTTAATAAGGTTACACCGGCGTCGGTTGTACAACGTCCCTTGGTGAAACCATACTGTTGATCGTGTAAGATTCTGTTGGTGTTAAAATGATTGAGCATTTGATTCAGCATTACCTTTTCAAAAACCTTGCTAAAAACTGGCAACACGGATACAGGTCTATAATTATTAGTATCTTTACTATCTCCGGATTTGAACAGAGGTATGACTTTACTGTATTTCATTAGATCAAGGAAAACTCCTTGGTCTACACACAAATTAAAAATTAAAGCTAAGTATGGTGCAATAGTCTCAACTATGGATGTACAAACTCTGATAGACATTCCCCAAAGATCTTCGGTCAGTTTGACTTTTATTTGCCGGAAAGCTTTAATAACTATCATAGGGTTTATGTGTTTAAATTTAAATTCAGCCAGGCAGCCAGACACATTCGCCTTTAATAAACCCATTGAGACTTCAGGAGAGGAATTAAGAGCCTCCGTAGTTTTTAACGGTATATCGGTAAAGAAATTTACAAATTCATGAGCTACTTCCTGATTAGAGCTTTTAGGACCATACGCTGTATCTAATGTGTAGCTAGTGTTACGTATTTTCTTCCTGTTAGTCTCGTTATTTATGACTTTCCAAACTGTCTTAATTTTGTTTTCTGCAGTTTTGATCTTGTTGCTAATGTGCAGGGCTTTGGCAGCCTTGCATGTATTTTTAAAAATATTTGAATACTTAGCAACATACTTGTTAAAAGTGTCAGTGTTTATATAAGGCTTAAGGCCATAAAGCTCAAATAGTCTTTCCCTACTTTTTCTGATACCTCTAGTTGCCCAATCACTAAATATAAATTTAGGGCAAATACATTTTGTCTTCTTTTCAAAAGTTTTGTTGAACTCAGTGTGAACTATTGAAAAGAAATTATCATACAATTGATTTACATTAATATCGTCCATATGATGGCTCATAACGCTTAACTTATTCTGAAGGGAAATATTATACCTATTTAATTTATTAGTAGTTATTGGTCTAAACTGAATTTGAACTTTTTGCAGTGGAATGATACACCTAAAAGTTACAGTTTGTCCGCTATGGTCAGACGGCAAACAATTTACTATGGCTTTATCTAAGTAATCACAATTGCAGAAAACATTATCTATACAAGTAGCAGAAGATGGAGTGACTCTCGTAGGTTCTATAAAAATGTTGGTCAAGTCAAATGACTTAAAAAGATTTAATAACCGACTGCTATTAGAATTTTCTTCTTCGAATTTGATTATATTGTAGCGGCACTACAAATAGTACTACAGCAATATAGAACAAAAAATACTGCAGCGCCATCTATGACACAGATGATGAACCAAACATTTAAATCCTACATCGCGCAAGTAAAGTTATCTTAATCGTATTAGGAGAACCCTAAAAGAACAGCCGTTGGGCAGTAACCCACCAGACAAAACATCCGATGTGTCCAAGTCCAACTAAAAGTGGGAATATTGGGACTTATTAGAGGATAAGGTGCAAAAGGAGGCCCAATTGTTATATTAGCAGCATATCGTGTTCATTAATTAATATATTAAGGAAATCAAAATAAGGAGGAATTAGGGGTTCGATTAAATACCTGCCCTAAATCCAAATATAACATGCTAAGCACCGTAGGGCCTGGTCCTAGCGTTAATGTTGTAGCATAACGTTTACGTAACGGTACTACACTAGCGCTTTTTGTGCTAAGAGTGGCGGTAAGCTCTAGCGAAAGAGCCAAAATGGTTACCGACACACGACACACTCTTTGCACAATAACATCATCGTGCCGCAAAGGTGTTAAAGCCACAGCAGCTGCTTAAACTGCGTCTTCCGACTCGCTGGCGAACGGGTGAAGGAAAGACTCACTTCACATAGCTGAGGCGCGACAGATCTTCCCTACCCAACCTATCGTTTCACCTATTTAGAATCTCCAACCCGAATATGATCGGTAACCTAATCGATAGCCAAATGCTATCCTGAAGCCTGGTCCAGGTTAATCGAAGTAAGGAAAACCTGTGCAGGAAATTTTTCGATTTCGCTGCCCCGAAGTGTAAAGGAGAATGCCATAACGCAGGTTGTAGCGGCGCTGCGTCTTTTCCATTTCAGGCAAATAATCTTTTATATTAATTATATTAAAGTCAATTTCAATTTTATTGATTTAAATGTATTCTTGTTATAATTTGAAAGTGTTTTGTTTTGTGCCAGAGCGCGGCATTTCAAAATTAATATTATATACCTACATAACTACCTACTTTTTCGCCGGTGATCGTAGCGCGACATCACATGAATTGGAAGATTAAAAGGCCGATTTATAAAATCCGCCATTAATAATTAATGGTTTTTCATTTACATAAGCCGGGACAACATTTTCTATATTTACCGATGATTCAGTCGAGGCGCAAGAACAGCCGAACTCCCATACAAAATTTAGGATTCGCCTTTGATGTCGTTCCACAAACGATGGGACACTTAGTGTCGTGCCCTACGTCACCTACGTGTCCTGTTATCTGCACGTTACAGGAACGGATGGACGCTACTGAAGACGCTAAACTCGAAATCTGGGCCGACTCAATTTAGATGGCCAATTTGCCATCGACCCGTTAAGAAGCATGTAAGTGGATATGGAAATAGAAGAAACTACCTAGTCTTGCAAGTCTTGCAACTACCTACTTAGCTTTTAGAAGTTAACTACCAGCTACAAGGTGTAGTAGGTAGGTAGGTAAATTAACTAATCAGAAAAAAAAATCAAGACTTCTGACTGAGATGTATCCAATTTTCGAGTAAATTCAAACTTCATACAGCTGTTCCATAGTATTTTGAGTAGGTACATACGTACCTATAGGTCAATAGACCTTGGCGCTTCTGTTAAAATTGCACCTATGACCTTTTTACCAAACTACGGAGAAGGTAGGGTACCTAATGACTTCAACAATCTTGTTATTCAAAGCGATCTTAAAGCTCCAAAAACCAACAAAAACACAACAACTGATTCTATAAAAATAAGATTTCTCGAGTTTTATTAACATCCAAATGCAACTAATACAGTCAGGAAATTCAATATTGAGATAAATATAGTCGAGTAGTAGTTTGGATGTTAGCGCCTAATCTCCGAAACTACCCGTCAGATTTCGAAAATATTTGATGGAAAACTACACTATGTCTATAACCGAGTGCCAAACATATCCTATGTTTCAAAGACACGGATGAAGTCGCGAGCAGAAGCTAGTACTTCATAATTCGATGAGTGAAAACTACAGGCGAATGAATCAAGATACCTTACTTTAGGGCAATTTCATACCACTAGCGTCATCTGTAATATACTGAATTCTGCACGTAGTCAAATTGAATTAAATTAGTTATACTCGTTATCCATCCCAATTTATTTGGGGGTCGCGGGCTAAAAATTACTGAAAAACAAAAAGAATATAGGTATTCTGCCACAGTATCCTATGAGTGCAAAACTACGAATGTTCTACACCACCACTGCTCAGAAATGGTTCTAAAATACATAAGTGAAAAAACGTACTAGTTATAATAAAAAATTGGATCTATGACAGCAGTAGGGAGTTTTTCAACACGCATCATGCGGCAGATATTATTATGGTGTGGTAGAGGTAGGTCTAGGTGGCATGGGCGCCAACAGGGGCTCGAGATTTTTTAACTTGTATCTTTTTCAGCCTTCACAGAATGAGTAAGACTAAGAACGGAACGAAATTACCGGAAAGCATTGTAGAAAATTACCTAAATTATAATAGTATGATGTTGTGTTTGTATAGTTTAATAGTACATTTTGATATAAGTGGGGAAACTTTGTTGTTGTATTCGAGGTGGAATTCACGCCCGAGCCGCCAGGCGAGGGTGTTATTTAGCCGAGAATTGCAGTAACAAATTCCCACGCGTATCAAACAACGTTTTTCAATAGGTAGGTACACTTACAAAGAAATAAAATATTAGAACGGAAAGTATTTTTGTCCGGAATTATTATGAAACTATGATTTAATTTGCTTTTTTTCCGCGCTTTGGTTTCGCCAGGTTGAAGAAGAAGCAAAAGTATGACGATACCGCTAAACAGCCTAATATGAAAATTTTGAAAATTCAAATTTTTTTGAATTTAGAACACAAATAAAAATGTTAATTTGTTTCGTAAAAGTAAATATTTGTTTTAAATAATCATGTTTATCTATATTCTATTTATAACCACAATTTAATTACTCAAAAAATATTTATGACGCATATACATATCTTTGCCGAGACTTAAAAAAACAATCACCGCTGATTATAGTCATTGAACCCATTTGGACTTAAGACTAGTATTAGTTTAGTTATCCGTGGAAATTTTTATTTCCGCACGTGTGCCGAGAAATGTTAAAAATCCACGCATGTGAAATATATTGCATGTTGAACCTAATCGTAGTGCGATAAGAACCAGACCCGACCAGTTTTCGAGAAAGTGTATTGAAAAATATTTTATTCTCGTTTACTCATTTAAATACACATTCTATATACTTTTACAAATTAAAAAAAACATATTAAAACAAAACAAAAAATATAAAAAATAGGTTTCCTTCGGTTTCGGGAACTGGGTCCAAGCTACCAGTGCACTAGTTGTACACAAGTTGTACCAGGGTACAAGTTAACTTTAACCCCTGCAGACAGTTATAGGAGCCCCGCGCAGCAGGGCTACGTCGATTCGGTTCGAAAACATCGTGAGGAAACTGGCATGTCCTAGAACCAAAAATTCGAAAACATGTATTAATAGCCAAATGCGTTAAAAAAATAGAAGCTCTGTTTAAAAAATAATAATTACAAAGTTTATTGGGCGCTAGTTATTATAAGATATGGGTTCATAAAAAAGCTTCACTTTTCAATTAATAATAGCGATGCACCACGAACTCAAATTGTTGCTAAAATAATATTATTTTGAGGTAACCATTTTGCTGTGCAATCAGTATTTTTGAATGGCATTGGGATTTTTAAATATAAAAAAAGGAAGATTTTTAAATTTACAGTTAAATACTAGCCATTATTTAATAGCCAATGACCAGAATGTACGGAGCAATAGAAACGGTTTTTGTATTCAATTGGTTATATTATTTTCTCCTACTTATATAAAGTTAGGTTAGTGGGTGCAGAAAACAGCATCGATTCCAGTGATCAACAAAATTTTGTAACAAGAAAGATTGTTATTTATTTATTTATTTATTTATGTACACACAAAAATCTTAATAAGACATTACAATATATGATAGAACTGACTGAACTGACTGTTACTGATTATTGATTGATTTATTTTGATTTGGGTCTAGCTAATCTTTGTGTTACGGCTGCTATCTATAAAAAATATTGACTTCAGTCGCTCCATGTGCATCCGGATAGACTGGAAGCCGACCCCAACATAATTGGGAAAAGGCTAGGCAGATGATGATGACTTTGACTTACATTTCCTAATTCGGAGTTTTTATTTTTATTTAAGTGGCGTGGTTGTATTTATGTTCCTCAGTTAGTGATTCAAAAATAGTGTTAAGTTTTGTTACTTTTGTATTAAAATATCTGTGCTTTTGTGAAGACATTAATTTTAAAAACACAACGAAGTTTGACACCATTAGTAACAAAGCTATATGAACATTATTTTAACTTTTTCAAACGGAGAACAAGACACAGCATGGGTTCCTCACAACCTGACGACGTATTTTTACCACCTTTACTAAAAAAAAACTATGGCACTTGGGCTCATGACAACTTCGTGAAAGCAATGAATAGGACTTGGAGGAGGAACATTTTGAAAACTGAATAACGCAAAAACTTAATATTATATTCATTGGTTCTCAAAAAGACAATTGATGATAGAAGAAATATTTAATGAAAAATTTAGTGATTTTGAAAAATTTGCTTGGAAATCTGTATTTTCTCGGAAATTGCCCATCAAATAACAGTAAAAAGTATTGTAGAGGAGCTCCTATCTGCTTTTTGTAAACAAGTCCCTAAATAAACATTTCCTACATTTACATTTGGATTTCTTTCCCGTACATCTGAGCGTCTATTCTAACCCATCTTGCAGATTTAGCTTAGTTCTTTATCGTTTTTTGTTTTGCACTTAGAAGTCAACCAAGTAATTCCAATTTCTGAATGACGGGTCACAAGAAATTTCAATCTATCATAACCTGTTACTACATGGTTACTACATTTGAGCTGCCAACGTACCACGAAATTTTTGTATGGTAACAGCGTAAAAAGTAATTCGACATTACACTTAAACATGTTAGTGCATGCGATATAAAACAATATGGTTTTCCAGATTTGAAGTGGCAAATCGTTTTTTACAACAGAAAACTGCACAAATTACCATTTTAAGACAGTACTTTTTTGCGACATAAAATGATACACAGTGGCGTCTGTCAGCGAATGAACTAGTTTTAACATGTAAGGTCATATGGCCATTTTGGCAGCGGGGTAGGCACTGCTATGCCTATTCTACAGCTTATTCCTCTACGGTATTTTTTTAGATTTGCTCAATAGCCTATGTGTTGACAAAGAAAATAAATTCTTAAACATGTCACAACACTATTGTTTTTTTTGTTCTGTCACTGTGTTGTCAAGTGGTGTCAGGTGTCAGTCCAGTCAGGATCCCATCCCATTCCATTGGTATAAGTACTAAGTATCATGTGTAATACTGGGATATAAGTATTCTATTTTTTACAGGATCCTCTGGATGTATTATTATTGTTGTGCTATTTTTTTCATTATGGTCGTATTTCTCTGAAAATTTTTATTTACTTATGAAAATAAATATTTTTAACAATAATTATTGATAGTAATGGACAAGTGTCGTATTTGTTTACGATGTCGCAAGAATGTACTCTCAATATTTGCGAAAACAGACGGAATTTCATTTGCCGCTATGATGTCTTCTATTGCTAATATTAAGGTAAGTAAAATAAAATGTGATTAATCTTCAAACCTCTAGAGAAGAAATACCGTTAAACCGGAACCTAAATATTATTTCATTTATAAAAAAAACAGTGAGCTGAAGGTATTTGTTGATCAAGTTATTATTTGTTTTGAAACATATTTTGGTATTTGTTTTTCAGATTCGAAATGGCGATGGTTTTAGTGATCAAATTTGCCGGTCCTGTCGTGGGAAACTCACAGAGGCTTACAATTTTAAAATGGAAATTGAAAGGTGTGTAATATACCATATTACGAAACTTACAAAAAACTAAATATAATTTTACTAAAACACGTGATTTTATTTTTTCCTCATTATTTACAGGGCTGATATGGTACTACAAGAAACTTCCAACTTGAAGAGAATCAACTTCAGTAACCTGCAAGACATTAAAATAAAAATTGAAATAGAAACTGACTGTAAGCCTTTAGTACCTTCAATGGAGACCTTTTCTGAGAAATTATTTAGAGAAGGTCTTGATAGCGTATCCTATAATAACACTATTATTAAAAAAATTGAAAAACCAAGTGAAAATGAAGATAATAAGAAAAATAAAGCATTGTCTGTTGGTGAATTCCTGAATTCAATTAAAACTGAGTCAGACAATGACTGCGATTATGTAAGTACCAGGGTTGAGACGATTTAACCTTTCATATGCAGGAATGTGGATCCGCACAATCCCGTTATACTGCTGGAATGCGGATCCATATCAAAACCACATCACTCTTTTTATAGATAACTTTAAGTTTCATTCGCTGATCCACGTTCCAATATACCAAATTTCGATAAAGATCACCAGCCCCTATAGCATGACCACCGTAGAAAAGGTTTTCTTTGACAGACGAATCAACAAAATGACACATTGTGTCGACACAATGACAGATTTCTTTTGCACTATCTGTCATTTTGTCGATTCTACCGTAAAAGAAATCTTTGTCTACAGGGGCTAATGACCTGATTTACATCAAAACCTTTTTGAATGCAACAAAATCAAGCAAAAAGTGTCAAGGGACTTCCCCAACATAAACTACGGCACACACATACGTACAATGCTTTGTTTATTTACACAGTTTGGGTATTCTCCAAAATGTTAACTCAAAACTTGATTTGTTTTTTGGTGCATACCAAAATAAGAATATGCACTGAGAAGGCAGCCTTACTACTGAGTTTTCTTTGTAAAGAACCTGAATGGGAAAACATTATTATGTAGCCAGACTAGCCAGTCATCAAAAATGTTAAGTGACTGCCACTTCAGCAATAAAACCCAAACGGATTTTGTCAATTTTAAGTTGATTTTCTTAATTTTTCGTTGTTTATTTCTTTTGAATGTGACTAATCTTGATTATTTTAGAAGAACCGCAATGTTAATTCTTTTTATTTTATAATTAAAATATACAAAGAGATGTTTTTAATAATTACAGACTTCCAAAATGAAAAAAGATTGTAATGTGTAAATAAATTTAAAACAATCAGATTGTATCACAATTAATCCAATTTATATGAAATACATCCGATTATTGTGTTTTTTAAATAATCATATTTTTTATCAACCCTGGTTACATATCTGTCCTTATCATTTAATTTTTGCAGTATTTTCATTCCAGAATTATAAATATAATGCTTAAAAAATAGTTTTACATTAATTCTTGGCTAAGCATGGGGCTTTTTAAAAAGGTTTCCGATGTAGGTGATCAACTAAAAATCTCTTGTATTATAATGAATCTTTTATAATATTATAATTTAGAACAGTTAAGTATTTTAAAATGAGGATAATTTAATCTAATTTGTTTTACTGTAGCAGGACTATGAAATAGGTGCTGATGACTATAACTCTGACTCAGGAAGTAACTACAGTAATTGTAAAATAAATAAGAAAAAAAAATATACAAAAAAGAAAAAGGCATTAGGTAAGTACCAAAATCAAAATATTTTATTTCACATAGGCCTAGATGGGCACTTATAAAACGTCGACAAAAAGGTGCACTTGCCTTGAAATAAATTAATCAATGTCATCGGCTGCCTAGCTTTTCCCAAATGTTGTTGGTTCGCTACCAGTCTTACCGGATGCAGCTAAATACCAGTATTTTACATGGAGCGACTGCCTAGTGCCTTGTCAGACTTTCGGGCCACTACAATGGCTATCAAAGGTTTACAAATGACGGCCGGGACCAATGGCTTAACGTGCTTTCCGAGGCACGAAGGAAACTAGGTATGTCAAAAAATGGATTCTGTGAAAGAATTTTTAAATCTGTGTAATCTTAATAAGGTAATGTGGAAAAGAATTTATTTATTTGGTACACCAACGGCAAATAAAAAAAAACATTAATTGGAAGCAATAACTAATACTGATATTTTAAAGAATAATATGCAGATCTGCTAATAATGAATATAATAGGACTAGGAATCATTAGACTAGGGACTTATAGCAAAGAGCTTCGACCAACACCTTAGGAGGCTCCCGAAAGCAGTACTCCTGGACACGGCACACATAGTGAGGAGATTCCTCTCTCTGGAGCCCTGACCACCGGCAGCCTGGACCTTGTTCCTAATGCCGATATTTTTAATATTATTTTACAAAGTAATATTTTAAAATGTATTAATGTGTATAGGCATAAATAAATGAAATCAGAATAAAATAGAATGAAGGTAAAGTGTTCAAGTCTTTAAAATGTATATCATAGTAAAATGAGAATTTAACCAAGATATTCTTTCAGAAACAAAAAAGAAGCCAGATTGGTTTAAACCTCTCCTCGCCAAACCTATTAAGCCTAAGTTTATAGCAGACTTGAGACTAGCTCGAACTAAAGATGTGTTAAATACCCCCAAGGCCAGAAAATCTCAGAAGAAATATCCTAAGAAGACTAATGTTTGTCCCTATTGTGGAAAACTATTTACCAACTTAAATAATCATATAATGCTTCACACAGGTAAGAATTAAAATTGCCATGAATAGCATCTACTTATAATTATTATAAATTTAATTTGCCTTTTGTTTGTCTGTATGAGCGCATTGTTCGTCTATGATTTGATTGCCGTCATCATCATCTTCCTGCCCCAAGTCCAATGGTCGGCGCAACACGTTTTTTTTCTTCCATCGTCCCCTGTCATTCGTCTCGCTATCATTTACTCCTTTTTCCTTCATATCATTCCTCACACAATCCATCCACCTTTTCTTTGGTCTTCCCCTCCTCTGGATCCATCAACATTATATTCATTACTCTTTTAGTCAAATGCAATTGATCCCTCCTCATCACATGCCCATACCAAGACAGTCGATTCCATTTCAACTTTTCTGTTACTGGCGCGACTTTCAAACTTCCTATAATATACTCATTCCTCACTTTATCCATTCTTGTCACATCACACATCCACCTCAACATTCTCGTCTCGGCTACATGCAATCTTTTTTCATCTATCTTCTTCACAGCCCAGCATTCCGATCCGTACAGCACGCCAGGCTTAATCACGGACTTGTATATTTTCCCCTTTAACTTGAGGGGCATTCGCGGGTTGCAAGTCCAGTGAACTGTCGCCATTTCATCCATCCTGAGTTGATCCGATGCGTTACGTTTCGGTCTACTTCGCCATTCCCCTGAACAAGGTACCGAAAATCGGAGCAGATCGGTATGGGCGTTCCGGCAAGGGTTGTAGGCACAGGACTGGAGAGACCCCCGAAATCACAAAACAAGTATTCCGTTTTGGTTCTACTTAATGTTAGGCCAACATTCTCCAGTCTTTGCCACCACACCTCCAATCTGCTCTGGACCTCTAGGACACTCTCGGCAACTAGCACAATGTCGTCGGCAAACAGTCATCAACATACACCAGGTAGCCTCTTTCTGGATGTCCAATGTAAGAGCGCGAGCGTCCATAATCTCCAGGAAGAGGTAAGGGCTTATAGCCGACCCTTGGTGCAAGCCGAGTACGGCCTACACCGGGTACTACCGGCAGCTTCATCGACTACGTTCTACATTCTACATCGACTGTACATCGTGCATCGCTTGGATCACCTGCACTTCCCAGGCACACCTTTCTCCTTAAGAGCCCACCAAAAAACTCCACGGGGTACCCGGTCGTATGCGTTTCCGAAGTCGACGAACACCATGTGCAAGGTTTTATGCATACCTTTGTATTTCTCGAATAGCCGGCGGATAACGAAAATGGCATCCGTCGTTCCAGGCATAAAACCGAATTAGTTCCGTGAAATCTCGCTCTCTTCTCTCAGTCGCCTTTCAATAACTTTCTCCCATGCTTTCATAGACTTTTTATTGCACTCCAGCACATAAGTTCACATTACCTTTGTTTTTAAAGATAGGCATAAGCGAGGCTTTGTTTTTAAAGATAGGCATAAGCGAGCTGTCACACCATTCGTCCAGTATGGCCTCTTCCAGCATCAACTTATCTATCTATCTATATCTATACTTATAATAAATCTGTAGAGAGGTCAATTCTGTACATGAAATATATTTCCAAAATAACTATCAGGGGGTGATTAGGGATCGATACTGATGCCAAAAATGCAATCAGTAAAAATTTTGTCTGTCTGTCTGTCTGTCTGTCTGTCTGTCTGTCTGTCTGTCTGTCTGTCTGTATAACCGTTATAGAAACAAAAACTACTCGACGGATTTTAACGAAACTTGGTACAATTATTTTTCATACTCCTGAGTAGGTTATAGTATACTTTTCATCACGCTACAATCAATAGGAGCAGAGCAGTGAAGGGAAATGTTGGGAAAACGGGAGAAGTTACTCCATTTTTTAAGCTTCCGTCGCGTGTGCAACCTTAATGGTTAAAGCTACACAGAAATCATGTATGACGGAAATGTTCTCCTTAAAATTATATAAAAAATATCCCACGACAGCATATGTCTATCTTTTATTGTTGACTCACAATATCACGTGTAACTCCCGATAGCTTAGCAGTTCGAAGCTTTCTGATTATATTTGTCTACTCTAACGTTTATAACACTCTTAGTCATCCCTGACTGGGTGATATCAACACACAGCCCAAACCGCTGGTCTTAGAGACATGAAACTTGGAGGGTGTGTTCTTTGTGAAGAATAAGTATCCACTAAGAAAGGATTTTTGGGAATTCCACCCATAAAGGGGTAAAATAGGGGATGGAAGTTTATATGAAAGTCCGTCAGTTTTGAAGTTAGGATATTCAAATTTTGTGTTTAGGCTGACAATTGAAAATTAATTTAAACGTGTCTCAGCGGATGAAGGTAAGTAACTATGTTTGTTCGGGTGGAATATTTTTCGACATCCACGCGGGCGAAGCCGCTGGCAGAAGCTAGTACTTATAATAAATCTGTAGAGAGGTCAATTCTGTACATGAAATATATTTCCAAAATAACTATCAGGGGGTGATTAGGGATCGATACTGAGGCCAAAAATGCAATCAGTAAAATTTTTGTCTGTCTGTCTGTCTGTCCGTCTGTCTGTCTGTCTGTATAACCGTTATAGAAACAAAAACTACTCGACGGATTTTAACGAAACTTGGTACAATTATTTTTCATACTCCTGAGTTGGTTATAGTATACTTTTCATCACGCTACAATCAATAGGAGCAGAGCAGTGAAGGGAAATGTTGGGAAAACGGGAGAAGTTACTCCATTTTTTAAGCTTCCGTCGCGTGTGCAACCTTAATGGTTAAAGCTACACAGCAATCATGTATCACGGAAATGTTCTCCTTAAAATTATATAAAAAATATCCCACGACAGCATATGTCTATCTTTTATGGTTGACTCACAATATCACGTGTAACTCCCGATAGCTTAGCAGTTCGAAGCTTTCTGATTATATTTGTCTACTCTTACGTTTATAACACTCTCAGTCATCCCTAATTAAAAAAGGTTAATCTGTCTGTTACATCAAAACCACTGAACCGTGAGGAAGGACATAGGCTACTTTTTTTACGAAAAACGACGGAAACGCGGACGAAGTCGCTGGCAAAAGCTAGTTGAAGAATAAAGCTAACGCCACGTCGCCATCCATTCGCAATAACTTCCACACTTCAACTGGTATTCCATCTGGTCCTATTGCTTTACCATTCATCTTCCCATTCACTGCTATTCTGAATTCTTCCATACAAACCTGTCTCACGAACCCCTGACTGGTTTATTTTCCAGCTCACCACTCCAATCATTCTACTCATCCATCAGCTTTTCAAAGTACCCCTTCCACCTATCCTTAATTTTCTCATTATCTGAAATAACCATTCCAGCTTCATCTTTTACACATTTTATCTGACATACCTTCATCCCTCGCCTTTCTCTCTCTCTAGCTCTAGCAAGCCGATATAGTTCATTTTGACCTGCAGGATTATCCAAAGTGTTATAAATCTTGTGCTCACTTTTCTTTTTAGCTTTCAAACTAACACTTTGATTACCGTCAACAGCATCATTTAAATAATTTATTTTGGAAAGATGTGATGTTTTATCAAGTCAAAAAACGTGTAATGCAGACGCCGGATGTTCCGCATTAATAAAATGTGTAAACTATTTTTCAGCTGAAAAGACGTTTAAATGTGATCAGTGTCCAAAAGCATACATCTTCGAAAATTCCTTGAAATTGCACATGACGGTGCATATGGAGAAAGCAAGAAAGTTTAAATGTGATCAATGCATCGGCGCTTTCCGCTCCATCTCAGCATTGAAAACGTAAGGTCTATTCAGTCATTGAAAAAACTACACTACATGACTACACGCCATATCGTTCATTATTGAAGATATTACTTTGTGAATCTGATGCCTTCGCGAATATAATATTGATTATTACATGATTTATGTGTATTGTTTCCGTTGAACCTCGCTGTGGATGATGTAATTGGTTATTTAAGCTATATAATCGCCGCCGTCGACACGCCTATATGGCACTGCAAACGTAACTAGAGCTGCTTTTACAAATTTTGTAGGTAAGGCAGCAAGAGCCGTTAACTGCATAAAATAATAATAAAATAAGACCCAGGCTCTATTACACCATAGGATGAGCAGAAATCCTAACTCCTAGCTATTATTATATTGTGAAAGCGAGTTTGTTTGTTTGTTACGTCTTCACACCTTAATAACGGATGAACAAATTTCGAACATAGGTAAACCATGGTATGGTTTGGGCATAGGATACATTTTGTCCTGGTCGTACGTTCCCGTGGGATAATTTCCGTCTCCACGGTAGAGAAGCCGCGAGCAACAACTAGTAATTTTTAAAAACATCTCTGCTTCTTTGCAGTGCTGTAGTCGATTAGAAATATATTTTCATAGATTTTCAAGCACATTTTGTTTTATTTTTCAGTCACATGATAGTCCATCGTGATGAGAAAAAATATGTTTGCGATATTTGCAATAAAGCATTTAAAAGGGTATGTATAAATTATAATATAAATATCGTTGGTATATTCAGTACCTTTACAATTACAAAAATACGATTACTTCTTGAAGTATTGTTGAAACTGATCAGTCTCATCAGTGTTTCGTGAATGTTCAGACCGATTAAGCGCAGATTCGTCGGTTCTGATCACTTTCTCCATGTCCATTAGTTTCTACTAACCCCATTGAGTTTACGTATGTATTATTATAATCGTTTCTCCTTTTACAGAAACCGATACTAAAACGTCATAAGATGACACATAACTTCGGAAGCAAACCGATCAAGTGCGAGCTATGCACTTTGTGTTTTAACACTCAGTACGGTTTGCGACATCATATGCGCGTACACACTGGCGAGCGACCTTTTAAATGTGAGGTAAAATACGATTATAAAATAAAAAACCGGCCAAGTGCTGTGCTGTGCGAGTTGTACTCACACTCACAGGATTCCGTAGCACCAAACAATATATAAAAAATATTTTAAAGGCTCACTCATATGTTGTATACAGTATTACATTCAACAGCAAAACTAAATTTGTTTATAGTATGTTAACGAAAAACAAAGTCACTGCTGCAGTTCGAAGAAAAATCCCATATCTCAAAAACTAAACATCAAATCTTATTCAAACCAATTTTCGTTGTATTTTTTTTACGTTCTACAATCCCAATTTTTTTCAGAATTTCCTTCCTCTTACTTCAGAAATTAGAGGACAGACACATATTGCCACTTTGGAAGTGTCTATGGTCTATCTTTCAAACGATTGACTTTAGTTTCAGTTCCATGTATGGGGGGCTCCCTTTAATCTTTTAAGTTTTTTATTTTGTATAAAAATTGTATAGCGGTTCACAGAATAGATTACCTACCAAGTTTCAACTGTGTAGTCTTAATCGTTTTGGAATAAAGTGGCTGTATATATGTGCTGTGGATATATATATGATTCTTCCGTTTTTCCCTGTCATTTGCAATATTCTGCCAATCGTTTCTTGCTGTATCTGTTAAGTCGTCAGCCCACCTTCTCTTTGGTTTGCCTACTCTTCTTTTTCCATCTGGCCCTTTCCACTGTGTAGTTTAAACTGTCCATCTACCGTCTTTGTATCGTGATAAGTGGCCAGCCCATTGCCATTCTAGTTTTAGTAGTCCTTTTTTTCAGTAGGGCTTGCGTGATGACATTGACTTCACTTCTGACTTTATGTATTTTCCTTATGTTCAGTATACTTCTAGTAGGAAAATACGGATAGTGAATCTCTCTGGAGTTGCGAAACACCCTGTGCTCCACTTTCCGTATCCAGTCTGACACGGCGTATGTTTTTGGTAGAGATGGCGCGTATTCGTGAAACGCGCGTCGTCGGCGCGTATAAAATACGCCGTGTGAATACGCCCTTAGCTGGGGGGTTCCCCGACTGCCTCGGTGATTCGGTCCTGGGTTGGATTCTCAAGTCGGGCAGTGTTATTGGGTTTCTCCAGTAGGAGTTTATTAGTAGGAGTCTCTGAGCCTGGTGCCCGGTTTATGGCAATAGGCTCGCCTACTCGCCTCATGTTACATGGCACTTTAAACACAACTAGCGAAATGTAGATGTATAATAATACAGATACACTGCTTCCTAAGTATTTTTTTAAAAAAAGCTTTTTTTATGTCTTCTAATTTTTTGTAATCGTTTTCAATTGCAGATTTGTTCGCAACCATACAGCTACAAACACGATTTCAACCGACACTGTTTCAAAAAGCACGGAGTGTTTTTGAAACGAAGATCCGTCCATGTCATGAACGAAGAAGTTTTACAGCAAGAAAGAGCTATTATGAGGGAACTATCGCTTCGAGCACATGGCATCATAAAAGGTGGAGAAATAGAAAACCCATTTGATGGCCCTCAGGCAGCGTTGGCGTATGAACAAGCTATGAAAGCCATAGAAGCTAACAAGATCCCTATAATATTTTAAGTTTTACCCACGCAAAAAGTATCTGCAAGTATGTTTGATCAGGTCCTGACAAAAGGCATCGGCATAAAATCTATAATCAATCACGGATTTATCAATTACAATTATCATTTTATTTTCACACATTCGTGTATTTCGAAATATTTTTTTAAGTTCTCTAGTGATGTCAATATAATGTAAATAAACTCTTTTTTTAAGTTGGTTAAAAAACTCGGTTGGTAAAAATTACAAGTTGATTGAAAAGATGTAATCTGTCTTTTTCTTTTCTATATCCCATCTTTTTACCTAAACATGTGAACATGTGCTGTTGGTGATACCATGTTCAGCATTTTTTCCCCAAGGCGTGCGTGCAAGCTATAGGAGTTGATGGACGCCAGTAATAGCGCCAAACTCGTGGCCGAGTTCCAGTCTGACACTCGCCGGTACTATTAAATTTTATTGGCCCAATACTTCGGAACTTCCACGGTATCGCAGCGTAGAGGTCGCTTTGGATACATCTTTTGGGACACAGGATAGGAAAGGAGGTGAGGCCTACGTTGCAGTTCCACTCCAAATTCCTTGAGCCTTCCAAATTGTCAAAAAATTGTTTGCCAAATTGACGTTACCTATATTTACCCACTTGGGATTGCGGATGGTTCTTGGCCCAGACCTTGAGGGCAAATCAACAGTCGGCAGAGTCCATTAACAGCATCTCTCACTCTAAAAAAACATCAATATCAAGTCTTCTTAACATAAATGTACAGTATGATTAACACTTGAAAACTGATATTTACCATGTTTATTATTTGTTTTGAGTTCCTGATATTTCGGCACTGTTGCAAGCTCCATTATCACGAATACACTGAAGTAATTCCGGGTGGGTGTTTATGAGCAGACAAAACGATCTACCCTCTTTCTTATTCGTTTTATGCTGTCACACAAGTCGATTGTTCCCGACACATGAAACTCGCTGAATCCGTTCGCGAACCTGCGAATTGGACCACTGGATTCAAGATTCAAGGCTCTTTCTAGCTGAAAGTGTTGAAATCCATCCTCCCGGGTGAAGTTCTTTTAATTATTGGTAATCTCAATTGCTTCTTTTACCAGTCAAGGAATATAGTGGCTTTCTGTCCAGATTACCTGAGGGTTATGTAACTCAGTCCAGTGGTTCGATCCTAATTCATTGTGTCATTGTTTTTCACCGTCCTGTTACTCATTATTAGCTCTGTCTCTTTCCCACACTGGAATAGCTCCTACTTTAGGACGTCATAGTAACCCCCCTGATTTGTTCTGAAATTCTACAAGCTACAGTACTACCGCGCTCACTGACGGTCGGCTTTTCAACATAATAACTTACGGCATAAATAAAGGTGAAAAGCGGTCGACGTCAGTGAGCGCGGCGGTACGTTACGTCTGACAGATATTATAATATACAGGGTGGAATTTTTCAACTGAAGGGAAAGTACTAAAAATACTGGAGATAACAAGTTTTACTCCAAAGAAACATTCCATTTATTGATAAAAAGAAACTCATCTGCATTAACCTTTTCACCGCCCACGTACACATAACGCGATGCCTCGCCAGCGCCAAGCTATAAATGTTTTTGCCGATTTTAAGACAAATAAGGGCTACTTTTGTGTGGAAAAGTAAAAAACAGGGTATTAGACCGTGTTATATTAAATAATAAAATGAAACGAAGTTTTTAAATACAGTACTTTTATGTTTTTTATAGGTACCTCTACCTAGTTAAAAATTAAGAGCTTCTAATGAAGTCGTGGGCGCTGGTGGCACGGAAATCTGGAACTTCTATTGAATTCCGTGGCGGTGAAAAGGTTAAAAGATTTTCGTGATTTCGCTTGCCACACTCGGGAATCGAACCGGCTAAATCCGAAAAAATAACACACTACTTTTAAGGCATCAATCGATAGGGTCAATCATAAAGGCGGAAACATACTTACGTGTCGTGATGCTTACTGTCGTGACAGTGAGTGTGCACACTAATGTGTCGTGTCGTGGCGTGCTCTAGCGTTATTTCTGAACAGTACATATCGAACCTTTGCAGCGTTTAAACGTACAAAATGTTTTTTTCGGATTCGGATAGTGATTTTGATCAAGACCTTCCATTTCTCTTAGCAATGAAACTTCTTGAGGGCAAAAAAAAGAAAAGAAGGAACTGGGTTCACCCTTTAAACAGAAGGAGACAGAACAAAGGTGAATTTCACCGTCTTGTTAAAGAACTAGAGACTGACGAACAGAAATTTCATCAGTACTTTAGAATGAACAAAGCACAATATGAGGAAGTGTACCCAGATGAACAAAAATAACTTCCGTGTTGATGGATTAAAAATACCGTGTTTCAGACTGAAAATAGCGTAGACATATTTGAAAAATACCGCGTAAATTATCGTGTAAAAAGCAAAAGAAAGGACCATGAATATTCAATTTTTGTATGCAAAATTATAATTAACTACTTTCTTTAATCATCTAAAACAAGAACTTCTTGATCGTAAATATATAGCTGCAGTCATTTTTGACAACATATTCTTATAAGGCACAAAATCAACACAGTTGTTTCCATGTCGGTGAATAGACTGTTGCGCAAGAATATTTCTCTTTATGGTTTTCGTTATTAATTTATTTCTCTTCTTCGTTTTAATATCGTTGACTTGGCTAAAT
The DNA here is from genome assembly GCA_963082995.1 of Noctua comes. Classification (NCBI taxonomy): domain Eukaryota; kingdom Metazoa; phylum Arthropoda; class Insecta; order Lepidoptera; family Noctuidae; genus Noctua; species Noctua comes. The sequence continues at coordinate 10,972,764 of OY720269.1, forward strand.
ATCCTTTCACATGCATTTGAGTGGGGTAACGATAAAATGTTTTAATTACAGTTACATACATTACACAATATTTAAAATTATCGTAGAAAATTACACGGTAGGGAATCATTACCGTAGACCGTGTATTGGTCAAAAATACCGTGCTTCTACGGTAATTACCGTGTAACTGGTAACACTAAATACAGGTTACTATACCTAATCCGAAAATACAAAATTTGGTTTTGTGTTCTTATTAAGACACTTTTCAAACTAAAAAAAACTTATTCAAAATCGGTTCATTCACGAGCTATGATGCTACAGACAGACACACAGTTACATACTTCAAACTTATCAACACCCCTCTTTTTTGGTCGGGGATTAAAAATGACCACCATTTCGGAACGGTAATCACGGAGAAATCGGTGCATTTTTTTTTCATGTGTATTACACATGAAAAAAAAAATGCTGGCCGAATTCATAACCTCCTCCTTTTTTAAAGGATAAAAAAGGGCCCCTAGCGGCATTTTGCCCATAAAAACCTATTCCCCTATTTTCTCGCTGGAAAATAAAACTAGGGCAAAAATTTTTACTTCATCATCCCCACTATGTCACTGTTTCGCTTTTTATCCATAAATCACAATAAATAAAATAGCTGGAACTTAGGTACTACTATCTGCAATCGTTAAATCCGGGCTAATATTAAACATGCAGTTTTATAATGGACACATTTTGTTTGGAGAGTGTTAGAGCGATTGATAAACGTGGCCACCTACGGGGCCCAAACTGTGTATAATGGAAGTAGCATCGATACGGCAAGAAGAAGAAGAGCGATTGAGCGTATCATTTTAAATATCAAACTCACCGATGGAATGCGCAACACCATAATAGACATCAAGACACGCATATCCGATGTTGGTGATAAATCTGCGAGCTTGAAGGGGGTCTGAGCGGGTCATACTTGTAGAATGGAAAGATGGGCTCTGATCGTCACACATTGGCTGCCTGAAGACGGGCGTCGTCATCATCTTAGGCCCAAGAAACGCTGGTGTGACGGTTTGGACTCGTTCCTGACTGATTGGCCGGAGAATGCAAAATAGAGATAATTGGAAAGATATATGGAGGGAGGCCTTTAGCCAGCAGTGGGACAGAATTGGCAGAATAATAAAAAAAAGTATTTACTAATTTAATTCAACAGGCAACGGATAAACCAGGATTAGGTACAATATTTCACTAGGTAGTCTGTTGTTAATGTCTTTTCTCGCTTAGGTGTAGGTACCATTACACCTTGTCATGATCTTAATAACCCTTGTCACCAAGCCCATTACTAAGAAAAAGGCTTTTGTTACTTCAAAAGTGTTATCTGATACCACTCATCTTCGATCGATTATAAACAACACAACGCGTGGTTTTCTTCCAACTAATGGACCCTTTTATCCACCTATCAATCATTACCTGCTATATAAGGGTGGAAAATTTAAGCAAGTACATCAGTCTTTTGCGAAAATTAGAGAAAGCTGTATCTACAGTCATGGTAAGTTCCTACTTGAATTTTATAATGTGTTTATTACCTATACCCGGTGGCACGGGCGGTGTCCCACCGTCGCCCTTACGGTTACCACCATATTCAGTACATCATTCCCCACAAAAATATTATTTTCCATCGATTATTTAAAAAGAAACCATTTCCTACAAAATTGCATTACCTACACGGTCAAAATATATAAAACGGAAGATTTAAAAAAAAATACCGTTAAAATTTTTCTTTGTGCGGAGTTCAGAATGATATACCTACCTCCACAATAGGCGTCTTGGCTAAATAATAACAGCCACTCGGGTCGATCCTTAGGTTAAGCCGCGCTTGTCTAGGTTGGTCCGTAGATGGATGACCGCCCATTACATACCTAGTTTCCTCCGTGCTTCGGAAAGCACGCTACCCGTTATATTACTTTACTCTGTGAAGCACGCTAAGCCATTGGTCCCGGCTGTCATGTAGATCTTTGACAGTCGTTAAAGGTAGTCAGTGGTGAGTGGCCAAAAAGTCTGACAACCAGTCTTACCAAGGAGTATCGTATTCCCCAGTACTAACTGGGTTGTGGAGGTCAGATAGGCAGTCGCTCCATGTAACATACTGGTATTCAGCTGCATCCGGTTAGACTGGAGGCCGACCCCATCATTCTTGGAAAAGATTTGGCAGATGATGAATAAGGGTCTTGTGCCAGGTGGTGAAGAATTCGATTGGCGCATTTGTGAAATTGGTTGCCATTTAGGTAGGTAAGGATTGTTTGTACCTACGGCCTAAAAATAGGTTAAATTGGGAGCTTTTTGTTCAGGTACAAATAAAACCTTACTCGTGTCTATTTTTTTAATTCGTTATTATTACAGTGTTGCCAGATTCTTGCTGACGATTTCTCCCCACATTCTAAGAAATTTTGGTTATCGCAATTTAAATTTCAGATTACACGACCGCTTGTCTTCGTGATGGTATGTTTTGGATTCTTCATTTTAATTCAGTCACTAGTCCCAAAGGTGATGGCAATGAAGAATTCTAACGTTGATGAGTACATGCTAGAAGACCGAAGTTCTCGCAAAAGGAAAAACTATGTCGTGCGATTGGCTCGAGACAGTGAAATATTAGGAAATTCTGGAAACCTAGGAACAAATTACGATGCAGATTCCATTCAACCTGACCCTGCAAACCCTGAAGAGTTATCAGCTTTTATTGTCGATTATGCTAACATGATACGGAACGATGTCGTTCTATTGGACAAGTCTGTTGAAACAAGAACTCGAAAAAGCGGTAACATTAAAGTTAAGAAGCATCATAACGTAAGTAGCATCATAACCTATGTCATAGTTTGTGAAACGTATCCCAACTAGTGTAGTTATTTCGAATGCTCGGTAAGAACTTGTTTGGATGAAGCATTGGTGATCGTCGCTAGTTACCGACTAACTTCGCAAAGCGAGTTTTAGATCTAGTAGGTACTGTCATTTTAAAAACCTTCCTTAAATAAAGCACCCACTGAAGAGAGTAAACTAGGCACTAACACCAGTTGAGACCATCTATCGGAAGGTATACCCACTACCTGTCGGTATTTGGGCTTGCCATAAGAAAAAAAAAAAGACAAACCACTTAGGAATAAAAATATCACATAGTGGAATGTGGGTGCTCATTTTCTGTTCGAAGTAACCTCTCACTGTAACTGGATTTGCAATGATGACTTATGATTTAAAATGATTTCAGCAAGCTTTACCGGAGCCTCCTTGCGCTTGTAACCCTAACGTAAGCAAAACAAAACATTTGCAATAGCGCAGTAGTCAGGGAAATTAATTGCTAAGCAAATTGAATAACAACTTAAATTGTCCGTATATTCAAATCGCAACTACCATTCTTTGAGTTTTATCAAATGGCTATAAACGGCAAATTAACGTAGGTTGTCAATTTGCTTAACAACGAATTGCCATGACTTTACATAGTACCTGCAGCTAAAAATTCTTTATATTGAGAAATATGTAACACATTTTTCAGAATGGCACAGCAATTTTGGGCGATAACACGATCCCGCGTATTGTAAACACTTACTATTGCAGCAAACAGTCATGTCCCTGGCCTTACGAGTGCAAAGAAAACATATACAACGTAATATGACATTACATTATATTTCGGTTTAAATATATTAATACAGGGTTAAGTTAAATTAACTAGCGAAACTCTGCAGACGTGATGATAGAGAAATATCGTAAGCGTCTTTTAATTCTTTTTTTTTGCTTTTTTCAGTCATATTTTAATCAGGCTATTAAAAGGTACTTTTATACGTCAAACTTTACAGGAACATAGAATTGTTTAGATTTCGATAGGACGAGGTGCGGTTCTTAACACTGCATAATTTCGCTAGTTATTTCAAATTGACCTTGTGTAAACACGTACTTATATGTTTTCTTTTATTCCAGTTGTCAATTATTAAAAGAAGGGAGATGACAGAACAATCTTCCCGATTTCAATTACCCGACGACCTAAAACGCAAATGGGTCGGGGATTATCATCCTATCAGCGTGGGATGTGTGTGTGTCAGAGACTACTATGGAACAGCGAACTAACCAACACGTATGGACTAACTTTCGACAGTCGGGAAAGCAACTCGAAAATGTCTTTCCATATCAGTTAAATATGTGAATCAAGCCGTTACGGGCACATTTTAACCAATGAAAAATAAAACTGTGAATCTTGTTATGTTCGATTTTTATGTATTATCCCAATTCCTTATACCGCCATTTCTATTGATAGATGTATGTTTATTCTTCTGGTATTTGGTACTTCAAATATATATTATATATATTCCATGAATATAAGTACATTCCATTAATAATAATCTGGACTTAGTTCTGCCATCATTCCCATAATGATGGCAGAACTGGGTCCAGTTTATTATTAGTGGAATTTGGGCATTTTGAATGTGGATTCCACATTCACGGTACTTTACGGTAAAATTAATGTTGATGGATGGAGAGGGAGAGGAAGGCCGAAGAAAAGATGGATGGATTGTGTGAGGACTGATACGAAAGAGTGGAGGAAATGATGCCGTGATATTTGACAGGGGAGAATGGAAGAAGAAAACGTATTGCGCCGACCCCAAGTAGAATAGGACTAGCGCAAGATGATGATGATTACTATCCAGTAAAATCAGCCGCTTATACATCTAAAATGTGTGCTTATTACAGATTTAATTTAATTTAAATTAATCGGCGTTAACTATCCAAAATCAGACCATTTACTGCAGAAAATGTTTGAAATTTTTATGTGGAGTGCAGAACTATACTAATAATTATACTACTTCTAGTTACACCATAACGACAATATTTTGTTCAATTTTGTTATAATACCGGAATATTGTGCAGGACATGCCGATAGTAGAACAAAATGCTCAAACGCAAAGTTTGTCGTAAAAGAAACCACTCTTAATTTAAATCTAATTTATTCACAAAATCAAGTATTTACAATAGTGACAATTTTCGTTACCTAACTTTCTTTATAATATGCTATTTTAGGTGAACATTTAAATGTCATAATAACAAAAACAAAATCTTGCATTTATATGCACGATTTTGTTTATAACCGCTTCTGACGACACCAAATACAATGACAACATGATATTAAGGTTCCAAAGCATGTAAACTAACAGGTTTATGATACATATCCATGAAAGACTCTTCCTCTCTGTTTTCGCATCAGGATAGTGAGAGTACGGTTTCATGCGCAGCCGGCGTTGGAACATCTCCCAATTGTGGCATAATATGCGACAGAGCAACTCTAGTTTCATTTATCATACCCATCTCCCGTCGAAGAATGTCCTCAGTCACGGTATGAATAGATTTGAATTTCAGGTTGATACCATGCACTTTGGACACATGGTTATTTAAGTTGACTTTGTAACTGAATGCGACATTGCAGACCTGTAAAAGGAAGTTTCTGTTAAAGCATTTTACAAATCAATGGATTCCAATAAGAAAGATATAGCTAAATTGATAGACACGTCTATGCACAGACTTCCTTTAATTGGTTTCATACCTTGTCTCCTACAGGACTAATGGCACAATTAGACTTGTGTCCACTACAAATAAATCGGATGGAGTGTAGTTTCTAATGATGGATCATGATATGGGGACAACATAAAACCACATTATTATTTAGTATAAAAACTAGATTAATAACAATTTTCGGAAAATAAATTCGGCTAAATTAAGCATTCAGTCACGTGACAGTGAACACCTACCAGCCGCCGTGGCTCAAGGCGTCATTCAAGGTTCCCAACTTAGTGGATTTCCTTCCAAACTTGGGAGTTAAATGAGTTGGGATTTATTTAGGGGCTCTATACATATTTTAAACTCAAATATTAAATAATTTGTATATGAAAATTGTTACAAAACATAATTAAAGCGAACCTATTTTTTTAGGGCAATTGTGTCGATTTTAGGGGAACTTACGTTTTTTGCAATTTGCAGGTCAGTGTCGGGTTCTATGTTGGTTAAAATATGATTCGCAAGTGTAACAAATATGACTTTACAGAATTATAATCATTAAAATCATCAATACAACCCAATCAATACCGCTTAAGTTCATTGATGAAAAAGAGGGAGGGAGAGAGGCCTTTGTCTTGCAGTGGGACAGACAGACGAACAGGCTTCTTATTTCAGTTTTGAAGTAACTTAGGTATTTATAAATAAAGTATTATTTATGGCAACTCTAGATTAGACAAAAATAGGATTAATAAACTGGCAACACTCACTATAATCTACAATAGTCCTTAAAAATATATAGGTATGGTCAATAATGTGGAAACATAGTGTTATTTGGCCAGATTTAAGAATCATGTGGCCTACTGACCTCGCAAGTATAGGGCCTATCACCAGTGTGGGTAACCATATGGTTCTGTAGATGGTGGCTTTGCGTAAATTTTTTACTGCAGAAGTCACAGTTGAACCGTTTTTCCCCAGTATGTATCGCCATATGGCGGCGCAGACCTGCCATCTGGAACGTGACAACAATAGTGTAAAGACTATGACGCACCTGGCATGTGTACGGCCGCTCCCCGGTGTGCATTCTCTCGTGGTTTTGCAACTGATGTTTCGCGTTGAACGACATTGTGCAAGTGTTACATTTGAACGGCTTGTAACCCGAATGTATGCGCAGGTGCCGATTCAGATCACAACGCTGAAATACATCAATTGCACTTATTTTTTCAGCACATAAGAGGGGGACTCAGAAATACAGCCACAAAAAGAAACTAATCACTACTATCGGTAAAAGTTTTATACTTACAGCAATAAATCTCTTCGTACACAAATTGCAGGAAAATGGTCTTTCGCCCTTGTGAATTAAATTATGTCTGAAACAAATAAAATGAAGGAAAGTTACAAAATGTTAAGAGTCCCTATCAATTTCGCGTTCTAAAAACAGAAAATACTACTTTTTTCAGCGCAAATTTCTCAATAACCATAAGGTATCTGGTATTTTTTTTAATGCACAGTTATATAATATCAACTATATATTTAATAAGTGTGCGAATTTTAATATTGATAACCACCCAACATAAATTAGGAAAAATAAAAACCAGGTTTTTCAGATTTTTTGGCTAGCTGGTAATGAATTATAATCTAATTAAAATCGTACATAATGGGCATATATCAGTAGCGAAGGGTCAATTGTTGTAAGAGGTAAGCCGGAGTACATATCTTTAATGTGATTATATTATTTGTCTTTAGAATACTGACTGTGCCATTTTTCAAAGGTAGTAAGTACGGTAGGAATCGTGTTCTATGGAACCTTTGCCACTGGCATATAGTATTCGTAAGTCGTACGATTTTATATTTTAAAATAAGTTCAATTAGTACTTTAAAAAAAAATGTGGTTCACACTGAAAAAACTCGATAAAATAATGCGCAAAACCGTCGTCTACTCGTAAAAAATATGTTGAAAATATCAATAATTATGTAATATTATAAAACTTAAGGTGTTTATCTATCCAATTCATTTTTTTTATATTTTTTTTGACTACTTATTTAATTGAAGTAAAATATTTAAATAATGCCTTATAAGCCGATGCGCTATAAATGCAAATTTGATTTGCTTATTATAATACGGTTACGGACCAAGATTGTTTGCTCCCGCTGCACTGCATGAGACTACGCACACTACGATCTTTCGAACGCTCGCACGCACACATGTCTCTGAAATTACCTTAACTAGTACTGTGACGAAATTGATAGGGACTCTAAATTGGTGTTGTCCATATAGTTTTTTAATTAGAAAATGCAATACACACCTAACCAAAGATTTCTGGCTGTAAAAACCAGCTCCACATATTTCACAAATGTGGTCCTTTATTCCTGTATGTTGTTTCGCATGGACTATCAAATTACTCTTCTGTGCAAACGATCTCGGGCATTGAGCACAAGTGTATCGCTTTTTCTCTGCAAAATATAAAAGATATTAGGTACTTCATTCTGACTGCCTCGTTGCTCTAATGGTTGAAAGCGTGACTGCTGAACTGTCCTAGGTTCTATTCTCAGGTCGGCATAAGTGTCTGTAGCAGCCATGAAGTCCGGATTTGTGGCCACATAGGTGGATTTGGATTTGTGTGTTATAAACATAACTAGGGAAATGTCACTTTACTATTAGGTAGGTAAACCTCTGCCTAATCCTTTCGGATTAAAGGCTTGATCTTATTTACATACTTTTAAAAGTTTAATATAAAATTTATCAGTGGAACATGTCAGAATATTTTAAAAATAAATAAACTTCTGATTAATTTGTAAGTACCTTGATGTGTCGCTATGTGATTTCCCAAAGTGAACGTAAGTATACCACATACAGGGCACACCAGCTTCTCGCGTTGTTTGGTGACGGCAGTCCGTACCATTCTCACAGGTTTTTCTCTACGTACTATTTTCTCTCCAGCAGATGATGGAGTTTTTGTTTTATATCCTGTATGAACTTTTAGTACTGTTGCATCCTTTGGTCTCTTCAATAGGATAGGTGAACCTCTTGTACCATTCTTTAAAATAGGATCTACAAATAATTAATATTTTTTTTAGATATTTACTCTTAAAATCAATTTTTACAAACTAACAGCATCATCACTCTCTTGACAAAACTACAAGACCTCTTCTTGCCCCATTTTGGAATATACTTAAGAGGTATTTTGTTATATTTTTTAATGGTTGAGTAACAGTAGAGAAGCACAATTAGACATGCTAGCTACAATTACGGCAAAACCTCATTAGATACGACTTTAGTATCAAAATGGTGATTAGTAAATTAATCAGTTTCTAATACGCAATGTTCTCCTACGGAACTAGATTACTTGATACTTACAGCAAGTTATTGTAGTAGCCCGTGATTTATTCTCAGATCTACCGGAATCCATGTCAAATTCATCTTTATACTTCTTCAGCACTTTCACTTTCCTTACAACTGTTTTACCTTTAAATACTTTGATATCTGACAGTTTTGGTTTCTTGAATTTAGTCTTGGGCTTTTCAACTGGAGGAATATAGTCATCGTCATCATCGTCTTGAAAAACATCATCATCTAAATATTCAGCCTCAGCCTGGAAAAGTACAAAAATAAAAACATCATTTTGCAGTACTTATTAAAATAATATCTTGTATACTTTGACACTATTTTTGCGATTTTGTTGCATAATTTCGAGCATTTATTATGCACATACATATCTGGTCTCTAGATTTAATAAATGTATTGAAAAGACGCTGCACCCACGAAATTTCGTGATGATGATACAAAACAAGTTTCCACTCACATCTGGATCAATTTTAGTAGCATAATTAGTCCTTGTAGTTCTCCAAGTTAACTGCACATCTTCATCGCCGGTATCAATTTTTACCTCCTCTGCATTAGGGTCAACTTTTCTTATGACTGTGTTTGCAATTACAATATCTTTGCCATCCATTGTCTCCACCGGTTTTTCTGGGATCTCTATCTCCATTTCCCATTTTGGTTCTGGTTTTATGGTCAGTGGGCCAATCTCACTTTTTATGTCCGTAAAAGAATCAAATGCAATCTTTTTAGTTGGTACATTTTCCTTTTCCCTTGCTAGTATTTTTCTCAGTTTCTTATCAGACCTATAAAGATTGAATTTGACTTGAAATATACAATTTCATAGGGCAAAAAAAAAAAGTATTAGAGCCATATGTGGAGCTGACAATTTAGACAACTGTAAAGCGTTTTTAAAGAATTAAAGATACTTCCATTACCATGTCTCTACAAATTTGCTTATTTGTAAAAAAATATTCCTATTTATTCCCCATAACTGACATGTTTTCAAAAGGATCGAAGAAAGAAACCCAAATCAACTACTAATACCGGCCCAAAGACTTTGTTTGTATAGTCGAAATGCCTACTCCATGGAGATAAAGATTTTCAATAAGCTGCCATCAATATCAGACCTCACTCATCAATAAATTTAAACATGCAATATTTTCTTGGCTTCTACTCTGTTAGCCATAATTGCATTAATAATATAAATTACCTTTAGTATTGTAAATGTATAATAAAATTTTACATTTACAATACTCATCATGATGATGATGATGAGTATTGTAAATGTTTAATTTTTTTTTTCTTTTTTATAAATGATTGGTGTATAAGTCACATTATGATACTTATTATATTAAAGCCCTTCACAGACGTAGCTATAATATAACGAGATATTTATTAAAGTATAGCAAGCTACCACACACGGGAGCTATACTACAATATATATATTTTGCCGTCACTTGGTCTGCGGTCGTATTTTGCCAAAATATACCCAGATATATTTGTCGACATATTTTGGTGACGTCATAGAAATATATATTATAGCTGCGTGTGCGGTCACTCGAAAATTCGTATAGAAAATATGTCATAATATGCCTTGGTATAATTCATATTAATATATATTATAGCTACGTCTGTGACGAGCTTAAGATTCTAATATTTGTACACCGGCAACGGTAGTATTTGTGAACTACTATAATTTGTAAGATCTCTATGTACCTACCATACATTCAGAAATAAATTATATTCTATTCTACAAAACATGGAATGACCCACATTAGTAAAAGTCACAGGTGACTGGAAATATTAAGTAACATTTATTTAGGAAAAGAAAGGTGTGCGGAAACCAAACCCGCTTACATCGAACAAGATGGAGGTCTTTGCTCTGCAGCGTTCATAAGCAAATACAGGGCAATATTAAAGCATTTGGGTTGTGCCTAAAGTGCAGCTATCCTACAGAACTCATCACTAGGGCGCAATTGGCTAGCAGCCTCCCTTTCATTAGAGCTGTTTGTGAGATAAAAATCATTAATGCTGCAATCTTTATGAGGGTTAAAAAATCCTTACCTTTCAGCCACTGTTTTAAGAAGGTATGCTTTCTCCAAAGTAGTGCAGCATTTGAGGCAAATCTTTTCAGGCAAGCCATCATTGGATGAAACCTGAAACATTTATTCACATGGCATTTAAAGCGTTTTTTTTTGTAAACTTAAAAAAGTCTCTACTTAGCATGCATAGTTACATTATCAAACACACAATCGTATTCTATTTTGTTTTGATTTATTGACAGAAATATGTCAATTTAAAAATTGCATTCAATGTTATTTTGGATATCAACATTCTTTATGTTTTTTCTTCCACCCACGATATCCCGCGGTTATCGGTTATCACTTAGCCCGACACTATTGAGTTTGTTTTGGTCAAATTTCTGAAATCAACTGACAAGTACCAAGGCCCACTAGTTTGTATACAAAACAGTGGTATTTCCAACTTACCTTCACGTCGGCAATCGCTGTAAGCATTTCAGCATAATTACCAGACAACTTATATCTGAATAGGGGACATAATGGTTTTTTGTTTGTCAGACATATACGACACGATTTCATGTCGATAGTATCAATTGGATCTAACATTATCCACCAAAACTAAAGTGATGGCAGTATAGTAATCTGTTTTTATATCGAAGCACTTCACTTTTCCTAAATAATCTTTAGGGATTGCTTGGTACGATTTTATGACAATCTCTGTTCACCACCTCACTACGCCGCCATAGACAATGAAAAGGAAATAGTGTGCGTCTTATTTCGTCAAATTTCGAAGCACAATGTTGCCAGCATTTAAATTCTTAACTTATTCTGTAACAAAATAATTCCCAAAACACACGAAAAATGTTGAATAATAACTAAACTTGATCCATATCAACGAAATGCAAAAAATATAGCATCTTCGGTGGAGTTTCTACAAAACAAAGTTCTTTTTCACACAGGCAAAGAACGGACAATGAATTGGGCAGTAATCCTGCTGGCTGCTGGTGACAGTATCCACTGTGTCATCGGCAGGCAGACGGCAGTGGTAAAGTTGAGTGAGAGAATGAAAATGGCAATTCTTTTCCATGTGCGTATGTGACATGTTTAGGACAAGCTTTTCACTTTAATTTGTTACCTGGCTCATAATTGAACTAAATTGAAATTTCGATATATTATTTAATTAAATTAATATCAAGTTTTATTTAATTATTAACCAGTTTATTCATAAGTAAAAACATAAACTGCATTTGAAACACCATTTATAAAATTGATTTCTTTTTAGTTTATCTTGATGAAACAGTAAAAAGGTTTTCAACGCAGAGCACGCAAACAAGAAAAAAGTACATCTTGAAAACACTACAACCAGAGAGAACGTGCAGTTGCAAAATATTGCAGAATTAACACTTGTCAAATACAAGTCAAGTCAAATGTGTGGTGTTGGTGTGTGAGGAAAACAGGACTGAATTACGGTTTATTTTATGATCTATGTCTAATTCATACAGGAATTACTGAAAGTATTTATGTCCCTACACGCTACTGAAACATATGGACACTCATTACGTTTAAAAACTGTTGCGTAAAAAATGTTATAATGGCTACCACCTACGAAAATTGGTTGAGTCGCAGGAAAGGTAAATATTTGTAACTTATTTAATAAATATTAATCTATTCGTGTGCTAATATCCATTTTCTAATGGTAAACAATAAAATTGTCAAACCAGGTACGGGTTTATTTACATGTGAGGAAATATAACATTTCATTAATACAACATGCATTACACATTTCAGGGAAACAGAGTGATTTATATAAATTAGATACAAAGAATAAAACACCCGAAGAAAATATAAAGGAAATCATTCAAGGATTATATTTGAAAAAGCCATTCCACAATGACACCTCACCCACCAACAAAAATAATCCCATGGAGTTCAAGTCAGGTCTTAGGGGCATGCAGAAGAGTGGATCTGATAGCCGTAGACTGTCCTACTTAAATGCCTTAGTCACACTTTTAAGTAAAGAAGACAGAAACAATTTGGGATTCACACCTGATGAACTAATGACTTGGTAAGAATACTTTTCCTAACTTGTACTAAAAGAAATAAAAGTATTATTTTTAAAGAAAGAGGTTATGTTGTTAAATTTGTGATGAATTTATTAGCATAACAACACAATCCTCTTGTTTTGTAAGATTTTTCAGTTATAAAATATTACCCTTTAATTATTTGTTTTTGTTTACAGTATACGTGTGAGTCTTGTTGACGATTCAATGGTAATAAGAGCTTCAGCTCTAAGAGTGTTACGCTACTTAATCAAGACAGAAACTGATGTAGTAACATTTAATAACTTGAAGCTACCATTTTTAGTTATAAGGTAAACCCATTTTTTATTATTTTTGCCTGTTTTCAAATAGTTGTGCCAATATCTAATAATTCATAATTTTCAAAACATAAATGAAGCTATAGAACATGGGTACGAAATCTAAAGTCATTTGTTCAAACTTGGGTTCAAACCCGAACCCCACCCTTCACCACTTCTTAGTGTTTTAGCTGGGAAGAAGAGAAATGAAAGATAAATAAATCAGGGTTATATGCAGAGCTTAACCCACTGTTTTCAGTGGGTTAAGCTCTGCATATAACCCTGATTTTACTCCACATTAGGAATCATCTTATAACTACCATTCACATTGCAACAGATACAGAGGACTTTCAGTGTGATTTTTGCAATTGTGTGTAATTATTTTATTTATTTTGCAATCCGAGAGAACAAAAAATGTTTCGAAATAAGTAGAAAAGACAGGGTGTCTTTTCTACTTTATATTTCGAAACATTTTTTCCATTGTTTTTTCAATTGCCATTTAATTTATCATGTTCTCGTAATTATTTAGGTTTTAGACATGTTTCCAAACTGGTTATAAAACATCTTGATGAAAAGCTGGTCACACAATTTCAATATTTTCTGCTTATGTTTCAACAAAAAAAGAAACATCAGTAAAACATTGATTGGTTTCCAGTATTTGTGAATACTTTTGACTAGCTTTGTATAGGCCATGCACCTGGTAATTTTTAAGCCAGTAATTCGTGTTGGAGTCTAAAAATAAAAATAATAAAATAATTGATACTAGACTAGTACTATCATGTCTGTTGGTCTAATTTTAACATGAGCAATGCAAACTGAATGTTTGATTTGTGCAGAAATACCGAAGTTAGACCAGTCATTGCAAGCAATTATCAGTGGTAGAGATAGCAAGGCACACCAAATGCACATTGGTGCTCCCCTGTGCTTGGCCAACTCTTTTAGATATGTCACTTGACTGAGTATAAATAAGGCGGACAATTCATTGTTATAAAACACAAGTTAAACATACATCAAGCCTTTGTTTCCCCAAAGGGTAAGGCTGAGACCCCGTGCAGGGCACGCCACCATGGTGGCGATAAGTCCCCTCTTTGAGGAGTGGCTAGAGAGGCGCCACGGCGCCCTCACCTACCGCCTGGCGCAGGTCCTCACTGGACACGGTTGTTTCGGGAGGTTCCTGCACCGGATCGGGCGGGAGGAAACGCCCGGGTGTTTCCATTGTGAGGATCGTCCGGAGGACACGGTGGAACATACCGTGGTGGTCTGCCCCGCTTGGGCGGAGCACCGTCGTGTCCTCGTAGCGACGATTGGCGGCGGCGATCTCTCGCGTCCGGCCCTGGTTCAAGCCATGGTCCGGAGCGAGAGGGAATGGGAAGCCGTCACCTCCTTCTGCGAAGCAGTCATGCTAGTGAAGGAGGTGGCGGGACGTGAGAGGGAAAGAACCTCACGTCCCAGCCGCCGCGGGAGACGCCCTGGGCGTCGGGGGTCACGTGGTGGCTCCCGGCCACCGTAGGCGCGGGCCTGTGGACGGCGAGCTATGGGCTAGCTCGCCGTCCGGCCGTCTTTCGACGACAGGCCGTGTCGACGGCGCGTTCGTTTTCCACGCGCGCCTCAAAGAGATGTCAGCAACGATGTAGGGGTCTGCAAGGGCCGATGCCTGCCAGGGCTGCGGGACTGTTCGAAAGAGATACCGTGGCCCTGGAACACAAAGGGCAAAGAATGAACATGGATGGGTTTTAGTCAGTACAAGTCTGACACTACCTTCCGCTCCGCCCAGAGTGGGGGGGGTCATTTGATGACTAACCATCCGAAAAAAAAAAAAAAAGGGTAAGGCTAAACTACAGAAGTCAATGTGCTACGATCCTTACATACATCTTTTGTGCAACTCATTAGCAATATCATGTGTTTTCCTAGGTCAATGGATTTAATGCTTCGTAATGAAGAAGAACGAGCGCAGGCATTGCGTGTGGTTCGTCGAGTAGTGGCCGTGGTCGGTGCAACGGGCGGTGTGCGACGGCAGCGTGGTGCCTTCGTGGAACATGGTTTACTACGCTGTCTAGCAGCGGTTGCTCGCGCGGCCAGTGCTGGCGACGGCACTGGTGGTGGTGATCGACTGTCAAGGCCCGCGGTTGCTACGCTTGCTGAGATCTGTAAGTAGTTTTGAAATGTAAAATAACTGTCATATGCACCCAGAAGGGAAATTGTGTAACTAACATTCCCAATATATTTGACATTTCAAAAATATTCGTGGCATGGTTGTCGAGAAGACGAATTTTTGAGACACAAAGTTTACGAATTTCCTTCAAAATCCTTCGGTTTGGGCCAACCCAAAAAGGTGTGTTAGGTAATTCGAATGCTGGTTTTGTTCTATTGCAACTAAAATAAAACAACAGCGTTTTTCTATCCTCCCGCCTTTGTATAAAAAGTCAGATACAATACAAGTTACATGGCGTTAAATGTAAGATCTAACAAATCAGCCCAAAAAAAAATTAAATTGCAGGTGTCCTAAACCCCGACATGTTCATATCATGTGGCGGGGTGAACGCGGTGACGCGCCAGCTAGCCGAATGTGCGACACCCCGCATGGCGGAGGCGCTATGCGGCGTGCTACTACATGCACTCAACGACCCCACCTCGCGGAGGGCCGCGCGGATTGACCTCATGTGTCTCAGTTCACCTTATTGTGATTTTCACTTCCGTCCAGCTGGTACTGAGACTAGCAGGTATGGTTGTACAAAAAGTTAAAATAATTATTAAAAAAATATATAATAATACAGGGTGGAAAGGACACCGACGGTGACGTACAAACGGTTGCTTACGGTACTAACGAGTAATTTCGATGTGGGGAGGTTCAGAAGGATGTACTGAGTATGTGGATTATGTGGTAACGCTAGTACGTCGGTTTTCCTTTCAGCCTTCCACCCTGTATATGTATTTGAAAACACATAAACTGAAGGTGCCTTACCTTTTGCATCGGTAGTTCTGTAGGGGTGCGTGTTGCGTTTATCGCGATGACAATGCATTGATAAATACACATTATCATCCTTCAAAACTCCACTCAACTACATCTGAAACACCAATTTACTGCCTTTGGTTAGCAATTCATCATTAATTTGTATAACATTAAATAGTAATCTATGGGTGCACTTCTACCCCCTTCGAGATCTCCTTCGGGGATTACAACCGTGATATTATATTATTAATTAATTTGCTCAGAGATGAACGCGAGATGCGGTTCACGTGTAGTCGCCTGGCCCTGCTGTGCGTGCTTCGCAGTTGGCCAGGGTTGCTGCACTTCTGTCACCCATGTAGTACGGGTGGCCTGCGCGCACTTGTCGCCGCCCTCTACCTACCGCGGTTAGAGGTTCGAGTGAGTAAACCACGTTTTGTACTGTTCAATGCCGTTCATGTTAAACAAATGTTGAGCAAAATTTGCTCATGAGCGCATCTTCAGAATATTTCTGGGAACGTTTTTATGGTGATGATGTATTACTCTTTTTCAGAAAGCGATATTAGATCTTTTGTACGAACTAGTCGGATTACCGCAACCGGAATGGACAGATGAGATTTCTGTAGCCTTAGATGCAGTTGATCCGTCTGATTTTCAAGTAAGTGTTACTAAAGTCTTCATTATATAGTAGGTATTATATGCTAAATTGTAAACTTGGAAATAAAGCATTATTATTATGTAAATGGTACACCATAGACAACAAAGGTTCTTTTGAAAAGACCGCTTTTGGCGATTAATCCGCCCATTGTGTCACCCTAATAATGAAATGTCTTTTTTTATGTCAATGTAATTTGTATGGTGTACAGTCACGGGCACTAATATCTATTCATAAAGCAAATTTTAAAAGTGATTTTCTCCTACTGTATTGCTTAACGCTTTACGTTTTCACAAACAGTATTTTGGAAGTAGATCTCAAAGTAGAAACCGTTATTTACCAGAAAATCGCTTTTGAATTTTGCCAAGTGTAAACATGTTAGTGCTCGTGACTGTACAATGTAAATAATAATCTATCTTTACACAGCATAGCAACAGTATGATGGGATATTGAATCAGTGATTAATGTTACAGGATTCCTGGCGACTGAACGAAGGTTTTGTTGCCGCCGAAGGCACTGCCATATTACCTCATCTTGGTGCTACGGGCCCTGATATAATAGAAATTCACCTTGCACTCTTACTTCAATGTTTCTTAGAGGTACGGTATTTATAAACAAATTAATGTGAGTAAGTAACAAATGCAATATTTTAATGCAAATTGTTTATTTCAGGCTGGGTTGTTAGACGGTTTAGCTGAAGTGATTGTTACAAGTGATACTTTTATATCTGTCCGAGCTACTGTGTTATTGGGTCAACTATTGCATTTAATACACCTGTATCTACCTCCTCAAATATGTAGTATAACGCCGGCGCTGCCGACGCTCATGTCGCAGGCCTCGGCCGGGAAGCCGCAGGCGCTGGCCGCCGTGGCAGCCCTGCGGAGACTGCATTCCATGCTCGAAGCCAGGCCGGCGAGCAGCAGCTTGTTCCTAGACCACATCATACAGTATTGTAGTGGTGCATTTAGAGAGAAAGTAGAAGATAATACTAAAAGTCGAAAAGAAAAAGACAATGCTAGTATGGTTAAGCCAAAACATGACGTTTCCCTCCATAAAGAAAATAGTATTGAATTCTTGAATGATTCTGATAACGAAAACGAGCCAAAGCAGAGACACAGTGTTGGCTCTCGGGCTGATGTTCCTAACAGAAATGTGAGTGCTTTAGTTAAAAGTAAAAGTGTTAGTTCTCGGACTAGTGCTGCAGTCAGTAGAGTTACTAAGACAGCGAAGTTTTTCAATCTGTTCGAGCGAGATAGCGACAGTTTGATTCGATGTACGTTGGTCATGCAGAATAAGGACGGCAATACCTGGAATTGGGATATAATAAGGACTATATTGAAGGTAAATTATGAATCAGTGATCCTCATTTTGGATCTTAAATGATTAAAAACATACTTGTTTTTTTCATAACGAAATATTGTTTCAGGAAAACGACACTCCCTTGTTAAACCTCAACGACAGTGGTCACAAAGCGTGGGTCGTGCGTATAATTAATTACCTGAAGCCGTCTTCCAATAAATATTCTCACACGGACTTGTCTAGTACTTGCCACGGACACTCCGCCACTCGTGCAGGCTGCCAACTTATTAGGCATCTATTGAGACATAATGATGTAAGTAAAAGAAAACCAATACGTCAATTTTTCTGTTGCACATTACTTCTGGCAAACAGAACTATACTAAACGCCAAAACTGTCAATCGCCGTGGTAAAACTTGCGAGTGAGCCGATAAATATTAAGTACTGGATTGTTTTAAATTCCACTCTCGTGCCATCTTGCTCTCGCATTTTGTGACCGCGGCTGCCACAAACAAATTTTAATATTGTTTGATACTGATGTTGGTATTGATTAAAAAACTTTAATAAAATATTTATTTCAATATTTTTTTCAGCTTGAGTGCCAAAGGTTGTTGGAGGATTTGTTCTCGGACGTGAGCCGTCAGATCGAGGCTATAGAGACAGGTCTGAGGGCTCACGAATGCCTGTTCAGTCCTCAGCATATGTGCAACACTATGTGTCAGATGTACTTCCTGTTCATTGGTCAACTGTGTCACTCGCAGAATGGCTTGAGGCTGTTTAAACAGACTGGGTTGTGTGAAAAGTAAGTTAACCCTTTCTTTATTGGTCAGGCAAAAAGAAAAAAAGGAATGGTGCTACGTGCTGTATAGCTCCGTCTCTTTTTAGTAATGTATCAATTTGGTATGAACAAAATTTAATGCATTTGCTTTAATCTGTGTCATCTTTAATTTGTGTTATCCCTTTTCAGCCTTTCAGAATTGTCAACAAGAACACACCATAGCTGCTATGTGAAGCTAGTAATATCCAGTCTAGATTACACTCTGGACTCGTTCCCAAGAGATATTCTAGCAAAAACTTTGACATGCAACATTCAAGCCTCAAGATTGTATGCAACACAATTTCTGAATGTCTTATTAAGAGCATCTCGAAAATCTCGTGAGCTGGTCCGAAGAAAGGCTAAATTGAAGAAGAATGCTGTTAATGACCACCTGAAAGCAACTCAGAAAGAAAATAATAGTGATGGTAACAGTGGAGTCGACATGGATACTTGGATATTACAAATGTTAGTCAGTCAAATTAAGGATGAGTCGAAAGTGGTTGTTAAGACAGCGCTCACGATTTTGGAAGAGGCTTATCATGTTCCCGTAAGTACCTATAGTTATTGATTATTCATTTGTACGATAGGTAGAAAAAAAATCTGTAATGACCAGTTATAATTAAATTAAAAAGTGTCGAATTGAAAACCTCATCTTTCAGGTTTTTGAGGTTGTTTTTTCAGTGAAAGCCATAAATGCTGTAGGTTTGTAATAATTGCCTAATAAGTCCTTGAACTAGTATTTATACGAAAACCTGTCTCTATTCTATTAATAAGCCTTCTTGTACAGTGAAAATCTCATGAAATATATTTTATAAAACTACTTGTATTTTGTGCAGTCGTACGTGGAGAAGTTGATAACGATGAAAGAGACGCTCTGTCAGAACTGTCACTTGGATAAGACTACGGACCCGTCCGCTTTGGATTTTGCTGTAATCAGTGACAGAGGATACCTACTATGGTTGAGTCTCGAAGTGGCCGTCGCCGTTCAATCCGTCGACGCGAAGTCTATCGCTTTTCTCAAGAAACATCTGGATTTCTGGACTAAATCTTATAACTACCGGTGAGTTTTTTTTTCACGTTTTACAACGGTTTAGTTAAAGAAAGTTAGGACAATGTGACTTTGCGAGATTTACAATGAAATAGTATGTCTAACCGAATTGGTATCGGTATGCGTTCACCCGTACGGAAATGTATGAAACCATTATAAACATGATCATGTTGTTTTCGTTAGTGTGCAATAGTGTGTAATTCCAGTTTCTGCTATTTGCAAGATTTGAGGGGCGCCAATCGAGTGGCCTTTCTCGACGTTTTTAGTGTTATTATTTATTGCAAGCCTTTTGTGTCACACTGCAGGGAAAAGGCCTCCCTTCCTTTTTACCATTCTTCTACCTCCAGAGCCCTATAAGGAGTTCATCTCATCACGCAATCTCCTTTTGGACCTGTCGCGTCGCTGATTCCTGTTGTTCGGAATCCAATCCGTAGATATTTTCGCCCAATTCTGATGCGACATGTGGCATGATAAGCCGCATGCCGCATTATATGGTCTGCCTAGATCCATTTTAATTTGCCGGCTGTTTTGCCTACGTCTGCAATTTGTGTTTTGGACTAAGTGTACTGTCCCTTATACGGTCAGAAATTTTTACTCCGAGCATACGTCGTTCCATTGCTCGCTGACAGGCCCCGAGTGCGGACTTTTGACAATTCGTTAATGACCAGTGGTGAGGGTGGGCGGGATGCACATGTTGAGTTTTGTTTTGAGGGAAAGTGGAAGTGGTCCTTTCATTAGGTGCTTCCTCAACCAATAGCCCTTCCAGGCGTTTTCGTTGCGTCGAGCCACTTCTTTGTCCTGTCTCTCCTGGAAGGAGACTATTTGGCCGAGATATATTATTTATGGACATATTCGACCTCCACACCCTCTGTCTACTTAGCGCTTCGTTGCGTCCATCATTAATTTCGTTTTCGTCATGTTCATTTTGAGTCCGCTGGCATGGCTCAGTTGTTCGAGCATTAGCGTCAACTCAGCCGCTGAATAAGAGAAAAGGACAATGTTGTCCTCCAATCGTAGATAATCCCCGTAGAGATCTCTTTTCCCCAACGACAATGCCCTTGACCTGCCAGGGTGCATCAAATTTTTGGAAAACTTTACCAAGGGTTGCTGTGAAGAGTTTCGGAGATAGCGGATCGCCTTGCTTTACTCCTTTGCGGATTGGAAAGGATCGGCCAGTGGTATCTCAACGTATGGCAGTTGTACTATTGAGATAGATTCGTTCTAGTAATTTGTCATAAGTCGGTTCTGTTGCTTGTTTATGAAGAGTTCTAAATATGGCTTCGTGTGATAAACTGTCAAAAGGTTTGGAATCAAACGAACGCAAGGCACAACGGTATATTAAATTCTTCGTATTTTTATTTTATAGGTGCGAAACAAGACAAGTATGTAGGACGGTAATTTCCTATATCGGATTTATATCCTTTTTTATTTAATAAAATAATGTTGGAATGAATGACAGAAGTTATTTGGAAATATGTCTGTTTTTAAAATCGAGTTAAATAGGTTGCATATTTGGTAATAAAAATGGCTCTGTCACTCGCGATGAATCGGTTGTAATATCATCTTCATCTGGGCTTTTGTTGTACTTCATGCCACTGAGAGCCCGATGAACTTCATAACCTATCAAGCTATCAAGATAGCTATCAAGGGGACATCATCAGGGCATGACAAGACTTCTTTTGCAAGTTAGAAAATTGTGTCTGAATACATATAGAGACTTTTAATATTGTGTGCAAATTTGGATTAGTGTTATCCTATCACCCTGTCTTACACCATTACTATCTTTTAAGTGCGCCCACCTATCCATCCATCCATCCCACGCATGGCTGACCTCAGGGAACGGTTATATGTTATAGTGGAATTGCGGCGGTAATTTGTTTCTCGACTTAGTCTCCGGATTTGTTTCTCCTCTGTGTTGAACTAAGTGATGCATTGTTCCAGGTACGTGCGTCTGGTCGAAGCAGGTGTACACGAGGCTCTGGCAGTAAGCGAAACGGGCGGGTGCCGAGGTGCACCTCGCGCTCGACGCGCCGCCCGCCCGCCGCC
Organism: Noctua comes; assembly: GCA_963082995.1. Taxonomy (NCBI): domain Eukaryota; kingdom Metazoa; phylum Arthropoda; class Insecta; order Lepidoptera; family Noctuidae; genus Noctua; species Noctua comes. The sequence continues at coordinate 10,994,763 of OY720269.1, forward strand.
GCACCTGCACGCCGCGCTGGCGCCGCGCTCGCGCACCGCGCACCCCGCGCACCCCACGCACCGCGCCCGCGCACTGCTGGCCGCTGTACTACCCGACCACTATAAGGTAAGCGAGCTGTAGGTAACACGCGCCCGCACGCCGCGCTGGCGCCGCGCTCGCGCACCGCGCACCCCGCGCACCCCACGCACCGCGCCCGCGCACTGCTGGCCGCTGTACTACCCGACCACTATAAGGTAAGCGAGCTGTAGGTAACACGCGCCCGCACGCCGCGCTGGCGCCGCGCTCGCGCACCGCGCACCCCGCGCACCCCACGCACCGCGCCCGCGCACTGCTGGCCGCTGTACTACCCGACCACTATAAGGTAAGCGAGCTGTAGGTAACACGCGCCCGCATGAGTTGTGCACTGCGCCCCATTCAACTATAGATTGTGTCCCGACACTCAACGCAAGTGCGGTGCTCCTGACCAAACCAAGCTTCACTTATGCCTAAAGTCGTTGTTCACCTGCACTTACATAAAAAAACGGTACTGATACCGCAATTTATATAGCCACCTACTGACTTTAAGTAACGTAGAAGTTATCTGCTTCGTATCATTTGTCCCAGTTTTAAGATACTTTTAATAAAATGCGAGACTGCGACTGAATGCGTCCTTTGTCAACCGCTAGAACCTTGAAGACATTCACACTCGTTAATTGAAAATCCTTCTAGATTCTACAACGCAAAAAGTGCGCCAACGAGCAAGAAATCGCTGACATAAAGGCTTCGTTGTGGGCTGTCGGCAACACCGCAGTGACATCACAGGGCCTCCACCAGCTTATGAGCTTGAGTAACGGGTACTTGGAGGACTCCGTGTTAGTTCATATCGTACGGTTGGCTAAGTACAACCCAGTGTATTCTGTGCGAGCGACTGCCTTCTATGTGCTTGGACTTATCGGAAGCACGTATGATGGGGCTAATCTGCTCTCCGATCTTGGTAAGAAAAATAAATTTATCGAATTTACATGCATTATTGACTTTATCTCTGTTGCTTCATGAATACATTGTGTTGTAAATTTTCTAGGATGGCTATGCGTAAGACACACGAGACACGATCAATTCCCAGTGATTCCCGAAGAATCCTACGCTAGCTTTGAACAAGGCGCGAATGTGCATTACTTTGTGACGTCACCAGAAAGTCGCTACAATACCTATGACACTGAAATGAGCGAGCATTCAGACCACACCGATCAAAGTGTAGCAGAAAGCTTACATTCAGACACTACCAAGCTTTATGGAAAAGCTGGTTCCATATCCGCAGATAACTCGGAAATTAAAGACCAAGATGTGACTGACAATAAAGGTTATACTGATGGGCGACCGGACAAAAGAAAGTCGCATACCTTACCATCGCAGAGTTGTTCTAGTTCACACGATCGACCAACGTTGTCGGAATCGAGAACTGTCGACATACTCCGAGACTGTTCGAGCTATGAGAGACCCGGACCTCACCGGGTCCCAATGGCGGAGAATAGGCTGTTAATAGGAAGAATGAACTCTTTGGAACATCATGAAGGTCGAGTGAGGAATACCAGTGAATCCAGTACCAGTGGAGTTAGTAGTTGCGATTCATTTCTTGGGAAATACGCTATTCCGTAAGTCTAAAATAAAAGTAAGTCCTTTTGGAAAGTTACCTATTTTCTTTTTCTGATGAATTGAATATTGTTTGCAGTGATAGAGTTTTGACTTTGAGTCCAATACCGAGCTCGTCGAGTCTGTATGGTATGAAGAGCAGTAACAGCACGCACCGGCCGAAGATATCGGAACTGCAACGTCGCACTTCTACTTCAAGTGAGTTGGATCTCCATCATAACATGGTAGAGAAAAATATTCTTAAAGTTATTATTTTCCTTTATCGAAAATGTTTAATTGTCACAGTCGCTAAAAATAGGACTGCAATATTATGTTAGCAATTTCTCATTTTGACTGTTATTTTTTCAACTCTTTTTTTTCTTTGACAGGTTTCACGGGTAACGAGGTCGCTAGCTCGCCTCCATCTCAGATGGATATGACAGGATACGCCACTTTGAAGTCTCTAAATAGACGGTAAGGACAGAATCAGTGAACTTTGAAATTATGGCTGTAATATTTTGCGTTTGTCTTTCGATATGAGTCCGAAGTGTCACCATTATTGTATTTTTTAAATTTTGTAATGATAAACCAAATATGACCAAGGTTGGTGATCTAAAGAGTGATTGTAAATTACTTTCATTAAAATAAATATCGATGACGAGGTGAGCACGAGCTTATTTAATTGGAAAGAGGCCGTTTATTGATGGGGTACTGCTTGAGCTCCTCGAACTTGAACGCTGAGATAATAATAATTAATGCTTCTTTCTAGGCCATATTTGTCAGAAAGCGCTGCAGGTTCAAGTGATATGGACGACTTGAGCTGGTTATTATCGGACAAACATAGACGTTCGAAGCCTTTCTCTTCTCTGAGGGACAGAGCCAAGTCTGCTAAAGAGAGAATGGCGAAAATGAGGTAATTTCGTAGAGATTTTTTTATCGACGTATTATTATATTAATTCGGTTTATATAAATTCTCGTCTTTTTTCCATGGTATTGAAGGTCAGGCAGAATCTGCAGAATGTCGTCATCTGCTACGATTATTTGATTTAGATTTAGAAATCAAGATTTTCTCTAAGTGTAACCTAAACGATTGATAACAGAAGATGATAAATTTTCATATAATAGTATCTCGGTGTGAGTTATGAGGTTGTTAGCTGTAGCTGTAACTTGAAATACAACAAGCATACTCTGTTGCAGCCTGTTGGAGTACGATTGGAAGCCGTTACCGCTGGCAGAGAGCGCGCGCGCGTGCGCAGCGGGCGGCGCGCGGCGGGCCACGTGCCCGGCCGCGCCGCCGCCCGTGCGCCTCTCGCACGGACATACACCTGCTTACATTGGAATTTGTCTCCCTAGGGATCTTATGGAACTGTTTCCCAGGTATTACTGCTCATTTTATTAGACTTACCTTAACGAAGATGTCAGTTCCAAATTTATTAGTCGTTTCCTGACTGATTTGAAACTACACACATACACATGCTGACCTTTAAAAGTGTCTTTAGGTGGCCTATCTAAGCGAATATGAAAGTGTCTTTGCGTCCAGAGCAAAGTTAGACTGTCAATGTGGTAAAATGAGTAGACTTTTAAAAAACAATATGTTTACAGGGATGAAGATTTGAACGACGAAGACACTGATAAGAGTGACCACACGAAGCGCGATCGCCTTCCGTCTTTCCTAGTAGACACAAGTAGTGCTAGCACGGAAAATAAATCACGCGCTACGCCTGATAGTCAGAAACTGGCTTCTCATAAAGGTAAGAACTAGATTCTGGTTCTGAATTTTCTTGTTCGTCATATACAGCAAATATTTAAAACTACAATTTATCTTGAACATCCTTTTTACAGCTAGTCTAAGCACCATAGCAGTTCAAATCCACAAAGTGAGTTCGGAGAAATCAGAACCAGCTGGCTCCAACGCAGACACTTCGATAGCTAGCGCAGAAACAAGTGACAACCCACGCGTAACCAAAGACAAAACCAAAAGGGTTGTCAGTGTAGACGAAAGTGTAACACCGAGCAAGGCTATTGATGAAAGTCTAAAGGCCAATAACGAAACTAAAGATGATATTATAGCAGGAATAGAAGCACAGGCCACGAATGTGACTCAAGTGACTCAAGAAAACCCTCGGTCTATTACTGATGGGGGTGAGAACAATGTTCAAAGTGTAGGGGCAGTAGTTACTGAGGCCATAAGCGCTGCCTCGACGTCGGCGAACAGGCAGTGGCGACATATAACTGCGGATTGTTTGGCCTGTGTGCGCACGAGACCTCCTTCGTCGCATGAGCTGCGCGAAGCCTTTTTTGCTGGTAAGGATGTTATTTGGTTTAGTAGATCATTATGAATTTAAGACTATTTGAATCAGGAGAGAAAAGTCGGCGGACCGTTTTGTTCGTCATTACTGCACGTTGTTGATTTCACTAAGAACTTAATTTTTATTGTTTTTGAGTAGTCTAACGTCAATACCAAATTAGTTGGTTCTTAATTAAAGGTAATCATCAAGTATCTGATCGATTGGTTTACAGGTATGGATACAAATATCCTGGAGCCTCGCAGTCCGACCACCGACAAGCCCGTCGCTGATAGTAAAGCAGAACCACAAGCAGAACTGTTGCATCAAGTGCATTTTATGTCCCATCCTGTACATTTGAGACAGGTATCGCATCGTACTTTTAAAATAACAATAACTATGAAATACCGTGCTTTGTGTACAAACTTTAAGAGAAGAGTTTATGATGCCATTGAATAATGAACTTCCCGCTCAAGCAGTGGAGCAGTTCGGCGATTGTTGGAAAACTTAGCATTTTAAAGCCCTAAAAATTGTGTGTTTCAAAGTCATTAGAAAATACTCTGCGTCCCTCTTCTTTTTATTCACTGTCAATCGTACTAAGTAATGTTTCTTTCTTTTCAGGCTCGTTCAGTACTGCTATCAATAAAGCAACGCCATCCAGAGGTATTTCGTAGTGCATGTGTTTATTCCGACGTTTGTGCCTTACTGGCCAGAGATACATACATGTTGTGCGCTCGACGGTTCGTACAAGAACTGTTCCTTGATACGTGTTTCGATTGTTTTGCGACGGAACCCGCAGCGGTTCTGACGCGACACGGCGTCGCTTCGCCGTCGGCTAGTGTAGGCCCGGTCGTACGCCAATAGTATTTTGATATTTACGAGTTTGTGAGGTCGTGGACTATTATTTATAAAAGTAATATTTGGATCAGAATTTACTCCCAAGTTTTTTGTCCTGATAATACGGGACCCAGTGTGTGATTGTCACAGATGCTATGTTTGTTTTTTGTAATGTATTAAACTGTTTAAAAAGGCTACTATTATAATAATGTTAAAAATAAACGGATGGACGCCGTTCGTCTGTTGATTAATTATATAAAACTGCCATTTCTGTATTATGTAAATGCTTGCGCAATCTGTGCAAATACAAGTTCTCGACCTCACATAGTTTATCTTATAAAAGGTTACTACAGAAGTTTTACTTTTATGCAGGTTTTGGTAATTTATAAGGTAATAATTTAAATATTTCTGATGCTATAACTTACTGTTATTCTATTTTCAAGCACTGGTATGGATTTGAATTTATATTATAGCACTTTAATATAGATAGGTTACCTTAAAATATGAATGTAAAAAATAACAATATAGTTATTTACGATTTAACGTTACACAACAGTCTTCAATTAGTATTAGAAGTTATTGTTGCAGTTATACATGTAAAATAATGCTAATTTATATTATTTTATAACGTAGGTCTTCCGATATCATCGGAAGAATATAAAATAAAATTATGCCCCTTTGAACGTGTGCAAGACTTGTAAGTCTATAGAGTTTTAATTTGTTACTATGAATTAAAGCTAAATAGGTTTATTAGTGTGACAAGGTTTTAGATGAGCGTGGACAAAATATTATTAACATTAGTCACCATTTGAATGGAGACGCCTTGACAGCGAAGCGTCGTCATCAACATTCTCTAATACTGTCGTATTTACAGGCTGCCGGGAATTCCGGCCGTCCCACGTTCATGGAAAATCTTGTAAAAAATAAAAACCAGCTTTATGATAAAAATGTAAGAAAGCCGAATAACCAATTATGTATGTGAGATAAATTCCGCTAATTGCCAAGATCGTATTAAACCTACATTTAAGTAGTTGAAAATGTTTGTCAAATCGCAGATTCATTATTTGCTTAACAGAGCTCTTTATTTATTTTGTATGAGCACCTAAATCGACGCGATTGCCTTAATGAGTTATTCTCTTTAATTAGGAAAAATAACGAAACTATTAATTTACTAGTCTCACATAATGACAATAGTTACTGACCCAACTGACTGAATATTGCACCATTCCCACTGACTCCAATAGTTAATTATAGCGAACCTATTCACCTATCCCACCTTATACAACGATACGAAATGTTCCCTAGTTTCAAGCATTTTATTATAGTTTTAAATACTACTACAACCTTGTGTTCATTATTTTACTAAAGTCTTATGTTTGCATTTAATAGTAATTGTTCTCTTATTTTCATTGTTGTTATTTATGGAAACTCGATCAGAATAGCAATTTAGTTTAACTTTACATGATATTATAAGTTTTAATACAGAGCACGCCGGATGTCACATATTACTACTTGTTATATAATCGTTTGTTAATGTTCAATAATAGTGTGTAATCTGTAGTTGAAGTAAGTTTTTTCATACCACTTGTGGATTGTTATTAAATTTTAATTAAAAAAAAACTGTCGAACACAGCAGCATAGAGGAAACTTGTATGTATGCTATCTAGTTTAATAATTTATGCGTCCTCGATATCCTGCATTTATGAGACTGTAACATTTAATATGAATATCAGATAAAAACCTCTTATCTACTGCTACTCTCCTGTTAAATACTAGTTCTAAGAGTTGATTCTGATATCGAAATAATAAAAGACTACTCATTTTATTAGTCGAAATTCATATTTGCATATCTAATTATTTGTTCTTTTGTAATAAAATACGAAAAAGTGCCATTGTGCTGGTTCCTTGCAATTATATTAACATGTTACATTACTCCTAAGTACCAATCTTTTATTATGCCACTTCATTACAATAAATATATTATTTTATAATGTAAATATATGTTATTTTTGTAACATGGCTTCCATGTCTGAACATACACTATATTTTATCTAGTTGCGCTCCTGCACATACCTGGGGGCCTACCACCACTCTTCCAGCAGTAATATTGTAGTCTTACTTCAGTGAGTAGAAGAGATGAGGCTATGAACTATAAATCCTACTTAGCTTCATCTTTTATTTTTTCATGAAAGGATTAAATTAAACGACCAATTACATCAAAAATAATAATTTAAGTAAGTAGGTATAATAAATGTAAAACGTATTAGCTGATGTTGTCCGATCCTACATCTTCGAACAATCTTGACTCCTTAAAATACTATCATGATTATTTTATTATGACGAATTTAACCATTCTACGAATCTACTGAATAATTTAAGTGCTACTTTGACGATTCTGTCCCAGAAGCCTGGTTCTTCTTCCTCGTGCTGGCTTGCTGTCGGGTATTCATCATCGAAATTCTCTAACTGCCGCTTTTCTCGATGAGAGTCTTCTATGCTGTCAAGGTTGGCTGAGAAAAAAAGCCGAGATGGTTAATTAAAAGACAGATACATTACCACGAAGCTGGCTTCCATTCAGCAAAGGAGTTCATAAGATTATTGAATTTGATGACCTACCTGATGTGTGATATATAAACTTTTTATTAGATGAATACATAATAATTGGGATGTCGTGTGGGTCCTTCAATACAAAGGTTGGCCTCAGCTAAGGAGTTGGCTAGTGGTCCCTCTCATAGAGAGGAGGTCTGTGTCCCAGCAGTGGGAACATTATGGGCTGATAATGCTATGCTATATTGATCTTTTCTTCTATTTCATGGACTGTTTTTTAAAGAGACCGTGAAACGTACTTACATGAAAAGCTAGGAGAGTCAAGTGAAATCTGAAACAAAACAATTGGCATAATAATTAAATAAAACTGACTGAATGACTTGATGCACTGGGTTGTAAGCGCAACTTTTGAGCATGGGGTCGGTCATTCGATTCTATGGTCAAACAAATAATTTTAGAGTTTTCCGCCAGGAATTTAGCAGTAGCTACCAGAAGTCTGAAATTGTGTCCAGATTATGATAAAAGCAGATGTACATCATTATTTACTCTGCTCTCCGTGATATTCTAGTAAATAGGTATGAAATTATTAGTCGTAACACTCGTAACGTAAGATACAGACACCGACGCGATAACGGCTACTACGGATTTTTTTTTATCGGATAATAAAAAAAAACAGCTGTTCTATGCATTTTGACCGTGTCGGTATTGCACTTTTGAAGGAAATAGCAGATTTTTTTTAAAAACCCATGAAAAAATTCTATGTGGAGTCGGTGTCCCTTCCACCGCGTACAATGTTAAGCGTACATATGTATTGGACACAAACAAGAAGCTTGAAGAAAACGCCTAACTGGCAACAAAGACAAAAAAAAATAGAAAATTAATCACTCACTTGAAATGCCAATATACACGAATAAAATAATGTTAAGAGAGCGACGGTTAGCAGTATCGTCCTCATGTCTCTGGTTTCGATCACCACATTGATTCACCATGACTGTGAACTTGCCTTTTATACGAGGGCGTGGCTTCGCCTGATTGTGGCGGAAAATCATTGCTTGCGGTCTCATCGCTACTATGGCAAGTATTCAGGGCCCTTTTCAGGGATCCGTATCAAAAACAAACGTCTAATTTTTTTGGTATTTGGTTTTAAACATTGCTGATTAAAACCAGCCGTCCAAAAGTGCGTTGGGTTGCAAATATCGGTAAATTCGTGGCAGCCTAGATGCGACGCATAGGACCGTGACGTATGAAGTATGACGGAAAAAAGGGGAGACCTATCCTCAGCGCTGGGTGACCACTGCTGTTTAACTCAAGGTTACTTAGATTCGGTAGTTAAAGGGTAGGTAATACAGATAGAGTTTGCGCAGCCGCTGGCTTGGGGCTCTGCTATGGGGTAGTACGAAACTTAACTGAACACGTGCGGACGTATGAAATTCCAGCCGAATGGGTAGCCTAGGTATGTGAAAATTGGCACAATTTACGAATCCCAATTTGACAACGCTCAACTCTAGAATTGGGGATTGTTGGTATATTTCTAAGTACGGAACCCTGATTGCGCTAACCAGACTTGCTTGACTGTTTTTTTTGTATTTTCCGACAGGTGCTCCCTCATTGATAGGTATAGGAAGGCAGGTATCAGCTGTACAATCGATGTGAGAATCTTATAGCTCTGCATACTTCGGCAATATAAAAGTAACGGGCGCTAGTTACGCTAAAGTCCCAAAAACCAAAGTCAGCCCCTAAAGTTCCCACTCCTGAGTCTGGGACACATGTCCCCTCTATGCGAGAGGCAGTGGAATATTTTTTAAAGTTCCAATTCCAAGTGAATAATACATTGTAATACATTACGAGTGGACACCATTTAGGACATTAATAAAAGTTTAGTTGTCGATAAAATCAAATTCAAATGTTTATTCGTGACACATAGGTAAACAGTACATGGTGTTAATAAACAATAGTATTTATTTAATGATGGAGATCCCATGATGAAATAGAGCTTATTGTCTGCTTGCTACGGAGAAATTATTATTATGACCTGGGTTTCGAACCTAGGACCCCATACTCAGTAGCTGCGTTTGCCACTAGAATAACGTGACAATCAGCTTCAACAAACTCGCCCACTTTTATAGATAACATGGGATTGATATTTTGGTAGGTAAAAGGACAATGCCCAATTTTGTATGGAGTTCGGTTGTTCTTGCGTCTCGACTGAATCACCGGTAGAATATAGAAAATTTATTTGGTTATTTGACTGCCTGACTTTTGCCGTCGTCTGTACCCACTATAGATCTATGTACCCACATGTAAGATTGTGGTACTTCGTGTATGTTTTCATTACCTGAAGTGACCTTGTCGATTCAGTTGCATGTTCCGCACGAAAGCATGCATACAATAGAACACTGGACACACGGTATCATAGGCGTGGACTCGAACGGAAATGACCAGTCATCGCCACTTAATACTTTGATTACATATGGAAATGGACATTAGAACCTAATTACTTATTTGTTAACGTTTATCATTTGAGCATCAACAAAAAAGCTAATGATTAGCTTTAGAGTATTGGTATTTCATTTATTAATAGTGCTATTGGCTATAGGCGATCAAACATACTCTAGTAATTCTTCCAGACTCGCATGATATGATGATACATTATCTCCTGAGTTTAATATGCGCTACGGGCTTCGGAGTGGGAATCGAACTTAGTACCTTGTGCTGGGACAGTCCACCCCTGAACCATTGGGCTATTAAATACCTAATTTTATTAATCATGCTTCTCCACTCCAGCCCTTATCCCAATTTATTTGGGGTCGGCGCAGCATCAGCATCAGACATCGTCTTCTTCTTTCATACTTCTCTGTTACTCGTCATCTCAGCCACCTCCTTTCTAGGCATATCACTCTTCACACAGTTCATCCATCGTGTCTTTGGTCTTCCTCTACTCTTATAACCAACAATATAACATTCATACTGAATAATTTTATTAGGATTCCTAAAATTCTTAATACCATTCCACATTGATTTCTCAGGGAAGACTTTTGGTCCTATTCATTCAATGGCATATGAGTTAGCAAAACAGACCTGCAGCAGTAGTGTCTGGTATATATCATCTCATAATTTTCATTCTTCTGTTCTAAATGTTGACTATGAGATTTTCGAATTATGGATTCCTGAATTATAGCAGATTATGGCATTCAGTTTTATTTCAACCTCAGAGGAGAGCTATCACTGGAATTGAGTGAAGGAGGTTTTAACAAACCAAAGTACTCTTGTCTGTAAGGTACCAGTCTGGTTTCTTCCCAGTTTAAAAAATGAAATACTTTAAATATTATACAAATGTTTATTTATTACAACCATACTTAAATTAATATTAACCTATTTCTTGGACCCTCCAAACCCAGAAAAGCCCATGATCTGAGCTAGTTCAGATTGTGCTGGTGTATCCTCTGGCTCTTCAGATTCCATGAGCTTACGCTTCTTGTCACGGCGTCTTTCGCGACGCTGTTCCTTGACTCTGGCTTCTTCTTCCGCTGCTTCCCTTAGTCGCGTGTCAAGCTCGTATTCACGCTTCTTTTCTTCTAATTTACGTTTATTATTTGCAAAACGGGCCTTGACCTGTAAACATTAAAGGAATGACACATTTTTTTACCTCTAAATATATTTGTTACTACCGCAGGAACAAAATTTGAATTCAGAGTTATGTAGAAATTAGAAACCGACCCGGTTTAGAGTCTAACGGGATGCAGCTGAATACCAGTATAGTGCAACTGTCTATCTGACCTTCACAACCCAGTTAGTACCGGGTAATATGATACCTCTTGATAATCATAAATATACAAAGCCTTAAAAGAGTGGCCTACACAATTCAGGCTAGACACCCCACACGCAAGCACATGCATGTCATACAAATGTCCTTTTGCCTTTTTTTTTTTAGAAAGTATTGTAATACTTTACAATGTAGTCTCACTAATCTGGGACTATTAAAAACCAAGGATTTTATACAAAAAGTCAAGGTGAATAAAGTCATTCAAATCATAACATCCTCATTTAATAAGGGAATCAGTATTTGTGTACCACAAATAACTTAGTGACAGCAGCAGATGTTTTTAAGCAAGAATGTATGTACAGTAGTTAGGTTCGTGCTGTTGCTTAGATTTTAGTTTACACAGATGCAAATTGCCGGATTAGTGAGACTCCACTGTACTTGCAACAAACAGACTCTCAGAAATAACATGGCAAAAATCAATTAGTTAATGTGTAGATCACATGTGTGTCATGTGTGGTCATATGAAAAGACAGAATAATGGTGAAATAAAAATAGGCTTAATCTTGATAAGAGGGATGAAGATTCAAAATGAAAAAGCTAGAGGCCTTTGCCAAATGTTATAACCATAGACTGAAATTGCTAGAGTTTATTTGCCTAAACTTCAAGAAAGTAAGTAACATGTGGAAAATATCTTCCTTTAGGCTGCATTTCTACCAGAGATGTGCCAGGTAGCTGGGTGGTGCAAGGATGCATAGCGACGCTGTGAAACGGTGCGCAGATGAGCGGTGCAAGGATGTGTAGTGGGCTCGTTTCAGACTGACTGCTATTCTACGCTCACGTCCGGCCATACCACACATCCTTCACTTGTTTTATATGTACAAAAATCGAAAATTTCGATGACTGATCTCTGGTTGAAACTCAGCCTTAATGTCACAGTTTTATTTCAGAACTTAAAAACAAATAGGACAGTCCATAGATATGTTGCTTACTTCCTTGAAGATTCAGTAAATAAACTATAGCTATTCAGATCTTTTGTTGTAAAGCTGATGCATAATCTGGTCTAATTTCTTTACATCATGAATTTTACCAACATTAAAACTTTAATATTATACGAACCTGATCTAATGAACTCCTTTCAATCTTCATGGACATGCCAAGATTCCTTTGATGTTTCTTTCCATTGATGTGGTCGAGAAAGTTGATGGAGTCTTTGACAACACAATCACAGACATTGCAGTAGTATCCTCCGGACTGTGAGGTAGGGGTGTTCTTTGTTATCACTACACTTTTACCAAGCTTTGAGTCTAAATCAACTTTGTAGTCGCGCTGTTTGAGGAGCTCTCTTTTGATAGGTGGGGCTGAAAACAAATAAGTATGACTTAGATAAGCATTATTAATATGTATTAAGTCATTTCAGGCAATTGTTTTGAGGTTCCTAGCAAACATTTGATAAATCCACCTCAGGGTAAAAAAAATTATTAGCATGGCCACAATCAGCAGATTATTTACTTACACACAGATGATATTCTGCGACCATTCAAACCTTAAAAAAACCCAAACAAACCTTAAACCTTTAGCCAGACCTGGTGAATCATTAATAAATTCCTTCACAAGTTTATCTCAAGTCTTTGGAACTTGTATCGTTTCTGGGCCATGTTTTTACCCTAGACGTTTACAAATGCTACTGGTAATAGGTTAGTAAAAATACCTTTCTTTTTAGATCGTTCCTCTTCCTCTAATTCAGCTTTTAACCGATCAGCAGCGATTCTTTCGAATTCGTCTTTGTCCCATTTTCTACGGTGGTCATCTGGTCTCATAGTCATGATGGTAGATTATGTTTATCCTATAAGGCACAATTAGCTGTTTAATGGCGTTTTATATCGATGTTATTATTTTAATTCGTTTACAAGTCACAAATAATCACAATAATAATAAACTAGAGCAGGCAGTGTGGAGCTGTGGGCTTCTTGAGCACAGAGCATGGTATTTGGTATATTAATTATCACAGAGCATCAATATAAATTATTACACCATGGCAAAGAGTACTCTGCATAGTCTATGGTACTTTTATTTCTTGGCATAGGGATGATCGATACTCAACGATGGTACAGAAACATCGATATTTATTTCCCATTGATGTTTTTACAATTATGTTATGACCACGTAAACATCGAAACATCGATCTATGAAGATTACTTTGTAGCGTAAGTTAATACCCACACACACTAAGAGGCAATTCATACCCTCACAATCACTCAAACACGCACACACGCCACACCCCACACCCCACACCCTCACACTTACTTACCACAACGTTATTTTTAATTTTTTGTTACGTGTATGTACAGACGCCAGCACATCAAGCTACTACAATCTGTCAATTTTTTGTTATAGATTTTCAACTTTATCGCTAAAGTATTAGATTCAAGGTTGATTGGAAAAATTTTACAGTTTCGGGCAGCTTGATGTTCTGGTGTCTGCCTACTCTAGGCCATCAAGCGTGAATTGGGTGTAAGAGTTTTCGCTGATAAGTGTTGTTAGCATTAGTTAGCTCACATCAATTGAAGGAAGTAACCATTAATTTGTGATGCACGGCGACATTGACAGCTTCGGAAAGACTTTTTTCAAAAGCTGGTCAACACATTTAATAAATAAAATAATTGATGTTTTATAATGTTTTTTTTTGTTTTATTTTAAAACCTAGAACATTGTTTTCGGACATCAAAATTTTCTTTTCGAATATTATCGCTTTTGAATCGATGATAATATCGATGTCAGAATCAATATTTTTCAAATATCGAACATCCCTACTTGCGAATCTATTTATTATGTTTATGACATATTAAATGTCAAACTTTGCACAGGAAATGACAGTGACAACTACAGTGTTGTTGGTTTCGTGTCTGTGATAAAATTCTTGGTCTATGATGGTTCTAGAAATTTCACATTCGCGATTCGGTCGAGTTTTTGTCCATTTTTGAGATTTCCACAACATAAAAAGGAGGATTTTTTAAAAATCTATGTCATGCAGCTGTACCAATTATTTTTCCGGCAATAGCTGTTAACACGTCGATCTGCGATTCGAATAAAATTTTATTGTAACTCGAAAATGATGGCTGGACCGGAGAGCCAAAACACGTTTTCGCGCTAAAGGGGATCTGTTAGACTTTTAGGCTTTTTTCTTTGAATTAACGTTGTAACTTAGCATACAATATTATAAACGGCGCGTTTTCTAGCTACAGGCGCGATTCAGTTGGTGAACGAACATTGTCATCATCATCATCATCATTTCAGCCGAAAGACGTCCACTGCTGGACAAAGGCCTCCCCCAAGTGTCGCCACACTGACCGGTCCCCGTGCGACTCGCATCCAGCGGATCCCTGTAACCTTCACCAGGTCATCGGTCCACCTAGTGGGAGGCCTTCCAACGCAACGTTTTCCGGCCCCATTGGCCATCCGTTCTGCGAGCAATGTGCCCTGCCCACTGCCACTTAAGTTTGGCTATTCTTCGGGCTACATCGGTAACCTTGGTTCTCTTGCGGATGTCCTCATTTCTAATTTGATCACGCAAGGAAACTCCGAGCATAGCATAGGGCACTGGAAAGAACATTGAACGTACATATAATTATGTTTCGGTTTAACTGAAATTTTTAGTAGGCAATTGAAATATGGTCCTGAGCTATATTGTTGTTTCATCCTTAGAACGCCAGCTTCATAGTTTCAGCCAAACAATTTTTTTACATTGAGTCAAGTACAGCGCCATCTTTCACTTTTCAGTGCAAGCTGGCTTAGCAAAAACCTCATTGGAGTCTAATTTATTGTAACAACGTTAGAATCACAGCTTACAATGCTATATTAATATGGATAACTTTTTTATAAAATAATAAAAAGTGTATTTATAGTACATCGATGTAGTTACTTTGACAGGTACCAGAATTGAAAAATGACTTAAATTATTTTTCTTCAAATCAACGGTGTTCGCTGCTCACAGTGGTATCACTCATTCATATGATTTACTTGATGACAGCATAGATGGCGCTATCTACAGCGCATCCTAAATAAAGAATACTAGTAAATCTACGGGTAGGTTGCCCTATTATTGCTGCTTACCCCTCTGCTCATAGATGTGATCATGTCTCATAAATGAGAATTATTCCGATAATGCGTAGTGTATAGGAAAAAACTATTACGAAGAGGTAGGGAACTATTATCATCAAGTCATTTTTTTTTAATAACGTTCCTTAATCGTCCCATTCGTCCCCACAATAAATATTAATTACAGGTGGGCCCCGAATAGTTAGGTTTCTTAACTTAAATTTATCTTGAAAATATAGGAGTGCAGGTCACAAAAATGAGAAATTGCACTCCCAAATTATAATTATAACCACTTGAAACCGCGTGAAATTATTTAAAAATACTTCTCTTTTTGAATCGGACTTTGTTACCAATTTTACTCATTAAAACATCAGCTATCTGCCAGTAAAAGTCCCGTCAAAATCGGCCCAGCCGCTTCGGAGATTAGCAAACAGGACAGCCAAAAATTTAAAGAAATTATTTTTTGTTATAGGTACTGTAGGTATATGTTTTCATATGTATTCAGGTAAAAGCTGTTATTTTGATATTACAAACAAACACTTCAATTTTATTTATTCGTGTAGATGTATGCTACTTTTAGATTATCGTTAGATAACATTATAATTAGAAACGTCGTTATACAAAGAAAACTTAGTCGGATCGGTCGTCAGAATGATTTATGCCTACTAGGGATGCAGGAATGCTGGTAAGAGAACGGCTGATGAGGTAAAGTGACGTCATTACGAAGGGAGCAGGAAAAAGTGATGGGGGTAATGACATTCAGCGCTGAGTGTCCAATAAAAAGAGTTAATGAGGGACCGACAGTCCTATAACGCTGCGAAGACATGAATTTATTGACTTTGAATACAATTTAATCGATGAGTGTCTATTTAAAAGCATTTTTCTACAAAATATTCAATCTTGAGATAGAATTTGAGTAGACACTTAATGGGCGTTATATCGGGATGAGCGATGAGAGTACAGTCTGTGAATTATTAGCTTTGAATATTGTGGCATATTTGCGGCACTTATCCATCATAAGGGCGTAATAATAATTTTGTACCTCTTTGAAATGAATTTGCGCTAGCCGTCCTTTGAGTCGGGGTAATAGTATCTACATTATTATGATTTGAAGAAGCTTTCGAATTATGTAGATACGCTGTAAGTACGTGCTACATTATTGGTACAATTAAATAAGCAGTTGATTTATCCTGATTTCTTTTCTAACACACTATTTAATAGTAGGTACCTACCTAAATAATTACAAATAGTAACGTGTCTAACTGTCTACAAAACAAGGTGTGTGCCTGAAGGAGTTTCCTATCGGCAAGAATAATGGGAGTAAAAGTACCCTCAACGAAGCCGAAAGGCACTCTGGTTCCTCCCCGGCATTGTGATTTTTTTGTTCTAGATCATACCTGGGAACCTTCTAGTAACTGAGATATTTGAGGTCAAAGTTTCAACTTTTTCACATGTTTTTTTTTTAATACAAGTTTTTAAAGTTGTAGCTTTACTTTAAATACCTCCACGACCCCCGTACTATTCAAAGCATCCATCAGCACACTGTTTTGCGTGCGTTACATTCAGTCCTACCGTAAGACGTGAATTTTCACCCCAAAAAAAATCCTAGTAGTTTCCTAGCAAGAAGTTTTGCGTAGAGTCACTGAGTTTGATGTACAGAATGCTTGGTTGATGGCTTCGTGAAGGGTCCGTTTGCACCCTGTATATGAATTTCTATAAAACTTTCATTCCCTATTTAAACACTATCACTGCACAATCTTTTTAAAAAAAATCCTTAGTAGCTCACTTTTCGTTACTCAAACTAAATTTTTCTATGCAAAAGTTCATGCTCCTAGACCCTGCGGTTTAGGCAGTGCGTTCAATGAATTTAAGATTTTGATTAAGTAGAAGATACGACCTACTTACATACATGTGTACATTTACCTCACTATAATAATATACAGCAGTCCCCATAGACAAGCATGGGTTAATGCGACGCCATTTGGGACAAGGAGCCTGACAGAGTGGTGTCGTGAAGAGAACGAGCGCGGCCGCCCGAGCGTGACACATGGCATGACTATAATATTATTATGACGGCGAAATTTCTTCATTTTGCCCTTTTTGTCGGCGAGATAGCAGTTATCTATCATGTCTCCAGTTTTTTTTGCCTAAGGTACATACCTATCTATCTAGTCTTCATTTTTCTAGGATGTTTTTACTTCAGTTCTAGGTACCTAGCTAGCTTATAGTTACTAGTTTACTTTTTATTTAATAAATGGGTTTATTTAGTAAGGTCGATGCCTAGACGCTGTCCCACTGTCCAATCAGTGAAAAAACAGTAATGTCAAGCTCAATTCCTTTTATGGAAAACACCTTGTATTAAAAAAGTGTAGCTCCCTTCTCTTCTCTATGTAATAAAACAAAAACAAAAAGATCACTATCAGCGGTACCAACTTTGTTAACATAATAAACCTGGTTAGGATCAATCCTACAAGGAATTATCTTCACTCCGCTCACCGTAAAGCGGATTTTTTGCAGTCGCTTTCAATGTAAATTGCATCGCTCTCGTGAGGGGAACACAACCAGAAAGAACCGCCGAGGAAGGGTGAAGCGCGATCCGACACACGTCGACTGTGTGACAAATTGACTTCACCAAACAAATTGGCACAATTTTCTTAACACGTCATCACCTTAACAGTCATTAGGCTAACGCTAAATCGTTGGTTCTTAACGTAAAAAGCTGCTTTTTCAGAGTATAAAGGGACCCATTATAAAGATGAGTTCGTAAGTAGACGCTGGGATACTTTGTGACTCGGATCTATGTTACAGTTAATGTGTGAGAGGTAGCGGCGTTATTTATCACCACTTACCGTGATACTTTACTTTAATATTTTAACGGTTGATGTTGGGTTACCAGAGGTCAATTAGGATATTTCAAGCGGAAAATTTCCGAGGGAATCACAAGTTATAATGGGTATAATCTAAGGTCGAATTGGTTGAACAACGTTGAACAGTCAGTTTGTAATGTTCGGTGAACTATGAAGATGTAAAACATGTCACTAGGGATTTGCAAGAGATGTCTAGGTGTTGCGGACGGCTTCAACCGAGCCGGAGAGAACGCCCCCGGCTGTTTCTGCTTCAATAAATCATCTCTATCTTACCTTCCAGCGTATAATGAAGTTCGATTGTTTCGTTGAATATTAATAACTACGAAGCCCACGTGGATGTAGTCATACGGGTACCTGCTAACGTACGTCGATAACAGGTATTCGAAGGAAAGGTAGCTTACGTAGGTATCTAAATGGATTTCTATTTTTGAAAAGCACTTTGGTTTGTGTTCATATTACCTAACGAATATTGAAACATCATAATTATAGTATTCAGTGTTACCTAAACAGTGTGTTACAGAAATATGTCACATTTAGTTACGTAGTTACATTAAAGGCAAACTGTCAAGTATTTATTCAATACTAAAGTTATAGCGAATATGTATTATCTACTTCTTTTACAAAAACATATCTACCAACTACGAACTACATTTAAGAAAATATAGTGAAGGTACACTACAATCCATCTTAATTTGGAGCACACGCGAACTTACTCACCTGTGGTAGCTTTCAGAAAGAATGGAATTTCTAATACATCATGGAGTAAGAAACTGGAATATAATTCTACTTGATTCACTTGTAAAAAGTCACATAGATAAACTGTGTTGACGTTGATACTCTTGCATAGTAGACACCTTTTTTTTCCGACTCTGGGCGGAGCGGAAGGGAGTGTCAGACTTGTACTGACTAAACCCATCCATGTTCCATCTTTGCCCTTTGTGTTCCAGGGCCACGGTATCTCTTTCGAACAGTCCCGACTGCATCAGCCCTGGCGCATAGTAGACACCTGGGTTATAACATCTTCCTTTTTAAGAAGGTGGTTAAAAATTCTGTTATGGTTAGGTAATTAGGAAGGTGCCGGCACATTTTATAACTACGACGTTAAGTTCGACGAAAAATATAGCATGACTATGTGACGGTTTTCCATCAGAAAGATCAATACTCTAAACTCCATCATTTATTCATAACTACCGGCCGAATCAGCCATTTTTACGCGAACCTAGCTAAATCTGTTGCGGTTACTAACTAACAGAACAGATACTTACATAGATAGCTACAATCCATAATAATATTATAAAGATGTAAAATTTGTTTGTGTGTATGTAGGGGGTTATCTCAGGAACTAATGATCCAATTCTAAAAACTCTTTCACTGGCTGAAGCTAAGTTGCTATAGGCTATAAATTATATTTATATCATGCATATTAGTAGAGCTATCACATTTTTTGCGGACGCAGGCGCGGGCGAAGTGCTAGTTTGTTATAATGGTATGAAATGAATCATATCAACACATTTTCAAGGAAAATTCTCACTATCCAGTCGTTGCTCACTATCACATTCCGATAAAACATATTGAAAACAATTTGGAATGGAATTTTATCGACAGGTCTCGAGTCCCCGACTCTGTTACAGAGAATACTCCTAAAACTATCTTTGTCCGTATCCTTGGCTGTCACAGCCATAATGTTACTGTTATATAGATCAAAATAGGAACATTTATTATTAGTTTTATTGATTTCACGGCCGTTTAGGTAGGAGTAGGTCTCATGCTGACTTTGTGAGAGTTATCTTAAAAGGAGAACGAATAGATACATCATGTATTATGATTATGAAGAATCTCGAGAAAATGAGTGTATTAAGACTCACTACTTCATTAGCTAGGCTCATCCTGCCAAAACGCCTAGAAAATAACCGATTAACTTGCACGAGGTATCTTTATTGCAATTTATTTGATATGATTAAAGTAATCCGTGTTTGTGGCTCACAAAATTGCTCTAAATTTTAGTGAGAACGCGTGGACATTAAAAGAAAAACCTGAAAAGGTCAGGTAGATTTGATAAAATATTTATCACGCACGGAATAGGTACTCCTGAGGTAAGCCACATTGAGATAAATCTTCTCACGTACCTTCTAGTAGTATTTACTTTTCCTGAATACCTGGTAGTTTTCCTGCGTGTCAATACTTCATTCCTAAGTACTGTGGTTTCGAGTGCTACGAACAACTTCAGCCGCATAGTGTGTCTTTAGTATTTGCAGTGAACAGTGCATGTGAGCACGAATGGACAGGTGACAGGTCGTTTTAGCACCGTCTACAAGACGTGAGACAAACTACAGGACGAAAATAAACGATTGAGTATCGATAAAATACAATATAATACTATGAGAAGCTTTATTCTTCAGTAACACCCAAAATTTTCATTATCAATACTGTTGCGCGTCCGTTTAATTTCCGTTCAAAATCTAATTGACATTAATAAAATTCAAACGCCCTATTAAAGGATATATTGATCATAAAAATGAAATCCAATAAGAATAAAAAGAAACAGGCAAAGGATGGTGATAAAAAAACAAATGAAAACGGTCTCAAAAAACGTCAATTTTGTGTCATCCCTGTGAAGGGGTGTTTTATTTTAAAATGGCGGACCAATTTGTATTTTCCAGCGGTAAAATTAATGTGTGTAGGAAAGATATGATGGGTTGCGGGATTGGACGGCTGTGTTTTATAATTTATATTTGCTTTGGAGATGCGTTGTACTTAAATACAAACACGCTTTTATTTTAAATGGGAAAGGTGTAAAGCAATTAGTTAGGTACATATTTATGTATTTTAATTACTGGTAGGCGGTTAGGTGTTCGGGAAAGAAAAAAAAAACAGTAGAACAACATGCTTTTAAGGTTTTATCTACCTGGTCCTTCTCCGTAGTCAGAAGCCCGAAAGACTGACAACCAGTCTTGCCAAGGGGTATCCCACGGATACGTGTTCTGTGGAGGTCAGATCAATGGATCGTGTTCTGTGGATGGATGGATGGATCGGTGTGGAATCAGTCATCATCATCATCATCCACAGCCTGAATTCACCCACTTCTGGGTATAGCCCTTTCTTTTGTTGTGGCAATCTCCACGTTCCTGTGTCAGCCTCATCCAGGTATTTCCCCTTATGGCAACTATGTCATCTACACATCTCGCTGCCGGACGACCCACATTTTTTCCAGTTCTTGGACGCCATTCGGTGACAGCTTTACTCCACCTGTAAACACCGCGCCTTTCTAGGTGTCGACGCCATTTCCAATATCGAATACTTTTGTGTACGGATTTTGTCTTCGGATTTCGACGTTAAGAACTCGATCTACCAGCTTTATGCTGAGCATGGAATGCCACATGGCTCTCTGTGCAAGTCTGTCTGTACATAGCCTTCTGCAAAAGCGTCCATGTTTCAACACCGTACGTCATTGTGGGCAGAACATAATGTTTATAGAGGCGGGACTCTAAGGTATAGCGGAATTCTGCCTGATTTCAAAATGTCAACCAATTTGCTAAACGCCGCCCACCCGAAAAAAAATTATAAATTTAAGTTAAATGAAAGCTTAAGGCCAAGATAGACATACAGATGGTCAATCATCTCCAACTCTTCATTTCCAACTTTGACAGAAGGATTTGAATAGCTGTTGATGTTTGCCATAATCTTCGTCTTGGCCTCAATGCCTCGATTAGACTGGAAGCCAAGCTCAACATAGTTGGGTAAGGCTATACAGATAATGATGACGATAGAGCCCTTTTGATGACATATTCTACTTTTTGGTAAATCTTGAAATACAGTACCTAACTTATGTTGTGTAGACTGTTATGTAGGTCCTTTGTGAAAACAAGTTACAATTTTCCATTTTCCTAACTAAAATACTTAGAATTTCATACCAACGGTTGGTATACTCTATTTGCCGTATCTTATAATGCAATATTGCGTGTCCAAGATGCTAGCAAGGGCAAGGAGAGCACGTATCGTTGAATTCATGGGGGACATTGGACATGGTCTTATTTGTGTGCACTCATGCAGAAACGTAGGTTAGGTACTGTTCGATGGTACCTGCAACAAATGGCACGCTCTTTGTTCTCGGAGTTACAGTTTTAACTTGTGGAAAATGTGGATACTTTGGTATGTTTTTTTATGATTCTAGACGGCTATTATTATTCGAACAATTTGATAAATTTCCAATGGAGCGACACAGATCTCTAAAATCGAATGAAAGAACACTAAGAACTTTTCCATTTTGGTTCTAATTTTTGCGAAATCCTTCCGTAGTTTTTGTATTCAATCTAAGTATCAAAAACGTTAACATTTTCTGAGGGCGTCTGAAGCCTGCTGAAAGAGGGTTGATCTAACGAATATAATTTGTGGTTTCTGGGAATGACATCAAAAGAGAAGCAGAGTAAGGTTCAGGTTTCTAATTAACTCTAAATATAATGAGTAACCTGTAAGTGCTTTGATACAGTTCATATACAGTCAGGAACATAAGTTTCGCTCGCTAATTTATACGTCGCGCGTCGGACTATTTGTTGTTTTCATGAAGACTCATTTTATGTCAAATCTATCGTAAACCGTTATATTGTATGGAACGTAATTTTAAGCAAGTAACTTTGAGCGGCGTAAATAAAGATGGGTGAATTACGCTTGTCTGGGGCTTGTGCTCCATCCGAGGTCCTACATCATACACCTCAGGGCCTGGTTACACACATACATGTACCGTGGGTGGAGTGTATGGGTAGAACATAACGCGCGCGCGTCGTTTCTTTCATCTTAGCGCTTATTACGCTTTTTCATATTTTTTTGGACGTTTATTTACGAGATCGTGAGGACGGGTAGCAATTTTCTGGTAAAAATGTTAAATAAAATTCCTGGAGCCTGAATTCCCTATTTCTGACACTTTTATTTGATATCAAATTCTTAGGAAATATCTTATTGGCAAATATTTAGTACGGACCTAATATTTTATTTGCCGCATTCACTCAATGTTGAAAAAAGTTTGATTTATTTTCGTTTTATTTTTGTGTGTTAAATTAAAAATCCAGTAGGTAAACGAATAATGGGTAGGTAATGGGGGTTATAATTATGATGGATTCAAACTTCTATAGTGGAAAGCAAAGGAAAACTATTGGTTAACACTATTAAAGATCTATAAACTTCGAAGTCCTTTAGATTCAGAGCTGAAAGCTCGTCGACAACGGTAGACCTTCACGTAAAGTATTATTGTGTTACATAGAACACGTATATTGCAAATAGGTGCTCAAAATAGCAACGAAACAGGAGGTAACATCATGGACATTATTCAGCTTATTTCTCAGCGCCCGACCATATTCCCGTGCATTCCGTTTGTGAATGCATTGTTTGCGTAAAATAATATGGGAGTAAGACAGCCATTTTGACTTTAAAATGGGAAATATTATGTACAGATGCCAGCACTTCAAGCTACTACATACAATCTGGCAAATTTCTCTAATATATTAGATTTTCAACTTTATCGCAAAGGCATTAAGTTCGAGGTTGATTGGGAAAATTTTACAGTTTCGGGTAGCTGTCAACTTTTTTCGTTTCAAACGCTTGGAATTCTGTTGAAAGTGTTTTATTGTCCATACTGATGAATCGAAAGTGAATTTCAGAATATTCTAGAAGAGTAAGTTCTGCAACAGCCGTAAAGAGAACCCAAAAAATACATATCAATAACATATTTCAACTTTTCAATAAACTCCTTACGTAAACTATTTAATTATAAGAATGTGTAAGATTTTTCTAAGGTCAAATTCTTTAGGTATGTACCATTGTTAGGTATTATATTCATAAAGAAGCTGATATTTTATTAACAAATATTACTTTGAAAATAATCTAAAATCACCACAGCATTAGTGATTTCTAGCAATATTAAAAATAACGTAACAAAAAGAACCCTGGCGAGATTCCATGTATTTTGGGACCCAGTCTTAGAGGTAGCATTCATTATGGCAACTTATACATACGTGTAAAACGACTAAAGACTAACAAAAAAGCAAATGGAAAGTAAGACGAACAAGTTGGGAGAAAAGAGATAAACGTCTTTATACAAGACAACCTAAAAATCTTACGGTTAAGGTTTTTAACTGTGAATGTCTGCTTATTTATTTAAAATGAATCAAAAAATAATAATGTTTAGGATGAATCATAAAGGAAGATTTGAATAAACTACTCTTAGATAATTCCCTTTCCAACCTACCCGGTCCGAGTAAAAGGGTATAAAAGGCATGGCGCGTTGTACACGGCCTCTTTGGATGATGCTCTGTGCTTTTTGGTTCTCTTTGGTTTTTGGTGGTAGGCAACTGACAGGTGCCAGTGGAGGTAATAATTTTGGTACGGGTCGTGTTACATTATTCTGATGTACTTATTATTTACTTGTCTTAAGCCAAAACCCGAATTTTTTGCCTGTACCTAATTAATGAATCATAAAACTACCAGACTGCGTCTAGAGACTATACTGATTACTAACCTAGTAATTAGTTCAATCACTATTAAAACTATGTTGTTACGACTTTGATCTATAAGCGAATTATGGTCAAGTAGAACGATTCTTACTACGCTGAATGAAGATATACTTTTACATAAATTATAACAGCCAGAGCTCACTAGCTATGCATGTACGAGTATAGCAATTCAAAGGCAGGGTTTGTTGATTAAAAAATGTGTAATGTGACGTAATAAATCTCGTTTATTGGTTTGTTTACATGTTTTATTTTAATATTTTTCAACAGTGTTATCGAAAAAAATATTATCTTATTAAAAGATTATCTAAAAAGGAAGCTGGTGCAGCGATATAGCTCTGGTGTCTGGCAGACCCCATATACCATAATATGCTCATAACATGAGAGCAACAACCCGCTGTCCGTGTCCCAACAGGACAGTGACAACAATAGCCTAATACACCACTTCGCCCCTGTAGCCTTCTATCTACTACGATATACGTTTAATAGGACTTGCTTCCTATGTGCATAGATTTAATTCTGGCACGTAAAATAAATGGGTGGTTGCCATGAAATATTGGATAGGTAATAGGTACAGGATGTATTTCTACTGAACTTGGGGAGTGTGTAAAATCAGCAGAACTTCTGTAAGCACTATCCACCATTTCAATATCCACAATTTGCTCTCTGTTCAGAAGGTACAGGGTGTGTACTTTCCTCTGTACTTGTTGTGGGTACAACATTAGGGGAACTCCTCTGAGCGCGTTGAAAAACACTGGAATAGATCATCACAAATCTTACAGTGACAGTAGTGACGGGACTCAATTGATCACCATTGATAACGTTCCTTTATAAGATATACTACGAAATCACCATTGTTTCATTTTTATTACATGATTTTGCCTTGTTAATTGGCGTTTTAATATAAAGTTTACATGTTGTTTATAAATATTGTAAATTATAGAATGTATAAAAACGAAGAGAAAGAGCCATTTATAGTAAGAAAACCCTTGAGCAAAAAAGATTGGAACGTAATCGGAAAAAAAGTTGCGTTTTGTAATTGCACGATTACTTAATTTTGAATAAATTAAAATATTTATAACTTTTGATTCCCGTGTCCTAAAAATTCAATATTTTTTAAATAAATATCTCATATAATTGTAGTTATAATTATTTTATATTTACACTTGCATGGAGCTTCGTTAATTTTTAGATTCTTTGGGTCCACTTTCGCCACCCTTCTTTCTTAATTCGAAAAAATACTTTATCCAGGTAAATATGTGTAACCCATAAAGAAAGTAACGCACGAACTTGCTTCTCCGATTGATGTTCACGGAAACATTGTACCAATATAAATACCAACGAGTAAATATGTTCATTCCGCAGGTACTTAAATAAATAATGTTTTACCTGTTACTCGAGCGTTTTGCTGTTACCTCATTCGAAATAAAAGCGGTGATTTTCTTTCTTTGTAAGTGCCAAATTTGTCAATATTCAAAGCGAATTTAATTTGCAAATAAAAATAGAATTGGAATTCAAATAAAATAAGTCATTCGAAGTGAGGTTACAGATATCATCTTTGTGAGGCAGACAGTCTCATAAAAAATAAAAGCAACAGAAAGCTCGACCTATAAGTTTAATGATTATTAAAAAGTTAATTCTCACTTAAGGCTTTGAGAAATCTGCTAAAATAAAATAATATTAAATTAATTCAATGATTATTTCAAATGTATTTTCGCATAACATAAAAATCAAATAGTAATCAGTCTGAACCAAATGGAAAGTGCTTTGAACCTCTACTCTACTCGTAAATAAGACACCTCACAGAACTTAAATTCCAGCATTTCATTATTAAACATTTTTCTGATTATTATGTCATACAACGCGTGATCACGACTAAGGAATATAGTTGTGGTAGAATCATCTATTTCTGTGAAAAATAGGATCTTGACATTGACAAATGATGAACATCCATTTCTTAAAGTGCTGGCACATTCAATAAGACATTTCCATAAATTATATAAGACAGGTACATCTTACATGAAAACGTTACATTCGTACTCAATCAAGCGATACGATCCAGTAATTAATTAATATAACAGGTAGTTTTTAGATAGGCAGGATTATGTAACAGTATTGTAGCTAAATTACATAGTATTGCCTATTGGTATTTTAGTATTGTGCACGGAATCTGGATTTGTACCCGGTCAATGGCAATGGGCTCGCCTCCAATTACAAGGGACTTAATATAACTGGTGAAATGTGGGTGTAGTATTAGGTACACCTCTGCCTAATCTTTCGGGGTTACAGGTGTGATGTTAGTATTGTTCGTGGACACAACGTTTTCGAAGTTTTCGCATGCGAGTGTTTCGTGCGTATGCAGTCTACGGAATTGGCTTTTAGCATATTTGCATCACATCAATTGTACCGTTCTGTCTGTTGTAGATGTCCGAGACCTCACGTTACAATGACAGATTATAGTGTCAAGATTAAGTTATCAACAAGCAGGAGAAGTAAGCGCCATGCATGGTGCCCAAGTTTATGGCCACGCGTTATGGTTGGATATTGTAGTGTAGGTACCAGTAGCGAAGGGTCAATTTTTGTAAGAGGTAAGCCGGAGTACATATCTTTAATATGATTATATTATTTGTCTATAGAATACTGACTGTGCCATTTTTCAAAGGGAACCCGGTGGGAATCGAGTTGTATGGAACCTTCGCCACTGGAAGGTACCACGTCCTAAGACATTTTGGGATAACGTAGCTACCCATATGAAAAAAAAAATATTAATCGGACCAGTAGTCCCGAAGATAAGAAATTTGAACCAAAATTCCCCTAATTTTCAAACATAGTAATTTACCTCTTCATAATATTAATGTAGACTCTCAGTAGCTTTACACAGGATAATAGAAAACATTTTTCTTCTAGAGAAGCACCTGAAATGGCTTTAGAGACACAAACATATTGCTGTAAAAAGAAAAACAAAATAGAGTAATTATCATTACCCACTCACCGTATTGTTCATAAAATGTAAAAGTGGAGACAAATGGGGCAATTGTGGTGCTTTTAAGCGAAGGGTTAACGACCTATCATGACTTTATATATTTTTTTAAACTCAAATGGGACGTAGTAATGCTGCGTCACCACTGTATACACGGTTAAGGTGAAGTTTGTAGTTCCTGTCATAAAAGTTGTACAAGAAGCTTTTATTCTTATTCTTATTCTTAAAATCTCCTCCAAAAAAAAAACAATCAATCAAAGCATCAAAAAAAAAAAAAACAATCTTCAATCTTCTTCTATAACTTTGTTTTATTTCTTTTAATTTGTAAATTGAGCAACCTTCAATCAATGAATTGTAGTCTAAGTCAGCTATTAGAAAGATGATAGCTACAACGAAATACTAGGCAACATGTAAACATCAATTAAGTCTGTCTTGTCTTAATGGCAACTTTAAGCGCGCTTAAGATAATTCCGCTGTAATATCTAAAGGACAAGTGTGTCCATGCTGTCGAATAATTAATTAGGGACCGCCGCAGACGGTCAGTAGTTATCTCGTTGGAGCAACACGTCCCTCTGTTTGTGCCGAGTTTACTCACCGAGGGGACACCCGCACCTTGAATATTTCACTCAACAAGTACCACGAAGCGTAGTGATTCTCAACATGTACGGGGCTAGTGTGAAATTAATCAGTATGTGGTATAGTTCTGCCTTCTTTAATATTTGAGTAGCGTTTGTTCGCACTGATCGATCTATGAGCTTCTCTTTGATGTAGAACAGATGCATACAGATTGTACAGATTTGGTTTTATGACTTCGTGATAAACAACTTTACTGCAGTTTGAAACATTTGAACAAAGGGTTGTTTGAATTAAGGCGGAGTGATGTAGCGATTCATCATTTATTTTAAACATCTAGCAGCGTTTTCCATGTATACCTGTGAATCCCATTAGCTGGTACCGCGATGACATGTTGGAAAACTTCAACGTTCCAAAATATTCTGTCAGCGTCGAATTTTAAATATTCTATTTGGTTTAAATTGTCCAATCTGTACAGTATTGAATTATAAGTGGGCGATACAACGTTTCATAAATTGAATTTTCGTTTGATTGGAAATTAATTGCTTCATAGTGCTTTGAAATAGCGTTTAGGTCACTTTAAATAGAACATGTGATTGCCATTTATTAAGAATCATGTGTTACATTGGGTTTGTGTTCAAAATGTATGGGAAATTGAAGACGTAGTTATTAGTATAAAAAACAAACTTGTAGTCGAAAAAAATACAAAGAAATGTCTTTATAGTTAGCAGTACAGCAATAAGTACAGTAAAGACGCTCCTAATGAACAGTAGAATAACTGAACTTAGTATGCATACACATAAATACGTTGTAATATCAAGCTTTCTGTCTGCACTATTAACAATTCTTAAAGGAAATACCGGACGGTACAAGAGAATTCCGTTTTCGTAATTCCCCCGTGATTCCAGTTAATTCTGGTGGTTTGCAAGAGGTGTGAGCTAGAGTTATTGTTTGTCCATCGGCCGCGCGGCGGAGCCAGCAGCCGAGCCAAGCTCTGCAACCCAAATAGGATTACGGTTTGTCCACGCCGGGCTTTCATTGTTCTGCTACGTCGTTCAGGGCTTACGTCTCGCCCAACAATCTGTACCTGCTTACGGTGTACGTGCATTGTGCACCAATTACCTTGGGGTACTATTGTATTTGATATCTTTTGTTGATTTTATACCTCCTTTTTCTTATAAAGATGCAAATGAAATGATCAGAACGCTTCAATGCAGAATGATCTTCGATTTCCCAGAAATTTACCTGTACTTTTACGCTGAAAACTTTGGCAGTGAAACATTCGTAGATGATCAAATGGGTGGAGGTTCTCTGGTGTTAATGTATGCGGATAAGAGATTAGGTATAGCGAAGGGTAAAATTTATCTAACTAAAATAACGCTACATTGAAAAAACATGAAATGTTCGACGTCACTGGAAAATGCTGTAAAAAATAACACAGCTAATGTAAAAAATTCGCCATTGGAGATATTTAAAAGAAAGCACTGGCGTTGGGCGCGTTCCCGAGCATATTTTGGACGCGTCTCGCAACAAGATTTAATTTAATTTTTTCCACGCCGCTATTTTATTATATTACCTACAGATTTATCTTTTTTACGCTTGTATTTTATTATTTCGTAACGTCAAAGATTTAATATGGCCGTGATAACTTCTGGCGAATCGTTAAATTACGAAATTGTTGTTTAAATATTGTATGTAACAAAATGAGTGGTAGAAAGTACCTACATGAAATATTGTTTTACGATATATTGGGCTTTGTTTTATTTGGAACGGCCACTATCAACTCAGCGCTTGTTTGCTCGATATTTTGCTACATTCCAGTCTGAATGGTTTGTTGAATATCTAGTAATAAATCCTGAATAGTTTGAACATTTTGTTTCTGTTAGTGTGTGGTGTGGTGGCGTGCTGTACAACATGTGGGGGTAGATGGTGGTAGTTGCGCGGTGGGGGGGAGGGTGTGCGGGGTGAGGGACGGCCTCTATATATTGCTAGCTTTCTGTTATGGACCATTACCGGCGCATTACTGCGCTTATATGAAAATTACCTACGATACAATTTCAACAAAAGGAAAGCGAGAATGCCTTCAAATACACGATGTCTCCGGATGTGTGTATTTGTACTCGGGATGAGAAAATTCACCTCGGAGACAACACATTATTATGTACGGTTTTACGGTACTGAACAAGGTCATCGTTTCGTTTATGCTTTGCATGAAATTCTCGAGCAGAGTATCTCTTCTTAAATAAGTTGATATTTAATGTAAATGAAACAGGTGCTACGTTCAAGTACATAAAGCCGGATGCACTAGGCGAACTCAAGTTTTATTTGTCATCTTTCTACAAGCGAGATGGAAAACAAGGCAATCACAAGTTTGACAGAACTGAGAAAACTTTCAGTCGGGATTGGAGTAAATTGACTACATTATGTTACTGCTATGAATTCACGTCGGAATGAAAATATGGGGTCCAAGTTGGCACAGA
This sequence comes from Noctua comes, assembly GCA_963082995.1. Taxonomy (NCBI): domain Eukaryota; kingdom Metazoa; phylum Arthropoda; class Insecta; order Lepidoptera; family Noctuidae; genus Noctua; species Noctua comes. Next base: position 11,025,299 of record OY720269.1, read on the forward strand.
GGCAACAGATTTCACCACCCACCATGATAAATAATAGCCCGTAACTTTCTCATATTAGCTACTTATAAGGGAAGAAGTCTCTGCTAAAGTACCTAAGTATTATCATAGTTTGGCGATATAAAAGACTTTCGAAGTAACGTTTGTTTGTCTATTTATTATAAAATGTAAACATTAATAGTGAAATAAGGTATGAGTAAAGGACGAAAAGAACCTTAAATTAGGCAAAGAATAATAATATAATCTATACTTATTTGTACAGCGCTGCCGAAATCAAAACGAACTGCAAAAAAGGAGTTCGCAAAGCAGGAAAGCTTTTTGGACCTTTTATGAAATAATATACACACAATACACACACACATAATACTTTGCAGTAAACAGCAAGTTATCGTTAAGTAGCAACCCAGTTTACACTTATTTAACTCTAAAAAGGCGGATGTATGAAAATCTTAAAAAACTGTTTGTCCCCGAATGTACCACACTAAGCTGCTGCGGCTGCACAGGATAACAGCTTGAAATGATTTAATTAAGCACTTGAATAAAAATACAAACTATTTAACTATGTACAACGGCGTTGGATAGGAAGGAAATTTGTCTGAGCATTGAAATAGGACTTACGAAGGGTTTTTGTAGGCGATATATTCGTAGCAAGCACGCGTAGCTCCGCTACGCACGATCCCGTTTTCCCCCATGGGGGTAGGCAGAAACTACAGAACGCCACCTGCTACGATCCTGTTTTTTTTTTTCGCATGGGATATCATCAAATGACCCTCTCACTCCTCACTCTGAGCGGAAGGGAGTGTGAGACTTGTACTGACTAAAACCCATCCATGTTCCTTCTTTGCCCTTTGTGTTCCAGGGCCACGGTATCTCTTTCGAAAAGTCCCGCAGCCCTGGCAGCTGCTACGACCCTTACATACTCCTTTTGCTTCATCCACAGTCATAGATCTCCTCATACGCACGTAAGTATTTAAATGACATGAAGAGCAAAATAGTACGATTAACCCAGAGCGATTCGAATAACTCCACTTACATTCGGGATTATGCAAGTAAATTAGTCGTAAAAAGTTAACAGACGAAATGCCTTTCGCCGAACACGATTCCGCATGCAGTATATTGGCAGAATAATCTGCTAATGTAAATGAAACCGTACTCGGTTCTATAAATCGGATTTGACTGTTGGAACTTTTCCACCGAAGTGTATTTCGCCTCAGAGGTCGCTGTAAATAGGATTTATATCTTTGGTAGTGCACGCATCGCATTTGCAGCTGGATTTGTGATTAATGGTCTTTAGAGGATGAGCGGGATTTGTTAGGGAGCGTTAATTGTAACAGCATGCTCATATTGCTCATTGTTAGGTCAGAGATTGGTATCGTCCACCATCATAATTAAACCTGCTTTGTTAACCATTATTCGTTGGCTTTATGCTGCGTTAAGTTTTTCTCGTAGCCCTCATATTTTACATTAGTTATGATGTAAAAGAAATTAAGTTTTATTTAACTGACAACATTTCTTAATCGCCATCGCTTCACACAAAAACAAAATTCGTACGTTCGACACATTTTTGAATCGTGTGACATCTCTTCAGGCGTGTCTTTCTTACACGCAGTCAATGTTTGTTAGCAAATAACCGCATATAAAGGGTGTAAATAGACCCTTAACACATCCGAAAGGCACTTGTTCTCCCTGTCTTCGCGATAATTTTTTTGTTCTAGACCATACCTGGGAATCTTCTAGTTACGGAGATATTGGGGGTCAAAGTTCCAACTTTTTCACAAGTTTTTTTAAATACATGTTTTTAATGTAAGATTTTTACTTTACACACCTCCATGACCCCCGTACTATTTAATCCATCAATCAGCACAATGCTTTGAGTGCTTTCCATCGTCTTACCTTAAAACGTGATTTTTTACCCCCAAAAAAAAAATTCGATTCCCAGCAATAATTTTTGCGTAAAGTTACTTAGTTTGATGTACAGAATGCTTGGTTGACGGCTATGTGAAGGGTCTGTTTACACCCTGTATAAGTTCGCCATAGAAGTTAAAATCTTCTTTTTTGCTTCAGATACGTGTTATAAATATTGCAAGTTTGTTTCAACCTACACACAAGGATTTAAATCTTTCTGAGTAGAACACAGCAAAAACCGTGCTAGCTCCTGGCTAAGTCTTGCCACAAGGAGCTCTAGCACAACAGGATATTATATGCAAGGAGAAGTAACATAAAATCTGTTACTAATTAAATTATGTAAGTTTCAGCCATTTTTCGTGTTGCCAGCTTGCGATACGATGTAAATGGAGCGCCGTGTAATTGCAAGTATAAAATATCAATTCGGCGGATGCTCGTCACCTGCGACCCCCGGATTAAGGACTACACGGGTACTGTTAATATGCAAATGAGGCTCTCACCTCACGAGTTACGAGTCATCAGTCTGAGTGCGTTTTGTGACAAAATTTAACAGGTTCATATTTCTATGCAAAACATCAAGTTGGCGACAGGAAGAGCGCAACACTGAAAACTGAAGCTTTCGTCTTTTTACAGCTTTTTTATGGACACAGTGATACGCCGTTAAAGGAACAACCTTGTCAAAATGAAATATACTTGGAAGTTACCTTCAAAAAGCTCGTATATATTTTTGGGAGAGCCGAGATTTTAAATACATTAATTCAATTCAGGTATCTTCATTAAATTGTCTTAACCTTCTTAAGTGGATTTAAGAATGTGTCTAAGGCAGAGGCTATCGGATTAACAAAAGAGTCTGTATTTTTTAATTTATTTTATCTTTTCTTGGGCTGTTTCAACCAATGTCTGAAATGGTTGGCTTACTGTGTATTTAGTATGTAATCGATTTTGGCACTGACGTTTGGGATACCGAACGCCTGATTATGTCTCTGATCAGTTGGGTGAATATCAACAAAGTTCATTTTTTGTCAATTTTGGTGGCCCAATTTTTTCTTTAGTTTTCGTGAAAAATAACGATCTGGTATAAGAATAGAATGTCCAAGCTTGAAGGATTTTTATGAGGGCTCAGAATATCTCCATAACTTTTTGAGATATTTTTGTTCAAAGTCTAGTGTGGCCACCAAAATTGAAAATCACCCACCAAAATCGAAAGTGCCCACCAAATTTGAAAATCAGTGGCACCAAAATTGGATTTCTCCGTCAGAAACCTCAATCTCACTAATAAAGCTCAATGTGATTAATCTCACAAATTCTCGGGAAGTATCAATAACTTTTAACGGTTTATAAAACTCTCTTTTGTTAAAAATAGGATAGATTCCGAGGTCTGGTCCTAAAGTCGGACTGACATGGTATCGTTTTTGTTGGGGAGACTGCAGTACAACCCAAGTCTCGATCGAATCGTCCACAAACACTAAACGGAGAGGCAGCTCTTCGGTCTCCTGTATAACCTGCCGCAGCGTATGTATGTGGTGTCCGGTGCTAAAGCCATTATGGAATCCGGCTGGTCCGGGATGATTCTTGAAAACAACTTGTAGACATAGCTTAGAAGTGAGATGGGCCTATAATTCTTCAACCGGGCATTGTAGCCTTTTTTGAAGAAGAGTACCACCACACCCCTGCACCATGCCTGTGGGGTTTTCCCCTCGGGTATGACGGAATCAGACAGCTTCTGAAGGGCCTTAAGTACCGGTTTTCCACCCGCCATTAGGATTTCGGCCGTAATTCCGTCATCACCCGGTACTTTGTTGTTTTTAAGCTGTTCCAGAGCCATCCTAATCTCGTGCATCCAGATCTCGTCCGGGTTGTCTTCGGTATAGTGTCGGGTCAGTCTAGCTCTTGGGTCATTTGCTAGGTTTACAACGGGTTTACTGGTTGAAGTGTATAACTGCCCATATAATCTCTCGATCTCCCTCAGTAGCGGTCCGGTTTGGCGGATACGATCCTGCCATGGTCGGTCTTCAGTTCCGCGAGCTGGCTCTGCCCAATAGCCAGATCTCTTGCAAATGCCTTGGGGCCGCTCAATTGCGTCTTTATTATGCTGGATTTAAAGATCCGTCTATTGAGCTGCCGGTATTTCCACGCCTCGTCTGAAGACTGCAGGATCATCTCACGCCGCTCCTGCATGAGCTTGAGAGTATGATCAGAGAGTTTTTTGTTCTCATGTGCACGACGTGTCTTGAAGAACTTAGACCCGTATGGACAGTTTCCACGAACTTATCGTTGTATTCGTCCAATGAGCTTCTTAGGCACTCGAACTGAGTCTGAGTTCAAGCTTTTCAGATTGCAGCAGCTCTCGGGGTTTTGAATTTGGATCTGTGCTGGACAGAGCGTAGACTTCATCAGTCGAGACTTTTCAAGCTTGATATTGATGTTAAATGTGCCTCTTACTATGCCTTGATCATTTGAACATAATACGCTTCTTGGTTGGCATGATGAAGTCAATCTCATTTGAAGTTGCACCATCGGGGCTCTGGCAGGTTCACTTCTTGTGCTCACGCTTTCTGAAGAAGGAGTTCATCCTATAGAGGCCCTCCTTTTCCATAAAACTAGCCAGTTGGTGATCCCGGTGGTTCCAACGTCCAACCCCAAATTGACTAGTTTCGCGTTGAAGTCTCCAATGTCATTGGGGACCCAATGACAACGGTGAAGTGCTTTTAAGCAGCCTCTCTTCGCTGGTCTGTTTTGGAATTCTAAAAAGCAACAAAATAAATATATATGAATAAGAAACTTGGTCATTAGTATGCAACCCTTATAATAATAGGTCTTACTAACTGCCAAGTACATAACATGTATTTGTTTGCTAATCCAACTGTCTTGCAACGTAAACGCTAGCTATAGGTAGGCTAGGTAATAACAATACATATACAGTACATAATTAAAATCTGGCGGATCATTTTCAATTTTGGTGGCGTGAAAACGCCACCAAAACCACCAAAATTGAGCCACCAAAATTGGAACCAGGCATAAAAAAAATCTTAAAAAATAAGGGTTTTAAGTTAAAATTAAATTAATGTCATTGATTTATGGGTCACCCAAATCTTTAGCTATAGCATGTAGCTTACTATTATAACACTTTAAAATCAACAGTAAATCGATCCACCAAAAATTGAACAATTCTTGTCCCCCGTTCCCCCCAAGGCGAGTACTTATGTTTTTGGAGGGTAATCACCGCACTAATCACACACCAGACACTAATCGCACTAATGGCATGACTGACAGATGCGAAATAAATAACGCGATTGATCGCACACGCACGAAACTTCATGTTAGAGTAAGTTGAAAAAGTGCCAGAAAAATTTTGATTTTTGCTTGGACAAACTTTGATCGAGTGTCCTGTGCTTTTAAATAAGATTTTATAATATGGTTTAATTGTTTTTAGATAATTTGACTAATGCATATACTAACAAAATTGTTTATTTTATATTGTACCTCAAATTGTTACTTTGGTGAACGCAATTACATCAAAAAATGGAACTGGGACAAGCCACCAAACTTGAATTTGAAGGCGATTTTTTTTTTCCCTGATGATTTATTTACACTTATAAAAAAATAAATGTGGCCCTAATTGAACCAAGTTACGTAGTTCACTACAAAAAAAAATCAGAAACATCCTATCATTTTACACATCGATTCTCAACGTGGACACGTAAAATTTGCTGATTTGATATTCACCCAGTTAATCGTTTATTTGGAATTGTGATGGTTTGTCCAAAATAACAATCACATGACTTAACATTTGACAACATATGAAATTAAATAGCTTTTCAGAAGCACTGCACTTACAAGCTCCTTCGAGCACTGGATTCAATACCAAATAGAATCTCTTATTTGTTAACAAAGATAAACTAATGTTTCTACGAAAAGCCTCGGTGAGTGACGATATTTAAATACTTGATGCAGTCCTTGGTGAAAGATCCTCGTTCCTTACATTGCTGACGAGCTAATCTCCCCGCTACGACATCAGCTATTTCCGAGTATCTCGTCTCAACACGATCCCCTTCATCTCCATTTCTATGAAGAGCTCTTTGCTCAAATAGTTCCAGTACATACGTACGTATAGCCATAGAAACATTGCGATATCGACTTGAATTAACTATAGTTCGAACGGAAGCACATAGTTTTAACCAATACAATGAAAGTGCCGAACTGGTATTACAAATGTTCATTGGAACGCATACCATGCATTTTGGAAGACCCGCTCGCCAATACAAGTCGCTCCAATCGATTTTGGCTCTCTAACGCGGAAATTCTCCGTACTGGGTTCTGAAATTCTTATGCGGTAATACTTGTTGTTTCTGTTTATGCGGCGATGTGTAACAGCTTTAAGACAATAGAATCGGTTTACTTTAAATAAAATATCGAAGCTTGACGTAATAATTTTTTCGCTAAGATAATTTTTACAAGATCCATCTTGTCGTTGCAATAAACGTCACGGGAGAATGTTACTGTACATCACAGAGTCTGCAAAAACAGTTTGTGATTTAGAGATGGAATTGCCTCATTGGTCTAGTGGTCACAAGTGCGACTGCTGAGCTTGAGGTCCTGGGTTCGATTCCCGGGTCGGGCAAAGTGTTATTGGATTTTTCTGTCAGGAATTTCTCAATAGCATCCACGGAGTTTGGATTTGTGCCCGGTTAATGGCAAAATGCTCGCCCCCCCCTTGCCGGATCGCTGCCCTGGGATCTGGAGGCGACTGCCCTCCAGCGCGTCTATGAGTGGCGCGTGGAGGCGCAGCGCCGGGGCGAATCCCTGCTGCCTCGACAAGTCGAGGCGCACCGGGAAGAGCTCCGGCGCGATCTCAGGGCAGTATGGAGGGAACGACTGTCGCAACCGAGGTCCGGGCACGCCGCAATCGCTACGGTAAGACCCCTCTTTGAGGAGTGGCTGGATAGGCGTCACGGCGTCCTGACCTACCGCATGACACAGGTCCTCACCGGACACGGAAGCTTCGGGAGGTACCTGTGTCTGATGGGGAAGGAGGAAACGCCTGGGTGTCACCACTGCGAGGACCGCCCGGAGGACACGGTGGAGCATACGGTGCAGGACTGCCCCGCTTGGGCAGAGCACCGCCGTGTCCTCACGGCGGCGATAGGCGGAGACCTCTCGCGCCCGGCATTGGTCGAGGCCATGCTGCGGGGCGAGACGGAGTGGGAAGCGGTCGCCTCCTTCTGCGAAGCAGTCATGCTCGCGAAGGAGGAGGCGGGCCGCGTGAGGGAGAGGACAGCGTCCTCCCTCCACCCCAGCCGCAGTGGTAGACGCCCACGGCGCCGGACGTCGGCAGACGATCTCCGGCCACCGTAGGCGCGGGCTTGCGGGCGGCGAGTAATGGGCGACTCGCTGTCCGACCATGGACCATGCCCGGGTCGACGGCGCGTTGTGTCCCACGCGCGCCTCAAAGAGTGTCAGCATTATGACGGGGCCCCCCTCTAGAGGGCCAAAGCCTGCCGGGGTCGCGGGACTTATAGAATTACCGTGACCCTGGATCATAAAGGGCTATTGAAGGACACCGTGGATTTTAGTCAGTACAAGTCTGACAGTTCCTCCCACTCTGCCCTAGGTGGGAGGACACATTTGATGATTTCACCACGATAAAAAAAAAAAAAAAAAAAAAGGCTCGCCCCCTATTACATAGGACTTAAAACATAACTGGCGAAATGTAGGAATACTATTAGGTACACCTCTGCCTATCCCTTCGGGGATTACAGGCGTGATGTTATGTTAAGATGGAATTGCTAAAAGAAATGATCACAGCAGTTCTGCTCAACCTCATCTTTTTGCCTACAGAGTATAGAATTGCTATAGTTTTATCTAAACTTTGAATCTTAGCATTATCGTTGCTTTTTATTCAACTTTTCACTAATCATTCGTCTGTTCCCGTGCCAACGAAAGACAAAAGAAACATTTTATTTCATTACAGCCACTAGGTCTGGCCTTAGTATAAACGAAATTAGTTTTTAGTATCTCCCATTGTTCGGCGAGGCTGGTCACCCCGTGGTTAAAGCGGGGCCGAAGGTTCGAGACTTGAAATGTTAATGAGTAACCTACTTACCCCATCTTTGTTTTACAGCGTGATTAGACGTCGTCACTTTGTCAGTATTCCGTGGGATATTCTAGAACTGGCCAAATATTTGCGGACTGTCGGCCGGAGCCCTCATGTAGGTACATACCTGTATGTTATGCTGGCATCTTTCAGAGAGTTTATTTGCACTATTTATACCTGCAGGGCAGTATACGTTTACCTCCATCGGTTTTGTTTGTGCTAGTCAGCAAAGAAACGTGTTTGTATTTGTGTGTTATGTGATCGTGCTTTCAAAATATTTAGCGGTTATGTGTGCGTAGTATAAATTGTATATTTCAGCGGAGTGACGAGATTTGAATTATTTCCAAGGTACTCAAAAAGACACGATGAAATACTCAGCCTGATTATGAAGACGATTTCCTCGTATTGCCCATTAAATCGTAATAAATATTAAAAACGTCATTTATCAGCAACAACTGTGAGTCTATTTTCAGTTACAAAATAAAAATTCCATGCGCGATATGTCGAGTATCATAAAATAAACATTTCCATTGCTGTAACAAAAAAACTTGAGGGATTACATCCGTATAAATAACACAGCGTGAAAATAACAATATCGCTTGGAACTCTTGGTAATTTTTCACTCGAGTGTCAAATGCTCGTAAAAGATATTGGAAACAATTTGAGCGATATCTTGCCCCCGCGGACCTATTCGAAAGAGGACGTCTTTTGCGAGAAATATGAATAGCTATCACTTATTTGATCTTTATACTCAATGTGATCGACGAACTCAATAACTTTGTCATTAAAATTGCCAATCTATATCTCTTCTATTATGTAACAGTTCAAACATCCCTCGCTTGTAAAACTTTCGAGTGGGTGAACCTATTACAAAAGGTTTGTCCTACCTTTAACTTTTCATTCAAGACATTTATTTTTTCTTGTCCGTCCTAAAAAAACAAGTGAACGCACCATCCGCCCGGAATCATCAACTGTAGCAGAGGGTAAAGCGCCTTGTTTATTTATGTGATTGCTGCGTTCATTTCAGCTTTCTAGAAAACCACTTTATTTTTTGTTGACCTCATTTTATTTTTAATTTTGTTTAAGTTGCCATTACAACCTCTAATTTTTGAGTTCCGAGTTCAACTATCTCACGAATTTCGAGGCTTTGTACAAGTTACATGGTAGGGGCGCTACAATAGCGTTACTTCTAATCGACAATGTTCGACACTTGTTTAGTTGTTAAGAGATAATCGAATTTTGTTGCGCGATATTGTTGGAAAGAGAACATGAGCGTTATTTGTCTGCATGTTAACGGTCTAGATTTATGAGCGGCGTTTAGTTTTCGGTCCATTCTTTTCGAGTTAAGAATTACTATTAGTAATGTCGATGCTCATTGGTGCCGAGCGGGGTGGCAGGCCGGGGCCGCGGCGCGTGCGACTGGCGGCCGGCCCGCCCTCATTAATTCTCTCTCGGCCAACACACAATTCGGCCCGCGCTGTATGAGAATGACAGCACTCGTTAGTTATCCCCCCGTTTGTTATGTTGTTATGACTCCGACACTATCTATTAACTGTTGATAGTGTAATTTACGAGTTATGTTTGTAGGTAGGTAGTTTATGTTAGAAGCAGGATTATAACAAGGTTAGTTTGCCACGGCTTGCTCGTAACAAATGCTGCACGGCGTAATAAAACTAAACATAAACTAAGTACAAACTGGGTGTTCACGAACACGTTAAAGCTTAACGACGCTATCAGCTGAAAGTGTTATTTGAACCGTCTACTGGGAGACGTAGAGTGCAGCGTCGAGCCGGCCTGACTTGAGAGTTACTCTCGCACATGAAACGTTACGAGACAACACGGCATCAGCTCGTATCTTGTGTCGCACGACTCGCACATGTGACGCTAACTTCTGACAATGTAAAGTGTCCCAACAGTGTGGGAACTCGTTCATCTTGCTCGAAAACTTTGAATTTCATTTCGAAGCAAAAAACAAAATCGACTCGACTTATTCAATTTTAGAATGTTGTGACATCGTATTTTGCGTATCCTGTAACATGAAAATAAACCCGTGACAAAGCAACACGCGGGTAACTACACATGTGTTTTCCCTTTCATTTCCGGTTTGCTCAGTTGTGTAAATATTTGAAATGTAACATGAATAGATTTGCGCGTCGAATTTGAAAACATAATACATAGTGTGAGTATCGTCATAGTCCTTACTTACATGACCTAGCACATGAGTATAATTGGTTTTAACGTCACGATAGTCCTTACTTACATGACTTAGCACATGAGTATAATTGGTTTTAACGTCACGCCTGTAATCTCGAAAGGTATGACAGAAGCGTACCTATAAAAAATTATACCCAATAGAAGAGTAAATGTATCCTTTACATTGGCCTACCACACAAGAAAAATGCCACAGTAGCAGACCAAGAAACAAAACTTCACCTTTACCGAGTAAGAACATTTCAAAAAGTTAAACAGAATAATTTGATTAAACAAACGGTACATTAGGTTCAGTCACGGTTGTAAATACAATAGTGTCCTTAGGATTTCAAAGTGTACAAGTAATTACAAAGGTTTCGTCGTCGGTCCTGGCTCGAAGGCTGTCCGAGATGTATCTTAGTAAATAATTAACGAGCTCGCTTGAATTAGGACGCGCGGCTGTTCACATGGACCCGTTTTATGTTCATAGTAGAGTTGTACCGGCTAGGAGCCGACTATCCGGACATATGTGTAGTCGGCGACTAATCGGCGCAAGTATTGAAATGAAATAATAACCGTTGTTGTTAATAATTTTATTTTATATGCAGCCTTACCGTTTCTTACCCGACTACAGCAATGCGAAAAAGAAGGGTTATGATTTTAGCTGTCTACGTATGTTATGTATAATCTAGGGATCGGAACTCTTCCTTTGGTAGTCAATGAACTTCAAATTTAAATCAAGAAAAAATATGAATTGATCGCACGCCGGGTATGATGTATTTTACGTTAATGCGACGGGCTCAGCTGTACCTACATGAAACGCAGTCCTGGAATCCGCCGAAAACAATTATTGGCTTAGCCGACTTGTCGGCCAGTCCACTTGACGGCCAAAGCAAGTCATAGTTGGCCCATCTCTAGTTTCTAGTGACAAATATGGACCTTCGGGCTTAATATTACGTACTACCGAGCACTCACACTTGGCTAGGGTCGGAAACAATTTCGTCATCAACTATTCATACCGTACCTAAGTAGATAACACTTACTGGTAAACAAGGTATATTCTCCCCACTCTGTATATTTATTTTGAGAGCAATTTCCCTAATAACTTTGAAGCGCTTACAAAGGAAATTGGCGATCCGCCTTGAGGACACTTTGAACCTTCCCAGGAATGTTATCTCTTCCCACGGGGGATGTCTCTTTAGTGCATGAATTTTAAACTTGCAATAATAAGGCTAATGCGTACCGCAGCTTCTTAGTGAAAATGTCTTGATAAACGTGGTAGATAAACGTTGCCTTTTTATATGTATACTGGACAGAGAGAGGACCTACATTATTTTTCCATTTTCAAAACTCAGCCTATATTTTACTTATATTCTGAGCATAAGCCATTTTAAAGTTTCAGCATAGTACGGAGTTTTCCGCATGCAGTCTTTCCCCAACTGCCTTTTATCAGGTCGTTAAGCATATGGTTTCTGTTCTAGTCCATGGTTTTCATGATAAAATAGAACCACACATGTTAACGCTTTCAGTTATAAATGAGGAAATACTATATTTAATGTTAAGACAAGGATATATCTTGACCTTATAAGCCAAGCAGATTAAGTCAAGGCTCCACGTGTTCGATTGATCGGAGGGTTTGGCACATTCACCACAAGTAACCGCCTCAAGAACGTGCAAAATAAATAGAAAACATGAGGTGAAAACGGAGGGAATGGAAATCAGAGACATAAATAGACAACTTTTGTATTTAAAAAAAGAATATTCCATTTAACATACAGTTTGGATTGACAGTCCCTTCCTTCAACTCGATTTGCCATGGTAACCCAAGTAGGTACTGTGTTGAGAGAGCGACGTACCTTATTTATGAAAATGTGCTCAAATGAGGCCGTACTAAATGCCTAGCAGCGTGAATAATATTATCCAACCTCACTGAATAATGTATGTATAAATATAGACAAACTAAATAAAAGCTAATGAACCAAATACGCATTACACATTCCAAATACGAAAATACTAAACAATTTCTATAATGAGATAACTCATTGAGTCAAACCGACTTCGAATTTGAAATAATTCGTCAATTTATGTCTTATCAGCGAGAAAGTAAGATTTTATCAACTGAGTGATGAATTCGATTCGTCTTGGGGTGAGTTACAGCCAAATGTAATTCCTTTTAGAATTGAAAGCGAATACAGATCTTCGTCACAATAGAGTAGATCTTGAGTAATGTGTAATCAGCGTAGTAAAATCTAAAGCGGGTCTGTTCAAACAATGTCATCCTTTTGTTCTCGTAATAAACTGTCAGGGCACAAAAGAAATTCACCGACATCGGATGTCGCCCTGTTGAAATTTAGAGCTTTTCTCACACGCTAACGGCCGTGTCCCATCCACTCAAAGGCGGTTTATGAAAAGATCCGCCACCCTACTTGTATCTCTGTACGAATGTCGCATTCGGATCCATTGTGGCTTAGACAATGGGGTGTATAAAAGAGTTCAAACTAATAAACGTGTCTATTCTGTCCCACAATAGGGCGTTAAAGAGTTTTCCCGAAGGAATATAATGTAGATGTTTTGTTTCCCAACCTAGTGCACTATTTTTAGTGTCATAGTAACGATCGTAGGCGGAAAACCTCCGTAAAGGTGCTTTTGTTCTCTTTCATGTTACTTTAGTAATGGAAAAGGGTTGGGTGTATTAGCTTTCTGCCGCGGCAGGCGTCAATTGCAATTGACTGGTTCATTTGTATTCGTGTGGGAAAGTATTTTTACATAACACAACCATCATGCTTGGGATCTTATAGCTTAGGCAGGGGTTGCGTCGAAATTGATGGTTACTAATGACCTAAAATACTTTTGTAGCGTGAGACAGGCGGTTCTTATTTAACAAATTGAAAACTTGGCTTTAGGAAAAAATATAAAATTATAAAAGCAAGCGTTTTTAGTAATTCGAGTAAATTAATTAATATTTCCGCGGTGTAAAAGAGGAAAAAATGTTTGAAGCAGGTGTATTAGAGAGAACCAGCAATTTCAAGAAGTAAGTTTCACCACGTCCTTATAAAAAGCATTACGGTTCTACGAAAGTGGAGATAAACAGCCGCTCCGCACCGAAAGATAGTTTATAATAACCCTTCTGCAGCTGTGGCGTCGTAATTCCTTTCTTAATATTAATATTAAGACCGAGACAACGATAAAACAAGAGAAAAAGAAATTCATAACCGCGTTTGTATTTCACTGCTTTAATTATTTTAGGAGTCGTAAATTTTGTGCTTATGTTGGCTGATTTTATTAACGTTGGCTATGAATGGTGGGGAATTAATGAATCTATAATTCAAAGTGGCATGTTTTTTTGTTACTGATCTATAAAATATGTTTCTCAGGTTGAATTGATATCCTAATAATACAAGTAATGTGAAAACTTCACGTGGTTACTGTCAAATGTGACTACGCGTTTTTGCAAGGGTATCGTGTTAGTACTTATTTTAAGTGTAAGTAATAGTTTATTATTTGTCTGATAAATGAAGATTAAATCTTACCTTCGATGCATTCTTTGCAGGACTCGATTTGCATATCCTGCAACTAATGTATTTGATATGCAACATGTATTATATGACAATATTTAACGTAAACCAAGCCCAGCTTTTGCGTGTTCATCATCAAAAACAACATGTATATTCGCCGACATGCTGAGCCGTAGAATTTCAGCTACTCCGCATTTAAAGCAGGTTGTAACACTTAAGTAAATGGAAATGGGTTGCTGTGTTGCTCGTAAAACATGTGATCCTTAACCCTACGCAACGCGACCCTACTGCGGCGGTTGCTACGAACGTACATACGTACTCACTGTCGCTTAAGCTGGGAATACCAGTGTAACTCCCCTTTAATCCTCCATAATCTTCCATAGATGTCGGAGTAGACTTAAGGAATTAATGAGGCCATGTGACCCTGATATATCATAATGGGAACAACTTACCTTGTCCCCGAAAAGTTTGAAGGGATGGTTGAAAATTCTCCGAATTGAGAATGAAGAGACTGTTTATGAGATTTAATGAGCAAATTAAAACTTTTATGGGTGTTGTGACTGCCAAAAATTTACAATAAGGCCCTGTAATTCTGAGGTGATGATTTTTGTGATCTAATAAACAGTGAGATGCGTTTTTTTTTTATTTCATCATATGGCTTTTTTATTGTGTAAACAATAAATGGTAATTTTTTTCTTCACCCAAAAACGAAGTCTGGTACAATGTAAAACCCATTCAAAATTCAAAACTGGAATTGGTTGATAGAAACGAAATTTAAAAAAAGTTAATAAAAACCGTGGGCCCTCAGATACGGAAGTTGCAAATCACTAGAGTTTTCCGATGGGTCCCTCCGGATGTTGAGAGGGAACATAGTCGCCGTGGCGTGAAAGAAAAAGTTTCTCGATAACCCACAATTTGCTGCGGGCACTGGTCAGCGAAACGCGTTGTAGTACCAGTTACGATATATGTTTGTTTTGTTCTTCGCATTTTTCTTTCCATGTAAAGGAAAAACTTTCGTTCATTTGAATGATGTGATTGAATCGTTCGAACTGGCAGGACGGGTCAATCTATGACGTAGTACATTTTGTGGAAAAATCTGGGTTAGCTTTGCGCAAATCAGGAAAGATTGAAGTGCATTAAACGATGATAATGCTTTAGTTAGTCGATACTCCTATCGAACCCCGGCCTGGCTGCCTCACTGCCAATATTTCAGTTAATAGTCCTTCCTCAAATCACAAAAAACGAGAGGCTGCTCTTATAAGAATGGGGTCCATGGAGGTTACATATTATGTAATGTATGTTTTAATGAGTAACTCTAAATTAGCATGTAAACAATTCGGTGGTAGACTGAAAGCTTATGTATGTACCTATTCTTTAATTAAATAAGATAACACAGCCAGTGGCAGATGTTGATGATTGAATCCATGTATTGTGGTTCCTCGTGAGGTCATCATGATTTCTATATAGGAATTGATTATTTGGTTCCGACAGTAAGGTCGCGTGAAAAATATTTTGTATAGTCATCCGCATTGAGCTTTATGAATTTTATATTGATAATCGTTTTCAATAATTGCACTTCATATACAATATTTATCAATAGCTTTAATGTCATAACATACAAAATTAATATAAACGAAGGGCAATTAACTTGTTTTAATTAGCTTAATACCAAATGTAATGAGGCATACATTAAACAAATGGGTTATCATGTGAACAGATTTTAATATTTTATTTATTGCTGTGAATGTATTAGTATTTTTCACACGTACTACCTACCCACAACTAGTTTAAAATGCAAGGTAGAAGTAGAATGCACCACGATTCCTTTTGATACCAGTTCGTTTCTTGCCTGGGTTTTTTATGCTAAATTCGTGAACTTTTAACTAAATTAGTTCGAACAAAGGATTTATGTGTAAAATTCTAGGAAACATTGGAAAGACGCAGTCGCTCCCTGTCCAAGCGAGAGGTTGGTCGTGCGTTTAATATGTTAAAAGAAGAATTATGTAGGTAGTTTCAACAGTAAAACAGGAATTAAAACACTTTTACGTAGCAGACTGCTGATTGAATATGCTTAATTATGCAAATTATTCTGTTGAGTTGCAAGTACACGTATTTCGCCGGAATGCAATACATATAAGTAATTAGCTGTTGCCCACGAATTCGTTCGCAAAATTGACCAAGTTTCACACAGACTTTCAACCCTCTTTTTAACCCCTTAGGGGATGAATTTCCAAAAATCCCTTCTTAGTGCACACTTAAGGCATTTAAAGAACGTTTGTGCAAAATGTCAGGCTTTGAGACCCAACGGTTTCAGCTGTGCGTTGATCGATCAGTCAGTGAATCAGTCATCCAGTCAGTTTCTTACTTTATATAAAGGGTGTAAATAGACCCTTAACATAGCCGAAAGGTACTTGTACTCCCCGTCTTTGCGATATTTTTTTTGTTCTAGACCATACCTGGGAACTTTCTAGTTACGGAGATATTGGGGGTCAAAGTTACAACATTTTCACAAGTTTTTTTCAAAATACATGTTTTTAATGTAAGATTTTTACTTTACACACCTCCACGACCCCCCGTACTATTTAATCCATCCATCAGCACAATGCTTTGAGTGCTTTCCATCGAGTCCTACCGTAAAACGTGATTTTTATTTTTTTTAAGTCGATTCACAGCAATTTTTTTTTTTGAGTTACTTAGTTTGATGCACAGAATGCTTGGTTGACGGTTATGTGAAGGGTCTGGTTACACCCTGTAGATAGATTATCTTCCAAAAAACAAAATTTAATTATTTTGTAAATAAGTTCGAACCCAATTGTAAGAAAATGACTGTACAGATTCCTGAGTACACGTCAGGGTGAAAACGGTTTCGGGTAAAAACTGTTCCATCAAAGATGTCAACTGGACTTTTATATGATTTTCCGGTGGAAAATTCAAAGCTATTGAGTAAAATAAAATTGGAGAGAGCAGGTGTTCCCAGCGGGGGTCGGCAGTGACTAATGAGCGGTCGTAGCGTGGATGGGGGCCACCCGGGACCCGCTTAAATACTTTACGCCGAACATATTAGCAAATATCGCATTACGGAAAACATTCATAATGCGTAGGTACCTTTATACCTTTAATAAAGGTACTTAGAGAGTTCGTAGGTGATGTGTGTAGTGAATATTAAACAATGAAAGTCCCTTGGGATAAAGCTTTCCTTGCTTGGGTATACCACCTTCAGATTCCGCGATTTCATTAGAGAAGTTAATCATCATTAGGTGTATTGTAACTTTCTAGTTCAGCTGCATATTTATAATTTCATTTGCATGTTTTTTACATCTCCGGCACCCTGGTTTTAAATGTATGTTTTCATTAATAATTATTCAAATTGAGTATGAAATATTCACAGCGTTCTATTGCAAAAATTCTTTCTTTGGATCTGGAACTAAGATTATTATTTGCACAAGTAATATGATATAGACAGAGACCCTCATTTCGCCAGCTATGCTTTTTTTAAGTTCCTTGTAATAGGGGCCGAGCCTATAGACATCAACGGGGCAAAAATTCAGCCTCCGTGGCTGCTACTGAGAAATTCCTGATGGAAAAACCTATTAGCACTTTGCCCGACCCGGGAATCGAACCCAGGACGTCATGCTCAGCAGTCGCGCTTACGGCCACCCGACCAACGAGGCAGTATAAGTAATATGATCATTTCATTACCAAGTCAGAATAGTCAGGTACAGGTAGACAGGTAATAAACATATATAATTTGATTATCCAGGAACGTGTCGACAGTATAAAGTTTTGCTTAATAGACCCACGGACGGGTTCGTTTCTGACTGAAATATGAGATACATAATTATGTATGTTATGTTTTAGTCCAGTACGTAGCTAAGGTATCATGAATGTTTATCGATTTTAAAGATAGACAATATGCGATGAAGTTACTCCAGCATTATACTAAAACAATAACGTATACTCTTCCCTTCTAAAGGTCGGAAACATATGTCCCGAACGTGTAACTCCACGTAGATATTTATGTCGTCAATTTGTGAACATTTGTAACGTTGTCAGATTTTTCGTGATGTGAAAAACGTCAAAGCGAATGATAGATGACTATCGTTCCGCAATTTGGTATGGAAATACGTGCGAAATACCTGCAACAATATTTATGGGGGCGTTTTGCTTGTATGTTCGATTGACAGTCGCCTAGAGAGCGGCTTGTTTACGGTGGGGCGCTACGATTTATAACCACTTGCTCTGCGCTTGTAATAAACCAGATAACTCAATTTATGGCACTAAAACGGCTGTATGTCGTCTTCTATGATGCTGTAGTTATATCAAGTAGAGTTACGATGATCACCTCGGGTGCGGTTAATAGCGGCCGTCCTTGCGTGGCTTGCGCACTCCTACAATGGCCTGCTACATGCTGTGAGTTATTGTTCTCTATAATTATTGTTCAAACACTATACCTAGTGTTTGTCACATCAGCCGACCAGCACCACACAGCATACCTGGTCGATCACAGCGCTATCGTGATTAATTTAGTACCACATCAAATACAGCCGCTCTAGCAGAAGTGGAAATCCAAACAAATGCTGCCTACATTTTTTGAAAGTTTATATTTTATTCAGTCGTTCATTTGGTGAATACATTTTATTTAAAAAATATACAGTGTTGCACTGACGAGCTAACTAACGCGACAAATGACAAGCCTATTGAGGATGAGGGCGCATTTGTCTAGCTCATTTCAACCAGGCTCGCATTACGCGACAGAAAAGATCTACGAGTAGAAAAATATGAAAAGTGTTGCCAGTATATTCGTGGTATTGAATAATAAAAATACGTGCATTAAAATATAATATCAAAGATACGATTCAGATTCGCCAAATTGGATGTATCGGTCGATTACGATGGGATTGCGGCGAAAAGATAAATACAGATAGCTTGCTTGTGCGATATTATTAATACGTGTTTACTCTGTGTTCCAATTGTGAAATCATTTCCCTCTCTCAATTTAAATTAATACCACTTTGGTAGCGTAATTCCTCTAACAGTTGTGCTTACTAAGTATTTATGTTTAGTCACTGTTTGTTTATTCAATAACAACAATTTACGTTCATTTGTGTTGTTATTTACTAAAACTTGTTCCTTTTTCTTCCGTAATAAATCAGATTACGTTTTACCTGTGACGTTGAGGCATCCATCAAACGGGGCAGTGCTATACAGAATTATAAGTAAATTATCCAGTTGGAACATAACAATAGAACATGACGTAGAAATATCACCGGGCAGCGGGCGAGCGGGGCCGCCCGTCTCCTCCGAGCTCGATAACAAATTGGAAACTGGATAAACGAGGTAATAGTAAATAAAATATATCTCAGCCAATTTCATTATTGACAGTTCATATCGTTGCAGCCACACGTGGCTTTTAAAGCTTAGAGTGGGTTTATCGGAACAGATGATACTTTTAGATATTGGGGTTGGGATGGGACACGGTAGGGATTCCACTTGTTCAGTAATGTTATATATTATAGGTTGATATTTGATTTTAGATTTGAGTGTAGATTTTGCAGCCTCGATTATTTTGTCAAGGTCTATAAGCAGTCGCTCCATGTAAAATACCGATGGACTAGAAGCCGAATCCACCATCGTTGGAAAAAGCCTAGACAGATGATAATGTTTATGTCTACACACAAAACAAAACTAAATCAAAGTCGATAGGACCATATCTGTTTGTTACGGCTGTAAACCGAAAAATAAAGGATGAAGACAAACGACAAACAAATGCATCTTCCATTGTCTAGTTCAGACAACACGTACCGTAACGTTACACAAAATGCAGTCTAGGATTGTAGGAAGTAAGTGGCCTGTTACGAGGAGCAACGTTTACCACAATTAGTGCCTGTGTCTGCGCTCGCCAGTGTACTGTATAAAAGCGATTACACTTACAGTAAGACGCAAGCGGTTCTAAAACCATTCAAAGAGCTGCCCGGTTTGGCTGGCTCCCCAGAGATCGAAACGAAATATGGAATTGGTAGCATAAGGCAGGAAAAGTGGACTGAAATGATCGGCTTCGAATGTGGACCATAAAGTTAGAATGATCTTTTATAAAACCTTCTTTCTTCGAGTTTCTTTCGGGGGGCAATACATTGAAAAAGTAAGTAGCGCGACTTAAGATTGATTTTGAGTCAGTTGGTCCTTTTTTTAAAGTATTATAAAACCTATTTTTAGGAATTGAGTAAGTATACCCCCCACCTACTAATGCCAAAATGATTGATTAAAGCGGCTAGACCAAATTGATTGGCGTCAACTGCTAAATTGGGACGCGAGAAGCCAAATCAATATCTATAGACTTCCAATTTTGAATATAATCTGCAGGGATTAACGTCTAACCCGCTGAGCTAATAATCTATATCTATATATATACATAATATAAAACTAAGCCGCTTTTTGTGTCTGTCTGTGTGACTACTTAATTTCCCCACACTATGCTATGGATTCTAAAGCGACTTTCACCATAGTTTAGTATTGCGTAAGGCTTAAGTAATATCTAAATATTTAACTATATATGAAAATATACAAATGATAGCCGTGGGTCCCGGCTGTCATTTGTAGATCTATGACAGTCATTACAGGTAGTCTGTGACAACCAGTCTTACCAAGGGGTATCGAATTTCCCAGTCCTAACTGGGTTGTGGAGGTCAGATAGGCAGTCACTCCATGTAAAATACTGGTATTAATCCGGTTAGACTGGAAGCCTACCCCAACATACTTGGGAAAAGGCTAGGCAGATGATGATGACCTACAATAAAGAAATCAACATGTTTTTAGACAAGTCGTAAAAAACCGTGGGCAGCTAAAGGCGGCTAACCTGTTTATATAATAATGATTGTGTATATCTACAATATAATTAGGGACAGAAATCTCGATGTTTTGACACGCCGCCATTGCAGTCGTGTGAAACAGGGTCGGGTCGCTAATTAAACCAATAAATTGTTTCTATTGGTTGCCGGTTGTTTATAAGGTAGTGTCTTTACTGACATGTAAGTAGTTAAGTAGTAATGGGTCCAATTATTTGCCCAATTAGGTAGGCCAGTAAGATTTAGTGTGAAATTAGGACGCTTGATGACCTTTGGGAGATAGCTATTCGACTTCACCGGAACATAATCATACTCGTATTAGTGGGAAAGTAATACATTAATAGGAACTTACTTGAAATTGTATGTTTGCAGTAGGGGTTTCTTGAATAATTCTAGACAGAATCTTATTTAATCCAAGGTAATCCTGTTACATATTTACGTCAAAAATATTCCGTCTTTCTCCCCAAATATCTAGTCATTTCATACTTCTGAAAGTACAATTCACCACCACACTGTTGAAACTTACAAATTGACTGATATTACTTTAGAACTTTAGGACATTTACATCTAGAAAAATAGAACAAAGTCATTGAAAGTCTTTTTTTTTTGTTCAAGAACTCGAAACGACAACCGCGTAGCGCTACGCCGTAGACCTCGTAGAGGGTGGGAAAATAAACTATTTCTATTACTGAATACACAAGATTATATTTGTTCAGGGTTAGATATTGACGAAAACTTACGTCGGCTCTATTTGTCTTTGAGTTAGACTAACTGTATTTTTTGCAACTAGACACAAAAGAAAGAACGCCATATCGTCTAGATTTTTTTGGGCTAAGTTTTTCACTGAGTTAAAGAACTTCCAGACAGAAAAACAACATTCTTAAAAAAAAATATTTAGAGAAATCTTAACCTTTTAAACACTGCCTGAAGTGGAGATTGTTTTAACCCAATATTTATTTAATAAAAGTGATTAGTAGGTATTTGCTCCTGTAAATTCTTTTGCGAAAAAAATAATACCGTCGAGTTAAGGTAACGCAACCCGGCTTATGAATAATGTAACAGGAGCACCTTCAGTCTAAGCACTTAAAGGGTCCAAATGAAAAAGACGCGAACTTTGCAATGCCGTAGAGCATTTTTGCTTTAAAATTAATAAATACTCTGTGAGCTTGTTTTAAAAATACTTTCAATGTTATTCATCGAGCATAGCATCATATATGATTGTGCATTTATATTAGCTTTTTATTTGAGTTATTTTGTCAATAAAAATTCTTGGCGTTTTTGATTCAGTTTCAATTTCATTTTATTTATTTAAAGTCGTATGACGAGGCAGAATACCTTAAATTCCTTAAAACATGTATTTATTTTGCTTCAATTTCAATGTGGTATAACAATCTCCGTAATTCTCAAATTAAGGGAACAACGTCACCGTTCACGTTTTACATGTAACCCGAGAGCAAGCACAGTAAAGCACGAAACACGAAAGCGAGACAGACATAAAAGGAATCGCAGGTAACGAGAGGACAGCACTGTAAGACGAGTCGAGTCGGTTACGGCATGTTACGCCCCATTATTCCATCGTGCAGACTCAGGAAGTTATTACGAGTAATGTAGTGCCGTCGTCGGTACGCGTCGCTTTTTGTCATCCGGACAAAAGAACACCCACCAGATAGTTTCACTGTAACAAACCAAGCCAACCAAAGCGCCCTCGCGAAACGAAATAATAATGAAGTATCTTGGTCTGTTATTCATGACTAGAGACCTTGTCTAATTAGGGTTGCGTCATAACCAACGGACCCTGAAATATTACATCTTTGTGGTTGAACAACATGTTGTCGGCGTAATCGTAAACGGCCCTTTTAAGTCACTCACTATGGTACTAACTTTGTTATGGTATAGTTTTGCTTTATGTTTCATGTTAATTTTGAACGGGTTATGTTGAATAGAATTTATATAAGCGTAGCTATTTGAAGCTCGTACCAGAAATAATGAGCGCTTTTTTCCTAACTTTACCTTTTTCAGTTTTTACTAAAACAATCTTTCTTGTTTTCAATCCACGTTTCAGGAGAGCATAGAATACATTAACTCTTATTTTTTTCCCCAATGTTCTAAAGGTTATCTGGGGAAAATAGGTCACAGTTGTGCTTAGTAAGCGATGGTCTAGGATCCCGCATATATCAGTGTGCGTGGTTCAACAGCGGTAACTCCTAACGCTGTGACAGCACACACCAGGTGTGTTGGCAGAGCATGAACTATTGCTTACTCTGCAGCAAAAAGATACACAAGGATTTTCCAGAAACTCTTTTAAGCGTCACCAAATAAAAAAGCTAGGTATCGTTGAAGGCATTAACGTGCAAGT
This sequence comes from Noctua comes, assembly GCA_963082995.1. Taxonomy (NCBI): domain Eukaryota; kingdom Metazoa; phylum Arthropoda; class Insecta; order Lepidoptera; family Noctuidae; genus Noctua; species Noctua comes. The sequence continues at coordinate 11,048,198 of OY720269.1, forward strand.
ATGTGCATAAGTTTGAAGAAAAGCCCTTAGCGCTGTATATAAAATAACCCTCACATTTTGTATTGCCTTTTAAAGGTCGTAGCTCCCTTGTCAAGCGTGACAAAAATATTACCTATGTATGAAATACATTTGCAGAGGAGGAGATTGGCTGGCTGTGAAATGATCGTAAATTTCGATGTATAATGAGCTCATAAATCTGGAGCGCCGCTCGATATCTCCTGTGCTATCTACCTGGGATGTGTGTGCCTATAAACGTTTTTTCATTCGTATTCCTGTTTACATGTGCTTCTGGCTAAAAGCTCTGCATATCAATTTCGCGAAGCAGTCGTGCGCCATGTTCGATTGGTCCATACTTCTATGTTTGCTCTGCGAACTATTTTTGGGTTGCGTTTGATGAAGTTTTGTAGTTACCCGGGACTGCATGCTCTGAGAATGCTGATTGCATGTAACGCATCACATCATTCATGGGCATATGAATGTAAAGACTACTATAGTAGAAGCGGGGGGATGAAGGCCCTTTCCTGCATATCAATACAGGAGCATACAAAGAGCTGCCAGAGCCACAGTCACTGGTACAATTTAGCTCTTTGATGTTTGGCGCTGCGTTGACCATTTGAAATTCCCAATCGTATAATTGTCAGCACTGAATGAGGACGATCCTTTGTGAGGTTTCAATACAAACAACGAAAATTTGATTTGAACTGTTATTTCGCCTACGCCTATGAATTGAATATTTGAGACATCAACGAAATTAATGCTGATAATTTAGTATCTGAAGCTAGCAGCTTCGTGTTATTCTTAAAACAGAGCTTTGATTAATTTTAGGTACTACATTTTTCTATTTGGCAAAGTAACCGAAATTAGTTATTCCAATAACAACGGACCACTTTTATACATTTTCTTACGCGACCGCATAAGTTATTCAGTTTCTTGTTGTAATGTAAGCAAAACATGTACCTCAGAATACTCTCAACAAGGTAATTTAGCAGTTAGCCAGAGGCAACGGCCTGTCCTTAGACCGAGAGACTTTCTCGTCTTGTTTGTAAATTGAAATAAATGTACAAAATATTATGACAGAGAGATTGAACAATTAAAAGGGTCCGCAAATTGTGTAGAAAAAAAAAACTGGATTGTGCTTTTATTCCAAAGAAGGAGCAGAATGTATTTTCCTGAGAAAATGGTTACAGTTCCAACTGTGAATCTCTCTGGGTTGAATAGTTTGTAAATGTACGAACTTTTGTCTGTGCTTGGAGGTTAGTAAAGAACTCATATAAAATTACATAACCACCAACTACGAAGTTTAACGAAGTAGAAGAACTGAAAATACAGAATTTCAGTAATTGCATTACTGCAAACATAAAAACAGGATGCCACGAAAAAAATAGAAGCTACATAAGCATTGCATGAAGTGTGACGGTAGTCATGCCCATTTGGGGGATTGTTGCGTCACACTTCCTTCTACGAAAATCTTCAGCAGGGCTATCAAAAGCGAAAGTGGCTTGGGTTAAATCCTGAGTAGATGTGTTCCGGCCGAGCTTAGACTGTGAATAAATCAGGAGGCGGAGGTCGCAAGGTAAGTCCCGTCCGCCCCCGTCGCGTCGACCGCGGACAATATTGCATTTATATGAGTTCGTTATGCGTCCGGTCATTTGCTATCCTTTTATCGAACTCTCACACTGACACTATAAGACCATTGTTACAGTATGGGTGTAGCCCGAAATATACGCTATTATTTCCTTTATTTATTTCTATACAAATTAATTACATTTTTAAATATTCCTTAGAAAAAACAATATAAAGAACATTTAAAAATATAAAAAATTGTAGCCCACCGGTATTGGGAACAGGGTCCAAGCTACCGGAGGTCAGGGCTCCAGAGGTTCCTTTCTCTGGAGCCCTGACCTCCGGTAGCTTCCTCCTCCTAACAATACGAGCCGTGTCCAGAAGTACCGCTTTCTGAATCAAGCCCTTGATCCAGCTGCCTAACGAGAGCCTCCTCAGGTATTGGTCGAGGCTCTTGGCAATTAAGCCATGGGCTGATATAACTATCGGCACAGTGATCGCTGACGCTATTGTTACAAGCAAAGATATTTAAAAAGGCTATCAGAAGAAATTGTATGTCATGGTTCATTTTGCGCTTGATTACATAGTCAGGAGAGCGCTGTAGGTAAATATTTGTGACATTGTTTCTGGAAATTGTATTTAAAAGCAAGATGGCTGCCTTAGTTTCAACTACGGACATGCGTATTAAAAAAAAACTACTTTGCACTTTAATTGCCAAGTTTGAAACCAAGTTGCACAGCAACTAGTTGGAAAATCACGATCTTGTTCGCGTTGCACGTTCTCCCGTCTATTATAAGATTTGTAAGCATATTTAAATATATTTCCCTTTAAGTAAGAATTTAGAATTATTCGACCTTCGTGGAGCGGTACTGCTTATATTTTGAGGCAGAGTATATGATCGGTGTAAGGATATCGTTGGGTGTACGAGGTTCCGTTGATTACTGCTATAAGGAAGGACTGGCAAACATGACTAAGGTATACGCCCTTCTTACCGATATTGCACATCAACGTATAATTTTATGAATTTCGGGTTTATACAGACATGATTTTATCTTCTACCACTTTAATATCGTTTTATGGCTATGTTTTTGAACGGGATAAAAGTAAAGTATTCTAACTGTTACTAATCTAGGTGGTGGACCAAAGTTTATACGTAGGTTTGCTATATCCAAATCTGTTCAGCCGTTCAGGTACAAAAAGGTAACAGACATACCGACAAACAGAGCAACTTACACATTTATAATATTACTATTTTTATTTTATTGGTACAGAAATGTAAATGCTTACGGCGCGTCGAGACTCGTAATTATAGAACTCATCAGACCTCATGTGAGATGACCTCTCATTAGGCTTGTTGAGTTTGATGGCAGTCACCTCGGTTTAAGGATGACAGATGTAAATAAAATTATGTTCCGGTACTTTATTTATTTTTTAATTTTTGCTAGCGAAATATGAACCTGGCGGCCTACCATGAGTAATTCCAGTGTAGGAAAGAGATGGTGCTAGACGACCTGTATAGCTCTGTCTCTTTCCCACACTGGAATTAATCCTGTTTTAAGACGTCATAGTAACCCCCCTGATACTAATACTGATACTGTTAGCCTGCGTCATCCCACTGCTGGGCAAAGGCCTCTCCCCATAACTTCCACGATCCAGGGCTAATGTGGGTAAAAAAAAATGAACATACGCTAAGATATCTAGCCTTTTCTTATCTATGTTGGACGTTGGTGTCGGCTTTCAGTCTAACCAGATGCAGCTACAGGCTAACAGTATATTTCAAAGGGACTGCCTATCTAGTGTCTAATCTCCATAACAAACATACTGAGTAACGCGATATTCTTTGGAAACACTTGGTTACTGCACCAACAGTTTTATTTGCTTTTTGAGCCATGAAAAGGTCTTGGGATGGAATGGTCACCCATCCATGAATCGACCTCGACAAGCTTTGCTTAACCTTGAAGATCGACCCGTGCGGCTGTGATGACTTTGCTACGAGATAATTTTCAGCGGTAAAAATAATGTAGTTAATAACTACAAGGCAAGACTTTTTGCGGTTAAATAATCTGCGACTCATAGCACTGTAATCCAAGATCATTGGGCCACCAAACTTGGACAATAACGCATTGTCTTCGTGGTTGGCGGTTTCATCCCCATCTCAACCCCTTTCAAACCGTCTATCGAAATTCCTTCCGCAGTATTGCCCTTCACAAGATATTTAATTAATTTCTAAACATCTTTTTGCCATATTTTGAACACTAATGGAAACGGCGGAAAGCCCTAGAAGGACATCTTATTGGTGATTTAGAATCGTCAGGTACGTAGCACCTTATCGCAACCTGCGTGAGTACATCGAACACGTAGTTGGGATAGGATCTACTGTAGTTTCTGTCTACCCCCATAGGAATAAGGCGATAGTTTATGTATGTATGTGTATGTTTAACTAATGTGTGAGTCAATCAATCAATTACCACGCTTGTGATTTAAAATCAGATTATACAGGACACACGACCTCTGTCCTACATAAAATCAATCTTTTGATTAAATCTTTAGTTTATCGTATCGCCTGACGTCCCTAGTTCAAACTCTAATGTTTAATAAAACGTAACCCTTTGCCTCTTTACTCGCACAATCTCTTTTTGGGGTTTTTTTGTAAAAATAATACTATGCATTCAAATGGCATTAGTTCGTACTACAGGACCGAAGTTTAAGTAGGTATATGGCGATCGATATGTTTAAAAAATAAGCTGTTATGCTAAAAAATGATAAACGCGAACTTTTATAAAGAACTGAATTATACAGAATGGCTTTCTTGCTTCATAACACAATAGCTCGGGTGAAAATATTTCCTTTCATAAAGTGTGGGGCTGTGGGCTGTTGCGGGGTCGAACCGACATCTGCCTTTCGGCAACGACGTGCTGTAAGCCTCTTTTTGTATTGCTAGTGGTTTCACTATGTTTTTCAGAACTCTATTCTAGGAAAACTGCCTGTTCTATAGACAAAACTACCTGTAGACAAAAATAGTAAAAGACTTTTCGGTTACCCTTTCTATGCGGCAGAATTTACCTCACAATGTTATCAAGACCCTTTTCCACATTATTGTGCTCGAAATATGTTGGTAGTGATTTGTGTTATAAAATATTATCAGGCACCGAGAGCGCGGTGTGTTCTGCCGTTTGATACGCCTCGGTGACATTACAAGATCGTAAAGTAAAAACGACTGTGTCTATATTACAGCGTACGATGAGATTTCGAATGGCGGCCATGAAGTAAAGGCGCCTTCGTTTCAGACAGTCACCTGCGTCTTGAGCCAACATATTTAATGTGAATGTACAGATACAAGATCTCATTAAAACTTTAGAAAAAATTATTCTGTCACCATCTCACACAGAGTTATCAAGGAATTCGCCATTTTTCTTTCTTTCTTTCTGAGCGCTGAAATTTTTCAATTTACATACTTATGAAAGGTTTCATAACAAAAATCCGAGTACAAAACCGGTCGCCTCGAAAAATCCCTTTTGTTGCTGCCGCGGAACGACGCGATTTTCCTTGAGTAAAACATGAAGTTTTTAGTTAGAATAGTATAGTCTACGAACGCTTCATATTATCTGAAAATAAAAGAGAATCATTCAAAGTAATAACTAATATAGGTACTGGTGAAAAATCTCTATCCGAGATATTTACCCAGCAGCAGTAAAAAGTATTTGCCAAATAAAAGCACAAACACTAAGCTTGACACGGACTGTCCACTATCCGGCTGACTATTGTCGCATTGAGGCACCGAGGCTTATATTTCCACAAAATTTGTGTTTTTGTTGACAATAACTCTCCGCTATGCGCAATGGATTCATATGCATCGCACGACTGCGTACCCTCATGAAAAAATATAACCGCGATGGATTACGAATGAACAAAATTATATATTCCATAATAAACGGATTATAAATTATCATTCAATGTAATCAGGGTTCCTCATAACTTCTTTTTGGGTAACTTTTGGATATTTGATTCTTTTGGGTTCGAGGGTCCAGTAGGGTTGGCTGAATCACAACGGATTAGCTAGATTGTATGGTATTATGTTACTCAGAGGTCCCGAGGTCAATACTCTTTTTGTTATGTACGCACATAATCATTTTCAGCTCTAATGGATATTTGAAAATCATATTACTGCTGTATTCAGCGATTTTTACTTAATTTTAAGGTCGTAAGCAGTTTGATGGATCGTAAAGTTGCATTTACAATCACAAATTCTGAGTTAAGTAGATTTTGTGACACTCTCGTGGTTAATAGATCGTCGTAACCCTCATTTATGCCTGTCTGGCATCGATCAGTTCGATCAGCGGCCATGACTCAGGGTATGTGACTTTTACTACACCTGCAGACCGTGCCAAACTAAATGTACTGATTAATTGATATAATTAAAACGCATCTCTCTCAACAAATCTCAGTCAGGCGACTCAGTAACTATGCTTTTTCACATTCAAAACCTACATTTAGTAGGATAAGTTATAAGTTAGACTGCAAACTACTAATTTCAGACAGGAGTGGAGCATCAAGCTATCTATTATTTTTGTATAATATTTCCCAAAATTCCCCAGCCGTAATAATTAAGCTGCGACATCGCTAACTCCCCATGGCTTCGATCCGGGCAAATTCATAAAGTTGGTATGTTCACTCATTATTCTCGGCTCAGCCTTCCCTGAGGATTCAGGAATACGGTAACTTTTCCCTAACTCGTTGTCTCGTTATGTTAATCTCTAACGGGAGGGCGTTTATTATAATTGCGCATTGACCGCAATGTTCCGCTGACCTCTACAGTGTTCTACAACTTCAACTATGCCATAATCATGAATAACCGAATTTGCTTACATAACATTTGACGTCGCGGTCGATTAGACGGTTCATTGTGTCCCAGCAAACCGCTGAAAAACTGTAATTGAATTTTTGAAGATTGAAAAACTTAGAGAATTTTCAGTTCATGCATGCAAGATTGCGATTCAATATTTTTCTTTTATAAATTCAGTTTCGACAGCACAAAGTCAGCAAAGTTACTCACAATTGATTCAGTCTGGTTCAGAAATTTTAACTTTTTTACAATGTCACGTAAACACATCAATCAGGGAAAAAGTTAGAAAATTATCTTACTAAAAGTAATTATTTTATAAAAATAGTGTACCAGTGCTTCAACATGAAACATTTTAAATGCTAGGCTAAAGCCAAATACGTCACATCCGATCGTTAGTGTGATCGAAAAATCTGTCACTCTAAATTGCATACAAATAGTCTGAAATATTGTTAGCGATGAATCTATATACGTGCCTAGATCATATGTAAAATAATGTTTCATAGCGCTATTTTAAACCGAGCAAAAATGTGCAGCTGCGTCAGAGGTCGAGTGGTTGTAAGCGCGACTGCTGAGCATGAGGTCCTGGGTTGGGTTCCCAGTGTTATTGGGTTTTTCCATCAGGAATTTCTCAGTTGCAGCCACGGAGTCTGGATTTGTGCCCACTGATGGCAATAGGCTTGCCCTCTATTACATGGGACTTAAAACATAACTGGCGAAATGTGGGTGTAGATACTATTAGGTACACCCCTGCTTAACCGGGGATTACAGGCGTGATGCGTTTATGTGTAAAAATGTTCAGCAAGAGGAAATACTTACTGTCATTCAGCTAAATCACTCCCTACCTTGCAAGGTAAGCAGTGAGCGCGATATGTTTTTATTCAGTTCGTGAACAACATATCTGATAACAGCTTTATTGATTTAAGAATTCGCGTGGGTGAGCCTGTTTGTGGCTCGACTTAATAATAATACAAAGGAAAACTGATGAAAGGAAAGAGGACAGCCGCGGTATACACGGTCAGTTAAGCTTTCGGAAGCTATTGATTTTTATTGTTACAAGCCAAGTCAAAAAGGATGTTTACCTAAAATCCAGTTCTGCTCCGTTATTTACGGATGACGCAAAGATGAAACGGAAATATCTCATCATAAATCGGATAAATGTGCGAATAATTAAAACGTTGAACAATCATAACGTTTCCTGAGAAATATCTTCATAGGCTTTTGTGTTTCATTCAATGAACTTTCCACAAAGATAAGCAGATTTCGTGCAAAATAAAAGTTTATGTTTTCTCTCAGATAGTTACTTCTGTCGCTCCTTTTGGAGCACAGTCTACTCAAAGAGATGGATTATTTTAACAAAGTTTGAGGCAGTTCTTGGAATTGTGAAGAATATTATATTATTCTTGATGAATAGTACATATTTACTCAGAATCCAATGTTGTTTTTAATCAAACGTTACTTATTATCTTGTTTAAAAACATCAGGTCGTTCGCTAAACACATTATTATGTTTATTTATTCACGGGTGCAGAGGTGCGGAAAGGTCTCGACTATGTTTGACTGTGGCGATTTATTTAACGAGTGGCTTTATTTGTTTGCGACGCTGTCGGTCGACGTCGGCGTGCCCTTCTAATGCTACCCCATTAACTTCATGCCCACTGTAAATTACAGCACTTTCAACTTTATCACTTAGCTGTTAAGGTCTACGTAGAGTGTCTCTGAGCTGTCTTTGTCTACGTCGTCTTTGCTTAATTAATGACTTAATAGTGGCTTCGTCATGTGTGCACGCCGAGTGATGTATAGTGTTAACTCAAGTTTCTGCCACATCAGCTCGCTCTAAAATACAATGATGGGTAATTAGTTACCGCCGCTAATTTGCCGAATGAACTAAAACCGAATCAAATTTCATATTCCGTAGTACTTTTGTGTTTACCGAAATATAACAGTTACGTAAGAGGAATACAAAGACAAAACCTTCCGCTCCAGGAATTTTAATAGCTACAACAGTATGAAAACAACTAAGAAAGTAATTAGGGAGAAAGTTAACGAAATATTATCACAATCATAATAAGTAAGCACGTGTTTTCTGTTATTATGTTTATTCAAACGTGGTGTGAGGCGTGTACGTGGAAAAGTAATAATATGATGTCAAGTCCCGAGGTCCGGACATTAGCCTTTCATGTTTCGTTGTCGTCATAAAGGATAAATCGTGGGAGAGCGGGGCGCTTACAGCGGACGGTAGAAAATAACCTAACGCATTTGTCAGCTGTTCAAATTATTAACAAAAATAATTCCACTGCGTCAGTTCCTTTTATTCTTGGCATGTGTCATCCTCAGATCATAGAAACAGGGTCGAGTCAACAATATTTTCGGACTAAAATGTATAAGACTAGACAGTGAGCCAATATAACAGTTTTTGTTGAAAGATCTTCAGGCACGTTGTTTGACTAATTAACCTTTTGTGTATTACGAATAAATAGCCTTTGAGCTAAAATCCTAGTCATTCAGGTGTAGGTATAGACAGGCTGGCAAATAGACAGGTGTTCAAATATATAAATAGGCAAAGACAAAATAGATAAAGTATCCACCATTTTCTCTTCTGTTTGTGAATATTTTTTTTATTTAGTATCTTTTTTCTCTACCTTCTAATTCCGATTTTGGTCGAATTTCGACCATTGGGCGAATTAGTGTAGTTAACTTGACTGACTTAATTAGTTCGCCCGCATACCTGACTACATTGGCTTAATAAAAACATAGATTATTGCTATGTAGAGAAATGAAAATTTTGTATCTTATTTTCTTTATGTAAAAACAGTGGAACAGTACCATACAGTGGCGAAGGTTCAATACAACTCGATTCCTACGGATTCCCTTTGAAAAATGGCACAGTCAGAATTCTATAGACAAATAATATGATCACATTAAAGATATGTACTCCGGGTTACCTCTTACAAAAATTGACCCTTCGCTACTGGTACCATACAGGGTGTAAACAGACCCTTCATATAGCCGTCAACCAAGCATTCTGTACATCAAACTAAGTAACTTTACGCAAAAGTTATTGCTGGGACGCCTTTTTTTTTTGGGGTGAAAAACACGTTTAACGGTAGGACTCGATGGAAAGCACTTTAAGCATTGTGCTGATGGATGGATTGAATAGTATGGGGGTCGTGGAGGTATGTAAAGTAAAAATCTTACATTAAAAACATGTATTTAAAAAAAAACTTGTGAAAAAGTTGGAACTTTGACCCCCAATACCTCCGTAACTAGAAGGTTCCCAGGTGTGGTCTAGAACAAAAAAATGATCGCAAAGACGGGGAAAACAAGTGCCTTTCGGTTATGTTAAGGGTCTATTTACACCCTATATACAATTAAAATATCAAGGTAATGTCACCACCAAAACATCAGTACCGAAGAACTTTCCCTGTTCAGGTAGGTAAGTAATACAAAAACAGCCTCAGGATATTCTTCAAAATCGTTTAACGAAGCACAAATTGAAGCGGCTGAGAGCGTCTCCGCCAAAACTCTTCAAATCTAATAACTTACAGCGGTTCGCTGGTAGTGAAACCGCGACGGATTATCCGGGATAAGTACTACTTGTCGGTTGCATTATAAAACGGATTGAACACAACCCTAGTGCCAATAACCCCAACTTTACTCAAACTTTACCGTTTCAACTTTAAGATAGTACAGCGAACAATATCAAGAAATGATTAAAACAATTGGAAACTAAGTTTCTTGGTTTGTATCCTCATTTTAGAACTTGATAGTTTACCTAGGTTCTACTAAGTATAGGTTTTAATCTAAGAACTGTTGAATGTGTTTTCTAAGAAGGAATTATTAGATAGACTCTTTGATAAAACTAATAACAATTACTAAATTGATATATCGATATTGCTCGATGATGACATCATCTAGTGTGGCCAATAGCCACAGTCAATACAATCCTTAAAGATTTCTTAATAACTGGTAAAAATACATTGACACATTACATAACTATTAAACTTTTTTTTAAATTTAATTTTAATTTAATGTTAATTGTTTTTGTTGTCGTTTTTTAGATGTTTATATTTTCTTACTTTTAGTCTTATTTTTATCGTTAGTTTAGTTCTATTTGTAGTCTGTATCGAATTAATATTATCAATATTAGTAAAAAGTTGTATTATATTGTTTTTTTTTTATAATTTCCTTTATACAGTTTCATACAAATCTTATACATTATTAAATATTTCTTAAAATAAAAACAATATAAAAACATTTTAAAATATAAAAAATTGTAGCCCACCGGTATCGGGAACAGGGTCAGGTGATTTTTTTAAATTACTATTCTTTGTATTTTTTTTTTTTTTTGACATCTTTTTTTTTTTCGACCTAATTTGTACACCAGCCATGGTCAAACATGTTGAGCCAAAGAGTTGTAACTCCTATAATAAGCATCATACCATGTATATTATCTACACATGTTTTTGCAAATAAATGAATGAAATGAAAGGAAATTCCTTTCCAACTCTTCCAGTGTTTTGCCTCCTCTGGCCAATCGGTCAGGAACGAGTCCAAATCGTCACGCCAACTTATTTCAGTTTCATTTAAGAGTTCTGGCTCAAAAAACAATAAGGTTACGTACGCACTGACAGGTGGCATGCTTAGCGCGTAGAGGCTAGCGAGTCGTAGCAGTGGTGTAGCTAGTCCTAATTTGAGCTTTTTGGGCCGCGATAGGTAATATTTTAATTAATTAGGTACTCATTATGAGCCTCTTATCAATAAGAATTTGACGTTGTGGGAAGATTTTGTGGTTATTTCTACACATCGGGGCCCTTGTTACTCGGGGGCCCCGTATCAATGATACGGCTGATACGGCGGTAGCTAAGTCCCTGAGTCGTAGTCTACATCGATACACTTACACGATAGGCGACAAGCGAGGCGCCAAGCGCGCAGTGCGGCCAGTTGCGGACATTTTAAAACGTTCTTTTAACTTCACTACTCGTTAGCCTCTAGGCGCTAAACAAGCCAACTGTCAGTGCGTTCGTAGCCTATGAGTTCGCCATCTGATTTTATGTTGCCAAATGCTATGTAATTTTAGATTGATGTATTTTATTTTGACTTGTCTACTAATTCAATCTTAAAACGCTTTCGAAGCAACTATAGTAGTTCGACGATTTCCTCCAAAAAAGGTGTAAATGTAAGTATTCGAGTCACGTCGTTGTTTGGTTCTGTGTCGACAAGTTTACTGTAACTTATTTATTCCCTATATGAAGTTCTGAGAATCCGCGAAATTTCTCGCTCACCTGCGCTTGAGTGATGACACCGGAACCTCTGAGGATAATTGAATTATCCTCGCCAGCGATATTCCGGCCTCCGACGAGGGATCTAAACATGAATATATCTTCAATACCGCAGACCATGACAGACATTTCACCAGTACGAGCGGATCTCATAAAATACGTATCTTACGTTCACATTTCTGAGAGAAAATAAAAATACAAGATACGTTTATTCTATTATCATTTACGGAGGAGTATCAGTTTTAGATATTTTTGCGTAAAGATAGTGTGTTGTGTTCAGAAAAGATTCTCCTATTCGCGATTTACATGAACCATTAGCATAATCTGACAACAATAAGTCTTCAGAAATGGTCTTATTAGAAAATGGCCATTACGTCACAGCACTTACAGTAGTTTTCCTACTTCTTGGCTGGTTGATTTCGCTTTCCACGAACCATTTATCTTTGGCTGTGCGGTCCATTATGTTAACGACCGTGCAAATAGTTCCGGAAGGAATAACCTAACATAAAGGGAAATTAACTGACACTTTTCAGCATTTTGTTTTGGTTAACGCGTTCCACAGATAAATATATCCAAGTAATAGTATGAATAGTACGCTTTATTTACTTTAAAAAATTATGAGACAAAGACATTCATGTCGTGTATCGGTTTGGTTGCATGTAGCATGCTAATTTTCGCAACTTCCTGCAAAACACATATTATTGCGGTGCTGCATCCTGCATCTATTTGCGGAATTGGAAATAAATATTTGCCTAACATTTAAGAAATTTCAATATATTATATTCCGTGAATTTTACTTCAACAGGTCTTTGTGACGGAGCACCCGTTGCATGTTCTAACAATGTTTGTGTGTACTAATAATAAACAAACCAATTTAAAAACTATGAGTGCTCGCCTCATCCGGCGTGATTCTGGAAACTAAGTCCCTTCAGAACGATAAAAGGATCGCTTTCTATGAAGTGCCACGAGTAAGCACTATTAACTGTCTTCCTCTATACTTCAAAAGGTAAGAGCATGACGTTGAGAAAACAATTTTATTTTCCTTTTTTTCGTTTCTCTATAATTTCTTAAGCTATCCTTGTTTTAGCGTTGGCGTTTCTTCGCTTAGAGGTTTATTTTAGATTTTAAGATGTTAAAGTTGAGTTTAAGTGGAATGTTTAAGTTTAGTTCGTTTTGCTTCATCTTAAGTATCTAGATACTTCAAATGAATGGTTCGTTATTTTAATAGGTTAGTAATTATACCTATGTTCATTACTAGTAGAAAAAACCTATGTTCATTACTAGTAAATTAATATTAACTGTTGTATTAATTTACATTGAATGTAATCAGTGTTTTCATTGCTATTATGATGTTAAATAAGCACATTTGCAAATTATTATAATTAAAACAGCGTTTAAGAACATAAACAATAACTCAATTTATTTCTGATTGTAAACACGATTTCACGAATAATATCGGAACATTCATAAATTGGCAATTTTGTTTACACAACTCGCAATTATTATATTCTATCAAAAGCTTTTTGATGAGCAGGAATAAAAAAAGGTTTGATCTTATCAAATTAATTAAATAAAATTCATTCAAATGGTATTAAAAAGAGTAATGTGAAAATAAACTGCCTTGTTGTCTACTGTCTACTTCTGATTAGAGTATGAAGTCTTGGGGTAGATTCCCAGGTCGGACAAAGTGTTTTTGAGTTCTTTCGTCAGGAATTTCTCAGTCACAGCATCAGGATTTGCGCCCGGTTGATGGCAATTAGCTCGCTTCCTACCTCTACGTGATGATAAAACGTTACTAGCGAAATATCGGTGCACAATAAGTACACCCTATATAACAGCTCACAACTTACGACCCATTAATGGTAATATCTGTGGTGTTAGGCTTATCCCAGTTGTACGTCCCTTTGGGCCTATTGGTCTTGTTTTGTTCTGTCTCCTGTTGATATGGAGGGAAATGGAAATTATGTTTTTCTTACTCCTCCGCTATTCTTTACTGATTAATTTCGTTGCGGGAACCAAGACAGTTAATTTTTTCTCTGGGACTTCGTCGAGCTCCATAGTCTCGGCGCTTTTCTGGTGGTCGCCACTGTTGATTCTGGTTTTCCGGAGTTGCAGTGGTTTGGGAATAGTGTGGCCTTGTGCCAAAAAGAAAGTACACCCTATCTTTTCCTTCTGTGAATACGGGCGTGATGTTTAGGCAAGTAAAAACCTTAACAAAACAACGTTTGATTTCAGCAAAATTCTTTATTCAAATCAGATTGTTAAATGAGTGATGTAACGTTTGATTTCAGCAAAATTCTTTATTCAAATCAGATTATTAAATGAGTGATGTAAAAATAACAAACGGCCAGTATCCGGGGTGAATGGATGTTGTGTCGTGTGTATTATTTTAACAATTATCACGAATATTAACGGGCGATCAAAACGTGCCGGGAACAAATTGTGTTGATTTATGACGGGCCCGCCACCCATGTCGCTCGCTGTATGGAAATAGAATGCATGTGCTGCCACCGCAGACCGCCAACTTGTTGTAAATATTATAAGTTGATAACTAGCTTTTTATATTTGTTAATTAATCACCATTTTACGGTTTTGGATCCTGGTACAGCTGTTGGCATTAATTTTGTAAATTATAATATTTATATAAAAACCTGAAAAGTATTCTATAGATAGTGTTGCTGCTCTGAAGAATTTTGAAAGATCCTGTCGATGCAGTTGTAGATTTTTTTATTGCACGATACGTATTCATTCAAATCATGTGGGGCTGCAAAAAAGAAAAAAATATATTTGCATGACCACTTTCGGATATTTAGTAATGTATCGAATCTTTATTGTTTTAGCTTTATTAGCACATATTTTAACAAAATCATAGCCACATACAAACACGGTGTGTCAGCGTGTATTTCGGCCCTTAGATACTGATAATCTTAATTAATTATTTTAGCAATGCTAAGATTAGTTCTAGATCCATCGATTAAATAACTTAATTAATCACAGTAACTACCAGAGTCTCACCAAGCAAATTATAAATAAAATTGCAATTAGTTATCTTCATACAATGTTTGACTTCTAAGACAAGATCATGGCTGAACACTAAGATTTATTGTGCCTTCGGTGATACTGGCCAGTGATAGAATGCAAATAAAACCATTAACGTTTATTTAATACAGCAAAATTAACAATGACGAAACAATTGGGCTTTCTTTCCGCAAAGGGGACTGAATTGCACCGGGTGCACCCTCTGCAGTGTGCAGAATTGCATGCACATGATGTGGTTCTGTACAATTTTTTTCTTCACTGTTTTGAGAGCAGTGGTGATGAAATAAATCACTCAAAGTGAAGTGCTATCAACGATCTATAACATGACTGTCAGTAATAATTTATATCACTCAAACAAAATACATTTGACGTAACATTTTAGTAGTTTCACAATTTGACAAATTCAAACGGCGTACACCAATTTTGTGGTCGTTCGGACACTGGTCCGTAATTGAATTTTAATGTTATTTGCGAATCAATAAACGCCCTCCACAAAGATAGATTATATATTGTAGACATAATAATTATACTTAATTGTACTTCAAAATTGTTACACAGTTCTTTAGCAATATTGCTAATTCATTCAAATAAATAAATAAATCTAACTTTTTCATTATTGTAATTTTTTTCTCTAATAGCGAAATCTTCCAGACAACCTTTAGATGGATTGAACTATTTCCTCATTAGGAAACATTGGAAACATCACACATCCTTTTGATATAAATATTATAATATAAAAGTTCTAAAAAAATAAAAATTACTTATCATAAAGTATCAAAAGAAAATTCAGTCATGTGTAATAAAATATACACTAAGCGAAATCAAATCCGATTTTCTTCGAAAGCAGCGATTGAAGTTGTAAAATATTTTTCAAAGCATAATCGTATCTGCTTGCACTCAAATATATTTTGAGTACAAAAATAAATTTTCAATAAAAGGAGGAACACCTGTTTGATCTTTTTACATGAGACTATCCGTAAGTAATAACATATAAACTGATATTTATGAAAAGTATTTAATTCTGTATAAGAACTATTTCAAAGTAAAATTGATAAAATGCTTGCCTTCGGGTGTGATTGTGCAAGGTAATACATACCTGTTTCTGAGATAGTGTTTCAGCCAATTTATATATTGGTTCCATTAGTGGGGCACAGGCCTTCTCGGACCACAATTAATTAACACCACACACAACTAATTAAAAAACGGAGCGGGTTCGTGGATGTCACATATTTTAGAGGTTTTCGTTCTAGAAGAAGCCAGTGGTAATGAAATAAATGTAAAGATAGCTACCGAATAATGCTCTCATAAAGAATAAATTGCTATTAACTGATTTCCTCTCAAGCCTCATCTTTTATATTCAGTATTTACACGCATTGTTCAGACGAAATAGGTTTTTATTCACAACAAAGCTTTCTGACTTTGTGTTGTAACAAAATTATGTGAAATGAAAAAAGATTTTCTTTGTTTTTTCATCAAAATATTTCCGAGGCCCCTCACTCTTTTTGAATTTCCTATTAAAGTAGGCACGTACCGCGTACTGTTATTTATGTTTGAATTTTTATTTTTCCGTTTTATTAAAAGCAAACACATTTAAAAACTCTATTTTTCTACATACATACATCAACTCACCCCTTTTACCAATGGGGGTAGATAGAAACCACATAACGCCACCAGCTACGCTCCTTACATACTCCTTTCATGGATATGAATAAACTCTGTTTTTCTAATATCTCTATCTGCATCGAGCGACTGCCTGTCTGACCTCCACAACCCAGTTAGTAGTGGGTAATACAATACCCTGGGTAAGACTGGTTGTCAGACGTAACGATTGTCAAAGATCTACAAATGACAGCCGGGATCATCCACGGACCAACCTAGGCAAGTGCGGCTTAACCTGAAGATCGCCCCGAGCAGCTGTTATTACTTAACCAGGAGCTCCTCTCTATTTTTCTAATAGTGGTCATATAAAATATCAAGTGGCAACTTAACGTATAAAATATGAGACGAGAGTGGGTGAGACTGTAGGGTTATACAGTCTACTTACTTGTACAATACCCTAAATTATAATAGCAAAGAGCTGTTAAGGGTATACATCAAATATTTACAAGAGCGTACGCTGCGTCCACCTGTGTCCTCAGATTCAGGATAAGGGACCGTATATAAACCACCCTATACTTTTAAGAGTGGTTAATATTAAATACTCCTGTATGGAAGTATATTCCCTTAAATTGATCTCATTATTTAAGTGAATCATTAGAAGGTTACTTTTAATGTTAGGGCGCTCGTAAAACACCAAGCAATAATGGAACATAATTCTATAAGTCTAAATATATCATTCCATTTTCTTTCTGCCTCCGTTTCAATTGTATAATTTTATGTATTTTTACAGACGTTAGAATTCTATTTTATTGGTGTTTTACATATAAACCTTTGGGATTAGAAGAAAGCTGAGGGCAATTTTGGGATCATTGGCTTTACGAGCCATAAAACCTTTTTCGAGTAGAATTATGTGTGAAATACGTATTTTCCTTATATATCTGTGTCATGTTGTTATCATATTATCCCTGAGAGGAAGAATATTTTCCGAATAGTTAACCTCATTAGCGTGGCTTTTATGTTTACCTATATGAGTTGTTTTGACGTAAATTAGTTAAGTTTGGGTTTCTGTGATGAATCGTGTTGTGTGCGGATGAGATTGTCTGCAGAGAGTTCGTTTGGGTACGCTAACAAATTACCATGTAATTTACACACGTCATAATTAACGCAATTCATATTATGCTGAATAAATGAGGCTTTATGTTATGTTTGTTTTCGTTATCTTGAAGGAAAATTGTGGAGAAAAATAGTGGTTTTGTTCTATTCCCAATGCAGAGGCAATCTTGTTAACAGTCGGCTATAAAACTTTTACAAACGTAAGCTGTAGTGCTGACCTCTATCCACTCGACGGATATCCCTACACCAAACCCCCGCGGCGTACCACTACTTACTTTAAATAATCAATGTTCACGCAGATAGATTAAATTGATTTTAATACCAAGCGCCACCCCTTAACGCATATTAACATTTCAATTTACTTTCTGTTATAGTGAAATGAAATTTTGTGCACAATCTTATTTGAATAACTTGTTTAGCGGGGAATGAATAAGTGTCTGCTGGCTTATTATCACGTTTATTCACACTAAGGATGCTTCACGAACGTTTTCACAACTTTATTAATGTTGACTTGAACAACACTGACTTTTTTAGATTTTATTAAAACATTCCTGAAATAAAATATTTCGTTGTGAATTGACAGTGTAAATTCATGCAGCAAAATGTAAAACGAAATAAAGCTTCGCAGCCCTCATGCCAATTTGTTGACAAAAAACATCGAAAATGCGTGGAGTGTGGACGGTCCCTAAAGTGTACTACGTGGAAAGTATTTTATTACCGATAGACCGAAATAAGTGCTTAGGTATTTATTGTCATTTTATTTGTTGAAGCGTAGTGCAAACATGGAATATATCCGCGTAACCCTTTTCAGGGTGTCTGCCACTTTCTATTTATGTCAGTGCGAGTTGGGTGGCGCGCCCTCTATAAATCAGAGGCGTTTTGTTCAGGCCCATTACGCCGTTTTACCGCCTTCCTACTGAGACAAAATTAGATCATACCGAAGGGAAAACCCCGTTCAACCCATACATAACTTTTGTTGTAAAACCTTTAATACTTACAAGGCAATACGTGTCGGCTTGTTTACTGTGGGTCTGTAACCGCACGCGCCGGTTGCTTTCATATCCGCTGTGTATTGCGGATCTATTTCCTAGCTTTAAGTGCTTCCGACGTTATGAATGAACACCTGGAGTATAAAGTTACAGTATCTACAAACATAAATATTATATCTATAGATTTACTGTCCGTCGCGTTATGTTTACCGCTGTTTGAATATCCCGTTAGCCTGTGGACTGTGTTTTCTTCTGTTATTTTCCAGAGGTATAAAAATAGGAACCATTTCACCGTAGCATTACAAGGAATAACTTTTCAAGGAACAAGATATAAAGCAAGCATGATTATATAGATACACATTTTAAAATAACACAACAATTTGTTCAAAACACACGCGAAATAATCCTTTATGGATGAGGAATCTATTTAAAGTATTTATTCCCTTTAATCTGGAAGTGTAACCCAATCCTGGCAGCGAATATCGCTTTGTCCATATATTCACGTTGCAGGGTGAATGTAAGCGTGGTTCATGCAACATGACACTTCCCATCCATATACACACGAGTCTCTGTGCCATATGTACTCGGCGTTATATGTTCGGTTGCTGTGTTGCATCAAATGATTAAAGCCAATAGAAAACCTTTTAAGCCCAAATAATCCTCTATGTCACATTCTAGTCTGACATATACATGACATAAAAGGTTGTTAAAGCTTTGTAGCGCAAAAATACTTTTACTAAAATGAATGAGACCTTATTTCCACAAACACAAACAAAGCTGTTTACATACAATTGAATAAATAGCCAAATTCCATACATATCTCTTTCTATCTCATTTCATTTTAAGGACATACAAATTGAATCTAGTAGTGTGTTCGGTATTTGCTCATATATTCCGGCTCAGTCGTAAAAAATAATGGTGACAAAATGTCAAATATCGTGGCTACAATTTGATTTATAGCAGCATTTGGTATCTACTGTACCTTCTGGTAGGATTAAGGATATGCCTTACATTATAATAAGCTGTCATAAGTCATATTGCTGCCTTACTTCTTATAAATAACATAACATCACGCCTGTGAATCCCGAAGGTTAGGGCAGAGGTGTATCTAATAGTACACCCACATTTCGCCAGTTCAGTTTAAGTTCCATGTAATAGGTGGCGAGCCTATTGCCATCAACCGGGCGCACAGACAGTGGCTGCTACGGAGAAATTCCTGATGGAAAAACCCAATAACACTTTGCCAGAACCCAGGACCTCATTGTCAACAGTCATGCTTGCGACTACTAGACTAACGAGGCTTCTTATAAATATTAATGGAAATCCTGAATTGGATCAAATTATGAGAACTACAAACAGAAAATCCAAAATGTATGTTGCCAGTTTTCATTGGGAATCCAATTATTTTCATTATGAATTTGAGTTTATTTTCTTTTATTAGATCCGTCTTTTATTAGGTGCCCCAGATTATGGGTCTAACAAAAACAGAAAATTTCGAACGGTATCCGCAGAAATTTACCTTTAGTTCAGACAATTATTTTAACATAATATTTAAGTTTGTAACCCTAGAAGAGTATTTAAAAGCGATGATTCATTTAAAAGGCAGATAATTTATTTAGGTTAGTGAAACAGAAGGCACGGGGTGGATGATTAGGGGCGGTGCGGGCGCAGTACAGACATAGAATGATAACTACAGAAGCTCAGCTCGAAACAACTCGCCGAACACAAAATCACACGTATGCGTATAGCTAGGGCAAGCACACTTTCTGGAATTCGTCGTACATATTGTAATGTGTTGATACTTTTCCATTCATTACTGCCATGCGTTAATGGATGAATGCACTCGTTGTACGAAGCTAGCCTTCTGTACCATCTATTCTGTGGTAAGTACGGATGCGGGCGCGGCGCGGGCGCGTTTAATTGGGTTTGTTTCGAGATCGGTTTCCTAGGAGCGATGTCCCTGTCTCCCGCCTCGCCCCTCTAATATTAATACGGTGAGAGTGGCCCGAGAAGAGCAATCATAAATCCCGTCCGTCGAGACTAAATTACAACGTCAGAATGTATAATTTTGTAACCGACGCGACTGCTTTACCATACGATTTTTAGAATATTCTAGTTTATATTGATTAGACTTTTACGTAGACTCGTAGCTGATACATTAAATGACGATTTTGTGAATAATAAATATTATGATGTTACTCAAAGAAAACAATTTCCGTCTAGTATATAAAAGGCTTACACATTTTGCATTTTAGGTCGGACGAAACGATCGTAACGGGCGTTTGAAAGGTGCCAGAACAATAGCCGAGATTTACATATACGATGCAACAATGGCTACTGAAATGTCGATTTTGTTGCCTTAGACAAAAGCCGATTGAATTTTCTTAGTCGGCCACCTGCATAAACTTGAAAACAAAAGACTATGATGGCAGTATCCTTCGTCATATCAGACTGTATTGTTTTCCTTGAGATAGACAGTTGACGAGCGGTTCTTAAGGAATGTTTCCATAATCACCACTCCTACCATAGTGATTAGTGATTGTGGGAGGTAGCCTTGACCCATCCTTGACGTTAACACCACTTCCTACGACACCTAAAACAAAAAAAGAATGATTGTGTGACAGATTCTTTGTGTAATTAATTAATGTGCGTTAAAGCTTCTTTGTTGTGAAAAAGTCACACTTTTCCTTCAACAAAAGCCAAGTAAGTAAATTGATTACTTTACACCATTACGTAATCCCGATTTAGCGGCAAGATGAATCGGCCTGATCCCGTGTTAGAGATAATTTAGTTTATGTCAACAGTGAGCCTAAGGCGAGGCTATTAATACTGGGCACACAAGTAGTTAGACCGATTGCCGGACTAATACTCACGCTCTATTGACGTAATGATAGGTACGTAGTATAATACTGAATAACGTAAAAGTGTTGTAATTATCGCGATTTTATTTATTTATTTAACACTTCATGTACAAAAGTACAGAGGTGGACTTAATGCCATAGGCATTTTCTACCAGTCAACCTTTGGGTGATGCCGAGACAAGCAGAGGTAGGTGTATATCTGAACATAATTATAATTAATACTAAGATTAGCTACAAGGATATATAAAATACCATAAATATATATCAAAATTTAGATAATTGTATATAGACATTTACACGAATATACTAAAAATAAAAACACAAACAATGGGGAAAACATTACCGTTAAAGAGAACCGTTAGAGTAGTGAGTAAATGGAATGATAAGCCAGTAGGAAACCGATGGGATGATAAGCCAGTAGGAAACCGGTGTCAATGTCGTACATAACCATCGGATAGGTGTATATAATGTGCATGTGAAGTTAACTAAATTTTGAGTTCCACCTTGACGAAGTATTATTCTTACAAATAATTTTATTCGTTTTACAAAGCTACAATAGCATTAACATACCAAAATTAGCCCATAACGTTCCCAATGCTGGGACAAATGCCTCCTCTCCATGAAAGGGACTGGGCCGTAATCCACCACGCGGGCCTAATGTGGGTTAGTTGAGCTTGACCACAATCACAAAATTCAGAAATTCCTAGATTCAGCCATAACAATTGACATTCACGATAAGCCTTCCATTTACTCACTAATCCGTGCCAAAAGGTAAGTAGAGTAATTAAGGCATGTCAATGTAGCCCTAGAGCTGTATGACGTTGAAGCGACATTTTAATACCTATTGAATATAGTTCCCTGTTTCTATGGGGCAAGCAACATGTGTCTAAGTGATTTGAGATTGCGTGGCTTAGTTTAAAACACGGGGGCTCTTCGGTAAGCGCGGCCCTAACGACAGATAATCCTGCTTTTAGTTGGGTGACCTGTTACATATATTAAAGTTGACGCTGTCCGTGTCGCAGCGTAGTTGCTGTGCGAGTTTTGATCTCCGGTTAATGTTTAAACTTTGATACATGGAAAACTGAGTTTAGAAAGTTTGGTCGGTTAGCGAAAATTGGATATAATACGGTTAGGTAAATAGGTTTTCTATTTACGAATAGATAGGAAAACATGTGTCTCAATCAGTAGATGATAATACATCTGGATAAAATTGTTCAAAAATCCATTCAAAATCTGTGGGAAGGTTAAATTTCGTTTCTTTTTGAATACCTGAAAATAATTACTTAATATAAATAAAATAAACTAAAGAACTAAATATAAGCTAACTAAATCAATAATAGGACGCTCAGGCGTCAAAGTACTCCTGCACATCGCTGCTATCCGGGAACTTAATCATGTTTGTATGCATTATTTTGCAGTCGGAACTCAAAGCAATATTCTAATAATATAAAAGCGTTTTCCACCTAAAAAAAATAACGGTAATATGTAAGAAAAAAAGTATCGACTGCTACGTACCTACCTACATCCAATTTATCACCGGAAGGCAAGTTATATTTGGTTCGGAAATTGCGGTGGTGTAGTGTCACGTGACTTGTGAATGTCGTGTCACGCCCTGACGTCACTTCTCTCTTTCCCGTCATTGATCACTTAACACGCACTAGATACGATACTTCGTCACACCCGGCTGGTATATTAATTTCGGGCTTCCTTAAAAGATTAGATTCGTTTTTTATGCAGCTGTTAATTAATTTCATGTGAGAGGCGTGAGGATTTTTCAGTTAGAGTGCTTTTAAAATAATAAATGCACTTTAGCGTATTAATCATCCTGACACAAACGAAACTACTATGATGCTTACAGCCGAAACTGAAACAGTTGATTTAGTGTTTTTGTAAACCATACGTAGGTTTGTGATATAGATGTACTAGTACTGATGAACCTATCCATTCGAATCTTCAATATTTTAGAAAAGCAAACAGTTCGAAATATTCTTGGATATTTTCTTTAACGTTGCATTGCACAACAACAACATTGCATTTAACATTGCACCTACTATGTTTTGTCTGTGCATCACCCTAAGGTAGACTCGTGGAAAATGCCCAAGGCATTAAGTCCGCTTTTGTAAAGTGTGTTTTTTTCTACATTATTATGTGCATAAAGTTTTAATAAATAAATAAATAACATCTAGCGTTTTAAAGTTAAGTTAGTTTCTTCAATAAAAATATTCATCACCAGTCTTGTCCCACTTTATTTTGCTGTCGGTATGTCTTCGTTTTTCATACTTCTCTTTTTCTAGTCATACCATCTTTCATGAACGGTGAAATGGTTGAGAACGGATTTTTCTGTAGTGAAAACTACAGAAAAATCCGAACATTGCCTACAGAAAAATGATATCTAAAATAATACTTGTCCACCATTGTTATTCTCTGAACCTAGCACATGTCAATGGTCCGAGCGGTATCAGCGCGTCGTGTGCCGTTTCATAAAAATGGAAGCGGTAACGAAATATGCATGCAAACAATATTGGACTGTCACTCAAATGTTTTGCATAGGTGCTGCACTTCACAGCGTCTGTTTATTGTTTTGAAATTATGTATTGTTGAAAAACATGTCGATTTTGGTGGATATGCGTAGACATCGTTTTAGAAATACATTCATTGTGCGCACCGAAGAAAAACTCATTGCCCGGAGCCTGTGTTTAATGATAGCTATCTACTTGTTCGTTCTCAAGTTTTGACAGACTTCGTCTCACACTGAAAAGGCTCATCACTTTTGGGCGGATACCAAGATCGGAGGTCAGAGATTTTCTGTATTAGTGTACGACTGAATTTAACTGGCCGAAACCAAAAGCCGGTTAATTTCAGTATTCGGTCCTGCTGAAACTGTGTAGGTATACGTGAGTTGTCGTGTGGCATTCGGCTAGATTATGGTGAGTTCCCGCCGTTCTCGGTTTGTTAATCTATTCGTATTTTATGCTCTGCCATACCGTTCATCCAATTGCGATAAAACTTTGTCAATCTATTACTTGCAGTTGCGCGAAGGTTATAGGCATACAAAAAATAACTTAAAAAATATGCGGCGAAGCCGGTAGAAGCTAATATATCATTATTAAATAACTATTTTTGCTACATACTTTAATTATTGTTTTCTTGTTTATCACGTCTAAACTGTCTGTTTATGTGTAAAAATACGCTAGATTTTAAAATGCCATAAACATTTTAATTTTCAGTTTTACAGATGTAAATTTTAAGTTTAGGTTTCATTTTCCGTTTCGGCCGAAACTGTGGGACCAAGGCTAAGGTTCGGTTTTGGTTTCGGCTGAAAATCCGGTTTCTGTCAGACACTATTCTGTATGCATCATGTATAAATTTCACTGAAAAGTTTAATGGTCAAATTGACGACTGGCTGAATGCAGGTAAACATTTTCAGCCACTCCACCTCGAAAACTGTCAAACAGACAGCTTGCGGAAAACTGGAAATCAACTTGTGCAATAAAGCCAACTGGTGTGCAGATAGAGTGGATTTTAAACCTGCGGGCCATCACGGCGACGAAAAGATGTTATGCCAGAAGAGAAATAAAAGTTAAGTAAGAACTTTTTGCGTTGCACTTTTCAGCGAGAGCTACGGCCGAATTTAAAATATTCTTTTGCATACTGAGTGGAATCATAGACATATTTGTATTATGTACCCACAGCAATAAACTGACTGCATACTATAACAACATCGTTAAAACAGAGGCAATATTAATTATTTTCGATGTCAAAAACATGACCACTACAAAAACATGGTTATAATGTTAGCTGCCTGCATAGCTGGGTAATTATATCTTTTGTTGACTGTACAGGGTACATAACTACTACTAGTGTATATTTGTTTCCACCTACCTTTATTACAGGTAACGTCGAAACGTACCTAAATAATTATATGTTTTTACCTACACATTGTACACATAATAACGTTTCAGGCATACCTACTTATTTAATAACGTGGCAGGTAGAACACAACAAAGGGAGCGTGGGCGCTGATAACAGAACTATAATGATAAAGGCAGCTACTGACACTTGATATGCGAAGAAAATTCTGATTATTAAACCAAAATAACAAAGGGTTTAAGCAGTTGCTGAACGAGAGAAAGGGTTTCTGTGTGTTTTGTTCGTACTTGGAAAAAGTGATGCTCAAATTAGCTATTTCACATTTGTTGAGGAATGAAGAAAATGTAGTGAGGAAAGTTTATAGTGTGAATGTAAATGGCTATAAGAGTAGAGGAAGACCAAAGAAACGATGGATGGCATTTGAGAAGATTTCCCATCCGAAAAAAAAAGTTGAAATGAGGAAACCAAAAAATCTACTTTATTCACCTGGTGCAGATGTTGATTTGCAGATAAGTAGTTAGGTAATCACGGTATGTGATGTTTCAGACCATAGCCATTATAGATACCTACTTACATAGACAAACATACGGAGAATGTGCGTTCAGTTACAAAAACATTTCACAAACCCTTTGAAAGTTATTCCATATTTCACAATGAAACACCGCTGGTAATGTTTGCTAACTGTGTGATAAAAATAAAGTCTATTGTGTAGTAGAGGAGACCCCGAGTTTTTAACAAGATAGTAAATTCATTGTATAACATTTTGTGCCTCACAAGCATTCAGAATACACCGGGACTCCTAGTTTTTGTTAGGGTTCATTTATTATTATACTCATAGTTATGTAACCATGTACTCGTAATAATACGTTTGTTTACTTTATTTTTGCTACATTTTATTCTTAATTTAAACTTGTGACTCTGATTTGGCGACATTTTGAAATATCGAGACTTTCGTATGTATTTGGATATATTGGATTCATCATCAGCGTAGCCTTTTCCCAATTAGTTAGGGTCGGCTTCCAGTCTAACCGGATGCAGCTGAATACCAGTAGTTTACATGGAGCGACTGCCTATCTGACCTCCACAACACAGTTAGTACTAGGTAATACGATACCCTTGGTAAGACTGGTTGTCAGACTTTTGGGCCACTGACTACCTAACGACTGTCAAAGAGATCTTTGACAGTCGTCGGTCCCGGGTGTCATTTGTAGATCTTTGACAGTCGATACAGGTAGTCAGTGGTCCAAAAAGTCCCCCTTGGTACGACTGGTTGTCAGACTTTTTGGACCACTGACTACCTGTATCGACTGTCAAAGATCTACAAATGACAGCCGGGAACAACGGCTTAACGTGCTTTCTGAGGAACGGAGGAAACTCGGCATGTAATGGGTGGTCTCCAATTCACAGACCAACCTAGGCAAGCACGGCTTGGTCTAAAGATCGATCCGAGCGGCTGTTATAATTTTTTGGATTGTTACCTAATAATTCGTATATTTGTATGTAAATTGCATGTGTATATATTCAAAACAATGTAAATTGTTAATGAATAGGTAAATGAAATGAATGAAATGTATGAGTGTTTAGAAGAATAACCTATGTTATAGACAGAGATACTTGATATGGGTCATTTATACATATATCATTGTGGCTAATGATATTATAAAGAAAATACGCTACGTTCATACTGAGCGGCGTTCAAATATCGTTGCGTTGTTACGACTGCGATAGATAATACGGAACGTATGATACAGAAAGAGATAGCTATTACGCTTGAAGTACTTAAATTACGACAATTGTCTGAATTTTTCTGCAACAATTTGTGCGCGCTAGTGCGATATCTACCTCTTTTTATGATAATTTAATTTAAGGGCCACCATTATAATGCTGCAGCGTACACGTACATATACTCACGCCTTTTTCTCTTGGGGGTAAGCAGAAACCACAGAACGTCACCTGCTAAAATCCTTTTACTGCTTTCGACTAGCAGCATTATTTTAGCTAAAATAAATACAGTCCCTAAACAAATACATAATAAAATAAATCCAATTATATTGTAACGTTCCTTAATATTTGACACAAGTAATTAAAGTAAATAATACATTATTTATAGACTTTCAGTAACAATAGCGGGATCAAATTAAACGCTACTGTCGTTTCAATTCTTGGAATCGAACGACAAAAGCCCGTGTGTACTTAACTGTTGAAAGTTAATTGAAAATGATTGTGTTAATTCGATATTATTGAGTTGTCATATATTAAGTGTATTCGGAGAAGAGCTTCGGGACGTTTCATTACGATAATTTTAATTAATTTACTTCGTGTTTTATTTAAACTGTCCAAAAAATATAGGCTGATAAATTTTGCGACATTATAAAGAACTAGCTTATGGCGCGGCTTTGTCCGCCTTCAGTTCCGTAATTTTTCCCCAGGATTGTACTACCGGGATAAAAAGTATCCTATGTATTAATCCAGATTACAAAATATCTGTGTGCCATATTTCATTCAAATTCGATCGGTAGTTTTTGCGTGAAAGAGTAAGTAACATCCATCCATCCATCCATCCTCAGAAACTTTCGCATTCATAATATTTCTAGCTTATGCCCGCGGTTTCGCCCGCGCCGGGTTTGGTAATTGTCCCATGGGATAGAACTACCGGGATAAAATATATCCTATGTATTAATCCAGGTTATAAACTATCTGTGTGCCATATTTCATCCAAATCCGGCCCATAGTCTTTGCGTGAAAGAGTAACAAACATCCATCCATCCATCCACACAAACTTTCGCATTTATAATGTTAGTTGGAAGTAGGATTAGTAGGTTAGGGTTCGTTAATCCTTTTGTTTCCTTTTAGACCGTAACCTATTGTACGTAGTGTTATTTTGCATTGAACTGAAACAATGGCCGTAGAACAACATCGTTCTCTTGCAGAATTACCTTCAAGTAATACTTTTAATGGCTTACCTTTTTTCGGTAGTTAATACAGTTTTGTAAGACGATGTAACCGCCTCACCCCAGCCACATGGCAATAAACGAGTATGACGTAATTAGTCGGTTTCTGCTCATTCTCCTTTTATGCCTTTTGCTAACCCTATGGGGGTCATAGGGTGGCCTAGGCACTTGAGACTAGGCTGCAGTCGTTGTTGGTAATTGAAGCGTGTCTGGGTAGTATGCAGATAATGGAACAGGAAGGGAATAATTAATATTTAATTTGTTTAAACTTCAAGGAAGTGAAATGTGGATAATACCTCCTTATAAAGTCCTGGAATGATTTTTAAGTTCCAAAATAAAGCTGTTAAATTAGAGAGAGAATACTAGAATAGAAATTAGAAGAATAGAAAAAAAAAAAAAATAATAATAAAAATATATAATAATTAGTAGAATTACTTCCTTGACTGCCTCGTTGGTCTAGTGGGCGCAATCACGAACATGACGTCATGGGTTTGATTCCCGGGTCGGGCAAATTGTTATTGGATTTTTCAGGAATTTGTCAGTAGCAGCCACAGAGTCTGGAAGTGTGCCCGGTTGATGGCAATAGGCTCGCCCCCTATCACAAGGGACTTAAACATAACTGGCGAGATGTGGGTGTACCTACAATTAGGTACCCCTTTGCTCATCCCTTCGGGGATTACAGGCGTGATGTTATGTTACGTTATGTTAATTACTTCCTTGTAGTTCAGGCAAATAAACTTGACTTATTCCAATGTCTCGTAGTGTAAAATACATTGTACTTGTACCTACATATACTTACTATTTGTTATATCAGTACCAGAAGTAAAACCTGGGGGAATAGTGTAGTATGACAAAGTTGCCTAAGAACAAAAATATATCTACAAAGTCGTGAAAGTTTTTAAGATAGATGTGGGATTTCTGGCAATATTTTTCTTTAACTGTTCTTTATTTGTTTTTTTCAGCCTGTGCCTACAAGTGCTTTAGTAAAAAAAACTTTAAATGGCCCAACTGTGCCCCTCTGGGCGTAAAATTAAGTATTTTCATAGGCAGAAATAATAATAGCTATGTACTGTGTAAAGATTAAAACCATATGGTGGTTTACTCGTACGAGTAACGATACGTACTATGGAGCTGCTCCTTTTGAAGGATATCCAAAAGGTCACATATAACCAGAAGGGTTCATGTACGCTTTCTAAAGCACTCCATAATTCGCCCCTACATCCGGGGTATTAATTATACATTATTTATAAATGAGACAGGAACAGAATCCTTTGCCTTTCCAAGAATAACAAAAAATTTACTCAGTTAGTTCTTCAAAGCATTCGGCCGGCGAATCTCGTAGCAATGCGCCCAGGAATTTGAAACAAACTTTATGAAAAAGAAAGGTACAGACAAGAAAAGATTTATTTTATTTAAGTCTACTAGAAGAAACTGTAAAAAGAAGAAAATACTAGAAAATGGGACCTAGCTGCAGAATTCTCGCTTCCAGATGCGACTCGTAAATGATTTAAGGCATGAGCATAGTTGTGCTGTTGTGAAAATATTATTGTCACAACAATGTATTAAGTAGATTAGATTGTATTTAGATTTATTCGCGAGATATCAAAGCGGCTATCATGATTTATGATAGCAAATCATTGCCCTTGATTCAAAAATTATTTCAGTGCATTTACGACTTACGGCATTTCGTACAACTTTCAAGTGCTTTTTTTTTCGAAATGACTGAACCGACTTTAATGAAACTTCATACGCATAAGCAGGATACATAGGTCTTAAAAGTTATTTGAGAACATTTTCGAAAAAAAAGTGTTACAGCCAAATTACACCGATTTTAGATATTTCATAGAAATTGCCAATATATTTTTTTTAAAAGACGTTTTGACAACAGCAGAACTTATATTGTTTCAGTAATTAATTAATATTTGAGATACGATGCTGATCAGAAATTATATTGGATTATTATGTTTAACAATGGCTAATTCAAACGCCATCAAACATAAAAGTTTGGCGAGTTTAGAATTAAGCAACACCTCTGTACTAAAATATCATTAAATAAATACAATTTAAAAAAAAAGTTTCATGATACTGTAACATTATACTTTGCGATGTTCTTGTTTAGCTCTTGGATAGAAAAACTCTAAAATAAAGGTTTCAGTGTGAACATAATTCAAAATGTTTAATTTTCAAAGGACTAATTCAAAAAAATTCCAATTTTCACAAAACCAAAATTTAAAATAATAAACGACAAAGAAATGCCCATGTGTTAAATTAGCCAATCTTTCAGATTTTTACCAACATTCCTCATTTCCCTTCGTTTTCAGTAGGTACCTACTGAATTCGTATTTCAGCTTTGACCCATATTTATTCCATAAATATGTATGATTAAACACGCCAAAACATTTCTTTGAAACTTTTTAAGCTCGACATAGTAAGTACGACAGCGCGTCAAAACATGGCGTAGGAAGTTTCGCAGTTCAAATATTTGTTTCTATGACACACAACACGACAAGTACAGAACATACTCATATAATATATCGAACCGTTCCAGCATTTGGTAAAACATGGATTAAAAAAAAACAAAGGCCTTGGAGGTTGACATGGGTAAAACCAAAGACGAAAAAAAAAATAGGGATCACGAATTCTGAATCTGATTCATAATTAATGAAACTTCGCGTCTATCTCAATGAAAATTAAACATTTATGGTTGAATATTGCGCACCCGCTAGTCTAGTAGTAACAAAGATTAATGCTGTGAAGGAATCGTCTCAAACTATTATGACGGGTTTTCTAACTTGAGAGTAAAATTCTAAATTCTTTTTTCAATTATTTATTCTGTGTCAATCTTTCTGATATGATAGATGGACAGGGAAAACTTATCGTATTTTACATGCAATGTTTTCTGTAGAATGTTTGTTAACAGTAAGTCATGTCGCTGTCATCGTATGATGTATGTTATGTGCAAGGCGGTTCTATCAGATATTTTCTATTTCTGTCACGACGCTGGTGGCGGCCATACCGTAAATCCAGCAATATTTTCGTTAAGGTACATAATCCGTATATTTTTTCGTTAGTGGAATGTGACCACAGCCTGATAAATGTGCCTGCTAAACTGAGATAATGTAGAACGCGTCCTTCGTATTATCTCGCTACGTTCTCTCAAAGTGAATCTCTTGACTGTACAAATGTCAACATTAAGTATTACAAATTGTTTATGAATGTAAAACTGAGCGTTTAGGCCGGAGTTTGAATGGATCGTTTATTATAACTTGGTTTATGACCCGAGGTTTTGGTGTTATTTATCGATTGTAACGTAATTGTGAAGTTATTGTTGTTGCTTTAGGTTGAGCGTGCATTGTGGCCTGTGCCCCTGAGGGTAGTCTAGAGATGTAATTAATAAGTACACGCCTCGCTCGCTCGCAGATTGCAGTCACAGCTCTGAACTGCAGCAAATGAATGTGGGGCCGTTTCAATTAACATTTCCTGTTGTTATTGCTTATTACGTCACTCGCTCATGAAAAGGATAGATGGTGCTGGTTAAATTAGCTTCATGTTACATTTATTTCAGCACAGAAACAAACTGTGTTTTCTTAAAAATTAATTAAGCAGGCTCCCTACTCGTTTCGAGATCAACAAACCTAATGAAATATTAATTCTTCAGTCTGCTTAAATTTTTGGGCTCCATTAGTTTGTTTAAATATTTTATTTAACCTTTTCTTAATAAAAGTAGGCCGGAAGGTGTGTGACCTTTCCCGGGTCCATGACGAGGCCGCTCCCTCTTCTTGTAGAACACGTTAGCGCTTTACATTATCCTTTCTTTGTTTCAATTTAAGTTGGACATTTATGATCGTCTTATTGCGGAATTACAGGACGGAGGAATCTAGTAGAATCGGTGGGACGTGCTCTACTCATGAGCTCTGGGGGATTTCTATAAATCCTACCTCAGCTCCCTCGTTCAATCTGTAATGATAAAACTTTAATGTGCAGTTATTTTAGCAGAATTGAAGCAGCTAGTCATCTCGAGACGTCTCTATGTATTTCTACAGCGTTACTTATCTTTGTTATTTCAAAGTAACCAAGATTTCTTGAGTAATTTGCATCAAACGTTAGTGGTTACTATGATATTGTTTCATAATATATTTCACGCCTAAAATAGGCTTTGTTTCAGAATTATCAGAATATAACAGAACAGTCTCAACATCGTGTATCGTCACGACAACAAAGGTTGCAGTTTCCCTCTTACGTATTTTAGAGAACAGACAGAAGATTTGGAGCCGAGAGGCTTTTCTTGGGGTTTTGTCGGATACAGGGGCGTAACTAACTCCACGACTGAAATGTGTTTCTCTACAAAAATATCTCAGATTTGTGTGGATCTACTCCGCGTAATGTAATATTCATCAATGACGTACGGAAAGCTGTTCTTGAGATTTACATTCGTGAATTAAAACGTGTCAATAGTGTAGCTCTTGTTTGCGCAAACTTGGCCGATGTTCTCTGTAGGTTTTATTCAAGGAAGCCTGCAATGAAATTCACGTTCCGCAATGTATTTTTTCGTCGTTTATCAGCAAACTGCATGTTCTCTTTTCGTGTTCATTACCGCAAAAGGAAATGAAACTAGTATAAATTCTACATTATATATACTTTTAATTAAGCAGCCTATATAGAAGCAATGGTGCCGGTCCAATTAGATTTTGAAAAATAACTCTCACTCGCGTATCCCTCATGTGAGATTTTTCAACAAGTTTCTCAATTTAGGCGAAGGCTTAGCAGTTTTACGACACCCGAGGGACTCTCGATCGTTTTGCCTACAAAGTATTATTTTATATGAATTTGCCTTCGCCGATAGGTATATTACATTAAGTCAAGCTATCTTCTCTTTTCACGTCGTATTGGACGTTCAGAAAAGGCTCATATTCTTATTTCAACGATCGGACTGGACGTTGAATGGTGGTGCTGTAACAATTGTTACAAATTGGATGTGAACATTTTTGATATAAAGTTTCACGAGCTTTTGTATTTTATTCTGGACCTACTTTCGATTTTAGATATTACGTATTACTGTAGAGGTGTAACTGCCACGGGCATTTTAGATGTTACTGGCAAATTTTATATAAAAAAAAACTAATTTCATAGATAAAAGACATGATAAAATCGGTTAGAGCCGAGAGGGCTGACAGCGCGCGTCATAATGTAAAATTCTGATTTTAAATATTTATTTAACTCCATTTCAAAACGAACAAACAACGATCTCGTCAGTACATATAGCGAAGATACGTAACGTTGTAATGAGGTGGAGGGTACATAAAGACTCGTCTTTCGTGGTGCTTTGCCAATCGCGATCAAGAACATTGGGAACGGAACAAGATGTCTATCTAAATGCAGATATCTGGCGTGTTGTGTACACTTAACCAGCCACGCGAATACTTTACATACAAACGATACTAATTAGCAAATTACACGAAGGTTTAATTAATTTAATTTAAAAAGGAATATCAAATTGTGGAAGAGAATAAATACAAACTGTTTTGCAACTATTTCAAAGACATTCAAATATTTGCGAGCGAAAGACGGGAAAGGCGAAGAAAATCGTAATCCAATACTTGTTACTACTTAGTAACAAATCGGTCTGTCTAGTGTTACACGCCCGCATGTCAGGTAGCATTCGTGTGTCGAAATCAAAAATCTTCAGGGTTAAAATTTTTGTACGAAAATATTGGCATTGTCCTCTCTATAAGTTTTTTAAATCTCTTTGTTTTCTCTCTTTTTACTGTTTCAATTTCAAGATTATATCCTTTATCAATAACAGAAAGCAATAGTAGTTTATAAATAAACAAAAAACAAATACAACAATTAAAAACAATCTCTGAACAAACAAACCCAACACAAATCAAATTTCAAGGGTCCGTAATTCGCTTTATTTGCATTGCAACTTCATGCCGTCAGTAAAACAGAATTAGAAAAAGTTATATTCCGCCGTTAGTGTATGTAAATCCAGGTAAAACTGAGCATTAATCTTAATTAATAGTCAGGATTCAGACTACACGATTAATTAATTAAATGAACGCAGACTAAGCAAAAGAGATGTGACTACAGGGCTGGCTTGAGTCTCTTCGTTCGTACAAATTTGCAGGAGACGCACAGGTACTCGAGTCACCGTGCTATGAAATTAGTCCTGAATAAATTATTGCATTTAATCATCTTTTTCCTCAAAGAGATGTGGAAAACTTGTCAGCTTAGTTTAATGTAACTGTGCATTTACAAAAATACACTTACAAAGTTAACTTAATTGTAATGGGTATTAAGACTTTTTGCATTCTCAACTGTTCATATTTTTTATGAACGTCATTAACTTTTCAACTTTTTGTATAGCTGGCGTTACTTCATTATTATTTTGGCACGAACGGGTATTTTTTTAATAATAAATGAAACGCAAAATATTTCCTAAGACTGCCTTGCCTTCTATTATCTCTTTGCCAGGGAAAGCATTTGATTTGATACTCCTTGTAACCATTTTCCACTAGGTAGGTAAGTAGGGACCCGAGATTGGAACTATGCCCAATAAGGATAGGCTCCTAAGACAGCCATAAACGTGCTGTATAATAGCACAGCCCAACTACAGCTTTAGGGATCTCGTCCAAAGATTATAGACGTGATAGTTTTCCGAATACTGTGTATCTAATAATATTTAAGCTATTGTTTGGAGACATGCATGTAAGCGTCCTAGGAGCTTTGTAGCCTTGCAGGTGGGTCGCCTTCATATCTTAGTATGCAAAGAGCACTGAGTTTTCGTCTGAAATAGAAGCAACCAAAATCTTTTTTGGTGTCTCGTAACGTCACACGTTATAATTAGCCAATGATCTCCATTGTAGACTGGTCGTAGTGGAGCACAAAAATAAATATGGACTGATTTGCACTTTGAGGGCAAAATTCAAAGCTATGGGCAGAGTGGGTAACGAAAGCATGAGCTTAAATTCGGAGAATACAAAAATCATTTTACAGTTTTAAGTCATTGGTAAACGTTCCTAGAAAACTCGGGGAATGAACCGATCTTTTTGTAAAACAACATTTTTCTGTATCGTGGACATACTTTTTGACCACCTCTGTACAGAAGCTTAAAAGCCGGACTCCACCCAAACGAGACGAGACGAAAAGAGAGGAGATGTGTTTTAAACTAGCAATACAATTTCGTTATTTATACTTCTCGTCTCCGTTTATCTTTAGCGGCGTGTGGTGATCGGTGTGCTGTGTGCGGCGTGAATTGAGCGCTGTGCTGTGTGCGGCGTGTGGTGAGCTGCGTGCTGTGAGCGGCTTGCCGCTTTGCAAATCTCCTCTCTTCCCCGCATTGCATATCTCCGCTCGTCTCCGCTTTGGTGGAGTCCGGGTCTAAGCAGCATTCTCTTAAGCGTGTCCCAAAGACCACCTTCAATGTCAATTTTCGCCTCAGGTCGATGGGATTTGTGTCAAGCGACATGCGCGAGCGTCTCTTGTTTCATTGTTCCACAAGTGACTTCGCGGACTCTTGATGTGCTCTGAACAACTTCGCTAGCATTGCTGTTCTTTCATTTGTTTTTGCAAGTATCGTGCGTGGAATGTACCAAGATCCCGTGGTTTTAAAGCTTAAGCTTTTTCTGTGGAAGTACCTTACTGTAGGTAAGAAAAATTGGATATTGGAAAGGTTTTGTAGATATCAGGTAACAAACTTTTGCTAAATAACTGAAGCTACGTCATAAAATAATTGGTATTGGTCGGTTTTTTTTTTTTTTAACGTGGTAAAATCATCAAATAAGTCCTCCCACCCAAGGCAGAGCGGGAGGGACTGTCAGACTTGTACTGACTAAAATCCACGGTGTCCTTCAGTAGCCCTTTATGTTCCAGGGTCACGGTAATTCTATGAGTCCCGCTCCACTCTTTGAGGCGCGCGTGGAACACAACGCGCCGTCGACCCGGGCATGGTCCATGGTCGGACAGCGAGTCGCCCATTACTCGCCGCCCGCATGCCCGCGCCTACGGTGGCCGGAGATCGTCTGCCGACGTCCGGCGCCGTGGGCGTCTACCACTGCGGCTGGGGTGGAGGGAGGATGCTGTCCTCTCCCTCACGCGGCCCGCCTCCTCCTTCGCGAGCATGACTGCTTCGCAGAAGGAGGCGACCGCTTCCCACTCCGTCTCGCCCCGCAGCATGGCCTCGACCAATGCCGGGCGCGAGAGGTTTCCGCCTATCGCCGCAGTGAGGACACGGCGGTGCTCTGCCCAAGCGGGGCAGTCCTGCACCGTATGTTCCACCGTGTCCTCCGGGCGGTCCTCGCAGTGTTGACACCCAGGCGTTTCCTCCTTCCCCATATGACACAGGTACCTCCCGAAACTTCCGTGTCCGGTGAGGACCTGCGTCACGCGGTAGGTCAGGACGCCGTGACGCCTATCCAGCCACTCCTCAAAGAGGGGTCTTACCACCGCGATTGCGGCGTGCCCGTTGGTATTGGTCGGGTGGTTGGTACTAATTTGGGTTAAATTGTAAGTGAACTTACGTTATTTTTATTAAATCTGAATTTCATATTCAATATGTTAAAAAGACCCTGTCCGATCCGTGAGTGTATTAATACTCGTAGGTATCGAGATTAGAAAAATACCCCGATGAAAATTAAATAAAATGTACTAAAATGAAGTAACTTGTATGGCAACATACGGGCGCGAGCGGTCGCTTCTCGGGTAGTGACGTCATAAAAACAATTGACGATCGAACATACTTATGCCGAAGATGGTGTTGTCACGTTTTAAAAGTTTATTAGATTTTAGGGAAACGTTGGTAATTTCGGTAAAAAATCATGCATTTTAAAATTCATGAATATTTTTCTTTCATGAATATTTTATACTAGCTTATGCCCGCGGCTTCGCCCGCGTGGAGTTAGGGAATTGCCCACGGGATCTTACTTCTGGAATAATAAGTAATCTACATCTATCTATAATACATACATAGATTTACATGTACTTGCTTATAACTTGCAATTATTATTATAAAGTTATATCAATTAAATTAGATACGTGAAATATTGATACCTTGGTTTGAGATTGGACATCGGATTTACTGGATTTTATCTGAAGAGTATGTACACAAATTTTCAAGTCAATCGACCCCGAGAGTAAAAAGTTTCACAGAAAATTCAACACCCCATTTCACCCTCTAAGGGGTAGGAATTTCGAAAAACTGATACTAACTCTTCACAAAGAATACACCCTCCAATTTTCATATCTCTGGGACACGCGGTTTGGGCTGTGCGTTGGTATATCAGTCAGCCAGTCAGGACATGGAATTTTAAATTGGGGGATGATTTTGTGATACGCGTATCTCATCATTTTAACTGAAGTATATGTAGACACATTTTCAAGTCAATCGACCCCGAGAGAGTTTCACAGAAAATTCAACACCCCATTTCACCTTCTTAGGGGTGGAATTTCAAAAACCCTTTCTTAGTGGATATCTACTCTCCACAAAGAGTACATTCTCCAAATTTCATGTCTCTAGAACCAGCGGTTTGGGCTGTGCGTTGATATATCAGTCAGCCAGTCAGGACATTTAATTTTAAATTGGGGGATGATTTTGGAAAAACTGTGATACACGTATCTCATCATTTTAACTGAAGTATATGTAGATACAATTTCAAGTCAATCGACTCAGAGAATCAAAAGTTTCATAGAAAATTCAACACCCCATTTCACCCTCTTAGGGGTGAAATTTCGAAAAAGCCTTTCTTAGTGGATACCTACTCTTCACAAAGAGTACATTTTCCAAATTTCATGTCTCTAGGACCAGTGGTTTGGGCTGTGCGTTGATGTATCAGTCAGCCAGTCAGGACATGGAATTTTAAATTGGGGGATGATTTTGGAAAAACTGTGATATGCGTATCTCATCATTTTAACTAAAGTATATGTAGACACATTTTCAAGTC
Source organism: Noctua comes (assembly GCA_963082995.1). Classification (NCBI taxonomy): domain Eukaryota; kingdom Metazoa; phylum Arthropoda; class Insecta; order Lepidoptera; family Noctuidae; genus Noctua; species Noctua comes. The sequence continues at coordinate 11,086,242 of OY720269.1, forward strand.
AATCTACTCAGAGAATAAAAAGTTTCATAGAAAATTCAACACCCCATTTCACCCTCTTAGGGGTGGTATTTCGAAAAACCCTTTCTTAGTGGATACTTACTCTTTACAAAGAGTACACTGTCTAAATTTCATGTCTCTAGGACCAGTGGTTTGGGCTGTGCGTTGATATATAAGTCAGTCAGTCAGTCAGTCAGTCAATCAGTCAGTCAGTCAGGACTTTGAATTTTATATGTATAGATTTCATGTATTTGGCAACGTCATTGGTATACCTATATGCCCCTTTCGGATCGGACAGGGTTTTTTAACATATTGTTCAATTGTTCTTACCTATAGTAAGGTGTCCAGCAGTGGACGTCTTTCGGCTGAAATGATGGTGATGATGATGACAGTAAGGTACAAAGGTAAAAAGGTAAAAAGTTTCAGCTTTTATAAAATGACGATGATCTGGCAGTCATGGGATCTCCTTCTATAACTCATGACCAAGAGGATACTGAAATCCCCATTCCTTTTTCCCAGTGTGGTGATTTAACCAACGAACATCGTAGCAATCTGTGACGAGGCCAGCATGTTCATCAACGGACCTTTTACGACCTTATAATTATGATGAACGTATATAATTAAATTCGGCCGAGCACTGGTCGCGTTACATTTTAATAATATCATAAAATGCTAATTTGCTCCATTCAGCGGAGATTGCTCCGTAGTTAAATATAGCCATCGGGTGTACAGCGACGACCAACCGGATATTGCTCAGAGCATAGAAATGAACATCATTTGACTGTTTTACTACCCTTTTCATATACGTAAGTACATATCCTGGCTTATGAATCCGTTCAATAATTTACACAATGATCACAGTCGGTCCTATAATACACTTCAGTTCTAAGAATACATTTTACTGGGATGTGTTTGTTTTTTGTTAATTAAAAAAATGCATAATTTATTCGAATGAGTCATTCGACACGGCTATGAAATTTTAATTAGACCCTCCATTTCAAAACCAACCAAAAATATATTTTGTCGGTGCTATAAAACGCCCATTATGTCTAAGCATAAAAATATCAAAAGTAATTTTCTCAATATTGACATTTAATTTATATTTTCGAAGATTGGATAGAAGTGACAGTGTCGCTGTCGTCATATTAACGTTGTGGACAGCTGGGAGCCGCCGGATGCTCTTGAAATAAACTATCCGCCCCCGCCGCCCCCCCGGCCCGCTTGCTCCTCACAGGTGCCACTCCGAACATGCATCATACTTCACAAGTAATTAAGCCGTGAAAGATCGCTGCAAACACGCAGCGTAAGCGACACTGCTTCTATAAACATGCACCTAATTATAGATCAAGTTAATTAATTGATGCTTTAGTATCTTACATGCTTTTTATGCCCTGTTACGGCCATATTACGACACTGATTGAAGTAATGGCCTCGTTACTTTACAAGTACAAAGTTGAAGTAAAAATAATTTTATTACGTCTTGAAATATTGTTCGTTTAGCGGTCACGATTCTTTAGATTAAAACACTTTTTCTGCGATATAATAAGGCTTTTAGCGAGCTAAACCATGTAAAGGCGATAAAGTATGGAATAGAAAGCTAGACGTTCGCAATGCGTTGCTTTATGAATTCACTTTGTTGGAGCGCGGTTTTACCTTACAAGCTGCTATAAAAGTGGCTCGTATATCTAAAAGGTTTTGACGTAATATAATGTGATGGAAAACATTTGCATAGGGATTATTATTTATTTTTAATTTACTATGCTTACAAACTATAAACAGATTTAAAATATCACTACATAATTATTAAACAAAGTCCTACGCCGTGTCTGTCTGTTAGCGATAAACTCAAAAACTACTAAACGGATTTGTATGCGGTTTTCACCAATAGGTAGAGTGATTCATGAGAAAGGTTTAGGTTTACATTTTGTAATTAATGTTTTAATAATATGATAATTTATTTTGTCATTTTTTAATTTATTCTGAATCGGTTGTGTATTTTATTTTTGACTTTTAATTTAATGTAATGTAATTCTGATATTTAGGTTTTAGCTATAATTTATGTGTTTGTATTTTTGTCTATTTTTGGTTTTTATGTGGGTCTCGGACCTGAAATAAATGGAATTTATTTATTTAGGTAAAAAAATATGTGAAGGTTTTGTTTAAATTGGTTAAAATATGACGATAATTGTTGGAAGTGTCGGAAAAAGTCAAGCCACCTGGGAGCTTTCACCGAAAACGCTACCTTGACAGACAAAACATGCAGGCATATTATGCTACTGATGTGTAATACTTAATAAAACTTAAACTGTTTTTTTAAACAAGTTTTTATTAAAATGAGAAGAAGAAAATTAGGTTAATCAACATTGAACGCGTATACAAAGTTTCGTGCCCGTTCTATTAACCGCAGAGGAGCTTTTTCGTGAGGAGGCGGGATCCTGACCGTAGGATTAAGTCATGTCCGTCATAAAAATGTATAATTGCCACCAGAACCAAAGGTGTGTGCGAAATTTCAGCTCAATCGGTTGGGGGGAACTGGTTTGAAATTCAGTTGCAAGATTTGACTAATACTAACTAACTAGGCAAGTTAAATAAAAGCTTATGAAAAGCTTGCCGGAGGCTGTACGCCGGTGTCGTGCGGTCCATGGCCCTCTACGGGGCCCCCGTGTGGGCCCTGAGCATTCGGACGCGACCACTGAGGCTGGTCGCATGCCAGAGGGTCATGGCTATCCGGATGATCCGAGGATACCGCACAATCGCCGGCGAATCGGCCAACCTCCTTGCCGGATTGCTGCCCTGGGATCTGGAGGCAACTGCCCTCCAGCGCGTCTATGAGTGGCGCGTGGAGGCGCAGCGCCGGGGCGAATCGCTGCTGCCTCGACAAGTCGAGGCGCAGCGGGAAGAGCTCCGGCGCGATCTCAGGGCAGTATGGAGGGAACGACTGTCGCAACCGAGGTCCGGGCACGCCGCAATCGCGGCGGTAAGACCCCTCTTTGAGGAGTGGCTGGATAGGCGTCACGGCGTCCTGACCTACCGCATGACGCAGGTCCTCACCGGACACGGAAGCTTCGGGAGGTACCTGTGTCTGATGGGGAAGGAGGAAACGCCTGGGTGTCACCACTGCGAGGACCGCCCGGAGGACACGGTGGAGCATACGGTGCAGGACTGCCCCGCTTGGGCAGGGCACCGCCGTGTCCTCACGGCGGCGATAGGCGGAGACCTCTCGCGCCCGGCATTGGTCGAGGCCATGCTGCGGGGCGAGACGGAGTGGGAAGCGGTCGCCTCCTTCTGCGAAGCAGTCATGCTCGCGAAGGAGGAGGCGGGCCGCGTGAGAGAGAGGACAGCGTCCTCCCTCCACACCAGCCGCAGTGGTAGACGCCCACGGCGCCGGACGTCGGCAGACGATCTCCGGCCACCGTAGGCGCGGGCATGCGGGCGGCGAGTAATGGGCGACTCGCTGTCCGACCATGGACCATGCCCGGGTCGACGGCGCGTTGTGTTCCACGCGCGCCTCAAAGAGTGTCAGCATAATGACGGGGCCCCCCTCTAGAGGGCCAAAGCCTGCCGGGGTCGCGGGACTCATAGAATTACCGTGACCCTGGAACATAAAGGGCTACTGAAGGACACCGTGGATTTTAGTCAGTACAAGTCTGACAGTCCCTCCCACTCTGCCCTGGGTGGGAGGACTCATTTGATGATTTTACCAAGATAAAAAAAAAAAAAAAAAAAAAAAAAGCTTATGAAAAGCTTATAATAATAAAATATGTACAAGTACCAAAGGGAGAAAAAATCGTCGACATTGTCGACGGGAAAAGTGCCCAGAAGGCTGGTAACATCTCAAATTCGCCACGTAGCATGGCAACACTAATTCTTTGATCCAAAGAAAGACCAGCCCTCTGGTCACAGTGAAGACTCGACAAACCGCTTAGCGACGCCTCTAAAGACTAGGTGGGCACTCGGACACTAGTAGCCCTAGTGTTTCGACCCCACATAACCCTAGCGTTTCAACCCCAAACGGCAGATTCAGTTAATATTAGAATGTAGTTGTAATGTACTTATGTACCCCGCAGTCGTAATCCCGCGGTTGTGTTTCCGACACACGTCGGGATTGCATGATTAAGGAGGAAGTGTGCTCCTTTGCCCGCTTTGTACCAAAATGTTTTCACAGTTGGCTTGGATGTCATGTTGAAATGAAACTTTCGCGAATAACTCTGTTTATCTGAAGCTGAAGATGACTTGTTTATAAATGGGGTTATTATCATGATCTCTTAGATGTTGTTATACAAAACCTGTTTTTTATGAATACTTGTGTGTGTATATTTTAATAAAGGTATGAACCCAACCTGTACGGGCAGATTGTCATCGGGCAGACAGATATTTCAGTACATGCGCCTAGCTCAGGAGCAGTGTCGAACTTAAGATAGAATTATGCATAACGAATAAAATCATTTTTTTTTTTTTCCGGATGGGAAATCATCAAATGACCCCCCCCACTCTGGGCGGAGCGGAAGGGAGTGTCAGATCATCTTTTGTTTTTTGTGCATGATTCTAACTGCATTTAATACTGTTCAACATGTTACATTTTTAAGGAGAAATAAATAAACTTCATCATCATCATCAGCCGACAGTAGTCCACTGCTGGACACAATCCTCTTCAATCGCCCGCCACTCAACTCGATTCTCGGCAACTCTCATCCAGTTGCCACCCTTCGAATATCGTCGCGCCACCGAGCCTAAGGGCGTCCCACCTTGCACTTGCCGATTCGTGGTCTCTCCTCAAGAACACGTCTACCCCAACGGTCATCGGTTCTACGGCTAATATGGCCGGCCCATTGCCACTTCAGCTTACTTATTCTATGAGCTAAGTCGCCGGTTTGACCGAACCTTAACTTGATAAATGAAGCATAAGCAGCAGAGTTCTCTTGACACTGTTGTCATTAATCTCCTGTGTAATAATAACTAGTCCTCCATTATTATAGGGGCAGCGATTGCTATAATCACTTCAATATTATATGAGTGGAGTTACAAGTATTTACCTATTCACCCACCCACACCGACGTTAAACAGTGGCTTTCCGAAATGATCCCAAAGGCAAATAAGGTGTTGTCGTAAATCAGTAATAAGGCGGGCCCATGAGTTATTATTATTTTACAGCTGATTCAAGATAATATTTCTTCACTGATGACGAGTTCCATTTCATTTTACTGTTTTATTTATCGAAATAAAATCAGTTATTATTTTTTGCGTTTAAGTTGATAAAGAATTTATTCATTGACATTACAGTCTTTATTGGCAGTTGACCCATAAAATATCTCTTTAATAATCGAAATACGAGTTGAAATATTTTAAAAACCAAGTGTGCAATGCCGTCGAGCTTATAAAATGTACCTGCGCTTTATGGAATTGCTCGCTTGGGAAAATTGTGTGGCGGAATCGTGTATGAAAATATTTACGCTTCGAACTACGATTCAAGAGTCTAATATTGAAAAATACCTTTGCCTACTCATGTACGAACAGTTTGCTTTTATTGGAATAAGTTTAAACCGAGATGTCAGGAATAAATACATGTTGATTTTTTTATTTCAATCAATTCGTGGTTTTTACACACGCAGCTTAAAAATGTTGATATTTCAGTTGAAAGAGTATGAAATACCCTAAATGTTTTCTGCTGAACTACATAATTTATTACATATCTACTTAGATAGCAAAACGCTCCCTAACAAAACATGTCATAACTTACGCAAATATACCGCGGGGCAGTGCATGACACGGGTTAAAGAAAGGGATCAGGTTAGCTGATACCACCTTTTGTTTCCATAATAACTCGACTAACTTTGTGGTTGCGTGATGGGGTAACAAAGAATCCCCTATTTGTCTAGTGAGCATTAGTGTAAAAGTTTGTATGTTTAGCGCCCCTGCGCTACGCGGCTGCTACGGATGTCGCCGTCCGAACTTTTCCTCTACGGCCCGCAACTTTTATTTTGATATTTCCATGGGTTGCAACAGATCGGTCCGCCGTACGCGTTGAACGTGCATGGTTTATAACGCTTTCCATTTAACCCTTTGCTATTAGGGTCACCTACGCGTGCAACCTGACCAATATAAATAATTTATACAGCAAATAATGTACAAATATGTTCGCCCCTGTTAGATCGGAAAGAGAAGCAATAAAACGCGTGAGGCGTGTGCGGTCGGCTTCCGAATAAAAGGACGAGTGTGTGTATATAAAAATCTAACGAGGATGTAGGACAGGCGCGGCCGGGTGCGTCAGCCGCTCTCGCGCCATTAATCTCAGCTTTATTATAAACACAGGAGCCGACTAAATCATAAACATGTTTAATGTGATCCTCCTTGGTGAGCCCTTTCATTGGAATGCTTGAAATAAAGTGTTCGTTGAACTATTTGGTTCACTTCACAATCGATAAGACTGTAGTTACAGTACTTAATCATGCGTTCGTTGACACTTATAAATGAAACGAAAATCCGAAATCTTTCTTCTGAAAATATTTTTCACAAATGGCTCATGAATTTAAATTGTTAGTACTTTTTAAACACTGAAAATATTGTGATCTACAGTTTAAATAAAAAATATACCTGGTAGGTACCTGGTGACTACTTATTGTCTACGCCTCCGTATATAACTCAAGTGTTTCCGCATACGAGAGCGTTTCATATTTACACGTCGGACAGTGAAAAAATTGTATTGGGATTGGGACAACGATAAATTATGCGTGTCGGAAAATAATAACTCATTCCGCAACATGTGCTAACAATGGTCCACAGGGATAACCTACATTTTGCTTTGTAATTTCGAATGTTATATTTTTAATACCATTCAAAACAAGTGTTATAATGTAACCTAGTTACCGAGGTACCTACATTCAAAGGAAATGTTACAAACAACACGCTACTACACAATAAACGTAGTTTTTCTCAAGGAATATGGCTACAGTCACATCTTCTGCCAAAACTTATTATTACGGCTGTCTACGAGGAAATATTATTTTATTTACTTCATATTAATATCCGAATAAATGTTACACGTTTCCTTTCATAAGATTCCGTTGATAATATAATTATCATTGTATTTGCCTTATTCTATGACTCGCCCAAAATTGGTAAATACGTTTAATAACTATTAATATTGCCCTTAAATTACAGTTAATGGGAGGCCCCTAATAAATTAATTACTATCCGAGCGCAAATATTATGGTCTCGTTCATTTAATTTATTATACCTAACGAACGCAAATTGAGCAATACTGAAATGGAACGTATTTATCGACACAAAATAATTCGTACTATTATTGTCAAAGTTTTAATTGGTCAAGTTCGCGATCCGTCAGGTAGTGTGCAGCTGCTCTTAATAACTGTGCCGAAAGCTTTGCGAATTACGTCACAACTCACGCCATGTGCGGCGCGAATCAAAATGTGGAACACTCAGCTGCTTGAAGATTGATGACAATTACTGCTTCAGAATTTATTATTACCTACTTTAGCTTCTTCTATTCGGTTCACAAATACTTTTACAATGTTCACAGTAAGTACCCTATTTGGCCCGCATAATTATTCCGTTGGGCATTGTTAATTTAATAGTTGCCGCCCGACGTGCTCGAAGCGTTTACAAATTTTGTTTTGATCAACATTCTTAGAGGATATTCGCCAGTAAAGTTGTTTTGTAATTAATCTTCACGACTCACCCGCTCGATCTCGCTGAACTAATGAAATTGTAATTAACGTTATTACCTTTTCAATACGCTTTTTGTGTTTTATTGTAGGACTAAATGTGCAATGTTTAAAATGTTATTCACTCTAAAGTTTAATTAAACAAACCTATCAGCTTTTATCAAAAGACGAAAGATCTCGATTTATCTTCAACACAAGTCAATAGACACACAGCAAAAGCTAATTAATGAAGACAACATCGTTAATAGAGCAAAACTAAATTTTCATGCTAAATTAAGTTTAAATTAAATTGGCAAAGTTTTGGTCTCGTAAGAAAGTGAGTGTGGGAACGTATAAATCCAAGAGTTATAACAATATTGCCTATAAGGATTACGAAAGTTTGCGCGCCGCCCCACGCCCCCGCGACCTAACATTGTTGAACAAAACGACATAAATCTAAGTTAAAAGTTAATTTTGTCAATCCGGATAATTCCTCAAGGTTTAATCAGACTAAGTTGGGTGTAATTAATGTTCACTAAGGCCACACAATCTAGGAAAGCTTCGGCTTAGCCCGCTACGGAAATCGGAGTTAGCAGCGGCGGGCTGGGCGGGCGCCGGGCGTCGGAGCGCGGGAGCGACGCGCGCCGCCATCGAGCCGAGCGGCACCGAGCGGGAGCGGAGCGGCGCGGCGGGAGCGCCCGAGCGCGCGCGGCCAGTGCCATGGCGGCGAGCGCCCGCACGGAACGCGCCGCGCACTCTCGCCGCACGGACGATCCACTACCCCCTTATTAAAATTTACGTCACTCGTCTGTCAAAACTCAGTCCAACAAATAAGCCGACGGACCTAGTTAATTAAACGCATCCCCTGAAGGAAGTTTTAATAAAATTAATTCATAAATATTGCGGATTATGAAGTGATTAAGTTTACCGCTTTTTTGCGCGAGTTTCAACAACTGGGAAAACTTTTTGAAGGACTTCACGTTACAGTTTCAATGGATGTTTGTAGGTATCGATGTGTTGTCATTAATTTTCTTATTCAAATAAGCGCATTATCATAGCCCGTTGACAGTTTTATGTTGGAAATAAGTACCAAGCGTTTTGTAATAACGGCAGCGACATCAATCATGTTTAATGTGTTCTAAATAATTGTTTAATTGGTCGTGCGAAGCAGTACGTGACTAGAATGTGCCTAAAACCATACAATATAAATAACAAATAAAATTTAAAATGACCCGACATGAGTAAACAATCAATATGTGAAAAAACTAATTAACAAAACCAAAAGGGACCAAAAAAAGTAATTAGAAGAACACGAGTTGAGGGTCAATTTTATTACGTCACCGAAGATAGGGACAGATGTAAGTTGAACGAAACGTTCACTGAAACAATTGTGGCGTGATTAAAATGCAGAACAAAAGGTTCACCATTACGTGGTCGATTTCATTACGGGATTCGCTGGTGGCGGGTCCCTTCTGCCGAATTGCCGATACATCGGCCTCTGGCTCTCTCCCCTTTTCTTCAGTAAATCACTGCCTATCTACATAAAGTAAGGCATAAAATACCGTAGACATTCATCCAATCCGAACCATTGTGCCAATGTTTAATGAATCGGTTAAACACATTTTATTTAATTGCTTTTACACGCAAATAATTTTCATCGTCGCTTCTCTCTCACAACTGAATTCATTTCAGGGCATTAAATATAATCGGAATGTCCTATAGCATTTCGAAAGGGCCGTCTGATCTGAAATAGCTGGACTAATTAAAAAGTAATTATATTTTTCATAATTTTGGGGCCGAAATGGCCAGAATTATTTAGATAATTGTGGCAATGGAATGCTAATGGTTATATCGGGTTACTTAAACTGTGTAAATTGGTTGTGTTATAATATAATCTACACAGAAATATGATACCACTTTCAGCGTCGCACCCCGCCGCCGCGCATTGCCATCGATACGGCAGCTGTAGACATTTTCCTTTCATTGGTTTCTGATGCTGAACAGTTTTCAGCAATATCTCTTATACTTCAGTCCCTGCTAGACTAATGTCAGTTTCTTTAAATGTTAATGTTCTTTCCGCATGGGTTTTTTTCGGGTTCAAAATCTTGGTCTGCATACCTGCCCCTTCAGAGAATGCTTGCATGAATGTTTTAGATTACATTTTCACTCAAGTTTCTATAGCCTGATCTTAAAACCCTAATTGAATTGAATTTTCTATGAGATGTGTTCCCAACTATCTAAGTTAGTAAATTTCTCAAGCAAGGAGGGTCTGATTAAGCTAACTGCCCTTGGCAGGGAGTAGGGTTGCGGGTCTAAGTCCTTGCAGTAGAGCTGGCCCTCTCTAAGCTTGCCAACATAGGGACAACTTGGAGACTAATATTGGTCATTGGTATATGTATTACATGACATTCTTTAGTATGGTAGCGTGGACTTATTTGGTAGTGGACGTTAGAATAATTGAATTTCCGATCTCCTGATGTGTTTCATAGACTGAGCTTATGAATAATGCATGTGCAGTTATTTGAAGGCATCCAGGAGCTCGCGGCTTAGTAATGACAGCCACTCGGGTCGATCTTTAGGCTTAGCCGTACTAGCATGCTACCTCGGTTGGCCCATGGATGGGTGACCACCCATTACATACCGATTTTCCTTCGTGACTCGGAAAGCACGTTAAGCCGTTGATCGCGACATTTGTAGATCTTTGACAGTTGTCACAGATGACCCGAAAGTCTGACAACCAGTCGTATCACGGGTTCGTATGAGCCCTTACTAACTGGGTTGTGGAGGTCAGACTGGAAGCCGAGCCCAACATATTTGGGAAAAAGCTAGGCTGATGATGATGACTAAAGGCATCGACAAAAGGATTTGTGTCTTGTGTTGTGCAATTTAATGACTTTATATTCTTAAATTTTACGTAGTTAACTTGGTGATTGCAATAGCGCACAAAGCCTTATATTTTTAATATTATTAAATTCAAAGTTAAGCCTTTATAACAAAATAAAGTTACGCGGTATTTTAGTAACACCGACGATATAGTAATACTTGTCTCGATCTTGTTCCTACCCGAATTCTGTACAATACTTCAAAACGCTACATCCTAAATAACTAATTAGGTATTGAATCAATATAATTCTAAATTGATTTTGAAACTTTCAGTTGTCAGAAATTAATATTGTTTCAGCGAAAAGCGCCTCCGCGGCTCCGTAACCAATTTGGCGTAGAGACTTTGTAAGACCATAGACTAGATAGGACATCAAACGTTTCTATATTTCAAGTCTTTCTAGTCTATGCTAGATTATTCTCAAAGTTATCTGGCTCGTGCCGCCAACGCCCGTCGGCTTTATCTCAGAGGATTCTGGACGTCAAAGAATAGACAGAAATTTTAAACATTTTTACTCTTAACAAACGTAGATTTCGTTTCTAATAAATACTTTCTTATTTTTGCGTTTGCTACTTCACTTACAAAACTTAATAAGGACTCTTACGTTTCAGACATAAATACATGAATAAGTAAGTTCCTTGCTATAATAGGTCATATTTACATACGACAAATCTAAGGTAACCTTTTACAATATGGAGACAATGTTGTTCTTATTATGTTGCCTTGTTCTATCCGGTATTAACAAGATTCTCAATGCAATTTTTTCAGTTTAGAACAATTAGTGTTTTTTGAGGTCGTAAACCGAACCAAATTAGTAGGGTTAGCGTCAAACTTGGTTCGTGGATTAATAATAACAGGGGGACAGGTCCATCGTAGCCTACACTTGCTGAGGTCACTCTGTGAATGCACGACTATCCATTAGGTACATATCAAGACGCCTTAGTGCGTCGCAAAGTACGTTAGAGCTCGTCAGAAGCTTAAAAGCATGAAGTCTTATGAGACGGTTTCATATCACCCTGTTACAGGGTTATGTAGGTCAGATAGGCAGTCGCTCCAAAAAAAAATAGTAATAAATATTTTTTTTCAATCGAACTAACAGTATTTTAAGAAAAACTGCCATCTTGAAGACCGCACCATAAACAAGGGGAGAGATCATTCATATCTGGTCAGGTCCGACCTACTAAATGGTCGTATATTAGATGGTCTTGGTGGACTGTCATCGACATTCACGGTGTAATCCCGATATCGTAACACAAACTGTTATAAATGATTCCAGAAAAAAAATCTTCTCTTCATGTATTTTGACGGGGTCCATAGATAGATAGAATACACTTTATTGTCCAATCAAATTGTTGATTGGTGTTGTTTTACATATTGCACTATTGTCGAACTGCTAATTTTGATTTTCATATATAACTTACGATAAATGTACCTACCTATATTGGTGTAAAAAGAGCCTTAACGAAGCCGAAAGGTACTTGTTCGCCCCGGCATTGCGATAATTTTATCGTTCTGGACCATACCTAGTTATGTTTTCGACATGTATAACACACCCTGTATGGACATAGGTACCTAAATTCATTTATGAAACACAAGCAGAGAAATGAACGCGGTGGCCTAATCTGAAAGTTTTATCGCTCCGTGTGGCCTTTGAACTAAATGTATAAAACTTTCAAGACAATATCTAACACGGAAGCGATAAAACCACTTGTTTAAATGGCTTATGAGGTACTTATAGCTGTAAAGTAGCTACTTGCTAATTGCGTTTGCGTTTTGTCCGTGGTTATCGTCTTCGGCGCGAATGTTCAGATCGTTTGACACACGTGTCTCCTTCGATCGGCCGGGTCTTCGCGAAATGGATCTATTCCGTGACTTAGCTACATATCAGACGGTAGGGGCTAGTAGGCAAAGTTTACTGTAATCTTTTGTTTTTCCGTATGGCTTTTGATGTTATTAGTTTATTACCTACCCATAGCACCCATTGATGTTTGTGTTCTTAATAATGAAGGTAGGTAAAGCTAAAACCAAACAAACTAAAATCAGACGCTTTTTTTATGAGCCTGATGGGTCCCACTGCAGGGCACAGGCCGCCACTCTTCTCCCTTTCCATTAATCTCTGTCGTTGGCTATTTGGATCGAAACCTTTGGATTAATCAGACGCTTTACTTTCAGGTAAATTTGTCTTTAGTTCTGCGTCTTTCACTTGAAGTGAAACGTCTGATCACTGAATGAACGAAACAAAAATGAATATTGTCGAGTGTTAAAGTAGCAGTATTAGTTACCTACAGCAAGAAGCTTCTAGGAACGGAACGAGTGGTAGTCCTTAAGAGTTTCTCTACGGTACATTATTTTAAAACTAATAAGCGATCTTGTAGTGGATAGTTGTCGTGCTCTTGGCGTCTTATTTTTACCCGACTTCGCTGCAGTAAAGTTAATCACAGTTTTATTCAAAATTGCTCATAATTTTCATTGACTAAGAACTTTGTTTACTATCCATTATTTCTTAACAACTTATGCAAAAATACTACCCAAAAAGAAAAAAAAAATACCTGAATTAACCGCAACAACTCAATCGTCCGTCAAGTGCAAAAATAATTGAAAAAGTGTAATAAGCACTGATCTCATGCTTATTAGTTCATATCGCAGTAGGTTGCTAGTTAAATAAACTGTCAAATCAGTGATTCTTGAAAGCTATTTTTTATATAAAGCATAATACAGGTACGGTTGCTATCCATCCACATAAGTAAGACCATTAGATATCTTAGTACTCACAGAACAAGACCTGTGAGCGGATAGTTCTAAAACACGAGTCGTAGACAACATAATGTAACTTTATAGTGAGGTTCTACTTCTTTCGCGGCGAAGTTTCAGGTGGTAGACGTTACCGCACAAGTTAATACAAAGAGCCTTTTAATGCCGATTGAATCGCCAGATAACTCCCACAAAGGGATTTGATTATAAAATTAGATGTTTTGATAACTTTTCTTTAGATGACACAAATGATTGTTTAAATAGAAAATCTGCTTTCAGCGGAGTTTCAAGGATATCCTAACTAAAATTACGAATGGTAAAGTGAGTTTGCTTGTTTCTTACACCTTAACCTCTGAACGGATTTCGATGAGATTTAGCATACTGTTAGACCATGACCTGGGTTAGGAAATAGGATTCTTTTATCCTGGTAGGGCATTTATGTGGGATATTTTTTAAGCAATTTTATTATAATATTGATTATAGTGAAAGAGATAAGTGCAGGGAATAGGCTAAAGCCCGAAGATAAAACTATCGGAATCGATCTGTTAATAATCATTAACATTAAACGGGTAACGAAATAAAACCGTTCGCGCCTGGTAAAAATGGAAACGATTGTTTTAAATAATAATAAAAAAATGAACCCTTATTTATGAGAGACTATTATGCTTCAATATTTAAATCACACAACGAAGTTCAAGCTTTTTAATTGGCCTTTATAAAATAAGCAGTTCATGTGGAAACGAGCTGTAAATTTATACATGTACTCGTATCTATAAGGTTTTTCGTTTGTTAAATGTTTAATTTTCGTGGATTGTTGCTTGCATCTATAAATTAAATTGTAGTCTATAATAAATCATGAAATGATAATAAATGATGAAATTGAAGTCTGTAATGAGTGTAAATTGAAGTCTGTAATTTCGAAATAACAGGTTTTTACTGAAAGCATATGAATATCTTTTGCAAGAATCTGGTCAGAATCTGATAGCAACCATTCTGCACAATCAAATTTTAATCTTTAACTTTTTATTTGTAACTGTTACATGATATTGGTAACTTGAGCGGTAAATAAGGATGTTCAAAAAGGTTTTGTTATAACATTCATAAACATTTGTTGATTTTTGACAAAAACCTCTTGAAGCATGTAAGTAAACAAAGCCAGTCAAGTGGAGCTTGACCACTGAGCGTGTAATGATTTAACAATTTACTGAATTTCCTGTTATCAAACTATTCCTTTTATTTTAAAAAACCTGCTCACAAAAATACTTTTAAAAATTCTATAATTTTCCTTTCTTTGTCCAGTGGAACTGCGGGTAGGCCATTACGAAGATTTATTTGGTTACAACAGACCCAAGTATGAACTATTCTCACGTATAGTTAGGCACCTATATTTCCAAGACGTACACTTCTAAGATAAAAGCTGCCTTCAAACGGAAAAAGTTAAGGCTCTCCCTAAAGTCCGAAAGTGGAACGAAGATAGCACGAACAAATAAAAACCTAAAACACAGGCCGCACATAGAATCGGGATCTCAGCCCTAAAGCCTGGACTACAAATACACACTATCTATGTATCCAAGCTTATATATTACGTGAGGGTAAAAGTAGCGCCTTTATTTGCTCTATTATCAGCGGCCCTTATGAATCTGTAGCTAACCAAAATACTACCTGATTACATAATTAATTTACCCATCTTTATTACGTCCTACAAGTTTACAAGCTACCTTTTCCATCGTTAAGTAAACAAGGTTAATTATGATAACCATTTATTATAATGAAGACGGGAAAAGTAAAATATTTAATTTAAAGAATATTCGTACAAGGTTTCAACCCCTTCAATCATTTCGAGTTGCTTCATTAAAAACGGTCCGTTTCAGCCGACGACGACAGGAAAATTAAAAAGCATAAAATAACCGAGTAAGGGAGAAAGTATCATGTATTTACATGAACAAAATGCATTGGTGGCGCAATTCATGTGAAGCATGAAGAATAAACGTTGGCATATCATCTCGTTAGGAAATATGGGACACGGTGCGACGCGCTCTGCAAAATGTGTTCCATTGCTCTTTGTGTCGCCTCCTTTTGTTCAGTGATCTACCCGCCTACCCACATGCCCAGCAACGGGGTATTCCTCAGAGCGCAACTATTTTTAAGCTCAACCAACTAAGCGCAACTAAATTATTCCTCGTAGCGCAACCATTAGTTGCGCTCACGAATTCATATTAAAAATATTTTATGTTTATTCCTCAAAGCGAAACCATGATGAAAAATAGAGAGGGGTTTGATGGATTCATTAATGATATCTCTCGATTTTCAACATGGTTGCGCTTTGAGGAATAAATATATTTTATTTTTAATTTTAATTTGTGAGTGCAACTAGTGGTTGGTAAGAATAATTTAGTTGCGCTTAGTTGGTTGCGCTTAAAAATAGGTGCGCTTTGAGGAATAGCCCCCTAGCAACGTGTTGTGTTGTTTTTCAATAACTCGCTGCATAACGTTGCTAATTAAAGGGTCGTTATACCAGACCACTCGCACTATGAGAACAGGCTACTTTTGGAATAGTTGTAGTACACTCTGTGGTGATCTCATTCCCTGGTTTTAAAATCGGGATGTGACCCGTTTTTAGGGAAGCGTGACATACATAGTGTAGTCGTGACAACACCATGTCCATGTACGTCCATTATTTATAATTGTTTGTTACGTGGCTAATTTTATGTGGCAGCACTAATTTCTCACTGACACTTAGAAAGTGTTTACAGGATTGTTATGCGACATTAATAGTTGTACATATAAGAGAATGTTATTAATTATATACAGCATATAAATAACATTAATAAAAAGGAAGTTCATGTTTTTATAAGTAACAAATTCAAAAATTTACAAGTACAACGAGATTAAAAAATCCAGAGAAAGGAACCTTCTCGCAATAGGTGCTGTCCCTGGACACAGCACCTATTGCGAGTAGACACTGCTGAGTTTTCAGTATAAGTTCCTTGTTGCAACTCCCCAGATAGAGCTTTTTCAAGTGAAGGTCGAAGCTATTGGCCATACATCACTATCTGTTGCTACTAAACCTATGTTCCAGTAGTTTGCAGTGGCGAAGGTTCCATATAACTCGATTCCTACCAGCTTCCCTTTAAAAAATGGCACAGTCAGAATTCTATAGACAAATAATACATCAGATTAAAGATATGTATTCCGGCTTAGCTCTTACAAAAATTGAACCTTCGCTACTGGTTGTTGGGCAACCTCGTGTATAAGCTAGATGTCTCCTGGAGGTATATTTATTATTGTTGCATAAAGCAAAGTATCCAAGGATTAATGACTACTGAACCACAAGTTATTAAAGTGGAAAAAACTTCTGATTATAGTAAATTACAAGTTAACTCGTTTCACAAAAGTCGTAATATGCGTGGCATCTTACAGTTAAGTAGAACTTACTTTATCGCTGCTAATAGTCTAATATAAATTAACCCCTAAAAAGCTTGTTATTATGCCTAACCAATTCATTAGTGAACTACCAGCAGTGATTCAAAATTCATAAAATATTATTGGTCATATGTATTTGACTAGATCCATTTAAACCTTCTAATGTTACTATAACGTTAGTTTACAAACCACAACAGAATGATGTTAACACAATTAAGGATGTAAAACATAATTAATTATTCAATTATAACGAATAATAAACGTATTACATACGTGCACACCCTGTAGGAAAGCGACGGTATTCTACAGGGTGTGTGGAGCTACAAAGCCTTCAATTAGTGAGGGATTCTCTTTTCTAGCTATTTCTGTCGATTAATGAGACTCCACTCCTACACACCTACTAATGTATTGGAACACACTCGGTGTTAAGGTTATTACTGTTATTTAGTACCTTCATCAAAATATATTAGTAGATAGCAGTAGTAGTATTAAATAAAAAATAGTGGCGACATTGCCGATGAACTAGGCAATGTTGCCAGCCTTTTGGGAGATAACCAGCCTACAATGTTCCCACTGTTGAGACACAGGGCTCCTGCATGTCAGAGAGAGAAGTTCGATATCCACCTCCTAAGTATCGCATCTTTCTGCCGTTATCGCATTCTACTTGACGTCTGCGCAACAATTTTTCTTCTTTCATTCTCCCCTGTCAGACGTCACGGCATCACTTGAGTTCCTGTGTATGTACCGCTTAAATTACTTTTGCCAAGTTTTGTCATTCCATAAGTACCAAATAGATGCTAGCGTCTGTACCAACTTTTAATAAAATAAATAGCGTTTTACTTAAATAAGGTTTAAAACTTTACGTTGGAGCACAGTTTACATAAGCGAATCGGATAACTCTTCATTTGAAAGTTTTAAACAATTAACGGACTTGGTTATATTTCAAATAGTATAATATAGATAAGAGAAGTAAAGAGAAAGAGAATAAAGTTTCACAAGAGTTAAGTCGCAAGCGAGATTTATACTTATGTACGAGTTTGAAATAAAATAAGCTCAAGAAATTCTGAAGTAGATATCAAACGTGATTTATTTCAGGTTTAGGCTAGCACTAAATCCATATTAAATCATTTACTCATTGAAAAATATTCAAAAATAGGAAAGGGGCCGTCTCCACGAGCGAGAGAATCGCGGCGATATTATCGTCGTGCCACGTATTTCTATACGAGAATATCGCCGCTATTCTCTCGCTCATGGAGATGGCCCTTAAGAGAGTGTATAGAATTATACGTGACACGACGATAATATCGCCGCGATTCTCTCGCTCGTGGAGACGGCCCCTAAGTGATTTCATTAAAGTTATACATAAACTATTTATTAAACGGCAATAAACATACTTTTACTCTTTTCCGCTGTAAAGGTTAATTATTAAAAAAATATACCGAGAAAGCATGGCTACGCAAAGTGGCCAATTACCTGAAATCTTGTTTTGAATATTATTTTTTTTTCAGTGAAAAATATTTTTTTTCCAATAAGTTTGTTTTTCAACGAATAAATGCTAGCTTAGTTAATACTGAAGATAGATAGATAAAATATACGTATTGTACACCAAAACTGTTATGTATTGTCAATATCATCTGGACTGAGCTGCATAAAATTACAAAATACCCCGAGATTGAACTCCAACGATGCCCTAATTCTTTCTGTAGGTAGGTAGATTACTAAACGTGGTTACTCACTTTCCAAATTCGTCTTTAGAACTTGATATTGAAAAGGGCAGCCCAAATTGAAGGATTAAATGTTCCGTCTGTGTCAATATGATAAGAGCTGTGAAAGGCTCGGCTCTCAACCCCGAAATAAATGTAAAGTTGGAACAGAGGACAAAGAACCAGCAACGAGATTGGTCAGAGGCGATCGGTGGCAGCTGTGTTTCATGTCGCCTCACTCATCCTTTATGTCCCAGCTGTTGTAGCACCCTTCAGACTTTCCACAGCTACAAACTTGGGACCACCGAAATGTATCTCATTAACATTTCATCAAACAAACGTCAGCCATGTGTTATTACATTCAAATTTTATTTTCTAAAAAACAACCCGAATTTTATTAACACACAGATCTAATTTGTGTATTAAAACGACAATATTTGCGTTACTAAATTGCCTTTGTTATTGCCAGAACAATATATTTTTTACGTAACAAAAAAATAATCAAAACACTTCCAGAACTTGTTACAAGTTTCAGGAGAAAAACTTGAATTGCGGACACAAGTTGTTCCGTCGCAATATTTGAGTCGTACATAAAACACGCCGTCGTCGCTCTCGATGGGAATGTATTTGGATAAAATCTAATAAGCTTTTTGGAATGGTGCGTAAATTAAGGCTTTGAGTTTGCAGATTTAATCAAATTAGAGCCGTAATTTATCACAATAACATGAATAAGGGTATTTGATTCGGTTTATACAGTATAATATAATTATAGAAGAGCTACATAATTCATTTACTATTCTATCAAATATTCGTTTCCAAGTAATAATACAATTCAAGAATTTGAATTCAAACCAATCATCGGAAAAGAATTCGTAAAAGTTCACCAAAACGTTAATCTGTCTGGGGATCTCTGTTTTTATTTGTACGCAAATCAGGCTTCTAATATTACTTTTGAAATCCTCATGATACGCTTACTGTGAGCGCATTTTGAGCGTGATACGAAAATAAGCTCCTTTTTTCAGGTTCAGTGGAAAATGGGATTGACATAAAATGTGTGCGATTGTGTGGCGAACTAAAACCCGTATTATTGTGAGCTAAAGGAGTGACCACACTGTACTGTGTTGAGAGTGAACTGAGGAGTGTTTTAGTGGTATGTGCTTCGGGTACCGCATATCAGGTGGCATGGAGGTCGTACCATCGAGCGGAAGCCGCATCCTTGTGGCGTTCTTTGCTACCGTCTTCTGGGGAATGGGTGAGTACCTTTACATAACATAATAACGTCTTGAAAGCTTAAAAAAAAGCTTACTGATAAATTTTATTGAATAACAAAACTGTTACACAGCTCGTTAACAATAGTTAACTCCTTAGTTGGCTCTTGTAGTTGGACTGGAGTGATAAAGTACCTAACAGCAAAAGATCTCCAAAAATTGACTATAACTAAAATTGATCAAATTCTTCTATGTCATTTTTGTTTATACGGACAGACGCATAAATTATCTTCATCAAGTTCAATATTCTTTTACCATCTTTATCAAACTTCATGCATGTAAATATTCACGTCTAATGGACCAGAGCGAAGACTCTTTATCCACAGCCTCACAACAACGATATTATTTGAAGTATTTTCTATTTTCTTTCGTGTGTGTACAGGGTTAAATGTCAAGTAGGTAAGTTAGGTTGTGGAGTGGGTGTAGAGAAACAGTATGCCTTAGATACTAAAACCATACGATACCAGTATATAGGTATTACCTGAAAGGTCAATAGAACCAAAACAATGTTCTGTCTTACGAACCTAAATATTTATACCGTGGCTAAATTCTGAAGGAGTTGTCTTGTGAAATAACGGGTAGAACTTTGAGATTAGAACTATGAAATAATCCCATTGGTTCGAAAATTCCATGTTTATAACAATAAAGAATTTCATTGAATAATTAAGAAGGAAACCGTTTCAGAATTTAGCTAAGTGTAAGCATATTTATGTTTGTGCCTGTAGCTACCTAATTAACTATGTTAAGAAAATTATCGAGTATACATAAATTTAATGAAACAGTACAAGCTTTGTAACAGATCATCATATAACCTGTATAAGGTACTAATTATATTGTACGATGTATCTCTAATCATGCAATGTTGTTGATTAGGTGTTAATCTGGCTACGGTTTGAGTTAAATTCGATTATGTTAAAGTGCTTTTGAATAAGATATCAATTACGGAGCAACGTCGACTCGGAACTGAATTATATTGAGCACATCCTTGACACGCCACATAAACATATACATAGAAGTAACGTACCTACGTAACATGGATTAGACTGCCTCTTGTGGTCGCAAGCGCCATTTCTGAGGTCCTGGGTTTGATTCTCGGGTCGGGCAAAGTGTTATTGGGTTTTTACATCAGGAATTTCTCAGTAGCAGTCACAGAGTCTGGTTGCTGGCAATAGGCTCGCCGCCTATTACATGGGACTTAACATAACTGGAAATGTGGGTGTACTATTAGGTACACCTCCGCCTAACCCTTCGGGGAGTATAGGCGTGATGTTATGTTATAATATAGATTCAGCCTGTAACGTTGCCAAAGGCCTCCTAGTTCTGTGAGGGGGAGTGGGCCATAATCCACCCCGCGGGCCTAGTGCGGGTTGTTGGTGGATGTCACATTTCTTTTTTTTGTTCCAAATGGCGATTTTACTCACAATGTCTTTTCCACCGCATATTAGGGTTGAACCTCATCTGGCAGTACGTAGTCGCATTTCCATTCTCCTATCCTTTCCTCTGTCCTCGTTTAAGTTCTTGCCTGAGTTCGAACCTAAGACATACTTAAGTTGCCAGGGCTGCGGGACTGTTCGAAAGAGATACCGTGGCCCTGGAACACAAAGGGCAAAGAAGGAACATGGATGGGTTTTAGTCAGTACAAGTCTGACACTCCCTTCCGCTCCGCCCAGAGTGGGGGGGTCATTTAATGATTACTAACCCGAAAAAAAAAAAAAAAAAAAAAGACATACGTAAGTCGAGGTCCTTATCCCTGGAACACCGCCGACGGCACACTACTCACTAACATACTTACCTTTATTTCGTTAAAAATACAGTATACGCCTGCAAAGTAAATTCTAAAAATAAACTTTCATTATGTATAAGGGAAACGGCCTCACGTAAAAGGTAGCCAACGCCTGAAAGACTATAAAAGTGATTGCAATATTTAACCACGTGAAAAATAAAGAAGCGGTATCAAAGGTGATTGATATTACTTCATAATAAAACGACTTTATTATGATAGCAGCTTCCAATTTATGAGTATCTGAAATGAAACGAGAGCGCCTCTAAATATCAATTACTCTATTTTGTTTTTACTTATTCTATTTTTTTATAATGCCATGCAGTGGGGAAAAGCGCCTGAAATAAATATTTCCTCTACGTAAACATTACCTATATTACGTAGAAAGAAAAACAATTCCTTTGCGTTTATCAAAATGTGCACTTACGGTTGATTGCTATGTGAATGTGACAAAGATGTAAATATGAACCGAAGTACTGTTTATAAATTGAAAATAAGCTAAGTATCTACTTATGTAGGCGGTTTTTTCGGAAAACACTTCTTCGTTTTTTTTAATATATACGAGTAGGTACCAGCGAAACTATTAAAAACAAAATATCACACGAAAATTACTATTGTAGAATTCCGTAGGAGGGTTTTATTAATATTGTTTTAACATTTATAACATTTAGAATAAAAATATGTAAGTAGTAGTCGTGGGTGTCTACGAAAATTGAAAGGCCTACTTAACTATCTAATTGGGTCACAAACCGGTCTTGGTATAAAATTGTTTTTCAAAATTAATTTAAATATTTTGAGCACTTAATTTATTTTTGGTCATGATAATTAAGCCTTATTATTCAGATTTAATAATTTCTGTAAGCCTTTATACATATATTGGATCAATCTTAAAATGATTCGGAAAATAAAACGACAAGGAGCAATATTATTAGGATAGACAAGAACCCCCTGTTTACAACTTTTGATTCAAAGAGCTTTTAGAAGTTCGTAAAATCCTTTTAGTTACCATAATTCCTTAAAATATTCTCTAATAACTTTAAACGATAATAGTTACTGGTTACTTTGTTCTAATATATACTTTAATTACTCATTCAAAGTAGTTATCCATACTACAATAACATCATAAATGTGTTGTGTGAACATTATAAACTAACTCTCGTCTGCCTGTTACCCTTTTTCGCCTTAAGGGCTGAACGGATTCTGACGAGCCCACAGTTAGAACAAGACCAGGATTTTAACTTCTTTTTGTCTCCTTAGTATGTATTATAATACTTACCGTACCACTTCTTGTAGTATGTCTGCTCGAAAATGGTGGTGACAAAAGTAACTGGGGCTTATGACACAGTATTTTTTATAGTACTATAATAGTCTTGCGATTGGCCGCAACTCACCTGATGCGAAGCGATGATGCGGCTTAGGGTGGCGCACGCTCGCCTGGAAGAAACCAATTCACTCGATCTTTGAATAGATCTAGATTACAATAATCAGGAAATCTCCCTAGTTTAAGCCCAGTTGCACAAGTTTTGTATCTTGCCACTGCCGTGCATACTTGCACAGCGAGGCTCAGGGGAGACCTCTGCATATTCGCCCCAGGGATGCGCCTTAACAAGCGTTACACAGAGGGGGCTCCGGACAGGTCTTTACAGAGGAAACGGTGCCTCCTCTCATGTGCGGATGGTGACCACCGGGGTGGTTTTAGTGCGGTAAAAATCCCACACTCCCCAGTCTTATCCCCGAAGACTGGTCGCCTTTTGAAGGTTTCCCCCGAAAACAAAAAAAAAAAAAAAAGGTCTTGAACCAATACTTATTGTTTATTATATTCCCGTGAGATAATTTGTGACCTCCAAAAGCAAGTAACAAAATAATCTTAATTATCTTTTTAACAATGTTCTTATTGACACAAAGGGTGTAGTCAAATTGGGTCAGTAATGTCTGGGGACTAATCTGTGTGTTAATTTTCATGATTATTGCCAACAGCATCAACGTTAGTTCATTGTTGTATGTACATACTAACAGATACCGCTATAGGTCGTGTTGTTGGGAATGATTGCGAACATATAATTATACAACCTGTAGTATACACGTGCCTACGTGTAATAGACTATAATAGACTATGACTAGGTTATTCAACAATACGTTAGGTATAAATTAGTGTTCTCGAAAATACCTTCTAAATGTAAACGACTTTTAATCGTGCTGAGCTCAAAAATTGTTTCAGTATTTTGATAGGAGGTACCAAACCGAATGTGTTAATTTCAGTCAGGATTTAGAATTGAATAACATGTAACTAATTAATTGTAGGTTTACAAGGATCTGGCGCGTAGCCAAAATGGAAATTAGTAAAGCCATCAAGATTTTTTTTCGGTACATCCACAAAACAATTTCACTTTTCACCAACAGCGCCCTTATGTAAACGTCTTTCGCCAAAAGATTCTGTATCGAATAGTTCTTGTTTGCCATTCTTGTAATGTTCTAGATTTTAACCTACGTCTAAGATAATTATCTAGGTACTTAAACAAATGAAACCCCAAATTCTTGTCCTCAAATTCATGTTCACTTTGGCTAAATTTAAAATCGATTAATGTCTTAAGGCTTGGCCACTATTTTAAAGGCTTTGAGCACTAGCTAAGTTATTATCAAGATTAGTTAGTATAGCCCACAAAGTCTTTGTCTGGCTTTATTTATAAGCATTTGTAGTAATCCTTTTCTATAATTTGGCAGCTGTACGTTTAAGACGAGAAATAATGAATTGCGAATAAAAGTTACGGAGAATGGTGATTATTTTCTAACAGAAGAGAAAATAATGTTGTAAAGAATTTGTAGATGTGGATGTATTTATATTTCTTGAAAAAAACCTAGTCCTTCACGCAATTTGCTAGCCGATTCAGGCTCGAAATTGCGTAGTAATAATATTACATCTAGAAATAATATTTTCGGCCCTAAATCTAAATCAATATTATTATATTACTTCTGAAATAACTTCGTATATTGCTGTAACTCGTGATTGTAAAAGAGGATAGATTGGAAGGTTTCTATTCTTTTCTACATATTGCCGATTGAGGCTCGATATAGCTCAGTAAATATCATATAAAGATAACAATAATACTGTAATCCTCGAAGGATTAGGCAGACGTGTACCTGTGTGCAAATCACATACATCTTGATATTTTTGGTCCTGTATATACAAATAAATAAAAATTGAGCTTTTTACTGAATGCATATGAAAGTATAAACGGTACTTATAACAAATAATCTTTTTTTTAAATTCTTGTTTGTCTGTCTGTTCATTCCAGCCGGTATCCGAATCCTAGACCGATTTTGACGGGAATTTTACGGGCAGAAAGCTGATGTTATAAAAAGTAACATATTCTATACTTTGATTTTAGAAAACGAAATAGGGTCATCATTTGCCTAGCCTTTTCCCAACTATATTGGGGTCGGCTTCCAGTCTAACCGGATGCAGCTGAATACCAGTATTTTACATGGAGCGACTGCCTATCGGACCTCCCCAACCCAGTTAGTACTAGGTAATACGATACCCCTTGGTAAGACTAGTTGTCAGACTTTTTGGGCCACTGACTGCCTAATAACTGTCAAAGATCTACAAATGACTAGAAAACGAAATAGGGTACAGAGCAAAAATAAATAAAACCCTTGAAATTGTCAACAAAATCCGATTCAAACAGAGAAGTAATATTTTAATAATAATTTCACGCAAACAGAAGTCGCGGGAAATAGCTAGTATATAATATATATAAATAGCTCCATACATTCCCGTCACCCTTGTATGCCTAATAACAGAAGGGTTCCGTAGCGAGTGATTGCGTTAGGTTCGGTAAGGTACAGTCACGAGCACCAATATGTAAACACGTAACAACTTTTAAAAGTGATTTTCTCCTAGTCTTCTGATTAATATTTCATGTTGTTAGAAACATAGTATTCTGGAACTCATATTTTTATGAAAAAGATCCTATCTGCAAATTACAATCGTTATTTCTCCCGAAAATTGTTTATAAATGTAGGAAAGTGTATGCATATTGGTGCTCGTGACTGTACTAGAGAGATAGCGTGTCACCATTAAGGACACATTTCCAATTGCTCACCCTTTTACCTGAAGGTTAACTGGCTTACTTGTTACCCACACGCCAAAAAGGCAACCTACAAATTAGATTCTACCTTTGCCTCATTTTAGAATGTACACGTGTGCCTAAATATGGGACTGGTAATGTTGGAATGTTTTGTTTAAAAATTAAGACTTAATTATGACTTTATGATTTGTGAGGTTACGTCGTTGTTTTAGTAGCCGCAAGCGCAGAGCATGAGGTTTTGGGTTCGATTTCTCGGTCGGGCAATGTGTTATTGGATTTTTCAATCAGGAATTTCGATTCTGGATGCTTTAAACTGTAGGTGTACTATACTGCCGTGCTAAACGCAAATGCGGTATCTCAAGGAAAGCCAGTTTAAAAAAAAATAAGTTTTGTACATATAACAGTGAACATGGTAAATATCCCGTTTTTAGCGTGAATGATAATGTTGGTGACCATGACAGTTTGTAAATATAGTTTGGTATACTCATTACGGATTGATTTTTTTTGCTTATTAGGATTTTTTTAATATGTTTAAATAGATACTGCTATTTGACTTAGGTCTTGCGAATTATTTAAGCTATCCGATGCCATTAAAATCAACATAATTTTTTTTTTGGTAGTGGCATCTCGCTGTTGTAGCTATAAGGCTGTGCTTAACCGGACTATAACCACTTTTGTTTTAAGATACCGCTTTTTAGCTTAGCACGGCAGTTAATAATAGGTACAGCTCTGCCTGACTGTTCGGAGGTTATAAGTTTATACGAAACTAGTCCTCTTCTTAGCGTAGTGACGGCAATCTAAATTGAATCGGCCCAGATTTCGACTAGTTAAGTTAACAGGTCACCCATCCCCGTGCCGCACATGATTTCGCTCATCGACGAAATCTGTTACCTAAAGTACAGTAAAGCGGTTTTTACTGCTCCCAACGTCAGCATACACCATACCACCCACAGTATCCACCACGTGTTTCGAATGTAGTAATCAACAAAAGTAATTTGTGATCAGGAAATATATCTACCAATAATATTCACATTATTCCACTGCGAAGGCCAAACGTCATGAGTACATATCTAACTTTGATTTATTACGTAATAAGGATCGTTGGGGCCAATAAAAGCTTCCCTCCTTGAATTCCATATAATGGCTAACGAAACTTTTTGCGGTAACAAAAACAACTACATCTGGACGACATCTAAAGGAAAATGGAACACAAACGTAATTCAGTAAAAATGATGGAAATGGGCCTCGCTTGTCCCATGTTAACATTGAACATGTTGGCACAAAAGAATTATGAATGAGCTTCTATTTATTTCGTTTTATTTAGCAAAATATAATATTATCGCTTGATAAACAATGGAGAAAACTCAATTTTGTCTTTGTTGTAAGAAATAAAAATGAAATGATAAGATTGGCTAATATTGAGTTTAGTTACTTGCTGCCAGTGTTTGAAACTGTTAATCCCATAAAAATATAACTTAACCTTTTGATCTCCACGTCAAGCCACAATTTCCCCTACCATTTTGTCACATATTTGTGTCGTTTGGCGTACAGGGTACGCACTTTCTTGTCACGTATATGTGACAGTGGCGGTCAAAAGGTTAAATATGTAGCAATACATTTATTTTTATAAGGATTTGTGGTTGTGTGATTATTTTTACAAAAAATTTACAAAATTCACGTCACATATCGAAAAAACCACAGCCAACCCACCGTACGTTATAATTCATAATGAACGACAATTTTGAAATCATTTTTCCAACTTTCCTATTCACCCAATCGAAAATTTCATAATGATATGTAAATTGACCAAACCACTAATTACAGTATTGAAGGTATAATGATTTCATGCGGTACTAAATCGTTCTAATTAACTATTACTGAACATTTTAAAATTAGAGTTTAGTACCGGTAAATTACAAATTGATCATCAAAATGAATATGTTGAAGTTGCAAACTAGGTAATTAAATAACAAAATCTAATCAATCGTACTGTCACTGAACTGATGAATTAGTGATTGAAATCAACATTTAGAATTGATTTATGTGCGTAGTATATAAACTCATCACCTGCCTAGCCTTTTCCCAACTATATTGGGGTCGGCTTCCAGTCTAACCGGATACAGCTGAATACCAGTATTTTACATGGAGCGACTGCCTATTTGACCTCCACAACCCAGTTGGTACTGGGTAATACGATACCCCTTGGTAAGACTGGTTGTCAGACTTTTGGGCTACTGACTACCTCACGACTGTGAAAGATCTGCAAACCACCAACGGCTTAACGTGCTTTCCAAGGCACGGAGGAAACTCTGTATGTAATGGGCGGTCAGCCATCCACAGGCCAACCTAGGCAAGCACGGCTTACCCTAATGATCGACCCGAGCGGCTGTTATTATTAAGCCACGAGCGTAGTATATAAACTAATATTACAAAAAGGTAAAATTTGTTTGTAAGTTTGTACGTAGGGGTGTACGGCAGCAATCAGGACTAGGATAAATAAAACGAGGAGAATTTGGAATTACATAAAAATGGTGTACTAACGTGGTAATGACACAAGCAGTCATGACTAGACAATTATTACATTAAATACTTAAAACTAAAACAGGACGCATCGTCGCTCGCTGCTATGATGAATCCATCAGGCGCTCCAACAAGGGGGTAATCTCTGGAACTAATGATCCAATTCAAAATTTATTTTCAATGGTAGAAAGCTACATTACTCGTGGATGCTATAGGCTAAACATTAATTTTTAGATCATATATATGAGCCGAGCTATCACACTTTTTGTGGGCGAAGTGCTAGTATACAGGGTGTAAACAGACCCTTCACATATCCGTCAACCAAGCATTCTGTACATCACACTAAGTAACTTTACGCAAAAATTATTGCTGGGAAACTACTTTTTTTTGGGATTATAAATCACGTTTTAAGGTAGGATTCGATGGAAAGCACTCAAAGCATTGTGCTGATAGATGGATTGAATAGTACGGGGGTTGTGGAGGTGTGTAAAGTAAAAATCTTACATTAAAAACATGTATTTAAAAAAAAAACTTGTGAAAAAATTATAACTTTGACCCCCAATATCTCCGTAACTAGTAGGTTCCCAGGTCTAGAACAATAAAATGATCGCAAAGACGGGGAGAACAAGTGCCTTTCATTTGTGTTAAGGGTCTATTTACACCCTTTATAATAAAACTTCTCGCTGTATGTAGTACATAAGTAATTAATGTTAATTGTCGTACGTAGAGAATTAGAATTTCTACAAAGTTAATTCCTAAGAGGAATTAGCGTAACTTCGAAAGGAAGTCACAGTAGCAAGTCGTCGTCTTCAAATAAATTAACCCTTGTCTCTAGGAGCCATTAAAACGACATTTGTATCACTCGCTGGCAGGAAACTACCAATCTGTCTCAGTCAGTGCCAATTGGTGCGAACACATCTCCATTTTGGTCAAAAGCAAATCTGCCGGTTACACAAAGACCATGTTTTGCTGACCAATTTTTAGTTTTGCTCCAACAATTGTTACTTTTCTTCACCAAAAAAAAACTGTTTACAATCAATCGTAAAATTAGATTCTGTAATAAGTTTGGGAACTCTGGAAAAACAAGGTAGCCTGTCGTAATTTGGGCAGTTATTGGAATCGGTTTTATTCGATAAAGTTCGAAATTTCGCTCCCTACAATAGCCTGGCTAGGTACTTTTGTTATGATTACAATTTTACAGCTCCTATAAAAGTCTGTTCTTCTTCACATTAGTTTTATTAAAGTATTGTTGAGGATTATCCCACAAGAATAAGAAGAATAAGAATTAGTTGTATTAATCAACAAAGAGCTCTAACAATAATTATTGCTAAAGCGTTGAGGCTTGGCATGTTTCCAACATGCTATTCTATTCTAAAATAAATGTAATTGTAGTATGATGTTATTAGCAACTAAATTACTAATCCATAATACCTCTAATACTATTTATGGAAATTAAGAGAAACGAAATTCTAAATCACAAAATTCTTTTGTTTTCGTAGCCGTAGCAGCGCGTAGCACGGGCTACGCCGTAGATCGTTTAGTTTATTAGAATTTATTTTTAAAACTACGAGAATAAATTCTATTCACGAAAAAGTTTCACGGAAATAGAACTAGTTTCATGGATTATTTCATGGTTTGTTAAACTTTTTACGTTTCCCGAAGGCCACTTAATGCCCCCAGTGAACGTAAGCGCTACGAAGTGTTCTAAATGTCGTGAAATTCATTGTAACTATAACATTCAAGTTAGTAAATATCAGAAATTATTGTAGAAAGGTAAACTTTTGCCCCTACTCGCAGCTAGCGCTAGTTTCGTTTTCTTCCTTTTTATTATTGCTTCTACAGACGATTGGGTTCCGCTTTGAGTTTACTTATTGTTTGAGTATACCTACAAATACTTGTTAAATTGCTCAATATGGTAGCCAATTAACCTGGATACTTTAATATCTGTGAACTAGTTTTTGGGGCTATCTAGAGCAACAAATTTAAGTGTCCAGCGATCAATAGATCAATGCAATTAAAAGCCAAATTCCGGCCGCTGTCGGTGATTTGACCGCGACACAATTTGACTGAGTCAGGAGCTTAGTGACCAAAGAGGTGCTACCTACGTCATAATAACAGATTGGCTGTAATTTCCTCATTTCAGCATTGGCTTAATTCGGTGGAATATTGCATATAACGCCGTGTCAGATAATTCTATCACATATATTAGCTGATTTAGTACCGTTTTCAGTTACCTAGCTAGTTTGGTTATGAGAATTAATAATAGTTAGCCATTAGTTTCGTTTTCATTTATGAATATCTGAGCAAGCAAAATGCAAATAGAGGACCAAATGTTTTGAAATAGTACGTACCTTAGATGATATTTTGGCTCCAGTAAGACAATTGGATTACATGATGTTACCCTTTTTGTTTCTATTATGTACGTTGTACATAATATAATAGGTAGGTATGGCTGAATACTTAAGCCTTATTTCTCGTATGTGGGTCTTATCTTTTGTCTATATCTTTCTACACCGTGACTTTTTAGTCGTCTTACAAATTTGGTCCACTCAATGTACCCAACATAAAATAGCTCAAGGTGCGATTTTTTTTTACCTACATTGTTACAAAGAAAAATAAATAATACATTAGAATAAAATTATGAAACATCCTGTTAAAGATGTTAACGTGTCAAACGGGAGAACATACCTACCCAGCGCTAGACTCCAGTAGATCATCGCTCGCAACAGGGTGTTTTATCACCGTCATGCGTCATAATACTGAATAATATTTTATTTTTAAATTATTAAAATCTCATAAATACCATTTTTTTAAGAATGTTCAGTAGTCATTGGATACATGAAGTGGGCTGCCGTTGTAAGACGACTAAAAAGTCACGGTTTATTTTAAGGACTTAATTATTTTGTTTACAGAAATATAACTTTCAATTACAAAGCCTGAGACGCATGTACATTATACAAATACTGCTAGTTCGTTACTTAACTCAGCTAACGACCTAGGAGCCTAGGACCTTACAAGTTTCAGTCTATCTTAACATCAAGTCGAGACAGACTTAGCCTAAAACAAAGGCTGGGCGGTCGCCTCAGACTTTCAAACTCTCCACATTAAGTTCATTCATCAATCTTTCATTCGTGTGCACCCGACCTTAACAAAAGGTTTACTTTGTTGATTAATGGAAATAGAAAAAATGCTGAATTTTAACTAAGTTTCTTGTTAAAAGGGATCGGGAATTAAGAAGTAATTTCCAGCTTCCAAACCGATAATAGTTAAGGGTAAAGTTCTCAGTGTTGTTGGTAAAGTATTA
Organism: Noctua comes; assembly: GCA_963082995.1. Taxonomy (NCBI): domain Eukaryota; kingdom Metazoa; phylum Arthropoda; class Insecta; order Lepidoptera; family Noctuidae; genus Noctua; species Noctua comes. The sequence continues at coordinate 11,117,618 of OY720269.1, forward strand.
GTAGGCTTTGTTAACAATTTTCAATGTATGGCCATACCGCAACTTCGGACGGTGTAAGTTTACAGAAGACTTGACCTTAGTTCGTTAGGCTACTTGGAAATTATAATAGGCATTAAAGACTAGTTTTCTATGAAGTTCGGACATGATTTTTTTTATTAGATTATTGACTTCGTAACTTTTTAAATACAAGGGTATTTAAAAAGTTACGAAGTCAAAAATTTCGAAGTCGGTTTACAAATATTTCCCTAATTTCTAGTGTGTAAACATGGATTAAATATAACACACAACATTATTCTTAATTATTAAGCTGCGTTTAGTACGAGTAGTCGCAAGCGCAACTGCTGAGCATGAGGTCTTGGGTTCGATTCCCACGTCGGGCAAAGTTTTATTGGGTTTTTCCATTAGGAATTTCCATTTCATCAGGAAGCCACGGAGTCTGGATTTTTGTCTGGTTGATGGCAATAGGCTCGCCCCCTATTACATGGGACTTAAACATAGCTGGCGAAATGTGGGTGTACTATAAGGTACACCTCTGCCTTAAACATGGAGGATTACAGGCGTGATTTTTTTTGTTATTTATAATTAACAACCATATTTTACCTACAAAACGATCTGACAAACTGTAGGTATAGTACGAAAATAAAGAAAACATGCTGACATGACCTTTGTCAACGCCGAGCACGTAAAATCAACGTGCCTACTGAGTAGTCATTTCAGCAATCTTTTAGCGCCACGATTAATAATGTTAACTGATTAATGTTATCAAATTAAATAACAATTAATAGAAAAAACACTCATCTTTATATCTAATCACCCACACCGGAAAGGTTAATAAATAAAGTTTCCAACTGATAAAGAATTAAGATGTAATGTGATATTAGCCATTATTATTTATCTGATGGTAGATAACACTGTTTTGCAAAAGGTAAAGCTTCAGTATGTGTACAGTACTAACTAACAGCGAAGTTAATATCTTGTAGTTATAAAGATTGAAGATTGCAAATGGTTACTCATCCAATTAGACGTTAACTGAAGCAAACATCGCTCAACCGCCGTGGTTAACTCAGTAAACGTAACTAAACTAATTATTATATCCCTTTTATCATCAATATTACTAAACGTACCAAAATCTTAACGAAACAAATTACTTAGTAAAGTGATCTTGGCAGCTATGTAATATTGGGTTAGTAGCAGGGTCCGCAATGTAATTCAATGAAGCAAACAGTAGCTGGGGGGCTGTGTCGCTGTGGGGCTACGTGGCTGTACACACAGGCCGAACCCAAGTCATTGATATCTCGTGCTAAAGTGTCCGCATGATTGATCGACTCCGCGGCTTTCCTTTCAAGCTCACATTGATATTTCATCCCTTATTTAGCTTTCAAGTGATTTGTACGTTTTTTGAAACATGTTATAAGGCAAATAAATACAACACAATATAAATATGATGTTATTTCGTTAGGTTTATGTCAGCCTTCGTGATTGGCATTCATTGAGCTGCGGGACAGCTCGTTCTACTTCAAATATCATCGTGAATTCTTGTCCCGCACAATAAAATTAAGTGTCCGCCTTCATATCCATCTCAGTTTTACGATTGTTCTATCCTCTATGAGCGAATTTATTATGGATGTCATGAATATATTTTACTGCAGTTTCTTCTGTTTGAGATGAATTCGCTATCAAGACCGGGTAATGAAGTACCGAAATTGCTGTCTTTCCCTTTTGGTAAAGTTGCCTTTGGTAAATTTAAATTAATCATCAAAATTTGTAGGTACGTAGACATCGGCTTGCGTTTATGTGCACGTTCGTGTGTGTGTTGCAAGTTGGCGCGACTTGTAAAGTAGATAATTGCACAACTTGTGAACGTTCTCAGACACTTGTGTACGTCGTGAATCTTCCTATATCTATTTAGGAACGTATCAAACTATGTTCTAGGCAACGCGAACAAAGCTTAACCGCCGAGAGATAAATTAAATCGCCAGAACATCCGTTGTTGTTAAGAAATTACAACGATATATGATTTTGAAACTTGATGTTGTTTACTTGATTTTGGCTCATCTGACTGTACCATAAATCGTGTACAGTGTTTTTCGAGAAACTAAAATAATTTACGATGTTTTCTGTCCATATGAACCGGAAACGGTCTCCTATTGACACAAATACTTTACGTTCCTAACAGGCTGTTTGCCTTGAACCCTTTCGGGGATTGATGACGTCCCCATTACCAACCAATCCTGATAAAGGGGGTCAGTTACTTACTGCAATTGATGGTATCCTTTGTTGGTTTTACAGAAAATAAAATATAAATAGACTTATATGTATATCAGTTTGCTCAAATTATGATGACCTATGTTTGAATAACCATCATCTGCCTAGCCTTTTCCCAACTATGTTAGGGTCGGCTTCCAGTCTAACCGGATGCAGCTGATTACCAGTATTTTACATGGAGCGACTGCCTATCTGACCTCCACAACCCGTTAGTACTGGGTAATACGATACCCTTAGTAAGACTGGTTGTCAGACTTTTGGGCCACTGACTACCTAACGAACCTACCTACCGACTGACAAAGATCTACAAATGACACCCGAGACCAACGGCTTAACGTGCTTTCCGAGGCACGGAGGAAACTCGGTATGTAATGGGAGATCACCCATCCACAGACCAACCTAGGCATACACGGCTTAACCTAAAGATCGACCCGAGCGGCTGTTATTATCTAGCCACGAGCTCCTCTATGTTTGAATAACCAAAGGAGGGAATAAGGAACAAAGTGTTCTACCACTAATGTTTAGTAGGTAAAATAGCGTTCCTTAAGTGAAGACTTTGCCAGCAGTGAATCATCTGTTGATCAGTATTAACAGATGATTCACTGTGGACGTGGAGTAGACTGCATATTGTACTTTAACCCATCGACGATCTGATTAGATAAACCGCTGATCAAAGATAGGATAGGACTTAGTTTATTTTAAGAAGATAAAATCTAAGGTATTTATGCGTTAATTCGAATTTGAAAAAGAGTTTGCTTGAAGCGGCTTGCGAACGAATATTTCTTTCGCTAATTAATGTTTCGTAAACTTATTCGAGTGAGCGAATTAGTTGCTGTGAGTACCATCCATTTTAAAAAAGCGTTGCCATACCCGAGAACTGTAGAACAATTCCAGTTGTGGTAGGTCATTAAGCTTTGCCAGAAAAATCAGTGCAGTGCACGCACAACACAAACTTGGTAAAGGTACCTACTTATTGTACCTATAGGCAACAAAAGAAGATCGGCACTCTGGGGTTCTCCTAATTTCAGAAGCGTTAAAGTTGCCTTTGCTCTTTGGCTTTAATTTTGATTTAAATATATGTGTATGAATGTTGATCTATTTCCAAACCCCTTGATTGAGCAAGTAACAATGGATATTCAATAAGCAATAAGCCCTAGTATATTCAATAAGCCCTAGTTCTAAAACACAGATCACGGTTTCCATACATTATTTCGTGATTATCATGCTGATATCATAAAGTTTGATCAACCAGTTTAATTACCCCGCAAAATAATTGATTATACAGCGATTAGGCTCATATACTCAAATTAAATGAAGTGTCTAAAATGTTTTTTAACATGCATTCAAACAATATTTACCTATCGAAATCAAAATTTTGTATTGAACAATATCGTTTATCGTGTCTTTATCGCTTAGATCTTCTTAACTACTAAATAAATTGTGATGCGTTTTCACCATCATTAGTTATTACATGGACATATCTGAATAAAAATATATTTATGTCGTTGGATATAGCATAGAAATCTTAAAGTTTTCACATATCGTCTACACACCCGTGCGAGTCGCTAGTTATTCATAAAAAGTGATTAATTGCAAAAGAAAAATAAAATAATTATCGAAACTTTGGCATTTTTTCTTTGTTAATTACTATGTACATTATATACGAACTAAAAACTAGATAAAAAAGAAATAAGACTAAAAGTATGTACCTATTATACCTTCATCATATTATTATACAACGACCACAATAGGACACCTCATCGAAGACGTCCTTCACATCGCTGTCATCCGGGAACGTGCACAGAAGACTGGCAGCATTGCCACGTTGTATGGCAATGCTAATTCTTTGGGAAACCTTCTGGTTACAGGAAGTGTCGACCAGTCGGCGAGACATTTCCTTAAAAAGGAAATGCCCAAAATTAAACATTGCTAATCTATGTCAAAGATTAAGATTGTAGTATTGTTTTTGAGAAATCAATGATTCAACATTCTACTTTTGTCACGTTAATGAGTCTGATTCATTTCTTGTAACAATTATCAAAGTTGTGCTGGTTTTATCAGTAAAAATAATTATACAATACCTACCTGTCCATAAATTTCAGTTTCATTTGTTTTAAGCAAATAAACGGTTTTTCTTCGCCAAGTTTCCACCGAGGAATGAATAGTATAGCTGCCATTGAATTCTGGCCTCAGGTTTCAGGACTCACACTGAAGAATTTTGACCATCAGTTGAAAATGATAGAGCAATAACCTGTCATGTCAAATGTAACACATGAACAAAGTGTTTTATCAATTTTACCAGACTCTAAGGAAGTGTTACGAACGTGTGTAAAAGTGCATACCTAATTATGGACACTATTCTTAGCATTAACATAATTTATAACGTAGCATAATAAGTTAGATTTAAATTGTTTATTAGTCTTCTTAGGCTAGATTGCAATTAACTAGTAAGAACTTGGTTCTTACTAATAAGGAAAAAAAAAAAAAAAAATGTCAAATGTGGTAATTATGGGCGTTTTCCTTTTCGAGCTATGAAAATGGAGTATGGTAGATATTACGAAGTTTTACAATAAATACTATTTAATTAAACATTTTTCTAGATAGGAAATGAAATATACCGTCTTTTATTTATTTAGGCAGTCTACTTTGTCCGCAAACATCGTTTATTTTCTCCCGCTTCTTTCTTTATTTTCCAAATATAATTTCCTTTTCTATTTTCATACAGTTTTCGTCTCTGGAACATCAAAAACACTTGGAGCTTTACTTACCGTTATAAGATTAGGAGGGTTCCAACAAACTGAAATTCCGAGAGAAGCTTGTAAAGATCGCTACCATTCGCACTCGATTTTAGTCTGAAAGGAATTAAGTTAGGAGTTTCGTATGTAAATAAAATTGGAAATCGCGATGACGTCACGTAGCACCCGCACAATCCTGCTCCATTTCTAGAATACGAGTAGGTGTCTCCTCAGAAAATGGGTATTAGAAAGTCTGAGCTCACATTCAATAATAACGTTTAACTGTTTTTAATTAATAATGTTTGACTGTGTGAACGTAATTACGTTTTGCAAATTTCAGATAATATATGCACATAACATGACGCCTGTAATCCCCGAAGGGTTAGTCAGAGGTGTACGTAATAGTACACCCACATTTCGCCAGTTCAGTTTAAGTTCCATGTAATAGGGGGCGAGCCTATTGCTATCATCCGGGCGCAAATCCAGAATCCGTGACTGGTACTGAGAAATTCCTGATGGAAAAACCTGGACTCGACCTGGACCTGGGAATCGAACCCAGGACCTGGTCAGAAGTCGCTCTTGCGACCACTAGACCAACGAGGCAGTCACATTAAATATTGTTATACAAAGTAGATTTATTGTATTTGTGCAAGGGTGGCTACGTTAAGTAAAGTATCCCCCTACTTATAAAGGCATGAGCAAGGTATAAGACATATTTGATATGGATTAAACGAGTCAAGGAAAATGAAGTTTTGCGAAGGAAGCGAGTATGTTTTGTTTGAGCTCTTTCACATGCTGCTGCTACATTTTTATCTCGGAAGCTTCTTTGAGTTTGGTCCTCGGGTTCTTTTTATATTTCAAAGCTAACATTATTACGTGTTTGCTAATCTTAGGGAGTTTCTTTAATTCCTCTTTTGATGGAAGTATCAATGTCGATTTAATTTCTCATTTGTCGAGAACGTTTTCTATTTATTTATTCAGTATATTTGCACGTTTCCGAACAACGTTTTGGAGAGCTGGCCGATACCCAGGGGAATGTAGGCCAGTCTAAATGTTGTTCGCTCTGACCTCATCTATTGTTTCCTACTCCAACAAGAAGACGTTTTGATCAATGAGTCGGTAGTTTTCTCTCCATATGAAATCTTTTAGAAATTTGTTCCATAGTACAATGAAAGTACCTACGGTTTATTTTGTAGACTAAGATCTAAAATATTGTATAATCATTCTCGTATCAGGACATGAAATTTGAGTTCATTACGAAGGAGTTTCTACATCCCGTGTTTTGTACAATTCGATTAGTGAAAACACGAAAAAACTCAATACATCGACGTGGATGATGTAAACCCCGAAGGAACTCAATACATCGACGTGGGTGATGTAAAACGCGAAGGTTGATGTGAAACGCGAAGGGACTCAATACATCGACGTGAGTGATGTAAAATGCGAAAGAACTCAATACATCGACGTGGATGATGTAAAACCCGAAGGAACTCAATACATCGATGTGGGTGGTGTAAAACGCGAAGGGTGATGTGAAACGCGAAGGGGCTCAACACATCGACGTGGGTGATGTATAATGCGAAAGAACTCAATTCATCGACGTGGGTGATGTAAAACGCGAAGGAACTCTATATGGGTGATGAAGAGATTTAAGACAACGCTCTCTTACCTATTTCTACGTAACTTGTTACGTTCAAGTCACATGACTACATAGTAATACTCATTGTGCATTACAATAGGTATCATGTAATGAATTGACAGAAATTACTTTGTAATATTGATAATGTTGAGATTACAGTGATTCAGTTCACTATTTTTAGAACATAATCTGAATTTTTATAGTCCGTCTTACCTACCTACCACAACTTATATTATAAAGCGGTAAAGTTTGCATGTAGGGGGTAATCTTTGGAATTACCTATCCGAATTCGGATATTATTTCATTTTAGTACGGTACATTATCCACGTGCGTTGTATACATTTAAATCATTTCAGTGGGATAATTTCCGACAAAAAGGCAAGCGAAGCCGCATTGGTTAGTTAGTTATTAATAATTTGCTGTTATATTATCTTGTAGACAGTAAGTATTATTTTCCCATTCAACAGGGATTGTGTCCATCATAGCGTTGTGAAACAAGTCCTTAGTTTTGTATTTTTATTTATTTCCCTACAGCTCGATGAACAGGAGCGTTTCTTCAGTAATTTCTTCTACTGTTTCCTTAGCTTTCTCTTTTTTAAACATGATGTTTGTTAAGTATCTGCAAGATTGATTATTATTGGTGTAGTTTTTCACTTAGGGAACTCGCGCGCTCCGCGGCCGCAACCACGACTTTTGGACGCTGAAGCTTCGACCAGGGAAAAAGTTTGGTCGCATCACCGGGGCTCCGACCAGTTTGGTTCAAGATAGCGTAGTGTACGAGATCTTTTATGAACCTGAGAACTTAGACAAGTGACATTCGATTTCGAAACGTTTCGTATTTCCACAACGTCTTACAACAGGATTGATATAAATTTTTCGGTAGCTATGTCGTTGTAATGTTGCGGTCGAACCCATAAGATCGGACTGCGGACTAGCCGGGGACTGACAGTTATTTCAATAAACTATCTGTCGAAGTCCGGTGTCCACAATTAGGAGTCCAGACTGGTCGGTTTCAAAGCTCCTTTACTTAACGGTACGAACAGTTGCATTCTGATTATTGCATTACACATCCTTGCAGTAGGCCTCACCTAGATTGTAGTACGATGACGTAAGATCTGAGTGGTACGGTCAGCAACGAAATTTAGTTATCATTGCTACTTAACATCTGGATTGACACACAGAAAATCGATGCACTGCTTTTCAGTTTAACTAATACGTCTGCTAACACGGCTGAGCATGCCCGCCTGCTGGCTGTCGGTGAATGGGTGTCGGGCCTACGGTACAAGCCGAGTGCCTATACTAAGTCGGCAGCAACGAAAGCGCCACTCTTCTCGTGTCCAGTGAGCTAGCCTATTTCTTGACCAAGGAATCTGCATTGCCACCCGACGTGGCTATGCTGATACTTCTGGGCAGCGTTGGCGTTGACAGCTATGCGGACGAATTATTGACGCCCGTTACTTCTCTTCTGCTTTTGATACATGTACATATTTTTACTATTATTTTAGGTCTGTATAGTAATTTTATAATATAATTACGAGTATTTATAATATGAATTAAATACAATAGTTTGTGTTACTTTGTTCACAAACTATTGATTGTTTTTACTAGTATTACAAGGACTAGTAAAAATCAAAACTAAAGTGGTAACTGACTCTCTTTGCTGACTGTACCAACGGCTAGTAAATGTCTTGCTCTCATTTGTCTCATGTATTCGCACAGGATAAGCAGCATCCTTATAACGTTATCAGATCAATTTGGAACTATGAATTGCTAAATCGTTCGCATCCGTAGATTGTAGATGTTCACACATTGTTTTAGAGTGTTTATGACTCTAGAAGCTGTTAACTCTCTTACTGGTATGACGTTACTTTTCCATGTAAAATAGAATAAATAAAAACTCCTTTTGGGCTACGCCACAGTCGGGTAAATAGCCTTTATTTACTACTACTATTCGAATCTTAACATAAGATTTATCTACTTTATAGCAGTGCATATAGGTATTTTTGATTACATTTATAATTATGCATATATAAATAAGTCAATTTATAATAGTAGTAGCCTCTGTGACGTAGGCCTCTCCTAAATCTTTCCATACATCTCTTTCCCGCGCCTCACGCATCCATAAGGGTCCACCTCTCTGGTTGAGGAAGATGTCTCCCCACCTTTTACTTGGTCCCCTTTTTTCCTTTTCCTGTCTCTCGGTACCCCTTCAGTTAAACGTTTCTTCCACTTCAAATTCCTCCTAAAAATATGTCCTGCCCAACGCCACTTGAGTAATCTTGCTCTTTTCCTTACATCTGTTATTTTTGATCCTGATGTTGATGATTTAACCTTTTCAATGTACCTCCGGTAAAAGAGATGACCTATGCCTACCTATAACAAGTTGTTGGACGTAGTATAGGAGACAATAATGCTTTGAAAGCTTAGCAAGCACGCAGATCACATACGTGAGTCGTTGTCTTTCGATATGTGATGGAATCGAGTCTTCTCTTTGACATTTATGTTAGTAAACCACAATATTCTACATTTAGATGTAAGCGATCTGCGTCTGCCTCTGCTCCAGTGGTCGCAAGCGCTTCTGCAGGATTTTCCCCAAAGCATCCCGTGTTCTGATGTTGGTCGATGGAAACAAGCTCCCCCCCTGGACATGGGACTTAAACATAACTGTCGAAGTAGGAACACATCTACTTATCCTTTTGAGAATTAAAGGCGTGATGTCATGTTGTTTAGAAATATGTATAGGTATATAGATGTGTTACGGCTAAAAGCCGCTGGCACTTCTGTAAAAGCCGGTAAAAAAACCTATACGGGCGGCACTCCGGCTTAATGTTGAAACAAGATATATCCTACCTACATTGAAAACTGCAAAAAAAAATGCGGCCGCACGAAAATGAAACCTAGAAAAAGTCTTTCGAAGCAAAAAGCACATTACTCACAACATTTTAGATACCCTTAAGTCCAAACAGGTAGTTTAGGAAACAGTCTAGAATAAATAACTTTTATCTACGTACGGAGACCATTAAGGCATTAACTCAACTAGAATAAAACGATCTACGTATATTTATATAGAGGTCATTTTCGTATCCAAGATAAATTGTATTTTCTATGCCATTTTGGAATCGGGGTACTGCATTGTTTATTTGGGGCTTAACAGCTGCTTTCATTGCGGTTGGTAATGGAGCTCCTAATTGTGATTGTAACAATGGATACATGTTTCATTGAAGCTGGTAAATCTACTTAGTAGGATAGTTGGCTAGTCAGCATTATTTGCTTATTTGGTTTAAGTATTTTATTTAAATGACGAGACATATTATTGTATTATGTCAGCAGATTTCGCACTGATTTTCGCAGAGATAGGCTAGTCCGAAATGATGTAAAATGACTGTTGTTTTATAATAATTACTAAGCAATCAGTCACTTCTATAGTTATATGACTCACCTACATTTCTACTGAAATCAAAATCCTATTTAGTTCAGCTTCAAGTACAGAAAGTTCCTTTATATTGGCTCATCTCCCTTGACACACATTCTATACATCTATGATTCGTAATATAAAGAGCCAGTTCAATTTGTAGATAATTTCTGACTTCTGTGACAGTACATGACTGAACGATCTATAAAATTATTAACATCTGAAAAAGCCAGTCAGTTGTCTGAAATTGCAAAACGTAATTATATTCAAACAGTAAAACATTAGGTATGCATGCAGAAAATGAATTAATATTTTCACACAATACACCGAAACACCTATTAGGTAGGCACTATAGCTTCGAAATGAGTTTGTAATTGTATATTGAGTCGAAAATCATGAATTCATATTTGAGAGAACAATGCTCAATCATGATGAACCTTTGTTTAAAATAGAAATAGAGTTACGTGGGGATGTGATTAAAATTGTGATTTATGTTTATGCATCTTTCTAGAATTTGGAGCTTAAATATTACATTATGAGGTTTTAAATTGACTAACATTATCATTAAAACTGAAAACGGGATATTTAGTTTTATAGTAAACATGGTTAATATCCCGTTTCAGTGTTAAAAATTTTAATTCAAAGATTCATAAAATATTTAAGTTTGAATGGAACAAAATCTTGCTATAATCGCCATTATATTTTATTGAAACCGAAGTATCAATTAGCGCATTGATTAATGTCCTTAAGCATCCTTTTGACATGGGTCATCCCTTAGTTTCCTTTGAGTACAATCACAAAAAGACAGGGGTGGCTTAATTTGGCCACTCCCCTGACCCGTTGGCTAGTCGAACAAAAGTAACCATTTCGCCTCTCTTTGTCCACAGGTGTAAGAGGTCTTCACAACTTGGAGATCAATGTCCCTACCGCAGTATTAGTAGGAGAGACGGTAACACTAGAATGTAGCTGGCAACTAGAAGATGAAGAAGCTTTATACAGTGTCAAATGGTACCGAGGACGAGAAGAATTCTATCGGTACATCCCGAAAGAACTACCCCACACCAGAGTCTTCCCACTGCCAGGAATAGAAGTAGATGTAAGTAAAAACGATCTTAGATTCTATAAGGTTCCCATTTTCGTTCAGGAAATGTCGGAGGAATAAAGACGAAAATACATTTCAATCTAGCTAAACAGGAAAATAATTTCCCTTCTTTAATGATATTTTCCTTTCATATTTCTTGAAGTACCTACGGGTATACTAAACAAGAAAGGTGCAAAAAATCTCGTTATGGCCTTGGTAATGCACACAGCATTAATGCCGCTTGCTTTACCAATAGTAAAAGGAAAAAATAACGCGAAGCCGAGATAAATTAGAACGAGGTAAGGAGCTTTTACGGTATTTTATAAGTGATGCAACAACCAATTTCATTAGAGGGTTTAATACCATGCGAAGAGTATACAGGGTGAAGACTTATGAAAATGTGTGTTTATGTAAATATTGGCAGTATACAATAACACCTTTCTCATACCGTCAGTCAAAAACCAGTCCGCATGCGGTAAATAAATGTCCCGCTCTCCACAAACGATTTCTATCACTAAACAAAAATTATCATTATCACTATAGCCGCGCACTTTCATAACTTGCATCCACTTTATTCTTCTCCCGGGACCATATATCGTCCCTAAGTCCAAAGATCGCATTCAGAAAATTCAAGCAAATTCATACTTTAAAAGTTTTCAAACAAATTTCACGTTCGAAGCTGATAAAGCTGGAGATACAACGTGTAATTTTATAGCTTTAAACCTGGAAGCATAGCACTTATGTTATATTGGAAGACACTTTCAGAACGTTAGTAGTTGTTAGGATAGGCGTGAACGTACTCTCTGGCAAAGTTTGTTTATTAACCGCTCTGTTATGGAATGTTTACTTTGTAAGCACTATTTTTGGATCGTCAAACGAGTGCAGTGCAGTTTCCGACACAGAATCAGACTCTTTTATCCCATGTTGTTATAGTATTTAAATAACATCGTTGCATCTTTTTAGGCACTGGTCGAAATGTGGTTGTGATTCTACCTCAATGATAAATCTATTGTATTATGAAACCTATAAAGGGTGTAAATAGACCCTTAACATATACGAAAGGCACTTGTTCTCCCCGTCTTTGCGATCATTTTTTTGTTCTAGACCATACCTGGGAACCTTCTAGTTACGGAGATATTGGGGGTCAAAGTTACACTTTTTCACAAGTTTTTTTTTAAATACATGTTTTAATGTAATATTTTTACTTTACACACCTCCACGATCCTCGTCCTATTCAATCCATCCATCAGCACAATGCTTTGAGTGCTTTCCATCGAGTCCTACCGTAAAACATGATTTTTCACCCCAAAACAAAGACGATTTCCAGCAATAATTTTTGTGTAAAGTTACTTAGTTAGATGTACAGAATGCTTGGTTGACGGCTATGTGAAGGGTCTGTTTACACCCTGTGTGTGCATGAATGCAATAAATGATGACTATGACTATTAGAATATCCAAGGTCAGCAGTGTGTGCTTATTTCACGGTAATGAAAAACTCTATTCTCAAAAGCAAAAACCTAGTTATAAACCTCATACATATTTTAATATAAAAGAAGGCTCTTTTAAAAATGAATGTACAAAACACAAAGACCAAAATATCGTATCAAATTATTTTTTTCTTTCTACTTTTCTTCAAACGGTAATAAGTAATACGAATTTAGAGATTATTTGAAGATAATTTCATTAGCTTTACGTTAATGTAATACGCCTCAAGACATTTTGAAATACTTTTCAATAGTCAAGCTACGAGAGTTTCTTTTGTTTAAAATATTAATGATTTATCTGCCTGTAATCCTATTAATCCATTTGCTTCGTCAACTATACTTTTTCGAGTTTTAACCGTTAGTAAGAGTCTGTACATATTTAATAGAAAGAGAAGCTAGGCTGAGTGGGAATACTGAATTGTTATATAAAAGTAAAGTTGTTAAAGTAATTACTTAGCTTAATATTTATTAGTCTTCTTTGACTTTCGACGTAGGTACCTAAGTTGCTTGCTGTTGCTTGGCCTATTACTGGTGCAAACTTAGTGTAACTATGAACAGGCTCGAAGCAATATAACTAGACAGCTTTTATATCTACACGCGATGATCAAGTGCTGCTAGTTTATTTCTTTTTATAGTTTATTAAGTTTCTGGTTCGCGGTGAGATAGCCACAATCTCTTTGAATAAAACTTGAAGTTTGTGGAGCGGTTTCCCGCGGAACTGCCAAGGTTTGATGGGGAACATAGATTAGGAAGTACAACTGAAATATTACAATGTGTATGTCTATTATGCAGTGGAAGTTTGCGTTCGTGAATTTACGTTAGCTGTCTATTTTAAAGGGACAGGCAGGAAGGCCCGTTTGCAGAGAAGGTACAAGAATAGAACACTATTGTCAAAAAAGATCGTTTTAATTAAATACCCTGAGTCATCGTATATTGTAGCAGATATTATTTTCGTCAATATCTAATCTAGCAATTATTAATTAATCCAATACTTTAGCCGTTCACGGTTTGCTCTAATGATAGTGTCTCATTGCTTTGTCGGATTGTATAATACCTACATAATAATCGCGTATTAATTAATCATACGATGTCGCGATTGATCAGTCACAATAGGAGATAAGCATTACCCGGATGTATTAATAGATAACAAGAAATCACAAACCTTCTCGAAATAACTAAGTCATTCTAGAACTATTCTTTTGGGTTTTAGGATTGTGAAAAATGATAAAATAATACATTTGGTTTAGTAGCGTATTATTGTTTTCATTGAGCCATGAGAGCCTCACTCGAACTTGTGAAAATAGATGGAGAGAAATCGATGAGACTGTATTTTTTCAGACTGTGTGAAATTGTGATCTTCTTTGTAAACACCATTTTGTAACTACTGTTACTTTTAGACTGTGTCATCCTACTGCTGGCCAAAGGCCTCTCCCCATGACTTCCAAATCCTTCGATCTGATGCCAATGTCGAGCACTGGTCGTGGGATATTTCCAGCTCCTCCCATCATCTTCTGCGAGGTCTACCGCGTCGCCTTCTGACTGTGGCAGGGCTCCAATTTTGCAACTAATAGTTTAAAAATAGATGTACCTAAATTACATTGCGACCACCTATTTATCTTTGATTTCCGCTACCTAAAGTACTTAGGTACGACGCGGACAATCCTTGTTACTAGTAATTCATTATTAAGCCTTAAAAAGGTACGGGCCCTTGACGAGCCAACCAAATTCGCAGTTGACTGCACACAAGTAACCATAAACAATTCAATAACAGGTTTTATCTACGGAAAGATAAAAGACTATGGTAATTGTTCTATTAAAAATGTGAGATTATTGGCGTAATCACTGCGGCACGACAAAAGGGCGCATAAAATAGAACAACAAACGTTATTGTGGGGAAATCGTATATTGAGTCGTGTCGTTCCGCCTAACTTTGATGGGCGGAGGCTTCTTATGGCTTTGGAAGCTGAAATAAGCAATTCCGAGATGAAATCTGACGTATGATTTCATAAGGTTTCTGGTCCAAACCGTAGCAAGCGACAAAGATATTTTTGTATACGTCGAGAAAGAAATTGAAAGTTATCGAACTTTCGATCAGTCAACAGGCTCAGAAAGATAATAGAGCTGAAAACAATGATTTACACACCTTGCACGCATTTGCAAAAAAAAAGCAAGGAGCTAAACAAATTCGAGGTGTCAGTTAAGTACTCTCAGCAGCTAAAGTTGGAACGCTCACCTGAAATAAAGTTACAAAATGAATATGCGAATGATAATCCGAAACAGAGTTAGTGCTACAGAAAGTTTGACGTTTATCTAATGAATAGGTTTTCAACTAAATAAGAGTTGGATTCGGATTATAACAAACTATTTTGGTCTTATCTCTGAATCGCGGACCGCAACGGCTTTGAAATTGAAAAGGACGAATTAGACGACTTATCTCGGGTGCTAGGGGTCATCCGATGTGCAAAGTGTCTATGTAGATCAGAGTTTCTCAACCTTTTTTAGTTTTCGTTTTACTAAGGACCCCTAGAGACATAATCACGTTCCTCAGGTTGGGAAACCGTGCTATTGATACAGCTACGCCTAATGCCTAATTGAAGTAAAATATCCTCTTTTGTTCTGTAAAATATGACACACCGATGGAAACGATAAAATTGTAAGCCAAAATTGAAGTTACTTAATAAATGAAGGAATAATGCAAAAGCCGCCTTCATTTTAGCTGAATACAACAGTTCCTGAAGCGACAGCGTTTCCCAGAAAGCTAAGAATTTTGTGCCAATAAACCACTCACTCGCTCAACTTACTCCATTACTGATAACAATTCTTGGATATTTTACAAGTAATTGCACCTAGTGGGCAGGCACTATTTGATTCATCTGTTACAACCTGCCAGTTATCGTTCATGCTTCGTTCAATTTTACGATTCATCTTTTCTTTGTAATAAGCGTTTCTATATACAGTTATGTGAAAAAAAAAGATCTTTTCGAAAACGAGTTTCTCAGATATATTGAAAGTTTTAAACTGACTTTGGTTGTGCATACTTAAGGCAAAGTATACTCAGCGATTACTCAAAGTTTTTCATATTTGCGTATTGCATAACGACGTTACGTCTACGTCGCACTGCTAGTGGTTCAAAGAAGTATAAATTAACAGTATCTAATTAATGAATATTGCAATTAAACCTACTTACTGTAAACTGAAACAAAATGAAATGATACCTCACGGATCGATCCGTGTCAGTCGTAAACAAGGCGATGTAACTAATTCGTATTTTTATTACGCACTAAAACATTTATTTCGGATGCCTTCCAATATCATGTAACATTAATCTTAATTTGTGGCACTATAAATTATTTACAAATTGTAGTATTTTGGATACTTAGCCTTGGAAGGGCGCTTTTTAAATGAAATGTTTTCATATGATCGATAGTGAATATTGTAGAATAGTTTATGGTGGCTGTAATTAGGCGCGGCCGTAACCATGGTTGCTACTGAGTGATGTGATACGATATACAGTGTGTATCATATATTCTTGATCATATTACAGACTTTCAAACTAAAATACTTTCTTCGCGGAACCAACATCATAATCGTGGAAAAATTAATCAGCTTTAGGTTTGAGTAGCTTGAAATATTGCGCGGGTCAGCTGATTAATTTTCCGCGCTTTTTAGGTAGGTATGTTGATCTCATGGAGAAAGTGGTTCGGTTTGATGGTCTGTTTCACACCCTTAAATATAACCACGCATTTCTAATACACGCTGTATAGTGTTATACTTCGTGTTGAGGCATCATAAATCTGCACCGTGGTTAGAGGTGAGACACAGAATAAAACTGGGGCGTATACAGTAGTAATAATCATGGGTTGTTATGTTTAACAACACAATATTATGAGCATAATCACGGTACATAACAAAGAAATAAAAGACGACATGCTTTATTTCCCATAAAATAGCTTTTCGGTTTTACTTGCGAATGTGTTTTGGTCGGGGTTCGAAGTGATAAAATTATCACGATAATTATCTTGATACTTATACCTTGATAATTTTCCTCATAATAACAAAAATCATTATCAATGTCACTTCACGAGTATCCGAAAGCAACTTGCTGATTCCACGCGTATCCAAACGCCGCCGTGTCAACTTAAAAAAGGTGCATTTGTGTTTCGTTTATTTATTTTTTATTTTTTTTATAGGGGCTTTTAGGCATAGCGTATGTCAGTCCCATCGTATCCTAAACACTAATACTTTTCACAAGCCATGAATTTAAACAAATCCTTCGGATCGCCATTTGTGGGATAGAATTGTATGGAACGTCATGTATCAGTTTTGTTCAAATTCAGGGACCTTACTAAATTATTTCTACTGGATTCATATTGGACACATTCCATCAATAAATGTTGTAAGTGCTCGACAAGTGTTTCGTGTTGTTCGTAACTATTTCACTATAGGTAGGTATAGGACCAGAGTGATAGTTATGAAAATGGCGAAAATTAATGACCCTGTTTGGACTGAATTTTAGTGCCAAAAAAGCGAATTCTAGTGTAAAAAATTAAGAAAACGAATTATGAATCACCATGAAAAAAAAAATATATCTTCATTAATTCGAATTCCTAGTTTTCGTAGACTGAAACAAGTTAAAAAAACGGGGATAACCCGTAATACACATAAACGTGACTAAAACGGTAAACAATAATAAATAAAAACAATTAGTAATCCTTCCTAAAATAGGCTAAGCTTTTAGTTTTAATCCTTACAAATATTATCTGTTGCTTTGGGATTTGTTTGATAAAATTATGTTTTGTGGCCTTCTTTTTATCGATGTCAATTCTATTTTAGTCTACTTTACTCATGTGCATTTTATAAAGAAAACCAGAACAGATGATAAGAAAAAGTAGGACCTTTATGTTATGTTATCGACGTAACATCTTGTCTGCTTCGTTTTGAAATTTTCGTTTCGAATTTTGTTGGTCGAGTGGTCGCAAGCGCGACTCCTGAGCGTGAGGTCCTGGGATCGTTTCCCGGGGCGGGTATGTGTTATTGGGTTTTTCCATCAGGAATGTATCAGCAGCACCCATAGAGTGGATTTGTGCCCGGTTGATGGCATTTGGGTCGCCTCCTACTACATAGGATTTAAAAACATAACTGGCGAAATGTGGGTACACTATTAGGTACTTCAGGGATTACAGGCGTGATGTTATGTTATAACATCTTGCCTAGAATTCTCAGAAGGGATTCCTACGGTAAGTAAGCATTTCGCCAGTTATGAAGAGTATGTGCATGTAACAGGATAGGTACCTACTTCCAAAAAATATTTTCTAGAAGTAACGTACATAATTAGATGCGGAAATATGATGATTATATTATCTATACTTACTAATATTATAAAGAGGTAAAATTTGTTTGTATGTAGGGGGTAATCTCCGGAAGTAATGAACCAATTTTAAAAATTGTTTCACTGGTAGAAAGCTACATTATTCGTGAGTGCTATAGGCTATAAATAATAAAGATATCATGCATATTAGCCGAGCTATCACAATTTTCGCGGACGAAATCGCGGGCGTAGTGCTAGTTCATTATATTCTGAACGAATCAAATCTTGGTTATTCTGTCTTATTGCATTTTTTTTTTCGCTTTTTATAATTCAAAAATCAACAATTCTTTTTTGACTAATAAAATCAATAATATTAGGAGAAGGTAAAGCAAATGAAAGAAAAAGCAGTGAATGATAGCGTGACGGTTGAAAATAGAAGAAAAAAAAATGTGTTGTACCGACCCCAAGTAACATTGGACTGGCAGGAAGACGATGATGAATCAATAATGTTGTTGGAGACTTTGTCCTGCTACTTCTTCTCCCCAGCTAAAGCATAAGGAGCTGGCAAAGAGCATTATGGTAGACTTTTTGACGTTCAAAAAGTGCTGATTCTCAGCTTAATTTTAACTTTTGATTTTAAACGTTTTTTTCCTTCTACAGATATCTCGTTCGGGCGCTCGGCGCGTGGTGCTTCAGCAAGCTACTCCGGCGATGGCAGGCCGGTTCCGGTGCGAGGTGTCAGCTGACGCGCCCACCTTCCACACGGAGATACGATCAGCACCCCTGGAAGTCGTCGGTAATTATCATCAATTTATCATGTTATATGTATTATGACTAAAGTTATATGGGTTTTCAAAACATTGAAGGAAAGCATCGTTGGGAACGGGGCCCCCGTGTGGGCCCTGAGCATTCGGACGCGACCACTGAAGCTGGTCGCATGCCAGAGGGTCATGGCTATCCGGATGATCCGAGGATACCGCACAATTGCCGGCGAATCGGCCAACCTCCTTGCCGGATTGCTGCCCTGGGATCTGGAGGCAACTGCCCTCCAGCGCGTCTATGAGTGGCGCGTGGAGGCGCAGCGCCGGGGCGAATCGCTGCTGCCTCGACAAGTCGAGGCGCAGCGGGAAGAGCTCCGGCGCGATCTCAGGGCAGTATGGAGGGAACGACTGTCGCAACCGAGGTCCGGGCACGCCGCAATCGCGGCGGTAAGACCCCTCTTGAGGAGTGGCTGGATAGGCGTCACGGCGTCCTGACCTACCGCATGACGCAGGTCCTCACCGGACACGGAAGCTTCGGGAGGTACCTGTGTCTGATGGGGAAGGAGGAAACGCCTGGGTGTCACCACTGCGAGGACCGCCCGGAGGACACGGTGGAGCATACGGTGCAGGACTGCCCCGCTTGGGCAGGGCACCGCCGTGTCCTCACGGCGGCGATAGGCGGAGACCTCTCGCGCCCGGCATTGGTCGAGGCCATGCTGCGGGGCGAGACGGAGTGGGAAGCGGTCGCCTCCTTCTGCGAAGCAGTCATGCTCGCGAAGGAGGAGGCGGGCCGCGTGAGGGAGAGGACAGCGTCCTCCCTCCACCCCAGCCGCAGTGGTAGACGCCCACGGCGCCGGACGTCGGCAGACGATCTCCGGCCACCGTAGGCGCGGGCTTGCGGGCGGCGAGTAATGGGCGACTCGCTGTCCGACCATGGACCATGCCCGGGTCGACGGCGCGTTGTGTTCCACGCGCGCCTCAAAGAGTGTCAGCATTATGACGGGGCCCCCCTCTAGAGGGCGAAAGCCTGCCGGGGTCGCGGGACTTATAGAATTACCGTGACCCTGGATCATAAAGGGCTATTGAAGGACACCGTGGATTTTAGTCAGTACAAGTCTGACAGTTCCTCCCACTCTGCCCTGGGTGGGAGGGCTCATTTGATGATTTTACCACGATAAAAAAAAAAAAAAAAAATAGCATCGTTGGGAAACCGGCATATCCTAGAACCAGAGTCCGTAATTATCAAGATAATTATTTTCTTTGATAAATAATTATCATGATAATTAACGCATAGTTATCTGATAATTATCAATGCTGAGTCATAACTTTTTTTATTCAAACCGCTTTTTTGTGTATTAACACCCTCGAATTCAGTTCAAATAGGATCTTTCTTTCTATGGTACTACAAAGTTTAATAATAATAGACAAAACTAAACACAAATGTACAAAAAACAGTTTTTATTTATTAAACACAATGTCTGTGACCGTCTTTGTTTAAGTTGACAGTTAACGCGTTCGGATATGTGTGGAAGCGGCAAATCGCATTCGTACACACGGGAAGTGACATTGAGAACGATTTTTATTTTTATCAAGATAATTATCAAGACAATTATCAAGATAATTATCACTTCGAACCCTGCCTAGAACCAATAATAAGCCATGTGCCATCTACCAATTCTAAATGGGCCTACATGGTGGGTAACGGCCTCTCATAGTGAGGAGCTGTCTTGGCAGTGGGAATTTTATATTACGAACAAAGGTACCCGTTTCGGAATGTTTGGGTAACTAACCAAAACGTTGCTACAGAATAGATTCAAAATCAATGTCATGTAAACTATAATTTATTTACTGATAGTTTAGCCTCGAATCAAACAACAAATGAGTTACCGACAAATTCTGAATCGGGGCCAGATTTGGTAAAATCATATTATCGTTATACATCAACGGAATCGGCTTATGGTTTACCCAACCAGATATTGGTTTAAGTGGTTATTGAACTTCTGTAGTTGTATAACATCAAAACTGCGCAGTCCGACTGACCGTTTTAAAAAGACCAATTTGGTTAATCCAGAATAATATAAAATTCCTGAAACTTATTTTCACAATAACGTTATCAATTATTCAAAACGATCATTTGTTGACCACAAATGATCGTTTTGAATCATTTGTTGACCTGTCATTAATTATAAAAAATAATAAAAAAACACGTGAATTGCGGTGTTTAAACCATGATTGCATATTAATCGAACCTAGAATATACCAGGATATTTTCATTTCAATCTGTAGGTTATGATTTTGGTGGAAATATCAAAAATTATCATATTTTAGGAATATTAATGCAGTGGCCGGCCGGCAATTGGCGTGGGATTAGGATTATCATAACTCGGGGAATTATTGAAGGCAATATATAATGACATTGGGATTCGAAATTAATTTCAACTTTAGTAATATGAAGCTGAAAATAGCACAATCAGAAAACTGTGTGAACTTGTGAAACGGAAAGAGGAAAACGTTTTAAAAAAGTAATTAAGTGTCAGTACGACTTTCTGACAAAGGGGACAATTTGTAGAAATACCAAATTGAATGGCAATGAAGGAACTGGAGTCAGACTTTATACGTGTCTTTGAAATATACCTACCATCACTGGCCTAGCCTTTTCCCAACTATAGTTTATTCGGCTTCCAGTATAACTGGATGCAGCCGAATACCAGTATTTAACAAGAAGCGACTATCTATCTGACCCCCACAAAACATTTTCTTGGTAATACGATACCCTTTGGTAAGACTACCTATCAGACTTTCGAGCTTCTGATTGTACGTAACGACTATCAAAGATCTAAAAATGACAGCCTTAAGCAACTACCTAACATGTTTAAATAATACCCCACGATAAAATAAAAACAGCGCAGAAAGTGGGTACATTAGTAGTACGCCAGTAATTCGTAGAAAACCCGTACGGTGACAGTGAATCGGGTCGAGTGCCTAACAGACGAACCTCACTAAAGAAGCTCTTCAACCAAGGTAAACGTTATTCCAGTACATTGAACAACATTACTGACACGACACTTCTAAACACAGAAATCGTTCTAATAATAGAATTGTGAAAGTTTGTATGTTTGTTGCCCAGTTACACTTTAACGGCCGAATGATTTTTTATGAAAATTAGGTAGGTAAATAAAGGTTAAGGTACTTTTGCCGAGTCCGGTCTGTGGATGGATCCATTTCATATCAAGAAGGCCGAAGTTGTCATTTGTGGATATTCGACACTCGTTACGAGTATTCAGATGCCTCAAAATCTGACAACCAGTCTCAACATGGATATCGTATTACCCAGTAACTGGCTTGTGAAGGTCAGATAGGCAGTCCCTCCATGTAAAATACTACTTTTCTGCATACTACTTTTCTGCTGCATCCGTTTTAACGAAAAGCCGTGCCTGATACATCGTCTACATAGCCTTATCCAAACTATGGATAAGGCTATGTAGACGATGAATTTATATCCGGGTATTTGTAGCTGTTTTCTTAGGAAACTGCAGGTAATAGCTAAGCAGCAATGAAATAAAATATCGTCACTGAAGTAAGCTAAGTTTACAAGTTAGAAGGTAATATTACAACTAAAGTTTTCAGATTAGTCATAATGTTCAAGTTGATCATCTTTCTATAGTTCGTTGTTCAGATAATAACTTAATCTGTAAGTAAGTACTTGGCAAGTTTTGATTCAGGTTCAGTAAATTTGGAGTATTTCAATAATACCACTTCATAACATTACTAAGTTATTCGTTCGTCTACGTTAGGGATTATGTCTTTTATCATCCCTTTTTCACGATTACATCTATGTCGGATCTTTGAGGTTTCTATAAGACATATTTTAAAATTATTGTTATCAGCTTCTCTTCATTATAATAATAATTAGATCCCAGCACACGTCGCAGATTAATCGGGAGATAGTTTAATCGTAATCAGATAAGGTATTTCTCCGTTTGTCCCCAACTAAACGGTTTCAGTTCCGATTTCCAGAATGCAATCTCGTATTAAATCGGACTTCCATTTTCCTTGAGATTATTACTTAATTGGCTAATTTCCAATCGCAAAGTGTGCGATCAATGCATTCCTTTAATTAATTAGACTATTTGCCGATAATTGGCAATTATGATAAGGAAGTTTATTTGCATATTGGTGATGTTATTTTTATATTTGTATAGTGATCGCAATCTGTTGAAGCTTATCAACCGTTTTCATCTTGGCGTTGATTTTTTATGCACACGGTTTTATATTGAGATCCTATCCTGGACTAGATCGGCCCGTAAAGTCATTATAAAGGGTGTAAAAAAACCCTTAATGAAGCTGAAAGGCACTTGTCCTACTAGCCAATGCGATCATTTATTTGTTCTAGACCATACCTGGGAACTTGCGAGTTATGGAGATATTGAGGATCAAAGTTCCACCGTTTTCCCACTTTTTCTGTATTTACGCGTACCGTAAATCATGATTTTTCAGACCAAAAAAAAAAGTCGTTTCCCAACAATATTTTTTGTGTAGAGTTATTAAGTTTCATGTACAGAATGCTTCGTTGACAGCTTCGTGAAGAGTTCTTTTGTACATCTTGTATAAGTCCAAGATCGATTTACTAAAACCAAAGACATTTGATACTTACTAAAGACAGGACGATGCGAAGAAAATCGTAATCTACTTACAACACCAACTGGTTGCTGTCGAGACAAGTGTAAATGTAATTATGTCAATTTGCTTCAAGCAATACGTCACTGAAACATGGTATTGCAATTTTTTAATAACATTTCTTTATAGTGATCTTCCTCTTGGCTAAAACGTAACCGTTTTATCTTTCATACACCTAGTGAGCTCCTAATGTTATGCGGTGGAAGTCCGAGGGAGCTTGGTTTTCATGCAGACATTATCTAGCGATTGCAGGTTCCGTACGCGACAGTGCGGGAGTGTGGTTGAGATATAAAGCTGCTGGAGTTAGGAGCTAGTTTGACCTAGGTGTCTCTCTATGTAAATGTGAAATACGAATGTTTCCGAATTATGCAGCAATTTCAGTGCTGGCCCTAGGGGTTGAATCGGAATTAGATAACTGGGAATGAATTCGTTTATTTATCCCACTGTACCCACTATACCATGACAGTGCTATGAACGAATCAGGCAAAAAAAATCTTTGTTTTAATAAGTATGAGACTATGCCTACTAGGCCGTTCCGCCACCGGCCAAAACCGTCGCGTGCCATGCACGTAGCGTATCGGCGCCAGAAAATATTCTCGCCGGCAATTGTTGACGCTCCATGGCAGTGCATGACACGCGACGGTAACGATACGGTCTAGTAGGCACACTTACTTTTCAATACAAAGAATAGGGTTTAACCGCGTATGATGATCGTTCTAAACCCGTTCTAACCGCAGATGATGACAGTTCTAAATCAACAGATTTAGAACTGTCATCATCTGCGGGTTTAGATCGTATCAACAGCGTATCATACGCTGGTGATACGTTCTAGGGGCCATAGTACTCCGTATCATGTTTCTTTCCGTGCCTGATACGTTCATCGGTGTAGTGGGCTGACTTTAATTGAAATACAGGAATAATTTTTGTTATTTCAGCATTTCTGGGAAATAAAAATTCGAATAGATTAGGTTTCCAGCAGTTTGTAATAATACCATACACGAAAAACACTCACAGGATTCAAACTAAATGAATTTTCAGAATTTTGTTTCAGAGGTTTAGACTAATTTAGTAGAAAGCTGAATCGCACAAAAATAGGATATTTTTATGAATAACATAATCACATGGTTACAAAATTGCGACCTAATTGAATTCTGTTTTTCATAGAATGTTCGTATTTTTATTCAGAAACACGAAATTGTGTTTACGTGTGTTCTTATTTATATTATACGACTAGGTCAGAACGTATTTACACGATAAATCTATCAGCCATTGTGTACAAGGCTCATTAACCTAATTACTAAACAAGTCAATTTAAAAACAAACAATTCGTTCCGTGAACGTTCGTTATCGGTATTTGCATCGATACTAAAGCGTCGTCGCCGCTCCATGTTGTTTACCGATTTCATTTGGGACCGCCAAGGGCCCAAGGCTGCTACTGTTCACGGTCACGCGACAATTATCCTCGTGGTACCACCATCAGCCACTGACACCATCAGTTTGAAACATGTATTTAGTACTAACCCGTCATTATTTAGCATTTTGGTTTTATTATTATTAAACTTAGAACATTTCCATAGGACTGCCTCGTTGGTTTTGTGATCGCAAGCGCGACTGCCAAGCATGAGGTCCTGGGTTCAATTCCCAGATCAGGCAAAGTATTATTGGGTTTTTCCATGAGGAATTTCTCAGTACCTAGTCTCCTAGTCTGGATTTATGCCCGGTTGATGGCAATAAGCTCGCCCCTATTACATGGGACATAAACATAACTGGCGAAATGTGGGTGTACTATTAGGTACACCTCTGTCTAACCTTTTGTGGATTACAGGCCTGATGTTATGTTATCATTAAACTTAAACAAGGATTTTTTCTGCGTATTTTTTGTAATTTTCTTCTAAAAACTGCTTCACTCCATTTCACCACTTTTTTGGTTAATTTATAAAATATAGATATGCTTAACCGAGATCTATATTTTGTGAGTATTTTTAACTCGAAATGCGGTCCCCAATGTGGATTGCATGCCCCCTGCCTTTCTTCTTTCATTTAAAAATAAATTCAACAGTTTCGCCGAAATACCTTAACAAACCAACAAACACTGAGAGACACTTCTACAGTATGAATTTTAAACGCTTCTTCCACGCGACTAATGTCACGTAGGTAGAGCGTCTCTTTTAGACACAACTCTACATTTCTACAAAGCTTTGTTCTCGGAGCGAATTTCTGCGTGAGATATCCTTTTCAAAAGTAAAATTCTAGCTAGATTAACTTCGAGTCCTCTAGCGTATATTTTTCTTTCTGTCTCACTTGCTCTTTTCTTGTATCCTTTAAAAGAATTGTAGAATCTGTAGTAGTATCTGTTGTAGTACTGTAGTATGCATTAGTATGTACCTATTTATGTATATGTTGCGTTGGAAGGCCTCCCACTAGGTGGACCGATGACCTGCTGAAGGTTGCAGGGATCCGCTGGATGCGAGTCGCACGGGACCGGTCAATGTGGCGACACTTGGGGGAGGTCTATGTCCAGCAGTGGAAGTCTTTTGGCTGAAATGATGATGATGATTTATGTATATCCATCTATGTTAACAAAATGCTATTTTTCTTATTTATTTTTTTGTACTCTATCACAATGCTGTCCTATTTGACCCAAAGGTTGACCTGGTAGAAAATGCCTTGTAGCATTAAGTCCGCCTATGTACCACTTTTGTATATGAAGTTTAAATAAATAAATCTTTACTGGCCTAGAAGGACTTACCTATCTTCTCCTTTCTTCTTTATCGTGTGGTTAGTGCCTAACCTGGTGTCTACATAATCTGACTATATTGGTGATGAACATCACAACAACATTTAGAAAGGTCACATGCGTAGAATTCGCCACCGGCGTGTGTGTGTGACCAGATGTACGGCGAAAGAAGTATATAAGAATCGTAGCCGTAGCAGCAGCAGGAGGCGTTCAGTGGTTTCTGCCTACCCACATTGCAAAAGGGGCGTGAGTTTATGTCTGTTGTTTTTACTGGTTTTATCAGCTTTGCATGTAAAAGATTGCAAATGACACGTGAAATGGAGTTACGCGTGCTTATGGTCACGACGGCCAGTGTGAGTCCACGTGATACGCACGACGCACGCTAAACACGCCCCGTAAACTAAATAATTTCGCATACTGCATTGGTGAATGATATCGGAATAATTGGCTTAAATCTTAACCAGATAACATAAAATAACATCACACCTGTATTTCTTCGAAGGTTTAAGCAAGGGTGTACGATAGTACCCCATATTTCGTCAGTTTTGTTTAAGTCCTATGTAATAGGGAGCAAGTCTTTTGCCATCCACCGGGCACAAATCCAAATTCCGGGCTTATACTGAGAAATTCTTAATCGAAAATTCCAGTAACACTTTAACCGTCTTGATAACCGAACCCAGGATCTTATGCTGCGCAATAACGCTTGCGACGACTAGACCAATGAGCCACAAAATACGAGTGTCGTTTACTTCTAAAATCTCTGCTTTAATTCGGCTTTGTTGACCGAAACGGGAGTCCTGAAACACATGTTTTAAGGATGCTATTTTGCATTCCGTACGAAGCACGTGCGAGGGACGTGACGGTTAGGTTTTCAGCAACTTCAAAAACAAGGAAGCTCGTGAAATTAAGAATAAAATTACAAAATAGCTGCTTACCACGACAACCAGTATTATAAGCAGCCAGGGAGAATAGATAAGAATATATGAACTACCTAGGTAGGTATATGAACCTTGTCCACTTCCAAAAATGTGGTCAAAAACCACTACCTCTCTCTTTAAACATCACCTTATATGGTTCGCTGCTCTTATTACTTAGTTATTATATGTATATGTTTGTATTTATATAGATTTTTATATGCTTTATATATGTATACTAGCTTTTGCCCGCGGCTTCGCCCGCGTGGATGTCGAATAATATCCGATTACTAACCTTCATCCCTCTGTTTAACCCTTCGGGGGAAGAATTGCCAAAAACGCTGAGACACGTATAAATTAATTTTCAATCGTCAGCCTAAACACAAAATTTGAAGATCCTAACTTCAAAACTGACGGACTTTCATATAAATTCCCATCCCCTATTTCACCCCTTTAGGGGTGGAATTCCCAAAAATCCTTTCTTAGTGGATACTTACTCTTCACAAAGAACACACCCTCCTCTGTGCGTTGATATATCAGTCAGTCAGTCAGTCAGTCAGGACTTTGAATTTTATATGTATAGATTAATATGCACTTGGTACACCTAAGACAACCTGCCGTATTGTCTCTCCCACTTCCTGTAATCCATCCAAAGGTTAACTTGAAAAGATTACTTCTAGCGATAAGACCGCCAATTATGGCACCCTATGTGAAATGTTTTCTTTTATGACGGTTACGGTTTGCGGGACGGGTATGGTGTACATAATAAAGAATATTCTATACTTTACTAGCCCGAGAACATGTGGATTTAAATCTTATTTAAATCCCGTTGAAAAATCTACTGTTCGTAGTTTTTGTCGCACTAAATCCATCTTACCGCACAGCTTGTTACACCAGTTTAGATCGGAGGAATCGCATTAAGTTCTCCAAGAAGATTTTACTCAACAGATTGTTAGAAATAGCATTTCCTTGTGAACCTCCGTAAACTTTAGGTCTTCATTTTGTATTTATTACCATTGCAAAGATCGTCGCCATAATATTTTGTTAATGGCCTTTGGAACGACGCGATAGACATTGACTCAGAAACGAAACACGAAACTTTGTATTTCCTCATCGTGTAATAGACCCCTCGGGCTCCATAACGTTGACTTACTACATTCGCGCACCTCTCTAAATTATAGGACTTTACCTGTCCCATCATGACGTGATTCTCCGCCATGAATCACGACTGACGAGCTCATTTGTGTGATGTGATGCCGTTGTACGGATTAATTAGCTTCAAAGGATTCTTGAGATCTGAGAGCCGCATTTTCAATGTTCCCGTAGGTATATAGTAAAGTTAGCGGAATAGACGCGATAGTTACGTGTGGAATACCTACCTATCGCACGCGCTTCCTTATAATTACGGCGAGATTAAATACATCACGTATTCGGTGAACGTTCGCTGGTATTTATTTATACGCTGGGGAGGGTTCATAAAGTAAAACAAATCCCTTAATATAAAGAGATTTGATTGTAAGCGCCTTGATTTTTTTCCTATCTGGAACGCACGGCGTGACCCACAAAGGCGGGTAAACAAACGTGCCATAAACACAGCTGCCTGTATTAATGTGATAGCTCCAAACAAAGTACACCTTCATTTCATTTAATCATAACCTTTATTTATCGTGGCTAAGTAAATACTTTTTGGGAACTCATGCTGGTAATTTTATAGTTGTGTGCCTATTACTGGCTACAGTGTTTGCACAAATATAGAATTTATTGATGTTGAACAAACTTTGTCATAGGAAAACATAATGTTATAAATTGGGTTGTAAATGTTTAATGTAGGTCTACCGTTCTAACTATTAATACTACTCATCATTTATCAGTCATGAGTTTATCTTGGTAGTGAAAAAACTGCGAAGATTCATGTCCAGTCTTCTGAAACGCCCCACTGACCTGCCAGCTCAACCTTTGCAGGCATTAGACAAACTACGGCATGAAAGCTTTTGAGTGTTCGCCTAACGTCGGCTATAAAGGGAATTTCATGTTTTTGTCAAGAACAGACTAACATGGCCATATTCATCTTGGCTCTCTCAGCGTACGTACGTAACATTAACGCGAATCTCCGGCGAAGGCTAAAACTGTATAATGTTAACCGCACTGAAGTGATAATTAGCAAAATGGTACAGCTATCAAAATGCCAGCGGAGTGGTTAGTTACCTACATTTGAATGTCAAGCCTCTCGTCCCACTTCACATGTAAAGTAACCGCGTTCATTAAAAAATTTAAACCACGTACGTACTAATTAATGTAACGACGTGACTTTGTGGCGAGTGCGCTAGCAAAAAGTACAGCATCAATATATTTTACGAAAATTTTATGACCCTTGTCGAATTTCCAACGAAAATTGATGCCGAGTACTTGCCAAAAGCCTTTTTCGGGCGTAAATAAGCTTCTCACTCAGAAAAGCTTGTTAAAAAAACTGAAAGTGTAAAACTATCTTTTGAATAGCCATTTTATTTTGTAACAGTATGCTAATATTATGATAGCATGTTGTACAAGATAAGCTGGCGTTGGAATCTTTCCAGCTGCGACACATTTTCTTAGTCGATAAAGCTTAATAGTGGCACATAGAGGCTGGCTTGTTGGACTAGACACTGGCTGCCTGGAAGCTTTTGTTATGACGCTGTGGGAGAGAGCTGTATTCGACAGAAAGCCATTCGGGTTACATCATGGACACAAGCATCCTCACAAGGTTAGCTCGAGCCACAGATTGCAAATTTGGTCGGTTTTAGTTTATATACAGTGTGAATTGAATCATTTAGATCTAACCACTAAACTAACTAACTGTCGACTACTAGGTAACTTATATTATAAATATTTTGTAGAATTGCTAATAACGAGTTCCTTTAATACTTAAAAGAAAGACGTACTAACAGGTTTCGGTTTAAATTAACACTAAGTCAGTTTATTAGTGTATAGGATGTTAGGAATATACTACGACTCCACCTTCCCATGTAATGTTACCCAATAATGCCTAAAGATACACACTCACGTGAGCGAAGCCACGGGCACAGCTAGTTGTTAATAATATTAATAACAGCCTGCATCTCAAATTACTGTCTAAAAACATTTTCAACGTTCCAATCAAGTTAACAAAGTATCAAAAGTTGATCACTAAAACAGCACCTTGAATAAATCTACCATACCCGGATAATCATGTGATAATGTAATAAGGCTCAAACTCGTTGGAGCGTCACCCTGAACCTTATAATAAAACTTTGTTTTAAATTCTTTTACCGGACTTTGTAAACAAACCCGAACTTAAAGCTTTACAGCTGAATGGCCATGTAACACATTTTTGTGATGATCACTTATTACCTTTTTACAATAGGCATCCTTGGTGGTGATCTGACTGAACTGAAGAGCTAAGTTTCAGACAGATGTGTTGCGTCACCTCTTCTTCCTGGCGTAAACCCTACAGGAAGTCTTGAAGGGAGCTTTTTGTATTTGTCATAAGTAACTTTGACGTTCAAAAAGTGGGGATTTACAGCTTCTTTCTTCTTTATCGAGTGGTTAGTGCCAAACCTGGTGTCAGAGTTTTTATACCGCCCATTGGCCTTTCTCTGACTCGACTTTACATGCTGTCAAGAAATATCTCTCAGTAATGCTGGTTTCCTCACGATGTTTTCCTTCACCGAAGCTATTGATTTGGATTGTGTGCCTTGGGTTCGAACTCAAGACCTATGACTTGGCGGTCCGACGTTCACACCACTAGCCTAGTGGTGTAACGTAATCACTGCTATAACTCATATTCTCAGCTTAATTTGATTATATGATTTTTTATTTTGATTTTCAGTCTGTGCTTGGTGATTTCTGTCATTAGTGATTACTTTACAAATTAATCTGATGATTATTAGATTTGTGAAAGTGGTTGTACGTATGTCCCAGCAACTACAGAGAATAAATCGTAATATATTTTTATAACTTTAATATTGGTGTGCAGAGGCTCCTGAGTGGGGTCCAAAGCTGGTGTCTGACCGGTCGTGGTACGGCGTGGGGTCTACATTGCGAGCGACGTGTGCCTCGCCGCCTGCGCATCCACCAGCTAACCTGACCTTCGCACTGAATGGACGTGAGGTGAGAATGCCCTACCTACTGGTTAAGAAGCCTTTATTCAGGTTCTGCCATGGTAGAAGACCAGAACTGCACGAACCTTTCTCTAATCTCAGAGCTATGAATGGATGTGCATAGCTTCCATCTTTGTAAAACGATAAATTCTGGATAAGTTCAAAATACGACATTACCGCCGTAGATTACCATTTCATTTGTAAAATGTCCTTTAAGTCGGGGTCTGGTTCATAATATCGACAGTCACTACATAGACAGTCGCTGTATCGAATACTTTCTGTCGACGGGTTAATGAATCGACAGTACCCCAAATCGATGGTACACTACATCGATAGTACACCAAATGGACTGGGAGGGAAAATATCAAAGAAATTTTATATTTAGGGACCTGAACATGATAAGAAACTTTTATAGATCTTGGCCTTAGATTGACTGAAATTCCCCCTGTAGCCTGTTTTTTAGGATTTTGAGAATCTTTTGTAGAACGCCGCATCTGGCCATCGTAGAGTGTGCGACACCATCGATTTTCGAGTAATTTCTGTTAGCCGACGCTACACCGTAATTGAATGAAAACAATAACAATTCGTTGAGCTGAGCAGAAAATAAAACCGTCCATACCTATCTACACTGTACGTGAATCTTCCAGCATGTGGCCGTAATCATAACTACTACACTAACACTACTACACACTACTTTTTTTTTATATGTATTAGTTTATTATTTTACAAGATTATTTTGTGTATTTTTATTTATGGGCCTCAGTTGCCTGATAATAAAATGATTCATTGATAACTAATGCTGCCGTGTCGTTTCAGCTTCTTCTTCTTTATCGTGTAGTTAGTACCTAGCCTGGTGTCAGAGTTATAATGCCGCCCATAGACCTCTGACTTGGCTTTACATGACGTCGAGAAATATTTCTCAGGCATGCTGGTTTCCTCACGATATTTTCCTTCACCAAAGCAAGTGATAATTACATACAATACGCTCATGAATCCAAAAATCAAAGGTGCGTTAATTGGGCTCGAACTCGAGACCTATGACTTGGCAGTCCGACTGTCATACCACTAGACTATCACTGCTTAGCAAACTCACTTTTCATAGCAAATTCCAAGACAATTTCACAAACGTTTAGCAACAGCGCACTCTTGCCAATGACACTGCAGCGCAAAAAGATCCATACAACACTGCACCTGTATTGTATTTTAAGTTTGTGATGTTTGACGTTAAAATCAATATTATTGCTGGCAGCTAGCGGCTAAATCTAAAGATATCTCGCTGTAATAATAACTCAGTTAGGCCACTAGATCGATGTTTTATTAATATGGAAGGCATTGCTCGCCGACGATTCTTTTTCATCGAATAATTTGATTAACATCAAAAGCAGCAATTTATATTGTACCGGTGCTGTGTTGCCGTTCTAAAAGAGAGGTGAAATTGATGTCACAAAAATCGAAATTTTATTAAAATAGGTTTTCTTTGACATAAGGTATCTAGTTGGATCCTGATCACAGCACAATAAATTTTAGTATAAAATTCTATTCAATGTCCATTCTAGTCTATTCCATGAGGTAGCTAATTATCCAGGCAGACAACTCACTCTGTGTAAATTATTTCATTACTGCAGCTGCTGCAGAACGGTAACGGAAAATATAATGAGAAAGCCGCCATGTCTCAGAACCGAAATATAAAAATAAAGTGAATGCAAATTACGACAACACGATTGGCGCAGTGGCTGCGCGATTGGCTGCTACACTGCGTGTCGCGGGTTCGATCCCCGCACGGAACAAACATTTGTATGACCTATGAGTATTTGTTTCAGGTCTGCAGAAATTCCGAGTGGCATCGTTTAAAAAAAAACAATTTTTTGAAATAGTGTGAACAGTACAAAATGAAATGTAGGTTTAAAGCAGTTTATGCAATGATAATCCTTAAAAAATTCTTCTTTAACTAAAAGTTTTGTAAAAACAGGCTTTCAAATCTTACGAATAACCTCAATTTGTAATATCAGCACAGAAAATAGGTAGCATTCAATTAAACAGAGGACGTTTCTATTCGTTAATGTAGATGTTTAACTGAAATTAAGGCCACGGGGTGGAGAGGACATTAGATACAGTTAACCCGAAGCACATGTTACACCGGGGATTTTACACTTCGTACCCGCTTTTTAACGACTAGTTTTGCCTTATCTTTGAAAGGATTTTTTGTAAAGCCCAACTATTATTAGTGTCATAGTAACTAAAAACATCATTATGTGTTTTAGAGGGGTCTGCCAAAGAGAGGTTTTTGGCAGGTTTTTAGTTAAATACATATTTATATGTATGTTTCCGTTGGTAACTTGTAAATTCTTGGCCAAATTCATTATTCAGAACGTTCAAATTATAGTCGTAATCTTATATGATCAGCGACAATCAAGTTTTTGTCAAAAATATAAGCAAACTGAAGGATTTTGACAGATGAAGACTGCGATTAGAAAAAGGAATATCGTTCATAGAGATACGAGAACAGACAATAATCACAATATTTTTTTTTTTGAAGCAATTTAATTGTATGTACCATTGTGAGAAACATTTTGTATGCCTAACGACGGGACATAGATAGTTTTTGAATTTTATATATTATACCACCTACTGTTTTACTTATGTTCACAAAATAAATGAATTTGAATTTGAACAATATCAATTTTTTTTTGCCCTACCAACCGCTACGGAGTCAAGTACCACAAAGCAAATTCCCCTCAGAAAATATGACTACAAATTTTCCAGAGTTCCACGCAAGTATTTTGCTGACCAACTATGTAAATTGAAAATAACATAAAAAATGCGTTTGATCAGCGTTCAGCGGACAGCTACAGACAGGGGTCCGCCATGTCCGCGCGAACAATGGAACAGTTCCTACTTGCTTCACTCAGACGCGACCGTTGTTTTTGCTGCCGTCACTGTTCGCTGCGTAGGCCAGTTCATTAATCACAAAACAGCTCAGAGCTATATAAGCTTCCTTTATCTAACGCAGAGCTGTGTAATATCCGTAATATTTCCCGCTTAACCGCTGTGCGTCCCACTATTATATTATATTAAATTTTTCTCAGATCGACATGGATTCTCTTATCCACGAATTGCCGTCGTGGTTCAAATGGGATCCGCCGCCGAAGCCGGAAACTACAACTACAGAGCAACCGGATGATGACGTGAATTTTAATATATTCCACGATGAAGGGAATATACAATATTTGGATGAGTCGTATATAAATTTGCATAAAGAGGAGATTAGAAGGCCTTCGAAGGAAAGTTTAAAGCCGACGTTTGAGAGGACGGGTCCAGATAACCGGCTGCCTTCAGTGGGGGAGGTGTCGTTCGTGGTGAGGACCGAGGCGTTCGAGCGAGGCAGTCTCCGGTTGACCTGCATAGCGAGCATATACAACCTGTACGCGGCACGCGCAGAACTAATTTTCGATATGGAGCAGCCAGAGGTTGCCTCCGTGCTAGGCGTCCGTAATAGAGCAGTAGGTAAGTGCAATCGATACTTGTGTATAGCGGCCCCGGGTCGCAAAATAGCGCCCGGATAAAACAGTGTCGTATTCTGGTCATTGTATAATCTTTGTTGGCCTTGACTTTGTCGCGTTATGGTGCTATTCCATATATATTGTATATCCTGTTGGTAGGTAAGTAGGTAGGTAAGTGTTGCAATTTCTGATAAGTTCCTGTTTCTTAAATAATTAAAAAAGAGATTTCAGTATGTGAGCTAATCATGTCATAACAATAATATTGTCAGGATATTATAGCAAGCACGAAAAATTTTTATACCTCCATTAAAAGTTGGTTTCACGCTATCTAAGCTGCATTAAATACAAAAACAGTAAATGCATCTTAACGTAGCATTTGTGTGTACCTAGTATCTAGAATAAAAAGGCATACAAAAAGCCGCGGACCGGCTAAGGATAGAAGTGCATAGTCCGGTAATGCGGTTTAGAGCTTGGTTCAAACCAACTATTTCCATTACCAAGACTATAAATACAATTTGTTATTTATTTGCCTTCATAGTTATGAGCCTGTTATTTACATAACATATAACATCACCCTGTAATCCCCGAAGGTTTAGGCAGAGGTGTACCTAATAGTACACCCACATTTCACCTGTTATGTTTAAGTCCCATGTAATAGGTGTGAGCTTATTGCCATCAACCGGGCACTAATTTTGACTCCATGGCCGCTACTGAGAGATTCCTGATGGAAAAACCTAATAACACTTTGCCCGACCTGGGAATCGATTCCAGGGCCTCTTGCTCAACAGTCGTACTTGCAACTACTAGTCCAACGAGGCAGTCTTTAATGTAACAAAAAACTGTTTCAATAACTTCGTTTAATATTGTTTCAGATTCAACATCTCGTAGTCTTTGGCGAATACCAACAACACTCGTACCACTATTATTATACAGAGTGCGGTAGTTTATTATATTATTTAATAACACACATTAATTAAGTACAAATTTATTTTTAAGTACTCGCTGTTCGCGTTAAAATGACTCTCATTGTGTACAAATTCATTGAACATATCCAATCTCATGAATTTATAATTATTTTGTTGTACGAAGATGACTTCCTTTCGAATATGTAGATAGTTTTGCGACAATCGCATTAAATTACTCTAATGTTGTTTTAAAATAATGGTTTATATTATTGTTTAGTAATAGGTCAAACTGGCCAAACATAGGTTTAATAGAACAAATAATCAGAAGGTAAGGGATTAGATGAATTATATAATACATTTGTAGAAGTTGTCTGATAAAAATAAGATAAAAGCCTAGTTCTCTCCAAATATACAAGTATATTTTCAAGTCATGGTTTCAAAAAGCGTTTAGGAAAAACAGTCATGTTAATATTCTGAGATCCCGCCTAAGATCGACCTTCACCCATCCGCTTACCGAATAAAAAATACTTTTTAAAAATCTTCGTACAAGAATAAACATTCAAATATGCGAATGGCTTGCCAGATATAATTAAGTCAATTCGAACTTATATGAAAAAAAAAATTCAAACTCAATAAATATTTATTGAGAGCACAAAGCATAATATGGAACAAAAAACTGTTGTGTTGTCTATTTTGTGTCCCTACTGCAGGACTGTCTGAATGAATTAGGTCACTTGATATTATGTATGCACACTTTTCTGTTTTCATAATGAAATATAAATTCAAATACAGATAATTTTATTACAAACACGCTGGTTGTCAAGTAAAATCGGTCAAAACTCACAGTTCACAGACAACTTAATTGTAATCTTTTTTTGATGTAAAAAGTTCGGTAAGCAAATGAGTGAAGGTCACTTAGGCGGGATCTTAGACTATAACGACAAATAAGAAAACACATTACTTATCAAAATTCCAAATAAATATTTATATATTTGTAAATAATATCATTTTGTGGATACAAAGTGACGAGAATTAGAAAAAAAAATATCTTCGAGGCGTAAAACGTTTCTGATGTCACGGACTAAAACTACATGTAAATAATAATGTGATAGCTAATAATTAAAATTATTAATAATAGAATGTCTGTTTCAAAAGTACCTAATATAAAACCTATGTGAACCTTATCTTCCAGAGTTACAAAGTACCAACGGTTTGATATTAATAAAGAAAATTTTAATTTGATTATGAGTTAGGGCATATTTTTTACCCTTGGCAAAGACTGATGAGTAACGATTAAACGAGGGCGATACATGTCATGTGGTTCTGTTCTCTGTACATAAACATTGATTTATACTGAAATCTATACCGTTTTATTGTTAAAAACTAATAATTTTTATCAAAACCTTCGTCACTTTCGAATAACTGACGGACTTTTTAACACTTTTAAAAGGAATTTAAATTTCGGACGTGTCAATAAGATTAGCTACTTGTTATTAAAGATTTGTAAATAAATAGTTATAATGTCTAACACTATGTAAATGAATATGAATGAATAGAATAAAGAAATATGTTGGATTTGTCTAAAGGGTGATTTTTATTTTACACACATCCAAAACAAGAAGAGATATTTTATACTGGCAGCTACGACTGGCAGTAAGTTTGAAGGAACCCTTTTATTAAAAAAAAATACTCGTCCAAGTTTGAAGGCACCAATCAGCAGTAAGAAATGAAATTGGTGTCGGTATCGGTATCATATCATATCAATTCTATTTACAATGGCCCCAACTTATGTACCATAAAAACTACCAAACAAGGGAAGTAAGTTTCGTACTCACAAAACATTTTCATAAGCACACACTTGGTCCCACATCGCAGTACGGCCATCAAACAAATAATACAACACTTAGGCGATATTGATAGCCGACGTTTTCGTTCATAGCAACGTACTTAGGAAGAATAACGAAGTAATTTCCCCTTGGAAGAGTTCCACCTAAGCCTCAATCAATCATAGTAGGAGATTGAGTCCACAATAAACAGTAGAAAATCCAGCCATTATCCTTATGGAGGAAATCATTTATTGAGCAGTTATTGTCGGAGAAAATGGATTATTCAGCTTCGAATCAAGCATGATGTATTACTTGTGCCTACTTTAATTTGCGAAGGTATGTGAGTGCGTGAGAGATTCTTACGAAGATAATAAAATAACGAAACTTTTCTCAGCACGTGTGTTATCGACAGAATGATGGATTAAAGTATAATTTGTTTATAACACGAGGCCATATTATCGCTTTATTTATAGCTGGAAATGTACCTCTATTTTTTGTTATTGTGGTAATGTTAACCGCCGTAAAATCCATTCGTTCGGTAATTCTGATACAGCCATATAGGGGTACTCATTACATGGCCGCCCCGGGGTAGGGCGAGCTTACCCACAACAAAACCAACAATTTATTTTCCAGTATTTACCAATGTCGGCAACCGCCGTGTGGCGCTATTGCAAAACCAATAACAATCAGTTAGCCCGTTCTAAGGCTCTCGCCAGCCGACACTATTGTCTGGACTCTTCGTTAGGCGCTCTTTTCATTTACCCAGTTGCATTGATTGGAGCAAATCCATCACGGCCCACAAAACCCCTTTCTGCTTGCCCATTGATTATTCCCCCAGTTTCGATAAAATGAAACTTTATGAATTGACGACGGGGCTCGTGACCCTAACTAACTTTGAACTCAATAGAAACGGTTTTACAGCGAGTCCAATGAAAAAATCATAAATTATAATGTTAAAGTAATAACAACGTGAGTTTACAAGTTAAATATATTACGGTAGATGTAGGGTCGTGTGGAAATTATGGACTTTGAAAATAAAGGGATGCTCATTTAGTTTAAAGTTAAAATAAATCTACAGTCGGTCTTAAAAGGAAAGTTGAAGTTTGTTTGTGATAGCCGCCGGCGTGTTCTGGACAGCCGCTGAAAAGCACTCGTGACTGGCATGTTCACTTGCTCAGTATTTACGAGTATGTTCCGAAATAATGGGCGTGTAATTAAGCGTTGCGGTACAATGTAAGAGTAGCTGAAATTGTAATGTGATTAATTTCACCTTGATATAATAATTCATAACGAGACAGATGTTTCGCTTTGATATCACTTCATTGTATGTACATTTTATTTACACTTTAACACTGAATTTCGTTCAATGTTAACGTACCTACTTAAATATATAATACTTAATGCTAAGGTAATCTTAATTAAAAATATATGATTCGAGGTGAGAAGGCTTTCCCATTCATATTTTTAAAGAAAAACTATAGTAGGCCTGATCATTATTTAAAACAAATAAAACACTAATCACTGTAGAACAGTTCCGTAATCAAAGAATGTCTCTTTGATTGTAGAACCGGAATTAAATTACCATAATTTGAATACGAAAATCATAGAACGAAAATTATTAATGAATATTGTTTATTTAGCTTCTAAATTAAGTCTTTACCACTTAAGCCGACCTCAGAGCCCACTCGATGCCTATTCAAGGGCGAGTGCTCTTTAAACTGAAAGGAAATCCCTCTGAGAAATGAATTAATCCGTGTTTCGCTGAGAATTTGTTCTTTACGTAAATCGGTTCGCATTTTTATCCTTTTCGAGCCTTTGTAGCTTCACTCAGCTATGAATATTTGTTAGCATTAAGAAATACTTAAATAATTTGATATAAGATAAAACCTAAGTTTGTGGATTCTATTTTTAGGAGAAGGATAAGAAAGTTACGTATTTAATTCAAAGATTTCTCTTGTAATTAGGTAGGTGCAAACGCTAGCACACCAAGCTGCTACAATCTGACAAATTTCTTTAATACATTTTCAACTTTATGCATAAACCATTAGGTCCAATGTTGATTGGTAAAATTTGACAGTTTCGGGTAGCTTAATGTTCTGACGTCTGTACCTAAAACAGACAGAAATGTGTTGCTAGGGAATGAGTTGAAAGGCTTCTCTTCTTCAGATAAAATACTCAATCTTACATACGTTAAACTACAGCTCTTGGTGTATTTTAATCCTTCAGTCAAAGCTAAGTTTTCTCACCAAAACACCAATTCTGAGCAGGATATAACAGTCCAAAGCAAACTCTAGAAAACCAACAGAGTTACTACACAATCGACTGCGTTTTCAATAGAAAAGCATTGATTCAGAAACGCAAAGATAATATCTGTGAAAACAAGGTTTGCGAGAGAGTTTGACATGAAATATTGTCAGTTTTCCGTCAATATGCATTGTAAAGTATGAGTGATGCGGCCGGTATCGACAGCGATGGCGGATGACACGCGAGCGCTGCACGCGACCCCCTGTCTACATGAACTGTCAACATGGAGTGTTTGTCCTGACCCCGAGTTTGCGCCTGACGGCCATGATGTGTGGCTAAATACTCATCATCTTTGTATCAATAGCGGCCGGGGATGTCTGCTGTAGCAGTTTTGGGGCAACAGATTTGGTATTTGTAATGTTGAGTCGGTGGTAATTTTGTGTTTTACAAAGGAAATTGGGCTGGTTTGGTAATTAGTTGGACGTTCTGAACATAGGTACAGATAGAAACGTACCTACCGTTTCAGTTCAGACATCAGACGTAAGTACATTTACTTTGTAATCATTCAACAAAACTAACATGATTTAAATCTTTCGGGTAAACAGAAACTTGCCTGAAGTAGAATGCAAATGTAAAGATATAGTGAAAAAACAGACTTAATGAAGTAAAAAAATCTAAATGAATGTTTTTCATGTATTTAGTTTTACCCAAAAATATACCCAACAGAATATGAATCAGAAATTAAATACACTTTTTTTTCCAAGAATATATATTGTATCTTCTACAATTATTTTTGTGTTTTTCTTTGTTTGTTATTCGCATTTAATATAGAAAACGTTGTTATTGAATATCGAACACAGACAAAGGAATATATTTTTTACGCTTTGTAAAAACAACGGTTTATTTTTACTGTGGAACATTTTGCAAATATTAAAGGTTTATTTTTGCAGGTACATGAAGATATTATTTTTGAAGTCTGACAAAACGTTTTGATAAAATCGAGAATTTAATTTAGATTAATCACTATCACACCAAAACTGGACAAAATATGTAGGAATAGCTAGTTTTTAAACCAACATTAATTTGATTACTTAGTGCAGTTTTTTCTAAAATGCTATTCATACTTTTACCCGACTACGGAGCATCTCAAAACAAAGGTAAAATTTTTACTGAAAATGTCCAGTTTATATCTGTATTGACTTTTACCTGCAACGTAGGTGACTAAACAGCGGAACGGACTCAACGCGTTATATTTTTTTTTCAGACGTTCCAGGATGTTTTTAGCGCGGCAACAAAAGAGTTACGTAGCTACAGAGTAGGCTATTTCAGCACTAGTGCCAACAGAAATGTGAGCCTGATTCTACGCTGTCTACAGTTTATCATGCGGGCATAACAAACGGCTGCTCTGGGTCTTAGCTCCAGCTATTTTATTTACAGCCATTCATATTTTACTACAGTAAGTACCTAAGTATATTTTGAAATGGAGTCCGATCATTAAAGCGATACAGCGTTTGAAAGTGGGCATTTTAATTACGTTTTTGGTTTGTCACACTTTATCTTTTTTTTGTGTTAGCCTGTTCGGTTGCACTGCAGGCCTTAACTTTCCAATCTTTCTTATGTTAACCTTTTATGTGACAAAAAAATAGGCATAGGCGGTCAGATAATGGTATAAGAAATCACTGCCACAGCCAACGGTCATCTTCAATAGAAGTGCGAAATATCGCATGTGCATTATGTAATTTTTGTTTTATAAATTATTGCTGTTTTATAACTTGATTTTTTTAACATAATGTGAAAATTTACTTTGGTTATTCATAAATACATTATTACACCCGTTGCCATTTAACAAAATAAAATCATGCAAACACAATATAAAATTTTCGAATAAAGAATAAAATATATTACAAATATAATAATAGTTCATATACAATTAATATACAAATGCAATACAATAAAACCTAATAATTCCCAAAAAATCCGTAGCTCAAATTCTGTATAGTGTTGCGCGGTGTATCCGTCCATTTCACAAATAAATAAAAAATAAATGTACCAATGATAACTGGCACATGAAATATTTGAACCTAGTCTTCTTCATCTTTAAAAAACACAACAGTGCTACTTCACAGCATAAATGGGTAAGTAAAGTAAAACACAACACTTTTCTATTTAGGTGACACAATTTCCTTATTGTATTTCTCCATTTTCTTTGAATCGGTATATTTGGTACTATTAATTGCTGTAACTTCAACTAGCGTCTGTTTATTTTCGTTTCCAATATTCTGAGAAACAAGCACTCGATCGGAACCAGAAACTCCTTCAGTGAGTGTAACAACTTTTTGATAAAGCACTCCTCAGTTCCTCTATTGTTTCTGGGCAATATTGTGAAGATCAAAGATGCTGTTTAATTGTGTCTTTACAGACAGTAGAAAGAAGTGTGGAAACATTTGTTTAGAGAACGATCTGTATCTGTGTGAATTAAAATTAAATTTTATAAAAAAAATAATAATAATGATTTTATTTCAGACATTTTACATCCATATAGTGTTAATAACATTATCATTATCTGCCTAGCCTTTTCCCAACTATGTTGGGGTCGACTTCCAGTCTAACCGGATGCAGCTGAATATCAGTATTTTACATGGAGCGACTGCCTATCTGACCCCCAGAACCCAGTTAGTACTAGGTAATAAGATACCCCTTGGTAAGACTGGTTGTTAGACATAGCGATAATTGCAATTTCGATAAGGATAAAAATGTATTACCAAACCGGTCCTTTCTGGTTACCCCATCATCTGCCTAGCCTTTTCCCAATTTTGTTAGGTTAGCTTCCAGTCTAACCGGATGCAGCTGAATACCAGTATTTTACATGGAGCGACTGCCTATCTGACCTCCACAACCCAGTTAGTGTTGGGTAACACGATAAACCTCGGTAAGACTAGTTGTTAGACTTTTGGGCCACTGACTACCTATCGACTGTCAAAGATCTACAAATGACAGCCGGGACCAACGGCTTGAAGTGCTTTCCGAGGCACAGAGGAAACTCGGTATGTAATGGGTGGTCACCCATCCACAGACCAACCTAGGCAAGCACGGCTTAACCTAAAGATCGCTCCGAGCGGCTGTTATTATTTAGCCACGAGCTCCTACATTATGTTTTATAGTGTTAGTAAACATGAACCTTGAAAACTATGTTAGTAAAACATGTAGGTTTGATAGGTAAAACATGAACGGGCAATCAAATTTCCCCGCAATGACATTCAGGAGACTGTTCGAACTGCCCCGGACCCTCTGCAGCAGCGACGCGGCACGCTTACGTCTGATCGCTGGGAAGCTTTCAGTGTGCGCATCCGCAAACATTCCCGCCGCACTGCAGAAGCGTGGCAGCCCCAACAGCATCCTGATTGCGCATTGTTATATTGAATTCGAAGAGCATTGATGGATTGATTGTTGGTTATTGATAAAGTAAAAAAGATTTGTTTTATTATAGCCAGCCCATTTTGTCCCACTGCTGGGCAAAGGCCTCCCTCCATTCCTTCCAACGGTCAAGATCCTGTACTACTACTTTCTGATTCTCAAGGAAGACATCCAGTTCGTCCTGCCATCTCCTTCGAGGTCTGCCGCGACCCCGTGTCACTGTTTCAGGGCACCAATCCTGAGCTTTACGGGCCCGCAGTTCGTTCGGCATGCGACAGACATGTCCTGCCCAGTCCCATTTAAGTTGGGCAGCCTTTTGAGCCACGTCAAAAATATATTGAGGAAAATAAGTTAATATCGCGACTATATCTTTGACAACTGTCCTCGTCACTGTGAACAAAATAACTTAAACTGTCTACTACGACATCACCAATGTATTTTTAGTAAGCCTGTATCATATTTACCTACAAACGCTACAAGGCATTGTATCAATGTGGTAGGTAGTAACGCATCATTAGGTACCACTTACAATAAATTGTTTAAAGATAAGTGGTGTATTTTTAAACGAATTAATCAATCGAATTTTCATAATACCATTATCTTTTCCTCCGGAAATGGTTTGGTATTACCAGTCATAATCATTACCGTAATCCTAATTTCAATAGGTAAACTATTAAAAAAAGGCTTGTGACTCAGTTTACAATGTGCTATGATTCTGGAGGATTACCGAATTGATCCATGTATCATCTTATCTAAGACCTTTTGATAACATAGGAAGTAATAAAAAAAATAAAATGACTCAGACGCATTTGTTTAGTCAGGCATTAACCTAAGCTACCTAGTGTAAAAACCGGTCTAGGATTTATTTTCATTCATGATAAAAGATAATTCGATAATACATTCATTCATGTAAGCTTATTATCTTATTTTTTTACTACTGTAATTCATAATTCTGAGTAATCGAAGCGTCACAAGGTGAGGGTTGGTTATCTGTGCTAAAATCTTGTCCGATACTCGCATGAGGAAAGTACATATTGATGCTAAATGATATTTTCCTCAAATCTGTGTGTTGTAGGTGAGAGAATGTGTATGCGTGTTGTGTATAACACCCACGATGCAGGTGCATGTAGCTGTATTTACTATTTGTTTACATTGGAAAATGAACTAATATCAAAATATCGAGACGAGAAATTTAAAGAACGTTCAACCAATAGGATTTCTTTGGTCAGAGCTATTTTCAATGTTTTCAGTAGTAATGTAAAATTCAGCGACAGTCCACGTAAATTAGATCAGTGGGTATCCTTTCTTTGAGAAAATGATACGGCGACGGAAGGAGAGATAATCTCATTAGAATGACGAACTTAGTTTGGGCTACTAACTTAGTTTGGCTCATAAATACGGGCACAAAATGTCTCCGCCAGCTGGCTCAAGTCTTAAAAAGGATATAATAAACAAGTGCCGCTTGATCTTTGGGGAATAACAAGACTTTATTATTAAACTTGAAGACTGTAACTCCATTGAGTGAACCATAATTATAACACAATGAAACGTATTATTTTGTATT
This sequence comes from Noctua comes, assembly GCA_963082995.1. Lineage (NCBI taxonomy): Eukaryota > Metazoa > Arthropoda > Insecta > Lepidoptera > Noctuidae > Noctua > Noctua comes. The sequence goes on from OY720269.1 coordinate 11,162,199, forward strand.
TATTTTACGTTGTTTCGGATGAGGTAAAATGTCCAAAAAATGTCAAGCCGTCACTCAATTGAGCCACAGCCAGAAGCGGCACGATTTAGCTCTGAGCTTATGTGTACCTACCTAAAATTATTTTAATATTGTCATCGTCCTCTATATGTAAGTATAGGACAGGAGTAAGGAGTAATAACCTGAGTCAACGTAATTTAGAACATATCACAATTCAATTAAGTTACAGAACTATCGACTATCGCGTTAATTTCAGTTATTTGGTATCGAGAATTGATAACGACTAATTAATCAATAATCCGTTGGTCGATCGGCGCCAATTTACGATATCTATCTATTACTACGATAAGTACCAATTATACCAATTTTGAACTGAACGATCATTCATACTTTAGAGTTTTTAGAATTGTTGCTATCGAATATAAGTCTTTTATGACTTTTGTAAAATATCTGCACATACGTTACACAAGTAATGATCATGATCGTAGTTCTCTAAAAAAATTTCAACCATTGGTTTCAACGTTTGGGCAAGATTCTATTCTAGTAAGAGCAGGCGTAACCTATACAGGGATTTCCACTCCACACTCAAGAGTTACAAGAAATGAGAGGAACATAAAATAGATAGAACTATGGAGTAATAAATATTATGCAATATGCTAATCGCCTCAGATAAAGAGTATCTAGTGGTGTTGTATGCTTGTTCGCTAGGGAGTAGATGGAATCACTCGATCACTGCCTTAGCCTGTGGCTCGTACGCGACGCCTCACCCGTCGAGTTCACAGCGAGGTCATAGAAAATGTACGGAAATGTCACCAGTCTGTATCAGCTACGAGTGACCAGAGTGAATGTGCGTAGTGCTGTTTTCTTCTTTCCTACGTCAGTTGTAGTACTATGCTATTAGACCAACAACGTATCATCTTTGTTAATATTGAGAAAGTCCTCTGTAAATTTCCATTCTTTCCCGCCTTTTGTAGGAAATTCATACAATTTTCACGTACATAGGATTCAGCAGTTTCACAAAATATACCAATTGTCAATTTGTTGATAATCTAAAAAATAAAACGTTGCGAAGTATTTTTTGGTCCATACAAAAAGAGTAGAGATAGTTTTCAAGATGAGCTCAAATCGAGTGGACCGGACTGCGGTCTAAGGTGCTGACATCTGACTAGGACCGATATTTTAGTACATTATTAGGCAAAGACCAAAGAAACGAGAGATGGACTGTGTGAAGGGAGGATATAACAAGACCCTTCTTGCTCCTTCTTGTTTGCTTCTCTATTACTTGTAATCTCAGAACACACAGTATTTACAGATTAGTATAGAAGAAGAAGGCATGCTGCGCCGACCCCAAATAAAATGGAATAAGGGCAGGAGAATGACGATGATGATGATTTGTCAAAGTCCGATGCCCGCAGTCTGGTCCGGAGTCCAGTCCACTCAGTTTAAAGTAACTACACTATTAGCGATAAGATCACACTTTGTACTACTTAATTAATCATTGTGACAATTCAGGGAGTCCATCAATAATGGTAGTTCATTCATTACGAAAAATGTTCCGTCAAAGAAAATGCGTAGTTACCGATTATATTCTTTTTCTTCTTATTAGCGTGTCGATGGCAATCTAAATTAACTTACTCCAGAACTTGGCCACGAGTTTGGCGCCTTCAGTAGCGTCCGTCATTTCCTGTAATGAACAAACAATAGGACACGCAGGACACGATATTAAGTGCTATCGTTTGTGGAACAGCATCACATTTACACTCCAGGGCATTCTTATTTTATCATCATTCTCCTGCCCTTACCCCAACTTTTCTGCGGTCGGCGCAGCACGTCTTCTTCTTCCATACTTCTTCGACTGCACGGTTGGCGCAGTGACTGAGCGATCGGCTGCTGCGCTGCGTGTCGCGGGTTCGATCCCCGCACGGAACAAATATTTGTATGATCTACAGGTAGTTGTTCCGGGTCTGGCTGTTTGTGTATGTGAGTTTAAATGTTTGTAAACGCACCCACGATACAGGAGAAATTCCTAGTGTGGGGCAAAGTTAAAAAAAAAAAAAAACTTCACTGTTACTCATCTCAACAGTCACCAGCATTTCTTTGGTCTTCCTCAGTTCTTATATCCACATTCATACTCAAAACTTTTAACACGACATTTTCCTCATTCCTCCGCATCACGTGCCCATATCATGACAACCGATTACCACATAACTTTTCAGTCACCGGCGCCACATTCAGACTTCCTCTTAAGGGCATATAATGAAAGCCTCTTCAGGGCATACTATGAAAGTTAATATGTTATAACCAAATCACATGATGTAAGTTGATGTGTTTGCGCATTTTCGTCCGCTGGGAGCGGTAAAGGGTCCATGTTTATTGCCTACCTTATTTACGTGACTTTTGATACGGGTGTCTACTTAAAGCTGTGCCGTCGCGACCCTTACTTGGCATTTAATTTAATATTTAATAGAATTTTCACAAAATATTTGTCGAAATTACCTGCTTACGTGACTGGTTATGAGAACTTCGTGGTCAAATAATAACAACCACACAGATCGATCTTCAAGGTTAAGCTGTGCTTGCCTAGGTCGGTCTGCGGATGGGTGACCATCATAACGTACTGGGTTTCCTCCGTGCCTCAGAAAACACGTTAAGCCGTTGGTCCCGGCTGTCATTTGTAGATCTTTGACATTTGTTACAGGTAGTCAGTGGCCCGAAATTCATAAAAAAATCATACAAAGGTTATGATTGATTCATTTTTTCAATGATTGAGCCATTACAATAGGTATCCTTAGATATTGATATCTTGTACATTTGCTTATATCTATAGTTGTCGGAATCCAATTATCTACCTATTACCAAAGATAGTGCTGTGTTGTCATGTTAGATTTTAGATATAGCTGACGTTTGCTGCGGATGTTAGCTATGACGTCACTTCCGACATAATGCACACTTAACCAAATTATTTCAATATAATCCCCACAGTCAATTATGGTTCAATATACAGCCGGGGAGATAACCAGTTAAGTGATTGACTCGTCATATCAAATTGCTGTGTTAAAGCTATTACAAACGACTATCAAAGAATGATAGTTGCGGAAAAATTACGAGACGGTCGTGAGGAAAGTTTTGAGTATGAATGTAGGTGGCTATAAGAGTAAGGGAAGACCAAAGAACCGATGGATGGACGATCATAGCCATATGTTACGTATATGATCAGTTTCTAGCCATAGAAACAGGATGATTCATGAGATGAATATTGACAGAAAAGTATAGAAGAAGACATGCTGGCTGAGCCAACCCGAAAAAAATAGGGATAAGCAGCAGTATCATACTGTACAGTATCAACATACTGCTGCCCCGTCATGCAGATACCAAAGGATGATATTTGTGATTAGGATAAACGGACAAATGAAGTTGATAATCAAATTGTTTAGCAATCATTTGCCCTGACTTACAAAACCGACCTAAATAACGCTAAAAGGGTTCCCTCTAGTTGGTAATTGCTTTTACAAATTCATAAGCTACGGGACCCAGGTCTTTAGACAGAGTTGTTAAAAGGTGCGGTTCCCAGTGAGCTAATTAGCGATAAAATATCTACCTCACTAAGTGCAAAGTACGCGCGAAAACATAAGATACGAAAATGATAATCACAGCAGGGTTTTTAATACTTTCATGATTAGTTCACGTGTTACGGTAAAGTCTGATCAATGTTAAAATCAAAATTAACTCGCCACACAAGGTGCAATTACAATAACGGATAACCTCTAAGGATTTCATTCTATCTACTGATCACTATGAACAATAATATGGTGTATGTGAAATTGTAGGGAGCAGCTGTTTTCTGCATAAAATTACTGCAGTGCATGATCAGTTTCTAGTATGGCATTTACTTTACAACTAGTCCTATTGCACTATACTAAAAGTCAAAAAAACAAATGCATTTCTCATAAAGCTTGAGAGCTTTTCGTAGGTTAAAATTGTGTTTGCGAGGTACGGGAGGCGAGCGATCAAACCTATGCATGGAACAAACCAGGCGTGCCACAGTGGCGGCCAGCATCCGTTCGTGTTACAGAAGTGGAAGTTTGTTTGCGAATGGAATGGAACGAAAGCTATGAAAATGATCCATACTAGTAAGTATTTTAAATGATAAAGTGGCTGTCTCTCTATCACGGCGGATTTGAATGAAATTTGGCACACGGATATACTACAGGTACCTTAGTTAGGATATAAGATTTTGTTGATTTCGTTATATCCTGATGAGTACGTTCTCATGAGATATTTCCGATGCGTGCAGAGCCGAAGGCAGGTAAAAAAGCTAGTTCTCTGCAAAATTGTTATGAAATCAATCACAAACTGCAATGCTTTTCTATTTTTCGTCATCTGCTTATCCTTTTATTTGGTGGCCGTTTAGTTTCGCCTCCCTGTGAAACCAGATGCAGCTGAAATTTAATATTTACATGCGGAGACTGCAATCTGACTACCAAAACTCGAACTGGCCAATTTACCGATATTCTAAGTTGAGAATTTAGAGTTGCTGGGTACCCGTAATGACTGTCATAGACATTCGTATAACATCGTGACAGAAACTGCTTTCCGAGGTAGTTCCGAATTGTTGAATGCCCAGTCCTGTAAGTGCAATGATTTGCATTTGATGTGGGTAGGGAAACATGTCCTGAAGTGGAAACCATCTCTTGGGGAACGTAGCATGGAACGCTTCCCAGCTAGAATAGACCTATGATCTTTGAAAAATGGCTGGGATTGACTTGGTACGGAATACGGAGGACAGGGTGTTTATGCGTATGTAGAAGTCTTACGTTGCCGCAGGAGTGTTAACTTGGACTATCTTCCAATTAACCAGTTATCGAACTTTTGCAGTAACGTATAAGTACCTACTCGTACTTACACGATAATTTTTAAGATGCTTATAAATTTTATCAGTTGACCACCTGACAGGTGTATCGTTGGGGACACCAATATTTTTGTGGAGGGCGAAATTTTATAATAATTTTCATGCTTTCATAGCTACGTAAGTATTAATTATTATGACGTCAGAAGCGATAATAATGCGTGTTTCTCTGATAAGTATGGATCACCCCACCTATTAACTATGTCATTATGAAATAAGGATATCATTTAAGTGGATATGCACGATTGATCTGACATGACAACATCTGGTAATCATTAATTTGCTGAATGATTGAACAAGTTTTTACCATACTTAGTACGGGACTAATATTTTACCACCACACGAGATATTTGCAATTTTTTGTTAGCCTTTTTTTTTTTTTTTTTTTTTTTATCGTGGTAAAATCATCAAATGAGTCCTCCCACCCAGGGCAGAGTGGGAGGAACTGTCAGACTTGTACTGACTAAAATCCACGGTGTCCTTCAATAGCCCTTTATGATCCAGGGTCACGGTAATTCTATAAGTCCCGCGACCCCGGCAGGCTTTCGCCCTCTAGAGGGGGGCCCCGTCATAATGCTGACACTCTTTGAGGCGCGCGTGGAACACAACGCGCCGTCGACCCGGGCATGGTCCATGGTCGGACAGCGAGTCGCCCATTACTCGCCGCCCGCAAGCCCGCGCCTACGGTGGCCGGAGATCGTCTGCCGACGTCCGGCGCCGTGGGCGTCTACCACTGCGGCTGGGGTGGAGGGAGGACGCTGTCCTCTCCCTCACGCGGCCCGCCTCCTCCTTCGCGAGCATGACTGCTTCGCAGAAGGAGGCGACCGCTTCCCACTCCGTCTCGCCCCGCAGCATGGCCTCGACCAATGCCGGGCGCGAGAGGTCTCCGCTTATCGCCGCCGTGAGGACACGGCGGTGCCCTGCCCAAGCGGGGCAGTCCTGCACCGTATGCTCCACCGTGTCCTCCGGGCGGTCCTCGCAGTGGTGACACCCAGGCGTTTCCTCCTTCCCCATCAGACACAGGTACCTCCCGAAGCTTCCGTGTCCGGTGAGGACCTGCGTCATGCGGTAGGTCAGGACGCCGTGACGCCTATCCAGCCACTCCTCAAAGAGGGGTCTTACCGCCGCGATTGCGGCGTGCCCGGACCTCGGTTGCGACAGTCGTTCCCTCCATACTGCCCTGAGATCGCGCCGGAGCTCTTCCCGCTGCGCCTCGACTTGTCGAGGCAGCAGCGATTCGCCCCGGCGCTGCGCCTCCACGCGCCACTCATAGACGCGCTGGAGGGCAGTTGCCTCCAGATCCCAGGGCAGCAATCCGGCAAGGAGGTTGGCCGATTCGCCGGCGATTGTGCGGTATCCTCGGATCATCCGGATAGCCATGACCCTCTGGCATGCGACCAGCCTCAGTGGTCGCATTTTTTGTTAGCCTATTCTGTCCCACTGCTGGGCCTCCCTTATACCTTTCAAATCTTCCTTACGTTTTGGCTTCTCTAGTTAATCAGTTAGGAACGAGTACAAATCGTCAGACCACCGTTTCTTAGGTCTACCTAGGTTGGGAGACCCGTCTTCAGACGGGTGTCTAATAATCACACAGTGGGTACTGTGCGATTATTTTCGGCCAGTCTCCTGATCCATCCTAGAAATGCTTTGTAAACAAGGTGTTATTTGAAATATTTGAAGATCATACGGAGTCATGACATACTCATACATTTCCAAAGAATGTTATTACACAGTAATAATAACTTTTTCCAAACTAGTATCAGAAAATCACAAGAGAATTTAAACTGAAACGCTTGTATTATGTTCTTATTTATATCTAATCTTTGTATATCTTTTCTTCATATACCGAGTAATGTAGAATATATACTAAGGAAAATTCCGAGAAGATGTAGATATGTACAAACGGTAGGTTACGTAAGATGGCCGTAGGCCGACTTTCGTATTTGAAGTCCGCAAAGCTTCCTTACCTACAGACTTCCGGTCTTCTAACGTTGTGTGAGTCCGGAAGTCCGTTGAGAAAATCGTCGTTTATTCGCTTTCAGCTCGCCGTTTCATATTTTGTCGGCTACTGAAACGGTGTTAGGTACATTTATGTACTTATGATTGGTAAAGATTTTTCTATATATACGTCCTGTTTTTTTTTATAATTATGTTTGACGTTTTTTGTGGTGTTCTCCCAATGTAAAATACTGGTATTCGGCTACATCCGATTAGACAGAAAATCGATTGTAACATAACTAGGAAAAGGCTAGGCAGATTATGATGATATTGATGAGACAAATCGAGACATGTAAAGTATTAAAACCATGAAACCACTCAAACAGATTACAGTAACACTCTTTTGCTGGATGAGTCTGTAGATTTTGCCTGCATGTACTACCGCGCTCACTCACGGTCGACCACTTTTCAACCTTATAACTCAGGGCATAAGGGTGAAAAGTGGTCGACCGTCAGTCAACTCGGTAGTACCCTGGTAACTACGTGGCGACAGTAGTAAAATATTTTTAAATACTTAGGTGACGCATCATTATGAATAACATTTAATTTGTATTATGACAAAAACGGGAAAATTACATTTACCCATTTACATTAAACAGTATCATTTAAGCCTCCCAACAAGACATTTTCCTACTTAAGCTTTTTGTTACATTTCCGATAGACTCGAATTAAGCGGCTTAAGGTGTATAATGGACTTCCAAACGATTGTTATGAATGTTTGGCCAATTCAAGAGAATCTAGTAATGACCGTCTTTTTGGTTAGGCGATAGCTTTACTGATCTATCAGGAGAAGGTTCGAAACTCATTCATGATCAGATACCTACTCATTCAGCATAGTTACTTTACAATACATTTGCCAAGATACAATTATACGTAATCTTTGTTATGATTGTATGCTAATTGACAACTAATATTGATTGATCATTATGACATTAATTAATACTGTTTATTGTGCGTAAAAGCACACGAAAATGCTCCATTTGCGTTAAAAAAGGCTACGGAAAAGTACTAGAAAATCAAATATCTTTCTCTGTCAATTATAATCTCCGATAGCTCATTGATAAATGACTATGTAATTAGAACAATACTGTGTTCTTGATCAGATTTATGATAACAGGCATTGTTTCTGCACGATAGTGTAGCATTTGAATCTATCAACAGCGCACGTCCACCGCAGTATATTTATTATAAAGAAAAGTTTTCTTATGGGAACGCAAACAGTGGCGGACACAATAACGGGGTACAAGTTGGTAAATTGGATTCGCGCCCCGGGGACGGACGACGGCGGGAGCCGGTGACAGCGCGGGGGACGGGGGGAGGTTAATCACGTCACGCCGAGTGTGGAGAGTACCCGCGCCTCCGTCACTCTCGATGACCTCCACGGGCCTTTAATATACCTAAAGCAATCATTCCAAAAACTTTTATCATTATAAATAATGTTACAGGTTGAAAATGTCATCTCAAAGACTCTTCGAGATGAAAACTTTGACGTAATGATAACAAGTCTGGGCTGAATAGCTAGGTGAACAAAAGTTTATACATCAATATCTTAATACAAAAAGTGGAGCGTCGGACTGAGGTCGGGATAATACGTAAAGCAGGAGTACATAAAGAAAATAAATGACATTGTTTTCCTGCAAAATCGCCGAGACGCTGAGTCTTTTAAAGAGTTAAGAAAATCCCGTCTTCGCGGCGGACACTTGAATTTTACTTTGCTACTTAAGCCAACATAATTATTTCATCCAATGTTTTTCAGACAAATTAATTTAAAAAACTGACGCTTTTAATGAAAAGTAACTCTAGTGTAATAGTTATTTGGTTTCATTTCTCTCGGCTACCTGCTACTGGTGAATGTTGTGATTCGAATTCAATTGTAAAAACTGACTGGGAAAATATTTACATCGCATGATTGAAATTAATTTAGCGTGTGTTTACATACCCGCTGTCTGCATTGTGCCTACGACTGACATATTATTTTATTCATACCGACGATGTAACAACGGTTATGGCACTATTTGATTTTCGTATACAAATATTCATGAATCTTTTCAAGGCTTTGTGTGCTAGTGTTTTGACAAGACAGTGTACGTAAGCGATCGCTCGGATTCCCCGTCAGATTTACGCAGGGGTTATGGTATTGAAAATCCTTTCTTTGGTGCATTTTACACATTCATTTTGTAAAGAACTTTTCCTTCCACCTTTAGAAGATTTCCACCTTTAGAATATTTCCACCTTAAAAAATTCAAGCTATGTGTTGTCAGTCCTAGAATCGCGGAATTGTTTGAACTCTGCAAAATAAAGAAGGTTTATGCCAGAATAAATACGAATGCAAGTAACGCTTCGGTGATCATGGAGTGTAAAGCTCACCTAGAAACAGTTTGTCTTTTCTTGAAGTTATAGACGACAATCGTAGAAATGGGACTCTCAGAATGCCGCGAGACAATCGGACAGCCACTTGCGTCTATTTATGCACAGATACAAACTTTAAATCCAATGTTGTCCGAAGCTTTGCGAAGTAACTCCTCTTGCTTTGAAATGTTGTAAGGAAAAGTACATAAAGTATTATATTTGTTTCAGTGAAATAGTATTAGAAACCGAGAGGTTTTAGACGCATAAGGGTTTCCGAGATTTTGTGTTGATCAAATCTTACTATTAAATAATTTTTATTTCAGTTAACTTTACAAACTTATACAATAAATAATCTTACATAAAGATCTCTTTTTAAGAGGAGCGCGTGGCTAAATAATATCAGGCGTTCGGGTCGATCTTTAGGTTAAGCTGTGCTTGCCTAGGTTGGTCTGTGGATGGGTGACCGCCCATTACATACCGAGTTTCTTCCTCGTAAAGCACGTTAAGCCGTTGGTCCCGGCTGTCATCTGTATGATCTTTGACAGTCGTTACAGGTAGTCAGTGGCCCAAAAAGTCTGACAACCAGTTTTAACAAGGGGTATAGTATTACCAAGTATTAACTAGGTTGTGGAGGTCAGATAGGCAATCGCTCCATGTAAAATACTGGTATTCAGCTGCATCCGGTTAGACTGGAAGCCGACCCCAAGGTAGTTGGAAAAAGGCTAGGCAGATGATGAAAGACCTCTTTTTAAGTATGAAAAATACTTGTGCTAGAACACCCCATCCTTCTGTAACTGGCAAAATAATAATATGGAAGAACTGGAACCAATAATAATGGAGGGATTTCAAAAATCGAGGTCAAAACTCTGACTAGAGTTTTGCCCTCTATTTTAATATGAACAAATACTTAGTTGCAAAAGTTTTCATGATTATTAAAATACTTAGTTTGACCAAATAAAACAAAATAACTATAACATTTGGAGCACACTTTCTACTATGTAACTGGTTTCCAATAACAATTCACATACGTACCCTAAACCATTTATTACATAACTTCGCATTGTTTCTGTATGGATTGAACATTTTATGTAAAAAAAAACTAGGAGCAGCAAATTGTCAAGAATTTATTTTTGGATCTATCGCAGAATCTTGTAGCAGCGGGCCGAGAGTGATAGATGTATCCGCTCAATCTCTGTCTACTCAGATTATTGAGAATTTACATTTACTTAGATACCTTGTAGTGACGACGACACCGCGATTTATTAAACAAACATTTTTGGCAAATAGCTTTGTAGTTAAAAATTACTACGTTCTAAGAGGCTTACAAGACGGACAGCCTCACAAAAACGCTTTTATTTCGGTTAATATTTAAAATAACAGCCACTTTAAACCGGTAGGCCTCTCTCATTTTAAGTTAATTTACACAAGCCAGAGAAAATAAAAAGGTAAATTTAGTAGGGAACGTATACAGAGAAAAACATTAACATTGATTTATTTTGTAAAACCCTCGTTGTACAGCACAGTACCTAAAGATTTACCGACAATATGTAGCTATTCATAAAAAACAATTGAGTGGAGGAACGAATGGAAACGTTCGGAACGTGCAATTCATTGCATTTCAGCTGGAAAATAATTGTTCGCAGCTAATGTTCACTGTTCAATACTTTTTCTTTAGTTTCTTGTCGATTACATCAATAACTTTATGAGTGCCCATTTTCAGCTCAATGGTTGTTTAACAAGAGCTACGCAGACCAAGTTATTGAAAAATGTGGTTTGATTCATATTTATACTCATCATGAAATTCATGAAAATGGTTCAAAAACATACGTGACTCTCTTGTGAAAAAGATCACGTTTCACATTATGATGTCCCAGCATATTAATATGATGTTTTCAGTAAATACGTAACAAATTGGCAGTTTAAAAAACAAATAGCATGTAAGTAGCCGACATGTTAGCATGAAGCAGCACTTAAGGCCGAGCCTGAGGGTACATCCGTGTCTGTGCTCGCTTTTTGCTCGAAACGAGTTGCTTCAAAGTGCTCTTCGGCGAGCCAGTGTACCTCCCACTCGACATTAATGCATTCCATTACGAGTTATGCTACGTCCATGCAAATTAATGTTCATAATTCTTCCCGCTGTTCGCTCTTCGGTGTGTGCCGATTCAAATTTGACGTATTACGCGAATCATACCATCGAGCATAACCAAATACGGTAATTGAAAATGGAGTTTACTTAGCAACAGTATTAACAGGCGTGGCACGTTCAATGAGCGCACTTCGAATACAAATAATCCAACCTCGACGTGTATCATTCTTGTGTCGGCTCCCCGAATAGTTTCGTCAATTTTCTCATTTCGGATGTCATCGTAAATTTGGTCTGGTGTTGTTGCGGCGCTTCTAATTGCTGTTCGTCGATTGGGCGCGTTCTGACTTACTGCGATTGTTGTGCGCAATCTAATCCAATTAATTTGTGGTTTCGTCGATATATGGGTGTACAATTACACTTATTTGTTCCCTTTGAGTCTACACTTAAGTATAGGAGCTACCCACGACATTATTAGTAGTAATATCTCGTATTCAGAATCTAATTGTCGCGTATGAAGGCAATGCACTCTAATCTGGTAAAACACAAAACTATCGTAAGATAACTTTGTATAAATTAATTGAGGTAAGTATTTTCGTCCTTTTGTTTTTCCTTAAGGCCCTCAGGACCAATCAGTCCGAAGGATATTTTACCATAATTTCTTCCATTATTAGAACCGTGAGCGTTTTACCAAAAGCACAAGGTATACCTTACGGAAACAGCTCCCACAAATGATTTTATCAACATAGGTGCGGCAACCCCTTTCATTTATATAATCTCCCGTAATTACCCCATTAGTGTAGTGGTGTGCATTGAATGTTGATTCACAGGTCGAGCAAAGTGTTTTGTTAACTCTCTAAAAATCGCATTTATATTTTTGATAACAAGGCTTAAATTAAATTAGTGGTCAAGAAAAAACCCTGACTTCTACACTAGGTTTATGTCCTTGTTGTATCTTAGAGTCCAGTGTCCCTTTCAAATGTTGTATAGGTTATATTGGTTTGGCTACGCTGCTAACCGTCGTAGCGTAGCCGTGCGAATATAAGCTATCGTAGCACCGGCTACGAGTGTAGCCGTACGCCTACGATTAATGCTACGCAGGCTTTATTAATATGGGCTACTAGTTTTTGCCCACGGCTTCGCTCGTGTTAATTTAGAAAAAAAAAACCTCATAACACACTACTAAAGTTTCTATAAAAAAATAATTCAATCATGATTCCAAAGACACGTGGCGCCATCTATTATTGTTAGACCGTTAGTGTTGTTTTTCTCGGGAACAGTAATTTTTTATGGGATGAAAGGTACCCTATGTCCGTTTCTGTACACCTGGCAACGGATATTGAAAAGTTTCAGGATGGTCGGTTCAGTGGTTTAGGCGTGAAAAGGTAACAAACACACAAACTTCCTTTCGCATTTGTAATATTATAAGTTAGGATAAAGGTACCATGAAGACCAAGAACCGACTGCTCTTAGTTTGCAACTTGTGTTCCAATTACTTGGTGTTCCGTTCTCCACTTCTAGTGCATCTTTCATTTCTCCAAACGAAGATGAGAAAGTAAATAATGTTTACATAGTATAAAACAAAGTCGCTCCCGCTGTTTGTACGCTTAGATCTTTTAAACTACGCAAACAATTTTAATGCAGCTTTCAGCATTAGATAGAGTGATTCAAGAAGAAGGTTTATAAGCATGTGTATCTACATTGCACTCGTGCGAAGCCGGGGTGGGTCGCTAGTCTTATAACAAAACCTAAGCACCACTTTAATTACTTCCGTACCAGTAACTTAAATATTCGATCAATTTATAATACATAGAATCCATTAATAATATTAATCGGAACATGTACCGCTAAGAACTAATAATTAAAGTATAGGTATTCAGTTACATAGTATACCTAATTTTAATTTCAAACACAATTAGATACGTACCCAGCGTAAGAAAACTAATTAAGATAATCGTGAGTAAATCTCGGTTGCGTAATTATAGGCCAACAGCTTTCATCCCCACATGACATTTACATTTCTCGTGGGATCTATTTCGATAGTAAATAAGTATGACATTCAAAATGATATTTTTTTATCAAAAATGAGATTTCTTGCCAACGTTCTTTTTCTGTAATACAAATTCCAGAGAGTAAATGTCTATTAATAGCTTAGTCATCATCATCATCTGCCTAGCCTTTTCCCAACGATGTTGGGGTCGACTTTCAGTCTAACCCGATGCAGCTGAATGCCAGTATTTTACAAGGAGCGGCTGCCTATCTGACCTCCACAACCCAGTTAGTACTGGGTAATACGATACCCCTTGGTAAGACTAGTTGTCAGACTTTAATTGCTTAGTAAAAACTATTAATAAATAAACCAATCCGATCGATTTAACCACCGACTGTTTTGCTTGTGTTCTCTTAATAAAACTTTAAATCAAAGCTGCTTTTTCATTATGTATAAATAATTTATTCCATTCAGAGAGTAAATCCTCACAACAGTTTTATTTGCTAATGTATTCGGTAATCGAAACTTTGTAAACAATGTAACCAGCGTCTGAATATTCTAGAACAAGCGTGTTTCCCGGGAGATTCAAGCCGCTACAGCAAAATGCCTTGCAGCGCACACATATAGACCTCATACCTAATCCTTGTGTCTTGGCAATTATAATCCTTCGAAATTAAACAAAACACATCCGCTGAAATTAGACACGCATTTGTGGGGAATTAAAATAAACGTTTCCTCCCGGTCGGGCACGTGAGTGTTCGTTTAAAGAGGGTGATTAGAGCACACGTCGCGTCGGAATTGCGCGAGACGCCGCCGACGCCACGCACCTCCCGAGCTCCCAGACAACTGCGCCACTTCAAATTACTTGAATGCTGTTCCCTGCGCAAACAATTTATCTCAAACGAGACAACGCCTCGACAACACCGTGAAAAGGCATGCTCACATAAATTTTCATATCCTACTAAATAAAATTGGGACTACTAAAAGTAACTGCCACTGATACATCGCCAGATAAAAAATTAACGTTTTTTTTTACAATTCCAATGACCTGAATAAAGGCAGATCGCAAAAACTTTTCACATAAAATGCTGCAATTCTATTGTCGTTGGAGAGGCAAATTTGAAATTGAAAATAGCAGTCGGAGCTGCAACGCTCCGCTGCCGTTTATTTAGGACCGGCGACTCCGCTTTGTTCTAATGTAGCCACGGGATGCAGGTGAAACTTTCATAATTTACTACGTCGCCGCTGACCTTCGGCTTTGTTGTTGAAGCAGTTACCAAATTCATTACAAACTTTTATAAATGTACAAGTTCTACTGCAACACCTACCTCAGCACTAAAATAACCCCAGCTGTGCGACAGTCCACCTCAAGCTAAAGTTATAACTATTAGCTTGCTTATAGCAACATCTCGACGAGCCATTCAAAACTGTAAGTGCTATGTACCATCATGTACAAACTTCTGAAACCGCGTCGTGCAAACTCTTTTTATTTTTCAGCCAACTGAAGCTGCAAAAGCGAAGTTATTCGGAAAATTGGGCCAGTTGCAACGTATGATCCGAATTCCGATTATTGCAACGTAAAAACCGACGCTGTGGCCCGAAAAAGGAGTATAAGCGGTGGCACAGCATTCTTGTTTACTTATGTAGATAACTACGTCTGTGAGACATTGTTTTCCCTACGTGCTCGCTGGAAGTAGGACGCCGGCCAATATTCGCATCACGGCAGAAACGCACCCGTTAGTTGGCCCGCTTTGTTCACTACTCAGCAATCTTAACATTAACTTTTATGTGTACACACAGAAAATACCCTTATGACGTGGGTACATGAATCGAGTTTTGTGTATATTTGTTTAGTCGAGCCCTGATGTTTTCGCTCTCGGGCAGGAAATAAGCTTCACATTGACTAGCGCTAACAAACACCTCCATAATAAGATAAGCTTCTACCAAATGGAAAAGGGATGCAATAATAAAATAGCATTTTTACGCTACTTGATTAACTCTGGCAACACTGTTGCTAGTAGTTTGCTTGTGTTTCTGGCGTACCTACTGTTCGATGTCTGGCATTTGGTCTGTTTTCGGTTCAATACAGCTGGCTAGTTTAGAATGTTCTTTAGTACTGCAGCGAGCGACTCAGTAAATGGGATGCTTTGCTCATAGTGACAGCTAGCCATTTGAAACAACCACTATCGTCTGTGCTGGGCTAATAACGGATATGAGGGTTGTTATTGAACGGTTTTATACCTTGTGACTGTCACAGGTAGGTACTAAGTATACTTGTAATATTATCCCGTAAGAAAAACAAGAATTATAAAATTATATTAACTGTGTATACAAGAGGCAGTAGAGTGGCTATGGCTTCCGGTATATGTTTATCGTTTATTTAAAACTGTCAATCGAGGTTTTGGGATGCAATTTACTTTGCACTTTCACTGCACATAGCAACCGGCGCGTATGTATATAGTACGCCTTTCATGTATTGGCGGTACTTTTATAAAAGCCTAAAAGCTTGCCTTACCCTTCTCATCTTTTTCGTGTGGTTAGTGCCTAACCTGGTGTCAGGGTTTTTATGCCGCCCATGGGCCTCTGACTTGGCACTTACATGCTGTCAAGAAATATCTCTTAGGCATGCTGATTTCCTTCACCGAAGCAAGTGATAATTATACAATACGCACATGAATCCGAAAAATTAGAGGTGCGTGTCTTGGCTTCGAACTCGAGACCTATGACTTGGCTGTCCGACGGTGACACCACTAGGCTATTATCTGCTATAACTTGTTCTTATAACCTACATACACTCTTCATGATGTTAAGGTTTATGAACAGTCTGCTTACAGTGATGATGAATAGAAATACCATTAACATGGCAGTAATGGCTTTTTTCTCATTTCATTTCTAAATTGTGAACATAAAAATTTCGTGAAGGGGGTTAGTGAACAGTTACAGTAAGTGGCTCGTTAATATTCCCGGGGCAGAGCGCGATAGTATTCATGTGAGCGCAGAGTTGGAGCCATGAAATGAGCTGCCAGACATCAGCGATGGTTGATAATGGACTGGGTGAAGTGTTTTGTACATGCAAGCTCTCTGTTGAGAATTATCAGCTCATACCTAAACATAATATTACGCCTGTAATCCCTAAGCAGATATGCAGAGGTATACTTGAGGCCAGCATTTCAAACTAAACGCCTAGACTGTATCAATTGATGAAATGAGATATAACCTGAACAAGCCAAAGCCGCATTTGGCTGCCACTTATTGAATACTTTACATTTCTTCTAAATCTGATATTACTCTCAACATTCTTTACGGTCAAAATTGATTAATCAAATCAAAACAGATTTAATAATTAGGCAACCTACCTTTACTAAATATGGTAGGTAAATTAAAAAATAACGATTCTCAGACGTAAAAGATTCTGTCCACTACACCGTACCATACCGACCGCGCTAGGAACGTCGGCGTCGGCAAAAAAAAAATTATTTGTATTGGAAAGTATAGTATACAAAGAATTTTTGTTTGCCTGATACGTTCATAGCACGGTCATGGTACGGTCTAGTGGGCACGGGCCGCACGGGTAGTCTCCTTAAATCGTGAGTGATATCAAGATTATGATAAAAATGCCGTAATAATTAGCATATTATCTAACATGATTGATCATAGTTTAATGAGTATTTGGTATTTTAAATGGCTATTATAATAAGAATAACAATAATTTATTTTAAAAGTATTACAATAAGTGTACATCGCAGTAGTATTATTTCTCATACAATGGTATAATTAGTACTTATAAGTAAACTATAACTAAAATATATTCAACAGTTGCAAGTAATAATTGTTCAATTCAGACGTTTGGTAGCGACCTGCCCGATCTAGGTTAAACCTGTATTTCAGGTCAAAATTGATCAGCAATCTATGATTTCTACCTGTGTTATCAGAAATTGATGCATTTTCGGATCGCACGTACATCTGCATACAGGCCACTTTGAAACGTCACTAGTAATAAATAATTACCATTAAGTTCTTAGCGCTGATAGATCTGAGGATAAACATCTGACAATGTCGATGAATGTGGTGGAGATTGCCGAAATTAAAGCCGAAGAATATAATGTGGTGAATATCGTGATTGCTTCGGGTCTGATTTGTTGTCTGTGTAGAATCAAAGCCGACCACACATCAGGACAGGACTTGTCTTTTTAGGGTTCCGTACCCGAACGGTGACCAACGGGACCCTATTACTAAGCCCCCGCTGTTCGTCCGTTCGTCCGTTAGTCCGTCTGTCAGCTAGCTGTATGTCATGATCCGTAATTGGTAGACAGTTCACAGAATGTGTATTTCTGCTGCCGCTTTAGCAAAAAATTATAATGAAAATAAATAAAAAATTCAAGGGGGCTCTCCTACGATGGTATGGAACCCATAATGCGCGAGCCCGACTCGCACTTTTTTTTTTTTTTATTGTGTTAAAATCATCAAATGAGTCCTCCCACCCAGGGCAGAGCGGGAGGGACTGTCAGATTTGTACTGACTAAAATCCACGGTGTCCTTCAATAGCCCTTTATGTTCCAGGGTCACGGTAATTCTATAAGTCCCGCGACCAACCCGATTCGCACTGGCCGGTTTTCAATTTTATAACATTTGATAAAATCGATTACTTTATTAAACTAGTATTGTTCTATTTTTGAATTGACATGCATTTTAACTACCCTTTTGGAAGAGCCAAACAGGTTTAAAAATATAGCTAACACCAATATCCGCGTCACTTAACCGCGTGTTCAGTGGACTTAAGTTCAAGTACACTACTTAACGCCGCCGCCCTGCCACCTCACCGCGACCGCCACGCGCATTCACTTGATTTTAAACGGTACAACTAACTTAGCGGTAACGTAAACAAAACTTAATTAAAATATTTATGTTTTCTTCCGCAAAGTTAACTGGTTCATTACAGGCGGTTAAGGAAATATTACTGGCTGCCAGAGTATGGTGTAACTGTATAGATATATTGTGGTTATGTTGAAGCCTCTACGAATGCAACTTATTATGTTTTGCCGATGATTCCTAAGGCCCTCACCATCGCGCAATGAAAATGTAACGTAAAAAATAATGTTGAATCACAAATAAAACTATTCTGTAGCATTTTAGTTTTGTTTCAGTCACTCATGGATATTATTGTGCAAGAATCAATTCTTAAAACTAAGTTAATATTTTACCTGCCAGCGCTGCGGGACTGTTCGAAAGAGTTACCGTGGCCCTGGAACACAAAGGGCAAAGAAGGAACATGGATGGGTTTTAGTCACTAGAAGTCTGACACTCCCTTCGGCTCCGCCCAGAGTGGGGAATCATCAAAAAAAAAAAGAAAAAAAAAATTATCGCCGACTATTTTCAACTTCAAAACCATTCGAATTTACGTAACGTTACTACGTTACTTTACTCCGCGCGTTAATGCTAGGCCCTCTAGGCAGTCAGCCCCGTTCCTTTCCTGCCGACTAGCTAATATTTAGGTAGGCTATTGTAATGGGGTAAGGGTTAATACGATACGTGAACGGAAAATTAAAGGAAGAGAGGATGGAACGAAGTTGCATTCAACAATTTGTAAAACAAATTATAATCCATCAATCGAAACGGGGACCTACCATGCTCAGCAATAGCGTTGCCGACCAACGAGCCATTTTCGAAGCATTTATAATTTTGCCGAAGCTGACGTTAAGGGTACCTGAAAACTTGCCACAGTAGTGAGAAGTTTATAATTCAAGAACAGAACAACCGAGCAATATTGGTTTACTAATTCCAGGTATAATTGGCTTATAGAGAACAGTTATGTGCTAGTTTCACTTAAGTTGTAACAAACTTACAAACGTATAGCTTTGACTGAACTCTAAATCGAATCGAAATATTCATATTCATATTCATTTATTTGCATTCCATATTGTAAAAAAGATGTTACAAAGGGCTTAAAGCTAGGTACATTAATATGGACCCTGTAAGGGCACAGCAAGGTAGGAGAGAGGAAGAGGGCTTTAATTTTAATACTAATTAGTTGGTATGCAAAAGTACTGAATCATAATTATAACTTTAAAATTTGTCATGTCATGTTTGTCAATTTGTCAAATAGTTATGTTCTAGCCATTCATTGAATGATAAACACGATTTGATACTATTAGACGAGACTGTGTTTAATCAAAAGTATTACTATTTATATAAACCGTGCAAAATGTACAAAAAGATATCATCATTTGTTCGCGAATGCAGTACAAATTACAGATCGTCGAGTTTTTTACAGTTTCTCAATCAATTCGCTAAAACTAGCATGGAAAATTATTGAATACCTACATACAGAAAGATGAATAGTTAAAAGCGGCCAACCCGTCATACCTTTCATACAAACGCTCTTACGTGATTATGCCGTGGTTACACATCTATCTTTGATTTTTTTTACTGATAGGTATTTTGTGCACTATATCTAGGTTTCTATCAAAGCAAAAAGTAAAAAACTGGAGAAAAAAATTCAGTATAAGCCTCTAAAAATATGCTATTTTGCACATATTTACCTAAACTTTGGCCGTTCATATTGTACTCATAAATTGCAAAACTAAAGAAAACCATTGTGATAGAAACCTTGCAAATGTAATGGAGATTTTAAATGACAAATATTAATTTCACAAACTTGTAAGCCTTATTCAAAAACACGTATCTCCTGGAACAAGTTTATGAAATTTTCGAACACTATTTTCGTTCAATTTCGTTGCATTAGGCGGTATGAGGTGAGCGAGAGACGATTCGTACGGGGTCGGGGCCCTCTGAGACGGGAGAGTTGAAAAAACATCGCCGCTGTGGCTCTGGTTGAAACAACAAGCTTTTCGGCCATGCTCGCGATGACGATAGACGGACTGGGAAAGGCTCTCTTAAATAACTATTGAGTTAAAGTCACTATTAGACATCTCTCTCATCTCTCCCATTATTTTCTTGCTTAATTATAAGTACATACACGAGTTAATAAAACGGGTATTTTTCGATAGCGGCTTAATCCGGAAATTCCTTATGTACTATAAATCAGCAACGATTTTTTTATCATTAATCACGGTGTTTTCTGCGTATGTGCCCAGAATTAAAAACCTTATCACAGGAAGTATTTTAAAATTAAAAGTAGAAGTACTTTTAATTATTATTATATATATAATTAACTACCTATTAATCAATCTGATCCACGAATCGTAGTGGATATTATAGATATCTTCCGCCCATATTGTATCAGAATTCCAAAAGGGGCTTTACAAAGTGACTAAAAGCGATGACGATGATGAAAAATCAAAAATGACATCATTCTCCTGCCCTTATCCCAACTCATTTGGGGTCGACGCAGCATGTCTTCTTCTTCCATACTTGCCTATTACTCGTCATCTCATCAGACACTTTATTTCGCGCCATATCATCCTTCACACAGTCCATCCATCGTTTCTTTGGTCTTCCTCTACTCTTATACCCATCCACATTCATACTCAAAACTTTCCTTACGACATTTTCCTCTTTCCTCTGAAATAACTTAGCGAAAATCATCATCATCTGCCTAGCCTTTTCCCAACTATGTTGAGGTCGGCTTCCAGTCTAACCGGATGCAGCTGAATACCAGTATTTTACACGGAGCGACTGCCTATCTGACCTCGACAACCCAGTTGGTTCTGGGGTCGCTCGGGGTGTCGTACTACCCATAATACGATACGCCTAGGTAAGACTGGTGGTCAGACTTTCGGGCCACTGGCTACTTAACGACTGTCAAAGATCTAAAAAGATCAAATTGACAGCCGGGACCAACAGCTTAACGTGCTTTACGAGGCACGAAGGGCCTAGCAAAAAGCTTAGGTCAATTTTGTTACAAGTCCTTGCAGAAACACGAAACGCCACTAATATTGGCCGTCTTGTTCAGATACGTCACACTTAGAAAAGACAGAGCACCCTACTCCAGAGGTCGTCGACCTTACAGAAAACACAGCCGCACTACCTTCTAACTCCGTCTAATATCTCTGATAAATGGATAAAGGTAAACTCAATTTATATAAGTAGTTTAATGATAACAATATTCCGTTAACAAGTTAGACTGCTAAGATGCTTCAGACAGGGATGTATAATGAAACTACAGCATTTATAATTGCGAGCACTGTTAGATACATTAAAACAGTTTGCTCTGTCCAAACTTGAAATTGAATTAAGTTTGTTCTGGCCGTTAATTAAAACTTAAACATAATTTCATATTGAGTTGTGGGCAAACTGAGCTATGTTCAATAAACAGAACAACGGTAAACTTCGTTGAACCTGCTTTAAGATAACAAGAAGAGGCGAAACTCATTAAAGTTTTATGTTCGATCCCTCCGCATCCGCCGCTGTTGATCTTTCCCAGCCAGTTTTGGAGCTAATTACTGCTAATAGTTAAATACCAAGAAGACACATCGAGCCTGCGTACCTGAATTATTAATCTGCGACGGAAAGTTGCGAATAGCAAATTTTAATTATTTAGTTAATTTCTGCTGAAGAGCTGCTTTGATCCCGGTATGGTACTCGTATGTTTGAATTTTCTACAAAACTTTTGAGTGCTTTTTGTAACGTTACTCATCATCTGCCTAGCCTTTTCCCAACTATATTGGGGTCGGCTTCCAGTCTAACCGGATACAGCTGAATACCAGTGTTTTACATGGAGCGACTGCCTATCTGACGTCCACAACCCAGTTAGTACTGGGTAATACGATACCCCTTGGTAAGACTGGTTGTTAGACTTTTGGGTCACTGACTACCTTACGACTGTCAAAGATCTACAAATGACAGCCTAGACCAACGCCTTAGCGTGCTTTCCGAGGCACGGAGGAAATTCGGTATGTAATGGGCGGTCACCCATCCACAGACCAACCTAGGCAAGCACGGCTTAACCTAAAGATCGACCCGAGCGGCTGTTGTTATTTAGCCACGAGCTCCTCCTTTTTGTAACGTTACTAATGTCTACAAATAAACAGTGGATCAGCCGCTAATTTTTAATCTACTGCAGTATATTTATCAATGATCCTAAAAATATGGTCAGCTTTAGATTATAGTGACGTCTGTCGTCTAAGATTATTATAATTAGTGGCTATCCTCTTGTTGATAGCGCGTGACCAGGTTGATGAAATCATTTTTTAAACAAACAATGCTTTACCCCTTTCTTTTGTAATCAGTACTCTCTGATTATTATTTAGATTATAGGTATCTTTTTACCGAGGGGATCGATAGGCAAGGAATGTGTAAACGTTTATAATCACGTGTTAGTAAGCCTTTTAAAAAACAACTTCCCCATATTCATCATCATATCATTTTCCTCTTTTTTTTTTAGGGCCCCATTCTTCAGATTCTGTTCAGTGTGGCAATAGCGAATTTCTTCTTAGTGTTTTGATGGTTATCTATATAGAGTTAACCCACATCTGGGCTTCGTGGTATTTCATTATAGCAGTACTTAATGATAATTATGTAATGTAACAAATACAATCGAAAATAAACTAAGAAGAGTTTCACTTCAATCTATAATATAGTAAAACCCAATGATTTAGATCAATCAGATCAGCCTTTAATTTTATTATTATTAGACTTAATAAAAATAGGACTGTGCAGTTTCTAAACAATCAAGGTTTTCAGGTCATTGATTTTTAATACACTCATACGTATTGTGGCATTCAGATAAACACGTTTTGGATTCTCGCTATGTCAGCGGTCACACGTTTCTATAATTGCAATTTCGATGAGGATAAAAATGTATTACCAAACCGGTCCTTTCTGGTTAGCCCATCATCTGCCTAGCCTTTTCCCAATTTTGTTAGGTTAGCTTCCAGTCTAACCGGATGCAGCTGAAAACCAGTATTTTACATGGAGCGATTGCCTATCTGACCTCCACAATCCAGTTAGTGTTGGGTAACACGATACCCCTCGGTAAGACTAGTTGTCAGACTTTCAGATCACTGAATACCTGTAACGACTGTCAAAGATTTACAAATGTCAGCCACAACCAACGGCTTAACGTGTTTTCCGAGGCATGGAGGAAACTTGGTATGTAATGGGTGGTTACCCAACTGCGAACCAACCAAGGCAAGCGTGACTTAACCTGATGATCGACCCGAGCGGCTGTTATTATTTAGCCACGAGCTCCTTTCTTGCTACCTATACTCTTTTATTTATTAGGTTCTCATGTTCCAAGGCCGGCTAATGGATACCTCTGTAAATACTTATTGATGTGTGATAGGGCACGTAAGTATTTTGAATTAATTGTATTATCTATACCTGCCCTTCACTGAAACAAACACGATGCTCTACGGATATGAATCATTTGTAGAAGGCGTAAATAATAACACAATGATAAAGATCGCTTGTTTCGTTTTGATAGGGTATATATATTGTACAATAACAAAAAACGTCGAAGGATAGTTTCAGCTGCAGCTGCTAGTTTTATCTACAGCATGTGGAGACCACGTCCACATAAGCACTGGAATGACCCCTCACGTATTGTTTTCTCAAAAAAAACATTTTCTGACAACCCACTCTGGAGTATAGAAGTAGAACCAATTTAATTTATAGTTCAACTGTCCAGCATTTTTTTGCTATAACAAGTAAGCGAATGAATTTAATTACGACACAATGATTATGACATAAAGTAATGATATGTCACATATAGCTGACAAGAACATACTTGATGTCAGTAAATAAAACAAATGAAGGCTCATTTATTGTCTTCATTTTAAGACAGTTTCGTTAAGATTTATTTCTCGCTATATCATTTGTCTTGCGACATCAGCCGGAGAAATACTGAAAGTCGACGCAGTAGGCACCTTCACGAATTGCAGAATTTTATGATGAAAACTGATTTAAAACACAACAAAAATAAACACTGAAATGAAACCTGTTCATTTCAAGTATTATTTAACGAAGTTAAATCTGTGAAACTAGCTGATTACGCAAACATTGCTTTATCGTATTGCCGCTGTAATTTAAAACGGACCATTTCGGCTAATTAAGCTATTGCTTCATATTGTATTTAAACAAAAGCGTTGACTTTATTCAAATATGGGTACAATTTTGGACTTAGCTTGCTTTTTATAAAAGCTTCATTTCTAAATCCCCAAGACCGAAATCCCCGCATGACACTTGACGGACGGGAGACAAAAAATGCCGCATAAACCATATTTTTGTTACTTTTGCAGACTGCACTTTGTTTACCTTTAATATACTAAATACGTGTGACGAAAAACTCAATTTTAAATCATATAGAAGATATTGCTATCATTTTTATCAGGTATAGAAAAAGATTAACAGATATCTACCAATTTTTTTTAACGCAATCCCTGTATAGATAAAAAGTAATGAGCGAAACATATATAAACGCTTTCCACTGATAATTATTCATTAGTGGAAAAAGTTCTGCTACATAGACCTACCCTCCCGTATACTGGTTTTGTGTATTAATTGTGATAAAAACATAAACATAGAAACTTAATAACAGTACCTATTTGTAAAATAAAACAGTCTTGTGCTAACGTTTACACAGTCCAACAATCAAGGTTTTTTTAGAAAATGGATTCTCAAGCTAATATTGCTTTGACCAAAATGACCGATATTCATGCAGCAACAAGGATTACGAACCGTGTGGACCGTTTTAGGCAGAGTGCTGCTGAGCGGTATAGCCTCAACGAAAAAGATGTGCACATCGGCCACATTGCCCTGGAGGCTATGTACGATGACCCAGAAATGATCTGTCAGGTATGTGCTTATATTTTTTCACCTACTTATGTGTCTTGAATCAATCTAAATGTGAACAATGTTAAAGGACTTTAAATGCTCGAAGGTCTGAACTTGAGCTAAAGTCTAAGTTTAAATTGCTAATTCATATAAAATTTTGTTTTAAAGGTTAATTAATTGTTCTTATTTTAATTATTCATAAACACTTTTCAAACCGGTCTAGATAAATAATAAAACCATCCCAAAAATAATGTAAATTTTATGTAAATAAATTAGTTTGAACTTCAGCGAAATTCAATGTTCTAGGAATATGAAACCTATTTATTTGTGAGCGCACAATTTTTATTTTGTTTTATCGACCGTTTTCTGGGAAAACATCTACAAATACACTGATTGAAATAGAAATGAATAAAAAAAATAATTTCTCCAAATATTTTCAAGATGCAGTATGAATATAAAAATCACAAAACTCATACAAGCAAGTGCTAGGTGAAATTTTAAAAGGAAAACTAATAAGGCGAAAGCCAAGTGCTGTAAAAGTGAAATAAGTGAGTAAAGAATACGTGTTCACGTACATAGTTTACTCTGCCGCGACTCTCACGTAATAACGTGAACTATTTGTTCATTTGAGCAAGTGCTGCTAGAGATAAACTCCTAACATTGAGTATTGATGGGTTAAGTAGGTTTAGTACTAAAATAATTAAGTTTTGTACCTAAGTAGAAGTTTTCCTAAGATTATGTATTTGAATATTAGGTCAATGGCCTAAAGTAGTTAACAGTACCTAATTCAAACTATCACCACAAATGCCAACCACTAGGTAATATTCAAATGTAAACCATTTTCTATAAATTATTAATTTCCTACCACGAAATTAGTACCTACTAATTATTTTGCTAATCAAACAATAAAAAACTCTAATCAAATCTTAATTAAGTATTCTTCGCGAGAAAAGATGTAACAAACTTAATTATAGCCTAATTTATTCTTACGCAATATAATTGCAAATCAGTAAATTCCGTTATCACAGAAATGTTTTAAAAAAAAATATGTTGGTATAACATTTGCAACCATGATTGCTCTAACTAGATTTTTATTTTTTACCTTAGAATGGTAGTCAGAGTACATGAAATTGAACATTTTTGGGTCACAATACGTGTGGTCGAGTAAAACTGAATGGGTCAAGTTTATCAAGTGCAAAAACAATTGAGTTCACCATAAAGGCAAATGATAAACGTTACGAGCAGACAGAATTCTGACGAAAACTTTTTGCATCTTTCAGATCGATTTCGCAACTGCAGAAGAGGAAACTAACAGATCCGTGGCTAAACGTACGTGTCGCCTCGCCAGTGCAATGGTTAACTCAGGGTTAAAACCCGGAGACCCAGCCATTCTTATTGGCATCAACCATATGGACATCTGCATCCCTTACTTCGCGTGCCACTTCGGAGGATACCCCATGTGCGCCATCGATCCAAGCGTTGGACAAAGTAAGTTCGTTAAAGTATTCTTAGCTTAAAACCCATCAATCATGATGAGAAATAAAACCTATCTAGACGCAAAATAAATAATAATCATAACATCTCTTGCGATTTAACAGCCAATTATAACTTTATTTACAATCTAATTTCCAATTAACTTGACTTTCAGACGATCTAACAAGATTATTCCCCTACATCTTCCCGAAGATAGTGTTCTGTCAGAAAGCTTGTGAAGAAAAGGTCAGAGAAGCTTATAGAGCAAGCAATCAGGAGGGCACAATTGTCATATTTGACGACAAAGAATCTGATCTCGAAGCGTTTGTCAAGAAACACAACGGCACAGAAGTTAATTACAGGTAAAGAACTATCTAGAAATATTATTTACACGGTCCACCTAATTAATATCTACTTAAAAATTAGTTAAGATAATGTGTGAAACAAAACGTAAACACGTACACGTTTATCGTGTTACTCATGATTTCATCAAAGTGGTTTTTATTATTATACGATAAGGATATCCGAAAGAAAATGACTGTCTTTTCCATGGTAGGTAGGTAAGAATGAATAGCCAGTACAATTTATCTAATGTTTTCAGGCCAGCTCTGTTCGACCAATCAGAGACTACTGCATGGTTGATGTTGACCAGTGGAACTACAGGCTTGCCAAAGGTTGCTGTTATACCTTTCGACACATTACTCAATGGAATTATGAACTGGTGGTGAGTACAAAAATAAATAAAACATTTTTTATGCAAGGTTCAAAATTGTTTATTATACCTAGGTATTAGGGGCAAATATCGAATTGATTACACCATATGACGTATACAGGATGTATCACTCGCTTATCATTGTGTAATATCCGATATTTATGAAACCTAAAACAACACTGATATGGTAAAAGCAGTAAAGCGATAAATATTAAATTAAAATCACAATCCTCGGCTTAGTCATCGGACTGGCCGATTAGTTTGGGTGTGGTGGATTATAACGGTCGCGACATTAGCAATTGAATTATTAATTTGCCAAACAATCGTAATTCAAAATATCATACCACTGTAAAAGGAATTACAGTGATATTATGACTCCTTTACAAGGATCCTACATTAGATAAAGTGCAACCTTCAATCTCCATCAATTTAAAACTTCGACAGATATGTTCAAGATTAGCGATAAAGTTACATTGTATACAGAATGCACTCCTTTGTTTCAATAACATCCCTCCAGGCATGTTTAGACAGCTTGTACTACATTCAATACTGATCTGTATTAAGACACGCCCCCGACTTGCAACGGTATTATAAATCAATAACCAATCAATTAATTACAAGTAGATGCCCTAGGAACTTTGTTACACCGAACATGCTCCGAAACTTATTGCAAGTTTAGTTAGTTCGCAACATCGCATATCGGTAAATAATAAATTAATGGTATTAGTTGAAGTTATGTCCAAAACTAAATTGTTGGGTCTCGCCGCAGAGTTCAGTTCAAGTAAATCGAACATTTATCATCGGCTCTTAAAGTTTTGAGATCCCCGTAAGCGTGGTATTAAAACTTATCGCTTTTCACGCTGCAACTATTAGTAAACCGAAACATCGATGAAAAGAACACAAAGACGATTTGGTAACATCGATTTATTTTTGTTGTGCAGGAAACCGTTCCCAGACAATTGTGATGTGACCATGGCCATGGCGACCCTCCAGTGGGTCTCATCACTGATATACTTCATATCTGGCCCCTTAAAGGGCACCACCAGGGTCCAATCATCGGCACCACTCACACCCATGAAAATCGTCGAAATGATCAACAAATATAAGGTAATTATTATGATAATAAATAACAATAACCGATTACACACAGGTGTGTTATTTACAAGCACCGATAACATGTTGCTACTGTGATTTTTGCGTACTTGATATTAATATTTTTGATAATATTTCAGCCCAACACGACAGCATTTACGCCATATTTATTAGGTCATTTTCTGAATGTGGCAGAAAAGACTTGTGACTTAACGTGTTTCAAATACATTCTTATTGGAGGCAGCGCTATGGACAAGCCACTGCTGGACAGATTTAGAGTAAGTTTAATATTCACATTATAATATCCGATATAGGTCCATTGTAGACTGTAAAGTAAAAGGATCGCTATTCTTTTTTGACCTAATTTCATAAACTCGTTGGGTTTCCGAGCTTTATATTTTCTGAGGAGAAATATGCAGCTAGCTTTTATGAACCTCTGAATGTACTTTAAGTAAAGGAACCATATTTAAAATGGGAGATTGTAGATAGATAGATTTATACTAAAGTAGCGACCCGTCCCGGCTTCGCACAGGTGCAATGTAGATAAACATAAAGGGTGTAAATAGACCCTTAACATATATGAAAGGCACTTATTCTCCCCGTTTTTGCGATCATTTTTTTGTTCTAGACCATACCTGGGAACCTTATAGTTACGGAGATATTGGGGGTCAAAGTTACAACTTTTATATACATACTTGAATCACTGATCTAAGCGTACAGACAGCGGGAGCAACTTTGTTTTACATTATGTAAAGCCATCATGATATTTCTCCTACCTTGATGCATTATTGTTCTCGTATCTAAAAAACCGTATTTCTTTGCAGAGTATGTGTGACGCATTCTTATACCTGGCTTATGGAATGACTGAGTTATTGTCGCCCATCTTTGATTTTGATGACGACACACCATTCGGTTCAACCGGCAAGCCGCTTTCACAATATGAGTTCAAGGTATGTATTTTACACTTATTGCATATATTTATTTTTTTTAAACATGAAAATATTGTTACGTGCTACTGAAAAATACTGAATATGACGTCATTCCGACGTAATATAATAATTATTTTTTTGAAGATAATGATTTCGGAAAACACTAATTATTACGGTTAAAACTGAGCAAATAATAACAACATCCGATACGTTTGTTGATAACAATGATTGATTACATTTGGAAGTTTTTACTGATAAACCTACTTGCCTGAATGATAAGGAACCTACTTATAGTAAATTGTGTTTGTGGTACTTACATTTATTTACGAATTAATTGATCTATTTTAATTTAAATGTTTTTATTTGCAGCTCGTGGATGACGATGGCAACACAGTGGAAGGAACTCACAAAAATGCCGAATTATGGCTTAAGGGCGATGCATTCTTCAAGGTAATTTACATTAAACATATTTTTTAAAACATTAAGTTCATTTATAGGAATGACTGCAAGTGAGCATGCATATAGGAGCCTTAT
This sequence comes from Noctua comes, assembly GCA_963082995.1. Lineage (NCBI taxonomy): Eukaryota > Metazoa > Arthropoda > Insecta > Lepidoptera > Noctuidae > Noctua > Noctua comes. The sequence goes on from OY720269.1 coordinate 11,191,995, forward strand.
TATATATCTTCATACTAATAATTTCGAAAACAATAAAATATTCTAAGTATTCGATCATTTTAACCCAAAAAATTTCATCCAGTTAATAACGTATAATAAAATGTTAGAGAACGATTCTCAGAATCTCAATCCCCAAAAAGGTAAACCGTTAGTAAATCCGTGGGCCGCGGATGATAATGCCCTAAGGATGAACACACATTCATAATTTACCTGAGCTCTAATACTGCTTCGGCCCCGACTTACACAGTAACTCAATAAAGTATTCTGAATATTTTAGCTGGAGTACCTCGGTCGGTTTGCTAGTCAAAAGCACCATAGTTCGGAAAATAAATAGCATGTCGATGCATTCGTGATTCAGCTTTTGGACAACGAATAAACACTGTCTAAAAATTTGTAGGACGTGTTTCGCCAATAAAAGTGAACGCGATCAGTACACTTACACTGCGTTCAATAACAATAATGACACTGGCATATCTTGAACTCGGTTTAATTTTTGAATTTGTGACTCCATTGGTGGCTTTCGCCCTTCCTACTAGATATGACTGCTGTTCACGAAATCGGAGATTTTTGGCTTATTTAATTTATTCTTTATTGAATTTCCAGGGTTACCTAAACAATCCCGAAGAGACGAAGACCATGCTGACAGATGACGGCTGGTTCAAGACCGGAGACTTGTTCTACAAGGACGAGCAAAATTACTACTACTTCGTGGAACGCAAGCGACTTTTAATTAAGCACTACGGTTTTCTGGTGAGTGAAGATTTAAAAAAAAAGTTTTAATTGGCATTTGCTTTTTTAATTAAAAATCTAATAAAATGGACCAAGTTTGCATTAGAAAGAAAATAACACCAATGAATAAAATGTGAAAAAAGAACCAACGAATTTTAAAAATCTCAATGACGCGTCAACACATAAACACGGCAATGCAATCAAATATTTACCAATTCGTACTAAAAGTTTCTTCGAAATAACATTTTTGTAGCCTCTTAAAATAACGCAAAGCGAAAACTCAGCCAGCGTAAACTTAGCCAGACTTATTTCTCTCACGCCCTGATTCATTCTAGTGGCGCACTGTCTCGAGTCGGTTGATATGCGACAAGAGAAAACTAACTTATTTCACAAGAAAAATATCTACCAAATCTTTTCTGCCCGTCTACAGTTCGACGTTTCCATTTCAAGAAAACATTTCACAAACATCGCTTCGCGTTATTCAAATAATAATATTATTACCATCGCCTATTGTCTTTCATTAATTGATGTTAAAAATGATACGATTCATTTTAAAAGGAGCCTTTCACGTGAACAGTCCCATTCATTTTTGAAACCCCGTAAACTCAGCCACTCAGTGGTAATGATATTATCAAACGGTTCAAGCCGTATTCATTGTAGCAGATTAATTAATTTCGTGTAGCCAAGTAGGCTTGCTCTTGTTAGATAGGCCTTTTATGAGTTCTCGAAATATTAAACTTGTTGCATCAAAAGGCATTAAGTGCATTTAAAGTTGTGAGCGTCAATCTTGAAAATAAAATTGGTTAGACGACAATAGTAATAGTACCTAATATCGAAAGTAATTTGATTTTCTTTTTTAATTAATAAATGATTTTGTTAACAGATTTCACCGTTGCAAATAGAAGGAATCATCAAGCGTCACCCAGCCATAGTGGATGCCTGCGTTGTGTGCCTGCCTCATCACGAATGTCAGGAGCAGGTCCTTATAGCCGTGCAGAGGAGGAACGGCGACAATGTTGACACCACAGAGGTCTTCGACTTAATTAGAAGTGAGTATTTTCATCTTATTGGTTGTGTATTTACCAAATAAATTAAACATATTATTTTACACAAACACATAAAAAACTCACACCTTCAATGCTTTCCTCTTTCATGGAGGTAGACAGAAAGTACAGAATGCGATGCTACGATCCTTAGATACTACTTTTGCCTCGGTTATTTTAATACTTATTCCCATTCACAATGAAAATACTTACAACAAGATTAGTTAGACTGTTCTCTTTGGTTTTTAGACTAAATAGATATACTTCTCTAAAAATAGCCACTTCACATGTTATTATGGACCCGTCAACATCAAAACAAATCAGAAATATGCATTAATTTAACTAAAACCAACCCTTTGATTACATCAAGTCATAAGAATAACAAAATGAATACATATTTTTATGATAAACTACATATTCATAGATGCGATTTTATCTCATGGACATGTTTTCTATTACTTAATTTGATAGCCATTGAATCAAATCATACGATTCGATTATCTTGATGATAAGCAGTGGCCGGATTTGATTTATGTCATAATCAACCAAAGTTTTAAGATTAATCCGTTATTATACCTAATAAATAAACTAGCTATCACTTATCTACAGTATCTGATAAGCAGGTAGGTAGACAGTTGTGCCAGTGAGCTATAATAATAATTGGTAATTTTCCTATTTACGTGAGATTGATGTTTATTTGTCCATTAAACATGCCTTTTGAAGAGGTCATTTATAATAGAAGCCCTTTTGGCTGAAATTAAAGATTGTTGAGTTTTGAGTACGTCTAAGCTCGCAGGATTATGGATATTTAGTCTGTTTCAAGATGCCTATATTTTCTCAAAACAGTTAAACTTCTCGGAGCAATACATACAGGATTACTTAATCTTAACTAACAAAGATATTACTTTGCAAGCTTTGAAAGCATTATTCCGAGTACCTACATATCAGTAGCGAAGGGTCAATTTTTGTAAGAGGTAAGCCGGAGTACATATCTTAACTGTATAGAATATTATTGGCTATAGAATACTGACTGTGCCATTTTTCAAAGGTAAGCCGAGAGGAATCGGGTTGTATGGAACCTTCGCCACTGCTACATATAGATTGTACGAATACCTACACAAATTCAAAATATCACGTTGAGTAACAGCCATCATAAATCCGTGTTTTCATCGGATGATTCAAGAAAACTCATATTGCATGTCATAATTACTTGTGTAACAGTTGGCCCGTATTTTGCGCATTAATAATATTCATTTGTGAAATAACGCGCAACTGTGGCTGCCGAATACATTTCATTTCCAGAAGCGAAATCAAGGCAGAAATATGAATACTGTTTGCTGTACCATCACGTCATGTCCTTTGATTGAGTTTTTGTAATATGGGTATTGGAAACGGTGAAAAATAGTAATTATCCCATAGGTTTAGTGGTCGCAAGTGCAACTTTAGAGCATGAGGTCCTGGGTTCGTGTCCCTGGTCGGCCAAAGGGTTATTAGTTTTCCCATCAGGAATTTCTCAGTAGCAGCCACGGAGTCTGCATTTGTGCGTGGTTGATGGCAATGGGCTCGCCCCATATTAAATGGCATTTAAACAAAACTGGCGAAATATGAGTGAACTATCAGGTACTCTTTTGCTTTACCTTTCGGGGATTAGAGGCGTGATTTTATTTCTTTTAACAGCATTCGAATGCTATTCTACAGAATAAAAATATTAACATATTCGTTTTTAGAGAGATAAGCTCGGGCTTGACACTCATAGCTGTGCATTCCATTTAGCCCAAAAAAACATTTCGTTCATCTGCAAAATTACAAACAAACAGAATAATCAACATTACGACACAGCCCAAAAAAACAGCTTTATTTCATGATGTAGGTACTTGTTCATTATATTTTCATTAAATGGATGGATTAATCAATATTAATTATTGAATCTCCTGATATTTTTTTAGATAAGCCGGATACAAGTGGCACCCGTTGCTGTGATTGATTTCGTGTTGATACGATCTTAAAAAAAAAAACAAATGTAATTAATGAATTAATCAGTTGCTAACCGCTATATTATACTTCTTGTGACATCATTAGAGATCGGAATAGGTGGAGTTATTTGTCTAAACTCCAATGTACGTAAATAACATGTGAATAGTACAGTCGCCTACGCATCAAGTTACCACAAACTCAAATATTCTCATTCGATTTTGAACTTAACTATCAACATTTTATGGTTTAGAATCATTTGGAGAAATTTGACAGTTTGTGGTTACTTGATGTGCTTGTGACTGTACCTCCCTTTAAAATCCTGGAATTATTGTTATATTCTTAAATAAAGCTATCAAATTAGAGGGAGGTATTATCAACACGCTACTTACCTCCTAAACAAATAAACTATACTTATTGCAATGTCTGGACGTCATAGAGAGTAAGCTTAAATCGGATGACAATGGTTTGAGTAGATTTACGAAACTGTTCTTACAGTTTAGTAGTTTAGTCCGTACGAGGTAACAAACTAAGTTTCTCAAATACTAACTATTCTCAGCCAGCGAGATTCACAAGCCCCGCCCGCTTTGCCGTGTTCGAATAATAAATTCTGAGGTTAGAAAATAACTCCCAAGATAATGTCGAAATAAAAATAATCTTTATTAAATTGATTGTATTATAAACAACTGATGATGGATGTGAAGGCAAGCGGACTGAATTCACCCCCCTGAGGCTCGGCATTTGAGATAATATTTATAAATTCCCTTTGGTGGTATAGTAATTTACATATTTCCAAGAAATATTATCAAGAATCTTACAGATTTAATCAAATGAGGAGGAAATAATTACCTACCGAACTTAATCACAATCTATAGATAGGTATTATAGTCAAATTGTATTATGAGGTAGGTACACTAAACAGAACTTTGAATGTCAATCATCGCAGTGAATGCTTGGCCGAGCTCAATGTATCTCCGTCGGGCGTAGTTCGTATTCAGCATCGCAGGTGGCACAATCTATTGCCGTGCACGGCACTACACACGTTTCAAATTTATTACTAACGGCCAGCCACACGACTAAACAATTTCATTCTTCATTCTTACTCAATTGCAAACTTATTGTTTTCAGAGAACATGGAGGGGAAGCGAGTGAGTGGCGGTCTTTTCTTCGTAGATTCATTACCCGTTACGCCCTCCGGCAAAGTACATCGAGTAAAAGTAAAGGAGATGGCACTCGCAGCGCAAAACGCGGAAAAAATCCTCTACTAGTGAACTAGATAAAGTGCCAGTGTTCGATTTCATCAATGATAGTGGCCACTTATCAATGAGGATCTAAGTATTGTTAGTTCTAGTTTAAGCGTGTTGTGAATTCTCACTCCAGAAAATATTAGATTTTGCTTGAGAAAATGAAACTGGAATAAGTACAAACTTTTCTAAAAACTAATTTAGGAGTAGCATGTAACTGTGTATTAGTATGTAATTGTTGTGTTTTCTTTATTGTAAATAATTTAGTTAAAAGGCCTTTGTGCAAGGCAGTCATAATCTTTTTACAAGATTCCATTACATTCGATTCAATTAAAACATAAATTTCGTCATGACAAACCATTATCTAGATGTTTAAGCATAGAAAATGTGATTAGATTTATAACTTCATTTAATTATTAGATAGGTACCTATATTGTGATGAAGTAGGGAAATTAGATTTGAATTTGAATATAAATATAATGACTATGTCAAATAAATTATTTTTAAACTTTACATTGTGTTTTTCTTTACGATTATGAGTAGTATGACTTACCTGTGGCGATTTAGCGGCCCATTATTATAATTGGCTTCCACAAATTCAGCTACAAAACATCATTCTCTTGTTAAAAACCTAAGTACCTATAATACAATAATAGGTAAATTTTACAAAATTACAAAGTCCCGAACTCGCAAATAAGTTTAAACTCATTGTTCCGAATAGGATTATCAAAGCCCATACAACTGTTGTTTTATATAATCAGCAGTTTGTGAGTTATCGAAAATACACCTGAGAAGTTTCAGATGTTTGCGAGTTTAGAAATTAAACTGAAACGATTCAAAATTCAGCTACAGTTCACATTAAATTGGCAAAACCAAACTGCTCTTGAAAACACTACGAGTATCAGAAATGTTCTGTACCAAACTTGAATACGCTCTCATTCTTTCACTACCAAAATGCTGAGTGGAAATGACACTGACGTACAAACGCTTACCACCACTTGCTTGCTTGCTTGCTGGCTTGTTCAGGTAGCCTACCATGATGTCTTAAAGCAAGAGTTACTCCAGTGTGGGAAAGAGATGGCGCTAGACGACTTGTATAGCTCTGTCTCTTTCCCACACTGGAATTACTCCTGCTTTAAGATGTCATAGTAACCGCCCTGTACACCATTCAAAAATTTTCCATCGGTAAAAAAACCAGCGGTTTCCTGCAAAAGTGTAATACCTAGACGGTCAAAATGTATGGAAAAGCTGATTTTTAAAAAATTACCGTTGAAAAATTTCGACTTGTACATGGGACATTTGATTATTTTTTCGCTATTACGATGTTAATCCTATTATAGATGTTCTGTTTGATGGTCTGTATTACAACCTTAAATATGACTCCCCATATCTGGTACCCGCTGCAGAAATAATAACTTAACGCTAGTTCAATCGTCTAACTTGAACGGTGTTACAAATTAGAAATTGTTCCGTATAAAAAAGTCCGATAAAATATCTCGAATTGATACCACTCACCGTACGGCGTACGTAAGTTTAGTGATTACACACGGTAGATTCGCGTTCGGCAGCGGTATCTCCATAAACCAAAGTTGGATCGGCGCCGGAACGACTAGTGCCATCAAAGTTTTGAATTCGCATTGATTGAACGAACGCCTCCAGTGACGTGACCTATCCCAGTTTCGTACCACTTCACTTTTGGAGACACACTCGCAATCCAATTTTTAGTTTTCGTATCAGAAGTGGGAAACTAAAGCAAATCGATCCTTTTGTTTTTGAAGCTGGCCTTGATTTTGGTTAAGTATACGATTTATAAAATTTAAGTGGATGCCTTATTTACTTCAATGCTATGATGCAATCAGTACTATATTTCAGGCTTTATGTACGGACTAAAATCATAATACCGATCCATTATCTTCTGCCTAGTCTTTTCAGAACTATGTTGGGGTAGGGTTCCAGCTGAATACCGGTATTTTACTTGGAGCGAGTGCCTATCTGATCTCCACAACCAGGTCAGTACTGGGTAATACAATATCCCTTGGTAAGACTGGTTTTCAGACTCTCGGGCCACTGACTACCTTTAACGACTGTCAAAGATCTACAAATGACAGCCGGTACCAACGGCTTCACGTGTTTTCTGAGGCATGGAGGAGACTGGGTATGTAATGGTTGGTCATCCATCCACAGACCAACCTAGGCAAGCGAGGCTTAACCTGACAATCGACCCGAGTGGCAGATAATATTGAGCCACGAGCTCCTCATCATCATGTCACTCCCATATCATCAGCATTTACTTGGTTTTAAAAATCGTTTACTTTGTGGAACTGAAAAAAAGGAATTCTCGCCCCAATTTTGAATTAAACTTTTCGTACTTCACGTCCGTAATTAGGCCACCACTTCCTTCCTACAGCAAAGTAAAATTTTAACTTGTAATATTAAAAGGTTTCCGATAAGACATGAAGAACTAAGAATATAAAAGGTCAAAAGGGAATCTTTTGAAATTAAAAGGAATAAAGAGTTCAATAAAACAGGCGGCGACGACGGCCAACAATACATTTTTTTGGGCAAGACCCTTTATTATTTTAAAATTAATTTAATATTTCATCATTAGCGTTATTGAGACTTTTTTCGACTACCTGGAGCTATAATTTCAGGTTGTTTAAGTAAAAATAAATTGTGTTATAAGCACAATGAAGGAAGACGGTGTGTAGATGTATAAAATCTTTTTTAAATACCTACAAAAAACAAACTTAAGAGTGCTTCACTGAGTAATTAATAAATCACTATCGACTAATGGATAAGCTATCAAAATCATCACATACATACAACGGAGGACATGAAAGGAGAATCGTCGCAGATAAGTCTGCCGGAATGACGGTCGAAATTAGCCGATACCTAGAAGAGAAACTCAAAACCAGCGTACGTAAAGCTATCTGCAGCTGTGGTTTCATTGATTCTCCTATATTTGGACCACGTTGCAGAATAGCGTACGTCGATGGGTTCCGGAAAATTGTCACACGGCTTAAGAGATTATTAACAAGTATACCTAAACGTACACGCTATGTGCTAAGGTATGCTTTCCTTTCATAAATTATAAAGGCGGCAACGTGTAAAAAGTGTTCGTATCCTATATGCCAACAACCCGCTTTGTACTCTTCTAAGTAATTTTCGCGGCTAATGAACCGTCAGTAAATTGATTGCTTCACCCAACTTATTGGCGGCGAAGTGAAAAATTCAATCAAACCCTGCGAGACAAAAAGCAGAATAGAACCGGATGCGTCAATTAATTACCGTGCCGACGCCGTCTAATCAATCCTCCGGCTACAAGGATGAACCTGCTACTGTCTCACTAGCCCAATTAATCTGTTTCCTGTTTTTACTCGACTTTTTCCTCTCCCGATCAAATCTTCGGCTATTCAAACTTTGCTCCCAATTTAACTTTATTTACCGAAGCCAAAGAGCGTTCCGATTCCTGCTATCAGACGATCTGTATTCGAAGTATATGTTAATTCGTTTGCTGCTGGAATAAAATGATTAATTGTAGTGGAATCCGGAACCGGGATGAATGTCGTAATATATCTGAAATTAATTGCAGCTGTATTGCTGTGATAACCAAATTGCCAACTTAAATTTAACATTGTATTTTGTGCTCGTAATTTTTTTATTCCAAAACTATATTTAAACCGTATTAAAAGTTTAATAGGGCTCAGTATCGATTAGCGCAGGTCGTCGATGAACTTTCGGTTCAATCCTAATTACGCTGTGGACCACTCAAATGGCTAAATTATAGTCTTGTAGCAGCCGTAACAAGTCTGTGAAACTTTTTTTCATAATTTATGCATTAGATCGTAGTACGATTCGTAATAAAATATTACGTTCAAAAACTAATCTCTTGAAGAAATAAAAAGGACATTGCCCCTTTTGCGTGCAGGGAACTTACGTTCCTGCGGGTAATAGGCAATGTGTGAACTATCATAAGCTATCACTAAGATATTCCTGTCACACGTGGTTACACAAAGTGCATTAGCGCCACTTGGGCTTCGTACTTCGAAAGGGATAAAAGAGTGATAAAATTTTACGAACGTAACGTAAGAGAAGCGATCAGTTCTTGTGAGCGCTACTTTAGTAACAGTCACAGATGTACGTGACGCGTTACACGAGACGACTAAATAATGACGCGCCAACAGTTGTGGCCGACACGATAGCACTGTAGCGTAACTCGGAACCTTATTCATTATTTTGTTGTGGAATTATTTATGCTTATTAACATTTCATGATTCCGCAAGCATCGCGAAAAGTGGATAGAGGTAAGGAAGGCCTTTGCCTTTGGGACAATATAGGTTCATAATTATAAAAATATGATACCACACGAAGGCTGGTGCGGCGATGTTTATAAGCAAAATCATAATAAACGCTTTGGACGTGGAGTTGCCGACATCAGCCCGATATACAATACAAGATTGTGACTAAACTATATTAAAAAATATTGTATCATCCACTGAAACCAACGGACATTGATTTTCTTTTTGTTTTTGAGGCAGCTCAGTTATAATTCCCTTAAAATCCGTTCTAAGTCGCGAGTTTCCAGATGCGCTTTTCCAAATATCTAGAATTCTAAGGACTGGAAATTCTTAAATATAAAACCAATAGTACAAGGAATCTGCGACCCTAATATCTACGACCTACAACTGAAGCGTTGCAAGCATGTGTCGCAAAAACGTGTTCCAAAATCGTGAAATAAGTAGCGGCGGCGGGCGACGGGTTGTTGGCAGAAGTCGCTGGCCTGACGAGGAATTCACTGACACATTTTCCATTTCCTTCGATCTCTTGAGACTTTGGTACATGTTAGAATGGGCCACAATGTTTTTTTGAAACTGACACACCACTATGCCGAATAAAAGAAAGAACGCGTCAAATCCGAAAATTCTAATCAAAACGAAATCTGTATTATTTTTAAAATATTTGAAAATTATCTAGGTTTAGAAAATAAACAGAACAACTTTCAAAGACAATTTAATCATCTATGTTGATATCATTACCTTTAAACGACATCCGAATAATTGCATAATTTCTGATAGCGGCTGCTGGCAATGGCGTCATAAAAATAAAAACGTTTAAAAACAGTAAGTATCGTGTTGAAACGAGGGCTTTAAATCATCAATCTTCAATTACAAGTCATTGCAGAATGCGGCTCAGCTAACCGTTTAGTGATCTGCTGTCGCATGACTATTGCGATCGGTCATCGACCTCGCTTGTAATACGGGGTGACGATTTTGTCACCTGTAATCGTATTCGTCATTCGGGCGATCATCAACTGCCAAGCATTTTCCCAACTATATTGAGGTCGGCTTCCAGTGTAATTGCAGCTAATTACCAGTATTTTACATGGAGCGACTGCCAATCCGACCCCTACAGTCCAGTTATTAGGTCATAATAAACAACTATTACTATAATACTCATATCCGATTTCTGAAAAATGGATGGCAGCAGGTCATGCAGGTGACTAACTCGCCTTCCTGTGGTTGCGATGCACTTTATTTTAGTACCTACCCATCCCCATTTTGTGGTGACGTTTTTTTCATAATATTTGTTGTAAGTTGTGGCCTAGATTCGTGGTCCCGGATGCGTATGTCGGGGCCGCAAACGTTCGTCGCTCTGTGGACGAAGTAGTCTCTGACGCTGACGTCACAATTCCGCTATAGAGCGCGCCGGAGCCTTCCGCTACAACCGCAACTATACGTTGTTTTCGTGAGTTCACACTACATGTTACCCATCCATTTCTATTATAACTGGAAAGTTTGGACAGTGCTGAACTATGCATAGTGGAACACGAATGTTGTTAGACATAACTTATTAGTCATGTCAATGGGTACAAATGCATTGTAATAACTTACGGTTTAGTTAATAGCGACTCGCGCATCTTCTCATGGTTTTACGGCTTAACAAAGCATCGTGATTTCTGTATTATATGGAAGTTCCCGAAAGTATAATATAAATAAATTAAGTCTCCGAAATATGTATATTCCCATAATGATCAACACAGTATCTCTAAATCAGTTGCGTAGTTTAAAAAAACAACGCTATCATACAGATAGACATGACAAACAACTTTATAATGTAATGTATACTTAAGGTGGCTATACACTCGCCGAGACACTCCGAGGCAACGCGAGTAGGATAGTGTGCATAGGAGCGCTCGTCTAGTCTCAGTGTTCCTCTCATAGCTGTACACTCTCGCTCTCACACTCGCCCTGCCCCGAAGTGTCTCGGCGAGAGTGTACGGCCACTTACAGATATAGGAACACACACTATTTACTAAAAGAATTACTTACATATTGTGCTATAAATTACTTGTTTTAAAGTTATATAAACCACAACACTTTTTTTCTTTTTAGGATGGGAAATCATCAAATGGATGGGAAAGAAAAATGGAATGGAGAAATGGATGGGGATGGATGGATGGGTGGAGTGGAAGGGATTGTCAGACTTGTACTAACTAGAACCCATCTATGTTCCTTCTTTGCCCTTTGTGTTCCAGGGCCGCGGTATCTCTTTCGAACAGTCCCACAGCCCACCACACCACTTGAGCAGGTTTTTTTTTTGGCAGCTACTCGTAACAGAATGCTAAAAGAATAAAGTAATGTTGAGTGTTACGTTAGTCTAATGCAGTTTTAAAAGTTAGTGTTTAAATTCGATTTGCTTTCAATACTTCGTTACAATTTATCGCTCTTTGAAATCAATTTGAACTTTATTTTTCTATAGATTTTAGACAATTTGCGGTTGATTTTCGTTGACGAGTTCTATTATTGATATAATGAATGGAGCTAAACCTAATTTATGTCGAACCATCCTGACTTTTTACAATCTAAAAATCTATTTTGAATTGCCGGAGACAGGTTACTTACCTTACACACAAAAAAAACGAATTAAATACTTTTTTGCAAAGCCTTGTAGCTATCAAATCTTTAATCTCTCAGTCTCATTCAAAAAACACTTTATCCTGAAAATCTCAGTTAAAAGACTAATTAAAAAAGTTCAATTGAAAGTAAACAGTTTTTTACTTTCAACACAATAGCATTCCTTTGATTGTCTGAGGGTATTGTTTAAGTGAAAAATAATAAAAAGTAATTGAGAGTGGATGCAGGCGGAGGGGGGAGGGGGGGAGGCTGGAAGATTTGCTGTCTACGTTGGTCGTTGGTTTAAAGTGGTCATTGCGTCCGTGACCGCAGGCGGACGTTAGAGTTACTGTTACGTATCTCGTCATCTCGTGCCCTCTATTCCTGTCATGTGGTTTAACAATGAAAACAAACACATCTGTCAACGGTAAAGCCTTTTGTTCATGATCCTTATTGAAGGTGTTTCAGTACATATTCTGAGTATGGTCACGTTTTAGCCTTGTCATTATAACCCACCCCTAGAATTAATTTTAATCATATGTTTACGAACAGTGGCGGCAATTAAAACAACATTAGGCTTTTGGAAATAAGCCGATAGTTCGATCTATTCTTGTAAGCCTAATTACAAATCAATGTTCTGATAGATAAAAAACCGGAAATATTTTTGTTATTGATTTTAATATACCTACTGATTTGGTAATCAAACGGAAAAAAACATAGAACTGCTTATTTTTCTATGGGAGTTGTGAGAATCACTAAGAAAAACAAGTTATTATGGTACCCCTGGATCGGCTGGCGACTGATATTGGCACACCTGTATAAACCCCACGGCATTATTATGTATTTTTATTATGTAACACCCTTTGTGCTGTTATGAGCACACAAATACCCACATATAATATGTATCTGGGTATTTGTGTAAAATATTTGAAAATAAAATATTTAGAAAGCAGCTTGTATTACGTGCTATTGCCTCCGACGATCCGTACTATCAAAGACACTGTAATACTTTATGCTCTGGAAATGCTGGATCGGATCTTTGAATATTTACGAGTAGGTCCTTTACTTACTAGATAGGATTCAACAATATTCAATAGAATCGTGAAAAGGACATAACAATAAGGAATATAAAGGTACTTTGATAGGCAAGTCATTGTAGAATATTTTACCTTTTTCAGCTCGGTTAGTCAAAGATTTCCAATGAAGAGTTTAGGTTGTATTAACGACTCTAATACAAGGTCACAAGGGTCAAGGTCAAACAAGACCTTGATTTAAAAGAATGTCCAAGGAGTTTCTTTGTTGCCCTTTTTTTCTGTAGAAACCTACTTTGCTTAAATTTAGAATGAGCAATTAGCTGACTTCTTGACAATTCAAAAGTACCTGTAATTTGTTTAATTGAAATAAATGCTTTGAGTTTGGGAAAAGGCATAACGTTCTAAAACCTTATTACGGAATCTTGACCTATAATATTAAAAAAACCCTGAAAGAACAGACATAAGATGAATAAATAAACCACAATAATGACAATAGCAACAGACATGGTGTAAACAAACCCTTCACGAAGCCGTCAACAAATCAAACTAAGTAACTTTACGCAAAAATTATTGCTGGGAATCGACTTTTTTCTGGGGTGAAAAATCACGTTTTACGGTAGGACTCGATGGAACGCACTCAAAGCATTGTGCTGATGGATGGATTGAATAATACCCGGGGTCATGGAGGTGTTTCAAGTAAAATTCTTACATTAAAAACATGTATTTAAAAAAAAACTAGTGAAAAAGTTGGAACTTTGACCCCCAATATCTCCGTAACTAGAAGGTAGAACAAAAAAATTATCGCAAAGACAGGGAGAACAAGTGCCTTTCGGGTTCGTTAAGGGTCTATTTACACCCTTTATAACTAAATATTTACGTTATGTCAAGAATTACCTTGCAAATCCTTAAGGAATTACAAGATACTTAACTCAAATCTTAATCTCCAAAACTGTAAGAAGCAGGTATCAAATAAACCAGGTTCATTATATTCTTACTAACTTTTGATTACTCGAGGACCGCAAGTGGAATTTTAAACACGTTTTAGTTTATTCCAAAGTGCTCCCCTGGTATTCCGAAATCTGAGTGGAATACCTGAATACTATATTTGTGGGTCAAAAGTAACCAGTTATGAGTATAGGTATGTACCTACCTACTGTTCATCTCACTAACAAGAAGATTTGTAACTATGGAAGCTTTCATCTTTTTTTACTTCTAAGGTTGTGATACCATTATGTAAATAATCTTGGATTAGGACAAGGTTCCATATTATGTATTAACAAAATAAAATGGATCTCATGGGTAGAGCCTATTTTTAGCTGACAAAATAGGGGCTATGTTTTCATGGTAACCGCATGTTTACTAATAACCTTTAATGTTTATAGTAATAACAATATTCGTAACGTAACTATCGCAGGATAATGATAATTTTCACTTAAATACCATGATATAACCACAATGTTAATATTAAAAGGTTTTAAAGCATAATGTTGTTACAAAATAAATACAGCTTTGTGTACCTCTTCGCTTCGCCAAATGGTCGTTTATGAATACTAAAATACAATGTGGCGCATAATGGCACTATAGTCTATTTGAATACAAAATATCGATTACAGATTTTGTTTAAATTTTCTAAACTCATCCTGTCTGCACAATCAGCGGCGGCCATTACCACAACTGACTCAGCGGTTCTTTTCATAAAAAAGAATGGATGTATTTACTCTGAGAAAATTAAAGCCTAGACTAAAAGTTAGTAAATATCCAGGTCCGTAACCGAGTAAGCGTTCTGTTAACCGCTTTTGCTATCATAACGTTTGTTGGATACGAGTATACGAGAGTGTAACATTTAAATACTTTTGCTTAAGGCTGTTGGAATAATTGGATTGCAATGTACGCGTACGTAACATACGTATCTCGAGGCAATTTATTACAATCCCAATGTTTAATATAAGAATTAGAGAAATGAAAATTCAGAACAAAGATATAGACAAAACACAACGTATGTTGTTAGTAGTTCCTTTGATAATGTTTCATTCCTAACATTGTTTCCAGCGGCTTATTATACAGAGAGTTATTTTTTGCTGAGCAGTGACCGACTGTCCAGAAATATTGATATCATTAAACACGTGATCTTGAATCAATGAAAAAAAATTTACAATAAAGTATGTATGATGAAACCTTTTTCTTTGAATTCTAACCTAGACTTGTAAAAATTGTATTGCATGCCACGTACGGATGCTACCTGCATCAGCAACCCCATCTCTCACCGCTACGTCCGTCGCCGGCGCATGCCCGTCGTTTATCACCCGTAGACCCGTAGAACCTGTGCTACGCCGTAGCAGGGTGTAGCGCGCTACGAATACTTGATCTCCACACCTCTGGAACGTTTTTAAAGAATTATATTCTCTAAATTACCTTTTAAATATCAATGGTAACTTTTAAAGACAAGTTGAATATAACACTTATCTGTCTGATGTAAACTAAAGTAAAAGAAGCTTTTCACATTAAATCTTCGTCAAAATTTCTTGGTAATTAATGTTTTATAGATTTTTTTTTTTTAATATGTGAAGATAAATATAGTAAGGAAACCAGTATGTCCTAACCACAAATTTGACGACGTGTGACACTAAACCACGAACATTGGGCCTGCGAGATAAATGATGATGCCTGTCACAAAGAGCGGGCCTGTGTCCCAGCAGTGGGAACTTTATAGGCTGCTTATACTATACAACGTGTAATAAAAAGGGTGAATATAATCCCGGCCAAACCCAATTTAATTCCAAACTAGTTAGTCCTAGGCCCAATCGGTTTACCGGTTAATCTTGTAGGTGTATAATACAAAAAAAAAAAAAATTCAGACAAAGTAATTGCAATGCGCCCAAGTTGGATGTGGAGCTAGTCGGCCGCTGCCGCGGCACCGCTCGCTCGGCTTGCGCGTGGTTGGTCACAGTTCTAACCTAACCCATTTTGACGGGGTGCTATATGATGGTCCTTTTGTGATGAGCCCTAGTTTGGCCTAAGACAAATTAGTTTAGCCGGAAACATATACATACTTCAAGGTACGCCATACAAAACTTCAAATGTATGGGACAGCATGGAGAAAGTTGTTTAGTTTTATGGTCTGTAGCTCACTCCTATGATGTAAGTAAATACCCTTTTTGTTACAAGTTGTAAAGGTAATATAAATCGAACTTCACTCCAAAAGTTTGCTCGACATTGTTTATTAATCAGAGATAAATAAATTTAAATAATTTCGTAAAAGCTCGCTGAGAACTCGGTGCCATTTAAATATTTCAAGGAGACTCGGGTTAGTAAGCACTTAAGGAAAACGGAATATGTTAGCTCATTTCTGCGGAATATTGTCACTTTAGACTTTAGCTTTAGCCGTTACGGACAAATTGCGAACGCGGCTGCTCCAGACATGGACATCTCCATACGAATACTCCTGAAGTATCTGTCAGTGTCCCGTGTCAGCAATTTGGTCAACAGTTTTTTCGTACCATACGTACATACATAAACTCACGCCTTTTTTCATTGGGCGTAGGCAGGAACCACAGTACGCTACATGCTATGATTCTACGATTCTCCTTTTTGCCTCGTCCGCGTTCATACGAGTCTGGTCATACACGCTCGCCTGTTGCGAGTACTACGCAACTGACCTTTTTGAAGCCAATTTTTTTTGAAAATTGCCTAAGTTTATTTGATAGAAATGGAAGGTATATTTAGCTACTCGTTAGCCTATTTAAAGGCTAGCCTTCCAGGTACTAGCCTCTTCAACTTCTTTAAGGCTGGGTCTACAAAGGAGAGTAGAATTGAAGCCCGCTTCATGTGTCACAGGAAATTTATTTTTTTCCGAGAGAAAGTTATTGGAGATGGATTTGGGACTAGGTTTTTGTTTCATAATACTAACCTAATATATTTTATACTAGCTGAAGCCCGCGACCTTCGATCGCGTGAAATTATTATAAAAAAATATAACTTCCCTTTTTTAATCGGATTTTGTTAACAATTTCAAGGGTTTTAATTTTTTTGCACGGAACCCTAATTCTTATTCTAAAATAAAAATAGCCTAGTTTAGTCCTTATAATATCAGCTAAATGCCTGTAAAAGTCCCGTCAAAATCGGTCTAGCCGTTTCGGAGACTAGCCAGAACAAACACACAGACAGACAGACAAAAATTGCAAAAAAATGTGTTTTTGTTATAAGTGCCATATATATTTTCATATGCACTCAGTAAAAAGATGTTATTTTGATATTATAAACCGACACTTCAATTTTATTTATTTGTATTTCTATACACAACACTGTTCATATTACTATCTTTTATTTTTGTTCTTAGATTTTTATCTTGCTACGAAAGCAACGTAACCAAAGATATTGTAGTATTTGAAGAAAATGTGACCTTTGAGTTCCTTGTCTGTTCCTTTGTACAAAAATCTACAAACAACTAACTTTTCAACTAACTGAATGACTCCCTGACATTTAAAAATTATCTGTGAATGGTCTAATTAAAATAAATGGTTTGACTTTCAATCTTTTTAAATATACTTTTACTATATAAATGAAAAGTTATTATCTCAAGTTTTAGGTAGGTACATCCGGATTTATAACATTGTATTTTAAGATCGTCATTAGTGCTAAGCATAGCACTTGATATGTTCAAGATACATTTGTAGCAGTAAATCGATTTGAAATGAAAAAATACTAGTTGAATTTATTTCAAAATGATTGCTCATCATTTCATCAAACATATTTCAAACTTACTGTCAAGAAAAAGGTATCATGAAAAAGCCAGCACATACATTGTGTAACACACTATTGGAATTTCTTCACAATTCCAGGGATTTTGAAGGAAATTCCTAATCCATTGTTTCAAATGTATGAAAAAACCTTTTTTTTTATAAGACTTCGAATAAATAACTACACGGAAGTCTACGATAGTAACATTTCTCATTAAAATAAAACTAAAACTAATTCATAACCTTTAACTTTATCCGCTTCCCGCTGCACCAGACCTGCAGCTGTGCTTATTAACTTCGATCGAATCCTTCGCATCATTGATGCTGATCTTTTTCGCATAATACGCTACAGAACGGCTGGAGCTATATCACCCCGAAAAGCGTTATTATATTGTACGCGAAGATCGTTGAAGGCCCTCTGCGTAATCCGTCTAACCCACAGGCTGCACGTGTAGAAAGACTGGCAAAACGCTTTGAACAAAGTGAGTTTCACTTCTAAGTTTGGATATTCGTAATTGTATTATTTCAACAAACACTATACTGTCATCATGTAAGTATTTTACCTGCTTTCTATTAAACACGCAAGCTCGCTATTTTTGATACGGCTGTATTTTTCTTTTGCAAAGGTCAACAAGAAAATACCATTTTATATTTTTAATAACACACTCTTATAAAATATTTCTCCAGGCCAAAACCGGGGCATATTCTGTAAAGCTAATAATAAAGGCAACGCCCGGACTGTTTTTCTGAAATTCTTATTCCGACAACATTAAACGAAAAATAAAATTAATATAAAAAAGATGGATCATTTTTTCCACAAAAAATGTCTAACTATCGTTTACTTTGTGCTTGCCGCCCTATTCAGGACCCACGGAAGAAGACCTTATCGTCCTAATTACTCTGACTACTAAACGTCTCTTGGAGGCGTCACTGACGGCCAGAAAGGCTTCAGCGGACTTAATTCTGCCAAATAATTTAGTAGCGTGCACTTTGAGAGAGTAAAGTCATTTAAATAATTTAATTAACAAAGAATCCAAAGCTTACGGAGTTCTCATTTATTATTTCTCAAAACAGAGAAAGGTATCTAACTTTGTAACTTTTCGTCATGTTTGAACATCGAGTGTTTACTCGGTACGTGGGAGTTTTATATTAATTAAATGAATACGCACCGCCAAGTCTTCGCAAATACGTGGAGTTGTGACTTCGACAAATCTTCATATAACCGTTTTAGTGGCTAGTAGCGAAAGTTCCAGCGGTGTAAATCACGTGATTCTTAGAGATGGTAGTTAGGAAACCACAGGAGTGCCGTTACGCAGCGCCCTCTGCGCCAGGAGCCCGGAAACTGATAGTTATAAATGGACGCCTGAAGTTTCGCTTCTGTTAAAAACCACTAAGCTGCGGATGGACTCGGTGTTCGGTGTATATTTTCATTTTCATCATGCCACTCTTTTCACTTTTAGCTGTCGTTCCTAAACCTAAAGTAAAATGCTGTTATTACAAATTCTGTTAGAGCTATAGCTGCGTAAACGCTTAACTTAAAAGTCATATTTTTTATAAGTAAGTAAGGTTGTTTATACCTACACTGATTATATCAATTCAAAGCAAATTCCTGAATTTATGTTGTATATGTTATTTTACCTGTAAATGACAATATATGAGCACAAACAAATTATAAACTAATTTTACTTTGAGTCTGCAATATTGTCGTGGTGACCACGGCTAACATAAATGTATTAAAGCGTATAATGCTACCTAATACTATACATTAGTAGTTCGTGGTTTCCAGCAACGCTGAGAAAATTACTATGTTTCCAAATAGTCGACTACAACTTCTTAATCGGCTGTAAACATGAAATCCGCAATACTTCTACTATAATCGGCCCAACACAAGAAATCATCATTCAAAATCATATAAATCTAAAAGCACTCACTTATCACGATTCGATATCCTGTATTTTATAAAACCATCTTGTCATTTGCAAAATGTAGCTCGATAAACACATGCATCGGCAAACGTTGCCACCGTACGCAAAAACGGAAATGGAAAAGTATTTCCAAGTTACCCAAGAGCATTGTATTTTCCTTTTAACTTTTTTCCAACGCAAACGAGGTAGGAAAAAGCTATTAAACAATAAATGAGCCTCATAATCTCCCTATACACTTGTAAGTTTGGGAAACTATCGTAACATAAAATACAATGAACGTATTTCCTGGTGGAGCGTGCTGGGGAACTGTGGCCAACTTTGATTCAATGTTGGTGTACGTGTGATAGTGTACCTCGCTAGGGCCCTGCAGAGCGGAAACATAAACAATCCTAAGTTATTCCAATGTTTGATCAACATGGCTTTTTAATGCCTTCGGCTATCTATCGGTTCAGAGACGTGTCTTTCGGTGGGATGCTATTACGCAAGAGCGTTTTCAATTGAGTTGACTTTAAAAATAAAATGACTAGCGGTACATTGACTTACATCTTTTAACACGACCAGTCCCTTGAGAGTTGGAACGTTAATAAAGCTCTGGGACAAGGCCGCGGTGTAGACGACTTGTATTTTATTTAAATCTCATTATCATACTTTACTTCCCATAACATAATTATTTCACTTAGCGACCATTAATATTCAGTTAGCTAATTTACTTTCTGGTTAAAACCAACAAAACATGAACTGCCATTAGAATAACACTAAATGATCGACAGGCACGACTGAAACTTAATAATTATGCGGCCTCATTATGCGGCAAGATATTAACAAAAACTTTGCACACACACAAAAACCAAGTCAATATGTTAGAGGGTGTAAGCCAACGCGGCTCCGCCGAACGAAAATGTACTTTATTGCTAATATTATTCTAAGAGGATACCATTGGCAACCCTAACGCTTTGTGGCAGAATTCTTCGATTTCGTCCCTGGGTGACGATATGGAAGCCTTATATCCCGACACAATAAAACTGTATTGTCCATAATCACGAGATTATCGGAGGAATAGCGTTTGCGGGTATGCAATCATATCGTGTTCTCTGATACAAGGACTGAACTACAACTCAGGGAAGTTAATCTTGCAGATAATTGAGTTGACAGTGTTTTGTTTGTCGCAGTGGTATTGTTTCTAGAATGAGATGAGTTTCTGAGAAATACGAGGTTTGCACACGTTCTTACGTACTATTCATGCTATAATTTAGATGCAAAACATACATGTTTGAAGTACATTATGTTATGTAACCGGTTTTTGTCAGTTGAAGAAAAAACAGAATCACTATAAAGACAAGATGAAGTATGCTAAAGAAATGGTACAGCAATTCATTAAAATCTCAACAACGATATCACACATAGGGACCTACTTCGACTAATCGAATTTCAAATAAAGCAAATCAATAACTTAGGCGGCAAGTAGGTATAAGAAAGTCCTCTTAAACACATCGAAGTTTTGACAGTAAACGTCAAAAGACATCATAAGTAATGAGAAGGAAAATGCGTGGTAGGTACTTGCAAATGCCGGTCTCAAGCTAAATCGAGAACTCATTAGCAAGTCGAACAACAAGATCGCAAGTCATTGCATAGCACGAGACGAGAGGGGTGAACAGAGGGCAGCGGGCGGTGTTACGAGGGGGTAATTCATCTACTAGGTATAGTTTCAACTCAATGTCCCCTTGCCCTCGTGAGCCGTGCGAGAACCGACTCATTACGCTTCTTTGTGCCTCCCGGTTTCCCATTCATTAATCCATGTATGAAACATTAAGGTTCTATGCTAACCTATTGTTAACCTCAGTATAATGCTGTGCTCGGCCCACTAAAGGCTACCCTTTTACTAGACCCACGGTGCTATTATTTCTTTATAGTGCTGCATTATTATGGGCTGAGAAAACGTTTATTGTTGTAACACGTATACAATGTCGTTATTTTGGGAAAATATTTTTAAAGTTATGTGAATTCAAATCGCTGGCAATCACTATTTTGCTATTTTGGTTGTTTATAGAAAAATGTGCATAGGTTTAGCTAATTATAGCTAAGCTAACATTAAATAAGCAAGCATTAAATAGTATGTTGGAGCTGCTGAAGATTGTACAACTATCTTTGCTTTGTATAAATTCAATCTCTTTAGTATTATATAGCTGCATAGCCCATATTGTGTGAGTACTATGTAATAGAAAGCTGTCATTCGAGGGAAACCTACGTCTTTTCTTGACTTGAATGTGCCCTGGCGGTTAGGAGTGTGTCATGCTCACTCAAATGTCTCGCTGATGGTGGCGCGTGTGTCGGATCATTTAGTTCCCTTCAAAATGGTTGAGTTGAATGGTGCTGAAACATGCGTCATGTCCGTGAACGGGCGCTGTCAGTTGTGACTGGTCATCTCTTGGTTGCCACGGCTTATTTGAATTGTTTTTTTTTTTTTTTGAATTGTTTACTATGGACACTTTTAACGTACACATCTTGGTACATTGTTCTCACATAATGTACCATCTCAACATGAGTGATGTAACCAAGAGTTTGTAAAAGTATTCTGATTTAAAAGAGTGTCCATGGAGTTTCTTGCCCGTTATTCTCCATAGAGATCTACGTTAGGGAATGGGCAACTACAGTACTTTCACAGTTTTTATGCCTTGTGACTGGGACTGTAGCTATTGTTGTCTTTGTTTCGACAATTCAAAAGTGCCTGTAACTGGCCTATTTGAAATAAATGCTTTGATTTTGATTTTGAACAATGAAAATCACGAGTATCATCATCTGCCAAGCCTTTTCCCAACTATGTTGAAGTCGGCGACCATTCTAACCGGATGCAGCTGAATACCAGTATTTAAAAATTACCAGTATTAAAATCACGAGTTTAGAAAGAAAAAAGAGAATTAGAAATTATATTATGACCTAGTTCGTATCATATTACTACTAAAGTAAAATGAATTCACGTTCCCAAATAAATGCAGGTAAAACAGCAAGCAAAAGTGGCTTAATATCTGCTCCACGATCACCATTGTTGGGAACTCTGAACTCCAATGTTGTTAAAGCGCACAGAAGTTTTATCGTCAAACCACTTTTCATATTTGATGCAAGATAAATTTAGCTGGTTCATGGTCTATTTTAGGAACTTTATTTACCCTACTTTAGCCTTTGTCTGTTGATTTCCTGCAACATTACATTATGCCAGGGTTTCCGCGTCGTCTTTTACTTGTTATTGCTGATACAATTCGTCTAGGCGTTCGTGTTATTTGAAAGGGTTTTTGCCTTGTCTCCTACTGACACGAGGCGTGAGAAAAATGATAAAGAAAAATAAGTTATGAACATCTTTGATGAAACTTTTTCCCAGTAAGAATAAGAGAAAAGAAGGACGTTTTAAATAAAACAAAGCACTTTTTTCAGATAGGTATAGGTATAATCATAAAATTCTCCAATGATCAAACTTTAGTTGTTAATTGTTGGACTGCGAAATTAAGTTTGTTACTGGCATTTTATGTAACGTTTCAGACATTCTGGCATAATTTTTTTTTCTAAAAAACAATAGGTATTGGAACTAAAGTCTGAAAATATTCCACCGCCTTCAATGATAACCAGTCACAAAATATAAACTGGAACACGAAGATTCGTAGCGAAACAAAGATCTATACAAAAATTGGCTTCGAATTTCCCCAAAGAGAGAGCCGGAAGCATAACATTTTACTACTATTGCAGCATTCAGTATAGCTCATTATTCTTACTGATAAACAGTTTACGTTCAAACGTTTACAAGATTCTGTCGAGAACAAAGACGACGTTGCGCACACAACTACACAAGTTGCCCGTACTTTAGTTCGACTAGCGACGTGTCCAAACTCTAAGCACCAAGTTCCACGCAACTCATGAATTATAAAGTATTGACAACCGAAGACACAGGTCAATGTTTGGAGACTATAATAAATTATACATTCTTAGACCAACATAATGGACCAAGCCACACATGCTACAAAACAGAGCCTTCATATAATGCATGTATAAAAAAACAGAGCAATAAAAGTCCACTTACCACGATAATAAAGACAGAATACACGATCAACTGGTTATAAAAGTACTTGTGAATGTTTACCGGAAAGCATAAAGTTATAGTTATGAAGCCTCTGATGCAGAATGATAGATATTCGAAATGCCGAGCCTTCGATGTGACGCCGTTTTACATACAGAAGCACTTTATAGTAAGTAAGCTTACTCTGCCGGAACGTTGCGGGGAACGTACAGAGGTAGTACCTACAACAACCATCTTTTAGCTTTAGATCAAATGCTGTCCGATCCGTTCTTGGTAAGAACCAAGCCTAGTTTTCGAACCTGAAAATGTTAGAAACGGTCTGCAAATAAATCTCTTAGGCCGTGACTAACATTTATTGACCACTTCGCTGAACCAGCTAGCTGTAAAACCTCTAGAATATTTCAGAAGTAGGTATTCTTTGCTCTCGAAGTCTCGACTCTCGGATCGAATGATTGATTATACGTACTACGAATTCCTTAAAAGGCTTCACGTACTTGAAATTGAACAGAAGACATAAACTATATCAGTCGCCTATCATGTCGCTAAAAGTCATAAAAACCGATTGAGGGTGGTATGGCGGTGTGAGTAGGTAGACAGTAGACACTATGGTTGTGGCGAAGAGCCAGCGATGTGTCACTACCCGTTTCTGTAAAATACAAGTACCTAGCTATCAAACGCAAAAGAACGATGAATTGTTTTCATAATAAACTACGCAGTATAAAAGGACGAAATATACGTGATGTTGACGCAACCTCACGAAGACGTAGTACACTTTGACAGTAAAACACTATCTTCCCAAAGAAGTCCTTTGAGTGTTCAATACGTATTTTAATAGACAGTTTCAACTTCACAACTCGTCGAACTAGTACGGGGGGGAGTGGAAACATTTGTTGGAGCGGAAGCAAACAAAATTTTATGTTAAATCACGTTTTCAGCACGAGTGGGAGGAAACCGTTTTATTGGAAGAAGAAAATTTCACTTTAATTTGAAAAATCTTTTTGTCTTTTTTTATATTAAGCACGTAAATCGCTTCACATCTTCGTAGAGCAGATTATAAAATGTGGAATGAATATAAAATTGTAGCATGTGTTGCCAGTTAATTGCAAATCTATTCTTGTTTCTCTACCAATTATTCGAAACAGCGCGGGTGACTTGATAATTCAGTGCGCAAACTTAATTCGCAGCTACAATCGTCCTTTACGATGGTCCCTACATGCCATTCGCCGTTTTTATTTGTATGGAAAAGTCATATTAAACATGCCGCTCATGTTCTTCAGCTCGTTTACGGCTTGAGATTATCCATTTGAATTCCGTCTTATTACGTAATAAAAATGCCACAATGAATGAAGCTACATTGCTTACTTGTACTTTTATGTGGAGTGTTTTGAGAATTTTAATTTGAAAAATTCTTTTCTTTAGGCTTTCTCAGATGAGTAAGTAAGTAAGCGTTCATTTTATATTCCCATTCATGTTTTTCCTTTGGGATTATTCGATTCTTTTCTCTTCGGAGTTAAATGTCCTTACGCGCAACTGAAGAACCTTTTTGCTTTATTTTAATGACTTCTGTTCTTATCGACAGTTTTATAAGAGGTAGTACTGTGTACTATAACAACTTTATCCCGTCTCCTTTACGATGTTTGTAAACTCCGGGAGGTAACGTGGCGCGTTAGTGTCGCATAAAATGTACTACAGCTATAATGGACGGACGGAATTAACATTAAATCGCTACAAGTTTACAGTTAACTATGAATTTTACGGAACAGTTAAGCTCTTCTACATCTAAGCATTTTCCGTAAACTCAGAGACCAGCTTCCAATCGGGTTGTATTAAAAATAAAATCGTTAAACTAAATAAGTAAGATTAGCCCTTATTCAGGCAAATTTTAAATATAAACTTTCTTAAACAGTTTAAAATTACTGCAATATACGTTAAAACTATTATGAAAGATGTCTATTCTGCAAAACTTTGACTTGAAAAGTTTTATAAAACGTCTTTGGAACTTTACTTTTACTGCGTGCTTAGGTAAAGTAAAAAGTATTTTGATCGATTCATATTAACATAACAAGTCTCCTGAGTCCTTTTACGAACATGTTTTTCGTCGACTTTATCTTTATGCCTACTAGGTACGGGTAGCTAGCAGTGGCGAAGGGTCCATACAACTCGATTCCTACCGGCTTCCCTTTGAAAACTGGCACATTCAGTATTCCATAGACAAATTATAAAATCACATTAAAGATAGTATGAGTAGATGTAGTCCGGCTTACCTCTTAAGAAAATAACCCTCCGCTACCGGTAGCTAGGTATTATACGAATGCTCCTGATTGTATGACATTTAAAATATTTTATGATTTTCCTTCTGCAACTTTCCTGTCAATAAACACTTGCAATAGTTTTGGTGAGTCAAATAATTATCTGGGTCAAATAGCGATAGGTTTTGGCTTATTAACACTAATTTATTTATTTACTACGGCTATATATACAACTAATAACAGTAACTAAAATTATAAAAATAAAAGAGACAATATTATAACAGAAATTAAAATATACAAAATAACAAAGTACAGCAAAATTTGAAGGGAAAAAAAAGAAGGTTAACAACACTTTCATAAATTCCTCTCACAGTACTTCTGACATACCTACCAATAAAATCTTCGTCCATCCATCAGCAAACAGATCGTCTGTTGGATTAGAATCCAAGAGAATAATAACAGTAATAATCATCATTAAACATACAAGGGGGTTACGTTATAGGTACCGACAGCCTTTTGCCTTGAATCCGTCTTTTCGTCGTTTAATGTCACTCGATTAACGAAACTTAGCCGATTAATTAACGTAGATAACGTTAATTAAACAAATGAACTTATACAATATCTTTTTTCTTTTAAATCTTTTTCGGAGTTAATAAAACTATGCCTACCTACCGTTAACAGCAAATTCATCTTAAAGCCTATAAAACGAACTGTAAAAGCCACAACTCGCGGGTGGCGACGCGAACACCATTAGTATTAAAGGTACATTAAATCAAAAGTCACTTCATCAAAACCAGTATTTTAAGCTCGTTACCAACGAAACTTATCTTAAGGGCACTTTGGAGCTGTTCTAGAAAAAAGACTGATCTAACTAGATAGACACTTTAGTACTTCTTATCCGTTTATGACGAGACTTAGACAGAAAGGAAAGTTTTATGTGTTTAAAATTGAATAAGTGAGGCTCAACTGTTTAAACAATAACGAGTCGCATTTAAAAGAATAATGGCGAACTTGTCTTAATATGACTTCAGCACGTTAACGGTAGCTACGAGTACATACACGCATAACATATATCATAACATCACGCCTGTAATCCCCGAAGGGTTAGGCAGAGGTGTACCTACCTAGTAGTTCGAATATATTTCGCCTTTTATACTTAAGTCCCATGAAATAGTGGTGAGCCTATATTGCCATAAACTGGGCACAAATTTAGACTCCGAGGTTGCTACTGAGAAAATTCCGATAAAAAAAACAATAACACTTTGCTCAACCGGGGAAGCGAACCCTGCTTAGGGCCTCAATGCTCAGCAGTCGCGCTTGCGACCACTAGACGAACGAGGCATTTCAGAAAAAAACTATTCCAAGCTTGAATTAATCGTAAAGGCATGGTTAACATCATCGCAGTCCACACATATGAGTGACGTCTACAATGCCTGTAATAAAGCAATAGATCGTTATTGTCTTTAAAATTAATCAAACAAACTAAACTAGTTGATAGAATTTAAGAAATGACTACTGGCCAGTATTCTCACACCGACAAAATTCTTCAATTGCATGTAAGAGCAAACATACTGTAAAAAAGAAAGTAGTCATTTTTCCGGATCCAAACAGCACATATAGATACACTCTCACGGAGTGCGGACTGTAAACAAATAACAGAATGTATAAATAAAACCAAATTCGTATGCAAAGTAGAAAAACGCAGGCGGCAAGCCGCACAAAGGCACAGCCAGTTCATTTCGGTACAGTACCCCTTTCTCTTAGTGGTGTAGAACGTTGGCCTGACGTGCGTCGATCTGCCGTTTGTGGTCAATAACCTAGGAAAAATATTTCCTGAAACTGAAAATGTTGTAAAATTAGGTTGTTTTAAAAAAAAAATCTTAAAATCCTGTTCAATAATGTTCACGACCGATTTTTTAAACGACTTCAAAAAAGGGAGGTTGTCAATTCGAGCCATAGGCATAATTAATGTTATATTGTTCTAATGGCACAATGTTCGTACCTAGTGGGCTTCTAAATATGTATAAGTACATAAGTTGTATAAGTGTGGGTAGGTATGTATATGAACTAGAAACAATCTTAAGAGGGAACAGGGCCTGCGAGGAATTTGAAAAATAGGTATTTGAAGAAATTATTGCCATCACACTGCTTCAAGCCCGTTTTAGTTAACTTTGACATTGAAATTTTAAGAAAGAGTATGTCTAGGTGCGTAATCATTTTTGTCTGGTAGGCCCCTAATCACGGCCGCAACAATGGGGCATTTTTGTCATTTTTGGAGGGTCATATTTTCTTTACTTATTAGTTGCTGAAAAAAAAGAAATGCCAGGGACGTGTCTACAGAAGCCCTTGATTTTATGAAAAACTAAATGTTTGCTCTAGAGATATTATTTAGCAAGAAAAAAGGGGAATTCCTACATGTGTATGGAGAATCGCAGCCCCTGTTCCCACTTAAAGTTCTAACCTGAGAGTCTTAAGTCGTGTTTGCTTCACTCGTGTCAATAGGTGGCTTACTGCAACTTTATTTCTTGTACTGACAAAGTTATATGAATCTATTTAAAATCAATTCAAACTGTGTCTACTTCATTCCGTTCAAAGCTTCCGCGAAAGCGTTCAAGAAAAAGTTCACCGTTTGAAACAAACTAGTGAAACAGGAAAGGAAGTTTGCACAAAACATAAAACTCGGAAGTGCAAGAAGAAATGTCATTACAGCCAGGGGTGAGCGTGAATTTGGCCCCTTTCCTCTTCATTTATAATATTAGCAAACTCCCGCGGAAACTTCCTTAATTAGACTCGCGTTAACCGAAACTTAATGTAAAGTACAGTCGACTTCTGCTCTTTTAAAGTCACGTAGATTCAACTCCTATAACTTATAACTCTTTTTGAGTTTGGTCCACTGAGAAACTTGGATATCTCGGTCGACTTCTTACACTACTGCTCGTTACAGACGTACTCATATATAAAGAAACGCGAATAAAAGAACCTAGTTAGGTTTCTATTAGATTTCGTAACAACCTACTTTACTAAGTTAACACAAAAAAGGTCGGCTGTAATACCGTTATTGTTAAACATAAATTGGTATTGCAATACAATAACACTAAACCCATATTCATTGAGCAGATTACGTAATAGCGAGTAAATTACAGAAAATACCACATAAGCATCCGGCGGCATTCCACATTCTCGATACATTTTATCAAACGTGCATTGCCTGGAGGAAGTTCCTGTTGTACGCAATAACTCAGCTGTATGAGATAATAGCATTTTCTTCGTGGTTTCTAACTTGGTACAGCGGGCACGCTATGTAGTTAATTCTGGATCAACGTTCCGAAGAACTTACATGCTGAATTCTGAACATCGATACAGTTTATAAGTTTAAGTCCGAAAGGCATAACATCTTTTCGTGTACCTAAACAAGATATCAACTGAAATTATTCGCTTGATGCAGACTGCGCATGAAGTAAATCATTTCAGTCCAAGACGACATAAGTTCCAAATTAGGGCACTTTTGCGTATAAGTCCCAACTCATTTAAAATACGCTGAACGGGTTAATTAAGAGAACCAGCGGTGTGTGAAATTGTAAACGTATGTGAAAACATTCGGCGGTTTCTGGGAGACCACCCTCTGCCCTTAATATTTACCTGTTACAGGGTATTGACCTTAAATTAAACACTTCTAATAGGCGTGCTTCTACGTAATAACACTCCGTAGAGCTTCCCTCACGAAAGTAATATCTTGCGATACTGTTACAGAACCGTTTAGGTAGACATTAAATTGATACATGACTTCGGAAAGCCTACCCATTATTTTTGTATTTATTTGACTCAAGCTTTCATATATCATAGTGTGCTACTTTATACGTGTCGTGGTGTTTTGAAAAACTGTACAGAATAAGTAACGATATACTTATTCTGTACAGTTACTAATACTATTCAATCTTATCGATATAAGACTGAATAGTATTCGAGTCTGGGAACTTTGGGCTATCTACCTAAGTATAATCAACGCTACAATCACGGGTTCTGATTAAGTGTCAGAAACAAAACGTTTCCCAAAGCTCTTTAGAAAGAAGCTGGACAGTGAATTGTTGAAAAGTGAACGAATTCCATTAACGGAAGTGGAATTAAAGCCCGGCTTGCTTGATAATTTAGCTGCGAGTGGAGTAATTCATACCAACTCGTTACTCGGCGAGTGATCATGCTTTTAGATTGGACTCACAAAGGATTATTGTGCCTTAGCGTTTATATGTCAGTACGCAAGCGGATCACTTACCTACTTACTTGCGGCCGCGGGAGAGACGATTTGCCACAGCGTACCTACCTACTTCAGCCAAAGTCGAAATGTTTTTCACATTTGTGTTGTCTTTCAATTTGATTTTTATTGAAACATTTAGTGGATTGGCCATAATAATACTATTAACAACTCAAACTACTTATAATATATACCTTAGTAGTTTGCAGCACTCAATTAAATGAGTTTGTTTTTTGATTTAATTGATAGCATTTTATCTGCTAAACCAACTCTAACAAAATTACGCACTGAAAAACAAAACGCGCGGGCGCTGAAATTGTGCGTTGTATACACAGCGCACATACAAATTGTACCTATACAAATGCTATTATTGATTTCAAAAATAAATTATGTAAAAACACAGATTTATTTTATAGCCATATAAAATAAGATTACCTATTCAAACCAAATCATTTTTTAAATTGCCTCAATATTTCACGCGATTACGTCAAACAAGTAAGTTTCCCAAAGTTTTTCTATTTGTTATGTAGGAGGAGATAAATCCAATTTACTGAATAATTCAATTAGACACGATTTAAAGCCCGAAACTTCTTATGAAGATATATTTTCGTTCGTCTGAGAAATTTTCTACATTAATGTCGCAGACAAACAAATATCTAAGTATATCTACCTAAGAACGCTGTCAAGTAAACGTGGGTTAAATTAATTAATAAAAGTGTTTTCTTATTTCCATTATGATAAGGTTGTAATGCGACAAAACAGCCTCGCCTAATTGTGTGGTCTGACATTTTAAGTCCTACCTATTATATTTTCGTACCTACTTACACTAAAACATTAAGAACAGCTGAGACTGGCTGTATAAAACTTAAGTAAGTACAAGCGGCAAAAAACTTAAATCGTTTATAAATTGTGTTACTCCATGCGGCACATAGCAGGACTCGTTAATCAAATTATGACTTAATATACATTAAATAAAGTGCTATCCTAGTAGATTTTGGAAAATAAATGAGCAAATCGCTTAAATTAAATTGGTGTTGAATTAAAATTGGTTGGGTAAGCCAGTAGTTGATTGAAAGGACAGCGTGTAAACCAAAAAAGGAAAGATAAACTTCCTTCAGTCAATCAGGCAAACCGCCATGTTTGTTTTTCAACGCTGTCACCGGCTGCTACATCAAAGTTTCCTCGATTTTCGTCAACCGAAAATACGATGATTGATGAACTAGTGCACCCGGAAGCCATTCTGTCATGGAGAAAAAAAACTTTGTCTTCGCAGTCGGAAGCCGCATTGTTTTTTTTTTCTCGACCTGACAACGGAAACAGAGGAAAGCAACAAACATCTCTGACGATAAATTGCTCGCGCCATTGAGTTTGCACAACTCTTTATTGTCATAAAAATGTGGTGTTAAGTGTTTTATTCTTATTTGATATTAAATTCATTTGTTTGGAGATTCTCAAAGCGTTCAATTTACGGTTTCTGCTTTCATTTATTATAGTTTAGTAGTTTAACAATTAATTTTATTTATCTATTAAGAAATACATTCTAAGCAAACAGTTTTCTACCAAAACGCGTAAAAGCTAACAATAATCACATTACAATGTCAAATTTATTAAAGTGGATCTGCGGTGTTACCTGTATTCATTGACAATTTCATTAGCGTATAGGTAAATATGATAAATTAACGACAAGCAATACGTAATCGAGTATATTATTTCTGATATATATGGGTAAGTAACTAAGTATAAAATCAAATTATTAAATCAATCTTAATATTGAATATAATTACATAATATTATTTTTAATTGCCTTCATTTAATCAGAAGCCTTAAAATATAGAAATACCTTCATACGATATAACACGAAATGGGTACCTTCCCCTAATAGAGAACGTTTTTCCTCTCCGAGCAGTTTTCTCAGTATTTGTTCCATACATTTTCACGTCATTCTTACTCACTTGTCAGTAGTCAGTTGTCACAGATGACAAGTTACATTTCCGGCGATTTATTAGATAGATAACTTCAACGATGCTATTCGATAAAAGTTGATACTTTCCCTTCTTCGCTATAATTCTGACGACTAACATTAGTTAAGAACGATTCGACACATTCGAGGCGTAGGGGACTACGGTAGGTATCCATGTAAGTGACGATGAAAAGATCGAAGAGTCATCATTTTGTTAAAGTACTTTGATTAGTTTATAAGTTTCATAGATCAACACAAAATTTGTCTTTAACCCAAGCACTAGAAAACTAATCTGCAAGGCTAAGCACTAGCAAGGCACTCGACACAACTGCTCGCATATATTATTCACAACTTTCTGATTGCACAGCTATCTAAGATATCTTTGTTAGGAGACCCCTAATAGAAATATAAATCTCCAAGTCCGTAGGCTGACGATTTATGGAGCCACCCAACTTACCCTTTTTATTAGTCACGTTTGCAACATGAAAATTTTTCTCTTTTCACTACTTTATCTGCGGGCATCGAATATTTTTACAGCGAAAGAGCACAGCCACAACGAAGCGAAAACCATTACAGGGCAAAAGTTATAGACCTCGTAAAACAATAATGTGCCGGCGTAACTTTGAAAATGAATTTTGGCGTAAACGATGTTAAATTAATCTTAGTTTTAATGTCTAAATTTAACAACATTGCCGGTGTCAAAAGTCAATTTATTTATGGACTGATTCTTTTCATAAAAAAAGAAACAATAAATTAATCGATCGATTGATTTTCGGGTGTTGATTAAGTAAATCCTAATGGCTCTATTGCAATAAGTCTCCAAAAGCATGACCGTTAGCCATATTGAATGACAAGCTATTATTATAATAAAAATAAAGAAAATGAAAACTCGCGAAAGACAAATTATTCTAGTAGTCTATCACTAGGAAGAGATTGTAATGAAGACTCCTTCCTAAGCCTACCTATACTAATTTAATAGGTAAGCACGATCACCGAATTTGAAAGTCAAGTGTTGTTTAATGAGCCGTTTAATTATAACATTTGTTTGGTCTGTTTGCCGGCGACCGCTTGAATTTATTGCCAATCAGACCATGACACGTCCGCGGTCCGCGCGACATTAATACGTAACACTTTTATCCCCTAGCCGTAGCTCGTGACTGAACACACAAATAATAATAACGATAGGTCGCTAGTAAACATAACAGTCTATCTATTGGTTAGTAATTGTGTAACAGACGTAATAGATTACGTGCAGAAAGTATTGGTTAAGCAAATGTTCTGTGTGTGAAATACACAATATTCTTTCATAATGACTGATCACAAGACATTACATTCGCACATTGATACCTATTGCATGTAAGCACACAATTGTGCTAATACGCTATAGGTTATAGGCTTAATGCTCCCACTGTGGCCTATTCGGTACTGCTGGGCACAGGCCTCCAGAGAGATAGCGGGATGTAATCCACCACGCGGGCTCAGTGCGGCTTGGTAGATGTCACATGTCTTTGAATTTTTGGTCTTAGGTCATGCCAGTTTCCTCACGATGTTTTCCTTCACAGTTGTAAGACCTATAAATGTACATAATTTTGTTTAACTTCCAGCTCAACGCAACTCAGCCACGATTGCCTTCCATCTAACCATAAGTGACGTTTGGCGTGTACACAGTGGCAGATGTTGGGCATTTCTTTCACTCATGAATCTACCAATAGAGCAATAAACGTTGGAGTCTGGCCAATGTAGACCAGTGTCTACAAAATATAGTCACAAGAAAACGGTCCATTCTTGGGCTTGGAGACTCTTGATTTAGCTGTTTGTAAGTAACACAATATTATAAAGGGTGTAAATAGACCCTTAACATATCCGAAAGGCGCTTGTTCTACCCGTCTTTGCGACCATTTTTTTGTTATAGACCATACCTGGGAATATTTCTAGTTAAGGAGACATTGGGTCAAAGTTCCAACTTTTTCACTAGTTTTTTTTAAATACGTGTTTTTAATTTTTTTTGATTTTTACTTTACACACCTCCACGACCCCCTTACTATTCAATCCATCCACCAGCACAATGCTTTGAGTGCTTTCCATCGAGTCCTACCGCAAAACGTGATTTTTCACCCCAAAAAAAAAGTCGATTCCCAGCAATAATTTTTGCGTAAAGTTACTTAGTTTGATGTATAGAATGCTTGGTTGACGGATATGTGAAGGGTCTGTTTACACCTTGTATACTTGAAATAGGTAGTCGAGTTATGCCATGACAAGCCAAAATAGACCAATGTCTTACCTGGTAAGACATTGTCGAAATTAACATTACCTAGTCATCAATTCTTTATTCTCTAAAAGGGTGAGAGATGGTGAATAGATCACCTACATTTCGTCATCATCATCATTTCATCTGGAAGGCGTCCTCTGCTGGACATAGGTCTCCAATTTTCGCCACGTGTCGATTGATCCTGTGCTTCTTATATCCAGCAGATTTCACCGCGTCCTTCACCGGATTATCGAACCACACCATTTCAGATAAATCTACATCTCATGGAATTAGAAGTGAAAATTGCTTAGCAGTTAATATCTTTTGATCAAATGAAGTAATAAAAGTACCTAATCTACTTAGTTTCCCATTCACACGGAATAATATTACAGAGAACTCAATACTACCTTTATTATTCTTCAATTTACTTAAACTCGTACCCACCTTACTCCACCGAAAGCTCGAACTTTGCCATTTATGTTTGTATTGGTAGAATAATTTAGTTGCTTTCAGTAGTTACCACCTACTTTAACGTTTACCTAACCTATGTAAACTAGACAATATTGCCAACTGTTCTACAATGTTCTTCGGCAATTACTTTAATAGGAACTCGAATAAAACAATATCACGCCTGTATATATTCCCCGAAGAGGTAGACAGAGATCTATGAATACTAGTTTTTTCCATTTATGTCAATAATTTCCAAAAAGTACATACAGCCTGCTACGTACCTAATTTGATTTCTAACGGGTATCTGCTCGATGGAGGTAGAAAAAGTGCAGCACCAACTGAAACAAAAGAATGATGATAATCTACCCGACCTAGTGTTCGAATCCATGACCCCCATGGTCAGTCAGCAGTAGTGCTTGCAACCAGGACTTACGAGACCTACCTCTTCAGTCCTTTGCCTATTAAGTCAAGATTCTGTACATAGTCTAAATAGTCCCAAATGTTTGTATTTACTTACTTGTTTGCAATTGTACATTAGGTACATGTACGCACCGCCGTTGTTCTTCCAGTGAGTTTGATAAGACACGGGTAAGTGATTTCACCAAATGTGCAGAGGAACATTCATCATGTCGTAGCTGCGAGAACCCATCCGTTTGTCAGGCAGGGTGATATATTAACTGCAATATACGGCTAATTTCATCTTCAGGACAAGGACATTTGCCGGCTTATTACGAGTACTCGTATGGTCTGAGATTCTTTTGGGGAAAGACACTAACGTAGAAATTGGCAATGGTAAATTCTTTACGCTATACCTTTTATAATATGTATTTTTTTATTTATTTGACATGATTGTTATTTATGTAAAATAAAATATATACTAATATTATTAAACTGAAGAGTTTGTTTGTTTGGTTGAACGCGCTAATCTCAGGAACTACTGAATCGAAACGAAGAATTCTTTTAGTGTTGGATAGTCCAATTATCGAGGAAGGCTATAGGCTATATAATAACATCACGCTACGAGCAATAGGAGCCGAGCAAAAAGAAAACAAGCCAGAAGCGGCGGGTGAAACCGCGGGGCACAGCTAGTAAATAATATGTAGGTCCTAACAGTTTTTTCTTTAACTTAATAAAGCTGCTTCAAACTGAATATTCAAAACTGCTTCCCCTTTCTTGGCATTATTAGGGACGATCTAATTTTCTTGACACTCCAAAAACTTCGTCTCATTCCGCGATGCAAAACCAGCGCAAACACACAAAGGCGGCGTTCAAACAATATCCGCATAAAATGTCAATAAAAATCTGATTCCGGGGCCCTTCCTACAACAGAGTAAAATTACTGCGTGGCAATTGACATGCGGATATGGAAATAAGATGAAGGAACACTCATTCATCCACACGTCCCTGCTCATATCCCGACTCGCGTATGTACCATCGTGAAGATTCGACCTTGCGCTTTGTTCCCGAACCCTCATATCTTGAGATCCTTCATTTTGAAAGGCAGTTCGTTATCCGCGAGTGATTCTGTTCCAAACATGTGTAGGTTCCAGGAAAGGGGATTTAAGACTCATTTACATGTTTTTAGTGCTTAGTAGAGTGAGTGACATTTTAGGAGCTGCTAAGGTTGTTTATAATAATCTTGCTCTCTTCACAATTTTAGCACCTAAATTGTAGATTTTTGTAGAATAACAAATAACTAACAAAGTTTCAGCAAAAAATGGAGCTTATTTGCAAGAAACTTCTAAGTTCACAACGGATATCAGACCATGCTATCAATAAAGTTATAAAAGAAGTTCAAGGTTCATAAAGTCCCAACTAAAAGAACACTGGACAAACTTACCTTGACCTATGGCATCGAGTCTTATTCAATCTGTGTCGAAAGGGAAGGCGGAAACAACAGTAATTCCGTTAAAACTTTGAAAGCAAGAACTAAGACGCTATTTTCTCCGTGGGACTACAGTAATGGCTCGCTGAAATGTTTATAGCGCCCGCTTCGAGTCCTGCGAGCCTGAAACAAATCTCAGATCGCAATAAATCGTACGCTGTAGGTACGTACCGAGATTTATTCTTTGATTAGCGTCTCTCTATTCACCGGATACGTACACAACAGAAAATGGCAAACACTGAAAGAATACTACCTACTATAAGTACCTACAACTACAAGTACATGGCATTCACTTACCTACGTCATCTAGGACTTATTTAAGTGCACAAGAAAACGTCAAGCACAAACAAGCTGACGTTTTTTCTTTTTTTTTTCTTGTTGTTACTTAAGTAAAAATGAACCCATCTTAATCTTAAGCTGTCTACCCGGGATAAAATAAATTGGCTAAGCGACTGATCCTCATTTCCTATTCAAGATTTTATAAAATGCGACATAAAAAAATTCTTTGCGCTAACTGAAACATCAAAACGAAAAAGTTTTAAAGACTGATGCAGACTGTTAGCAGCTACCGAGGAGATTTAGGTTAGGCACTTTAAAGAGGTTAGGTATAAAAAGGAATGCCTTGGAAAAAAATATGTGATCCTGAGGCTAAAGCTGCGGTCCAATCAAGCGGAGCTGGCAGCGAACTGACTGCGGATAATGTCAGTCTGTCAAAAGTCAAAGACGTTACCTAATATCTGTAAAAAAGATAATATCTGTTAAAGTCTCAGAACAATATATTGTTCTGAAGTTAAAGTCAAAGAAGATAATATATCTGTCAAAAGTAAATGTCTAAAGCATGGACTTAATATAATACTAAGTCCATGGTCTAAAGTAAGTAAGTACTTAATCTGTCAGAGTCCGGTATCCACATTCCGGTCCGCAGGCCAGTCTGCGTGGTTTGACCATGCAAAGTGACATTATTGCCATGTTTAGCACGTTAAACTGGTACTGCCAGCAACTAATTCGCTATTGCAAGTAGATTATGATTCCTGCCTATATAATGTCTTTGGCATTTCTAAATTAACACGTAACGGAAAAACTTTGGAGCTCACGCACGGAGGAACGTACGATTTGAAATATCATCAGTAAAAAAAAAAAAAAAACGTTCGAATTTAACCACTCGACGACTACTAGTTTGTACCAAAAATACGTGGACTACCCAGGTACTTTTTGCCTGTGGTAAAGTAAGTAGTAAATTCAAAGTAGAGGACTGAAATTCGATTATACCTTAATCTGGCAAGATGGCGAGTTGCTGCTAATGCAGTTAATAAAATGTTCATTGTACCTAGGTACTATGAACCTACAATTCTAAATTCCTTAGGGAAATCAAATGTTCTCCGTCTTTCCTCTGCAGTACAGAAATCAGTGAAAGGCAAGATACAGCAGTCCGGGTTAAATCTTTAATAAATTAAAATATCTACGAAGGTGCCATTCAAAGTAACGGAATGAATCTACTTAACCTGTGGCAAATTGGTGGAATTGGGAAAGGTCCGGAAAGAAAAGAAAAGTATTTGGCTTCATTCAATTTGTAGGTACAATTAAAACGTGAACTGAAATATTTACCAATACTATCGAATGTATGCTCTCGCATGATTTTTGACTTCTATATGGCCTATACCTATATCCCCTATACATGGTGACAACCTATTACTAAGGTAAAGCTAATTATGGTCACTTGTTAAATCTAAAGCAAAAGGCCAAGGGGACCAGCATATGCAAATCCAAAGACCAAAGCCCTTAAACGTCGAAGCCTCGTAAGTCGTGTAGGTATGATGCTGAAAGTAGAAGCAGATGCAACAGAAAATTTTGAAAACATATTACGTGGTCATTGGACAATGGAACGTTAGCATTAACACTAAACGGGATATTTACTGACCATGTTTACTGTTGGTTATATCCGGGAACTCAAAACCAACAGTAAACATGGTAAACATCCCGTTTCTAGTGTTAATGATAATGTTAGTGACCATGATAGTTTAAAAACGTAATTTACATAACTCAAAGCTAGAGCAGTACCTAGCAAGCAAAGAAAGCACCAACAACAACCTGCCTTATGTCAGGCTGCGTGGAGAATTGAACAGCACGTCCAGAAGCCTTTGAAACCTTAACGTTGTCACGACCCCCAATTTGGGAAACGGTGCAAGGAGGGGGGAGGATTTATTAAAAAAAAAAAATTATATAGTTCATTTCAGATAGTCTACGTAACTCAAAGATAGTGCAGTATACGTTAGAAAAAGGACAGTACCTACCACAATACAAGGTAGGTAAGTAGGTATACCTAACTTATGTCAGACTGCGTAGTGAATTGAATAGCACGTCAAGCTCTCCCCAGATAGTTCCGATGTTTACGTTTAATCAGCTCGTGGCTAGAATGTTTGATTTATACAAACTTGAGTCCACTATAGTTCGATTCTGTATGACGGAAGGTTCACATTTCTATGTTTATTAAAACAACAAATACGTGGAACTTGTAATGTAACTAAGTATTTCACCGAAATCGATGACTAAGTTTGATTAAGAAGTATGTAGCCAAGGAATCGGCTTAAGCCGATATAAATGAATCAATAATGAGTGTGCTGATACCTTATAAACTGAGACACACATTATACAAAAACTGTATGAAGAGCTTCTGGTTACTGGAAAATACATTAATGATATTGCGTGTGTGTGATTACTCGCTTTTCTGGACAAGTTTCGTTTGTAAAAATTTAAAATCAACCAGATCTCAGGTCCGGTTGACGTGTCCATGCTTGGGAGATCCTTCACCTATGTCCAAGTAGAAGTATGTTGACTGAATTATGTGGAGTCAATCTGGAACCGGGACGATAGGGTCGAACGAAGGGCCAAAACAGATATAACTAGTAAATATAGACCTACTGCATTTCCGATACTTTCTTACTTTGCTTTCTTTCTTTTTACTTTTCTTTACTCCTTCGTTTGTATGATACGCGCTATTGGTACCTCAAATCCAATTAAATAGCTGTCACTCAAACCGATCCATCAACACTGCCGTTCCCAAGACCAAAACGTTTCCGCAGCCCTTTTCCTGTCCCAAAAAACTGCAACCAAGAACAGTAACGTAACGCAATTGCTCTCCCCAAGTAATTGGTATGTGGAAGTATAACATAGAGCTATTACAATCTGCCATCACTTTAGCCGTATCTAGGCAGATTGGATGGAAACCTACGCCAGCAGAGTTCGGTAACGGATATGGATGTAGATATTACCAGGAACGTATTTGGACTACAGTTATTTACAT
Organism: Noctua comes; assembly: GCA_963082995.1. Lineage (NCBI taxonomy): Eukaryota > Metazoa > Arthropoda > Insecta > Lepidoptera > Noctuidae > Noctua > Noctua comes. The sequence continues at coordinate 11,231,975 of OY720269.1, forward strand.
CGAAGTAGATAAACCTGCCTAGCCATTTTTAATCATAATGCTACTGATAACTTAAATGATCGGATTATGTTAGTACCTTTTACCGGACCTACGATTAAACGTTTTGTCCGTTCTTGTGACGAATCTGAAAATGAGCCCTCAAAAGGTTCGAGCTTTTAAATAATTGATTCCACCGTATTAGGGTTCCGTCCTACGTAGGTACTTGCGGCCAAATCTCATCTTAAGGCACATTGGACACGTAACCTACTTATTAGTAGACGTAGGTCCCTATGTTCTAAACCGATAAGCATAATAACTTTAAGTGTCGTTTCCCTGGTCAGAGGGTCGTCTTTCCTCTCTTGCCAAATAGGAATAATGTCCTAACCTAAAGTGTCCATTTCACGCCAATAAAATCCATTCCATGACCATTTCAATAAGTTACAGATTTGTGGCATACTAGTAACGACATCTGTGTTCTGCAATTTACACTAAACGGCCTCAACTATTTTGTTCTAATTCTATTTCTAGAACAATCTAATATATTATTTAAAAAGTGAATTGCGAAATTAAGACAGCATTCTTAATCACCAGACAATATGTTATTATAACTGTGGCGCCACACAGTGGGTCGAAACTATGATTTTAGTGACTTAGGGACCAATTTCGTTTTTTTAATTTTTTCTTTATGCGGATGGATAGAGCTCATTAATTTAAAAATAATATTGCCTTGACGTTTTTTCCTAAACTTTATACTTTGGGTAGAAAAATGTGTTTTGTTATTTTTTTGTATGGAGCGGATCAAATTAAATTAAATTCCTGCTAAGTAGCGTGTGATCGCGCTTTGACACTTTATTTTTCTTATACCTTGTCTAGTCTACTATCATTTGATACCATGAACATGTGCATAAGTTTGCAACTCTGCCAAATAAATGGATCGTAAAAATTGAAAAAATACATAGAATAAAAAGCTTCAAATTTTATTTTCGTAAGTTCTTTTAAGTTAAATTTGATATGGATTAGTGAGTAAAAGCACATAGTAATACACATATTTACTTAACAGCTAACAACAATACATTTAAAAGGTCTCTAATAGAATTAGTTTAGTACATTATTTAAAAATATGGATCTATGAATTTCAGTTTGTTTGTTTAATGACTTTAATTAGTGTATAAAATGTTCTTTTAAGTTAAATTTATTCTAGGTCTTAGACTTGTGATCTTTGGATCAGAAGACAAAAGAAGTTTGTGTAAAATATCCTCATTTGTCGCCGTTCTACTTACCTTTCTAGAATGATTCTCTCTATATTTCCGGATATCTTTATTGCGAGCTTCCGCTGCCTCTTCCGACAGTTTACCTATAGGTATGGCACCAAAGTGCTTAATTATATCCCCCCCATATACCAACAATTTATGTATACTGGAAGGCACATAATGCCAGGGATATAATCGAACATACAATTCTGCAGTATCTCTACAAAATTCGGAAAACTTAGAAAGGTGCACGCGCTCTCCAGATGCAACAGTCTGAAGAATCATGTGAAACCTTTCCCTGTTATGCGAGCTGTTGTTTCTGCATCCCTGAAAAATGTTCTGGCAGTATTGCCATCATTGGTTGTGCCTACTCCTTGCTTGACAATGTCGATAAGTAAACTGCATTCCTTCTTAAACGCTTGCTGTATAGCGCTCTTTCTCAGTGACATTTTTCTTTGTCTTCGCCCGCCCTGAAACTCTATTTTTTGAAGTCCAAACGATAAGCTGGAAACAAAAAAATGTCACTTAAAAAATAATCTCACAGGAACTACTTAACATGAAAAAAATTATGAAGTAATAGAATTATAATTACCGAAATGAAGTATGCACTCCATGCATCTTATCCAGGCATGTAAAGATGACATTCCATACTGGAATATTTCTTCGTTATTTTCTTTTTGAGCAAGTGACTCTAAATTGTTCATCTCTGACGGTTTTGCTTGCAAATATCACAGACAGCTGAAGTTGTGTCTGACAGATATGACGTTATTTTGCCTTCTATCATCATCATGTGCAATTGATGGCTGAAGTATTTCCATTTCTTGTGTTTTGCTAGCTTTTATAGTTGCCACTGTTGACTGCATTTCTTTAGTAAATTTGAACATTATCGGACGGCAATAGAAAGTTGATGAGGGTCGGTCGTTTTCCCAAACAATTGTTCCATCACATCGTTGAAGCCTTATAGGAACTAGACTGGCCATGAAAATAGTTGAATCATCAAACTCTGTTTCAGTCTTTTGTTTATAATTACTTTGACTTGAGGCTCCATCAAAGCCCCATTTGCTTATAAGCAGTAACTCTGTTGCCGAGTCCATATCCAAAGCAATCACATCCAAAAGCCTAGATACCGTCAAGTTGAGTAATGCTTGCAGTTTAATAGCAGCTTCTTCAGTTATAATGATGTCTTCTTTCCCTGGATAACATTTTGACTTCGCTTGTTTAATTTTATAATAAGAAAGTGAAAATGGGTCTGAGTTATAGACTCAGACCCATTTTCACTTGCTACTTCTCTTAGGCTTATATACTGCCACTTACTTAATTTAAGTGAAACTAATAAAGACAGTGCCTCATCGGGTGAACTAGTCTTCGTTTTACTGGCACTTAAAGACTCCTTAACTTTTTCTAGATCTTCGGGGCGATTTAGCAAATAGTTCATTATTTTTCCTACATCCTCATTTCCAGTGTTTCTTAAACTAGCAATTGCTTTCAGTTCATCCGGGGATAACGAAAGCAATTGGGTAATGTGTTCAACGCGTCTTCGTTTGTGCCTGGAGCCCAATTCTTCAAAAGGTTTTCGAGGTGTAAATGTAGATGTTGAAGCTTCTGTAGTAGATGGTGGTGGTGGTAGATTTTCAACATCTTCAGTATTACAAATCTCGAGCCTTTCCTGTTCAGTATTCACAGCTTCAGTAGTATTTTTGTTAGTTGTTAAGTAATTACTTGTATTACTACGTGCTTTTACTTACTAATCCATATCAAATTCAACTTAAAAGAACTTACGAAAATAAAATTTGAAGCTTTTCATTCTATGTATTTTTTCAATTTTTACGATCCATTTATTTGGCAGAGTTGCAAACTTATGCACATGTTCATGGTATCAAATGATAGTAGACTAGACAAGGTATAAGAAAAATAAAGTGTCAAAGCGGGATCACACGCTACTTAGCAGGAATTTAATTTAATTTGATCCGCTCCATACAAAAAAATAACAAAACACATTTTTCTACCCAAAGTATAAAGTTTAGGAAAAAACGTCAAGGCAATATTATTTTTAGATTAATGAGCTCTATCCATCCGCATAAAGAAAAAATTAAAAAAACAAAGTTGGTCCCTAAGTCACTAAAATCATTGTTTCGACCCACTGTGCGCCACCCCGAACTGACAAGGGAAGCTATTTGTTACATCAAATTACTAAAATAAAAATTTCACTGCTGCTATTTGGTCCAGAGAATATTTTATTGTATTATACGAATGAATAACATCTCCGTTTAGATAAAAAAAAATATACTTGTCCACCTGCAATGATAAAACAAGCTGAAAGATTTTCCAATAAGGTAACCCTTCTGCTAATGTCACCGGTCATTCCCGGGCGGGTTGTTCGTATTATTCCAAACTCGAAAAAAAAGATATTAAAGTGTATTTTCTGTCTACAATCATATTAAACACTTGCAAGAGGAATAGAACAATATACAAAGAATTTCGAGTACAATATTTACACCGATTTCAGTTATAAAAAATAAAATGGTTCAACCAACCTCTAAAGTTTTAGGTAAGTTTTACTTTGTTTCAATGTTCAAAGAATAGCTGATAATGCTATCTCAAATGTTAAATAATAATGATACAATGATGACATGGTTATGTTAATATTTTTTTGTGGTTGGCTGTGTAGTTTTATTAGTCAAAACATGAAAAGTTAATTCTATTCAAAAATACTTTTTACAAAATAAATTATATTCACAATCCATGATTTTAATTGCAATTTGTATTCACAATATGACTTTTACAACTAAATTTTGAGACATAATTTTGCTATCTCAACACACCAATATATTAAAACTAATATTTTAATATCTATTTAGAAATGGCAGGTTTAAAGAAAGTTTACATCAACAAATCAAATGTTGAAGCACAAATTAAGACTATACTGGAAACACACCCTGTAAATGGAGATGACTTCATTGCTTGGTTACTAAAAGCTGTCACTGTAATTGACTTGACTACACTCTCGGGTGATGATACACGGTCCAATGTGTTCAAGCTTTGTGTTAAGGTGTGTATAATAACCCATCTTTATCAGTGAATACATATTATCATAACATGATGCCATGCTCAAAGGTTTATAGTAATGAGGAGGATTATAGTAACACACACATTTTGTCAGTCCCATTTAAGTCCAATGCCAAAAGGGACAAGCTGTTTGCCAGATTTGAAAACCCTGTGACACTGGGTGGGTCACGTTTCTAGTGTGAAGCTGGACAGATGGGCTAGTCACACAGTGGGTGCCTGAACACACCCATTGTAACCGAGGCAGGTCCAATAAACACGGGCGTGACAATTGTTCTTAATGGACTGGTCATAGAAGGCAAACAATTAACAAAATTGGAAAGCCATAGGGGAGGCCTTTGCCCAAATAACCAGTAAATCAGACTAGAATAATTTGTAGTAGGACCATAATGTCTTACTTCAGAGAAGACAAGAATTAATTTTATATTTAATAGGTAACAATTTTTTTTTCATTTCAGGCTGCAAATCCTTTACCCACAGATTTGATAAAAAAGCTAGAATTAAAAGAACCCATAAGAACTGCAGCTGTGTGTGTATACCCTAACAGGGTGAAGGATGCATATGCCGCCATCAAACTAATGAACCTTACCAAAGAAATCAATATCGCTGCTGGTAAGCTGAACTTATATTTATTCCTTTTTATTTTTAAGCATAATTAGCCTATATTATTCTCACTGCTGAGACATAGGTCTGTGTTGTTGCTGCTCACAAGCAATAATCTAGCATGAGGTGTCATGTCATGTCTTCGAATTTTCAGTTCTAGGACATGGCGGTTTCTCTTACTGTTATGTATTTTTGATGAAAAGTGTTTCATGTAAATAAAACTGTGACAAAAATTATTAATAGAGTGCAGACTTATTAATAGTTCTAATTTTTTTTCAGTGGCCACCGGTTTCCCCTCTGGTCTTTACCCATTAGAGACAAGACTGCAAGAAATTAACTATGCAGTATTTAGTGGAGCCACAGAGATTGATGTGGTCCTGGACCGCAGTCTGGTACTAACTGGGCAGTGGGACACGCTTTACCATGAAGTGCAACAGATGAGAAACGCATGCGGTAAAGCTCATCTTAAAGTCATTCTCGGAGTCGGAGAACTAGGAAGTTATGAAAATGTAAGTTTTAAGAGTTTAGGCTTTTTGTGGTTTTACCTCACCTCCACAGTAACAAGACGAGTTTATTGATTTATGTGTGTAAGTTTTATTAATACAGTGTGTTACTTAAATGACACTTAACGGAAGATGTCCTAAAAGATCTTTCATTTTGAGAATTTGTCTGTATGTCTAGTGTAAACTTCACAAAGTATTTGGTTGATGCAGTACTTTGGTATTCACTTGCTCTTTTGTTCAATTTTGTCATGGATCAATCCAGTTGAGAAGCATAAACGATTTTAATTTAGACATCATACAGAAAAACAATCAGTATTGTTTTTCTGTTAAATATCCACAAATAAATTGAATAAACACCTAATAGAATTCATTTGATTGCAGAGAAAATTAGACCTGTCTTACAAAAATGTGTAATAATATTTACTTCAGATTTACAAAGCGTCAGTGGTGTCCATGATGGCTGGAGCAGACTTCATCAAGACATCAACAGGCAAAGAAGCAGTGAATGCAACCCTGCCTATTGGCCTGATCATGTGCAGAGCTATTAGAAGACATTACCAGAAAACAGGAGTTAGGGTAAGTTATTTCATCAAATGAAACTCAATTTACATTATTGCTAAGGTTTGCTTCAGATTTACAATACATCTGGATTTCTCTGAACATGACTGGCTGACTGGCTTTTTTGGGTCTCTGACTAAAGAGAAAAATTAAATAGCGAAACAAGCTTTAGAAAAAAAACCAGTTTGTAAGTAAAAAGGTCTTTTGCAAATGTCCAGCTTTTTTTCAGGAGTTTTCAAATTTCGAATTACTCACGACCTTTAGATTGCCTTACCTCGAGAACCAACGACAGTTTAAAAAGTATAATTGGTTCGTTTTCATTCTCTTTGAAGATTTTTATCCATAGAGGATCAAATAAAACAAAAAAATACTTAAAGCATGTATTTATCATAAATTCTCAAACGTATTTGTTCTACAGGTCGGCCTAAAACCAGCGGGGGGCATAAAGACGGCAAGGGACGCTGTCAATTGGTTGGTCCTTGTGTACACGGAATTAGGACCAGAATGGCTCACACCAAAACTGTTCCGCATTGGTGCTTCTAGTTTACTTGGCGAACTTATAAATAGCATTAAAAAGTAACATCTATTACTATCAAATCCAAGGATTTATTTACGATTTTATATTTTCATTGTTATTGTTGAATCAACTTGAATCAAATGCAATTTATACATAAGGAAAACGTTAAATTTTGATAAGGATGTGTAAGTGCCATATTTTTAAGATATGCCTGTATACCTATATTTTTAAAACAATTTTATGCCTTGTTATATGATTATATTAAAATGTAAGTAATAATTATGGACAGCTAGTTACTATTTTCTGTTAAGATAATTTTATTTATTCATTTTGAATGTATCTCTAGGTACATTTCCTGTGTAGGTTAGGTACTAAAAATAAATATTTTTGATACAAAGATTTAGAAAGTTTTTGATACATTCTTTAGTAGTTATAGTTGACACCTGCTTATAATTGATGCTATTGATACAAATATTTAATTTAATAAAATAACATTTTCAATTTTGTAAATCTTTTTATTTTATTAAGTTTAACATATAAATTATTATATCTTATCCACTATATGACACTTATGGTAACAAACCTAAAATAGCTTATAAAAATCTTTTTAACTAGTATTAAATAATGCTCATGATCATGAAAAGACTGAACCCCCTTTACCAACACGATAATTTGTAGTAAATACGATTATTTACAAAAATAATATTTACAACATTCTAACTCCTCAAAGGCCATGAAGATTAGATAATTTTATCAATACCCGATAACAATGTACGACCACACGCACAAAAGCCGACTGTTACTACATCAAAACGAGTTTCAGAAACAATTCGGCTTTGTAGAGCGTCATCTCTATCTCTCATATGTGTGTCTCTTTCTAGCGCTCGATGTATCCTCTGGGTACTGGCTTTAAATAAAATTCGATGTTCATGACTGTTTTTCTACAGGCTCTTCGGCATGGAAGCCATGCTCGGGATGCGCGCTATAGTTGACAACGCGGAGTTTGCCGGCCCTGTCCATGTACCCGTAGTGTCCCTTCACTAGGCCCTCGTTGTCTCGCTCTTCGTACCGGAATTGACGGTTTTTCCTGAAAGTACAACGATTTTATCAACCTTAGACACACAGGCATACGAAGACGGAAAACATCGTGAAAGAACCTGAACCAAGACGCAACAAGCAAGCTTAGACCAATGTTCGCTCATTCTTCTTACGTGTAGAAATCTTTGTTACTTCGTCGAGATTTATACACAGGATAAAAGTTGCTATGCACTGCCTATTTAATTTAAATTTGACGAAAAAATGCGAGTCGTCAATGTGGCGATACTTGGGGGAGGCCTATGTCCAGCAGTGGACGTCTTTCGGCTGAAATGATTATGATGACGATCATGAAAGAATATCGTCGGTATTATTCTAAAGTTCATTGTATCGCTTTTTAGTTCCACCTTACGAGCAGATGGCATTTAACCAGCCTTCTGTTCGGCGTACCACCAGCTTGAACTTGGCTAGTGATGACACCACCAGGTAAAAGAAAGCACTTCCTTTTTAAATCGCTGTCCAGTGCAAGACTTCCTAATTTTCGTACACAACACCGTCCTGGTCATACGCTTTTCTTATAGTAGCCGTTTTCTTGTCTACACTAGGTATATGTAAAGCCCGCCTTCATTACACACTGATATGACACATGAATACATACCCTTTACCAGTATCGTATCCGAACTGGTAGCTGTGAGGTCCCTTCATGCCATGCATCCTAAACTCAGTCCTGCCATCAGGGGCCGGAGCCGCGGGGCCCGCATCTTGTGGGGGTGGTGGCGGGGGCGCCTGACGCAAAGGGGCCGGTCGGGGCCCATAGCGCAGAGGGGCAGGAGGCCCGTGATGCGGTGGGTACCGGTTGTCTGGAATATACACAAGTAGGGATTATAACGACAAAAGAAGGCGTCTTTGGCGGTCTTCATTACCCATAACGACAGACCGGTAGTCTGACAAGCAGTCTTAACAAGTCTTACCCAGTAACTGGGTTGTTGATGTCAGATATGAGTAGCTCTATCTAAAATATTGGTATAGGTACTTCTGCATTCGGTTAAACTAGAAACGGACTCCTAAATGGTCCCAACCATTTTGGGGTCGGTTTCCAGTTTAAAAGGCTAAGCAGATGATGAGATATTATTACACTTTCCAGTCTTCACCATTGCATAAATCGTCGCACTTGGCAAAACTACATCTTATTTTGAACACGACACAAAAGGGTACCTAGGAAGTTGATGAAAGATAAACATTTGCGCAATTAACTATGTCTATGGTAACTTCCAAATATGATCTACGAGTACCTACTAGCATTTATCAATAACCAATTTCAATTAAATTTATTTGTTTACCAACATAACTTATACGAAGTGTGTACGAAATTGTATCTTTAACAATAATATTATTCAGTGTAAGAGGGGTCGAACAATCTATTGAGATTATTACAGTAACTTTAGTCATACAACAAGTTTTTGATTTATATGTCTCAACCCACTTCAAACAATCATTGCTATGTTATTATTAAGTTATATTACACGTACGTCCGGGGTATCTTAAGTTAGTTTCCGAAGTTTCTTGTTCCGCCGAAGTAGGCTCGCCATATGTCTCCTCTGACGCAGCATCAGCTGACTGTTGTTGCTGAGAACCAAACAAGTTACAAGTTTAATTCATATTCGCTAAATTGTCACCACATTTCACAATGATATACTACTGACCTTAGCTTCCTCTTCTCCCTTCAGTTTCCGTAGATGTTCAGCTTTTTGGAAATTGTATAATTTCTTCTCGTCGGTCGGTGTGTATTGTTCTACTTCGGCGCTAGATTGTGGCTTAAAGTATTTCGCAGGTTTCGCTTTAGGAACTTCTGGTGCAGAATCAGCGAACTGGGCCAGGGGAATCGGAACAGGTTTGAATCCGCCAGTATACTTCTTCGGATACTGTTTTGTGGGCGTGTTGAATGATGATGACGATTGAGGCTTAGGAGGCGTTAAATGTAAAGCGAGGGTAGGTTCGGCAGGATTAAGTTGTAGTGGTGGGCCACTTGGGTTTTCGTTGTGCACATTATAGTCTGATGGTTCAATAGGCTCATTATTTTCATCGACATGCACCTCTTCGTCTTCGGGCACTTCGATAAAGAACTCGTTGACAGCATCAACTGAAGGTGGCTCAAGGCGTGTTGAAGGTACAGGGGGTAAACGTAGAGGAACTGGACCACCAACGGCTTGGTTAGGGTTGAAGAAAATCGGAATAGATTCTAAGGGAAGTCTTTGCTGGAATTGGGCGTTGCGTTTACTTTGGGTCTGAGCTTGAAGAATGGGCAACCAGTCACTTTGAACTTCTGCAGATTCCTTGGGCACATTATAGAAATTCGGCTGTTTTTCTTGTGAGGGTGGTATTAGGAACGTGGGTGGTCCTTCGGGCGTTTCTTCAGATTTGTGAGGGTTGGGAGGGATGAGGTAGCTGTCGACATTCGCATCGTCCGATATGTAGTAAACAGGAGTATTCTGTGTGCCTTCCGGGGCTCGAGGTACTTCTATGGGAGTATCTACATTGTCGACTGGAACTTTTATCGTTGATACTGATAGTATAAGCGGCAATATCTGGAACAATAAAACGTAAATCTTTAGATTCTCTAACGTTCATTCAGGCTTTCAGACCACACTGCAGGTCGTACCAATGTGAAGAATCTTTATTAAAAATATCTGATCTTATTGACTGACATTCTTACTGACTAGCTTTTATCCGCAGCTTCCCTCGCGTTATGGTCGTGAAGTATCCCACGGGAAAGTAAGTTCCCATCAGTGAAACAGTTTTCGAAATCGGATCAGTAAGTTCCGTAGATTACCGCCTACATCCAACTTTACCTCTTTATAATATTAGTATAGATAGGGTTAGGATTTTAGGTTACCGAAATCTTACGTTCCCAAATAAAAGGTAAAATGGGACATGGGTAGGTAATATTTGGGAGTCGAAGCCTTTCTGAGAATCGAAATTAGAGCCAACAACCTCTATTACTAGGCGTTTCAAACTATACATAATATGCAGTGTACCTGTATATGTACCTAGTAGGTACTCAGTCATCCTTTACGACGCCCCTGGGAGCAATTGACTGACCTACTCTTAACACACGACCAAGCAGAACTTATTGAATCTGCTTGCCAAGTCAACTATGCCTTGAAAAAAACGTAGTGCACTATCCATTCTATTTATTTGTAAATTAACCAGACCATTTCTAAATAGCTTGAAAGGGTTACGAGATCATTGCACTGATCAATGAAAGAGGTTTCAATAAAAAAGTGAATTTGTTTTTCTATTATATCATGTTACGTAAAGTTCAATTACGAACAACTGTGTCACAATAATGGGAAAAAAACTGTATGACCAACGCAAAAAATCGGTGCAGGTTGAAAGGTTTGGGCAGACTATGGTGGTAGGTATTACTGTAACAAGTGAATACATTCCTGACTTCAATAAAAAAGTAAACAATAATATGTTGGAATATCAGATAGGATTGTACCCAATAATAATATCTGAATTGGAGATTTGGAGCAACTTTGAATGGGTTCTTTTTAATTTATCGACGATTATTTTCCGTCATATTGGTTTGGCTTCTTCTCAACTAATTCAGTAGGCTCTTAGATGTGTATGGAAAAATGAGGACAATATGTGATGTAGGGGTGATCAGAGTCAACGCTGTAAACGTGATTTTAACGATCGTGAATTCGAGATAAACTTGTCATTTTTTGGGGCTTTTTGTTACGTCATAGTAGACGCACACCTCTATTCTGAGACAGGCGTGAAGTACATAAATTGGCGACACGATACTTATCAGACCATAACTATTCAGAACTTTTTCTTCATGTTTGTTTTCAATTGGCTATGTCAATGCACATAATATGAACTCGAACAGGAAGTAAAAATAAATTGTTGCATCGGCAATAATCGATGTGACCTAGAATGTTTTTGGCATGGTTCCTTTACGTTTGGTTGGTAAAAGTTAAAATGCATCGTAAAAATAATGATTAAATTAAGTAATATAAAATCGCAGAAAGCAGATCCTATTTTGTACATGGTTTCCGTACCGGGAGACCTAAAAAGGAATAGCAATGTATCGGTTGACCGAAATAGGTTTGGAGGCATCAAAAATATGTGCACGGACTTGTCGAGCAATAGAGATTGAATCCGGAACTTTCGTTCATCCGGCTATTCAAGCCACGCTGATACCTTATCGGTACTTCCAGTCTATCTTGCTACAATTTTCTTAGTGCGAAACATGCCTAACCGCTAATTACGCAATTAGGTAAGTCTATAAAGTGTATAAGGTACTAGTTTCCACACGGGAGACTTTTATGTGGTCCACATTTCATTTCCTTGCCGACTGCGTAATAAAAAGCTATATTTTTCCATACATAGTGTCATCAGGAAACAAACTTATGTACCTACATACTGTATGACATAACAAGAAACAGGAAGTGGCACAAAGTTAATCTTGAACACATAAAAAAGTGTAACTTGTGCAATATCTTGGTGGCACTTATTTGTGGACAGTAAAAAACCTGATGGCGGTCGTGAAATTAATGAACCGTGTACGGAAACTAATTTTTACTTTCCACGCCGGTGTCGCTAAGAAAGTATTGTGCATAGATTGGATTCTAATAATACATATTATAATAATGTAGGTAGGTAAGTGTTTCTGTGCTGGAAGATAACCATTGTGATACACACCATCTATAGAAGGTATAGATGGTGTGTGGTGTGAACTTAAACTTACTGTATACAAGTTGTACGGACCATTCACGAAGCCGTCAACCAAGCATTCTGTATATCAAACTAAGTAACCCTACGCAAAAATTATTGCTGGGAAACGACTTCAGACTCCGTGGCTGCTACTGAGAGATTCCTGATGGAAAAACCCAATTAATTACACTTTGCCCGACCTGGAAATCGAACCCAGGCCTTCATGCTCAGCAACTGAGCATATTACTTCGTTTTTTTTCAATTTAATGTAGGCATTTGATGTTAAAAAAACTAATAATAAAAAAGCTAAAAAAAAGCTTAGAGCTATAAAACTCAGAGGCCTATATGCGACATAGTAGCTATAGTTAGTACTTTGTTAAAGTACCATTATATTAGAAAACGTTGATAGGTATCTACCTAGAGAAGGAGAAGGTACAATCTAGTAAGCCATTCTACGTTGACAGACATGCAAGTTTTAATATCAGTAATTTTATAGAAATCTTTGTAAAAATAATTGCCGGTAGATGACGACGACAATGGATGGCCAATTAATAAGCTTATGATTATCAATCGGCTAATTAACGACGAATCAGGCATCATTTATCATTGGACACGGCCACGAAATGTTTTTAAGGTCGCATATCGTTGTACCTGTGTAATTTAAGTTGATATGTATTTATTTTAATTATTTTATGATGCGATAAAGTTAAAGGGGAAAATATACAAGTCCGTGATTCGACCTGTCGTTCTGTATAAGTATAGTTGTTACTGTTCTGTATAGATTGGAATCCTGGGCAGTGAAGAAGATGGATGAAAAAAGATTGCATGCAGCAGAGATGAGAATGTTGAGATGGAAGTGTGGAGTGACTCAAATGAGGAAGTTTGAAAGTGGCCTCCTGTTACAGAAAAGATGAAAGGGAGTCGTCTGTCTTGGTATGGACATGTTATGAGGAGGGATGGAACACTGTGACTAAAGAGTGATGAATATAAATGTGGATGGGTGGAAAGGGAGAGGAAGACCAAAGAAAAGATGGATGGATTGTGTGAGAAATGATATGAAGGAAAAAGGAGTATATAATTAGCGTGGCGATGGACAGGGAAGAAAGGAAGAAAAAAACGTATTGCGCCGACCCCAAATGACATGGGACGTGGTCAGGAAGATGATAATCGATGACATTATTTTGGTTCTGTATTCTCCAAAAAATCACAGAGATGGGAATTTTTCGTTTCCAGGGCTTCTTTGGATCGAAAGAGCTTGATGTCATGGGGAGAGGGGTCCCTAGCAGTAGGATCAAAGAATAAAGGAGGATAAGACCTTTAGTTACCCCAGACTATCACTCAAAACCAGATAAATAAATTTAAAAAATCCTTTTATTTCTAATCTCAGGCTGTTTACACTTTTATCACTAGGTACTTGATAATAATCGAGTGTTAGTAGTCTTTAAATTATCCTAGAAAAAGTGTTAGTTTAACACGGGTTGGAGATGTAGCCCCATTACGGGTAAAGGCTTCTCCTTGAGGTCCTTGGCAAGATTTAGCCAAAACCCAGACAGGTAGGTCTTAATTAATTCTAAAATTCGCACACTACTTCGTCTCGACCCGAACGTCAATAATTAAAGCAGAACCTAATTATAAATACCGATCTAGTAACATAAAACCAACCAAAAACAGATTTCGTAGAAATACTAAAACACAAGTGCTGTTATGATTAGAGTCGTGTGTAAGACTTCACATTATTAAATACGTAGGTAGAATGGATAAATATCATAGGTATACCTAGGTAAATAATGAGTAATTAAGAGAATAGATAAAGCTATTATTAAATTCAAAACTAGTGTGATAATTATTAAGATATGAACAGGTAATAATCAAGGGTGTAATTTACGTCTGCTTCAGACTTTAACGTGCAATTTATAATAATATCTACCTAGTCTGTACATACATGTTAATTATTTATCGTTGCTAGCTTCCTGCAGTTTTATTGCGGTGATTATAACAAAAAATATGGTTGATTACCCATAAACAACTCGTTTTATCTTTAATCATAAAGAAATAAAGAAGTCATAATGTATTTTCCGTTGATAATGTTCAAAAACTTGTAAAAAGCAAAGTTTGTTCCATATTAACTGTTTAAGCTTAATGCGTATGTAGCGTGCCCGAAATTAAGCTTTATTTATGAAACTACCTAAATATCGAAACTTTTCCATTTACGGCAGGTATCTATGAAACTAAATATCATAGAATTACAATAGAGGAATGGTGCTTTAAACTTCAACCAATATACAGGTTGGAGACGACAATGCGACAATAAATTAAACAGTATGTAACTCATGACGTTCCCAGTCTGCATACAAAAATTCAATCGAAAATTACTGGATATTTTCGATTGAATTTTGTATGCAGTTTATTCACAGGACGTTATTTTTCATTTTTAGCCTTTTCTACATAGTGTAGATAATAGGCTACCACCAACAGGTTAACGAATCCCGCATCGGTATAAACGTTAAACACATGTTGCCAACTCGCTACTTCAAAAACCTTGGCCAAAATTGTCGTATTATCGTCTCCACCTTGTATACCCAACGAACTAATGTCGATGAAATGTTGCAATTTCGGTAAAAGCTCTTTATGTGAACGACATAAGATATTTTACCAAAATCACAACGGATTGGTAAATAATAATTGGTCAGCAGACCATAATGTTATCAACACACACAGTCATTGTTAGTCCAAGCTCCTAGACCGCGTAGCAGCCTTATTTGAAGCTTGAAGTTACAGGCCACCCTGCATGAAACTTAAAACCTTCATGCTAATATCTCAGTATCACTGTTCGCAAAATAGCTAATTATTATCTTTGCTATTGTTCATCGATCAATAATCACACTTGCTTGCGTCTTCTTGTCTGCTAGCAGCTCCCTTTATGTGCAGGATTCCATTCTGTTCTAGTTAGACGGTATCCAAATCGAAATTTAAAGTCATTTATGTAAAACCTAAAAGCTGCACTGTTTGATCGTCAATACTGTCCCCAAAAAACCTATCCTTCACTACTTCCCAGTGCTGCAGCTGGGAACAAAAATGGCGGAACAAACTTCCCAGCAATGGACTTGCTAACTTGCTATGAAGTTTGTTCCGGAACTTTTTGTATGCTCACTTAAGTGTATGTCTGTTGTTTTGCAACACATCTGTAAGATCTTGATTTCGACACATGCAACAACATGGACATTTCTCACGAGAAACGACAACCATACAACATCAAGGAAATCCTTTTCTCTATGGTAGTGTAACTGCACGTGGTTGTAAAATCGATTTTAATGAGTTTCGAGCATTAGAAAGCGATTCTTTGAAGTCAGCAAGAGCTTCCTGCGGTGACTTCTCGATCTACATTGGGTCTTGGGAGCAAGATTGCAAGTTTTACTGGTAATTTCTATTACGAATACCTTCTGGAACTGATGCATTGAGGGATTCAGCGGAGTACCATTATATCAGGTTCCGCCAGACCGTGTATTATCCTTAATTAGGATATCCCATCATACACAGGGTCAAATTAAGTTAGCTAGCGAAACTCTAAAATATGTCATGGTTATCGAAATCTAAAAAAAACTGGGGTCATTGAACACAAACAAAAATATCTTCTTTTTTTGTAGTCGTATTTAGAGATCGATACTCATCGCGTCTGCAGAATTTCGTTACTTGATTTAATTTCACCTTCATTTATTCTTAGACTACATATAAAAATAAAAACAATGTAAAGAAATCAAGTTGATTCAGTAAGTTCACATGAGCAGCCTACCTAGTAAGTGTCTAAATCTTATCCATAGAGAGGTATCTACTAAGCACTTTAGTTTACAGCTTCAGATAGTGAGCCTTAAGATTTATCTAGACTAGACTTATTATGAAGTACCTACCTACCTAGTTGGCTTAATTGGATTGGGCTAATCAATGTCTAAATAATTACCTAGTACCTACTTACTGCGGAGCGACTCGTTAATTTTTTTAAGTTTTTTAATTATGAAAAAACGAATAATAACTTTTTTTTGACATTGTATTTATTTTTAGTTATATCTAGATCCTAGGTATTTACTTAGTTATAAAACTAATAGTCAATAGTCTTAAGCTCTAGAAAAATAAATTCCACTGCTAGATTAATAGAGATCGAATCCTACTAACGACCAAAATAGGTATATAACAAACCCTCGGTACCTAGAAAATAGGTAAAAAAAGGTAAGTAGATACTTCGATGGACCCTAGATAGAAAACTAACTACCATCTCATTACGCACACATTAGGTAGGTTCATGCCCTGAGGCAGCTATCATCTATGAATATCCTCTTTTATTATTTTGTTAACGTATTGAGGAATCCCAAACACGAACAACGAGAACTCGAACAAAACAAACAACGAACGAACGATGAACGATGAACTCGAATAATGAATAGGTATAGTTTTGTTTATTTTTTCGTTTCTAAGAACTAGGTACGAGCACTAATTTGATAGGTACGGGGATACAGTCTACCAGTACATAATATTAGCTAAATACCTACCTATTAATTGGTATTTCGGGTCGATCTTAAGGTTAAGCCGTGCTTACCTAGGTTGGGCCGTGGATGGGTGACCGCCCTTACATACAGAGTTTCCTCCATGTCTCGGACAGCATGTAAAGCCGTTGGTCCCGGCTGTCATTTGTAGATCTTTGACAGTCGTTACAGGTAGTCAGTGGCCTGAAAGTGACAACCAGTCTTACCAAGTGGTATCGTATTACCCAGTAAGTACTAACTGGGTTGTGGAGGTCAGATAGGCAGTCGCCCCAAGTAAAATACTGGTATTCAGCTGCATCTGATTAGACTGGAAGCCGACCCCAATATAGTTGGGAAAAGGCTAGGCAGATGATGACCTGTTTAATCGTTAATGTGCTGGGTAGATACTTAAATACACTCGTAGAGAAAAAAAATATTCAAAAAAATTTTTGCACCATCACTGAACAAGGAAAATCATCACAGATGCTATCCCCTTTAAAAGCGCGCCCCTCGCTCTCTTACATAATAATATAATTAAATATTATGATTATTGAAACACAACATGGCCTGTGTTGATTAAAAACAACATTTAGTCACGTAAAGGGAACGAAGAGAGTAGGTAGCAGTGGCGAAGCTTCCATACAACTCGATTCCTACTGGCTTCCCTTTAAAAAATGGTACAGTCAGTATTCTATAGACAAATAATATAATCACATTAAAGATATGTACTCCGGCTTACCTCTTACAAAAATTGACCCTTCGTTACTGGTAGGTAGGTTACTATATCACATCGAAACTCCAAAACACCACTGAAACCAATACTTCGTTGCTGCCAGTTTGACTGAAAAGGACAATAGTTGCGCAAGGATCTTTTGGCGCTACCAATTGTACCTTTTGAAAATCAAGATGGCGGCCTTAGTTCCACCTTTGGCCACTCACACATCAACCTATACATTTCTAGTATAACATGGCTTCGCTTTGTGTATATTTCCCGTGCAATGAGAGATCCGCATAAACTGGTTTTTATAGTTTGATTGGTCGTTATGGCATCATCCTTATCCATCCATCACATACATCATCCATCATCATACATCACATACATCCATCACATACAGCTCTAGCTGTATGTGATGTGATGTGATGGGAGAAGGTGTTGTTGTTGATGCTCTAGGTAACAAAAAAAAAGGCATAAAAGTTATATCATAGAGTCTATCCAAGTTTCGATATTCTTACTCCGATGATGCCACCGCCTCAACCGCCTGTGGTCACGGCCATTGGCGAC